>OZ020560.1:7668950-10068950 GCA_963971465.1 Lepidochitona cinerea | reverse complement strand
TTCTAGCAAAAACCAAGACTATGAACTCCATCTCATATCCTACAACCAGCACAAAAAACAAAATTTTATCTCATAACCTTTTTCTAGCAAACAACAAGGTTATCAACTACATGTACATCTCATAACCTACAACCAGCACAATAACCAAGGTTATAAACTCCATCTCATAACCTTTTTCTGGCAACAACAAGGTTATGAACTCCATCTCACATCCTACAACCAACACGAAAAACAAGGCTATTAACTCCATCTCATAAGCTTTTTTCTTGCAAACAACAGGCTATGAACTCCATATCATATCCTACAACCAGCCCAAAAACAAGGTTATATATCATAACCTTTTTCTAGCAAACAATAAGGTTATAAACTACATCTCATAACCTACAACCAGCACAAAAAGCAAGGTTATAAACTCCATCTCATAACCTTTTTCTAGCAAACAACAAGGTTATAAACTACATCTCATATTAAACCTACAACCAGCACAAAAACAAGGTTATAAACTCCACCTCATAACCTTTTTCTAGCAAACAACAAGGTTATAAACTACATCTCATAACCTACAACCAGCACAAAAAAAAGGTTATAAACTCCATCTCATAACCTTTTTCTAGCAAACAACAAGGCTATGAACTCCATTTCATATCCTACAACCAGCACAAAAAACAACGTTATATCTCATAACCTTTTTCTAGCAAACAACAAGGTTATAAACTACATCTCATAACCTACAACCAGCACAAAAAACAAGGTTATATCTCATAACCTTTTTCTAGCAAAGAACCAGGTTATAAACTACATCTCATAACCTACAACCAGCACAAAAACAAGGTTATTAACTCCATCTCATAACCTTTTTCTAGCAAACAACAAGGCTATGAACTCCATCTCATATCCTACAACCAGCACAAAAAACAAGGTTATATCTCATAACCTTTTTCGAGCAAACAACAAGGTTATAAACTACATCTCATAACCTGCAACCAGCACAAAAACAAGGTTTATAAACTACATCTCATAACCTTTTTCTAGCAAACAACAAGGTTATAAACTACATCTCATAACCTGCAACCAGCACAAAAACAAGGTTTATAAACTACATCTCATAACCTTTTTCTAGCAAACAACAAGGTTATAAACTACATCTCATAACCTACAACCAGCACAAAAAACAAGGTTATAAACTCCATCTCATAACCTTTTTCTAGCAAACAACAAGGCCATGAACTACATCCCATAATCTACAACCAGCACAAAAAACAAGGTTATAAACTCCATCTCATAACCTTTTTCTAGCAAACAACAAGGTTATAGACTACATCTCATAACCTTTTTCTAGCAAACAACAAGGTTATAAACTA
Source organism: Lepidochitona cinerea (assembly GCA_963971465.1). Taxonomy (NCBI): domain Eukaryota; kingdom Metazoa; phylum Mollusca; class Polyplacophora; order Chitonida; family Tonicellidae; genus Lepidochitona; species Lepidochitona cinerea. Next base: position 10,067,589 of record OZ020560.1, on the reverse strand, counting down.
CATCTCATAACCTACAACCAGCACAAAAAACAAGGTTATAAACTCCATCTCATAACCTTTTTCTAGCAAACAACAAGGCCATGAACTACATCCCATAATCTACAACCAGCACAAAAAACAAGGTTATAAACTCCATCTCATAACCTTTTTCTAGCAAACAACAAGGTTATAGACTACATCTCATAACCTTTTTCTAGCAAAAAACAAGGTTACAAACTACATCTCATAACCTACAACCAGCACAAAAAACAAGGTTATGTATACATGTATAGTCTGCGAACAGTTTGACGGAGAAATGAAAAGTATTCAGATGTATCTAATTTCAAGAGATGATTGTTTAATATGATATTTCAATTATTATCATTAGTATTATCAGTGTTATATTTACACGAGTTTGAACCTCAATTCGAAGCTCCTGATCAAATACAAAATGATTGTCAAATATTGCCTTAAAATGAAGTTTAAAATGTTTTAGTCAAAGTAATGAGTCATTCGGTTAAGGACCGTTTAAAAAATCGTGCCCATTGAAGGAGACCATTCTCTCACTTCACTGCAGATACATGTACCAATGAAAAGAGTTCGGAAAGGGGAAGTTTTTTTATTGCAACCATACAAACTGTTTAACCTTATGGTTTTGAGTTAGACCCAGGGAGACGTTCTGATAAACAGTAAGAACGATCTAACATATAGTCTTCCTTGTGTGAGAATGCCATTAGGTGGAGATTGGAGCTAAAACATATCAATTCAAAAATGTAAGCCTTTGGTTGACATTTAATAGTTCTTCCATGATTTGGTTTCTAACACCTACAGGAATAAGACGTTTGCCCCATTCTGTAGCATTATCTTTGCCTGAAAACTTTTCTGAGATAAGAAAATGAGCGTGTGGGCTTAAACAGAGAAGATCGTCATTTTCGCAGTTTCGCCTACAGGCTCGACTCTATATTTCTTCAATGCAGTTATACCGAGTTTAATCTTTCAGTTGCTCAACATGAGTCCGGACAGGGCTGATACATTCAAGAATGATACATTCAAAAGACTGTAAATTCATCAGGTTTTCTATGGCTATATCAATTCAGTGAATAGATGATATTGAAGAAGTTACAAACTATCACTATGGTTTAGTCTAAATATATTTTGATCTTCATCGGTTGTGAACATGTTTTACATAAATTATCTCTGAAAGAATCAATGATACTACGCCTTGATATACATATCTTTCCACATACACTGCGCGTTGATATACTGGAAAAAAGTGTCATCCATCCACAAGGTTTTCGAAATCAATGTGATGCCTATTTAATCCATAGACGGAGACAGTAAACTCAGATGTGTGGCGAAATCTGAAAATGCTCTCGAATAGAACAAATTTTCTTTAATCAAGAAATCGAAACTGACTAGAATCTAAATCAACAAAGATGGCGTATAGACTTTATCAAACTAAATAACATTTGTTTTAATATCGAATGAATTGCGATTCCTTTACCTAAATTGTCTTAAATACATGCCTTAAGATAGAAGAAAGAAAGAAAACAATCAGGATAAGCAGAGTTGGTGCTGTAAATATAATGCCCTGGAGATCTGTGAAACTGAGCTTAAATTGACTAGTATCTTAAATACTCTCCCTTGCCAATCTTAGCCAATGGGAACAGTGTAAGAAGTGTAAATAATATATTTCCCGAACAAGCTGTTTGTGATAAACTAGCTGTCAGCGAAATAAATTGCCTTATTCCCTCATGAGACTTAAAGAACGAAATGGTAGAGAGGGCATTAAATTGTGATGAAGATGTGATTGTCAGACCAGCATCCCCAAAGATTTAACGATTTTGGATTTTTTTTATTCTTGGTCAAATAATTGCCTATTGCGTATATTTGTTGGCGTGATATTGCATCCATATTGTGTAGTTCGCAGGAAGATTATCGCTGTGCAATTGCCAAATAAAAAATATCATTGCTACTGGTAGATATATCATATATATTTCATAATACTGTCTGTTATTTCTGAAGCATTTGATTATCTTTTAGTGCGTTTCATAAATTGTCTAAACTACTTGAACAAATACTGTTGCCACTCATTGATTTCCATAACAAAGAAAACAATGTTTATTTTTTTAGAAAATGGAAAGAAAAACAGTAACCACAATATAATGACATATACTTACTAGTTTTATTTAAATGGACGACCACCAATAAATGTATGTTGCCGAGAGCAGCAAATGTTGCCCACCTACATAGTCGTTATATGGATACCATTCACATATCATATGAACAAAGTGAATAAATGCTTATAAATATTGATCAATATGTTTACTTCCATACCAATATATTATTTAATCTCCAAAGAGAATACGTTTGATTTTTTTGCTAAAAAAATACTATATTTTCTGATTGTTTTTATTTGGTTTGCAACACGTTTTTCTGTAGTACTGTAAAGGTTGTAGGACTGTTTTCGTCATTTACAGTGCCGTACTAACAAAACCAGTAATTGGCAACTGTTAAAAAAATCAAAAAGACACAGGTGGTTGGCATGATGTAAAGCAAACCCACAAGTAAGTACACTGTATCAGATTACCAGCATCCAATGGCTATTTTTCACACATTTTTATCAAATAAGTCGACATGTAAGCCACAGAAGTTGTACTATGTTACAACAAAGATAAATTGTTTGTGTACAGTGTTAACACATTTATCGTGACTTCTAACGCAGCTGAACTTTACACCCGTCATAAAACACCAGGGACTTAAGCTCTTATTGTTGGAAAACATGTCGTTGGAATAATGCTATTACTCAATATAGCCTAAAAATCTTAAATGGCACATCAATTTATATTCAAAAAATTATGTAATTATTATTTTTGTACGGACCCATACCGTTCTTTTTACGTATTATGATGCCCGTTTTAATGTCTTTTAAAATAATTAAAGATAAAACATTTCAGCTAATTCGATTGTGCTACTAGTTTCCGTCCACTTCTACTGTAACATGAGTTTAGGCGACGTAATTGAACAATTTCTAGCCAGGAACACTAACAATCCCTTACTCGACTGATTCGGTATTGGTAGCAATGAATTTGATCTACGGTTAGCCGGTCTTATAGTTCATAGAAAGGATAAAACACATTCGATCAGTTTTATGTTAAGTAAAAGAAAATTAATATGAAAAAGTTGTTCAAAAACTGAATCCAACATTTATTTGAAAGAATAACCAACCGGTCAACCATTACACCAGAAAAAGATATAAAACTAATACGATATGAAGCTAAGCGTGCAGAGAACGCCCAAAGAAGGGGTGATCTCCGGTGAATCCACGGCAGAATTAAATCTATTCAGCAATTAAATTTTGAAGAAAAAAAATCCTATTGGTTATGGATTAAATACAAGAGTACTATCTTCAAAACAGGCACCCCGATATAAGTTCTGTTTTGGTATATTTTCCACATAAAGATAAACAATTTACTGCTTTATAAAACCTCTCAATTGCCATTTAGAGGACCTTATAAAACGTGTTGCAAAATGTGGTGAGTTGATCGAAATATTTTCAATAAAAATTTATTTCGTTAGGTTCTGGTAAATATCGACGTATGTTGTAGATAAAAAAACAGATGGTTTGAAATAAAAAAACAGCTTTAACCCCATGATATACTGATGTATTTTACTGACAGCCATTCGTTCCGCAATCTCACAAAAAATACAATCCTATTTTCAGAAATGCCCTCAATTACAAAAGGGTAAAGTAAATGTTTAAAATTTTGACCCGGAACCCCGTCAAATAATCAATTTTCCTAAACTGACAGCACGCTATAAAATCCTCCTACGAATTTGTCAATTTAAGGCGAGCAAATCTGCTTACGAAATTATGATCAAACAAAAAACGACGAGCGACGATAGATGATATGGAAAGGACGCAATCCGCAACGACAATGCCACGATAAAGTGACGTCGAATCAAAGCGGATACGAATTTCTTACAAAAAGCCTTCAAAATGAATTTGAACGGGAACAAAAAAATAGTGCGCATTAATGCAACATTATCACCATTGAGAGAAATTTCTTGGCATTTGATTGGTCGAAACGCCCAGAATGTGAGTCTGCATCCCAGTGCTTTCCGTGTATATATTTGATTCTGTATAACCCCGGAGTTAAGATCTCACGCGCTGTTATTACCCCGGAGTGAAGGTCTTGGTGCGTCACAGCATTCTTCAGTCAAGACGAAATCCTATTGTGACGTCAGTTTAGAATGTTGTTTCGTCAGCATTGAGCGCTATACTTGTCTCAAAGATCGAGAAAACCGATATAACTTTGCAACGTCACAATATAATTTATTTCTTTCGCGACGTCATGTAGACTTCGCTCAATACACTCAACCCATGACATTTTTGTGATCTAATCGAATAAAGAACAGCTGATTAAACTCAGTTTTAAGTAAACAAGCTGCTCTGGATGGTGATAAATTCGTTATATGACGCCCTTGCGTGGGTATACGGGTAGATATTTGGTGTCTGACAGATATTTTTCCGAGGCGAAGCCGAGGAAAAATATTAATGTCAGACACCAAATATCTACCCGTATACCCACGCAAGGGCGTCATATAACTAATAATATCAATAGTGGAAACAAGTTCGGTTTAAAAATTGTCAAATCAACAAGCCCATGTTTCCAACTTTATTGAGAACGTCAACTGGAGGATTTTAAAGGACATCTGTAGACCTTGCAAGTGACGACAACTTTTGGTAAATGTCCGTATCATTGGGACATGAGCAGTTCAAATTTCGATTGAGATTTTAATCTCTCAATGAAATATTGATTAAAAAATAATCACAACTACATTTTGGACAACTAAATCTCACACCCCAAAAAATAGATTGACGTCGACTTGTTAGCTCATCCAGGTTTAATTGTCACCTAGACCAAAAGAAAAATATTTTTTTAGCCAGCCGCCATATGTGGAAGAGACAGAGAGCCTAATTTCTTCTCCCACTAAACCTACCAATGTCGAAGGATAAGTGAAATATTTTTAAGTGCGGCGTAACGCACCAATTAATAACCCCATTATTTCCATTCGAGTAACAATAAACTCGAAGTAATGAAGGTGGTGAAATCACTAAAGTATAAAGACAATTGGACTTAATCGTTTTTATCCTATACAACAAACATTTAATTTTCTTTACCATGTTCATCAGACGGTGAATTCACACATGTAGTAAATTATGCAGTAGTTTCTGTTGAGGTTCGGTTCTAAAAGTCGCACAAAAAGGCTGAACGGGAACCGAATTAGTGAAGTTTACAAGAGGGACCAAATATTTAACATAAAGCCATATCAATCACCTAAAATACCATATGAAAATGACAGCTCATCCACAGATCCTGTAACACGTTCATTAAATCCGACAGAAAAACATGTTTATCAAATTACAGTTCTGTACAGTTACAAAAATTAATGACAGTGGAAAGAAAATTTTGACAGGCATAGCGACAGCAGTAAACAAAAATGACTAAGAGATTAATTTCGCGTTGGGAATCTCCTGCCAATATTGACACAATATACCTGGGAAGAAATAGTTGCAGGTGTTGAGCAGAGAAAACGGGGTAAAAAAAATGGTGTGATTTGGATAAAATGTACTTCATCTAAACCACTTCACTGGTTGAAAAACGGCCATCTCTATGTGGTAACATGTGCAGAATAATAATATCACGTCATAAGATTAAAATTCCGATAAAACGGCTGCGCAAATGCGACCCACATTTATACACAAAGACAAAAAGTTAAGCCGCATTACATCAGCATTGGCGGCAGTTATCCCTTCAACAGATCTGACGTCTCACTGGAGGGATGAGACGCAGGTTGGAAGCTAATGGAGGCTATACGCGCTATCGACCTTCTATTCTAGGGATGTGTCCTACACACGCAAGGTGACATTTTACTGCAATATGTTCGCCCTGTGAAGCCACAAGCATCTTTTTATTTTGTTAAACTACACTTTTGATTTAGCTAACGATATCCTGAATAAATTGTATAGCTTATTGCCATTAATGGTGATTTCTTATCGCCATGATTTTGCCCTTTATGATGACAATCGTTTCTGCAACATCAGTTTGCCAACAATCTCCCTACACCAATGATTTTATCGGTCGGGGCAGACTTTCCTGGGGGTGCTTAACTTTGTTATTTGTGTATGTATCGATGTGGATGCAGCATGTAATAAATGATTACATTAGTAAATTCGTTAAAAGAAACCGAATTTTGATTGAGGTACATGTGCTTTTGAGCATATTGGTCGGTGATGTTTCCAATGGTTATATGGGTGATTTATTCACCAAGTATGGCGTTGTAGGTGAAATGCCACACAAATCACAAACTAATTCTGCCGATTCTAACAGTAACAACGTTTCATTGATAAAATAGCTATCGTGACTCTTAATATTAAAATATTAAACAACTTCTTTGTGAAAAAAGGTTTTCCATGTTTTAAGACGAGTTAATAATTGTTTGCATATCATCAACAGAAGTCATAAGTTTAAGGTACGTTTTCACTATCCAGCGAATTCCGATCGCGGTTCGATCCGGATTTTGGACTGGGCAGCGTCTTCACTGTATTGTGTATCATTGCAACAAACAATCGGCCAATTCTATCGAGTCAGTCCATACTTAGAAACCAACTCCTCTACAGGGTGACTCGGTGGCTCAGTCAGTTTGATTGATAGTCCCTCATTCCAGCACAGGCCTCTCATCGATGCTGCGTGGGTTCGATTCCACTCGGACAAAACATAAATTGAAAAAAAATCTGAGTGGATTTTTCAATCGATCGCCGTTTGTGTGAGAGTTAGCAGTTGCTCGCGGAATGTCGAGGAGATGAGCCCGGTTTCCTCTCCCACTAGACCAGGCAACGCGGTCATATGCGTGAAATAATGAATGGATGCGGCGTAAAACATAAATCAATCAACATTCGCAGACCTCTATGCAGCTCACTGTGTTTTGATTGTCGTGTATTCAGAGGTGGGTTCAGATTGGGCAGAAAACAAAATAGATTTTGACCTTGGTAGCCATTTGTATTCTTGCTATCAGAATTTGGTGTCCAGAGCGAGTTTGGAACCAGTTAATGTAAAGCAATGTGCTTAAATTATAACCATTTTTTCGAAGGAAATCGTTTTGGAGCCCGGACGAAATTTTGTCAATAGTGTTAACGTGCCTTTTAATCTTAGCATTTGTATGTATATACCCGTTTACAGAAAATCAATTTCGTTCTTAGAATCACCAAAAAACCTTGTTTACACTTTGCAGTTTTATTGTTAGCACGTCGGACCAGCAAACTCAAAAGATACCGAGTCAATGTGGGTGTGCTTAGTATGGGAATTAGCTGGTTGAGTTCCAAATATAGTTAACCCGTAAATGCACAAAGGTTGTAACAGATGTAGACTATATTGCTTTGTAAAATACATTATTTTCATTAATTTCCTTTTATCCTCAATGTATCAACTTATCGAATCCGTCCTCAGAATCGATACCGTACATTTCTCGCCAAATTTTAACCTTCTATTCTTTCTCTACACAACAGTGATTTTACGACCAATTTTAAATATCGTTCATTATAAAAAAAATGCTACATCAATAATTTAAACATGCCTAGTCAATACACTTTAAGTGTCTAGGGTTTTTGGTAAATTTATAGTCTAACCCCATGAAGAAACTTTTCTAAGCAAGATAAGTGATACATTATATCCCTAAGAACATGCTACTTTTTGTTGTTACTATATAATAGATGAACATATATTCTAATACACCTTAGTCTCGTTAATACACCTTAGTCTTAGTTAGAAAAAACTAAGACCCATTATTGGAGATAATAAACTACCCCTATAGGTATAAACTACTTTGTGCTATAAATCATGCGTGAGTTTGTTTAGATAATCTTGGAGCTAACGCTTTGAGTCAAAGCTCCTGGTAACCCGTAAATTTTCGACACTGAAATTTAATTTATTTGCATATGATATGCATTAGAACAGAAATAAAGGACGTCCTGGTGAGCTTTGTGTTGCTGAATAAAGGATCAGGAAGATTCCGCTATTTGAGAACGAGGGGCGAAGAATCGAGTCATCAAACTACAAAGCCTACCAGGACGTCATTTATATATCAAAGGCATACTTTCCGCGAAAATCCTGAATACTGTTTACATAAAAAACAGTGGGCAGTTTTCTGTATTTTTTCCAGATATAAGAACTTTCTAATTTTACCAAAAATATACTGAACCGCAAAAGAAACGTCACCCTATTCAAATGTTGCTAAATGTATATATTATTATAATTTTCAAAAAAATTCTCTTTTGATATCCTTGCTAGACCTAGTTTGAAGCCAGTGGTCAAGAAAGGTTGGCTTCTGATCATGTTACTGGTATGCAATACACGTCGTCGCAGCACAGTTACTAAAGTAATGATGGGTGCTTTTTCGGTTCGTTTTGTCATCCCTGTCGGTTGCCATCCCTATAAAAAAGCTACAGAGTATGCACCGAATCATTCACAGTTCATTCACGGGAGCAGAGAGGCCAAGCCTTGAGAAGACTTTATGCTGGGCAGACTGCAAGACCTGTGGCAAACCACGTCAATGTTCATGTTCGAACAATATACCGCCAGCAGCAAGGGGTTTAAGCCACTGGAAGCACAGCAGACCGTCCTCGAAGTGGAAGGCCGCCTGTAACAACGTTCAGGCAAGATCGACAGATTGTCCGTCAACACCTGCAAAACCGCTTCGCTACAGCTGCGGAAACTACAAGGACAACCATTGGTAATCACCAGAGACCAATCAGCAACGACACGGTGCGCAGGCGTTTGAGGCAGGCAAATGTCAGATGTCACATGCCTTATAGGGATCCGATCCTTACTGCTCGACATCGCCACGCTCGTCTGTAATGGGCCACACAGCATCGGAATTGACGTCACCGAAAGTGGAGAACTCTATCTGATGGTTTTCTATGTCACACTCAATGTTATTTCATTTATATGACATTGTTACAAAGTTTCGATTGGGAGGGGTACGTCACTTAAAATGTTCTGCGTATTACATACAGTTTGACATTTGTTTAATTGGAGAGTAGACCAAATTCCCACAAATGGGGTGGATTGGAATGTAAAATACCATTCTTCAGGTATTCAGATGATTTGTAAATATACAAAAATATATCTTTGCGAAATTAAGTATCTTGTATATGTACTTACTATTCGTATGCTTGCCCGTTTTCATTCCACATTCACTACCTGTCCCACAATGTCACAGAACAAAGCCACGCTTTGAAGTTAGACCAACAGTAGAAATAAAACAGATCGAATAATCACCAATAATAAGGAAGTACAGGACAGAAATAAATTGCCTGTTTTTCTTCTTTTTTCAATAAGCTAAAACTACTGTGAAATAACAGCGACACTCGATCTCGATCGACGGGTCGTTGTTGTTGTGATTTGTACACACTCAGCTTGCACTACGAGGCTGGTATTTCATTAAATCATCCAAAGATTAGTCAGTTGCAAATCTACGTCGGTTGCATAATTCCGATTATTCTACAAAACAACAGGAAATCAAGTGAAAATCAACTTACACTTTGATATTCCTTAGTATTCAAACAGCTCCTTTCAAACATGTGACTTTGTTATGACAAGCAGACGGAAGACTCTACTGCGCATGTCAAGGCGGCGACCATATACATTCGTTTCGATAATTGACAGATGAACTTCATGAAGGAAGTTTAATTTTTAGTCTAATTAGTTAATTAAATTAAATAATTAAATAATTGAGTCATTAGCTATTAAAGTTTGCCCACAACTGTCATTTACCACTTAGAACGATTGTGATTTGGACAAAGCTTATAACTTTAGGCCTACTGAAGAGTTTAAAGAGAGTTTCAAACATTTCTTACAACAGCTGTTTACAACTGAATTACATCCAAAGTGAAAACATCTTGGATGCAACAAGGTATGCAGCAGTTAATAAATCAATCAATTAAAATATCTGCTCAAAGGTTTGTTATTTAATCGATTAATTGATTTAAAACGCCAATGGTAAACAAGAATATTCAATTTAAAAGGTGGAAGAAAATGCCTTTGTTTAAAACTTAGCAGCACTGCAGTTAGTTTTCGTCCGTATCCAAGCTTCATAAAAACGTGATGCTTATGGAAGTTTTGATTGGTCATCCGTCAAGACATAGATACCGGATTACGCAACGGAAAGCGCGTGTAAACACCAGGCGACGGATTATTTATCCGCCCCGGAGTCGCTCTGGTGTTCAGAACTAATTCTGTACCTTTGTTAAAAACCCACCAGTGACGTCACTATTTTGTTCCAACGCTCAATTACTTTTCAGGAATAGAGCGAGATATTAAAGTAATGGAACGAGATTTTGAAATATTGGAGCGAGATTTGCAACCTTTCGCCACAACGCTTTGAGAGAGATGTTTTTGGAAAACCGACATACCAACTTAATACTTTAATAAGAACTCTAGCAGAACACAGCCCAATGCGGTTTGCGGTTTTAAAACACGGGGCATCGTCAGATTCGGAAACTGGAATATTTTGTACCAAGAGAAAAATCATCGAACACTACGCTATCTAACAAACAAATGAGGGTGAGGGTTTTAAGTAAGGTAATATCCTCGGAAGCGCTACATTCCTTGAAAACAATGAACTCTCAGCCCTGTCTGGCCTCGGGTCCATTATTTTTAAGGAATGTAGCGCTCCTCGGACATTACCCTCTACGTAAATCGAGTTCACAGGGAACGTCGCCATATTGCCTGTTTTTTTGTTAACAAAGAACTATTTTGTAAAATTTACTCTACGTTTCCTTTAAGCGCTTAACGTTTTCTTTAATTCAAATTATATATTCACGTAAAGTGTCAGGGTTTTTATAGCTTTTTAAAATGTTATCCAAGCTGGCATGTGTAAACATGTGCGCTATAGCCAGTAAAGGCGTACGAATTCTATCTCAGCCACATCTAAAGAGATCTCGCGAGAATACGATTAAGTAGGTTTAATACATATTTATGTCTGACTTAACTTACATAATCTTTATTAGACAGAATCGAGGGCATTCTATCCACTCACTGACTAATATATTGGTCAACTCTTAGATACACGTTGACGTTAAAGAGATAAATCCCTTTTATTTTCCTCTCAACGGATATGTTCAGGAGATGCTACTTAGCGTTCACGCGTAACGGGATGAAATTACTTTGATTTACTGCATATGTAATTACAGTCAATATGACGGTATGGTAGTCAACATGAGTACAGATAGACACGCGGGTCGGTTAGTTAGCACTCAATTTAAAGGGATGGCGTATTTTTTTAAATTCATTTTTATGGATTATTCCTATTCACTTTCGTAGAGTAGTATACCCTTTTTGGGCGGAAACTGTGGGCACTATAAACATTACAAGTTAAAATCCTTGGAGTAGGCTAAAGCATTGGAATGAATACTGAGATAAGCTGGAGATAAGTGTCATGACTGACAATTAGTATTATATAGCACATTTCATATTGGAGCACATCAGAACAATTGTCTTAACCAAAATAATCCTGTCATATAAACGGATTTTTGACTAGCTTACAACTTGTAACTAACGAGGACATAATCCCTTTTCGGGATTTCTTCCCAAACAAAATGGTCACAATTAACGTTTTATTACCTCAACTTAGCAAGGCTGTGTTGCTTTAGGGGACTGCCTTGTTGGTTACGACTCTCCTGCACGGAACGAACTTAGATGGAATAGGTAGATAGCAGGCGAGCCAATTGTTACGAACCTATTTAATGTTTAAGTTATTTACTTAAAAAGGGGCATGAGCTGCCAAAATGTTGATATTTTGACGTTACAACAGAATGTTGAAATTATTGGCTATTTTTCTCAAGACGTATAATTCTAGTCTGGAAAATGTACAATAAATTATTGTTTTGAACTAACTTTGGCTTAGAATGAATGAATGGTCGTCCCGGTTATTTAAATTTTGTTGACTTTTCGAACATGTTTTCGGTTCGTACAGGCCACATACTGTATGGATTTTCACATTCCAACGCCAATCATGTAGTTTTTCTATGATCTTCAAAGCCCTTTACTGTCGTGGTGATCAGAAATTATGAAAAAATGTTAATTTTGGCAGCTCATGCCACTTTAAGCAATCAATTTACCAAAATTACTGCAGTCTATATCGTTATAATGAACCAAAATGATAAGATCTTGAACTAAGTTTGTAATATACAAAAACATGCGTTAAGCTTTTATAAAATGTCTCTAAATTGTCTGCTTTCGAAGTACAATTGGTATCCAGAAACGTACAATAGTAGATCCCCCTATCTCGTCCACTGAGAAATAACTTGTTATATTAATTGAATAAAAGTTGTTACCAGAGTACAACCCTCGCTGCCGGATAATATCAGCTGACGAATTAAGTTTGTACATTGAACTGGCCGAGTTTTGTTCAGCTGAACGACGTTTGAAGAAGATCACAATATCTTTAAAGGCCCGCTTGCCGAGAAAATCCTGAATATTGTTTACATTAAAAAAAAACGACCGTTTTCTGTATTTTTTCCAGACAATATAAGTTAGGAACTTTCTATTTTTACCAAAATTTAAAAGTTTGGACGTCATTTTGTATTTTTAATTTGAATTTGAAAATTGGAATTGTTAGGTGCCCGTAATGTCAACAAACTTCGAACCGGGTCGTGTGCAAAAGTGCCGTAATGGTTTGAGTCGTGTGGGCGATCTAACGACAAAGTATAATTTTACGAACTTTATCTAAGAAATACATACTAACGATCGAGTAAGAGGGACTATAAAAGCCTGCCGAGTGCAAACCACAGACAAAAAACGCTTGGATGAGGGTAATCCAACACTTAAGTTAACAAACACTGATCGGTGTTGTTGTTGTAATCGAGCTTCGATTCTTCGTTTGTTTTTCACCCTCATTTATACATTCTAAACCTAAATGGACATGCTTTATGTGTGCTATGTTTAACTTTAGTGGTTTTAGCTGTGGTAAGCTGGTGCAAATTGGTTTTCTTAAAGGGGCATGAGCTGCCAAAATGTTGATATTTTGACGTACACACAGAATGTTGAAATTATCGGCTATTTTTCTCAAGACGTATAATTCCGAAGCTTTTTAGTGCTTCTAGTCTCAAAAATGTACGATAAAGTATTGTTTTGAACTAACTTTGACTTAGAATGAATGAATGGTCGTCCCGGTTATTTAAATTTTGCTACTTTTCGAACACGTTTTCGGTTCGTACAGGGCACATACTGTATGGATTATCCACATTCCAACGCCAATCATTTAGTTTTTCGATGGCCTTCAAAGCCTCTTACTGTCGTGACGATCAGAAATTATGAAAAAAGTGTGAATTTCGGCAGCTCATGCCACTTTAACAAATGTCAAACAGGTTACGGCGGCAAGTGGGCTTTTAAGTCACTTCAAATGATCTCGTATTCCACCAGTGATGCTTCAATGCCTAAGTTAAACCATTGTCCAACTTGATACACTTTTGAACAACCCAGCTGCAGCACTAGAAAACTTAACTTCAAAACACACATGGAATGTCTATAACACGCCGTGTGGTTTAAGTTGGAGCTACTTTATACTGTCAGAATTTAGGATTACCAAATTAATTTTCCAAAAAAAAAAACCCCAGTTAATCAACAAAAAATATTATAAGAAATGTTTGAAACTGTCTTTTAACGTTGGTACCAAACTAATGATAAGAAAATTAAGACATCGTAGTAAGTTGTTTTTGTACAGGGGTCGAAAGCACGCGTTGTTAAAAAAAAACTCACTACGTGGTGATGTCTTAAATTTTTTATCATTAAAACATATTATGAATCGAGAGTATTCGCATTGCCTTGGCATTGACCTTCGGGTAGCCGTATTGACTCTCGGCCAACGACCTCGAACCAATACCAGAACAATACGAAAATTCTCGATAAATAAAATCAATTATTAACACTGATTTTCAATGTTACTGGCAAAATACGGAGAACTGGTTCGTACGAACTAACTAGATCTAACGTGGCGACCGTTTCATTATCACCTCAAAATCCAAACGCCATTTTTTCTTGAAATCATGAATAGAAAAAAAAACAGCCAACGCGCAACAAATATTCCGTCTATCTCATTAGATAAATTATAAATGGCATTAATAATAATTCGTTAAAATAATAACATATTTTATTTACAAAAGCTGGACAACTTTTGGTACACTACACCTTCCTGTTTTCACATTGTTTATAAACCTGACATCGCAAGTCGTTATCACTATTAAAAAAGAGAGCAGTCAACAATCAGAAGATGTCGTCATTCACAAGAAACATTGTCAGCAACATTTAAAAAAAAATAACAACAAAAAATAATAGTTAACTTTCCTTGTGAACGCATCTATAAAAACACTATCCTGATTTATAACATATTTCCATTTTCCCTCATTTGGAAAACATAATTTTAAGACTATATTATGATTGTTAGGAGTCGTACTTATAGTCTGTGTTGAACCAATAATAAAACTCCTAATCTCTAAAACAATAACTTGAATTGCAGCAGATGGTCCAACAAGGGAGTTTATGGAATGTAAACCCTGATTCTGGGGAAAATTATCCTTGTATTATTGCTTGAAGTCTTTACTAATATTTTTTTATTGAACAAAATGTTACATAACATACAATTTTAATAAATGAATCCCAAATTAAACGAAAAGAATTCCCGGCAAAAGTATTTAATCTCTTAAACAACTATGTCCTACATGAAAATTTCACTTGTTGGTTGAATATAGCAAAAAGAAAGATCACAACATTTTAAGAATATAAAAAACAAGTTTTTGATCAATCGCTTTCCTTTTTTCATTAAATATCAGTCGGAAATAGACCTACCTTTGTCATCCAATCCGTTTATAACCAGCTTGGAAACAAAACATAAAAAAGCTAAAAAGTTGTTTTACAGGTACAGTTTGTCATGAGTGTCCACATATACACCGAAGTTTTAAAATGGTTGCCACAAAATCCAAGTTTAGAGAGAAGATACGACTCGGGAGATTCAACATGGCGACGGTTTAAAACCAACGATAACTTCAACATGTCAAAGGCTAAAAGTGGACACAAAGAAAGTAATATGCTGTCTACAGTTATTATACAAAAGGTCGGCGAATTTTAAAGACGCTTTAACGGGTTTGTAATTTGAAGCCAGAAGCCCGATCGATCGAATGCAGGTGTGTCCCGACACTATTTGAGTAAGGTATATTTTCCTTTACTGTCTAAATCTGAATACAAAATGTCCGTCCAAATGATGGCAGTCTTCTCCGGTTTGTTTATTGCAATGAGCCCAGACTCCAAAGGGTGACCGTCAGTATAAAAATAGCCATTTTGGAGTCAGAAACCCGGACTAATACATGCTTAGCGTATGAAGCGCCGGAGATATAAGTGCTGACAATAGTGTACACTAATATGACGATCGGTATATCTGATTTTTTATATATTCCCACAATGTTCAGCATTCCACAACTTAGCGCATAGAACTAAATTCATTAATAATGTAAAGCAGGTTATGGCTAGCATAATTATTTTAAAAAACATTCCAACGGTAGTAGGTGACCATTTTGGATTTAGCGCTAATGTATTTCAAATTGCGAACATAAAGCAATGCCGTCCTTTTCAGGTGACGTATCCAAAGCCACCAAACGCTGATGGGCGACATGTGACTCAAACATACACTTTTATTGGCAGGCTCGGTCAGCAGACGATTTCCCAAGATCAACATGGTTTATCTACTTTCATTATGACTTACATGCGTAATGCTGAAATCGTTGGAATGAACTGAATACTGATACCTAAAGCTATTAAGTATATTTTGTATTGAGTTTATACATTTAGCCGGATTTTCTGTCCATCTGAATAATATTGCACTACAGTGAATTCTGAAATTTATCCGTGAATGATATCTTTAGTTATCATTTGTGTATAAATACTAATGTTATTTGTTGCTGTAAACATTTCTCAACGGTAAGAAATGCTTGAAACTCTTTAAACGTGGGTTCCATACTAATGATAAAAACTTAAGACATCACCACGTAGTAAGTTGTTTTGAACAACCCGAGCTTTTGACACTTGACGAAGACACCAGTACAGGTGTCGAAAGCTCGTGTTGTTCAAAAAAACTTACTACGTGGTGATGTCTTAAGTTTTTATCAGTAGTATATCTCAACGGGTTGTCTTTTCTGTAAACATTGTTTGTGACCTGTCAAGAAGATATTGCCTGGAGAGTGAAAAATCAAAGCAAAAGAAACGATGCCCTCATCAAAAGCTACGATTAGACTAATATTCTCTGAATTGATATATTACTCGAAAGCAAACACCTTATGTTTGTCTAGTAGAGCCAGATTGAAGTTTTATTCCATTTGTATTGCCGACATTGATTATCGGAAAAAATAAATAATCGTCTCGCTAAACCGTGTGAGCAAACAACAAACAGGCGTTCTAAATACTTGTGCCTGATCTTTGCATTCTAATCCATCGCATTGTCCAGTTTTATGTGAGATGATTTCCTGGCATATCTTGGTGTAGCTCTTAATTGTCTACACTTGAAATAGTATTTATACGGAATGCCATGCATTAGAAATATAATCACTGTTCCGATCTAAATGTGTTCTTCTTCCATGGTGTTTATCCTGATTCGGATTCCCCGTAAAAATGTCATATTTGACAACGATAAACAATAATACCATTTCTAGCCATGTACATTCTTTATTACACTTTGTCCAATATGTACGTGTTTTGTTGTTGTATAAATCCATTCGGTAAAAGTACCCAGCATTTCAAGTTGGATCATATCACTTAAAAACCAGACATCAATCTGTTTATGTCTGGCATTTAGGCTTGTTTTTGTACTATAAACTATTCTCCTGTCATAAAAATGTGATACAAAGTATGCTTTATCTATCATAGATCTTAGGAACCATACTCTTACAATTCGATAACAATTTGTTTAATATATGAATTAACGTTACTTGAGCCGCCAAACTTGTTTCATAAATTTGCCGAGTGTAAAGAGAAGTTCAGCGTTTGAAGAACCTTAAAAAAAGAAAGGATAAAATAAAAATACCTGCCATCCCAGTCATTCGCGAAAGCCTCAGATGAGAGCCAACTGCGGACACAATTCAATTAATTGTAAACTTTTCAAACAAGCATACCAATGCCCAAATTAAATATATCATTAGAGCTAAAAAAAATCATGTCAATTAATGCATGCAAATACATATGATATAGTTATTATGTGTAGCAAGCTTTTACTCGTATTATTTTCTTATATGATTGCTTTTTTTCTGTGAATCTTTGTGTTTGATGTATGTCATAGCCACTATCGGTATTATTTTTTCATGTAAATACGTTACTCTGTTTTTTTAATATAAATAAAAGTATGTTGGTCTCGTAACAAAGTTGTCTGGAAAGATTTCCTAATTCATTGAGCTTGAGATTCTTTAAGTAGAACCATTTTGTTTTTGTTAGGCGAATACTTTTTTGAGAGGGGTCTACAGATCTTTCAGATGTTTGTTTGCCGGCTCAACCCGACGGTTGTTTACAATTAGCCTTTGTATTGCTGAAATCAAGAAACTTTCTCGAAACCTGAATATGGCAAGTCTATAGAAATTTATGCTATATGATATTTGCATGCTAGAGGAGTGTTATTACTCGGCATTTAGAATAGAATAGTTTTGACCTGTGAGTTATACCTGAACAAAGCGTTAACTTGTGTGTTTACAATAGTTTATTCTGTGGATTTATCAGTGTGATTCCAGGATTTCATTCTGTGGATATTTTTACTTCGTGGTCGTCGGGTGTTTAGTAATATATATCGGTAAACTTTATGTTCTCGGCCGGATAACAGATTTCGGATTTGTATATTGGAACTGTTAGTTTTTAGTTTAAAAAAATAGTCATTTTGCTTATGTCCTTGTCGCTGTTTGTATAATATTTGATTGTAAATAGGTTACTCTATTTTTATATAAATCAAAATGTGTACAGAAAATATGTTGGTGTTTTTGTTGTTACTTCTTTTCTTATTTCGTCTCGTAACAGTTTGCAAAAAAATATTTTAATCGTATCCTTGAGTGATCTCTAACTCCTACATGGACATCCATATTGATAAGATAAATATGTTAGGGCAAAGAACATGTACGATGTTTACTGAATTTTATAGTTTTTTTCTGGAATATTATTACTACAAGTATTTCTATTGTGAAAATAAAAGATATCACCATACCATGAAATTGATCTCTGTAAATTTTAGTCAGAGGGTTCTCTGTTCACAACATGGTTCTCTAAGAGATTATCTCTCTTGACTTATTCAGTTCATGTTCTGCAGCTACGTCGTGCGTCTGTAAGTTGATTAATCTTAGTCAAACTTCCACGTATCGAAACAATAAATATATCTGAAGCGCAATATCGATATTTACCCCACCTCACTTTGATTACTTCCTCTAGATTGATCAAGCAAGTCACGTTCCATACGTCGTCGACGTACTGAGCGACATATATGGCTCGTTGCGCCATGTCTAGACACTTATCAGTCGTGTCTGCCCATGTCATACATATTAGAAAATAGCTTTCCTATTTCACTTTTTGCATATTACGAAACAATCAATTTTGGAGAAGAAGTTTAGGTTATCAGTGTGTTATCAATTCATTACAGGGTTTGTTCGAGGGGAATACGGGTATATATTGAATATATTGAGTCAATAAGCGGAATATTAGACTATGCATAACCCCTATGTACTTCCGTATTCCCCCTCGAACAAACCCTATAGCCAAATCTAGCCGTATCTATACATTTGTTGATTATTTCACGGATATCCTACTAGTACTGGGCTACCATCCCACGCGTGCGTTACGTTGAGTGATTGGTTGATGTTTTACGCCGCACTCAAGGTTATTTCATTTATTTGATGGCATTGCCAGGTTTGTAGTGGGAAAGCAAATCGGGCTCATTGTCCAGAAGAAACCCCCGACCTTCGGCGAGTACCTGGCAACTCTTCCACATACGGCGACCGAGGGAAAGTGCACTAAGAAACTTTGGAATTTTTATTTGGGCCTTGCGTGATTCGAACCCGCACCGCATAGATGGAAGGTCCCGCTTTTGTTACAAGTTATACCTAAAAACGCATTCGATTAGAGATAGTTTGGTTTCTATGCCATATGGAAAATTGGACTATCGACCGCGGCCTTAGCCTCCATGGTGCTTCGGACTTCGTTTGATAAACCCTATTGATTTAGTATAATAATCTGATTTTATACTTTACACAGTTTCGGGTTATATTGAACCGGGATGTAGACGGACTCTCGTTTTGAAAAGGACTTATCTGATCAAGTGAACAATCTATCGTTAGATGGTCTAATGCCGACTGAGTTCTCACACTGGTAATCTGATATTCAATCAGACTATTAAGCTCAGACTGGACCTTTATTAGGTTGTGTCGACATTTGAACAAACGTCTTTCACCTTCCGACTCAACACTGAAGAAACTCTTCGGACAAATTAGAAAAGCCTATCGAATTGCTTAATAAATACTTTATATTATATTTTGAATTCGACATACGCTATTTCACTTATTTTTTTAAATATGACAACTTCTCATCCGCTGTTTCAAATATATGTATCGTACTGTAGAGATACGGTGCTATGACATTTACGTAAAAACTTACACTACGCCGCTTTTTGAAATGAGGGTAATCCAACACTTAACTTAACCGACACAGGTCGTCGTTTTTGTGATTAAGCTTTGATTCTTCGTTTGTTTTTCATACCCATTTATACAAAACTGGACAGGTTTTATATGTGCTATGTTTAGTTTTGGTGGTATTAGTTGTCGTACGATCGTGTAAATTGGCTCTTAACAAATGCCAAACAGACTACGGTGCCAAGTGGGTCTTTAAAATAGGGTTACATTTTGTTCATCTACGCGACAAAAGCGTAATATGTGTATTAGTCCACTTTGTAGAGATCCAGTTAGTTACCTACTAAATTACCGGCCAGTGAAGTTTTGAACCTGCACCTATATAACTTTGCTGCTTCCAAGACAAATATAGTTATGGTCATACAAAAATACCCCATTCAAAATTTAGAGCATCAATGGACAAAATATACAACAAATTGCTTGTATACCCATTTGCTCCAGACGCTTGAATTAAACTAAATTTGGGACAGGGAATGCGCCGAATTTTTTTTTGACGAACGTCATGACGAACACGGAAAAAGAAAATCGGCAGAGCCAAGATTTCTCGGCTATGCGCCACCCTACTATCGGCTTAGAAAGGAATTTTGTTAATCTTAGCTACGAGATACTCACTGCTGATATCAAAAGATTCTAGAGGGGAACGCAAGCCATCCAAAAGCGGCTACTGGACCCCTTCTCATATGTATGACCCAGAAATAAACATGTCGTGACTCTGTATAAAGGGAATTTGATGATTAAGCTAATCCTAGAAACCAACATAACCTTACTCATTCAGAAGTCTTGCCGTAAGTAAACTAAGGGGAAATCAAAACATAGTTATGAAACCTGCTGATGAAGGCTCGGCAGCACTATTATCGAAAAAGTTTCTAGATATCATTTTAGTGAAAAATGACATGGATATCTCATATTGTTTGTTTCTAAAAAATCTCAGGTAATATCGGAATAATCAGGCACATTAGAAATAGTATCAACAAAACACACACCAATCTGTATGGTGCTTTAATATCTCCTCATGTGACATATGCCGATTCTCCATGGGGAAATAATTATAAATCACACTTGAATTATTTATATCTCCTACAAAAACGTTCTTTGCATCCTAACTTACTCAAATGAATTTGCTTTGACTGCGCCAATTTTCTAACTATTAACATATTAGATGTTGGAATAAAGTCATTATACCTAACCTTCAAACTTATCGTCTGCAAATATATTTACCATCAATTTCGTCTACCTTATTCCTATCGAATTGTCTTCTCTAGACAATCAGTTATCCGTCTGTATCCACGAAGATCCATCAGCCACAATTTATATAGACCGCCTTTCAATGATACAAATATATCACTCGGCACACTAACAGAAAAATACCCTCGAGTGTAGAACAATCTCCCAATAAAACTGAAAACAATAACGTCATTTTGGCATTCCAATTCGTCTATCTACTGACATCAATTTAACAATTAATCGTGATAAGTGAATTATGTTTGCAAACTGTTTGCCATCTTACTTTTTGAATGTTAACTTTTCCTTTTATTAAATTTATGGGATATAATAAACTATATAGCAGCTTTATTCCTGTCATATATGTTCAACATTATTTTGCATTTGCCCTCCGCAATTTTGATGAATAAAATGAAACTTTTCCGCGATACAGTCATTTATGTGATCTGTGAAGATTTATATTCTTGATCATCAGATCTACACTGCTATACCAGTCAACTTTGTGAGTTCTCCGATTACCAATTGTTTAATTTAGGTACTGTCAACACTTGGTAAAGTCATTTAGATATCTGTTTCCTTCCCACTGTTAATATAAAATTTGTTTGTAACTACGTTAATCTGTTAAAGGGGTAACCTCTGGGATTTGAATCCTTTAGAGCACATTTGGGATAGGATGGACAGAAACCCCCTGTACGAAATCTGCTGGAATTAGAAGCCGCATTACATCGGTATTTTTACTTTAATATGTTCGCCCTTTGAAGCCAGATGGACTCTGAATTGTCATACTTAGAAGCATCGTTTTATTTTGTTCAAATACACTTTTGATTTGGCTAACAATACCCTGAGTAAATTGTATAGCTTATTGCCAGTAATGGTGATTTCTTATCGCCAGAATGTTGCCCTTAATGATCACAATCGTTTCTCCAACATCAGTTTGCCAACAATCTCCCTACACCAAAAAGTGTATCGGTCGGTGCAGACTTTCCAGACTGTGTGTATAGTTAAAGTTGCATGAGCTACCAAAGTTTACAGTTTTGAAATCAAGACTCTAACGAACAAGGGGTTGGCAGTAAATAAAAAAAACGATGGTTGGTAATATGTAATAAAGATAACAACGCTGTTCCGTTGTCTGTATCAACCGAGATAGTACGAAATGACTCTCTACTAGACAACCATATATTAAAACACCAGATCCAGCTATTAATTCACAGATTTTAAAATTTTCAAGTTAAAGTTAATCTATTCAAAGGTAACCTTTTCATGGCCCAAAGTGGCTTTGTTAACGGTTTGTTTAAAATATCAAGTGCTCGATAACGTCTGATTGCAACGCTTTCGCAACGACTTTTTAAAGATTATTTGCAGTACCCCTGCACTTTTGTAAAACAAATCTGTAAGTGTCCAGTAAGATGGTATACAAACAGCAGCATTGTAAAACAAAGCAATTTCCTTTAAAGTTGGTTAAACGTTCTTTGATATTTAGAGCTGCTAAATATCTCGATGAAGGTAAAAATGCCCAAATTGTTTCGTCACCTCCTTAAGATGAAGCTTTGCATGTCACCCTTATAAAACCTACGTGACTTTCTGCGTGCCCATGTATACCTGATTGACAAAGCTGATCCCATGATCTAACTATATTGAATATGATAGAGGATCTGTGTTCAACGTGTGAAATCGTGTTTTTTTATTGTTTAACATTCTTGTCATTATCATCATCTTGTCATCAGGTAAACTATTGGTGGCTCCCCTAAAATCTTGTGATGAAAGAGGTAAAATATTGGCGGCTACATTAAAATCTTGTAATGATGATAGAGGTATAATATTGGTGACTACATTAAAACCTTGTGATGACAGAGGTAAAATATTGGCGGCTACATTAAAACCTTGTGATGATGATAGAGGTAAAATATTGGTGACTACATTAAAATCGTGTGATGATGATAAAGGTAAAATATTGGTGGCTCTCCTAAAATCTTGTGATGATGATAGAAGTAAAATATTGGTGACTACATTAAAAACTTGTAATGATGATAGAGGTATAATATTGGTGACTACATTAAAACCTTGTGATGACAGAGGTAAAATATTGGGGGCTACATTAAAACCTTGTGATGATGATAGAGGTAAAATATTGGTGACTACATTAAAATCGTGTGATGATGATAGAGGTAAAATATTGGTGACTACATTAAAATCGTGTGATGATGATATAGGTAAACTATTGACGGCTCCATTAAAACCTTGTGATGATGATATAGGTAAACTATTGGTGACTACATTAAAATCGTGTGATGATGATAAAGGTAAAATGTTGGTGACTACATTAAAATCGTGTGATGATGATAGAGGTAAAATATTGGTGACTACATTAAAATCTTGTGAAGATGATAGAGGTAAAATATTGGTGACTACATTAAAATCGTGTGATGATGATAGAGGTAAAATATTGGTGACTACATTAAAATCGTGTGATGATGATATAGGTAAACTATTGACGGCTCCATTAAAACCTTGTGATGATGATATAGGTAAACTATTGGTGACTACATTAAAATCGTGTGATGATGATAAAGGTAAAATGTTGGAGACTACATTAAAATCGTGTGATGATGATAGAGGTAAAATATTGGTGACTACATTAAAATCTTGTGAAGATGATAGAGGTAAAATATTGGTGACTACATTAAAATCGTGTGATGATGATAAAGGTAAAAATATTGGTGACTACATTAAAATCGTGTGATGATGATAGAGGTAAAATATTGGTGACTACAATAAAATCGTGTGATGATGATAAAGGTAAAATATTGGTGACTACATTAAAATCGTGTGATGATGATAGAGGTAAAATATTGGTGACTACATTAAAATCTTATGATAATGATAAAGCTAAAATATTGGTGACTACATTAAAATCGCGTGATGATAATAGAGGTAAAATATTGTTGACTACATTAAAATCTTGTCATGATGATAGAGTTAAAATATTGACGAAAAATGTTTGCTGATTCATTAAAAGAGGATGGTGGCAGTGGTGGTAAATATTGAGTGATCCAATAGATTGTGATAGAGGCTATAAAATTGTTGATGAAACATAAAAACTTGAAGCTGTAGAGGATGATAAAATGTAGATGAATCATTAACAGTTTAATTACATCACATTGACAGATCGGCTGCAATATATATGTTCCATTTATTTTACTGAGTGTCACTTTGTCATGTCACTTTGTATATTTTTGACAAGAGATCGATCATACAGAAAGTGTTCAAGTGTATCTTCACGCAATTCCTGTGTTATAGTTGAGAAATCAACTCTGAGTTCATCAAGTCAAGTAATTTGAGATTATGTATTG
The DNA here is from genome assembly GCA_963971465.1 of Lepidochitona cinerea. NCBI lineage: Eukaryota > Metazoa > Mollusca > Polyplacophora > Chitonida > Tonicellidae > Lepidochitona > Lepidochitona cinerea. The sequence continues at coordinate 10,043,280 of OZ020560.1, read as the reverse complement.
TTTTCTCTTGTGAAGGAAACAACCACATATGGTGTCATTGAACTGATTTACTGAATTGTCGTCTAAATATGGAGGACGCGGGTCAGGCGTGATGGATTATGATGGTATCTGACAAAGTACAAAGCAATTTAGGTTAGTGTAAACGTGGCCTATTTTGATTGAAATTCATCAAATGTTGTTAAAGCGGATGGACTTCTTTTGGTTGTTTGAATGTGGTAAACAAAGTTTTGAGATGGTATTCAGGACGAGTCAATAAGCTAAAACAACCAACCAACCAACATAAAGCGCAATCTTGGCTAACGTGATGGAATGTGTGTGATCTGGTGAAATGTGGTTGAAATTGGTAAAATATTATCAATGTCGTCAATCCAGTCAAACTTATTCCAATCTGGTAAAACTTGATGGAATATGGTCACGTCTGTCACAAACTATGTTAAATGTTGTTGAATGTGGTGGAATATGGTCAAATCAAGTGGATATTGTTTTGTTAAAATGTGACCTTATGGGTTAAATTTGACCCATTTTTTGTAAAATATAGGTCAATGTGATTGAGGTAATGTCTTTACTTTGGCCAATTCCAGCATTGTGGAGTTAGGTGCGATGTGGTAAAGTATAGGAGATATTTGTTTGTGGTTAAGTGTTGCCTATTTGGTAGAGTGGCTAAGTGTGAATAAAGTGGTTGAATTTTGATGAGTTAATCTGTGTAAAATCCCGCTAAATTAGTTAATTTTAATTAACAATCCTTTTATGAGCTTTTAGAATAGCCCCGATAAAAAAGTGCGTGCTTGACACTTTATACATGTATCTCCCGAAAAACTACATTCAATGACTAAATAACATAAAATTATTCAACTCTTTTATTTTTTCCTTAATAATTCACCTATTGCAGAATTATAGCTCCGACTTATTGCTTTTAATCCATGTCTATAGCTGCAGTGATTGGAACTTTTCCGGACTCGCCTGTCTGTACTCAATAGGGATTCCCCAAATGTCTAAATGATTAACTTCGGTACGGTTCGACCTTCGGGTTTCGCTGCTAAACTGAATGCTTCATGTCGTTGCTATGAAAGAGTATGAGGGTGATGAAAGGGTTCAAAATCTTCCATTGTATCATCTCTAGAAAACAAACCTCTTAGGTTTAAAATGCGCCAATTGCCCAAATCGGTTTGTAGCATAAACGATTGATTGATTGATGTTTTACGCCGCACTCATGGTTATTTCACGTATATGGTTGCAGAAAAAGCAGAATGATAATTCAATCTATGATAATAACATTGATTTAGCAAATTTAAAAAAAAAATCTAAAACCGACGGGAAAATAAATTCTATTAAATCTTTCCAAACAACAAATTTTTATATAATTTTAATATTAGAACAGTAATCCAGAATCAATTACAAGTACTATGTTTGAAATTATTTGTGTCATTAATGCATAAATCGTTTTCTTTCTAAAAAGCCCTACAATACAGAATTTTCTTTGTAGTGCGAATATAGGGCTTTGGAATAACTGATATGCCAGTATGTCTGGCAATATCGTAATTGTTAGATGAACTGTTCATACTGCTGAATTAGTAAAGGTTTTAAAGAAAAAAGTATTTAATGCGCTCTGCAACTAATTTGAAACAGCCATTTAAAGCCTTTGGCGGAACTTGTTTAATCTGAAATTCGTCAAAGATTTCCCGTCACTAAGCACCATAATTTCATCTGTCTGGCGCATCCTTTGTGGGCCTGCCGTCCGTAGATGTTTATTTAGTGGGATAGCTTGACCTCTCATTTAAGAAAGGTTGGGAGACTAATGAACTGATAAATGTACGTTGAATGTGGGTTTCCAAATCAATCATCTGTCTGGGCAGGAGTTGATCAATGGCTGAGCAAGATCTCTGGCCAAGGATATCAATTGTACTGAGGGCTCCTTCCAGGAAAGCTTGCCACTGTTAAAAGGGATATAGAAAAGCTGTATTCATTGCTTTATTCTCAAGGTTTTCTTTTTCTGATAAGGCGGTATGAAATCCATATTCCGTTAATATAATTTAAAATGTATTATTGTAAAAGTTAAATTTTTTTTTTTGACCCATTTTTTGTAAAATATAGGTCAATGTGATTGAGGTAATGTCTTTACTTTGGCCAATTCCAGCATTGTGGAGTTAGGTGCGATGTGGTAAAGTATAGGAGATATTTGTTTGTGGTTAAGTGTTGCCTATTTGGTAGAGTGGCTAAGTGTGAATAAAGTGGTTGAATTTTGATGAGTTAATCTGTGTAAAATCCCGCTAAATTAGTTAATTTTAATTAACAATCCTTTTATGAGCTTTTAGAATAGCCCCGATAAAAAAGTGCGTGCTTGACACTTTATACATGTATCTCCCGAAAAACTACATTCAATGACTAAATAACATAAAATTATTCAACTCTTTTATTTTTTCCTTAATAATTCACCTATTGCAGAATTATAGCTCCGACTTATTGCTTTTAATCCATGTCTATAGCTGCAGTGATTGGAACTTTTCCGGACTCGCCTGTCTGTACTCAATAGGGATTCCCCAAATGTCTAAATGATTAACTTCGGTACGGTTCGACCTTCGGGTTTCGCTGCTAAACTGAATGCTTCATGTCGTTGCTATGAAAGAGTATGAGGGTGATGAAAGGGTTCAAAATCTTCCATTGTATCATCTCTAGAAAACAAACCTCTTAGGTTTAAAATGCGCCAATTGCCCAAATCGGTTTGTAGCATAAACGATTGATTGATTGATGTTTTACGCCGCACTCATGGTTATTTCACGTATATGGTTGCAGAAAAAGCAGAATGATAATTCAATCTATGATAATAACATTGATTTAGCAAATTTAAAAAAAAAATCTAAAACCGACGGGAAAATAAATTCTATTAAATCTTTCCAAACAACAAATTTTTATATAATTTTAATATTAGAACAGTAATCCAGAATCAATTACAAGTACTATGTTTGAAATTATTTGTGTCATTAATGCATAAATCGTTTTCTTTCTAAAAAGCCCTACAATACAGAATTTTCTTTGTAGTGCGAATATAGGGCTTTGGAATAACTGATATGCCAGTATGTCTGGCAATATCGTAATTGTTAGATGAACTGTTCATACTGCTGAATTAGTAAAGGTTTTAAAGAAAAAAGTATTTAATGCGCTCTGCAACTAATTTGAAACAGCCATTTAAAGCCTTTGGCGGAACTTGTTTAATCTGAAATTCGTCAAAGATTTCCCGTCACTAAGCACCATAATTTCATCTGTCTGGCGCATCCTTTGTGGGCCTGCCGTCCGTAGATGTTTATTTAGTGGGATAGCTTGACCTCTCATTTAAGAAAGGTTGGGAGACTAATGAACTGATAAATGTACGTTGAATGTGGGTTTCCAAATCAATCATCTGTCTGGGCAGGAGTTGATCAATGGCTGAGCAAGATCTCTGGCCAAGGATATCAATTGTACTGAGGGCTCCTTCCAGGAAAGCTTGCCACTGTTAAAAGGGATATAGAAAAGCTGTATTCATTGCTTTATTCTCAAGGTTTTCTTTTTCTGATAAGGCGGTATGAAATCCATATTCCGTTAATATAATTTAAAATGTATTATTGTAAAAGTGAGAACTTGGCCCTTTGGTTTTATAAAACCATTTGATTTACTTAAATGAAATATATACTTATTTCTGTAGCCATTTAAATAGCTCTCATCAGTCGGCGCAAGTCCACTATTAGGATTAGCCCGTTCTCGGAATGAAGTTCCTAGATTTCGGTTGATATCTTTGGGCATTGTTAATGGGACTTCCAATAAGCCAGGACTACTTTTTTGAGTATCCATGTGACTCAATGAAGTAGTAGTTTGTCTAAAAAAATATATGAAAGGTGAAGATTGAATAAAAGTGGCGGATTGAGCTGTCTGACGTGGGGGTGATTGGGCCCCTGACAACAATGTGACTTGTGTCGTCTGCACCCCTGTCCCCTTCGGAAGTGAAAATCTTGAGATTTCTCCCTTATTGGTCTGTCAAGATTTTAACTGCAGACTTCTCTAGGGTGGTTCCGAGTTTCCACCAGGGCTTTTAGCTGGGCGAATGTTTCTAACCGAGTGACAGAGCCAAACGTTAACATTATGGCAAATGGAAAATTAATTGTGTACTGATGCCTGTTATGCCAGGGAACCCCTAGTGTAGACCTCTGCCAAACGTTTCAATGTAAGAAAACTATTGATACCAGCTATTTAATTTTTTTCATACTAGCCAAGCAGGTATTTTTCTAGTGAACCAGTTGGTGAAATTTGGGATTCCAAAGGTTTTAGGTTTAAAATAATAGAGAGATTTAAATCGTGTGATTTTGATTTTTAAAAAATCCAGTAACAGCAGAGGCTGCTCTGTGGAGTGCTACTGTTAGGAGTTTACTGGCGTAAGGACACTAGTTTCACGTTCTGTCAGTTTGAAAATATAATTTAATATTGAAAAACATGAATAGCAGCCAGTTGGCTATGGTTAGAGGGAAATTGAGGCTGCGATCGGGGCTCGGTGAGAATGGTGTCTGCTTGCTGTGGACAGGCCCTTTCACCAAGAATGGGAGATATGGTGTTTTTTCGTTAAAGGATCCTGTCACAGGCAAGTGGACTAAAAAACCAGCTCATCGAGTAGCTCACATGGTTCATGTGGGTAATTTTAACATCAGTCGCCACATGGATTGCTCTCATCTCTGTCATAACTCCCTTTGCGTGAACCCGTCACATCTAAATTTTGAAGAGCACTGGGTTAATAACAACATACAGAGATGTAGCAACCAAGGTAGATGCCTTGGGCATGAGGGGCACCCCGATTGTCTCCTCAGCTTGCGCATTAACTGACTAAGGTAAGTAAACAACAACAACATAAATTATTAAAGGAAAGTTCTTTCTTTATTTGATATTTTCTTTATTTGTAAAATCTGTATTGAATTGAAAAGGAAGCAAAGTCTATTTTCTTTTTGACGGGTAGCTGTGTTCAACTTCTTGTATGTCATCAAGTTTGCCTTTTTTATAGTCTGTTTCTTGGTCTTTGTTTCCTGATGTGTAATTCAAGTGCTCTTGTATTTTTCTCCCAGTGTTTTTAAGAAGTTTTTTTTTTCACAGCAGGTCGCTTTCTATATCTGGTTGAATATTCTCTCTCTTTCTGTAGTGACACAAGGCTCTCTTCTGTTTTGGGACTGAGAACGCCCACCCGAACTGCGGATAGTTTGCCTCTTACGGACACGTCAAGTGGGTTGTTTATTCGATGAATTGTTGAGGAGGCCCTGCCTGCAAAACTTCTAGAATAGTTAACATTTTTGGGGAGGGACACACTAAAAGATCGATTTACTGCCTCACATTTCTGTGTATTGGTATTAAATCTCATTTTCATCAATGCATCTTCACTAAGGCGCATTCTTATAAGCTCTCTTAGAAGTTTCTTGTCTTCAGGGGTCATGTTTACACTGTATAGCTTATGGATTGCCAAAAACATAGACCTTTCCCACCAGCTTTTTAACTTTCCTCCCGAACAAACCATTGAATGTCTTCTGCACATTGAACAGTCCCCAGCATAACACCGACAAGTGGCTTCCAACACTTTCGGCAGAGCAGCCTTTATTTTGTCAATGTCACCACTGTATGAATTCATGAGTTCATTGAATATTAGACTGCACCTGGCTTTAATGTCTTGACTAAAAATTTTCTGCATTTTCTTCTTTGCCTCCCTTGTCTTGCCAGGGAACATGTCCTTACTAAATTCAGCATTATTACATTTTTTGAATTGAAGTCTTCCAAGGTGGACTGGGTCAGCAAGTCTGGTGACTTTCCACAATGGAAATATGCTTTTTATACCTTCTTCCACGCCTTTTGCTGCAGATGAGTCTCCGTCGGTTGTCACGTGATTGATTTTAACACCCTGTGTAGCCAAATCCAGCCCAATATCTTGACCCATCTTTCTTTCTGACCAGGGGGCATTTGGGTTTGTGTCGGCTGTGCAGTCTGGATGACCACCCGGACAGCTTATATCAAACCCTCTTCCTTTCAGCCAAGCACCTTTCCAGCAAAGTTTATTTTTGAATGTCGCTGAAACAATATATTTCTTCTCTGTCATGGTTTCACATGCTATTCCAATGGCCTGAGATGCATTCTGACCAGGCTTTTTAGCACTGCTGATTGTGACACTATTATATCTACCATCCATTGCTACATCAAACTCGTCCTTGTTCTTTCCTTGTAGAGTTTGTATATCTTTTACCAAACTGACCTTTTTTTTCATATCATCTGTATTTAATTCCTTTATTTTATCTCCCACAGTGCAAGCTGTCCTGATCTCGCTGGAGCTGGGACATCCATTGATGTGAAGAGAAGTCTAGCCCTTGTGTTTCCCATGGGGGTGTCTTGTAGTCCAACTTGCAGAGCAAGGTTGACGGCAGCAGGATTTTTTCCAGGTTTGGGACTTTTCACTTCTTTAAAAAGCTTGTATGGCTCTGAGAAATAATTGCAAATTCTACATTTTAAAGTATATGACCAAGCAAGACCTTGTTTCTTTTCGGTGGCTATTTCAAACACTGGTTTGCAATCAGGGTCATTTTCTTGATGTTTTGATATTGTGTCATTCCACATAAATACCATGCTTTCAATGTCGATTAACCTCATCCCTGAAGCAATATCTGTCTTTTTTTCCTTCTGCAGAGGCCGAGTTATCCTATTTTGTCTGAGTGATCGTCTCGGAGGCGGATTACAGCTCTCTTGTTCCGTCGCGTTTGTTGGGAAATCTCTGTCTGTGTTTCGCACTGTAGTGGCTGTGTTCAAGTCCATCCAAGAACAACTGGCCATGGGCAGGATACTGGGACTAGCTTGCGTTTTTCTTGGCCTTCCAACATTACCAGCTTTGAAGAGATTTTGCTGCCTTTTTCGTTTCCCCTTCATGTTAAGCACCAGGTAAGCTATGATTGATGGGAGACTGGACCTGTCTTTTTATAGCCGTGTTTTTTTAGGGTTATTTTAACTTGTGTGAGTGGACTGAGGTTCATGTTATTTCCATTAAACAACAAAACTGGTAAGTTTACCTTCACTGCCAATCTGCATGCAGCTTGTTTAGGCTCTGTCAAACAACATCAAAAAGTGTTTGAATGTGTGTACCTGGGACACAGGGGCTGGGGAGGGGGGGGGGGGTAAGTTTATTTATATTCTGTTATAATCTTGGGTGTCTCATGTGAGGGGGGCTTCATTTTTTATTTTGAATTTGATATTTCACCTTGGTTGAGTAAAGCAGACGCAGATCCGTCTAGACAGAATGTGATTGAGCCCTACCTAACACAACTAACGCCAGGATTATCTCCCCTTGTCCACTGGGAGGGCATTTTGGGATTATACCTATGGTCACTTTCTTTTGCACAGCTTGAGAACGCTTCTAAAGAGACACTTGCAATTTAATATGTTGAAAGAGGAGTCATGTAACTTTTTAAAAATATATAATTTGACAGATTGGCTTATTTATTTTTTTCACAGATTTCATTTCGGCAGATAAATTTGGCACACAAATACCCCAATTTAGTTGAAAATTAAAAAAAAATAACAAGATTGTCCAATTAAAGTTTGCTTATCATTTTTCATAGGTCTGAATGATGGTGATTTACCATAAGAAGCCCCATGGGTACAGCCAAAGAGAACATCGATACATACTCTGTCGGAAATTTAATTTCTCCCATTACATGTTGGACGGATTTCATAAGATTTCATCAATGGGGTTGAGCTATTCATATAAGCCTAACTCTACAAATCTTTGAGATATAAGTATAATTTTTTAGATGCATCCTTCGAACAGATCTGGGGTTACTGTGGTGAAATATTTCTTAAATTGGATAAAGCTGACCTGGGTGTAAGGCGCAAGTCCACTATTAGGATTAGCCCGTTCTCGGAATGAAGTTCCTAGATTTCGGTTGATATCTTTGGGCATTGTTAGTGGGACTTCCAATAAGCCAGGACTACTTTTTTGAGTATCCATGTGACTCAATGAAGTAGTAGTTTGTCTAAAAAAATATATGAAAGGTGAAGATTGAATAAAAGTGGCGGATTGAGCTGTCTGACGTGGGGGTGATTGGGCCCCTGACAACAATGTGACTTGTGTCGTCTGCACCCCTGTCCCCTTCGGAAGTGAAAATCTTGAGATTTCTCCCTTATTGGTCTGTCAAGATTTTAACTGCAGACTTCTCTAGGGTGGTTCCGAGTTTCCACCAGGGCTTTTAGCTGGGCGAATGTTTCTAACCGAGTGACAGAGCCAAACGTTAACATTATGGCAAATGGAAAATTAATTGTGTACTGATGCCAGTCATTGCATGTTCAGAAAAGATAGCATCTCGAGAACCACATGGAAAAGTGGACTACTGGGGGCCGTTTCACGAAGCCGTCGCAAAGTGCGATCAATCGCAAATGCCATGACTTCGTATCTCTTCACTATGGTATCCATTGGCAACCACGCTTCGCTTGCGATGCGACTGCTTTGTGAAACGAGCCCCCGGTTAACAGATTTTAGAAAATTATCAACTATAATAGCCAACCAATGTCTTCTCTTGAAGGAAGTTTTAACCCAACGTGACAAACGAGCGTTACTTTAATTCAATCATTGTTGTATAAGAATTTTAATAAAAAAAATCCTAAATTTTAACATCAAGGCGTCGTAGGATAGAATCCCACTCAGGCCACATAAAATTAAAAAAATTCGTGATTGAATATTTCACTAATAATTGTAAGAAACGTGTATTCTATTTTGTTTCTTTGAATATAGTGTTCATGATAAAAGGAAGAATGATGTCAATGCTAGCATGTAGAGAGTTCAAAAAGAGATTCTCGACAAGAAACATTCTCTCATATTGTATCATGACCAACCAAAATATTGTTCACGTTACTGGGGGCCGTTTCACGAAGCCGTCGCACAGTGCGATCAATCGCAGTTGCCATGACGTCGTATCTCTTCAATATGGTATCCACTGGCAACTGGGCTTCGTTTGCGATGCGACTGCTTTGTGAAACGAGCCCCTGGTCTTGAAATGTTCAGCAACAGTATTACAATAAGGTGAAGACGTACTCATGGAAAACAACTTCTTGGTTTATTTGGGTGACAACAGTATTGCTCTGGCGTACTCACATATTCGCGATACATACATTTGACAGATGGTCAGACAAAGTGCCCAGAAAGTCTGATTGGATACCAGTACCAGCTTTCGAACTTAGACCACCTGGCAACTGTGTAAATGATACTTGTTTCAATTTTAAATAACTATTTATCATAACTTTGTTTTCCAGTTAAGATTTTTCATTTAAAGATTCCATCTAGAATGTACCTGATCATGATGCCCTTTACAAACGTGATCGCATAACTTGATTCGACAAAGGTTAACGGAAATTAAACGTTACTCAACGACTCATATATCCACAGGGTTTTGTCGCAGCAATTCCATTTGTCAAGAGGATTAATTCATATTCATTCCAATTGCCGTGAATACATTGGGTCTGTATACATGCATATATGGTATTCGTAGAAACAGTCAAATTATGCCATCACCTGATCATCTATCTGACCATCTTTAAAAACTAAATATTTAATGAGTGTACACGGAATAGAAAAATAGTGGTGAGTCACTCTGATCTATCTTATATGGAAGACGGATGCGGCCATTCTCGCCCGCGTGCCGCGCCCTATAAAACACGCGGCTCGAGAACACGAGGTTTTGCTAATCTCGCGAGGTTTTGCAAAAAAATCGCGCGGTTTTCAAAAAAATCGCGCCATTAGGCTAAATTTTATAAAATGGCGTGCTTTCTTAATCTCGTGCCGCGCGTTTTGTAAAACACGCGGCTCGAGATTAAGAAACGCGCGTTTTTTGCTTATCTCGCGAGTTTTTTGCAAAAAAATCGCGTCATTAGGCTACAATTGGTAAGATGGCGTGCTTTCTTAATCTCGTGCCGCGCGTTTTGTAAAACGCGCGGCACGAGATTAAGAAAGCACGCCATTTTATAAAATTTAGCCTAATGGCGCGATTTTTTTGAAAACCGCGCGATTTTTTTTGCAAAACCTCGCGAGATTAGCAAAACCTCGTGTTCTCGAGCCGCGTGTTTTATAGGGCGCGGCACGCGGGCGAGAATGGCCGCATCCGTCTTCCATATAAGATAGATCAGAGTGACTCACCACTATTTTTCTATTCCGTGTACACTCATTAAATATTTAGTTTTTAAAGATGGTCAGATAGATGATCAGGTGATGGCATAATTTGACTGTTTCTACGAATACCATATATGCATGTATACAGACCCAATGTATTCACGGCAATTGGAATGAATATGAATTAATCCTCTTGACAAATGGAATTGCTGCGACAAAACCCTGTGGATATATGAGTCGTTGAGTAACGTTTAATTTCCGTTAACCTTTGTCGAATCAAGTTATGCGATCACGTTTGTAAAGGGCATCATGATCAGGTACATTCTAGATGGAATCTTTAAATGAAAAATCTTAACTGGAAAACAATCGTGTTTTTAAAAAAAGTTATGATAAATAGTTATTTAAAATTGAAACAAGTATCATTTACACAGTTGCCAGGTGGTCTAAGTTCGAAAGCTGGTACTGGTATCCAATCAGACTTTCTGGGCACTTTGTCTGACCATCTGTCAAATGTATGTATCGCGAATATGTGAGTACGCCAGAGCAATACTGTTGTCACCCAAATAAACCAAGAAGTTGTTTTCCATGAGTACGTCTTCACCTTATTGTAATACTGTTGCTGAACATTTCAAGACCAGGGGCTCGTTTCACAAAGCAGTCGCATCGCAAACGAAGCCCAGTTGCCAGTGGATACCATATTGAAGAGATACGACGTCATGGCAACTGCGATTGATCGCACTGTGCGACGGCTTCGTGAAACGGCCCCCAGTAACGTGAACAATATTTTGGTTGGTCATGATACAATATGAGAGAATGTTTCTTGTCGAGAATCTCTTTTTGAACTCTCTACATGCTAGCATTGACATCATTCTTCCTTTTATCATGAACACTATATTCAAAGAGGTTTTGCAAAAAAATCGCGCGGTTTTAAAAAAAATCGCGCCATTAGGCTAAATTTTATAAAATGGCGTGCTTTCTTAATCTCGTGCCGCGCGTTTTGTAAAACACGCGGCTCGAGATTAAGAAACGCGCGTTTTTTGCTTATCTCGCGAGTTTTTTGCAAAAAAATCGCGTCATTAGGCTACAATTGGTAAGATGGCGTGCTTTCTTAATCTCGTGCCGCGCGTTTTGTAAAACACGCGGCTAGAGATTAAGAAACGCGCGGTTTTTACTAATCTCGCGAGTTTTTAAAAACAAATCGCGCGGTTTTCAAAAAAAAATCGCGCCATTAGGCTACAATTGGTAAAATGGCGTGCTTTCTTAATCTCATGCCGGGCGTTTCGTTAGTTTTTCATTGCGCAGGATCGGAAGTCATCTAGCATTGTTGAATAATAAAGTGAGTGAGTGATTGGGGTTTTACGTCCTGCTCAACAGTATTTCGGTTATATGAAGACGTTGTCTCCTTGTGACAGGGCGGATTTCCACCGCTCTTTTAGGTGCTGTCTCACCGAGACGACTTGCCGAAGACAACCAGCAAGCCCCCTCACCCAGTCACAGTATACTGACACCGGGCCAACCAGTCGCTGCTCTAACTCCTATTGCTGAGCGCCAAGCGAAGCAGTAACAGCTACCACTGTTAAAGTCTTTGGTCTGACTCGACCCGAGCTTGAACCCGGATCTCCCAGGCCTGAAGCGGACGCTCTACCGACTGAGTTGAATAATAAAAGCTAGAGCGAATTTCTTCACATTCTTTACCTTGTACTAGATGACCTCACCAAAAGGAACGATGTTGCGAGTGAAACGTCAATTACCGATTCTGATATAGCTTCATGTAGCTATACGTTTACTCTCCACACAGTGGTGGGGCCTCTGTGGCTCAGTAGGTAGCGCGTTGGACGCTCAATACGAACAGCCTTCCACCAATGGGTCCGGGTTCGAATCCCACTCAGTCCCACGCGCTGCGTAAAACACCGAACAATCAACCACACAGTGGTGTCGTAACATTCCAGTCGCATGTTGGTTGGTTGGTTTTAGCTTAGTGGCGCGTCCATTTGTATGAACGATGAACGCCATACTCCTAAGTAATTATTACCTTGAGCGATTAAGAAAACTGTGATGTTTTAGGACAATATATTGCACAAGAGTATAACCAGTCGTATGTTGTTGGGCTTAATTGACTTACCTATAGGCCTACTCTATAGAATATAGAATGAATTGGAGTGAACTATTACTGTTTCCTTTGTGTCTTAGCTCAGTTGGCAGAGAAGTGTTACGGTACTTAACGCAAAAATATCTCAATGTAATAATTATTACAATAAGGGTTGTAATAGCAACAAATATTTTAAAGTGGCATGAGCTGCCAAAATTCACACTTTTTTCATAATTTCTGATCCTCACGACAGTAAGAGGCTTTAAAGGCCATTGAAAAACTAAATGATTGGCGTTGAAATGAGGAAAATCCATACAGTATGCGGCCTGTACGAACCGAAAACGTGTTTGAAAGTAAACCAAATTTAAATAACCGGGACGACCATTCATTCATTCTAAGCCCAAGTTAGTTAAAAACAATAGTTTATCGTACATTTTTGAGACTAGAAGCACTTAAAAGCTTCTGAATAACACTTCCTAAGAAAAATAGACAATAATTTCAACATTCTGTTTTAACGTCAAAATATCAACATTTTGGCAGCTCATGCCCCTTTAATCAGTGCAACATAAGAAGTCTTTGTGTAATAATTTCTCAAGGTATATGTTTAGATGTGTTCATTTATCTATTCACTCAGCGGTTATAATCAAGGGTATATTTTCGGTTTTATCAGGAGTTTGATCCATTAACACTTAGCGGATTCCGTTCCGAGCAGAGTGCCTTATTCATGGCAACTTGGCGTAGATGTAATCGGATAACTCGACAGCCGGCGAGCAAAGTCCGAAATCTATGGGAAAATGTATCATGCTTGTCATTTCAAGTTTTGTAAGGCATCTAAAGCACTACTTGGTGGAGTTTTCAAAAAAATTGTTACTAGACTATTGACCGGTTAATTTACAGGATATGTTGCACATTTTAGCGTTTACCCTTTTTGGGAACATGGCAGAAATTATTTAGAAGTTGACGCGCGATTTGAACCGATGTTCAAAAGTAATTCACCTATCGCCATTAATGCATGACCTCCATCGTATGAGTGACGCTTGATTGACGGGTCGGGATTGACCGAAATTCGGTACAAGAATTTGTGCCGTTTTTCAAATCAAGAATTTGTACCATTTTTTCTGCAGGAAAGACACTAATAAACTGTTGATTATAATGAAATGTTTTAATCTACTTTTCTCACTTAGTTTATTTGTTTTCGTCTATATTCAGTATTTTATAGACTAATGCCTATATGCAAGATATTTCAAATATTCAATCAATTTTGATACTATACTATCTGTATATGAATAAGAGCAATGTTGGAAAGTTATCTGCAAGTAGAAGTTAGTATAAGTTCTTTGCATTACGTGGCGCTACACTGCTCTGTCGACTGAGCTACCGGGGTTCCTAAAACACAAAAGTAAAAGTAGCAGTAATCTTCCACTCCGTTTCAGTCTATATTCTATAGATAAGACTAAGACAATTTATATCCACCCGAAACCGTCCGTCAGACAGTTAACAATGTAACGCGAAATTACCACTAATTACTCTTTCGTTTGTACAGTTTTGGATGAAAATCAACCTACTACCTTTCATCCAAAGTCAAATTAGTAGAAATGAGAAATGTAAACAATAACATGCAACTAGTCCCTTTAAACCCAACAACATGCGACTGGAATGTCGAGACACCACTGTGTGGAGAGTAAGCGTATAACTGCATGAAGTTCTATCAGAGTCGGTAAATGACGTTTCACTCGCAAAATCTTTCCCTTTGGTGAGGTCATCTAGTACATGTTCACGAGTGCGGAAGAAATTCGCTCTAGCCTTTCAATGATGTTAAAAGACTTCCGGTCTTGCGCAATGAAAAACTGACAAAACGCGCGGCACGAGATTAAGAAAGCACGCCATTTTACCAAATGTAGCCTAATAGCGCGATTATTTTGAAAATCGCGCGATTTTTTTGCAAAAACTCGCGAGATTAGCAAAAACCGCGTGTTTCTTAATCTCGAGCCGCGTATTTTACAAAACGCGCGGCACGAGATTAAGAAAGCACGCCATTTTACCAAATGTAGCCTAATGGCGCGATGTTTTTGGAAAAACTCGCGAGATTAGCAAAAACCGCGCGTTTCTTAATCTCGAGCCGCGTGTTTTACAAAACGCGCGGCACGAGATTAAAAAAGCACGCCATTTTACCAAATGTAGCCTAATGGCGCGATTTTTTTTAAAACCGCGCGATTTTTTTTGCAAAAACTCGCGAGATTAGCAAAAACCGCGCGTTCCTTAATCTCGAGCCGCGTGTTTTTTTAAATTGGAAAACACGCCTTTTAGTTTGTTGATAAGTCAAGATTAACAAAGTGCGAGATGTTGCTAATCGCGCGCGGTTTTGGCCTAATAGCCCATTCTCGTGTTCTCGAGCCGCGTGTTTTATAGGGCGCGGCACGCGGGCGAGAATGGCCGCATCCGTCTTTCATAATCTAACATATATTTTGCGTTGAAAAAAAATTACGCCTGATCAGGTTTTTAATTTCAAAATACCGGTTTTCTGACAACGCTCTCCTAATATTAATAAATTGTATGAAAACAACGGTTATACATATGCCTATGGTTTTTAATCAGTATTTTGTTATCTTTGTGTTTTATTGCACAAGACTTTTGTCTTTTTCCTCTGTATGCCAACCTAATGAAAGTATTGCCTTATATCAGACGTTTTCTCATTCCACATATATTATATGTGCAGCGTAAAGCACCAGTCAAACAATCAACACAAATCAGGGCTTGTTGAATAAGGTAAAAAAATACTTTGTCACACTGATAACCAGATGCCAATATGGTTTGAGATATTTATATATTTTATCTCAACTTTTTTACTAACAGGCAATAGCGTGTTGTTAAAGGGTGCATCGGTTCGTAGAGAGTGCCCAATAGTTCACTTGATATCTATTCTTCCACCTATCCCTGTGCCAATCGTGTGCATTCATCACGAATCATGAAGTCACCTTTGTGTAACAGACCGGAGGCCACAATAATGGCTGTAGGTACCGATTTCGTGAAATAATCTTACCTCTGTTCCAGACCATTTCTAAAGGCGCTGAACTGGTGCATTGAATGGCTCTTGATTTGAAAAGAGACTGTCAAATTAAGCGACCAATTTATCATGGGATGATCAATTATCGATTAAAGTCCATTATACTGTCTATCAAAGGGAACACGGTATTGGTCTAGGATAAATCCAAATAAATCTGTTTGACAAATCCAATTTCGGTTCACATGTTTTCAATAGTAACGTTATATTAGAAGATGCATTCTATCAAATAGTCAAAGATATTATACAGTGTTGAAACGATCTTTATGAGATTTGCTGAACACAGATCGACGTACTTTTCTATAGTTGGGGTATTGCTTATACGTTATCACAATATGGCAAAACTAGCAAACCATCAATATTTGTATGCTGATTAGTAATTTAAATAAATGTGTACAAATGTCATTGACAAGTTGAAGGATTAATACGTGCTGTTTTTAGTTTGAGCAGGTCAACTGTAGCATTCTTGGAGAGGCTTACATAGAAAATGGTTGCAAAATTAGTGTGGACCTTGCGTCGTGAAAACGGAAATAATATGTATCTACAAAGGAGGTGATGTTTGTGGTCTCCGCGAAATGCTTACGATTATTTTCAACTCTGCATGTGCGATTTTTCACTAACAGAGCTTCCTTGGACACGTCGTAAAGTTTCAATCAATCAATTAAAATGCGTTCATTGTCAGTTGAGGCTTTTTTAAAAAAAGACACATTAGATTTATTTAATATATTGAATACTGTATTCGTTTTACACATAAATCTATTTGTGTCCGTTTCATCAAGATGAATCTGACAGTATTAATTCAGTTCTGACAAAGCATATAGCTCCGATTTAAACGTATCCCATACATATTTTTGAAATACATATAAGTCTAATAGGCTTACCATAGAAAGAATTGCTATCAACGGTAGTGTAGGTTACATTTGTTATAGTTGAAAAATCAAATCTGAGTTCATCAAGTCAAGTAATTTGAGATTGTGTATTATTTTCTCTTGTAAAGGAAACAACCACATAATGGTGTCATTGGACTGATTTACTAAATTGTCGTCTAAATATGAAGGACGCGGGTCAGGCGTGATGGATTATGATGGTATCTGGCAAAGTACAAAGCTATTTAGTTTAATGTAAACGTGGCCTATTTTTATTGAAATTCATCAAGTGTTGTTAGAGCGGATGGACTTCTTTTGGTTGTCAGTTGAACGTTGTAAACAAAATGAGGTGGTATTCAGGGCGAGCCAATGAGCAACAACAACCAACATACAGCGCAATCTTGGCAAACGTAGTTGGATGTGTGTGATCTGGTGAAATTTGGCTCTTTAGTTAGATGTGTTTTATTTGGCTAAATGTAGTTGAATTTGATAAATGTGGTTAAGTGTGAATATCGTCAATCTTGTGAAACTTAATTCAATCCGGTAAAACTTGATGGAATATGATCACGTCTGTCACAAACTATGTTAAATGTTGTTGAATGTGGTGGAATATGGTCAAATCAAGTGGATATTGTTTTGTTAAAGTGTGACCTTATGGGTTAAACTTGACCCATTTTTTTGTGAAATATAGGTCAATGTGATTGAGGTAATGTCTTTACTTTGGTCTAATCCAGCATTGTGGAATCTGGTGCGATGTGGTAAAGTATTGGAGAAATTTTGTTTTTGGTTAAGTGTTGCCTATTTGGTAGAGTGGTTAAGTGTGAATAACGTTGTTGAATTTTGATTATTTAATCTGTGTAAAATCCCGTTGAATGCGATAGAATATTGTCAAACTGAAAGAGTTAATTGTAATTAACAATCCTTTTACGAGCTTTTAGAATAGCCCCGATCAAATAAGTGCGTGCTTGATCCTTTATATCTCCCGAAAAACTGCATTCAGTGACTAAATGACTTAAAATTATTGTCCAGCTCTTTCTTTTCTTATTAATTCACCTATTGCCGAATTATAGGCCCGACTTAGTGTTATTAATCAATATCTATAGCAGTGGTTGGAACTTATATATGGCGGTCGTTTTTTTTCCGGACTGTCCGTACTCAATAGGGATTCCCCAAAATGATTAACTTCCGTGCGGTTCGTCGTTCGGGTTTCACAGCTAAACTGAATGCTTCATGTCGTTGCCATGAAAGAGTATCATCCCTAGAAAACAAAGCTCTTAGGTTTAAAATGCGCCAATTGCCCAAATCGGTTTGTAGCATAAACGATTGATTGATTGACGTTTATGCCGCATGATTATTTCACTTGTGTGGTTGCAGCAAAAGTAGAACTATAATTCAATCTATGATAATAACACTGATTTAGCAAATTTAAAAAAAAATCTAAAACCGACGGGATAATAAATTCTATTAAATCTTTGCAAACAGCAAATGTTTATATAATTTCAATATTAGAACAGTAATCCCGAATCAATTACAAGTACTATGTTTGAAATTTTTTTTTTCATTAATACAGAAAAGCCCCACAATTCAGAATTTTCCTTGTAGTGCGAATATACGGATTTGTAATACCTGATATGCCAGCATGTCTGGCAATATCGTAATTGTTAGATGAACTATGTATACTGCTGAATTAGTAAAGGTTTAACAGAAAAAAGTATTTAATGCGCTCTGCAACTAATTTGACACAGCCATTTAAAGCCTTTGACGGCACTTGCTTAATCTGAAATTCGTCAAAGATTTTCCGTCACTAAGCAACATAATTCCATCTGTCTGTCTGGCCTGCCGTCCGTAGATGTTTATTTAGTGGGATAGCTTGACCTCTCATTTAAGAAAGGTTGGGAGACTAATGAACTGATAAATAGACTTGCTGTACGTTGAATGTGGGTTTCCAAATCAATCATCTGTCTGGGCAGGAGTTGTTCAATGGCTGAGCAAGATCTCTGGCCAAGGATATCAATTGTAGTGAGGGACCCTTCCTGGGAAGTTTGCCACTGTTAGAAGGGATATAGAAAAGCTGTATTCATGGCTTTATTCTCAAGGTTTTCTTTTTCTGATAAGGCGATATGAAATCCATATTTCGTTAATACAATTTAAAATGTATTATTGTAAAAGTGAGAATTTGGCCCTTTGGTTTTATAAAACCATTTGATTTACTTAAATGAAACATATACTTATTTCTGTAGTCATTTAAATAGTTCTCATCAGTCATTGCATGTTCAGAAAAGATAGCCTCTCGAGAAACACAGGCAAAAGTGGACTACTGGTTAACAGATTTTAGAAAATTATCAATAATAATAGCCAACCAATGTCTTATCTTGAAGGAAGTTTTAACCCAACGCGATAAACAAGCGTTACTTTATTTCAAGCATTGTTGTATAATAATTTTAACGAAACAAATTCCAAATTATTGACATCGGGGCTTGTAGGATAGAATCCCACCCAGGCCATATAAAAATTAAAAAAAATCGTGATTGAATATTTCCCTATTAATTGTAAGAAACGTGTATTCTATTTTGTTTCTTTGAATATAGTGTTCACGATGAAAGGAAGAATGATGCCAATGCTAGCATGTGAAGAGTTCAAGCAGAGATTCTCGACAAGAAACATTCTCTCCTATAGTAACAGGACCAATCAAACTATTTTTCAAGTTACTGGTCATACAATGTTCAGCAACAGTATTGCTCTGGCGTACTCACATATTCGCGATACATGCATTTGTCAGACGGTCAGACAAAGTGTCGGGAAAGGCTGATTGGATACCAGTACGAGCTTTCGAACTTGGACCACCTGGCAACTGTGTAAATGATACTTGTTTCAATTTTAAATAAGACTATTTATCATAACTTTTTTATAAACACGATTGTTTTCCAGTTAAGATTTTTCATTTAAAGATTCCGTCTAAAATGTACCTGATCATGATGCCCTTTACACAAATGATCGCATAACTGATTCGACAAAGGTTAACGGAAATTAAACGTTACTCAACGACTCATATATCCACAGGGTTTTGTCGCAGCAATTCCATTTGTCAAGAGGATCAATTCATATTCATGCCAACTGCCGTGAATACATTGCGTCTGTCTACATGTATATATGGTATTCGTAGAAACAGTCAAATTATGTCATTTATCTATCAGATCATCCCACCTTAAACAAAAACGTGTTAAAAACTAAATATTTAATCAGTATACACGGAGTTGAAAAATGGCGGTAATTCACACTGATCTATATAACCTGGCGTGCATCATCCATTACGGATGGAAAACGCCAGTGCAAACAAACACCACCACTGATATATATAACATGGCGTGCATCATCCACTACGGATGGAAAACACCAGTGCAAACAAACACCACCACTGATCTATACAACAAATAATTTGCGTTGGAAAAAAAAAGGCCTTGTCATGTTTTTAATTTCAAGGTACCGGTTTTCAGTACACAGAACCTGACAACGTTCTCGTAATATTAATAAATTGTCTGAAAAACAGCGGTTATAAATATGCCTATGGTTTTTAATCAGTATTTTGTTCTCTTGGTGTTTTATTGCTCAAGGCTCTTGTCTTTTTTTCCTTTGTATGCCAACATGATGAAATTACTGCCTTATGTCAGACGTTTTCACATTCCACATATATTGTATGTGAAACAATGGTACGTGCAGCGTAAAACACCAATCAAACATCCAACATAAACCAGGGCTTGCTGAATAAGGTCAACAAATACCATGTAAATATGGTATGAGATATTGATATATTTTATCTCCACTTTTTACTAACAAGGAATAGCGTGTTGTAAAAGGGTGCCTCGGTTCGTAGTGAGTGCCCAATAGGTCACTTGATATCTATTCTCCCACCTATCCCTGTGTCAATCGTGTGCATTCATCGTGAAGTCACCTTTGTGTAACAGACCGGATGCCACGGTGATGGCTGTAGGTACTGATTTCGTGAAATAATCTTACCTCTGTTCCAGACCATTTCTAAAGGCGTTGAACTGGTGCATTGAATGGCTCTTGATTTGAAAAGAGACTGTCAAATTAAGCGACCAATTTATCATGGGATGATCAATTATCGATTAAAGTCGATTATACTGTCTATCAAAGGGAACACGGTATTGGTCTAGGATAAATCCAAATAAATCTGTTTGACAAATCCAATTTCGGTTCACATGTTTTCAATAGTAACGTTATATTAGAAAATGAATTCCATCACATCGTCAAAGATATTGTGCAGTGTGGAAACGATTTTTATGAGATTTGCTGAACACAGATCGACTTACTATCTGGGATATTGCTTATACGTTATCACCATATGCCAAAACTAGCAAACCATCAAAATTTGTATCCTAATTAGTGATTTAAATAAATGTGTAAAAATGCCTTTGACAATTCGAAGAATACGTGCTGTTTTTAATTTGAGCAGATCAATTGTAGCATTCTTGGAGAGGCTTACATAGAAAATGGTTGCAAAATGAGTGTGGGCCTTGCGTTGTGAAAACGGAAATATATGTATCTACAAAGAAGGTGATGTTTGTGGTCTCCTCTAAATGCTTACGATTATTTTCAACTCTGCATGTGCGATTTTTCACTAACTGAGCTTCTTTGAACACGGCGTAAAGTTTCAATCAATCAATCAAAATGCGTGCATTGTCAGTTGAGGCTTTTTTTTTAAAGACACATTTGATTTATTTAATATATTGAATACTGTATTCGTTTTACATATAAATCTCATCAAGATGAATCAGACAGTATTAATTCAATTCTGACAAAACATATAGCTCCGATTTAAACGTATCATAGACATATTCATTTGGTATACACGTTAGTCCAATAGGCTTACCATAGAAAGAATTGCTATCCACGGTAGTATAGGTTACATTTGTAAAGGTTGGAAGTTATCCATTTACGATTTAGATTGCTTGCTTTATTTTTACCGTTCGCTCAAAATGATTTGAAGTGCAAGCTGGCTTTGCAAGGCTTTTTGTGCAAGAAAACTTTTTTCGCTGAAAATCCCCGATCGTCGGCTGGTATTTGAGAACCGACACACATAGGACGACGAACTTTAAGCTAGTTTCATTTGTGTTTATTCGGTTTAAGCTAGTTATGAAAACTCGTATGAAATACTACCGCTGATCGGAAGTGAATACACTTCCTTCAACGCTATTTTACCTGCGTTGACTACTTTATTTTTAGAAGCTTCGATGTTTATACGTGGAAAAAGTATGATATTTTATGGTTTTGCCTACAAGAACATTCTTACAGAAATAATCTGAATGTCCTAGAATGGAATATACACGTAGTTTATTGTCAACACATATCTGTAGATGCTATCAATAAGGCTAAGCTATATTAACACAGGTCAGAGTACATTTCATTTAGTACGATAAAGCATATACATATTATATCAATGTTGAGGTTATTCACTAAATTTTGCTACATCTTGATCGATTGATACGTTGGGGTGGGGACATGCATCACATACACTCATAATCAATGCGTATCCCACTAAGCAACACAGGTTCCCAAAGGGGATTGCTTGACGGTAACATTATGTCTAGTTCTTTTTTAATTCACTTGATATTAATGGGTTTTTAAAGAAATGACTACTCAGTAAGGCTAAATTCAATCAGCTAAATCTTTGTGATCGATTTGGATTACTGGATTGCTAACTGGGCCAGATTATACGAGACCGGATATATTAGCCGACATAACGGAGAGAACCTGTCGGAAGTAAGAAAGACTCGCCTGGAGTAATTGGTTAAAGTGTCTGCTAGTAGACAAGTTTTGTAACGATTAATCATTTCGGTTGGAAACATATTTGATTTGCTGAAAGGTAAATACAATTCTCGAAATTTAACCCAAAATAGGGGAAAAAGGACATTGCTACTTCAATATTGCTTTATTTTACCGATGGATCTCGCATTCAAATCCCACCCAAAGCCAATGGAAAGCGTACAAGAAAATCGGTTTTCACTCGATCACATTATGTGAAAGGCCAATCAGTCATCTGAGGGAGGCAGAGGATTTACTACGTGTAAAGATACCATTTTCTCTTCCATTAAATATGGCAAGGCCGCCATATATGTGAAATACTCAATATGTTTGATGCAAAACATCAAATAATCAGTCAATCGATTCCATATGATTTAATTCACTATTGCTTGGTCGTTTGTTTGTTGTTTACGCCAGGCCAATACCACGTTTTACTAAAGAATTGTTGCAAAAGATATGCCTTCGTGTACAATCGTATTCTCGCGAGATCTCCTTTAGACGTGGCTAAGATAGACCTCGTACGATTTTACCGGACATAGCACAGGGATTTCGCGTGCGATCTAGGGTAACATTTTTAAAAGCTATCAGATAAATATAAAAATCCTGACATAAAGCTGTACATGAATATATAGTTTGAATTTAAGAAAACGGTAAACTAGTAACGAAAACGGAGTCAATTTCACGAAATAGTCCCATTTTGACGAAAACTGGCAAAATGGTGACGTTCCCTGTCGACCCGATTCACTTTGAACTGGTCACTGTGATAGGTTCCACGGGGCGTTTCCAATAGCTGCTAGTGTTTGCATGTGCGATGTAACTAACAATAGCTCTAGCTAGTGTACGAGAGTAATAGAAAAGCACGTAGATGCGAGCAAATTCCAGGTAAAATTCCATGGTGTTGTTGTTTTGTTGAAAATTTAAAAGTCACATGATCAACTGACCTCCTTTGTGAACTCTCCAACCCCATTCCAATATATATTTCGGATAAACATGTCAGCCATTGGCCTTAGAGGTTAAATCTGGCCTTTGGGACTAGGGTAACTTCTAATTTTAGATTGCTTCATGTAATTAAGGGCCTGACTCTGGCTTTAATACTCTTAGGCAGAGACGTAAATGTCATCCCTTGAGTGCGTTTCACCTGATAATAACAGATACAGCCTGAATCTCTACAAAAATTACCCAAAAGATTAATAAAAAAATACCCAACTTTTTTATGCAATACGGCTTCTTTTAATAAATCGTTCTTCCCAGCCACCAATCGAGAATAAAACCAATTACCTGATAATTTAAAAAATATTACTAGCCACAGTGAAATAAAATGTAAAATACTCAAGATGCAAAGTTTGTCTAAGCCTCCATCATGTCGTGTTGGATGCGTACTGGTTTTACATATCTACATGATGATTTATTTAATAACTTTATATGAGATTCGCCCAAGTGTTTCTGTGGCCTCACATCGAGACTGCTGGTTATTGCTTTATATCTTGCCCAAGGTGCGATCTCCACAAAATGCTAGAATCTGTTCGCCTAGCAGCGAGCTTACGAAAAACCCAGAACACATATATTGTTGTGTCTGTTTCTCAATTTCTTTCCGGTTCTAAACGTTTCTGTCAAAACCAAGACCGGCCAATCCAGACAGACCACTTCCGATTCTCCTCATATCAGCAACCCACTGAAGTATATGATGTATAAATTGCATAATGAATCTTTAATCAACTTTCAATTGTAGAATTTTGGAGCTTTCAATCGGTATCACCTCTATATTTTTTTATCCTTACTTTGGATACATTTCTATGCAGGGCTGTACATTACTTTGTTGGAAATAAAGATGTTTAGAAAAACAGTACACGAATAGAAAATGAGGCATATGCTCAATCTGTAGTTATGCACCCTTTTCATAAATCAATGTAATGTCTTTCGAAACAGAAATTGTAATTCATGCTGAAAAGTCTACTACCGCGAAGAACCTGGCACAATTGAGTACCTTTCAAAACGTGTTGAGCACTGTTTTGGCAATGGTTATGATTCCGTGTCAATCCTGTTAGGACAAAAATTGCCAAATGTGTTAAACGAATAAACCAATTCAAAGCATCCAGGCGGATTTATTTTTTTTGTATTTGTATTGTTTATAAGTCAATTTATTCTTTACATCACGCAAGTTTACGTTAACAGAACAAAGTCCGTTCCCAATAGCATTTTAATAGCGCCAGATATTATGGACATTCTAATCAATATTCCGAACAAGATCCATTTTGTATGTTTTTAATATTTGTTTGAGCGGCATGAGCTGTTAACTGTTCGGAAAATTTCGTCGGAACAGCTTTATCTAATTGTTGGCCCTTGTTATCAACAAGTACAATTTAAAACCTTTCCGCTGACACCAATATTACAGGGTTACTAGCTTTAACAATATTCATTATTTCCACGTCAATGATTTAGTTTTTGAATACATTGAAAACGCGGAACTTTCCTTGATAATTGGAATTCTTGCACTCAGTATAATATATCAATGCTGAATTTATTAACCCAAACGCTAAAATCGCCTTGTCAATTCATTTATTTATAACACTGAAACGCACACTGGTTAACGCAAGACCGGCTTGTACAAATCGCTCTTGACTCAAGAGGACGTTTGACAAGTCTTAATAAACATAGAAAGTTTACAAGCTCTGTTAGGTTCGATGTTGTAAACATGCACTAAAAGTACTCTCAGTTAAGAGCGGTCTTTGCAAGTTGAACCAGTTACATAACAGAAGTAATAAAGTCAGGTGTTTAACCACGCTATTATCCTGACTACGCACAAACACAGATCCAGTTATAAGAGTTTTATAACGCTTCATATTGCATAACTGGGTAATAACTGGGAAATTTCGCGTTCAAGGGAACTGGGTAGGGTTCTACGGAAGCTGGTTAGTGCCACGGCCAAATCACATTTTTTAAGAAACTATCTCGTAATTACAAAATAGCTATCTCATAATTACGGGTTAGCTAACTCGTAATTACGAGATAACCAACTCGTAATTACGAGATAGTTTCATCGCCCTAATTCAACCTCTATAAACTCAGAAGAGGAACCTGCTGATAATGGTGAACAAATGTAACTTGCCTAAATTGCCTTGTCCACCAGAATTATGCTGTTAAAGTTCCAACAACTGCACGCAAATGGTCAAATACCTGAATGTCCGCCATGCTAATATCTCATAATTACGAGATATCTAACTCGTAACTACGAGATGTTAACTCGTAATTACGAGATAGTTTCTTAAAAACATTGATTTGGCCGTGGCACTAACCGGCTTCCGTAGGTTTCAAATCCAAATGACCTGTAAATAATTATAAATTTATGACGAAGATTATGTTCATGATGTTTAAACAAGTACTAGATGAACAGGTTTTTCAATTTTTTTCTAATATTCTAATTTGGTTTTTAGTATTACCAGAAAACCGGTTTCCTTATATATAGTTAGGGCCAGACATAAAGTATACATTTAACATCGTCGAACTATGTACATATGTATTTGACAAAACTCGTATAGTATTTGTCATAAGACAGTTTTTTTATTTAATAGCTTTGCCCAGAAGGGAACCATATAAACTAAAATAATCCTAAATAAAATGGAAATATGTCAAGCTCGCCATTTTCAATAACATATGTAAAGTTATGTAACTGCACAACTGAAGTCATTGGGAGACATGACGTTCGGAACTCTCTAGCAAAAAAGGTACAAAAAAGACGCTTGTTTGAAGTCACGTGACAGTAGTAAAGTGTATGATTGGCCTACGGATTCAGACTCTTTATGACGATCGTGGCAAGAGTGGATACGGGATGACCAGACCCGATTTAACCGGATTCTTCATCAAATATCTAGCACGTCCAGATCACTCCCGACCTGACGCAACTGAAGCCGACTGACACCGATTTGCGTCGTGGACTGGTATACACTACACTTTTCCTCTGCGACTCCGCGATTTTCCAGTCGGGTCGGGTCGGGTCGCAGCAAAACTCTCAGTGTATACCTGGCTTTAGGTGTTGTATACAGTTTGTAAGTGACTTTCAAGATTCTATTATCTCAACAAGATGGCATTGGGTATGCAGGTGATCAGCATTGGGCATTCTGACGGGAGGATTTTTTGTCATAAGAAATGTTTCAACAGAAAAAAACTCAAACGTAATAGAAAATAGGCTTCCTGTGCTGTTTACAACTTTTGCCACTGGTGTCCTTGAAATGTTCTGATTAATTAAAGTTGTAATTTAGTAATGTTTTCTAGCTATTTAATATAAAAAAATCAAACATCGCAAACATTTAAATACATTAAGATGTATGGGCAGGCTTTAAAACGCTTACATTATTCAGTGGTTTAGAGTAGCCATAAAAGATACGATTGCAAAACTGTTCCTTTTAACTGGTTGATAGACGATATTTTAAAAAGGAAATGATAAATGACAAAGCTTAGTTATTAAATCGTAGAAGATACCCTCTCCTGGTTTTATGTGGAGCGATGGATGTCAAACTTAAAAACATATGTAGAGAAACAGTCAGCTTAGTTGCACATCACTAAATAATGTATCTGATATAAACATTTGTCGATTCTACATATCATTGGTATGTTAACTGCATTCCAAATGGTGTGGACACGTCTATTTAACACTGTTATATATCGTCACATTGTCTTTATTATCCAGCAAAGCTGGCAACCTAAAGGTTATTTTATATTGACTGATTACTTGCAATTTCTATTTTATAGTGAAATGATGAATTATGTTTTTGAAATATTCCAGAAGCAGGACGTGATGCAATTTATGCATGATGCTTTCTGTTAATGTTAAAACTGAGCATATTGCCGGCATTGCTGGTTAATGGAAAACGATTAGGAATCCGGCAATTTGAATCTATAAAACAGCGATTGAACCTCAGAAACCAAGCGCATCTCACCGTGGATAAAACATCAATTTGGATTTGTTTATCCATGAATTCATATTAACCGGTTCTTATCTGATTTACTACCATGCACTATTTGTGACTGACTGACTCGTATTA
The DNA here is from genome assembly GCA_963971465.1 of Lepidochitona cinerea. NCBI lineage: Eukaryota > Metazoa > Mollusca > Polyplacophora > Chitonida > Tonicellidae > Lepidochitona > Lepidochitona cinerea. Next base: position 10,016,261 of record OZ020560.1, on the reverse strand, counting down.
GTTTGATGGCGTCTCCATTCAGTGAATGATGTGCGCCAAGATGCACTGTTTTTACATTTCTGTAATTTATAGAAACATTCAAGATTCAGTTTCATGTGTTTAACTAGTTGACATTTGAATGGCTTGGATTTCACATTGATAAAAACATAAATCTGATAAACGTTAAAATCGATATCATGATTTAGGTAATAGAAAGTGTCACACTTTCGGCTTTGAAAACCGGGTATATGGACACAAAAACAAATTTATTTTACTTTACTTTGCAGAAAAAGGTAAGCAAGTTAAAAGATAAAGGATGACTAAATCGTAGTTTTTAACATCGTATCAATACATCTTCATATTAACTGCAGGAAAAATATGTGAATCTGTTTTCAAGTTACGTAACTTTTAATCTATTGCCACTGACTACCAATGTTGTATCAAGAACATCAATCAAAATCTTATTTCCATTTACCATTATTTGATCAGCTTTATCATAAATTTCGAATACTTTCTGTGACATGTTAATACAAATCAAACAAGATAAACCCATTAGTGGGTTTGAACGTGTCCACAATTTCTGTCAAACTTAAATGATATTGTGACACTTTTTATGATAAAACAGTTTGGTTCGTTTGTCAATAAGCGACACGATAGCGATTCATCTAATTTCTCTTATGCTTTTTGAAATTATTTCTCGTTACGTCTGTTTCGGAGCACTAAAGTAATTATACGACCAGAAGAGATAAATAACTACATTTAAACAGAATACCTGGCACAAAAAATCCCGATAAAACAAATAACAAATGCCAGAAATTTTAAGTTTCTATATCTGTGATTTCCACAACGAAAAGAGAAATTTATATTTAAAATGGCATGAGCTTCCAAAATTCACACTTTTTTCATAATTTCTGATCGTCCCGACAGTAAGAGGCTTTGAAGACCATCGAAAAACTAAAAGATTGGCGTTGGAATGGGGAAAATCCATACAGTATGTCGCCTGTACGAACCGAACACTGTTCGAAATGTAAACAAAATTTAAATAACCGGGACGACCATTCATTCATTCTAAGCCAAAGTTAGTTCAAAACAATACTTTATCGTACATTTTCGAGACTAGAAGCAATAAAAAGCTTCTAAATTATACGTCTTGAGAAAAATAGCCAATAATTTCACCATTCTGTTTTACCGTCAAAATATCAACATTTTGGCAGCTCATGCCCCTTTAATAATCATATATACTTGTATTTTTTTTTGTAATTTAAATGTGTACACACTTTTAATAATATTGATGCTAAGGAAAGTAAATAGCTGGTTAGCTTATTGGTGCGTCCATTCGTATAAATGATGAACACCATACTAGTGAGTAATCATTACTCAGAGCGATTAAGAAAACCTCTATGAATTGTAACATTTATATAATACAAGAGAGTATCATGAGCATGAGCTGCCAAAATTTTTATATTTTTCCGTTAAAACAGAATTTCAAAATGAATGGCTATTTTCCCCAAACAGTACAAATAAAGAACATTTCGTTAATACCAGCCTCAGAATTGCACGTTCAGTTATTGTTTAGAAATATCAAAGCCAGAAAAACAAACTCATGTATCCCGGCTGAGTTAGGCATTCAAAACTCAAGGGGCGTGCCGATCTTCATATATAGTTCACCGCTAAACTGGGAATACAACAACAGCGTCGGCTTAATCAAGCCAAGTCATTCGACGAAAACCCGCCCACTCTCTGTCCACTGGGTATCGGATTTGTCGAAGACTGTTCATGAAAAAAACACGCCGCAACCATGATACAATGATTTATAATGTGAATCACACCAGATAAATTGAAAAAATATATATATGATGTTCTGCTAGAGGTACAGAGTAGTATGTGTTGCTAAAAAGCTGGCGAAATAGCCAGCTGCTTAAAAGGTATTACACGTTCCCATCAATACAAATCCACTTTGGTGACATTTTGGAGTATATTTATATTCAAGTTATAGGTATCCTCTTTTCCATAACTGTAGTTTTTGTCTATTCTTGTGTTGAGCTAATAAAATAAAAATGTAACACCGTTACAAAACACATGACTCGATGGCGAAACCTGCACTCGAAATCAACTCCGGAAGAGCGGAAGGTACAACACCCATGTGGATAGCAGATCAATGCTAATGTGGCGCGTGTACAGTCCTATTCGCGTGAGCTCGTGAGTGATATTTACGACAAATAATTCTTCTGACTAAAGTCACCTCTATCTATCTTCAGCCTAATGAAATAACTTGACTTTTAATTTATTACAACAACCTATGATTGAGTGTAAAGGTCCAAATGACATACTCACATTTTAACACAATGAGAAACTTGTCTCCATGACTATTTTAGTAAAGATGATTTTCTCTTGGCCCGTGTGCTTTATTGTCCATGTATATTCTCACTAAGCAATATTAGGAGGAAATATAAATTTGACAATCTGACGTTGAATTCGTCAATCAATGAATACAAATTATGATAAAAACAAAATTACGCAAGACCACGACAGTGTGTCGAGAATCTCACGCAAATCTAGAGTTCTAATTGACATTAAACATTGGTTCATCTGAATAAAAACACTAAAAGGAATTCAGACATCCGGCATGTGAATCACAATATAAGATTCCCCTAGCGAGTTGACCGCAATAAACTACCTTTGTTCCAGACAATAACATTATTACTTTAAAAAAATGTCTCTCTGGCCTCGGTTGACAACTATATATATATATGACAATAATATACGGAACCGCAAAAGAAACGGCATCCTATTAAAATGTTGCTAAATGCATGTATTATCATAATTTTCAATAAATTTGTTTCTTTTGGTATCCTTACTAGACCTGGTTTGAAGCCAGTGGTCAAGAAAAATTGGTTTTCTGATCATGTTACCAGTATGCAAAACACGTCGTCAAAGCACAGTTACTAAAGTAATGATTGGGTGCTTGTTCGGTTCGTTTTGCCTGAAGGTCACAATGCACGTGTGTTGCGAAGTGTCATCCCTATAAAAAAAAGCCACTGAGCATGCACCGAATCATTCACAGTTTGACAGTAGTGACATGCCACGACTGTCACGGGAGCAGAGAGACCAAGCCTTGAGAAGACTTGATGCTGGCCAGACTGCAAGACCTGTGGCAAACCACTCCAATGTTAATGTCCGAACAATATACCGCCTGCAGCAACGGATTCAAGCCACTGGAAGCACAGCATACCGTCCTCGTAGTGAAAGACCGCCTGTAACAGCGTTGAGGCAAGATCTACAGATTGTCCATCAACGCCTGCAAAACCGCTTCGCTACAACTGCGGAAACTGCAAGGACAACCATTGGCAAACCATTTCCACATTGGAAATAAAATCGTGGTGTACATACGTTTAGTTAAAACACAGAACCCGTGCAGAGTAACCACAACGATTAGGTTGGTTTAATTTTTGCAAATATTCCTACAAAGATAAACACATCGGTTAAAGGAACAAAATCATTCAATGAATTGAGATAGATGAATTAACACAGTCCTACTTTTAGATCATACATTCTAGACTGATAATAATTTGTAAAACCTTCAGTTTAATTGCATTATAAGAATACGGAGTAGTTGCAATTTAATGAATATGGGAATATGAAAAAGAATCAAATTCATGGCGTGATTATGATAACCGAGACGCGTTAAGGTCAAACCTGCTCAGCATTTAACGATAGCATATACCAACTATCAGTTTATACACTCACGAGGCATTAATGGCATATAAACGGTTGTCATCACAGGAGACTATCAACCAAAATGGGTATTAAGTTGTTTGCTGACAAAGACCACCTGCTTTCCACAAATAACCGGTTGATTTAACGAACTTATTGGTTTCTTGATATTTTTTCAACTGATTGTATTTAGTAAGCATGTATGGTTTTAACCACTTCGTTGGCAAAATCAAGTCTGTGTTTCAACAAAAACATCTGTGACAGCTTTTATACAAATTTAATAAACATTTATTTGTATCTCAACTTACTTATCTTTAAAACTAAATTGCAGTTAATTGTATGTAATGATTTCTGCTCAAATGTTTTGACAGACGATTTCATTTATCAAATAAACGATATTGCTGGAAATGATCCAAACCTCAAAATTTTAAAACATTACATATTACGTTGACATACTTTAAGTACTATATTTACGTGATTCCCTTTTTACTTGAATGCAACTATAGAAATAGAAGATAATAGTCAACACTTGAATAAGAACTCTACAAAATCACGCCGTGGTGCTACATGTAGATATGTTTCCATTTCCTCTACAGCCCACATGTGATCATGTCGGGTTTATTGGGTGGTTGAAAATGAAACGGATAGACACGTTAGTTTTGCTATAAAAACATACTTCTGCCCTTCACATGCATAATGATAATTGCAATGTGCCATTATCAGAATATGATTTGGCCAAACAAACAGACATACGACATTTGATGAATTACAGAGAACAACAAATGGATAAACATACACTATTTCGAACACCTGAATTATAAAGAGAGATATGAAAGAACGAAAATACATACTGTAGTTCTATATTATCTGTAGCTACAAATGATCACACACATTCGTAGATACCTTGCATATGAACAACATCAAATGAAAATCTCTCAACTGAGTGCTTACTGCTCAGGAAAAAAGGAGTATAGGCGGTCAATCGACAGTCGGCTGCAAACATTATTTAAATTCCGAAGAGTAGTTTTGCAGATACATGTATGTAAACAAAGAAAATAACCGAATTGAAAGCTAGCTAACGAAAAAACACCTACATAAGGCAGATTTCATCATCTACAAAGGATACCACCAATATGTTATAATTTGGGGGTTAACATTAGGTCAGGAGGTTTTAAAGATATCCTACAGAGAAGCAACAAATGGAAAATTCTTATCATGGAACAGACAGATGTACAAACTCGATCAAACAAGACATACACTGTAAAGCAATCAGCACAGTCCTTCCAAGCATATCTTGCAGACAAGCAAAATCCAAAGAAAACATTCGAAGTTCCGACTAACGGAGGAACGAAGAGACACACAGGCACAGCAATTCGTTCAACTACAACGGAAAGCACTTATAAACTGTAAAAAAAGTTTTATTAAATCACGCTCAAAGATTTAGAAGATATCTTGCAGACAGCCAACAAGCAATGAAAATATCCGGTGCTAAAGGTAAAACGGACGACAGACACACGGCTTCCAAAACGTGGTCAATTGCAAAGGTTCACGCCAAAAGGTTTTAAACGATATTTCATAAAGCTTTGCCAAGCAGTTCAGGAGATACCTTGCTATCAAGCAACAGCCAATGGAAATATCCGAATTGGAGCCTATAAAAAGACGAACCGACTTACGTGCACCAAGACCGTATTAATTTAAAATTAATAAGTTGTATATATTTATTTATGAACACTAAAACACACGGCTACAGGGAAAATCGTCTTGTCTAAAATAACGTATATATTCATTAACACCAAAACACACAGGCACAGGAAAATATTCTTGTCTAAAATAATCATGGAGACAAGTTTCTATTTGTGTTAAAAAGATGTTTGTCGTTTAGATCTTTATACCCCATCATAAGTTAATAAGGAGAAAAAAATAGGGCATCACCAGGCAGTTAGTTGTTTGTGAACAACATGCGCTTTCGACATCTATACCAGTGTCTCTGTCAAGTCTAACACTTAACTCAGTTACACTTTACGAAGACACAGAGGATATGCGTCGAAAGCTCATGTTGTTCACAAACAACTAACTACATGTTGATACCTTAATTTTATATCATTAGCTAGAATGGAACCCACGTTTAAAGAGAGTTTCAAGCATTGCTGGCAACCATATGGTGTTATAAAAGTGTGAATGAATTTTTGTTTTAAAACAATGGTTATTTTGATCTCCTGTCACAGGCAAATACGCCCCATATACAATTCCATGCAAGTTCTGTGGCCACAAGATGGTGCGTAATAAAAGCCTTGTACAGCCTTTTCTTTTAAATATGAATAGGGAAATTTCACATTTTTGATTAGGGATTGCCTCTATTATAAGTGATGTTAGCAACCAGTCGTCTGACGCTGCCATTGGACAATATATTGTATTCAATCGTATTCTCGCGAGATCTCATTTAGAGGTGGCTAAGATAGACCTCGTACTTCTTTATCAGACATATGGCAGAGATTTTCGGGTGCCAGCTAGGGTAACATTTTTAAAAGCTATAAAAAATTTAACAACCCTGACATCAGACTGTATGTGGATATATACTTTGAATTATACGTTATACTATGCACAAAGAAAAAAGTTAAACACCACCCTGGAAAGTCTGCACCGACCGATAAAATCATTGGTGTAGAGAGATTGTTGGCAAAATGATGTTGCAGAAACGATTTTGATCATAAAGGGCAACATTCTGGCGATAAGAAATCACCATTAATGACAATAAGCTATACAATTTATTCAGGATATCCTTAGTCAAAATCAAAAGTGTATTTTAACAAGAATAAAATGATGCTTGTAAGTATGAAACTTCAGAGTCCATCTGGCTTCACAGGGCGATCATATTGAAGTAGAAATGTCACTTAGCCACCATTAGCGTTCAACCTGCGTTTCATCCCTCCAGTGAGACGTCGGATCTGTTGAAGGGGTAAATTCACGGACTTGAATCCCTTAGATCACATTTGAGTTTCTTATTGTGTTAAAAATGGGCATATCATTTAGACGTTTATACCCAATTATAAGTTGTTATAATAAACCACAACCCATCATATTTCATTAGGTTGACGACAGGCATGAGTCTGTCCTTAGAAGAATTCTCTGGAAAAGATAATTTAGCAACAAATGATCAGTATTTTTGGTAAACACGTCGATTTGCTGTAGATTTAAGATACTAATCAATTAGCTATTACAGTATATATAAATGTATATTGTTTTTTTTTTTCAGAGATAGGAAAAAGCTATTCATAATTTAAAAGCTTTTACAAATATTATTTTCAAATGATAAAATAAATACTCTTATTTTCGCACCAAACGGACTTTGTGCTGAAGTCTAATAAACAAAGTTTGAACAGGTATTGGAAATTGAATACTTGTCAAGGGGAAATAATCCTAAGTCAACAGGATCCCACAAGTACTCTCCCTTCCATTGTGTTACTTCCAAGAGTAATCTTGTTAAAACATGATGAGTGAGAGAAAAGTTAACACGGCGATTGTTCAGAAGTAATACATAGAGGATATTAACTGGTCTCGATAGGTATGCCATAAATATTTCATCAAGTGGGATGCGAAAAGTGATATTTTCACGAGTGGCAAAGCCACGAGTGAAAATGTACATTTTCGCATCACATGAGATGAAATATTTATGGTATACACATTGAGACCAATTAATTCTCTTTTTATTCTATATCTAACAAGATTCATCTTTTAAATTTTGATTCGAAAACAACTACGTAACGAAAGCAAAACTATGCCAAGGTTTAATGTCTGAGCTATAAACGCCAATGGTCCGAACTACCACGGTGCGCATGACAAAGTAGTTTGACAAAGAAATTCATTCAGTTAACTTATTTAAGAAAACTTTTCTTAACACCCGAATCAGATTACTTATACTGTTTATTAAGATCAATAAGAACAAGAGTTGTACCCTTTCGCCGCTTTTTCGATATTTTTCGCAAAGTCATTATTCAAGACGCGCGATATTACACATAGCCAATCACATGCAGTGGTAATGTCAAATTTGATCGAAGCGAGGAAAAATATGAAAATTTTAAGATTTAAAAAAAATACAATTACAGTTCAACTGAAAAAGTTAGCACCGCACTTTCGAATGCATACAGAATATTAGATGACGGAAAGTTCTTGAGTGCAAAAAGAAAATGTAGGGAAAAATGCTTAATTGTGGAGAACGGTCGGGGAAGATTGCGCTGCCTCGGGCAATGGAGCGTCAAGTGAGACAGAGACATCAACGGGAAGGACGGCTTGGTAGGCCTGGCTTGCAGTGGTCAAAGTAGCCCCGGCTATCAAAAGTGATATCGTCTCTGTGATGATATAACAAAAATTGATATCGTCACAGTGACGATATCAGTTGCTATTTTGCCTCTGATATAATTTATATCATGTTGATAGTTCTCTATATTTCATTACCAGATATATAATAAATATATATGCACTAAACAGTGAAAAAACGTTGTTTCATACTTCTGTAAGTCCATTGTGAAGTCCATTCACAATGATATTAAATGTTTACTAAGGCAGATAATTCAGTATGCCAAGTTTTGTTTTGATCATATTTTATTTACAAACTAGCATGCTTTCCGACTAAACAATATGTTTATTAGCATTTCGTATCATGAACTGTGTCGATCAAGTAGGGATACTTTAGCTGATATTATATAGTGTATTACACTCTGAAACTAATTTGGGATATTGACTTACTTGCATTAATAGCTAATATTAGTTGCACGACTACATTGCCAATACGCTGCAACTAAACTAAGCCCCCAAAAGGCTTTAGGGTTAGGGACATTTTTTAATGACAAATACAGGTTAGCTTTCCCACGTTCCCATCAATACAAATCCACTTTGGTGACATTTTGGAGTATATTTATATTCAAGTTATAGGTATCCTCTTTTCCATAACTGTAGTTTTTGTCTATTCTTGTGTTGAGCTAATAAAATAAAAATGTAACACCGTTACAAAACACATGACTCGATGGCGAAACCTGCACTCGAAATCAACTCCGGAAGAGCGGAAGGTACAACACCCATGTGGATAGCAGATCAATGCTTATGTGGCGCGTGTACAGTCCTATTCGCGTGAGCTCGTGAGTGATATTTACGACAAATAATTCTTCTGACTAAAGTCACCTCTATCTATCTTCAGCCTAATGAAATAACTTGACTTTTAGTTTATTACAACAACCTATGATTGAGTGTAAAGGTCCAAATGACATACTCACATTTTAACACAATGAGAAACTTGTCTCCATGACTATTTTAGTAAAGATGATTTTCTCTTGGCCCGTGTGCTTTATTGTCCATGTATATTCTCACTAAGCAATATTAGGAGGAAATATAAATTTGACAATCTGACGTTGAATTCGTCAATCAATGAATACAAATTATGATAAAAACAAAATTACGCAAGACCACGACAGTGTGTCGAGAATCTCACGCAAATCTAGAGTTCTAATTGACATTAAACATTGGTTCATCTGAATAAAAACACTAAAAGGAATTCAGACATCCGGCATGTGAATCACAATATAAGATTCCCCTAGCGAGTTGACTATATATATATATGACAATAATATACGGAACCGCAAAAGAAACGGCATCCTATTAAAATGTTGCTAAATGCATGTATTATCATAATTTTCAATAATTTTTTTTCTTTTGGTATCCTTACTAGACCTGGTTTGAAGCCAGTGGTCAAGAAAAATTGGTTTTCTGATCATGTTACCAGTATGCAAAACACGTCGTCAAAGCACAGTTACTAAAGTAATGATTGGGTGCTTGTTCGGTTCGTTTTGCCTGAAGGTCACAATGCACGTGTGTTGCGAAGTGTCATCCCTATAAAAAAAAGCCACTGAGCATGCACCGAATCATTCACAGTTTGACAGTAGTGACATGCCACGACTGTCACGGGAGCAGAGAGACCAAGCCTTGAGAAGACTTGATGCTGGCCAGACTGCAAGACCTGTGGCAAACCACTCCAATGTTAATGTCCGAACAATATACCGCCTGCAGCAACGGATTCAAGCCACTGGAAGCACAGCATACCGTCCACGTAGTGAAAGACCACCTGTAACAGCGTTGAGGCAAGATCTACAGATTGTCCATCAACGCCTGCAAAACCGCTTCGCTACAACTGCGGAAACTGCAAGGACAACCATTGGCAAACCATTTCCACATTGGAAATAAAATCGTGGTGTACATACGTTTAGTTAAAACACAGAACCCGTGCAGAGTAACCACAACGATTAGGTTGGTTTAATTTTTGCAAATATTCCTACAAAGATAAACACATCGGTTAAAGGAACAAAATCATTCAATGAATTGAGATAGATGAATTAACACAGTCCTACTTTTAGATCATACATTCTAGACTGGTAATAATTTGTAAAACCTTCAGTTTAATTGCATTATAAGAATACGGAGTAGTTGCACTTTAATGAATATGGGAATATGAAAAAGAATCAAATTCATGGCGTGATTATGATAACCGAGACGCGTTAAGGTCAAACCTGCTCAGCATTTAACGATAGCATATACCAACTATCAGTTTATACACTCACGAGGCATTAATGGCATATAAACGGTTGTCATCACAGGAGACTATCAACCAAAATGGGTATTAAGTTGTTTGCTGACAAAGACCACCTGCTTTCCACAAATAACCGGTTGATTTAACGAACTTATTGGTTTCTTGATATGTTTTCAACTGATTGTATTTAGTAAGCATGTATGGTTTTAACCACTTCGTTGGCAAAATCAAGTCTGTGTTTCAACAAAAACATCTGTGACAGCTTTTATACAAATTTAATAAACATTTATTTGTATCTCAACTTACTTATCTTTAAAACTAAATTGCAGTTAATTGTATGTAATGATTTCTGCTCAAATGTTTTGACAGACGATTTCATTTATCAAATAAACGATATTGCTGGAAATGATCCAAACCTCAAAATTTTAAAACATTACATATTACGTTGACATACTTTAAGTACTATATTTACGTGATTCCCTTTTTACTTGAATGCAACTATAGAAATCACGCCGTGGTGCTACATGTAGATATGTTTCCATTTCCTCTACAGCCCACATGTGATCATGTCGGGTTTATTGGGTGGTTGAAAATGAAACGGATAGACACGTTAGTTTTGCTACAAAAACATACTTCTGCCCTTCACATGCATAAAGAGAATTGCAATGTGCCATTATCAGAATATGATTTGGCCAAACAAACAGACATACGACATTTGATGAATTACAGAGAACAACAAATGGATAAACATACACTATTTCGAACACCTGAATTATAAAGAGAGATATGAAAGAACGAAAATACATACTGTAGTTCTATATTATCTGTAGCTACAAATGATCACACACATTCGTAGATACCTTGCATATGAACAACATCAAATGAAAATCTCTCAACTGAGTGCTTACTGCTCAGGAAAAAAGGCGTATAGGCGGTCAATCGACAGTCGGCTGCAAACATTATTTAAATTCCGAAGAGTAGTTTTGCAGATACATGTATGTAAACAAAGAAAATAACCGAATTGAAAGCTAGCTAACGAAAAAACACCTACATAAGGCAGATTTCATCATCTACAAAGGATACCACCAATATGTTATAATTTGGGGGTTAACATTAGGTCAGGAGGTTTTAAAGATATCCTACTGAGAATCAACAAATGGAAAATTCTGATCATTAAACAGACAGATATACAAACCCGATCAAACAAGACATACACTGTAAAGAAATCAGCACAGTCCTTCCAAGCATATCTTGCAGACAAGCAAAATCCAAAGAAAACATTCGAAGTTCCGACTAACGGAGGAACGAACAGACACACAGGCACAGCAATTCGATCAACTACAACGGAAACCTCTTATAAACTGTAAAAACGTTTCATTAAATCACGCTCACAGATTTAGAAGATATCTTGCAGACAGCCAACAAGCAATGAAAATATCCGACGCTAAAGGAAAAGCTTCCAAAATGTGACAAATTACAAAGGTTCACGCCGAAAGGTTTTAAATTATATTTCATAAAGCTTTGCCAAGCAGTTCAGGAGATACCTTGCTATCAAGTAACAGCCAACGGAAATATCCAAATTGGAGGCTAACAGAAGAACCGACTTACGTGCACCAAGACCGTATTAATTTAAAATTAATAAGTTTGATATATTAATTTATGAACACTAAAACACACGGCTACAGGGAAAATCTTCTTGTCTAAAATAACGTATATATTCATTAACACCAAAACACACAGGCACAGGGAAATATTATGTCGTTTAGACCTTTATACCCAATCATAAGTTAATAAGGAGAAAATATTAAGGCATCGCCAGGCAGTTAGTTGTTTGTGAACAACAGGAGCTTTCAACATCTATACCGCTGTCTTTGTCAAGTGTAACACTTAACATAGGTACACCTGACGGAGACACAGGGAATAGGTGTCGAGGCTCGTGTTGTTTACAAACAACTAATTAAGTGGTGATACCTTAATTTTATCTCATTGGTTAGTATGGAAACCACGTGTCGATTTCGCTTCACAGGGCGAACATATTGAAGTAAAAATGTCACTTAGCCACCATTAGCTTCCAACCTGCGTTTCATCCCTCCAGTGAGACGTCAGATCTGTTGAAGGGGTAAATTCGCGGACTTGAATCCCTTGGAGCACATTTGAGTTTCTTATTGTGTTAAAAATGGGCATATCATTTTAGACGTTTATACCCAATTATAAGTTGTTATAATAAACCACAAGCCTTTATATTTCATTAGGTTGACGACAGGCATGAGTCTGTCCTTAGTAGGATTCTCTGGAAAAGATAATTTAGCAACAAATCATCAGTATTTTTGGTAAAACTAACACGTCGATTTGCTGTAGGTTTAAGATAGTAATCAATTAGCTATTACAGTATATATAAATGTATATTGGGTTTTTTTTCAGAGGTAGGAAAAAGCTATTCATAATTTAGAAGCTTTTACAAATATTATTTTCAAATGAAAAAATAAATACTCTTATTTTCGCACCAAACTATGGAAGCCGATAGAGGCCATCTCGCGATCTCGCAATCTCGCCCTTCAAAGCCTAGAGCGAGATCGCGAGACCACGAGATCTCGAGGCGAGAGTGCGAGACCGCGAGACTGCGAGACCTCGAGACTGCGAGATCGCGAGACTGCGAGGCCGCGAGACTGCGAGATCGCGAGGCGAGACTGCGAGATCACAAAGCGAGACTGCGAGATCGCGAGGCGAGACCGCGAGATCGCGAGATGGTATATCTCGCAGTCTCGCCTCGCGGTCTCGCGATCTCGCAGTCTCGCGATCTCGCAGTCTCGCCTCGCGGTCTCGCGGTCTCGCGATCTCGCAGTCTCGCGATCTCGCAGTCTCGCTATCTCGCAGTCTCGCGATCTCGCGATCTCGCAGTCTCGCGATCTCGCAGTCTCGCGATCTCGCAGTCTCGCGATCTCGCAGTCTCGCGATCTCGCAGTCTCGCGATCTCGCAGTCTCGCGATCTCGCAGTCTCGCGATCTCGCAGTCTCGCGATCTCGCAGTCTCGCGATCTCGCAGTCTCGCGATCTCGCAGTCTCGCGATCTCGCAGTCTCGTGGTCTCGCGATCTCGCAGTCTCGCGATCTCGCGATCTCGCCGTCTAGATTTAACAGGGGCACTTTAGGTCTGTGGAAATTAATTGATAATACGGCTCGAATGATAGTGACTGGAGTAGGGTTTATGAGCACATGCAACACCCCTGTCATACACACCATAGGCGTATTAAGTTCTCACTGCGGACATAGGGTTAATGTCTTTAATTTCATACCATTAGGAATTAAAAAGTATACACTCATAGATGGTCCGTAAATAGTATATTTCCTTTATTAAATACATACTTCTAAGAACTTTCCTTTTTAAAACAACGAATTAAAAGTTTTTCAAACAGATCAAAGAGAGTGGTCAATGTCATTATATTGTGATGATAAAGAACAGAAATTTCAGAGTAGGCCTATGGGCATAAATATCGACAGCTCTGAGTTTGGCTGTTATTGAATTAACCAACGAATCTGTTGGCTAAATTTATTTTACATTTAGCAGTCAGTTTTCCGAAATCTCTCTAAATATACTGTGGATTTTGTCTCGTGGAAACCGTCAGAACGTACTTTCCGCCCACCAATGGTATCGGAGCTTCCGAGGTCGAGGCGGACCCTGGACACTCGCTTAATGTGTTTGGGATCGCCAATCCCCCCCCCCCTTACCCCGCCTACTCCCAACTGTCGAAAATGTTTAGTGAGCCCTAAAGCCGTGGTCTCGCGATCTCGCAGTCTCGCGGTCTCGCAGTCTCGCGGTCTCGCGATCTCGCAATCTCGCAGTCTCGCGATCTCGCAGTCTCGCGATCTCGCGGTTCCTTGGCTTAAGGGAGAAATCCATAATTGTTAAAACTTGACGGCTAAAGCCGAGGCCGCATAAGTTTCGAAAATTCTGACTCTTTCATAAATTCCGATTGTAAAAAGAAGTTGGGCGTTTGATGTTCCCTTATAAAATTAAGCTAATGACATATGAAATCGAAGCTGTGTGCTAATAACGGACAAAATTCAAGTAACCGGGATGTATGGGTCTATTTTAGGTTTTCGTTTTTCTTACAAATACTACATGCACGTACATAAACATCTAAAAGATTGTAATACACTTTTACGTTGTATTTCTTGATAAAAAATCACGAACAATTTACTAATACAGTTTCAATAAAATGTTCACTTCATTGCGCAGCTCATCTCACTTTGAGAAATTAAAGGAGTTTTATTCATCAAACTGACTAGTTTTAAAAAACAGTCGGTTTGCGTTGTAATCATACTTTGCTACAGTCTGATATGCCTCATTCAGAGAAGTCGACCACCTGGCTGACATGTACATTTCATTCTCTAACGGCTGGGTCATTTCGGAAATGTACGGTGGCTGTTAAACGCCAGGCTTTTTTTTTCTAAATTTGTATTTCGCCTTAACATTTAATATATTGGATGGTAAAAAGTGGCCCCAGTTGATCACTACAAATAACTAAAAAACTATTAAAATAACATTTGCAGCCAGTTTCGGTCAACTGGCTAGATTTCCAGCGAGATATTTGGATAGACTACGGCACAATGGAAAAAGGGATACGTGAAGTAGACATCGACGTAGACTTTACAAAGGCTAACTAATTTGTCAGGTTTTATGTAGGAGGAAACCGGGCTCTTTGCCAGCAAGAACCCCCCCCCCCCCCCCCCCTCTACGATCAACGCTGCCATTACTACGACATGATTAGGCAATTTCAAAACACGATGGCGGATGGGCACGCGCGCGCCCATCTCGGAGCAATGGCGGAGTTTTTTTGGAACGTCAGATCCAAACGAGCCAATGAGAGGTGGTCAATTTACATATAGTTCAAAGATTGTCATTACGCGTAGACTTTTCTCGATTGCTCATGGAAGCAAAATATGTCAAGTTTGCATAGTTTTGCAAATTTATGTTTATATACGTAGAAATATGATTTTTTTTTAATTTGAAGAGGTCTATTTAGTCAGTACGTAAATAACTGCTCAGTCTGCAATGGAATGCTGTATATGATTTGAATACGATATAATTGCTTATTTACTTGCAGCCTGTGAACTTGTGTCAATATTGCAGTCATTTGTTTGATCTGTGAAATCTTCTAGTGGGGCAAACAGTTTATCAGTGTGTTTCCAGGATTTTATCCGTTGATTTTTATTCGAGATCGATACTGCTATTTCTACAAGTGAACTCTGTGAATTCTCGGTCTACAGTTTTTTATCTGTAGAAACTATTAGTAAATAAAGTTGGTAAAAGTACGTAATTTTGATATATACTACTCTGTTTTTAATATAAATAAAAATCTGTCAATATAATCGGCTGGCCTTGGGTTACAGGTCTTGTTTTTAGTTTACTGTCCTAAATTTGTCGGCAAGCTTTTTGTGTCCTCTAGCCAAATCCTCTGTCTGTATTTCTCATATAGAGTCCGTCAGTCCCAAAAAATAATGGAAAATTTTCTGACTGGGTTTTCACTCGAACGACCTATGTGGGATGGCAGTCTGATAACTTCGGGGATTTACGTGCGTGAAATACCCTCTGATAGACTGCAGTTCATTTTGAATATGGCGACCCATAGTAGCCGTGAAGCGTTCAATTGTCAAATCCTCTTTAGGGCCCCATAAAAGTGTTCCCGTGTTCCTGTTTGTTAACTTTCAGCCTCGATCAGTTATATAATTGAAAAAATGACAAAAATAATCTCTTTTTTGTATTTATTAATCTCAAGTATTTCCTTTATTTCGAGCAAAATATAAGGCCATCGATCTATCGCAATATACATGTAGCCATCGCTCTATCGCCATCACACCGTCTCCATCGCTGATAAGCAGTATGTACCAATCAGAATCAATTAAACAGAAAACCCCAAAAACTGATTGAAATAGAATTTAGCAATACGTTATTTTTATGGTCCTTTCTGGAATTATGTGTTCACTGTGCAGTTGACTTTGTGACAGCCGTTTACCTTATAAAACCGACCGTCTGGGCCGTTTATATTTAGTGTCGCCCTAGATTTAGGTCAATGAAATATATCTCATTGCGTTGATATGAATACTGGGTTTTCTAGAAGAATAGAATTTGTAAACTTTGAATAGTTATGTAAATTTAGGTTTATACATAATTATAAGATTGATCTGAAATTTAAAGAGGTCTATTTAAAGGGCACTGTTTGCGATATTTAGCTTGTCAGTTTGCAGTTGTTCAGTAATGCTGCTACAGTATACTTTCGTATGTTATATTATATGACTGTTTCAGTGTGGTTGTATTTTTATATGTGAAATAAATGAATTATATTTATAAATTTTACAAATTTTCGGAAAATAAGCATTTTTCCCTTCGTTCGACACACCCATTGCTCCACTCCTAAACGATCCTATCAACCAATGATAGTTGAGAATTCCGAATTTCTATTAAAATTTGTACCCGTTTTTATTGGTTAAAAGTACCACGTCCCTAATATCTTTAAAGTAGAGAAAATTGGTTTTCGAAAGTTTTAATGTAGGACAAGCTTTTTGGTTGATTTTTAAATCGTTTTAGCATCGTTGTGTTGCAGTATCAACCAGGACTGTTTACAAGTGAAACAGTAGGTGTGTAGAACGAAATGGGAAATACCTGATTGTATAGGCCAAGTGTTTTGAATTATGATAAAATACTTTTTTTAGTTTCTAAATTGGTCGATGGAACCCATAATTATTAAATGTCAAGTATACATTCTCCGCTATCCCCCCCCCCCCCCCAACGCACACACCCGTATATCCTATATGTATTTTATCTCTTAACACGTAAACGTGCCCTTTTGGCGGCACAGGCCTCCCATCGATGCAAACTCAAATTAAATAAAATTTTAATAAGTCTGACTGGATTTTTTCCCTTGATCGTCGTATGTGGAAGAGTGATCAGATACTCGCCCAAGCTCAAGGGTTTTCTCTGGGTAAAGAACCCTGTTACCTCCACGCTAAACCTGACAACGCCAACATATTTAAGTGAAATAATCTTGAGTGCAGTGTAAAACATCAATCAATCCATCTGAGGCTATAGATGACACGAAACGCGTTTCAAAGGTTGGGCTTTAAAATAATTTAAAAATTTGCCCATGATTTCTGTAAGTTTGAAGATTATCCTTTCTGGAAAGTTACGGTATCATGAAAATAGAGATGTTTTGTATATGAATTATCCACGGTCCGCAAATTCAATGAAGCTCCAAGGCCCTTCATGCCGCTGAGGTTGCAAAAAAAAAACATGATCGGTGTAGTTTCGTGTTCAATGTACATAGCTGATAACAACTTGGCATATACATCATATATTGAATAAATCCGATATGAAATCGTAAGGAGGAGAAAAGTTTATACATGTATTTATGTCGACCATCGAAGAGCCTTTTCCACTATCTGACTAAAACAATCTGCAAATAACTGTATTTATTTAAGACCCATTTACGCTGTTTCGGTCAGGGACAAGACCTATTTTTAGTGCCATATAATCCTCATGTTTGCCTTGTTAAAACCCTCGAAGACGAGAACGCAATTTTTTTTATCAATTTTAATGCATTGAAACTTACTTAGCAGGAGAAATTTAGTTGCAGTAACGATTTAGGTATATAACAAGTTGATATCTCGTTATATTGATTTACTCTCCCGTTATTTATATAGTTTACGTATCTTGTTATTCAGTTTATACATATCTCGTTATATCTTCTTATATTCTCTCGTACTATGAATTTACTTATCTCAGAATCCTTACATTATATTGGATTTTTTATTTTCTCGAAAGGCTTCATTCAAGGCTTCCATAAATGTGTGAAGCCGCACGATCTAAGGTTAGGGTGTAAATTTCACTTCTTGTCAAACAAACCACATGAAACTTACAGATTAGAAAGCTTTCAGTAATTGAAAGTAATATTCGGAATAACCATTCATCAAAAATATCTGTACTATACGTAATAAAGGTCATATAAAGACACAGCCAGTGAACTGATTTACTTTCTAAACTGTGGTTTGATTTGGGTTTATGCAGCCTACCAGATTTCTCTTATACTGGCAATTCCAATTGTCATAAATAAATACACGCAAATCTTAGCTCACAACGCGTTATAGCCATCAATTTAACAATTAAGAATGCCTCCCTAAAATAAAACAGCTAGACTGCGAGACCGCGAGACTGCGAGACCGCGAGACTGCGAGACCGCGAGACCGCGATATCGCGACATGGCGAGATCGCGAGACTGCGAGATCGCGAGACCACGGCTTCAGGGCTCACTAAACATTTTTGAAACTTTAAAGTAGGTTTGGAAAACTGTCTGCAAAATGTAAAATAAATTTAGCCGACAGATCCGTTAGCTAATTCAATAACAGCCAAACTCAGAGCTGTCGATATTGATGCACAAATGCCTACGCAGAAATTTCTGTTCTTTATCATCACACTAAAAAGACATTGTCCCTCTCATTGATCTGTTTGTAAAACTATTGATTCGTTATTTTAAAGGGGCATGAGCTGCCGAAATTCACACTTTTTTCATCATTTCTGATCGTCGCGACAGTAAGAGGCTTTGAAGGCCATCGAAAAACTAAATGATTGGCGTTGGAATGAAGAAAATCCATACAGTATGTGGCCTGTACGAACCGAAAACGTGTTCGAAATGTAAACAAAATTTAAATAACTGGGACGACCATTCATTCATTCTAAGCCAAAGTTAGATCAAAACAATACTTTATCGTACATTTTCGAGACTATAAGCACTAAAAAGCTTCTGAATTATACGTCTTGAGAAAAATAGCCAATAATTTCAACATTCTGTTTTAACGTCAAAATATCAACATTTTGGCAGCTCATGCCCCTTTAAGAAAAGGAAAGTTTTCAGAAGTGTTTATTTAATTGAGCAAATATACTATTTACCGACCATCTATGAGTGAATACTTTTAACTCCTTATGGTACGAAATTAGAGACATTAACCCTATGTCCCCAGTGAGAACTTAATAGGCGGTGTACTGTATGACAGGGGTGTTGCATGTGCTCATAAACCCTACTTCAGTGCCTATCATTCAAGCCATATTGTCAATTAACTTACACACAGACCTAAAATGACCCTTTCAAGTACATGTTAAATCCAGATCGCGAGGTGGCAAAATCACGTCAGTATGAGACCGCGAGACTGCAAGACCGCGAGACCACGAGACCGCGAGATCGCGAGACCGCGAGATCGCGAGACGGCGAGACTGCGAGACCGCGAGACTGCGAGACCGCGAGACTGCGAGACCGCGAGACCGCGAGACCGCGAGACTGCGAGATCGCGAGACTGCGAGATCGCGAGACTGCGAGACCACGAGACTGCGAGATCGCGAGACTGCGAGATCGCGAGACCACGAGACTGCGAGACCACGAGACTACGAGACCGCGAGATCGCGAGATCGCGAGACCGCGAGATCGCGAGATTGCGAGATCGCGAGGCGAGACTGCGAGATCGCGAGGCGAGACTGCGAGATCTCGCAGTCTCGCTTTGTGATCTCGCAGTCTCGCCTCGCGATCTCGCAGTCTCGCGATCTCGCAGTCTCGAGGTCTCGCAGTCTCGCGGTCTCGCAGCCTCGCCTCGCGATCTCGCGGTCTCGCGATCTCGCTCTAGGCCTTGAAGGGCGAGACTGCGAGATCGCGAGATGGCCTCTATCGGCTTCTATACCAAACGGACTTTGATAATCTGATAAACAAAGTTTGAACAGGTATTAGAAATTGAATACTTGTCAAGGGGAAATAAGCCTAAGTCAACATGATCCCACAAGTACTCTCCCTTCCATTGTGTTACTTCCAAGAGTAATCTTGTTAAAACATGATGAGTTAGAGAAAAGTTAACGTTTTGTCGGTGTTATCGCGGTCATTGTTCAGAAGTAATACATAGAGGATATTAACTGGTCTCGATAGGTATACCATAAATATTTCATCGAGTGGGATGCGAAAAGTGATATTTTCACGAGTGGCAAAGCCACGAGTGAAAATGTACATTTTTGCATCACACGACATGAAATATTTATGGTATACCTATCGAGACCAGTTAATTTTCTTTTTATTCTATATCTAACAAGATTCATCTTTTAAATTTTGATTCGAAAACAACTACGTAACGAAAGCAAAACTATGCCAAGGGTTTATGTCCGAGCTATATACGTCAATGGTCCGAACTACCACGGTGCGCATGACAAAGTAGTTTGACAAAAAAATTCATTCAGTTAACTTATTTAAGAAAATTGTTCTTAACACCCGGATCAGATTACTTATACTGTTTATTAAGATCAACAAGAACAAGATTTGCACCCTTTCGCCGCTTTTTCGATATTTTTCGCACAGTCATTATTCAAGACGCGCGCTATTACACATAGCCAATCACATGCAGTGGTAATGTCAACTTTGATCGAAGCGAGGAAAATATGAAAATGCAAATCCTATTTTAAGATTTAAAAAAAAAATACAATTACAGTTCAACTGAAAAAGTTAGCTCCGCACTTTCGAATACATACAGAGCATTAGATGACGGAAAGTTCTTGATTGCAAAAAGAAAATGTAAGGAAAAATGCTTAATTGTGGAGAACGGTCGAGGAAGATTGCGCTGTCTGGGACAGTAGAGCGGCAAGTGAGGGAGAGACATCAACGGGAAGGACGGCTTGGTAAGCCTGGCTTGCAGTGGTCAAAGTAGCCCCGGCTATCAAAAGTGATATCATCACTGTGATGATATCACAACAATTGATATCGTCACAGTGACGATATCAGTTGCTATTTTGCCTCTGATATAATTTATATCATGTTGACAGTTTTCTATATTCCATTACCAGATATATAATAAATATATATGCACTAAACAGTGAAAAAAACGTTGTTTCATACTTCTGTAAGTCCATTGTGAAGTTCATTCACAGTTTTACCCGACAGTATGATATTAAATGTTTACCAAGGCAGATAATTCAGTATGCCAAGTTTTGTTTTGATCATATTTTATTTACAAACTAGCATGCTTTCCGGCTAAACAATATGTCTATTAACATTCCGTATCATGAATTTCGTCGATCAAGTAGGGATACTTTAGCTGATATTAATTATATAGTGTATTACACTCTGAAACTAATTTGGGATATTGACTTACTTGCATTAATATTAGTTATTGACATTTTACCCTGGGTGTATGAATCGTTATGACCCTTCTGATAATCATACACCCTGAGCCGGAGGCGAAGGGTGTATGAGGAACAGAAGGGTCATAAAAGATCCATACACCCAGGGTAAAATATCAATGACGAATTTATTATCCCGAAACCCCTAGTAGATGGAGAATTGTTACAGATTCATGTTTCAAGTTCAACCGCTATCGACCTGTAGCCTGGCATACCAGCTGGTATAGGCCCAGGCTACGGTTATTAATGTTAATTTAATCAGAGTTACGACTTCATCGTGTGTGCAAATTTTCAGATTGTCTTTTTATTTATTTTATTGCGCAGATTCTATCTATGACAAATATATTTTAGCTAAAGCAGTTTAAGCTAATATTTCGATATTTCACACTTACATCTACAGTGAAAATGTACGAACGTCAGTCAACGGACCGAGCGGACGACAAACCACATACAGAGTTACGCCCCTTGTATACTTAGCAACGTTATTGACCGATGTACGAAGAATTTTGTGTTTCGTTTTTCCGTTTGTAGATTTGAATTAGAGTCAAATTAGATAGAAATAAAAACTTTGCACAATTAATGAAGCTTAGGTGACTGTAATAGATCCTCATAAGACCTGTTTTGGGCTTTTCGAAGCGAGTAAACATTTGAAGTGGTGGCGGCCATGTTATTTCGCCCGGCGGGTCATAACAAAATTAGGCCGGGTGTATGGGTTTATACGACCCGGGTAATCGACCAATCAAAATTCAGCATTTGCCAACTGACTTGGTTGAAGGATAATAATAGCTAATATTAGTTGCAATACTACATTGCCAATACGCTGCAACTAAACTAAACCCCCAATAGACTTTATGGTTAGGGACATTTTGACAAATACAGGTTAAATTTAGTTGTATTTCAACTAAAATGCGCCTCCATGAACTTTAGGGTTAGGGGCCTTTTTTATTGACAGAAACAGGTTTGATTCAGCTGTCTTTCATTTAGGATACGCCCCAATGGACTTTAGGGTTAGGGGACTTTTTATTGACAGAGACAGGTTTGATTTAGCTATCTTTTATTTAAAATACGCTCCGATGGAGTTTAGGGTTAGGAATCTTTTACAGGTTGATTTAGCTACATGTATCTTTCTTTTAGGGTTAACGTTCGACTAAGCCAAAGTCTCTTCTGGGGAATATTGAAATCTTCCAAACCACTGAAATCCCCCATTCCCTGCAATATATAGATCGTTGTTCCCCAAGAAATAATACTTCTTTCGTTACATTAGAAGGTGCCATTTATAGGAGATGGGCCGAAATTTCCAAAATTTAGAATTGGCGGAATTTTTTCCAAAGGTGAGGGGGACTCAGGGATCAGAGGTAATATGTCTAGAGGAGGAGGGCTAAATGGTTGGAAAAGAGCGGATATAAGGGAGGGGCAGAGGTACTAGGGGAGGGGCTTGCAGTAGGAAGGTTTAGTTACAGTCATAGCAATTCGTGACTGAGGAGGTGGAGATCACACATATCGATGGTTAGACAGGCCGATCGGGTTGGGGAGAGGATGGTGAGCCGAGTAACCTGTGTAGTGGTCGAAGTAGTCGAAGTCACCTGTGCTTTTAATATATTCAAACATGCCTCATAATGGGGAAATCATCTGATGTATAAAAAATGGGCTCGATATGTACGTGCACGGTCAATCGCAATGTGAAGCGGGTTTTAGAAAAGAAACTAGCCCTTTATTTTTATAATTTAAGGAATTTGGGAGGGTGTGGTCACGTGCATATCTTCGTGGTGAAGACATTGTAGACATTTTAAAAGGCTTTTAATAGAACCGTGAATTCCAAATATTGGTGACTTTTAGACATATAATTTCCCTGCCTATAGTTAACAGAAAAAAATGGCTGCTTCTGTTACCAAGCCCTTGTTTTGTCATTGAGTAAATGTTATTAAACGTCATTTTGGAGAAAAAGTCCCAAACAAATGACAGTGGAATTTTCAAGAAAACCGGTGTGTGCAGCTATTACATTAGGGTACGCTTAAAAGCAAGATTAAAGTGAAAACAAAGATTTGACCAAAAATGTTAAAAACGTCATTTTGGTGAAAAATGTTAACGTCTCAAACGGATGACATCATTTTTCTTAATACATTCACCACGCCTCGATAATATCCGGTGGAATTTTTTTAGAACAAAATCGTATTAGAAAAGGCACTTACATAAGGGCCCGTTTTGAAGGCAAAACTATGTAGACATCACAATGAAGATTTGATAAACGCCATTATCACCAAACGTATACAATTACTTTTGGAATATAAACGTTACGTAGCCAACAGATAAATTGATTGATTGGTTACGCAGCGCTCAAGATTATTTCATTTATATGGCGGCCTTGCCAGTTTTATTGTGGGAGGAAACCGGGCTCTATGCCGGGAGGAAACCTACGACCTTCCGGTGTTAACTGGCAACCATCCCACATAGGTTGTTCGAGTAAACCGAGCCAGAAAATCTTCCATTTTTTCTTTGACTGAGTGGGATTCGAACCCGCGACCCATTGGTGAAAGGCTATTTGGATTTAGCATCCAACGCTGTACCTACTGAGCCACGGAGGCACCCCCAACAGATAGACATGTGCAGTTAAACCAAATGTGTATATTGAATAAATCTGCCGAAAGCAAAAACTAGTGCAATTTTCGACTTTGTTCATTTCTAGTTGCAAAACTACGTTTCGATGATTTTAGCAAACCGATTTCGAGAAGACTTTTTAAAGTGTATCCCATACTATCATTTTCTATTTTGTATTGAGTTTGATTAATACATGAAATAACACACTTTTTTTTAAATATCATCATTCCTTTCAGTACTTAAATTTATAATGAAACATAAGTGCTGCAATACCAAAACATGTACCTTCACATTCCACTTTCAACTTTTTATTTCAGTTACTTCAAACGCTAAAATAAACGAGGAAAAAATGCAAAGAAAAAAATAAAAGTGATCATGGTTACAACATCAGTGAAATTTTTTAATCATCTAATATAAGCTAGGTTACATTAAGAACTAAGCAACAGTTGTTCTTGAAAACAATTTGGCTCATATATTGTTTTACAAAAATCTCTAATTCTGAATGGTGACAATAGAATTAGTCAACTATTTAAGTGGCATGAGCTGCCAAAATATATAAATGTTGACGTTAAAACAGAACGTTGGAATTATTGATATTTTTCTCAAGACGTATGATTCACAAGCTTTTTACTGCTTCTAATCTCGAAAATGTACGATAAAGTATTGTTTTACACTAACTTTGCCTTAGAATGAATGAATGGTCGTCTCGGTTATTTAAATTTTGTTTACTTTTCGAACACATTTTCGGTTCGTACAAGCCACATACTGTATGGATTTTCCTCATTCCAACGCCAATCATTTAGTTTTTCGATGGCCTTGAAATCCTGTTACTGTCGTGACAATCAGAAACTGTGAAAAAAAGTTTAAATTTTGGCAGCTCATGCCACTTTAAATACATTACGTGTAAAATGGACATCTAAAATCAGGTAACTATATTCGTCGTCAACACAGTGAAGGTGATTATCTACCAGCTCTTGCTTTATCCTGGTACATTGTATTTTACTTATTCTAAACATGACAAGAGATACAAACATGTGAGAGATACAATGATTATATACCAAAAAGTAACATGTCCAAATATTAGAATTTCCACTGACTAGCTTGACATAATAAAGTAGAGTGAGCAATCCGAAGAAAGACATGTAAGACATATTAACTCAATATTTCGGTTTATTCTCAAACCATCATCAGGAGTAGTGATACAATGAAAATAACGGTATATATAGGCAGTAGATAAGAATTTAAAACAACACATGTAGGGTAATGAAACGATTAAAGGTTATGTACAGCAAGAAGATTAAAGAAGAACAGCATGGGGCATACAGGTGGCAGGTAATAAACATGGCATAGTAAGAATGTAGTACGTTAAGATAGCTAAGATGGTTGATACTAAGGAGATTGACAAGTGTTTGACAGTTATTTACTGTAATGAGGCGAGACAGAAATTTTACAGAAATAAACTAAATTGTTTGGAGGCCTTTAGGCCAGTGTTAAGTTCAGGGTTGTGCTTTTTGATGGCATAAGCCTCTTTAAAGAGAAGCTCATTCCAATGATTTGATCTGTCAATGACTTTTATACTGTTTAGAACGAATCCTGAAAGATCAATTCTTGCCGGTGTACCATTGTCTGGCATACAATATAAATTCATAATGTGATCGAACTGATCACAGCTATGTAAGTGGTTATGAATTTCGCTGTTATTGTCGAGCGCATGTTCTGATGCACGGAGAGTCATGCATCTTTCTGTTTTACCTATGTACGTGTGGGAACAGCCAGGACATGTGAACTGATACACAATCTTGTTTAAAAACTGGACTGGTATTTTATCCTTCGTAGAGGTGAAAAAAGAAGACTTAGTATTATTAAAGAACACAATAAATTTAACCTTTGAAATAAGCAGTCTATTAATTTTGGCAAGAGTGTTTTTAACGAGACGCTCTCCTTGTCTTCCAGTGTAGGGCAAATTGATGAAGATTTTAGTTTCGGTTTTTGTAACATCTACTGTGGGTCTAGTTTTTGGTTGGGAAAATTTTGCTATAAGTTTGTTCGCTATTTTGGCAGGGTACCCATTCCAAGACATAAATTTTCGAACTTTCTCAATTTCAAGTGATAATAAGGTACTATTGTTACAAATTTTATGAGCTCGATGAACTAGAGCTCTTACCCATGAGGTTTTGGTTGCCCATGGCTGGAAGCTAGAAAAGTGCGTGAATAAGCCTGTGTGGGAGGGTTTACGGTATATAGATGTACCATTTGGCAATATATTTATGTCCAAAAAGTGGATTTCGTTATTTTCGGTAAAGTCATCAAAAGTAAATTTTATGTTAGCATCATACATGTTTAGTTCTTGAAGGATTAGTTTAAAGTCAGAAGGTTTGGCTAAAATGAGGGTGTCATCCACAAAACGGCAGTAGAATTTAATGGTGTCTTCCAAAAACAGTTTCTTAATAACGGTATTTTCTAGCTCAGTCTTTCTTCGGATTGCTCACTCTACTTTATTATAACATGTCCAAATCGTTTTACATTTATATTTCTCTATTTCATGAAATAATACCTTGTCAAAGATAGAAAATCAGCAATGCAAACTGGGAATAAACAGTGAGCTATTACATGTTTTAATTATTCTCTGATTTTATAAAGAAAAGAGTAATCCTGCTTTGGGTCAACTCCCATGTTAAACTGCACAACAGCGTTACCCAACTCGGATCTGCTTAACTTTCCATTACCGTTTTTATCGGTACAAACGTCACAAAATCTTCATCTGTAATTCCCCGTTCATAATTATACTTCCTCCATTCTTTTAAGGTGATAGATCCATCAGAATTGGCGTCCATCCAATCAAAATAAACCCCTCGAAATACGGGAAGTAATTCGTCTTGAAACCAACCAACTTTTTTCAAATAAGCAATACCTTTGACGAAATCCTCTTTCGCTGAGCTTCCCATCAAGTCGTCTCGATTTAAACATTGATTGATGCGCCTCAGCATTCCACAGTACACTGTTCTGATTCTTGATGCATGCTTTAGTTTTCCATCTTTCTCCAAGTTGTTGGGAAATGTAGTCAGTTCGTCCCATTCCAAACGTCCGTCACGTCTCACATCGGCGTAGTCGAAAAAAATCCCAGTTTTGTAGTCTAGATATTCATCTGGAGACATCTACAAATGATATAACCACAAATTTAAAGATTAAAAGTGTAAACTCGTGTTCCATCGCATGGAAGTCAAACGTGTACATTGTCTTATCAGATTGTTTTATTCCACTGTGGTTTAGTAAGTTATGCCTAACTTCTTAATTGTGTGTATTTTTGTGTAGTTGGATGAATATATTTCCGTCTTGAGTATTACATACATGATAACATGGGCGGGAATAAAGTCAGAAGAGACTTGTTCTATCCCTAGAATTGAAAATAGTGTGTTGTCCTTAGTACTTAAAGCAAAACATAGCGGGTGGTTAATTAATATAATAAAATGTAGTTTATTAATATGATATTTATAAACACTATTTGGTAGCAATTTGTGGTTGGTTGGTTGTGAGACAAATGCGATAACTTAAATGTAAATTAATTAAAAAATATATATAAATAAGGTATTTCAATTTTATTTGTTATACAGATTTTCTTGAATATTAATTAAGGGGAATAATTTAGTTTTGCTAGAAACACAAAAAAAAATAATTTGATAGATACATCAGAAATTTGTTTAATCACAATTGAATACACTCACCTTAAGTATGTCCGCTTTTGGAGCACTCATGTTTGCAAGTGTGTCAGTGATTCGAAGGAGATATTATAATCGAGTAGCAGTCGCTTTTATATACAAAACTAAATCAAACAAGTGTTATATTAAGATCGTAGCTTACATTTTATACGGGCGAACGATTCGAATTTAAATATTTCAACATTCTGATTTGATGTATGCTATTGCATAATGTTATTTGCATTGACGTCAGCATGTGTATGTGCTCCCAGCAGCCTAATTCGATTGTTTGTATGTTTCGAGTTTTTATTGTAGTGTCATTTAACGTAACGCATATAGTTACACCTGTGACTTGACTACCCCTTGATGAGGATTGATTGATTGATTGTTTGGTGTTTTACGCCACGCTCAAGATTATTTCACTTATATGGCGGCGTTGCCAGTTTTATTGTGAGAGGAAACCGGGCTCTATGCCCGGAGGAAACCCACGACCTTCCGTTGGTAACTGGCAACCATCCCACATATCCTTGATGAGGAAGTTTTTCTGCTGCGGTTAGTACTTGTTGGACAAGTGCAGTTGAAAAGCATGTTATTATACATGTATAGGCCTATCAGAATTTGTACCTCGATGCTAAACGTATATAAAACGAAGACGTTCACGTCATCCTATTGTTTGAGCGGGCGATCAACTGTCACGAATCATCTGCAGATTCTGACAAGCAACGCATCACAATCCTTCAAATGTAAATGATGTTCCACACATGCACATTGGAAACGATCAATAGCTGCTTCATAATAAAGAGTGATGTTTGCCATTTAAAAGGGGATCACAGCCGGTTTGTCTTAATGGAGCGCTTTAAGGATTCAGTTTGTTGGATATGTACGATTTTAAATAAACGAGTAAATAAATGCGGATTGTTTGCATTTGGAGACACAATTTGTAGATTTTTTTAATACAATAAATTACCGTATTTTATCAAATCGCTCAGTTAAGAGAAGCCAATATAACTAGACGTGAATATTTAAGTCAAATTAAGTCAAAACAAAACAGACTTGTTTTATATGGTGTGTAGCGGAACAAAGACTGTTTTATCGAAAGAGAAAATCTGATTTATGCAGGGAAAGGGCATCTAACTTTTTGGTCAAATTAATACCTCACTTTAATGCTTTCCTTCGTTAAAATAAATTCGCTGTACTGACAATCTGGTAATATTTTTGGACTCCTAATAAAATAATATTTTTGGAAAATTATTTCCCAATATTTACAGCTCAAGTCATACCATGTCAGAGCTTACTTGAAGTGATCTTCATGTAACATGGCACCTGGCTCAGATTGCACCAGACGAAAACTGAAAAATAATCAACTGTTCTGGTCCATACAAATGTGTTGTTTAAGTCGGAGAAACAACTCGTGCCGTTGATTGTTGAAAAATTATAAACTCGAGCCTTGCGACTCTCGTTGATTATTTTTCAAGAATCCACGGTCACTCGTTGTTTCTCCTATACGTAATCGTATTGAATGGAATCACTCGGTCAATATTTATTTGAAAACGTGCCCAATAGACTCTCAAAAGGAATCACGCATGCTAAAGATATACATCACATGTAAGCTTTTTTCGAATGAAAGATTTAAAATGTATTGATTCAAAGTAAAATAGACTAGCACACGGACAAAAAGTAGCATACAACTGTTCAATGTTTATAAGTTTATAATTTAAACCGTCGTTTTTTTTAGAATAAACTAATTAACAGCAAAATTATGACAGATAACGTAAGTACATGTATCTATCGTCGGAATACATATTGCTAGCCCATTCACCTAGCGTTTCTCAGTTCTTTACACCTTTGTACCAACTATTTGTTTCGGGTATATTTGAATTTCCATTTTCTTTTGGTAAATGTTTTCCCGCGTTATAACACTATTTGTCTGATACTGAACCGAACACTCTAACCGTTATACGTCCGATATACACGAGCAGAACGAATGAGCGCACGCTCACGCGCATGCACGCTGACTCATTTTCACAATGTACACGCTTCTTTTTTCCTGATCAATATACCATGTACTTTAACACGGCGTATATGATCAGGCCTAGCCCAACATCCAACAGTAAACCTTTAAAGTGGTACGAGCTGCCAAAATGTTGATATTTTGACGTTGAAACAGAATGTTGAAATTATTGGCTATTTTTCTCAAGACGTATAAATCAGAAGCTTTTTAGTGCTTCTAGTCTTGAGAATGTACAATAAAGTATGGTTTTGAACTAACTTTGGCTTAGAATGAATGAATGGTCGTACCGGTTATTTCAATTTTGTTTACTTTTCGAACTGGTTCGTACAGGCCACATACTGTATATGGATTTTCCTCATTCCAACCCCAATCATTTAGTTTTTCGATGGCCTTCGAAGCCTCTTACTGTCGTGATGATAAGAAATTATAAAAAAGTCTGAATTTTGGCAGCTCATGCCCCTTTAAAAAATACTGTGACAGATGATTTCTGAAACAGAAATAGTATCCGTCCGAAAGAAGTTTCTGTCTAATTTGAATGTGGGGGGTAATGGTAATATCTGGCGTAAGCAAATATATATACATAAAAGTGTGTTTGCTCTTCAGTGTTAAAATCGAACGTGCAGGCACTAATTGAAGTAAGCAAACGTCACGGTTGCCATGACTACTTGTTCATCTGCATAAATAACATGTGCGCCATCTTTTAATCCCAGTGCACTCTGGCTACTTGGCGATTCCGAAGCGCGGATAAATCGGTCACGTGATAGACTAATTCTCCACTGGAAAAAGGCCTTCGGTTTCCTGTGTTTGGCGTACACGGGAAAGCACAATCGAACTCGATCGGAGTAGTTACGAGAAATAATGCAATATGCATATCTTTTTTTGACTTCCAGGAGCTAACACAAATGTTCTCCCATTTTAACTTATCTTGCCCTCAAAGTTTGGATTTTTTTACATTTTTGCTAAAACTTCTGTTAAGTAGATAAATACAATTTGATTAACTTTGAATAAAAGGAGGTAGGTCGAATTCCATCGAAAAATGTGCAATTAACGAGCAGATAGCGAACTTTGTGGTACATTGTTTACTGTCTGGCAGACGCTTTCGGGTTAATGGAAACAGAGGTCGTACATGGGCCAACCCTACTGTAACGAGCTGTGAAAGTCTATCAGAGGGAAGAAGTTTACCAGTGATCATCCCAACACCTTCCCAATTTGAATATATGAAAGACAGTGTCGGAATTTTTAGGATCTTTAATTTGCCTCATACCCACGGTCCTCTTTTAAAAGTACATATTTTAAGCTTGCTGTATTCCATGCTCTATATATTTTTTATACATTATTTTATCACAACTAACTTGTTATGTAATCTTAGCACGTGTTAAAGTTGTATAAATGACACATAGGGTTCCAAGAAATGCCTAATTGTTGACATGATGCCATTGTCAAGGGATGACATATTTTGTATATAAACTTATTGTGATTCAACAGAGCGTTATAAATAGAACAATTCAAGCGTGCAGAACTAAAGAAGTGAGCGTGACACGCCAATTTCAGTATGAATTGATTATGATCCGTTTTCTGTTTAGATTTTATCTAGTTATATGAGAAACTCTTTAAAGGGGCATGAGCTGCCAAAATGTTGATATTTTGACGTTAAAACAGAAGGCTGAAATTATTGGCTATTTTTCTCAAAAGGTAGAATTCAGAAGCTTTTTAATGCTTCTAATCTCGAAAATGTACGATAAAGTACTGTTTTGAACTAACTTTGGCTTAGAATGAATGAATGGTCGTCCCGGTTATTTAAATTTTGTTTACTTTTGAACACGTTTTCGGTTCATACAGGCCACATACTGTATGGATTTTTCTCATTCCAACGCCAATCATTTAGTTTTTCGATAGCCTTCAAAGCCTCTTACTGTCGTGACGATCAGAAGTTATGAAAAAACTGCAAATTTTGGCAGCTCATGCCACTTTAATGGAAACGAAAGGAAATCAATTATACCTGTTAAAACGACCAGGCTCTTTACGGTTACCACACTAGACGCCCCAGAATATTTGTAAAATATCATAATTATCTTATCAATATAAATATGACAAACATAATATACTAATAGAAGAACAGCACCAGACTTGCACAACTAAGGTTTCAAAACACCCTCTAATCTCTCAGAAAATAGTTGTTTTTTTTTCTTACGGACGTATTCAAAGTAACTGACTGTGTATATCTACGAGAACATTGCCTACAACTAAACGCTACGTTATATTTATATAGAAACATACACAATCCATACCTGACAGTATTAATTAATCATTGTCAATAAAAGTTGAGCGTTGACTTTGAAATACAAAATATTGGTTGAGCCGGTTAACCGTACGAACCGAGTATGTATGCAAATAACGAACAATTTTAAAGAATCGAATAGGTGGGAGATTTGTGGTGCTTATAAAACTACGTGAACGAATAATAGCTTTGCAAGTTTGGTACCAACGGAAAGCTCTTATTTTTTACTTTCTGGCGAACTTTCTTTCTTCAGGACTAGTGAAATGAAATGACAATATATATTAAGGCAGTAAGCATTTCTCTAACTAGCATTTCGGTAAACACTGCAGCCGGCCGATTAGCTATAACAGTGTGTTACAAAGCTCACGATATTTTAATACAGTAATAGTGTAAGCCGTGATGATAAAATCAAATATATTTTAAACCCAGGCTTTATTGGACAAAAGATGGAAAAGTCGACGGAAGAACAGGGTTTAATATCTATGATCGCTTTATTGTCATCCAGCCTTAACCATTGTTATACGATGGAAACTATACAGCCAAACGCCATGGGACATTGTTTTTTTTCAATTTAAACGTATTGTTTTAAGCTTGTTCACACTTTTTTCCTTTTTACTTTATGAGTAGTGTTATTTGGTTGTGTGACCACCACTCCAAATAAGGGCCTATTCATTCCTGTAGATCTTTGCGTCAGCCAATCACCAGGACTGTCCGATCGTTATCCATTCAAGACACACCCACTTGGTAGAAAGGCAAATGGAAGTATCAATAACATGAAAAAATGGTGTGATAAAGAAAACTTAATAACAAAACTTCACATGCGGATTAAGACATCCGAAGTCATGTGTCTAAAACGTGCTAAAAGTCAAAATTAAAAATGCTAATCCTAAAAAATTCTGACGAGACCTATTGCTAACAGCTCCTGGATAGCTATTACCTCAGTCATAAATTATCGCAGTCATTATACGGCATAAACAATAGTAAGGTAAACCTGGCCACATATTGCACCATCTCAAATGGCTCGGTCGATTATAGTGATAGTCCCTCAGTCCGACACAGGCCTTGCATCAATGCGTAAGGGGTCCCTATCAGACCAAATATTAATTAAGGCAGTATATATTTATTTTCATATGAAGATCTTAAGGACAATTGAGGCCTGTTTCCTCCCCCATGAAAACCTGGCACGCCGCGATATAAGTTAAATAATCTTGAGTTTGGCGTAAAACATCAATCAATCTTCTTGGCAATGAATTCAGTCATCTCTCTACTTTCTCACCATGGCGACGTCATCATAAAAGTAAAATAACCTTGCGACGTAAAATACTAAACAATCAACCAATGATGAATAAGAAAATAGAAAGCCGTCGTTCTTGTTCTGTACATACATACATAATTTGATTATTTGGTGGCTCCATTCTGTTGAATGATGTGCGCCCCAACAATTCAGTATTGGTTGTAGAGTTGATAGTAGACATCATTACATGAATTTCAGACATAATACATACAGATAATAACAACTCATTCACACACAGTAGATTTAACAGTAGAAATCATAACATGAATTTCAGACATAACACATACCGATAATGACAACTCATTCATACACAGAAGGGTTAACAGTAAATGAAAATAAATAAATAAAAAGATTTTTAAAAAAAACCCAGGGAATTAAAACTTTTGGCTCTTAGAAATGAATTTCACAACAGCATTGTGCGCTTTAATTTTCTTTCTGGTTGGTTTAAGAACTACATCTATAGAAGGCCTTGATATGCCTGTGGCAGTAAGATCTGTATACAAAAATTCTCGATTTGGTTTAAGAACTAAATCTATAGAAGGCCTTGATATGCCTGTGGCAATAAGATATGTATAAACATTTTCTCGATTTGCCCCATATTCCCTACAGCTAAATAAAACATGAGAGATAGTTTCAGAAACTTTGCAGTATTCACACAGGCCATTTCCATGCAGATTAAACCTATAAAGGTATGAGTTAACAGGGAGGTGTCCAGAAAGAAGCCTGTAGAACAGTGATTCTAAGTGTCTAGATGGAAATGATATATCAGGGGAGATAACTGTTGGATTAAATTTGTAGTAAAAACGACCCTTTTCAGAGTTTTCCCAATCAGTTTGCCATAAAGTAGTAAAATATGATTTAAAATGACTCCTAGCCTCTGGTAGTGATAGGGGGACATTAGTAGATATAGTTGGGAGTGAAAGAGCATGTTTAGCATCGTTATCAGCCATCTCATTTCCCGGGACACAAACATGGCCTGGAATCCATTTAAAACATGTATCTATGCCTTGCAAGATTACGGT
The DNA here is from genome assembly GCA_963971465.1 of Lepidochitona cinerea. Classification (NCBI taxonomy): domain Eukaryota; kingdom Metazoa; phylum Mollusca; class Polyplacophora; order Chitonida; family Tonicellidae; genus Lepidochitona; species Lepidochitona cinerea. The sequence goes on along the minus strand of OZ020560.1, from coordinate 9,981,901 downwards.
GGAGCAAATATGCACAATTTCATGAAAAATAGGGGGAGAAATTTCCCATGAATAATTACATATAGCTTGAAGGGCACTTGATGAGTATGAGAATATGACTACTCTGGTAGGTTTCAGATCTACAAGAAAATATAAGCAGAGTAGGATAGCTGTAAGTTCAGATGTAAAAAATGACACATAATTAGACAATCTATATCCTTTTTGGACATAAAGATCTGGAACACAATACGAAGCTCCAACTTTACCAGTTTCTGGGAATTTAGAACCATCAGTATATATTTGTAAATACCCGTACCAATTTGAAGAGATAATATCCATGCCACACAATCTACTTAGATCATTTGGGTAAGATTTTCTAATTTTATGGTTACAGTTACATTCTATCGAGTAAAAGCTGGTCATTACCCAACAAATGCATATATGCACCGTTTAATCTTCGCCCTACTGACCTTTATGAGAAGTGTTACATTGATCATACTATTAAACCTCTGTTGTTTTATTGTACTAAGTTTTTGACAAAGAAACACAAGTTTTATTCTGACCTCCAGCATGTTGGAGTTTTGAATCCATGTATAGAAGCCGTTTTTATCCAAAGTCAAAACCATGCTACTACGTTAGTAAAGTTTTTTTAAAATCTTTTAGAAGAGATTTTTTTGTGCGTTATATCTTGTGTTTTTTTTTCTTTTCTATATGTTATGTTGATTTGGCAATTAAGTGTGGTAAAGCATTGATTTTGTGCCGTGAATCATTTCTAAGAATGGAGTCGCCAATAATTAAAATGATGATGATGTGTTTCTGTCACTTTTTGGGTTTATGATTTATTTTTGATGTGAAAGGTTCTACTTGTTTTCGCCGCGGCAACAAGGTGGCCACACCTCTTCAAATATCCCATAAATGATGTCATACAGCTACAGACCTGTTTCGGGGATATTGTATGACCAAATTATATTCACTCTCATTCAAGCAGGTAAAAATTTTGTTCTTTTTACTACGCATATCCGATGATTTGCTTGACTTTTTCATCGCAATTAAACACTTGACTGTTGTGATACGGTTAAGACAATGCTGTTCTTCTTATAGTAAACAATGCAGCATGTAATTAAGTAGACAAAGTTTATACAGCATTTGTGTAGTATTTATGATTCTTGTTGTGTAGATGGACTGTTACTAGAGTGCAACAAGTTCGCTGAAGGCACTTACGAATAGGCATACAAAAAGCATTGTTTTAACTGCCATGTTTTAAACGACGTCAAGGTTCCGCCCAGCTGCATTATTATGTCAGTTAAGCCCGTAAGCGATAACATGACTTCTTGGCAATATCTGCTAGGTGCAAAGTTTTTGAATATAACATTTTATTAAAATAAACCCCGGGGCCTAGGTTACTCATTCTGTAAGATTGATTGATTAATGATTTACGCCACACAATCAAGATTTGTTCACTAATATGGTTGCGTTGCCAGATTTAGTGGGGATGAACCGGGAGGAAACCCACTACCTTCGGCGAGTGCCTGGCAACTCTTCCACATATGGGGACCGAGTAAAAAATCCTCTCAGCAACTTTTCAATTTTTGTTTGGTCGGAGTGGCATTCGAACGACTCTCGATTGCCGTGCGTTGAAGAGTTATCACATAAGTCACCGCCATATACTGTAGGTGAAATAATCTTGAGTGCGGCTTAAAACATCAATCAATCGTAAGTTGACTTGGGGGTATCATTGCCTGATAACTGTTCTTTTAATTATCATGCTGAATTCACTTCCATTCGCATGCTGGCATTTATCAGGCGACTTTGTTGAAGAATTTCAGCTTTCAGAGCTTTTTCTTTTGTGCATTCAGAAGTAGAATACAACTGTGAAATATGATATCATCCTGGTATTACCAACATAAAACTTTCCCAACAGAAGTATGAAAATACCGTGTAAATTTTTTAGCTTCTTTGTTACTAGGATAATCAAGTAATAGCCTTTATGATTTATCGAACCATTCGTCGTCATTTTAATACGCCAACTCTGGAGCATAACATTTTGTGTTTTGCATTAGTTTTTATATCAACTAACATTTTTGAGTTGCTTTAACATGGTGATCAGACATACTAGACAAAGTAGGTCAGCCAAATTTATTTTATGCTAATTATAGACGAAATACTAATAATGTTAGGTCGCAGACTACTTTCAAAAATGTAAGACGTTATGATAATGACATTTCTAATTCCTTGCCTTCATTAGTTTAGTTTAAACAATATTTATGTATTTCTCCCTGGATTGATGAACAGACATTGCCTATATCAACATCTCTCCAGGGCATAAAGACATTACAAATAGAGATGACAGGTGTGTACATAAATAAGAACATGGGAAGACTCAATTATATAATAACTAAATGAAATAAATAAAATAATTATGAACTTAAATAATAATTAAAGTGGCATAAGCTGCAAAATTCACACTTTTTTCATAATTTCTGATCATCACGACAGCAAGAGGCTTGAAGGCCATCGAAAAACTAATTGATTGGCGTTGGAATGAGGGAAATCCATACAGTATGTGGCCTGTTCGAACCGAAACCTGTTCGAAAAGTAAACACAATTTAAATAACCGGGACGACCATTCATTCATTCTAAGTCAAAGTTAGTTCAAAACAATACTTTACTGTACATTTTTGAGACTAGAAGCACTAAAACGCTTCTGAATTATATGTTTCAAGAAAAATAGCCAATAATTTCAGCATTCTGTTTTAACATCAAAATATCAACATTTTGGCAGCTCATGCCACTTTAATGATATAAATACAATAATGATAAGCTTAACAGCCAGGTGACAGTTGTTAATTTACCTACATATACACTAACATTCAAACCTGTTGTTCTCAATTATATAATTGTTCACACTCGAGAAAATTGACTGGTTTATATTGGTCCCTAGAGTCGAATCTCCAAATAATAACGTATTGATACTTGGGTTGTCAATTAATTCATTTATGAAATACAGCATTTCATTTCGCTGAGGCTCATACAATGGACACGAGAACAAATAATGCTTAGCATCTTCAAAGACCGATGAGCAACTGCGCAGAGGATCTTCAGATATAAAGCCTCCATTGAATGTATTATCAACGTAGCGCGTACATGTACATCTTTTAACTGTTCAGTTTAGTCAATTTCTTGATAATGGTTATAATTTTTTGCATAGGGAAGTATTTATTTCAACGTCAATAATGTAATTTTTAAATAAGCTTCGCTTGCTCTTATTTCAATTCATAAAACAAAACTCTTGTAAATTTTGACAGCTCTTCTCGTCATCTCTTCACCACATTCATCATATGAAGTCTCTATTCCAGCTATGCAGCAGCCATTAAAGTATATATAGGTCAACACATATGTGGGCATTAAACAAGTAGTCCAATGACGAAACATGTTTGAATAAAACATATTGCCTCGAGGTGAATTACATATAACCTTAAGCAGCATACCCAAAAGTAACGTACAGCTTAATGATCCAGGTATAAGAGGCAGCTCACACTAGCACCTCTGATTTTATTTCTACATAGGATAAGAGCAACATGAGTGAGTCTGATATCGATTTGTTTCAGGTAGGAACACTAGTGAATGCAAAACTAATGCTTCCAAATAGATGCGCCTATGTGTGATGGCTGCCAGTTACCACCGGAAGGTCGTGGGTTTCCTCCGGGCATAGAGCCCGGTTTCCCCGTACAATAAAACTGGCAAATAACTGAAATAATCTTGAGTGGAAAACACCAAACAATCAATCAATCCAAATATATGCTATGATAACATTGGTCTTAGCACTTAGTCGTACGGCAAATCTCACTTTCTTAGATTGGTCTCTTTAGCGATGATTGGCCTCAGTTGTCTGGGATCCATGTGTAGCCATCTACATACTTGTCTGTCATTCACCAGCCTTCAGAATAAACTCATTCTGTACATCTAATCTATAATTTAAAGGCACATTCGTCGCCAAAACCCCGAATATTGTTTACATCAAAATCAGCAGAGCGTTTTCGGTATTTTTCATGGACAGAAGAAGATAAGCATTTTCCATTTTTGTCAGAATTCGAAAGTTTTGGCGTTATTTTATATTTTTAATATAAAATCCAAAGTTGTATTCGTTTTGTACCTACAATGCAGACAAAACTCTGAGCCCTTAGGATTGGAGTCGTGTGAGTGATCCAAGAGTGCAATAGATTGCGTTTCCACCAAATTCCACGTGTTATGCATGACATGTGATACGTGACTTTAGGGTCGAGTTCGAGTATGCATTCGGCGTAGGCGGAAGACGGGAAACTGTAAATCGAACGACATTCTTCGGTGGGGAAATATGTGAATCACGTGGCCGACCCTAGGGCTGTGTTAGATTGGGACAAGAAATTGACCCGAGTAGCAGCTCGAAATGCAACACGCATCAACCTAAATAGGTCAAGTTTTCCCTACCAAAACGAAAATCGGTGACAATTCTGATATATTGTGTTTGTAAAACCCTTCCTTTTTCGCACAATTCCTTTGTTTATCTTTATTTTGCATATCAATTCTTAAAATTATGCTGATTAGCGCTGATTATCTGTCATTGAGAGACAATGCATTAATTTGACCTTTACTGTGTTGAAACTTACACATATGGACGGTATTTTGTCCTTGAAGGTAATATAATTCTTATTTCAAAACGGGGCAGATACTCGGATTGTTGTTTTCATTATCGTCATAATTTTGTCACCTCACAACATACATTACGTTATATCGATGTTAATATTGTTTAAACGAGTTCATGCTCGACGCGTTTTATTCATGGGTGTTTCCGCACAAGCCTTACTAACTCTACTCGAGTTTTTTTGTAAACCCAATCGAATGCAGCCGGTTTCCACTGGATTTCATATCGAACACTTCAGGCCTGGGAGATCCGGGTTCAAGCCCGGGTCGAGTCAGACCAAAGACTTTAACAGTGGTAGCTGTTACTGCTTCGCTTGGCGCTCAGCAATAGGAGTTAGGGCAGCGACTGGTTGGCCCGGTGTCAGTATACTGTGACTGGGTGAGGGGGCTTGCTGGTTGTCTTCGGCAAGTCGTCTCGGTGAGACAGCACCTAAAAGAGAGCGGTGGAAATCCGCCCTGTCACAAGGAGACAACGTCTTCATATAACCGAAATACTGTTGAGCAGAACGTAAAACCCCAATCACTCACTCACTCACTCATATCGAACATGTCACATGTCATTCGTCCTGTGTTCGCCATGGGTGACGGTTCACACTCATCTGACGAGAAAGAAAATTCTTGCTCTATGTCTGTTGTACCGACGAACTAGGAAGAGAAACTGCAGCAGTCTCCTAATATGGTGCAGGGACTATTACTTATTGCGTACAGAAATGGGCGAATTTACCAGAATGTTTCGCTATCTCATGAACAATCATCAATCTTCTCCCACACCTGTTTTCTTTGGTCTTTGTTTTATAGTCTTTATTGCTGGGGTCCCACAGAAGTGGGGTCTTCTGAGCAAGGCATATCAGGTTGTGCTTATAGTCATTCGTATATAATGAATTTTAGACGACCAAAACACAGGCTCTTTTTACATTCGATACGAACATGTGGAGTTACCAAAAGGGAGAGTAAAAGCTATGGAAACCCAGGGGAAACACCTGATCGGACAGACGTGAAACATGACACGGGTAATAAGAATGAACATGTTCATTCTTCGAAAAACGTGTCATTTCACGCGTGAAACGCGAAACGTGAAAGTGACATTGATGGAAACGGTTCCTGCCAAAACCATATGTTTATATTTCTTGTCACGTGAAACTTGGTGGAAACGCAGCCTTAATGTTTTACCGACTTTATCTGAAGAAGTACTAACGGAGGATCGGCTTTCACATACTTCCCACAGTCTGCGCTTTTTATGCGACAAATGGTCGTATTTTAAACTGAATACAAATGGTGACAGGAAGTACATATACAAATATTTTACTACAGACCAAAATAGAAAATAGAGATATTTATATATTAATCAAATGCTAAAATCGGCTACAGAGATTATTTGTTTATCAATGATATTTAGTCGGTAAACCACATCTTGTGTACCACAAATAAAGCAGATGCATGTTCGGTACATTCGTCTGATGCTTCGTAAAAAATTGACAGTCGGAACATACTTCGGCTTTCTTCGCTCGCTACCAGTCGGCTTTGACATACACCCCTCGGACAGTCTGCGCTTTTTGTACGGTAAATCATCGTATTTTGGGGCTGAACGCAAATGGCGTCGAAAGAAGAAAATGAAAATAATTATAAATTTATCAAATGCTAATATCATTTGGAAAGATATTTGTTTATATATTGTACTTAGCCCGGTAAATCACATGTTGTAGACAGACGCAGTTTCGGTACTTATCGAGGCTGGACGTTAAAAAACCGAGTGTTTAGTCCCTTACATTATCACTCTTGTGTAGGGCCCTTAACAAGATATCGAAATTGTACGTTTCACGGCTACCTTTTTGGTCACCACATTCAAAATGAACCGCAGTCTAATTATTAGGGTATTACACGAACGTAAATCCCCGAAGTTTCAGTGTGAATAAATTGGAGGCTAAAAGTTAACAGACAGAGCATTTCAGTCCCTTGTATTATCACGGAGACACTTTTGTTGGACCTCAGCAAGCATGAAGATGTGAACAGCTGTTTGGAGGCTACATTTAAAATGACCGTCAGTCTGAGAGTATTTCACTTACGTAAATCCCCGAAAGTACAGACTGACAAAAAAAGCTGCTTTTGCACAAACAATTCATTGTATACAAATAGAGTGACTTGTAAACGAATTGCATACATGTAAGTGCAAAGAGCCGATTATGACGGCATTGTACAATATGTAAAATGTCACGTTTGGTTCAGTTAGAAAATAAGTGTATGGATGACACATGTGCATAGAAAAATTAGTCAGCAAATTTCTGTAGCCGCAGTTTAACGCCCACAATTGTATTTTCTGTTTAGTCTGTCTTGTAAATTTTGGAAAACAAATATATGTAGCACAAAAGGGGATATGTTAGTCTAAGATGTTAATTTATCCTTTAACTGCGTACAAATCCTTATCCCCGCTTTCGTCGCTGTGCATTTTTTCAGTGAACTGTAAATACTTGCATTTACATGTAACGCTCATGTTTCCAATACAAAGATATTGCAATGAACTCACTTTAAACACAGTGCCTTTGGTCATTGGTAAAATAGGGTTGAAACTGTGTGAAGAACAACAGTTTCTTAGATCCGCTTGTCGTTGATCATCTATTGTTAAAGTTTCAGTCAATAAAGCAATAGATTTCCCATTGTTTAAACCTTAACCAATTGTCTTACTTCTTTATATGTACCCTATTTTATATATGTAATTAAGTATAAATACACCTCAATTTATAAATACACCTCAATAATGGTATTCAAAAATGTTAAAGGTTACTAACAGGCGAATAATAACGTATGGATAATAACTGTGGATTTATCTATTGAACTGAAACCGATTAAAAATTAAATGACGTATCCTTCTATTTCACAGATGTCAGAAGACGAATACTTAGCCTACAAAAGCGGACTTGTTTTTGAATATGTCGATATCAAGCGAGACGGGTTATTGGAATGGGAAGAGTTAGTAAAATTTCCAGACAATTTGGAGAAACATGGAAAACCAGAACATGCAACGAGAATACGCGAAGTCTATCGTGGGGTATTTAAAGGGATCAACCAATTCCTTGGTCGCCGGAATCTAATGCAAGATTTAACGAAAGATGATTTCATTCAAGGCCTTGCGTATTTAAAACAGATTGGCTGGTTTCAGAAGGAAGCCCTTCCTGTCTTCCGCGAGGTTTATTTTGACTGGATTGATAGTAATAATGATGGGTTCATAAGCTTAACAGAGTGGAGAGAGTACAATCATAAACGGGGGATGACAGATGAAGAATTTGTATTGTCCACTTTTCGCAAGTTAGATAAAAATGAAGACGGAAAGTTAGACCCAACCGAAATGAGCGAAGCTATTGTACAATTTAATATGGGAGTTGACCCAAACCAAGATTATTCATTTCTGTACAAAATTAAAAAACAATTAAACACTATCATGTAATTTACGTTCAGTAACAGGTTTGATTTTCCCGAAGGCATGCGTTTAGGTGTGTATTCTTAAGAGTTTGGTAACTATGCATGTTTTATTCTTGACCATCCTTGAATGAATTGATAGTTCAGCGTTTAAGTCACACACAATATTATGTAGCTGTTTGCAAAGGATAATCGGCTTTGTAGAGAGGATGACGTAGGATACGTCTACAATTTCCAGTAAAGGTTCACAACGTCGAAAATCAGGTTGAAATTTCACCGATTAAATAAATTTGCCCATATATGGTGATTAATGACGAGAAACTGTGCCTCTGTTCTACCTGACAAACATTCCACAAACTGTTATCAAGTGAAGACATAGAGGATATTGAACAGTTGTGTTTGAATAGCGCTTATATTTTTTCGAGTGAAAGACGGAGAATAACCCATGAGACTTTCAAGAGAAAAAATATAAATATGTTATCGTCACTATACATCTTGAAATGGTTTACTGCAGTTGTCTGTCAACCGGGGCAACAAAATAGCTTCTCTCAAGCAACGCAAAATGCCTGTGCGCGATAGGTATAAAGGCGCATTCGCCGTTATTACTTTTCTGGCATTTGGGATGAAAGCGAATTTATGCGAGATTTTTACTAGCAAAATCGCTGAAACTAAATATAGAACACTTAAAAAATGTCCAGTAAATGGTGGCGTTGAGGCATACCCAAAGCTGAAGTCGGAACGTCGACATTGATCAGAAAGTCTGTAAGTTCAATGTTGAAATACACTCTTTTCAGATCTAATATAATGACTAAAATTAAACATAAGACACATTTAGTTATGTATAAAATGTTTATAATTTTGGTGGAAAGGAATTATTACGTCAAAAGTTTGCTAGTCAACCATCGATTGGAAACTGAATGTTTGGTGGCACTAAATTCAGATCTTTTTCATGTGAATTCACTGTCTCAAGTTTACATGGAGTGCAGAGTGCAACTCCAATCCAATCAAACCCAATCAATCAATCAAATTTACTGGAAGTTCTTCGTGTATCCTGGTAATTCTACAAATTGGGTCAACTGCCAGCTGGGTTAAAATTCAGGATTCAAGCCATTTAAAAAGCTTATAGATGCGTATTGTGGGGCTCGGTCTTTCTTTACATAGAGTTACCTACATGTGTAAAAGACCAAAATTTCGGTTTCAAATTAAAATTGCGTAATGATGTCCAAACTTTTTAATTTTGGCAAGTAATGAAAATTTCAAACCTCTCCTGACTGGAAAAAAGGTCTTTTTTATTTGTTTTTCAAATAGTTTACTTAAGCGACGAGTTTATCCCCAAGTGTCGTTGATTAGATACGTTTTATTTGCAGATCTGGAGAGAACAAATCAGCATTGTAAACTAGAGTTTTAACACTAGATCAATAAAACGATGGACCCTTTCGCACTTAACAAGTTCAAAGAACGATTTCTTCATCTTGCAAGCTGCATTGAACTGTACGAGCACATATTTTAACGTAACCGCTTCACACAAAAAAGTACGTTCAGGAAATATAGGTGAAACGGACATTCTCAGAAACGAGACTTTTGAAAGTGTACTGTTTAAAAAAACATGGCAATATTTATCGTGGGCTATCGTGGGGTATTTAAAAGGATCAACCAATTATTTGGTCGCTGCAGTCTAATGCAAGATTTAACGAAAGGTGATTTCATTCAAGGCCTTGCGTATTTAAAACAGATTGGCTGGTTTCAGAAGGAAGCCCTTCCTGTATTCCGGGAGGTTTATTTTGACTGGATTGATAGTAATAATGATGGTTTCATAAGCTTAACAGAGTGGAGAGAGTACAATCATAAACGGGGAATGACAGATGAAGAATTTGTATTGTCCACTTTTCGCAAGTTAGATAAAAATGACGACGGAAAGTTAGACCGATCCGAAATGAGCGAAGCTATTGTGCAATTTAATATGGGAGTTGACCCAAACCAAGATTATTCATTTCTGTACAAAATTAGAAAATAATTAAACAACACTATCATGTAATTTACGTTCAGTAAAAGGTTTGATTTTCCCAAAGGCATACGTTTAGGTGTGTATTCTTAAGAGTTTGGTAACTATGCATGTTTTATTCTTGGCCATCCTTGAATGAATTGATAGTTCAGCCTTTAGGTCACACAGAACATTATGTAGCTGTTCACAAGGGATTATCAGCTTTGTAGAGGATAACGCAGGATACGTCTACATTTTCCCGTAAAGGTCTACAACGTCGAAAATCAGGTTGAAATTTCACCGATTAAATATCTTTGCCCATATATGGTGATTAATGGCGAGAAACTGTGCCTCTGTTCTACCTGACAAACATTCCACAAACTGTTATCAAGTGAAGACATAGAGGATATTGAACAGTTGTGTTTGAATAGCGCTTATATTTTTTCGAGTGAAAGACGGAGAATAACCCATGAGACTTTCAAGAGAAAAATATAAATATGTTATCGTCACTATACATCTTGAAATGGTTTACTGCAGTTGTCTGTCAACCGGGGCAACAAAATAGCTTCTCTCAAGCAACGCAAAATGCCTGTGCGCGATAGGTATAAAGGCGCATTCGCCGTTATTACTTTTCTGGCATTTGGGATGAAAGCGAATTTATGCGAGATTTTTACTAGCAAAATCGCTGAAACTAAATATAGAACACTTAAAAAATGTCCAGTAAATGGTTGCGTTGAGGCATACCCAAAGCTGAAGTCGGAACGTCGACATTGATCAGAAAGTCTGTAAGTTCAATGTTGAAATACTCTTTTCAGATCTAATATAATGACTAAAATTAAACATAAGACACATTTAGTTATGTATAAAATGTTTATAATTTTGGTGGAAAGGAATTATTACGTCAAAAGTTTGCTAGTCAACCATCGATTGGAAACTGAATGTTTGGTGGCACTAAATTCAGATCTTTTTCATGTGAATTCACTGTCTCAAGTTTACATGGAGTGCAGAGTGCAACTCCAATCCAATCAAACCCAATCAATCAATCAAATTTACTGGAAGGTCTTCGTGTATCCTGGTAATTCTACAAATTGGGTCAACTGCCAGCTGGGTTAAAATTCAGGATTCAAGCCATTTAAAAAGCTTATAGATGCGTATTGTGGGGCTCGGTCTTTCTTTACATAGAGTTACCTACATGTGTAAAAGACCAAAATTTCGGTTTCAAATTAAAATTGCGTAATGATGTCCAAACTTTTTAATTTTGGCAAGTAATGAAAATTTTAAACCTCTCCTGACTGGAAAAAAGGTATTTTTTATTTGTTTTTCAAATAGTTTACTTAAGCGACGAGTTTATCCCCAAGTGTCGTTGATTAGATACGTTTTATTTGCAGATCTGGAGAGAACAAATCAGCATTGTAAACTAGAGTTTTAACACTAGATCAATAAAACGATGGACCCTTTCGCATTTAACAAGTTCAAAGAACGATTTCTTCATCTTGCAAGCTGCATTGAACTGTACGAGCACATATTTTAACGTAACCGCTTCACACAAAAAAGTACGTTCAGGAAATATAGGTGAAACGGACATTCTCAGAAACGAGACTTTTGAAAGTGTACTGTTTAAAAAAACATGGCAATATTTATCAGTAAATTGAAGAACAGAGAACAGCACCATAACGGGCGCTGTCATCACTGCCACATGTGTAGCTAAGACGATTCCATCGCTTTAAAGCAAAAACCGTCTTTCTTACCAGCTGCATCTCGAAGAGGTTTTCATATTAGGGCATGTATTTTAATTTTGTCATTCCAACAATACCAGACATATTTGAGATATTTTACAACCCTCAGTTAAGCTTGTAAAAGATCACAGCTGGTAAAATTGGTCAACTGTCAATGGCTGCGGTTTAACCCTTAATTAATTGTGCTTATTACGAAGCCTACTTTATTCACCTAATTACGAAGTAACCAAGGATTTTAAGTCCAGAAAAATTGGATAGATTAAATTCCCTTGCTTTACAATATTAAAAAACTTCCACGTCGTTGCGGAAAGAAATCGTTAAAATAATGTACATTTGACGTGGCATAAGCTGCCAAATAAAGGGAAAATTTCCTCGAAACATAATTAGCTAATTGTTGGCCATTTGTATGAAAAGGTACAAGTTTCCGTCGATAGCAAAAGTGTGCGTTCAGGTAGTTTATAAGAGCTACAAAACCCTCCAAATTAAACTCTATACATCAGGGCTATTTACATTTTGTCGTGTATTTGCACACATTGGTGTTTCGTATAGTCTTAAACAAATATATTTTTGTCTTAAGTGGCATTTAGAAGGTGGTTTTGATGAATAACGTAAGACTTTCGTATGGGTAACACACTTCTAGGTTTATCGTGATTTGAAAACAGTCTTCGGAGAAAGACAGAAAAGTCATCTTTAAATAAACCTAGAAGTGTGTTACTCATACGAAAGTCTTACGTCATTCAATACATTTTTATTACAACGTAAATACTTTAGTTTTTCAAGTTACTACAAACTATGGACACATTTGGACTATCAGATTACATCTATACATCCCAGCTCATACCACAATAAAACGATGAAACTTTTGCACCTCTAGGTAAACTAAGTGTTTTGTTATGTCCACAAAATGGGGATTTGGATGAATCATTCATCAAGGATTAGTTTACGAAAAGACAAGTGAACATGACAAAGACAAAACAACGAACAGAATAAAGTTAAATTATCAGAAAAGTTTGAAGAGTCAGTAACATAAAAGGTCAACTGCCTTCTGAAATTTTAAATGAAAAATTGATTTAGTTAGAAAAATGTGAACAAGGAAACTATATGAGTGCAACCACTACGAACTTTTTTCAAGAGGAACGTTTTGAATTTATGGCTAATACCAAACGGATACTTAAAGGCACACTTGCCGCGAAAATCAGGAATATTGTTTACATTAAAAAAGAAAGACCGTATTCTTTATTTTTCCCAGACAATATAAGTTAGGAACTTTCTATTTTTACCAAAATTTAAAAGTTTGGACGTCACTTTGTATTTTTGATTTGAATTTGAAAATTTGAATTGTTACGTACCCGTAACGTAAACAAACGATCTGCCCCCTATTGACGATTTTATGTTTCAGTCGAGTGAGTGAACTAACGGCACAGTGTAATTTTACGTAGGCCTATTTACCTGAGAAATACAGACTGACGATCGGTTAACAGCGACTGGAAAAGCCTGCTGATCGTTGTTGTTGTAATCAGGCTTCGATTCTTCGTTTGTTTTTCACCCCATTTTTACAGTCTAAAGCTAACTAGACATGTTTTATGTGTCCTATGTTTAAGTTTAGTGGTATTAGTCGTAGTAAGCTCATGTAAATTGGTTTTCTTAGCAAATTTAAACAGGCTACGGCGGCAAGTGTGCCTTGAAACTTAAAATAGCTGCAACCATAACTATAGTAGAATTCATAGAAAACTCTAACGGTATCTAAAAAACAACTGCTACGAAAAAAGGGAGATAAATCAGTAGTAGAAGAAAAATACATGGACAAAGAGCTTGGAGTATTATACAATGATATTATCATCATGCTTCACTCCGAAAACCTCTCGCTTACATATCCCCTGAAAGGTGTTCCACGTACATTCAATGTCAGCCTTTTGGCATTATTACAATTACACTTCGACCGTTCAAATAAAATATATGCTATATCAAATATAATTTTATCATAAACATTTATTTTTCTGAAAAGCAAGATATAATTGTTTTCTGGACCGGAATATCCAATATTTGAAAAACACAGACTATAGTTGTTTTCCTGGCCGGAACACAATTCAAGCAATCCCAAATTGGAGTAATCAGGCGCTATCCTGCCTGGCTGAAATCCGTTTTCAAACGTGTTGTATTCCCAATAAATACAGTTGTGTAATTATGCACAAATGTTTTACATAACTATCCAAAGTTTAGTATAATCACTGTAACATCCATACAACTCTCTCCAAATGAGGTGAATCGTTTTCTCCGTCAGACCATCCGCTTTGTCCTGTCGTGATTGTGGCTCTCTTCGAAAAACATAAAATCCTTAAAAATAAAAAAAAAACTTTAAGTCTAATTTGAACTCTGACCTATTTTCTGTGTTTGTACATTCAAAGTACATGTGATGAGGTCTACGGGTTATCGTTTACCGGTCACAATCTGATATAATGTACAAAAAGAATTTCCATTGTGTGAATAGTGTAACCAAATCCTGTTTTCCGGTTGGTGAATTATGAGTTGCCAGACAAACGTAACCTTTCCGACTCAAACCTTGGATTAAGGGGTCTCGAACTGAACTCACATTGACATGTTCTCTGTTTATGGCTGTGGACACCTCACGATGGTACTCTAATAATCGTCTAAATAAAAGCTGCGATTAAACATAACGAAAAGATAGAGCGTGCCAAACGTCAGCCCATGGTGTTGCAAAGAATAACTAACGTATGGGTTTTCCATTGGCTATTTTTAAACAAGTTTTCGATCAAATCAGATTTGGTATAATTTTTCAAAAAATAGACATGTCAATGGGATTGGTTGATTTATGTTTTTCGGAGCACTCAGATATTTAACTTTTATGGCCGGGATGCCAAGTTTAGTTATGAATAGAACCGGACTCTTTCGCCAGGAGGAAACTCCAGACTTTCGCCAAGCACCTGTTATCCATATCTTGAATAGACAATTGACATAGAGGGGTACTTTTGAAGCCGAAATCCGCGATGATACTTACAATCAGGAATACCGTCCCCAACATGATTGCCTTTGCTTTAATGTTCATGCTCTCTGGAACTGAAAGAATAAATAGAAGTCAGTAAACATAGCCCTAGCAAACAGATGACGATGAAATAAGATTAACAGATATGCCATAAGCTCAATACGTACATGTTACAACGAATGTATCTGCGTTGGAAAACAGCTCCTGATCGAGACCGCTCCACGTTTTACTTATCGTACCCAAACATTCGTCTTTATCCGCCGAAAGCACCTGTTCATAAAAATAAAATGGTATATGGTAAAAACTATACCTTTCCTCCTACTTTCAATTTAAAAACTATCTTTTGGAGTATAGGAATTTAGTAGCGCGTCAGTACAATCTTAAGCTTGCGTAAATTTTAAAACACAAACATTTTTTTGCCAAAAATCAAAAAATAAAACAGTTTCCCTGACGGGGGTTACAATCAAGTCCGAAATAATCGCACCAACCTTAAATGTAACGTCTCTTGGACAGCAGAGACACTGGCAAGTAAAACATGGTCCCTGTATGTACGATATAGTTCGACCCCTGTCATCACAAACACGGTATTGCGGGCCACACAAACTAAATCTACCAAATTAAAAAAAATGTATTTTCTCATAATTCAAATTCCCAAACGTTAATATATAGATCAGTTTAAAAACGCCACAGTCACGCCAGTTTCTCAAATTCTTAGATTTTTAAATTACCAGTAAACCATGTTGGCTAAGACAAATCTTAAAAGGAAGACGAGAACAAATTGACTATTAAAGTTTACTCTTGTGTTAGGGAGCCTATCTTTATTCCCACGGGAGCCTCAATTTCTATGTAATTTGAACAACAGTCACAGCAAGCAAAGCAGCTGCTTCCACCACAGCAAAGGAATTTCTTCCGCACTCTGATTATTTCCTGAAACATAATAATGAAAAGGTTTTGCCTATTCTGGGTGGCTAGAGTTTATAATACTAATTTAAAAAAGCATATTCAGTTGAATGCATACTGCTACTTTGGTGGTTTGAATAACATTTTAACTATAACTTTTTATTTTTAATTTTTTTTTTTTTACTTCTCTTTTTTTTTGTGAGATTTCCATTCAGGTGATGTATCAGATGGCTTTCTATCCAGTTGAAAAAACATGTAATTAAACAATTACGGATAATGTGGTTGTTTTGGATCTGCACATGAAACTTTGTTGTATTTGTTATTGTTTAGGATCATAATCGTTTCTAATTTTATTGAAACATGCTGTTTAGTTTTCCAGATTCGCAAATATGTTTGAAATGTAAAACAGTCGAATAGTTCTGGTTATCAACGGAAGCAGAGTTCTTTGAACAGAGAAAAGCATGCGACTTACCACCTGGGTGGAAAGTGCCCACTTATAAAGTTAACAGTAAAAATTATTATTAATATTTTTATGAAAGCCGTGAACAGTAAAAACAAGGTTAATGTCTTAATGAAAGCAGTGTATACCACGTATCCCAAATATTAGTTGTGCACTTTCAATAATCGGAAATTGGACTCTTTCCTAGAGATGAAGTTTACAAGTTGTCGAAGTAAAAGAAAACAGCCAGAATTGTTACTTTACTGGGCCACAACTGCATTTTGTTTGTTTTAAAAAGCCACATTATAATTTATTCTAGGGATACCTACCATTCCAAGTTTGTCTCGTATATGCATTGTAAATTTTCTGTATGATCCACAACACTGTCTTTGAGAGTTTGTCGATTCTATGGACAAATGCAAAACAAATTAAATGACTGCTCAAAATGAGAGGAGGGGGGGGGGGGGTAAATTATCCAAGGTTTTCAGCCAATAGTTACAAATAAAAAGCTGTATGCAGTGTTATCAAACCTATGTGGTTGAAAAACGTAGGGCACATTGGACAAACTATTGAAAATATGTCACATACTGACCAGACTTAGTAACCGCATGAAGTGCTGGACATTTAAAAGGAAGCGCTTTGAATTTGATAGGTGTGGTGCAAGGGGAATAACTCATGGTATAACTCCTTCAACAGTGATTCATTTCAGTATGTAACGGTCATACGACGTTTCTTTTTATTTTGCGTGAACTGACAGAAAATACTAAAATGATTCTGGTTAATATAGTCAATCACACGAACAGATTTTGACACTTGTAGAGAACGAAAGAATGGACAACGGATGTGAATGAGATGTAAACTACAGCAATCTGGCTAGCTGCCCTCTGTTTAAAATAATACTTGGTTTTCTCAATTATGTCCTATGTTATTTAGATACTTTTTTCTACACCCGTCGGAAGCAGTAATAGCGATTATTTTCCAGACAATGAAAACATCTAAATGTTAGTTTTATATTTTTTAATCAAACGATAATTCTCCACGCAACCATTTACATTGATATTTAGCTGATTTTGTTTCATATACACTTACCTTCCTGTGCATAATACACTTGTTCACCAGAAGTGTTACAAATCTGATATGTATTTTCAAATTCTTCGTTTGTGAAACCTGTGAGAACAAAGCTACAATTATTAATATAATGCGTTAAACATTTCCCTATAATAGGGGATTAGTCATTGGAAAAGTAACATAGCCAATCGAAAAAATCCGAAATTCTTCAAATTGTATTTTTCTCTACAAAACATGCAGCTTAATTATGTGGATTTTTCTTTCGTTTTTTTTTAATATTATATTGTTAAGACTTAAAGCACTAAATGACACTTTGGGGAAAAAAGCATCTATCTAGCACAAGTTTAAAGCGGCATGAGCTGCCAAAATTAAAACTGTTTTCATAATTTCTGATCGTCACGACAGTAAGAGGCTTTGAAGGCCATCGGAAAACTAAATGATTGGCGTTAGAATGAGGCAAATCCATACAGTATGTGACCTGTACGAACCGAAAACGTGTTCCAAAAGTTACGAAATTTAAATAACCGGGACGACCATTCATTCATTCTAAGCCAAAGTTAGTTCAAAACAATACTTTATCGTACATTTTCGAGACTAGAAGCACTAAAAAGCTTCTGAATTATAAGTCTTGAGAAAAATAGCCAACAATTTCAACATTCTGTTTTAACGTCAAAATATCAACATTTTGGCAGCTCATGCCACTTTAATTTGTTTGTGCCATAATCGTGATTTGCTCTAGTTTGGCAGAGCGGTGGGACGGTAACCTTAAGTCGAGAGTTGGATTCTCACCCTGGCCCGGGATTTTTTCCGGGTCAATCGGTTAACTTACTGATTCAGTAATGCTCTAGTTTACTCAATTTTTTTCAAACGGCATAAGTTTTATCGTGTTCTGTTCTAGTTTATCCAACATTTTGTTTTCGAACTGCATAAGTTTTAGATGTTAATATTAAGCCCAAATATTGTCATACTTTCTTTTAGGGTAATATGTTGCCTTATTGTCAGACTTGTCAACGAGTTAAGATATTCGAGTCCAAGGTTTTCTTCTACATCGGGCTTAACCATCCAGCAAGTTTTAGGTGGAGGCACGCCTAAAAAAAAGAAAACAGACACATAAACAGCGCAATAAACTCTTTGGTCGCCCTTTCAACTACGAACCAGGTAAAAGTATAAATTCACTTAGGGTGTGAAATAAACCCAACTTTTGGATTGATCGATTTATTTCCCTCTTTTGACTGCGAAAAGGGTGTAAGTCATACAATCTTTTGGGGAAAAGAATACAGACAGAAAGAGGAAATTAGACAAACGGGTAAAACATAAGTGTGAATTATTATTTAGAAGTATAAGAGCAGGATATATCCCAATTATCGTTGAAAAGGGCAACAATAAACAGTTGATATAAATACTATTTTTTTAATTTAGAAATTTGTACAAAAAGTATTTTAAGTTCACATAGAGGGTAATTAAACAAGATATAGGTTTATACTATAACAATTTAAAAATTGATCCAGGCTCGTCGTATCTTAGTGTCATGCTGTAGGTTCATTCTTATCCCCCGTGAAACCCACAGAGGCCCATAAATCAATATGAGTATTCAATATTTAAAGGCCCGATTGCCGCCGTAGCCTGTTGAACATTCGTAAAGAAAACCAATTTATTTGAGCTTACCACCACTAAAACCACTAAAATTAAACATAGGGCACATCAAACCTGTCCAGTAAGGTTTATAATGTATAGAGATAAGGGTGAAAAAACATACGAAGAATCGAAGCCTGTTTTCAACAACAGCGATCACTGTCAACAAATCATTTTAGGGTTCACAAGAAGCACACTAACTTTTCTTTCCAACGATACCAAACACATATTTTTGCGATTTTTTTACTCCTAACAGTGAAGTTAATAAAATTCCACAATAAGAAAAACAAATTGGTCAACTTTTAATATCTCCCATTTAAGCCTAGGTTAAATTCACCCTCTTCAAGGCCTTCGTAATTCACCAATTTGGCACGCAGACCATTTTTATGCTAGTCACATTTTCCTCAAAGATTCTTTTGTAATTCAATATGTTTCGTGAAACTGAAAGCAATTTGCTGGACATAGGAATACTTTGAAGAGAGTGAAATTAACCTGGGTTTTAATGGGAGATTTTGAAAGTTGACCAATTTGTTTTGTGTGTGTAACATATGCGGTATTTTATAAACTGCTTCATCCCCCATGAAAAAATTCGCAAAAATATGTGTTTGGTACCGTTGGGAAGGAAAAAAAAGCCCGCTTGTTTTGAATGATAAAGTATTTTTTTTGTTTTCTTCTCTTTTAAGTGTTGGATTACCCTAATTCTAGGCCCTTTTATAAGTGGTTTACACTCAAAAACTTATTGGCAGGCTTTTCGAGTCCCTCTTATCCGACTTAATTGCACTATTGCGACCCAAAGAAAAAGCGGGGAAATCCGACTTGGTTTCCACTTAATCGCACTATCGCGGCCCAAAGAAACAAGGGTCATCAGAGAATGACGTATCCCCCGGCCTCACATAAGATTGTGGAAGTGGAAACATGCCAAGAACAGACAAAAGTTCATTTCAATACAGGATATCCACATTCTCACTTGATAACAACCATCCTCACCAAGTTTCAACAATATTCAATGCAATAAATGGGAGGAAATGCATTTAGAAACCCATATCAGGTGGAATCAAGAAAAAAGAACAGGCACAGCTTTCTGCAAGGTAACGATGCCCTGAAACACTGACACTGTACATGTATGTCATCAGAAACAAGCACCTATTGTTTATGTCTTCTTGTACAGTCGGAAAAGGGCAGTAACTCTGAAAATAGCAAAACCAGAGTGCACACCAAGACAAAAATTCGATACAAAACCGTGGGAGGAGATGCGATGACAAACACTAATTGTCTATGTCTTCGTACACTGTCGGGAAAGGGCAATAACTCTAAAAATAATTAACCAGCGCAACTAGAATAGGAGGTGCACATCCTCGCATGATATTCAACATGTCCACAAAGTTTCGAAAAAAATTGATGAAAACCCTGCGAGGAGAAGCGATGACAAGAAATGATTACGGACAGACAGACGGACAGACAAGCTGATCGCTATATCCCCCCGCATTATATGCCGGGGGGGGGGGATAAAAAACGGGGAAAAGCCAGACTTGGTGTCCACTTAATCGCACTATCGCGACCGAAAGAATAAAAAGGGAGGGGGGGGGGGGGCGTAATCAAATTTGGTTTTCACTTAATCGCGCTAACACATTTAGTGCTGGCTATAGGTGCCATACTATGGGACCCGGGATCGATTCCCGTTTCGGGCATCACCCAAAATGGGTAGAAGAATTTCTGCCATTTTTCAAGAAAGTGTTATCCCCAAAATACCGAGAATACTGTTTTACTCACTTTCTAAATGACCCCAAATAATTAACTGTGAAACACTCCATACGTTTATTGAGAATGCATTTTTATGTGCTATAAAACGTATACTTACCTTTCGGCTGCTCGCCAATGGGCGCCACTGACATCCTTATAATTTCTTTGATTTTTTTCAGAAACAAAACTGAAGCGTACACTTCCTCGTGAAGAGATTTCTGAAATAGAGTGTTTAAATAAGTGATTTATGCGCATAATATTCGATTGTGTACTGTTTTATTTAGACATACTAGTATTTAAGCTTTCCGCGCACACGAGCAGAATACAGTGTTCACGTACGTGTACATGTTTACAGCATTCACATGTAAATTAATGTGTGACTTTTTTTAATAATGGCCGATATGCGATACGGCTGGATAGACAGCAAAGCCAATATTATCTATATGTTTACAGCATAGCTTATATAGACAAGAAAGGCAAAACAATTGATACCAAAACTATGTCCAACAGTGAACTAATTCCTAATAAAATTATAACTTCAAAAGTTTTTTTTTAATGAGAAAAACGTTTTGTCATCCCCGATACACAAAAAGGCAGTTTTGAATAGAAAATTCAGAATTTATACGGTTTAATTTCTACTTACCACGATCGGATGTACGTTTTCTACCGCTAGATAAGCCGTTGAATGACTAATCACGATAACTTTTAAATAAATTCTCATGAATTGCATTGAACATTCTTCATAATAAGCAATATGTTGAAGAATCGTTCACAAATAAGAAAATGTCTTTGATTTCAGATCTAAGGCTGTCAACTCAATGGTAAAGTAGATCCAATATCCTTTACAACTTTACATTCTCACAATACCATGTTGGTTGGATAGTAAACAAATACGTCGCACGAAGACTTGAATTTTTCAAAATTGGCTGCTCAACCCACAGGTATTAGTGATACAAACGTGTCAAAATATTGCCAGCTAATCAGCGTCTTAATCCGTTTAGTGGGTTAATAGAAAGTATAGACTAGTTTCAATTCAACGTATATTAGAACATTTAATAGTCTACTATAATATAACTTAGCCTGTCCTAACAAGTCACTTTCTGGTCACAACTCACATTTATATGGGCAATGTTCCAAATATATAGACCTTCTCACAGATTTAGGCCTACCGTATTGAAGCCAATTGGCTGTAGACACGAATAACTACCTCAAAATACTTGTCCGATGAAGCATGACTAAGCGTGAAAAGCCTTTTGCCCAACTAAATACGCTCAATCAATGCAAACCTACAGCGGTTATTATCAATCCGTCACATAAGGAAATGTCAAGACCTGAAAGACAAGGCATGCCATTATTAAAGAATTATAGATCAAAGTGTGATAACGACGAAATTGATTTCCTAAGACATTTTACAATAAATCCCTTTCATAACTAGCTGAATAGAGTTATATTTTTCTAACCTCTTCAGAAAACTTTTTCTACCGGTCATGATTGTCTCCCTTTTGTCGTAAATGGTTTATTTCATTTCAATGTATTCCAAAATGTGTTCCAAAAATTAAACTGATTAAAGTCAAACTCTTCTTTACCTGCAAGCAAATGAAATATCATATTACAAGAATTTATTATTAGGTATAAAGTTCCAAATTATGACGGCCGAGAAGGGAGACCGCGTTTTACTTTCAAATCTCCCTTCAAATCCTGCTCACAAACACTATAAAAATGCGGTGGTAAAGCGATGGTTAATATTTACTATCGCTTTACCATCGCGTTTCCATCGTGCTTGTGATTTACTTTCGAAACCCAACCCATATAGTAAGTTGCAGTGATAATCCTCTCGGTCCTAATTTCTATCGCAAAATGCGTGTATTTTTCATCGCGTTTTAGATTTCGATTCAGCCTGATTGAGTATGTGTGACGAGATGGACATTTTAGAGTAAGACGCGATGGAAATTCCAAAGTAAAACGCGATGGTAAAGCGATGTAAAATCCTTTCTCTCTTCCCCCACAAAAGAGCACACAGCTATGGTCGCTAAATAGCTCTCAACTAAAAAATAAACCAGTAAAACTGTTGTCTGTGGTGGCCGAGAAGGGACAACGCGTTATACATGCTCAACCAGTCTAAATCGAAATCTAAAACGCGATAGAAAATACAGCAAGATTTATATTCGTGCTTCGTCTATTAGAAACCACCAAAACCTCCTCTGTAGCCACCAAAAATATTTACGGAATTTCCTTACTATTTTATTATGTTAGGTTGTTCGGTGGATCAAAGTTACATTGGGTATATTCTTCAAATTCGACTGCCTAAATAAAAACACACTTACACACAATAAATGGGTATAAATTGTCGTTATAAAAACAGTTACGGTATTCGTTATTTACATTTGGTATATTTGCATATTTTATGGCCTAAATTCTTTCTCCAGTTTGTCTTTATCGATGGTCAGAATGATTTACATTAAATAGTCATCATATACATACAGTACAACAAGTCTGCATTTCGGGGGCGTTTTCACGAGTCATAAGAACGTTGCAATCCGAAGGATACTTGAAAAGGAATTGTGTATCACATTATGAATTTTCATCCCTCACTTTTACTGCAGACAAAAAAACGGTCATCCTTCCATCTTTGCAGCATCCAATGGCTTCGTCATCTTGAAAGTCCATATTAGAAATTCCGATGGCGGTCATTTAATCTTACTGGTATTAAGTGAGCGATTTCTGATCTCTCCTCAGCAGGAAAAATAACCGGCTGTAATAATTCTGCAATAAAGTAGATAAAAAAAATTGACATACATAAAAAGAAAAAAAAGTATATTTTCATTAACGCAGACACAAAACTAATACCTAGTAAAATACAGAAAACCGCCAACTGTTTTAATGTAAACATTATTCTGGATTTTTGAAGAGAGTGAGTCTTCAAAAAGGAGACACCGCATAAGTTTCTCCGTTGTTATTGTGATTAGTAGAATATAACACGTGACCAATCTCTAACTAAAATGTCCATTCTCAATCAGTAAACAAAGCAGACAAAAAGGATTCCCCAATTAAAATTCACTATTCAGCGGTAATTGGAAGCTAGGAAAGTCACCAATGGCAATCTAGAAACATCTATATAAAAACAGAATAATAGCACGCATTTAAGGAGAGCCTTGTTCCGAGATTGTCCTTTTAAAGCTTTCCCTTACTGCTATTACTTGGTTTCTTTTAAAGTGGCATGAGCTGCCAACGTTCACACATTTTTCATAATTTCTGATCGTCACGACAGTAAGAGGCTCTGAAGGCTATCGAAACACTAAATGATTGGCGTTGGAATGAGGAAAATCCATACAGTATGTGGCCTGTGCGAAGCGAAATAGTGTTCGAAAAGTAAACAAAATCTAAATAACCGGGACGAAGATTCATTCATTCTAAGCCAAAGTTAGTTCAAAACAATACTTTATCGTACATCTTCGAGACAAAAAGCACTAAAAAGCTTCTGAATTATGAGTCTTGGGAAAAATAGCCGATAATTCCAACATTCCGTTTTAACATGAAAATATCAACATTTTGAAAGCTCATGCCACTTTAATAAATCGCCAGTTCGAACCTGGTTAAAATCTGTTTTTAAGGAAATTTTTTTCTCTTCAATTCATGCTGAAAAACAAACCGAGTTTGACATAACAGCATCAACTCGAAATATGAATATTAACATGAATTCATTGATAGAGTTTGGTTTCCCCACATTGACGCAATGCCGTTTGACCTATCGGATTTGAATAAATTTGACGTCATAGACTTTTATAAAAAAAAAGGTATTTAACATCTGAAAACACAAAAAGCGGTGTTGAATATTTATTTGTCGCGTCCCAATTCTAAGTTCGACGTGGACAGGATTGACAAACACGGGGATAAATTACCTAGTTTGATTAGGGCAACCTCAAAAATGTTGGCCTACGAAGCTGAACGCACTCAAAAGCAGGATAGGTAAGTTGAGAAATTTAAAAACGACCACATATTGGAGGTCTACTTAGTTTGTTACCTTATTTCAGAGGATGTCAAGACACCTTTATGGGCCTACAGTACAGACACATTAAAGTGGCATGAGCTGCCAAAAAGTTGATATTTTGACGTTGGAACAGAATGTTGAAATTATCGGCTATTTTTCCCAAGGCGTATGATTCAAAAGCTTTTTTGTGCTTCAAGTCTCGAGAATGTACGATAAAGTATTGTTTTGAACTAACTTTGGCTTAGAATGAATGAATGGTCGTCCCGGTTATTTAAATTTTGTACACTATTCCGGTTTGTATAGGCCACATAAAGGTACGGATTTTCATCATTCCAACTCCAATCATTTAGTTTTTCGATGGTCTTCAAAGCCTCTTACTGCCATGACGATTAGAGATTATAAAAAAAAGTGTGAATTTCAGCAGCTCATGCCACTTTATGTCAAATATCAATTTATAGGGAAGCTGTCCAAAATGTACTATGAGTAGATACTAAAAGTGGTATTATCTGTCAAAAATTTCAAACAAAATCTGTCTCAACAAAAACTCGCATTTTATTGGCAGATCATGCCGCTTTAAAATTGTTTGATAAACTGTTTTTGACAACATTATTGTAATCAATAACTTCATATTGGACGTTCAAACCAGACGTCAAATAGGAAAATATTTTTCATGACGATTTAAATAAAACGACCAATATGACAAAAATAATGGACTGTACTTACACGAGGATAATTACTCCATTCCTAGGTAAGACATCTGTGCGCAATGGAACTCTTATGTGGACTGGGCTCTAGATCATGCAGATTAGGCAAAGCAGCATAAACCGTCAGGGTATAAGGTCATTCGCGAAAGACGCCCCATAGACTGTTTATTTCTGGAAGTCCTTACATTTCTATATATACGCTTTATTTACATAATGTACCATGGGGAAAATTTGTGTAGTCTTGCACGAGAGACGGTAACAATGGATAAAGGGGAAGGGGGTGTATTTTGATGAATGTGATAGACTATCATAATTAAATAAACGAAAACTTTTCCGTTGTATGTACATCCCGCTATGTATAGTGTATTTTGATGTGTGTGATTGACTATATTAATTAAAGTGACACAAGCTGCCAAAATTCACACTTTTTTCATAATTTCTGATCGTCACG
Organism: Lepidochitona cinerea; assembly: GCA_963971465.1. Classification (NCBI taxonomy): domain Eukaryota; kingdom Metazoa; phylum Mollusca; class Polyplacophora; order Chitonida; family Tonicellidae; genus Lepidochitona; species Lepidochitona cinerea. The sequence goes on along the minus strand of OZ020560.1, from coordinate 9,956,191 downwards.
ACAATAACAGGCTTTGAAAGCCATTGAAATGAAACTAAATGATTGGCGTTGAAATGAGGTAAATCCATACAGTATGCGGCCTGTACAAACCGAAAACTAGCCCCAGGTGACTATCCTGCCATTCTGTTGTATAGTCACAGATCGGTGCCATTTGGCTCTGTAGGACGGTTCGAAATTTTGGTCTTGTAGCTTTATTAGACCTTTCTATGATTAAATAACATACTTTATTGACTGTTTGGGTGTCCTGCTTGTATTCCCAATGGTAAAAATCCAAATAAAAGCTTAAATACTCGTTTCATGGTCCATTTTGACCTACGATACCCCTAAACATATCTGACGAAAACAAAATGGCGACCGCTAGTTCTGTATAAAGTACTGTGGTTTCGTATAAAATTTGGCACAATACACATGCGCTCCACGATAAAATTTCAGTCTGAGATACGAAACGGTGACAATCTCCAGAAATTAACGGTCGCCATATTTGTTTGACAAAACTGTTTTAAACGATATCGTAGGTCAAAATGGACCATGAAAAGAGTTTTTAAACTTTTATTTGGATTTTTACCATTGGGAATGCAAGCGGGACACCCAAACAGTCAATAAAGTATGTTATTTAATCATAGAAAGGTCTAATAAAGCTACAAGACCAAAATTTCGAACCGTCCTACAGAGCCAAATGGCACCGATCTGTGACTATACAACAGAATGGCAGGATAGTCACCTGGGGCTAACCGAAAACGTGTTCGAAATGTAAAAAAAATTAAATAACCGGGACGATCATTCATTCATTCTAAGGCAAAGTTAGTTCAAAACAATACTTTATCGTACATTCTCGAGACTAGAAGCACTAAAAAGCTTCTGAATTATACGTCTTGAGAAAAATAGCCAATAATTTCAACATTCTGTTTTAAAGTGGCATGAGCTGCCAAAATTCACGCTTTTTTCATAATTTCTGATCTTCACGACGGTAAGAGGATTTGAAGGCCGTCGAAAAACTAAATGATTGGCGTTGGAATGAGGAAAATCCATACAGTATGAGGCTTGTATGAACCGAAAACGTGTTCGAAAAGTAAACAAATTTAAATAACCGGGACGACCATTCATTCATTCTAAGGCAAACTTAGTTTAAAACAATACTTCATCGTACATTTTCGAGACTAGAAGCACTAAAAAGCCTCTGAATTATACGTCTTGAGAAAAATAGCCAATAATTTCAACGTTCTGTTTTAACGTCAAAATATCAACACTTTGGCAGCTCATGCCCCTTTAACGTCATAATATCAACATTTTGGCATCTCATGCCACTTTATATAAAAGAAAACATTTCCGTTGTATGTAGATCCTGACATGCATAGTGTATTTTGATGTATGTGATCGACTATCACAATTAAATAAACAAAACAATCCCGTTGTATGTGGAGTACGATATGTATAGTACATTTTGATGAAAGCGATCGACTATCACAATTAAATACATTAATTTTGATGAAATTGACACATATACGTTATAGTGGCATAAGCGGCCAGATGTAAGAAACATTTAATTGAAACAGAATTAACTAATTTGTCGTCATTGTAATAAAACAGTAAATGAAATTAACGCCTAAAGACAGTGGCAAAAATGTTCCAAAGTTATCGATGAAGCCTTGTAATACTGTTGAGGTGTACATGAAATGACTATCCTAACACAACAGTCGAGGGTACAGGGAGGCATTCTGTCGGTTGTTTTAGAAATACAATTGGCCATAATTTTCGGATTTTGTTTTTCCTAATTCCTTAAAGGCACACTTGCCGCGAAAATCAGGAATACTGTTTACATTAAAAAAGAAAGACGGTTTTCTGTATTTTTCCCAGACAATAAAAGTTAGGAACTTTCTATTTTTACCAAAATTTAAAAGTTTGGACGTCACTTTGTATTTTTAATTTGACTTTGAAAATTTGAATTGTTAGGTGCCCGTAACGTAAACAAACCAAACTGCTCGCAGGGGCGATTTTATGTTTCGGTCGAGTGAGTGAACTAACGGCACAGTGTAATTTTACGTAGGCCTATTTATCTGAGAAATACAGACTGACGATCGGTTAACAGCGACTGGAAAAGCCTGCTGATAATTGTTTGAGTGTAAACCACAGATACAAAGGCCTGAAATGAGGGTAATCCAACACGAAGGTTGACCGACACTGATCGTTGTTGTTGTAATCAGGCTTCGATTCTTCGTTTGTTTTTCACCCCATTTCTACATTCTTAAGCTAACTAGACATGTTTTATGTGTCCTATGTTTAAGTTTAGTGGTATTGGTCGTAGTAAGCTCATGTAAATTGGTTTTCTTAGCAAATTTAAACAGGCTACGGCGGCAAGTGGGCCTATAATAAATGACAACAAAAATCGTTATGTTCAAAAGTTATAAATGCAGCCTTGTAACATTTTTAAAGCGTGAATGAGGGAATGGCTATATCCCAACGCATTACACTCAGGCTCAAGAGCTCTAGATTGTCTCAGAAAAGTTATTAGGGTGTTCTAGAAATAGCACGTTCATGCTTTTTTCTTAATCCTAATAAAGTGCACCAAATGCCTCTCCCAACGCATTAGACTCAGGCTCAAGAGCTCTAGATTGTCTCAGAAGAGTTATTAGGGTGTCCTAGAAATAGCACGTTCATGCTTTTTTCTTAATCCTAATAAAGTGCACCAAATGCCTCTGCCCAATCAATGCATGAGTATATGCATAAATTGAAACGCAAAAGCTTTTCAGTGGGCATCAAATTTGATTGCAACAGGAGAAGCGCCCACGCCCTGTTTTGGACTGACTTGTATAAGGAAACTACATACTTATGCTACATAGAAGGACCAATTGGTATTTATTTTTTTATTGACGCTGGAAAGCTGGACGACTACCCAAACTCAATATATACAGCCGTGAATCCACTGGCCGCCTAGGTTGTGAAATGTATCCTACAAAAACTGTCCATGATTTCCGTTGTTATTCTTTCTGTAAAGAATTCAAGAAAACCCTGATGGTTAGAGATACGTTCGCAGATAATCCTGTATATAAATTATAGTCGATCCACCAATATTTATGTTTTTAACGTTAATAGATAATAACAAGCTGGCATACACACTCGTATAATCAATAAATGTTGTATAAATTCGCGCCAAGGGATTTGCCGAAAACTTGAGAATCTCCAGGTTAGCCCTTAAATGATGGGCAACTTGATTCTTACGGCCTCAATTAACTAATGAACCGACTGTTGGAATATATGTGTTAGCAAGGATCACATGCTATCAACTACGACTGTGGTTTAGAAAAGTATATTTTAGTTGAGGAAGCCACAGAAAGATATGTGTCCTCATAAACTTAGTATTTTATTGTAGAACACCATTAGTAGACTTCACACTAGTTTACAGAATTCAAATATGTTTTCCCAGAGCTGAGATAGGAAAACTTTACGCTTTTTAGCTCACCAGTCATTGTGCTTGCTATGTTCTAATGGGGGGTGGTGTAAATGGGAGGGCTGCAGAGGGCTTTAGTTTTCATTGCATTTAGTTTTCCTCTTGAGAGATCATTCCAAATACCTTAAAGCTTAATGTGTTAGATTTTTGTGCTTAAAATACTGCCAAAGGACTAATCAAGGCCCCGAAAGTTAGGGAAGGTGCTGTGAGAGCAGACATTAACATTACCGCAAATGGGAAATGAAGGAAAATGAAACTGTGACCTGCTGCCATAAAGAGTGTGGGAAACAATTTCCATCATCACCTGGGGGACATTTACACCCGACGTAACTTTGCGCCTGGTCATAACGTAACGTTAAAGCTATGCCCATGACAGTTAGGCCTTGCATTGGACCTACACCGGGCATAAATGTTTTGGGAAACATAATATAACATATTACATTATGTAATATCCCAGCTAATATGATAACCCCCCCCCCCCCCCTAATCCGAGTACATCGCGTAACAACATACCTAGTCCATACTGACTTAGGGGGCCTCCGTGGCTCAGTAGGTAGAGCGTTGGACGCTCAATCCGAACAGCGTTCCACCAATGGGTCGCGGGTTCGAATCCCACTCAGTCCAAAAAAGCAAATTGGAACATTTTCTGACTGGGTTTTCACTCAAACGACCTATGTGGGATGGTTGCCAGTTACCAACGGAAGGTCGTGGGTTTCCTCCGGACATAAAGCCCGGTTTCCTCCCACAATAAAACTGGCAACGCCGCCATATAAGTGAAATAATCTTGAGCGCGGCGAAAAACACCAAACAATCAATCAATCAATCAATCATAATGACTTATGTAATATTGTCTTTCTCACCATATCCAACAGTCGTTATCCAATCTTGCCATTTTTCCCAGTGTTTACATGTCTTTTATCAACCGATTTTCTCACAGATGCACACTCAAAGTGACATTTTTACTTCAATATGTGCGTCCTTTGAAGCCAGATGGACTCTGAAGTTTCATACTTACAAGCATCTTTGTATTTTGTTAAAATAAACTTTTGATTTGGCTAACGGCCATTATTAAGGGTGATTTCTTATCACCAGAATGTTGCCCTTTATAATCACAATCGTTTCTGCAACATCAGTTTGCCAACAATCTCCTTACACCAATGATTTTATCGGTCGGTGCAGACATTCCAGGGGGGTGCTTAACTTTTTTCTTTGTTTATATTTCTGGTAATGGCTATAAAGTTTAATCCCCCGCAAATTTTACTGTTCGATTTCCAAGTGTTGCTTTGGTACTATTACAGAGAAAACTCTGGTGCTTCTGAGTTTTACTAAGGAAGACAACAGGGACCAACGTGCCCCCCCCCCCCCCCACATTGTAATTGATCAACACCATATATCAATTGCGATAATGTGACTATCTATGCATAGCAAGACTAGCTTGCCAGTACTTGGGTACACAAAGATAAGCTCGTCATCACGATTGCGCCATACAATCACGTGACGTCTGAGTTGTAAGGAGAGCACCGCCATTATTATGAGATAGCACTACTGATCTGACGTTAGAGACAAAGCGAAAGAGAACGACGTCACTAGCCCTGACACGACGCCTCCTTTATTCAAGTCATAACACGATGACAAATCACTCATGTGACGTCAGTTTTGACCGTTCATTTGTGATGTTAGGAGCGACAACATTCCATAGTTATGATGGCGATTTTAGCACGCCAGAATCAATCTAACCAATGTGACGTGACCATTCCACGCATATAGTCCATTGACACCATATATATATGAAAAGTCAAGCGCCATTCTTCAAAACCAAGCGTTCTTCTTTTTCGGAGGCGAGAAATGATTTTCCATCGCTTTACTATAGCGTTTTACTTTGGAGTCTTACTTTATGATTACCGTCGCATAATACTTTGAATTTGCAGCGAGTAATACTTTGAAATTTCCATCGAGTTGCACTTTTATTATTGTAATCCTATCAAACTTTCTATTTTGTTTATTTTAGAATTTCCAGTTGATAATTTCAATCGTGTTACCCTTAAATTAGTGATATTTATTCAACTCAGAACCACGATGAAAACGCGATGGTAAAGCGATCGTTAAGCGTGTCGGGAACTGAACGGGTTGGGGGAATGATGGCAATGATGGAGATAAGAGAAAGCAAAAATCTGTATATATTTACTAGTATATAAGTAATAAATGTTGAGAGTTTTATTTGCTGGCCTTACCTGGAACTTCCAATATTTTCTTCCTGAAACGGTTGTTATATTGACTCGATGTGGTTTTTTGTCCATTGAGTTCAACGAAACTGATTCAATATTAGCTTAAGATGTAATGATATTTCATTTTTTGGGACTAAAGGTCAATGGAAAAGTTAACCTGGTCGAAAATGTGAATAATTATTGTTATAGAGATAATGACTCTAATATATTCGCGTGTTTCAGTATATTTTCCTGATATATATCTTAATATAATAGATATCTTGTTCCATTCATTGTGTTTGTTTATATCTGCCCTTCTTAATTCTTTGAGCATGTTTGATTTGAGCTGACCCTTATCTTGTCTAGATCAGAGTAGCATGAGCTGGAATAGTGGAACATTCTCGAGGCTAGTTGTAATAAAATGCTTCTGAATCGCACTTCTTGAGAAAAATAGCTCATAAAATATCCACAATATGTTTTAACGGGGGCAAAAACAACATTTTGATAGCTTATGTCTATGTAAGTAATGCTGAAGTATTCATCAGTTCCGTTTTAAATCTGACAATCTGCAGAGAAAGATAAGTGCACATCCAGGGTTTCTTGCTAACGTGAAAAATGATTGCTTTAAGTAGGTTATCTCGATACCCATTAGTCAACGCGTGGCTAGAATCTGTTTGAGCTAGAAAGTAGGAATTGTTTGACGACAAACACATAAACTTCATTTTTTTACATTTTACTGCCAGTACTTGGAATGGTTTCTCTTTTATTATCACAAAGTCTTTTCAGTTCTCCTTCAAACCGAAATCGTTTTAACGGGAATGGAATGTGTTTGCATTGTCTCTCTTTAACGACCAGCGCTGCTGTTGTTTAGTGGAGAATGTCGTACCCTGGTTGACCCTTTCGATGAGTAAAACCGTAGGTAGTAATATTCCCTTAAGGCATCTAAATCAGCCAGAATTGTTTAACTGCAAATAAGGTTTCAATTGTATCATCGAAAGTAAATTAAAGCGTTGTACGTTTAACGTTCTTCAACATTTGAACAGCTTGTCGCGGTATGTCATTGTAAGAATGTTAGCACACAGTGTTGAAATGTATCTTGATTCCGATTGGCTGAACCTTAAAGATGTACATTTATGTAACGAAATTATTTTTATAATAATTTATTATCACGATAACTTAAAGGCACACTTGCCGCCGTAGCCTGTTTAAATTTGCTAAGAAAACCAATTTACATGAGCTTACTACGACTAATACCACTAAACTTAAACATAGGACACATAAAACATGCCTAGTTAGCTTTAGAATGTAGAAATGGGGTGAAAAACAAACGAAGAATCGAAGCCTGATTACAACAACAACGATCAGTGTCGGTCAACTTTCGTGTTGGATTACCCTCCTTTCAGGCCTTTGTATCTGTGGTTTACACTCAAACAATTACCAGCAGGCTTTTCCAGTCACTGTTAACCGATCGTCAGTCTGTATTTCTCAGATAAATAGGCCTACGTACAATTACACTGTGCCGTTAGTTCACTCACTCGACTGAAACATAAAATCGCCAATAGGGGGCAGTTCGGTTTGTTTACGTTCCGGGTACGTAACAATTCAAATTTTCAAATTCAAATTAAAAATACAAAGTGACGTCCAAACTTTTAAATTTTGGTACAAATAGAAAGTTCCTAACTTTTATTGTCTGGGAAAAATACAGAAAACTGTCTTTCTTTTTTAATGTAAACAATATTCCTGATTTTCGCGGCAAGTGTGCCTTTAATGAAATAGTTGTTATTTATGGGGAATGAATTGGGATATCACCACGAAGTTAGTTGTTTGTGGACCACACGAGCTTTTGACTCCTATGCCGGTGTCTTTATCAAGTGTAACATGTCTTGTGTAACAACTAACTTCGTGGTGATGCCTTAATTATTTCTCATTAGTATGGAACCCACGTTTAAAGAGAGTTCCAAACATTTCATAATGTTAGTTATATAGCATTGCATCTGTTTCAGAAATGATAACTACATGCAATAATATTTTTTAAAGCAAATTACAAGAAAGATGGTCTATTTCTAAGAAAGGACGATTTTTTAATCCCTACCAACCGAGTGAAAAGTTTTATTTACGACAACTAGCAATGAGACGTCCATACGTTTTTTTTTTATTTCGGGTGCTGGCTGGTTTTTAAGTGAAACTGATTTTCTTTATATCATGCTGAGTTTGATATATGGTTTAGATTTCAACTCGATATCATCAACATAAGTAATTGTACATAGCCTTTAGTGTTTCTCCATATTAAACTCAATATGCACTACTTTTAACAAGATGGCCCGATATATCGAGTGACGTCATAATTTAGTCAAATCCGAATGATCAAAAATAAGTATAAGTGGCGGGTTGACATCGCTTTGTATCGATCCTCGAATCGTATGTAAATGGAATCAACCACGTTTTGAAGGGGATATTTGACATTTGGTCATATTGTTTTTAACGGTTTGTATTATATGTTATTAATCGAGTGTTTTCGTATTGCCTTGGTATTGGCCTGAGGGTGGCCGTATTGGCCCGAGGCCACAGACCGAGGGTCAATGCAACCACCCAAAGGCCAATACCAAGGCAATACGAAAACACTCGATTCATAATATTTTTATTAATAGACTGTACAAGTTAATTTAATGCAAGCTGTCAAGTTGAACAGGAGGTCGCCCACTGAACATTTAATCCATGCCCTAAACAAAATGACGTCCGACCGTATTACGCTCTGTGTTTTTTGTACCTGGATCAGTAGAGAAGTTTCTTCCTCTTCCTAAAACCGACATCGGATTCACTTACAGTAGTTTTTTCTTCCCACTATAATATCCTGTCAATAAAACCTTGTACAACGGGCTATGGTATAGACATTTTGATATCAACATCTGCCGTCTGCTTTTGCCAAACTCTGGGACGTCACCTGTTAATTCCGTCTTTTCGCCGCACTCCGTGAACTCGGCCAATATGACTTGAACTCGGCCAATATGACTTGAACTCGGCCAATATGACTTGAACTCGGCCAATATGACTTGAACTCGGCAAATACAGCCCTACGGGTTATACGAATTTGATTCGTCTGCTGATATTACCCGGCCGCGAAGGTCGTATTCGGGTAATAACTTGCACAGTCAATTAACAATAGGCGGTATCTTTTTAACGTTTCACTGTATTTATAAGTTTTTGTTGTTGTTCAGCTCATTCAACCCTGGACTTCTGGGCCCTGTCTTACAAAGCTGGCGTAAGTTACGTCGGACGTAAATCAGTGTTAAAGCTATAGGAACTTACGCCCTAGTCGCAACTGGTCCATGTTGTAGGCCTATGCGCAACTTTACGCCAGCTTCGTAAGACAGGGCCCTGGTACATGCGTTTTGTTCTATACCATTTGATAGAAGTATTCCATATAACAGAGTTTGAGCTGCATTGTGTGGCTTATATCATCTTCTAATAAGGCCATAAATTCAGCCGGATAAATGAAGTAATGCTTTTGATGGTTTGATAAAAAAAATCACCTTGGCACCAAAGGTCCGTTTAAAAAAGCGTGCAAGGCGTAAGCTATTATGATAGTTTAACGTCAGTCTTACGCAGTGAAATGTCAAGGGATTTCTGTAATCACTCTTCAGTGTAAAATCGTGTCCCAGAGATACTAAATCATTAACAATATATATATTAAAGCAGGTTGTTCATCATATGAACGGTCGATTTCTGTACATTTTTTTTAACTATGAACTTCAACAAAACATACAATACATATTTCGGTCAACTTGCACAACTAGGAGTACTCAGCTTATATATACACCATGGCATTTAAGAGGGCTTGTAAACTTCCGTGTTGTACAGCTATGCTAAGAGTCCTCTTAAAATAGGAGCGTTTTGCGAAAGTGAGCATTAATGTATAATAACTTAACTTCTAGATTGTGTAGCTAAATTCGAGAATGCATATGTTTTAATTGTTTGCACTGAATGTTTGGGCTTGTGGGCTTGGTTCAAGCGGATGGTAGAGAGGTGGGACGGTAACCCTAAGTCCTGAGTTCGATTCCCTCCCTTTCCTGTGATGTATTCCGGATCGATCAGTGTCCTAGATTTAAACCATTTTCTCTCTTGAAATTATTCCACAAGACAAATATATCAATATCACCGATACGTGTCTTTCTTCTGGAAACACATTTACATCTGCGGAGTCGATTTGGATCTTGTAAGGAATCGTGCCTTATCGTCAGAATGTTTACGCTGGTACTTCACCAGTAAATGAAGTTACCATGTTTAACAACAACGTTGAACGAATATCGGGGAAGATTATAATTGAAATCTAATTCAAGTGGCATAGCAATTTAATCAAAGCAGAGCTTTTACATGTCTCTTTTTTTTTTTGGTGTGAAAGGCATAAAGAGAAGAAGATATCCGAAAGTGTATGGATACCCAGATTTGCACATTATTTAATAGGATAACTATCAAACTACACGAGAAGAGAAAACTGGAATATTTGTTTCCTAAAACAGAAATTAGAACTTCCAAATTAGAAGCGCTTCATTTCTACCAGAAATAAGACTTCGACTACTTGTCAACTTGATTTGGTTATGTGTGCCTTAATATATCTCCATATTTGGTATATACATATTTTGAATATTACTATTTTGCCAATTCATGCCGCTTTATTAATAAACAACACACATCTTACTATCCATGGTGGAGTCCGCGTGTGTATGCGTGCGTGGTCATGGTGCATGGGGGTGAATGTTGCAACTAACAAACAAAGCGGTTAAATAATGACTTCTTTAATGGTGTGCAAAGCAGTCAAGAACCTATTCTGAAGTTAACTGCAATGGGAAAGCTACATGTTGTAAATCTATTTTATAAATAGGGTAAAAATGGCATGTTGTGAGTTTGCAAAGCGAGGCTGCTACACTGACGTCCCATTAGAATATGTGTTAAAAAGGACTTATTTAATAGCTTTTACGGACAATCGTTCTTGTTTCTCAGAATTGTTATCTAGGCCACCCCCTCCCCTTTACCACGGTAACCCATTTCTGACGAACGTCTTCTTTTCGTGACATTACGCATCTTTGACGATATATCCTGGACGTTTTAGTTGACCTTGGAATCTCGTTTAATTATGTTATGATAATGGAACGTTAGTCACCTTCCTCTGCATATATCTGGCTTCATATGTCCACACTCAAAATTTACTTCCGTATCATCATGCCTGAATCATGACATGAAAAGGATATAGTATTATTTTGGAAACACTTTGTTTAAAGTGACACGAGCTGCCAAAATGTTGATAGTTTGCCGTTAAAACAGAATACTGAAATTATTGCCTATTTTTCTCAAGACGTATAATTCAGAAGCTTTTTAATGCTTCTAGCCTTGAGAATGTACGATAGAGTATTGTTTTGAACTAACTTCGGCTAAGAATGTTTGGTCGTCCCGGTTATTTAAATTTGGTTTACTTTTCGAACACTATTTGGGTTCGTATAGGCTACATACTGTATGGATTTTCCTCATTCCAACGCCAATCATTTAGTTTTTCGATGGCCTTCAAAGCCTCTTGCTGTCACGACGATCAGAAATTATGAAAAAAATGCAAATTTTGGCAGCTCGTGCCTTTTTAATAATGTTTAAATAGAGGACACAGAAACAACTAAAAACACTTTGAAGTTTAGATAAAGCTTTATGAAATTACATTTTACAATCGATTTTTATGCCACAAGATAAAGTTAAAAACATGCCACTCAAACATGTGTGAACTTTTGGTGAAGCGTCTCATTTAAACACAGTTTAATTACGCCGAAAAAACATCCCTGTATTATATTAAAGGGGCATGAGCTGCCAAAATGTTGATATTTTGACGTAAAAACAGAATGTTGAAATTATCGGCTATTTTTCACAAGACTTATAATTCAGAAGCTTTTTAGTGCTTCTAGTCTCGAGAATGTACGATAAAGTATTGGTTTGAACTAACTTTGGCTTAGAATGAATGAATGGTCGTCCCGGTTATTTAAATTTTGTTACTTTTCGAACACTATTCCGGTTCGTATAGCTCACATACTGTATGGATTTTCCTCATTCCAACGCCAATCATTTAGTTTTTCGATGGCCTTCAAAGCCTCTTACTGTCGTGACGATCAGATATTATGAAAGAAGTGTGAATTTTGGCAGCTCATGCCACTTTAAGGAATTCTGTTAATATGCCTAATAATTTGATTAGGAGTTTTTAAAAGGAGCCATCGCTTAAGTTTGGTGTGGTTCTCCGTTGACCTTTAGATTATTAGAAAATACAGAGTGATCAATCCCGGAAAAAAGGCTGCAAGTCAACTTTCCGCCAAAAATGTACATTTAACGAGTAATTTAAGGAATCCTACCCTGCTATTGTTTTTGTCTGACATTAAAAAAACAGCCTAAAGTAGACCAAATACGCAGCCAGAATGGCTCTACTGCGAACTGGATTATTTTTACCAGAACACAGCAGACATTGGAATCCTCAAATAAAACTACCTATTTACTGGTCTGTCGCAGCACACATTTTAACGATATTCATTCGGGGCACGTCCCTTTAAAGCTTTTTAAAAAAGATGTTTGTTATAACAAGACTCGAGCTTTGTTTTTCACGATAAGAAGAAAATTGTTACTAACTTGATCATTTCCATCCACAATTGCAAATAGTTTGTACAATGCAAATGTACACCAAAAATTAGGCTATCAATCTATTACCAGTGAATCTTACATGCTTTGACTTATTAGCACGTTTAGAAATTAATGCATTGGGGATATACCGATTATTCCAAAGACGGAGCTTGGTAGCATGGCGTATGTATATGTATAAAACATGTTCAAGTCAACAACTGCAGCTTTGTGTATGTTTAACACTGTCCACAATGTTCAACAAACTCACAACCATCAACGTAAATTTTAAGTTTTCAAATGTAGATCAGCCTCTCATTTTATTTTTTGCTTTACTCTATTTCATGCAGATGTTCGTAATGTTAATTTGAACAAATCATTATATTCGCTGGTCACGAACATCATGAACTGAATACAGTCCCCAAAGGATGATGCCTCGGTACAACTGAATAAAAGACTGACATAAATTGCTAAAGCAAAACGACACCCAGAAAAAGAACCGATGTCCAACAAACTGTTCATTGGAATATATTTCAATTAAAATTAAATTAATTATTTCATATGTTTCGTAAGATATTTCTAACATAGAGGTTTGAGGTGCACCATAGGTTAATACAACTCTTATTTGTGGTACTGAAAGATTCATTTTGACAAAAACACCGACACTCAAAGTTATATGTTGAAATTTGTCTTTAAGGCACACATTTCTAGTCATGTACGGTGTTTCCAATCGATATCTACATTCACACTGAGTACTGAAATTGTTATTTGTTTCCCCAAAAAACCCATTCAATCCTATTCAAAGCTTTGGAATTTCGGTTGGGTTTAAACTATCGAAGGACAATCACCATATATTGTATCCGCTTGTCAAGTTGTACATGTAGCCGAGTGTAATAAATATCACTCTCGATTGATATTAAAGAGACATTGATTCTAATCATGAATTCCATTACAGACAAAACAAGAGCGTTTTAATACATCAGGTCATCAGGATCAAATATTGACAAAGATTTCCAGTTTACAGTTCCAAAACACATTTACACGAAGCTGATGCTTTTTGAAGGACAATCCCGTTGTTTCACCAACGGTCAACGGAATGGATGTCTATCCTAGCACAGGCACACGGAGTGCTCTCCCTGATCCACCCTCTGTTATACTATAAAATTCAACGGAATGGATGTCTGTCCTAGTCAACGATTTGTTCACGTACCGCTCTTATGGATAACCGATGAGGTAAAACAGAGCTGACACATTGTAATTCCTAATCAAGACGATGAAATATACAGTCATATTATAGATACGTTACAAATATTGAATTTTATGTCAGTTGATATAGATACACCATGTACATCTGTGTTCCATTTTACAGATGTTATGATTGATTGATTTTTAAAAATGTGGCGGCTCCATTCATCAGAATGATGTGCGCCAGACAATAAGGTTATAAATAACTTGGATATATATACATATTAAAACATCCATGAGAAGGTATGTGTGTATATACTTATATAAAATTATATCCATGCAATAAAACGTCACATTTACAAAATTCTCTTTTTTTCAATAGAGATAACATAAAAAGTACTATATTAAAATATACATTTTTCTTTCTAAAAATTATACATATCTGTAAATATTAATGAAACCTCCCAGACCTTACCAAAAAACTGGCAACAGCTTGAAATATCTTATTTCTATTTTGTTTGGGATTTAATAATACTTCTACCGACTTTCTACAATCTCGCAGTCCTAAAGCTGCTAAATCAGAGTACAAAAGTTTTCTTTCAATATTATAATTAATACATGAATACAAAAAATGGGGGATATCGTCTTTTACATGACAGGTATCACAAAGACCCGTAGCGTGTAGCTTAAAACGGTACAAATAAGAATTTAAGGGTAGATGACCAGATAAAAGCTGGTAAAACAACACTTCTGTCTTTCGTGAGTTAAACGTTACATTTTGAAAATTGATACTTGGATTGACTGAATAACAAAATCTACCTTTCTGGGAATTGCTCCAATCGTTTTGCCACAATTGAAAAAAGTACGGTTTTACAGAGCTTAAAATTTCATTGGCTGTCAAATTAACAGTGTGTAAAACATTTTCAAACGTAGTAGCTTGTTTGGCCAATTAATCAGCTTTCTCGTTACCCGAAATACCAACATGTCCTGGGACCCAGGTTAAATTAACTTCAATTCCTTGAAAATGTAAAGTCGTACATAAGTGAAGAACTTCATATACAATAGGTACAGATTTTGTCCAGGTGTAGTTCGCTAGAGCCTGGAGAGAGCTTAATGAATCTGTAAATATTACAGCCCTGGTAGGTCTAATATCTAATAAAAAATAAAGGGACATCAATATAGCTACAAGTTCCGCTGTACACACAGACAAATTGTTAGACAGCCTACTACATTTTGTATAATTCAGTTCAGGTGAACAAAATCCAACTCCAACCTTTCCTGTCTCAGGACATTTCGACGCATCAGAAAAAATCTGTAGAAACTGTGACCACTTTGAACTTAGATATTCAAGAGTTACTGACTTAATAACGTGAGGGGGGTCCGATTTATGAAACTCATGGTGTAAATCAAACGATATATTTGGAAAGTATAAATACCAAGGTGGAATATGAGGGACATGGATTTTCTGTGTAACATAGCGATCACAGCTCGATTTCATCCAGATTTCTTCAGCCTTTAATTGACGGGCGACATATAACTTCAAAGGATATAATTTCGTATGTTGAATTATTTACAGACGACTTCAATTTAATGAAATATTTTAAAGTCCTGTATAATCGCCTTAAATATAGAGGCCATTCGTTACATACAATTTGTAAGGTATTAAGAGGTGTAGTACGTAAGGTACCTGTACTAATTCTAAGTGCTGCACATTGAATAGAATCGAACTTAGCCTTAATAGATACACTTCCTGAATCGATAGCTTCACTGCAAAAGTCAAGCCGAGATCGTATCAAAGCTCTATATATAAGAAGCATACATGTTTTATTAGCACCCCAAGATTTGCCAGATATAGATCTCATTAGATTTAAAACTTTCTGACATCTGTTATGTACCTTATTTATATGTTCCGACCAGGTAAGGCGTTTATCAAACACAATTCCTAAATACTTAAAAGACGGTGATATCTTAATAGGAAAGTTCATCAGATACAGAGATAACAACAACTGTGATACATGCAGCCTCTTTCGTGTAAAAAGTACAGCTTCGGTTTTTACCGTCGAAAATCGGAATCCCCAGAGGTTGCTCCATTTTACAATTTCGTTCAGAGCATTTTGAATGTATTTTTTAGCAACGTTTAAGTTTTTACTGCTGAACCATATTGCTTTGTCGTCAGCGAACAAAGAACAACGTAATTTAGGATTTAATATAGAGGGTAGATCATTTATTGCTAAGTTGAATAAGGTGGGCGAAATAACACTCCCTTGCATGGTTCCATTCTCAAGAATTGCTGCTTGAGATAATTCCCCACCAATTCTAACTTGGATAAACCTGTCAGTTAAAAAACTTTTCACCCAACCCAGCATCTTACCCCCAATACCGATAGAGCGCATTTTCATTAATAGACCACATCTCCACACCATATCGTATGCCTTTTCAATGTCCAGGAATACGGCCAGAAGGTACTCTCTTCTATTAAACGCCCGTCTAATACAAGTCTCTAAAGAAACAACGTGGTCAGTAGTGCTTCTATTAATCCTGAAGCCACTCTGAACTGGGGAGTAGATGTTATTTTTAGATAAATACCATATGAGCCGTGAATTCACCATCCGCTCCATAACCTTACAAATACATGAAGTTAAAGAGATAGGTCGATAAGATGACGGATTGGATGGATCCTTACCAGGCTTAAGAACGGGTACAGCAATACCTATTTTCCATGACGTAGGGAGTGTCATTTTAAACCAAATAATATTATATAACATAAGTATCGTGTCAAGACATTTTTCAGGTAAATTTTTTAACATAGAGTAAGAAATACCATCATCCCCGGGGATGTATCTTTACCAGCACTAATAGCCTGCTTAAGTTCTATTATAGAGAAGTCATCATTTATTGGCATGTCATCAAAATGGATGTTAGTTAAGGGCTCAGCTGTTTCCAGCTGTTCCTTTCGAACAATAAAATCTAGGCTATAATTATCTGAGCTAGATACAAATTGAAAATGTTTAGCTAAAATTTCACATTTTTCATTGTTTGTAACATAGCTTACATCATCAGACACAATACTTGGAATACAATTGGATTTTCGTTTTCCACTGATTGCCTTCACCTGAACCCATACACTCTTCACGAAGGTATTACTATTTATTCGTGAACAATATGACCGCCAATAAGTTTTTTGAGATGACTTAATAATTCTTTGAGCAGTAGCTTTACACTTCTTATATGCTAATATATCAGGGTAAAGGCGAGTGTGTTAAGCTCTGTTTTTTGCACGTTTTCGTTTTCTAATTGCAATTGTGCAATCGTTTGTCCACCAAGGCACAGGCGCTTTATTTGTTACCTTTTCAGAGATTTTAGGAATGGATTTAACAGCAGCTTTATTAATGGCTGTTACAATATTTTCGGCAAAAAGATTGACATCATCACTGAAAACATTAGCAGAAAAATTAACTTCACATTCTTGTCGATATTTAACCCAATCTGCTCCCTTTAATTTCCATCGTGGAGGGGACTTTGTCTGATTATAATGCAAAGAGAAGCCAAAAGATGTGTAAATTGGATAATGGTCACTACTACAAGGAGAATTATAATCTACAGCCCAATTTGTAGCCGAGCTAATATCATTTGTACATATAGTAAGGTCAAGAGCAGAGAGTTTACCAGAACGTATGTCTAAGCGAGTGCCAGATTTGTCATTAAGCACAACTAGATTATACTCCGATAAGACATCCTGAATAACTTTTCCATTATAATCAGTTGTCAGACTGCCCCATAAAGGATTGTCAGAGTTAAAATCGCCAAGTATAATAGAAGAACCTGTAATGGAGTCTAAAAGTAACCTATCTGATCGTTTAATAATGTAACCCGAAAATGTAAAGTCGTATTTCGGTTTCAAAAACGTCTCCTGTAAGCAGATTATATCTGGTAAAAAATCATTATTTGAAAGCAAAAACTTTAATTCTTGTCCATGAGCGTAAAGAGACTGTATATTTTGTTGTATAATGTTAAGAGCCATGGTTGGCATGATGAAAAAACTGAAAATATGAAAAATATTGATTGACAACATTATTTACGGGTAGTTTGACTTCGTGCTAACATACTAGCTAAATCAGCAGAATCAATGATTCCATCACCAAGATTACGATGGGCACAGTTGGCAATGTACTCAACAACTTCAGTGCGTTTGGATATTTTTACACAGTGAAATAAGACTTCAGTTACAAAGTTAACTAAGTTACATAACGTCATCCAAGTTACCATGTTTAACAACAACGTTGAACGAATATCGGGGAAGATTATAATTGAAATCTAATTCAAGTGGCATAGCAATTTAATCAAAGCAGAGCTTTTACATGTCTCTTTTTTTTTTTGGTGTGAAAGGCATAAAGAGAAGAAGATATCCGAAAGTGTATGGATACCCAGATTTGCACATTATTTAATAGGATAACTATCAAACTACACGAGAAGAGAAAACTGGAATATTTGTTTCCTAAAACAGAAATTAGAACTTCCAAATTAGAAGCGCTTCATTTCTACCTAAAGCTGACAATAAGGTTATAAATAACTTGGATATATATACATATTAAAACATCCATGAGAAGGTATGTGTGTATATACTTATATAAAATTATATCCATGCAATAAAACGTCACATTTACAAAATTCTCTTTTTTTCAATAGAGATAACATAAAAAGTACTATATTAAAATATACATTTTTCTTTCTAAAAATTATACATATCTGTAAATATTAATGAAACCTCCCAGACCTTACCAAAAAACTGGCAACAGCTTGAAATATCTTATTTCTATTTTGTTTGGGATTTAATAATACTTCTACCGACTTTCTACAATCTCGCAGTCCTAAAGCTGCTAAATCAGAGTACAAAAGTTTTCTTTCAATATTATAATTAATACATGAATACAAAAAATGGGGGATATCGTCTTTTACATGACAGGTATCACAAAGACCCGTAGCGTGTAGCTTAAAACGGTACAAATAAGAATTTAAGGGTAGATGACCAGATAAAAGCTGGTAAAACAACACTTCTGTCTTTCGTGAGTTAAACGTTACATTTTGAAAATTGATACTTGGATTGACTGAATAACAAAATCTACCTTTCTGGGAATTGCTCCAATCGTTTTGCCACAATTGAAAAAAGTACGGTTTTACAGAGCTTAAAATTTCATTGGCTGTCAAATTAACAGTGTGTAAAACATTTTCAAACGTAGTAGCTTGTTTGGCCAATTAATCAGCTTTCTCGTTACCCGAAATACCAACATGTCCTGGGACCCAGGTTAAATTAACTTCAATTCCTTGAAAATGTAAAGTCGTACATAAGTGAAGAACTTCATATACAATAGGTACAGATTTTGTCCAGGTATAGTTCGCTAGAGCCTGGAGAGAGCTTAATGAATCTGTAAATATTACAGCCCTGGTAGGTCTAATATCTAATAAAAAATAAAGGGACATCAATATAGCTACAAGTTCCGCTGTACACACAGACAAATTGTTAGACAGCCTACTACATTTTGTATAATTCAGTTCAGGTGAACAAAATCCAACTCCAACCTTTCCTGTCTCAGGACATTTCGACGCATCAGAAAAAATCTGTAGAAACTGTGACCACTTTGAACTTAGATATTCAAGAGTTACTGACTTAATAACGTGAGGGGGGTCCGATTTATGAAACTCATGGTGTAAATCAAACGATATATTTGGAAAGTATAAATACCAAGGTGGAATATGAGGGACATGGATTTTCTGTGTAACATAGCGATCACAGCTCGATTTCATCCAGATTTCTTCAGCCTTTAATTGACGGGCGACATATAACTTCAAAGGATATAATTTCGTATGTTGAATTATTTACAGACGACTTCAATTTAATGAAATATTTTAAAGTCCTGTATAATCGCCTTAAATATAGAGGCCATTCGTTACATACAATTTGTAAGGTATTAAGAGGTGTAGTACGTAAGGTACCTGTACTAATTCTAAGTGCTGCACATTGAATAGAATCGAACTTAGCCTTAATAGATACACTTCCTGAATCGATAGCTTCACTGCAAAAGTCAAGCCGAGATCGTATCAAAGCTCTATATATAAGAAGCATACATGTTTTATTAGCACCCCAAGATTTGCCAGATATAGATCTCATTAGATTTAAAACTTTCTGACATCTGTTATGTACCTTATTTATATGTTCCGACCAGGTAAGGCGTTTATCAAACACAATTCCTAAATACTTAAAAGACGGTGATATCTTAATAGGAAAGTTCATCAGATACAGAGATAACAACAACTGTGATACATGCAGCCTCTTTCGTGTAAAAAGTACAGCTTCGGTTTTTACCGTCGAAAATCGGAATCCCCAGAGGTTGCTCCATTTTACAATTTCGTTCAGAGCATTTTGAATGTATTTTTTAGCAACGTTTAAGTTTTTACTGCTGAACCATATTGCTTTGTCGTCAGCGAACAAAGAACAACGTAATTTAGGATTTAATATAGAGGGTAGATCATTTATTGCTAAGTTGAATAAGGTGGGCGAAATAACACTCCCTTGCATGGTTCCATTCTCAAGAATTGCTGCTTGAGATAATTCCCCACCAATTCTAACTTGGATAAACCTGTCAGTTAAAAAACTTTTCACCCAACCCAGCATCTTACCCCCAATACCGATAGAGCGCATTTTCATTAATAGACCACATCTCCACACCATATCGTATGCCTTTTCAATGTCCAGGAATACGGCCAGAAGGTACTCTCTTCTATTAAACGCCCGTCTAATACAAGTCTCTAAAGAAACAACGTGGTCAGTAGTGCTTCTATTAATCCTGAAGCCACTCTGAACTGGGGAGTAGATGTTATTTTTAGATAAATACCATATGAGCCGTGAATTCACCATCCGCTCCATAACCTTACAAATACATGAAGTTAAAGAGATAGGTCGATAAGATGACGGATTGGATGGATCCTTACCAGGCTTAAGAACGGGTACAGCAATACCTATTTTCCATGACGTAGGGAGTGTCATTTTAAACCAAATAATATTATATAACATAAGTATCGTGTCAAGACATTTTTCAGGTAAATTTTTTAACATAGAGTAAGAAATACCATCATCCCCGGGGGATGTATCTTTACCAGCACTAATAGCCTGCTTAAGTTCTATTATAGAGAAGTCATCATTTATTGGCATGTCATCAAAATGGATGTTAGTTAAGGGCTCAGCTGTTTCCAGCTGTTCCTTTCGAACAATAAAATCTAGGCTATAATTATCTGAGCTAGATACAAATTGAAAATGTTTAGCTAAAATTTCACATTTTTCATTGTTTGTAACATAGCTTACATCATCAGACACAATACTTGGAATACAATTGGATTTTCGTTTTCCACTGATTGCCTTCACCTGAACCCATACACTCTTCACGAAGGTATTACTATTTATTCGTGAACAATATGACCGCCAATAAGTTTTTTGAGATGACTTAATAATTCTTTGAGCAGTAGCTTTACACTTCTTATATGCTAATATATCAGGGTAAAGGCGAGTGTGTTAAGCTCTGTTTTTTGCACGTTTTCGTTTTCTAATTGCAATTGTGCAATCGTTTGTCCACCAAGGCACAGGCGCTTTATTTGTTACCTTTTCAGAGATTTTAGGAATGGATTTAACAGCAGCTTTATTAATGGCTGTTACAATATTTTCGGCAAAAAGATTGACATCATCACTGAAAACATTAGCAGAAAAATTAACTTCACATTCTTGTCGATATTTAACCCAATCTGCTCCCTTTAATTTCCATCGTGGAGGGGACTTTGTCTGATTATAATGCAAAGAGAAGCCAAAAGATGTGTAAATTGGATAATGGTCACTACTACAAGGAGAATTATAATCTACAGCCCAATTTGTAGCCGAGCTAATATCATTTGTACATATAGTAAGGTCAAGAGCAGAGAGTTTACCAGAACGTATGTCTAAGCGAGTGCCAGATTTGTCATTAAGCACAACTAGATTATACTCCGATAAGACATCCTGAATAACTTTTCCATTATAATCAGTTGTCAGACTGCCCCATAAAGGATTGTCAGAGTTAAAATCGCCAAGTATAATAGAAGAACCTGTAATGGAGTCTAAAAGTAACCTATCTGATCGTTTAATAATGTAACCCGAAAATGTAAAGTCGTATTTCGGTTTCAAAAACGTCTCCTGTAAGCAGATTATATCTGGTAAAAAATCATTATTTGAAAGCAAAAACTTTAATTCTTGTCCATGAGCGTAAAGAGACTGTATATTTTGTTGTATAATGTTAAGAGCCATGGTTGGCATGATGAAAAAACTGAAAATATGAAAAATATTGATTGACAACATTATTTACGGGTAGTTTGACTTCGTGCTAACATACTAGCTAAATCAGCAGAATCAATGATTCCATCACCAAGATTACGATGGGCACAGTTGGCAATGTACTCAACAACTTCAGTGCGTTTGGATATTTTTACACAGTGAAATAAGACTTCAGTTACAAAGTTAACTAAGTTACATAACGTCATCTCTGAACAATTATCAGTCTGAACCGCCACCTCAACATCAGTTTGAGAAGATGTAGATACCACAGAGGGTTTGTACAAATTTGAAGATACTGTTGCCACCTGGGGTCTTATGGGTGGAGGGGTGGGGGTCAAAAATAAAGCCTCATTGAAATCAGGGTTTTGTGAACAATTGAGTGGTTGTCTATCATTGTCCAATTCAGTATTCCTTAAAAATTTTAGGGCCTCAGCAAAAGAAATTTTTTCTGTTATTTTTATATACTGAGCCTTGTTTGCCTCTTTAATTTTAGGGCATCCGGCATATGCCGAGCTGTGGCTGCCTGAGCAGTGCGTGCAATGAGGGGTCTCCTTATTGGGACATTTCTCAAATTCATGACTCCCACCACATCTAACACACCGCAATGACCCTTTACATTCAGCAGCTATGTGATTGAGTCGCTGACAGCGATAACATCGAACAACTGGTGGGATGTAAGGCTCAACTTTAAAAATTTGAAACCCCAAAATAACTTCCTCAGGAAGCTTTACAGAGTCAAAAAATAATAACATACAGGATGTTGGTGTTTTATCCCTACCTTTCCTTAATCTTTCTGCCTTTACACAATTCTGTTTTTTTAAAGCTGAATAAACAGCATTTTCAGATGTTTCGTTACTTACCCCGTAAATTACCCCCCTTGAAAAGGCTTTTGTGTGAACTTTACATTTGACATCTCATGTTCAACTTTAGCAATTTTTTTACTTGACTCTGCTCATAACATGTTATCTTTAAATCTTTTGCCATAAATCTTGTAATCACTTTTACATTTCCTACATATGCATACAATTCATTTCCAAATTGAATAGAATCTAAGGACGATATGGATTTTCCGCCTACGGCGGAAATGATAACTTCAAGGGAGCTGTGGTCATCTTTACCGCCTTGCCTGGCTTTCTTACCCGGCTCACGGTCCGTGCTCTCTGACCGATCCCTTTCCCTTACACTACGTTTCCCTCTACCATTGCGGACCTCTATAAACTCCATGCCCTCTTCTTCTTCGTCCATGACTTAACTTATAAACTAAGTGCAAATGACAGGGGGTTATGACAAGACAGTTAGACAAATAGATTCCAAGGGGCTACTCAAGGAAAGGGAAGACGAAAGAGGCCCAGAGAAAGATAGAGAGTATCACAGTGCATTTACAACGTGCTGGTTTATAACCTAAGTGTTTACAAGACATGTTTAACTACAATGAGAGAAAATAAAGCATTACATAAAACAAAAAAAAGGAAAAAAAAAATTTTTTTATTGGCGGGGGGAGGTAAAAGTGGAATTGCAACAACAACTTCCAACAACAAAATAATATTTACACAAAAATAAACAAGAGAATATCTAATTTAACACATCAATCCAGAACGGATATACACAAATTAAGATATATAACAGAACTTAGCTTTTAGATCACAACAGATGCCAGAAAAATACACAAAACAGGTTGATCTGGGAGGACGAGACAAAAAACACGTCTACATGGCTGACCACAAAGGGAGGCAACCTTACAGATGTTAAATGGTACCCAATGACCATTGTTTAAACTAGTTTGGACTAGAATAGATAACTCACCGAAGCAAAAATAAAAGAGAGATGGGCAGTTTTTTAAAAGAAAAACTAGTCCTGAAAATGTCCTAGAAAATGTTGTCTAGGTTTATTGGTTTATCAATAGATATAGCACGAAACTCGTAATAAAAAAAGGTTAGATAGTCATATTTAGTCAAATAATGTTGAAGGTCAAAACTATGAACCACGAAACTGATATAATCGATCTTGTTTTCTATACGTCAATTCGCTGATGCATCGTCGTTTTGAGCTGAAAACTGTTGCTTTGGGATCAATACATCAGGTTTTCAACTAAAGGTAATTTTGCTGCAAATACCTTTTTGATGTTTCAAAATCTGAAATCATTACTTTTGTTTTACTTTACAGTCGCCTATTGGAAATTGCTGGCGGATGTTTAATTCAATTTGAATCGAATTTATTAAAACTCGAGGTTAATTATTAAAATGGTTGTGCAATTTCTGCCGTTCTGTTCTGAATTGTGCTTTACAGATATTTACTCAACAGAATAACTAATAGATTTCGCGATGGCAAGGTTGCATTGTTCGTCAATCCACAGTTGTATTGATGTTATGGTTGCATTGTTCGTCAATCCACAGTTTTATTGATTTTATGGTTGCATTGTTCGTCAATCCACAGTTTTATTGATGTTATGGTTGCATTGTTCGTCAATCCACAGTTTTATTGATGTTATGGTTGCATTGTTCGTCAATCCACAGTTTTATTGATGTTATGGTTGCATTGTTCGTCAATCCACAGTTTTATTGATGTTATGGTTGCATTGTTCGTCAATCCACAGTTGTATTGATGTTATGGTTGCATTGTTCGTCGATCCACAGTCTTATTCCTTTGTCTTCTATCTTAAAACGTTTTATGCAGGAAACTTGTCAAAGATACAATTGAGATGTACACCAATTGTTCGTGAACCACACACATACTTCGATATTTTGCGAGCTTTTAAAGGATGTTATTTAGTCAGAATGTTTCAGTCGCGTGGCTTAGGTTCTTTAATTCTGGTCCATAGCTGTGTTTCGTTAAAGTTTGTTTTTTTTCTACCTTAAGTTTACAATAAAATCTAGAAGAAGCTCGAGAGGTCTTTTATGTATCGATACATCTTGTTGTCAATACGTATTCACAAGGGCTTTATTCTTGTCGATAAAACCTAGGTTTTCAAGTGAACTTAGATTCATTTAGGTGCAGGTAATTAACATGTTATGCCACCAAGGAATTGATCAATATCTTTTGGAACCAGATCTGCACAAGTTGTTTTTGAGCATATAAATCACGTGATCAGAGAAAGTGAAATGTCAAATGAAATGAAGATGAACGTCGCCATGTCCGTCATTTGTTAGATACGACGATCAATAGTGATGATAGAAAGATTTTTGTCAACAGTATCAGAATATCAATCATCGGATCTGATGCGCTTTAAGCCCAACATTAACCATCTATAAGTTAGACTTTTTAATTGAACAAGAACGCAAATATCTTACAGAGACAGGTTTTGGTTTAAGAAAGGGACCAACAGTTACAAATTAACAAAACGTTTAAACTAAAAATATACCCGGTGCGCCAAAGGAGCCCTGTCCTCAAAAACAGATCTAAATCAAATTTTGTCTTAATCAAAATTTACTTCTGTTAACTAAGTTTTCAGCGAGAAATCTTTTAGCTTAGACACAAGGGAACGTAAGAAAATTCATGTACAAAATATATTTTGTTTTTGTTCTGTATGTTCCAAAGCGGGTTGGGAATCCAGCCATTTACATTCCCTGTATTAACAACCAACAAAAGTCACAGAAAAAATCGTAGGGAAAATATAATTAGTAAAATTCGTCTTTACATGTGATTATTCGCGCACCATTCACAACCTCGAAAGGTGCAATATCTGTATATCGATCGTCGATTAATTTAATCATGGATTTCTAAGTTGAATCTCAAAGGATTCATACAAAATAATAGTTAATATGGTTTTCATAAGAAGTCGAAATAACCATTTCTTTAATTAGTTTCGGCACGCTCTATGTACTTTACGAAGTAACAATGCACTAGTCATGTGAACTAATTTATTCACTATTTTGAACAGTGTTTGAGACATATATAGACCTTTTACATAATTCGGGATTAATGATCATGACTCCACTTAATTCGTACATGTAACTTCACCTTATTTAGCACATATGGTTGGCTAGAATTGTTTACCGTCCAGAATTTTAATTCACCAAATGTGTATATGTTTTTGGATACTTAGCTTTAATGTGATGCATTAGCATTGGCTGGTAGAGGTTTAAACAATAAGTGTACTATGTATAAATGATAATATATGTATCACACATGCGATGATGAACGTATCGCGAGATAATTAAAACAAACGTTTACAAAATTTGTTCCATACTGCATGGCTGCCCTCATGTGTGTTTATATGTGCATATAATTATTGTTGATTTGTATTGTTTTTTATTAACATTTCCAGTCAAAGTGTGTGTTTAAACCGGGCCTTCTGGCATAACAAATCTTTTGCTCTTGTGACCAAACATATATTGGAAAAACTGGGAGACCACTAGGGACTAGATGGAGAATCTGCAACTTCTGATCAGATCAAACAAAGCCAAAACCACAACATAAATTAGAGCCAAACAAAGACACTGACTGTGAATCAAACCAACCTCACAACCCGTTAATTCATGGAACCGTACTAATCAGGAGCTTCAACCCAGAGATAGAGACCAAGGGTTTGACATATCCACTGATTAAATACTGTGCTTGATTAATACTGTATAGCCCACCTCAACCTGTGATTCAGTAGACTTTATACAAGAGCTTTCAAAACCCTTTAATTTCATGCACAGACGTATTTTTTTACCTTTTTGACAAACCCTGTCTGTATATATATACCTCTACTTGTTTTCTTGTCACATCAAAATTAGCCTAAATAGAGAAGTTTGTTTCGCATAAGTTTGTGTTACTTATCATGTCAACAAACGAATGGAATATCATTGGCTTTGGTTTATTACAACAAATTTTGACTGGCTATAAAGGTCATACCCATACATACTTTTAACATAAACTATGGTTAGTTTAGTCAGGAAGATTTTCCCTGAGCCCGTGTGTTTTAGTGTCTATAAATAACTAGATACAGTTTTAAGATATCCACAAAATAAAATTCTGGAATCACACTGATGATTCCACAGCGTAAAACCAATGATAAACTGGCTGCTCATGTAGATCAAATTACGAAATCTACAATTAGTAGGCGGAATATTATTTTCGAAAAGAATAAACACACGCAACGCAATCACATTTATATTACGTTCGATAGCATACCGAGTGCAGTTGGGAACTGGCTGACAAAATATAGACAAACAAAACGCCTTTAAACAGACTTTCTGAAATTCCAGCACAAACCGACTACCGAGCACCAACACGAATTTGTACAGCTATAGAAACCTGACGAATTAACTTATAACCATCGATAAAAGTCTACACACATTCATGACGCTCAAATCTAGGTCAATTTAACTAAACTGCAAACAGCCGATGGGTTGGAGAAAAAAATGCCCAAATAAACAATAGGCTTCGATGATATGTAGACTTTTACAAGAAGGTTGACGACTGACCGGAGCTTGGCCTTAGTCAGTAGAATTTTCTGGAACACTTTGTATTGCATTGACAATGCTTATGCATCTTAAGCTATAGTAAGAATATCGTCAGACTATATATTATGGGGTCATGGGAAAAGACAGTGAAAATTCCCCCATCCCCCCCCCCATACCCCTTTCCCAGAAAACCTAGGTAGAAGGCAGACAGGGGAGTTTAGCCCTGACCAGTATGTCTTTCAAACTCTTGTTCTTTTTATAAGCAATGACTGGCCTTTGGGTCAGAGGTCGAGCAAGTTTACTTTGAAGTAGTTTGTATTCTTCTACTATAATCTTGGCCATAGCAATGCTAGCTTTGTTATACTGAAACACAAATGGTATTATAATTTTTTCACGACATCTTCCGGGGTCCAAGTTCAAACCCAAAGGATAAATAGTTTGTAATGTTAGAATCCAAAAACTTTCCCTTTCCAAACGTTTGTGCTTGGTATCTGCAGCGGAAGTGAGAAAAGGGATTTCCTCAATAGGCATAATTTCAAAATGGTCCTTGACCGAATGACCTTGAGTATTGAAATGGTGTGCCACGGGTACATCATGTTTAAGTCTTATACTAGATAAATGGTTGGCTGCTCTTTGTCGTAGAGAATTTTGAGTTTCTCCGACGTACTGTTTGCGACATTTTTTGCACGTGATTACATACACGATATTAGAGGAGTCACAATTAAGATTCTCTGCCATTTGATATTTGTCGCGAGTTTGTTCTCCGAAAAAGGTACCGCGATCGGGTACGTATATATCGAGTTTGCATCGCGTCTTAAGGCACATAACAAGTGTAGTGTATGTGTCACAGTGGTTTAGTGGGTACCTGAAGCGTTGGCAAGTTAACGTGCATATTACATAGGAATCGAGACGGTTGGGGTGAAAGATAGTTGAGATTCATTAGCACTTATCTGGAAACCCATATGATATCACATCATACAATACACAAAAACATAGGTGTGTAAAAGTCATAATACATATATTTATAATAAAGGGACTCTCATGAGAAACTGGAAAGCAGTCAACCTGTTGTTCTTGTATTTTGCCAAGATACACCATAGGGTATATTAAGCAAAGTTTTAAAAATCGTCTTATGTATTCGCTGCTAATCTCTTTGATATCTTTTACATTAAAACAGCACGAGATGTGTCAGTTTGTTTGTTTCAAGTGAAATTTCATCTTTCATGTATCCTGAATTTCAACAAACGCCCACTCTGATCATGCGGACAGGCACCATAATGGTTTGCACCGTGTGTGATGGTAAACGAAAAAAAAATGAAATGAGTGTAATCCAATGATGAAGTTCCCGGGTTTTTGATCGACCCGCTGTGTTCCATCCTGGGAACCCAGTGTTAAAATCCCAGTCAGCTCACAACTACCCCTGGACAAACTGAATGAAATGTCGTCGTTTTAAGAGGAACATCAATTCACGTACTGACAGACCAATCCGACGCTCTGTCATTTTACATCGATGAGCTAACCATGTTAGTAGACGAAGATTCGTCAACCATCTTCAGTCTGAACTGTTTGCTCAACCCCAGCATTTATTATCTGATCTTTTACCGACGAAATTCTTTTATCTGTGAAGGTGAGGTAAAGAGAAAACAACGTAGGCTTATCGGTCTTTCAAAAGTTCAGATATTGTTTTCTCTAGATAGGTTTTTCCTATACATTAGAAAAGTGGTTTATCTTTGTTATGTTCCTTAACTCTTTGTTTTGTTCATTTGCCTTGTGGTTCATAAATACAACCTTACGCATACGAGGCAATCTCTGTCCAAAAAAGGCTTCAATCAGTAGACAATAAAATATTGAATTCTTTGATGTTACTTAAAAAAGACAATTACACTTGGTGGAACGTCGACTGATTGGCTTAGAGAGACCACAAACAAGGAAGTTTATCTAACAACTAATTAGTTCCCTCATAGGGATGCCGGGAGGCACACTTTCAAAAACATCAATAACCTAACAAAGATGGCGGTTTGACATTAAAAGAAAATGATGAGAACTGGGCAGAAATAAAATGAATGAATTGGAAAGCCAGATGTAAGAAATTGTTCCGTGATTATCACAATGTTTTCATTGTACATGATGTGAACAACCTGATGTTGAATTGTTTTATTACCGAGACGATCGAGCATATTCATTGTCTATACGATTGGTATACAGTTGCCTCCTGGCAACTGCTTTTCTTCCTCCCCGTTTAAACTTGGCGGCGTGAAATATCAATCAAGTTATTGACAAAAAAGCACAAGTAATGTTATTCCGAAAAAGTAGAACCTCATAACGACTCAATGTTTCAATATTTATATTGTCATCGTCAGCAGGTGGCTTGTCCTGACGATGGCAACATGAAAGTCGAAATATTAAGAATTTTTCCTTTTTTCGGAATAACTTTACTTGTGTATTATGTAAAACTCGTCAGTGAAACTAATGTTTTGAGACAAAATGATTTACCCAAAATTAAACAACATACTTGCATTTGATTGGACGCCATCGATCACGTGGAGACTCGATATTTTTTCCGTATCAGGGCCCTGTCTTACGAAGCTGGCGTAAAGTTGCGCATAGGCCTACAACATGGACCAGTTGCGACTAGGGCGTAAGTTCCTATAGCTTTAACACTGATTTACGTCCGACGTAACTTACGCCAGCTTTGTAAGACAAGGCCCAGACAGGCGAGTTTGTGTCAGGGTACCTAGAGTTACTTGCCCCTGAATACACGTCACGCCACAATGTATTGTATACAATATGCCGTATGCTGATTGATTGATTGTTTGATGTTTTACACGGCGCTCAAGGTTATTTCACTTGTATGGCGGCGTTGCCAGTTTTATTGTGGGAGGAAACCGGGCTCTATGCCCCGAGGAAACCGCGACCTCCAGGTGGCAACCATCCCACAGAAAATTTCCAATTTTGTTTGGACTGAGTGGAATTCGAACCGGCGACCCATTAGAGGAGGGCTTTTCGGATTGAGCGTCCAACGCTTTACCTACTGAGGCAATGAGGCCCTAGCCGTGGACTGAAGTGGGTAAGTATTATAATCAATACAAACAGAACATATCGATGTACATGACTATACTTTGGGCGCTAAAAAACCTTAAGCAGATTAAATAAGTCAGCGCATAATTACCTGGTTAGTGTAGTGTAGTCAAAATATTAAAAAAAAATGGCAGCTTATGCCCCTTTAAAATACCTTAAAGAGGCATGAGCTGCCAAAATTCACACCTTTTTTCATAAATTAGGATCGTCACGACAGTAAGAGGCTTTGAAGGCCATCGAAAAACTAAATGATTGGCGTTGGAATGAGGAAAATCCGTACAGTATGTGGCCGATACGAACCGGAATAGTGTTCGAAATGTGGTATTTATTTGCACTGGCGTTTTCCCATCCGTACTGGATGATGCACGCCATATCTATATATGATTTAGTTTATTCATCTAAATGAGTTAGTCAGCTAATAGTTAAGGCAATATATATAATAACATTATTAATAGTTCTTCGATAAATCTTAAAACCTGTAGCACCGCAGAAGGAGATTGCTATACTTTATTCTTATATTTGATATGTATTAAAGCTGGTTCATTGTTGAATTGAGAAAAATCCATACAGTATGTGGCCTGT
Source organism: Lepidochitona cinerea (assembly GCA_963971465.1). Classification (NCBI taxonomy): domain Eukaryota; kingdom Metazoa; phylum Mollusca; class Polyplacophora; order Chitonida; family Tonicellidae; genus Lepidochitona; species Lepidochitona cinerea. Next base: position 9,925,318 of record OZ020560.1, on the reverse strand, counting down.
ACGAACCGAAAACGTGTTCGAAAAGTAAACAAAATTTAAATAACCGGGACGACTGTTCATTCATTCTAAGCCAAAATGAGTTCTAAACAATACTTTATCGTACATTTTCGGGACTAGAAGCACTAAAAACTTATATTTCTGACTTATACGTCTTCAAAAACATGGCCGATAATTTCAACGTTCCGTTTTTACGTCAAAACATCAATATTATGGCAGCTCATGCCACTTTGAGTGTCCAGACAATAGTCGAAAAACCAGAATTGTATCTTGCCTACTATTCAGAAATGTACCACAGGTATCCGTTACCGAGTGGTAGAGTGAATAAAAGAATCTTCCAGTTGAGTTTTTATCCCGCGATTCTAGCCACATTTGTGTGAACTTATATTTTACTGAACTGAATAATTCTTCACTTGACATCTGTATATTATGTGAAATTAGCGAGGGAATCTGCTTCCTCATTATTGGGGATACCAATATGGGCAATGAACCCATTTAAAATTTAAAGAACATAAATGTAAGATTTTAGAGATTATATATTTATGATCACTAACACACGGGCACAGGGAAAATCTTCTTGTCTAAAATTACCATGGAGACAAGTTTCTAATTGTGTTAAAAAGAGGTATATCATTTAGACCTTTATATGTGAAGCCTTCCTCTAGCTGTAGTTGACGTAGCCGAGAAATCTGGGCTCTGTCGAATTTTTTTCTCTCCGTGTTCGTCATAAGGCGACAAGACACATTGCCGGCCATATAATACCAGTCGCCGTAAGACCGATAATCCGGGCTATTGTTGACGATAGCTTTCAGTGAGCGTCTGTAGATATGACAGCTTTTGAAGGCATTAAATCAAGTTAAAAATTTAGAGCCAAAGGAAGCAGGACAGATAACTGCGGTAAATACAGAGGCTGAATCGGATAGTCTGAAATATTTTCATGTTTTATACTGGGGAGATGAAACGCAGCAGAAATTTCATTTGTTTCTGGACATTTTGAAGCATCAGTAAAATATGTTTTATTGACAATCTCAATCTCAAATAGTGAGAATGATGGCAGATGAAATCGTTTTAAATGAAAATCTCTTTAACAGTTTTCTTGAACCTACACTCGCAAAAATGAAAAACTCCAATCAAACTATTATGATAATATTTCAGGTGTCCACAAAATCTTTGTTATATTACATGAACGCAATATTAATCTGTTTTGAAGCTCCTCCTAAATGCACTCTGTAAGTGATTATTGTATTTTGATCAAATGCTACGATTTAAAAAGGTCACAAATTTGGGTCCAAGGTTAGAACGTTTTACCGTTAAAATTTTAATCGGAGCTTTAAATCACATTCAGTTTTAAAAGACTGATTAAACGTATTAATGAGTGCAAACAAATGGCAAATTACAAATGAAACAACTTCTAACAAGTTATTTTTCTATTGAAAAAAAACAGTCATATAACGACAAAAACCATAGATTGAAAAACACCAGTGAGAAGGAACAATTGCAAATCATGCGATAAAAAGTTAAACTTAATTCTGTTGGATTCCTCTCGCTTACGTAATATTTAAGCTGGAGATTTAAGTCCTCAAATCTAATTCCCAGTTGTGGTTAATACATGTTTTTTTGTATTCTTCTTAACGTGCGGTTTACATTTTTATATCTCATGGATTTACAACTTAAAAAATCAAAACCCATGTATCTCGAGGTACTTTTTTTATTTCTATTCTCCAGGGCATGATCTGAATCAACAACACTTTAATTCTGAAGAAATTTCTACGTGAAACGCTAGTGGTAATAACTTTAACATAAACACGACAGACCATCGAGGACATAATCCCATTGACCTTTTCATAAGCAGCTTAACTATTATGTAAAAGTTAACTCTTTCTGACAAAGAACAAAAATAAAACATCGATGTGTTTACATCGTAAATTTTACAATGTGTTGCGAGTGTTATGTTTTCGAATTGCTTAAAGCTGTCAAGGATTCGAATAACCAGATTTCTTTTTTCAAGATTAATTGACAAGTTATTTGTGCGTTTCATGTCAACTTGTATTAGTTTGGCTATTGTATTACAGTTTAACAACATTTAACCCAGAAAGTCGTGGATTTTATTGACAACTCCAAAACTAAATGCAAAAAGGACAGAAAATTGTAAAAAAAAATAAAAAGGACGAAAAACAGTTGTATCTCCTAAAAATCTCCCGCCGGGCTTCTCTTGTCTATGTGGCCTATGTACGAACCGTTGAGGGTACGTCCGATCTCAGGGAAATGATGCAGTCTACCAGCTTATCCAGCACTTCTCGATACACACATGTCCAGTCTTCAGAACACAGACATCCACCCTATGGCCGTCAGAGTACATCTGACCCAGAGCGAAACTAACAAGCATTCTGAGAGAGCGGAAATTTCAGTGAAAATTCAACCTTTCTGAGAAAAGAACTTGAGCAGAAGAAGAAAAGGATTTGTCACTCACCATGGTAGACTCCAATATAAAATCAAGCATATTTCCGGAGAGCGTTTAGAATACAGGCGGAACACTTTTATTTCGATGAATATTTCAAAAGTCGCAATTTCAGTAAATATTAGCAGAACAAAATGTAATCATGATTTGCAACTCATCAAGATATACTAACATATTTCAGCACAATATCTGAGGGCCTTTAAACGTCCATAAAACTGAATTCGTTTGAAACTGCAAAAGTAAAAAATCCAGTAGGTCCACTGATCAGTTTTGCGTAGTACATGAGTAGTTTCATTCCGAAAAACGTAAGAGCCACGTTAACTCAACATCTCGGCACTTTATTTTGCCATTATCATCTCGACTCATCAACTTGATAAGTGGCTCACCATGGTTAACTTTATACATACCGAAAATCGGAAGAGTATTTAAAAAATTTCAGAAATAAGTCCGTAAAACTTATTCCCCGGACTGACGGGCAGAGTGCAAAATTATAGATGTGAACTAACATTCTAAGGCCCCAGTAATGTCCATGGGCCCCTACTGAAGCATAAACAACTAGTTTACACCCAAAAATCAGAATCTACTCAAACCTTCACATTGTCCTTAAAACCCCTATTTTCAGTTAAAGAAAATGAATTGATATATTTCACTCGGTTGGTTGCTTTAGCTTATTGATGCTTCCATTCGTAGGAATGGTGTTGATCTATTTTGCATTTCAAATACATAGTCCTAATATATCAATACCAAGAAAATGATGATTTAGAAATAAAACAAAAATATCGACCACAGTTTCACGTCCTATTGACGATAATGTTAATGTTACAATTTTTGGCAATCTAAATATGGTTAAGGCTTTTGCATTCTCAGCCAAATTGTGGTATTTATAAACTTGATGAAACGTTTATAAAGGGCACAATCATAAATTGATTGAAAAGTTAAAATGGGTACTACAGATCTGCATTTGATTAAATCCAATTTTCAAATAACCCAGAAACATGCCAAATGTTGAACGTTATGTTATAGATTTACCCTACTGTGTTACGCCTTTTAATTATTAGATCATGTATTATTCCAAACGGAGACTGGACAATCAATGTACTCAAACCACTCGACTGATAAGGTCAAATGACGCTTTGCAGCGACCATTATGAAGTTGCCTTGTTCAAAATTGCGATGAACCAAATCAAGGAAAGTAAAACTGATCAAACTTATACGTACATAAACATACATACGATTAGTTGTTCCTTACATTTAACTAAACGTGAGGAAAGGAAACCAATTTGCATATGTACGTGAAATATATGAGCAGGTAACCATTTTGTTAAGAACCATTATGTACAATTTAGTCTAGTATATTTAGAACAAACATTGAACGATTCATATTCGTTTCAACGTTACAACAGGCAGTTTGTCAGTAGACAGACATTTGACGTATTGCAATGGTTTTCCCGATATAGATGTGTTGAATGAATGAAATGTGGCAGATTTCCAAGAATATTCCAGACAACGAAATCCCCTGAGAGATTTAAAACGGTCATTGTGACTTGCTTGCATTATATATATTTTTCTGTGCAAACTATAAATGTAAAAGTGCTTGTACAAAGTGTATATAAAATTGTAATGATCCGAAAGTCTAAGTGAGATGGCTCATTGTCACAAACTGGTATTTTGAACAAGACAACGTACCCATGCTCTTTGAAAAGCTTCTGTTGATCTCGTCAGTTGATCGGTTGACCTACATGTATCGTAGAATCATTTACTTTCTAACAAAATTCTTTCTATACATTTAAGCCAAGTCTATTATGCCTTGTAAAGAGTTTACTCCCATCTGGCTATATTCCTTTGAAGTAAAGATACCAACTTCGGATTTCGTTTGAAAAAAGTAAGTTAAAACACAAACGTTCACCAATACATGGCAGCTAAACAATAATTTATAATCCCTTAAATGAATTGTTTATATTTTGTAAGCAGAGATTTACATAGCTAATAAACTGGTTTATTTCCAGGAACGGTAGATAATGACATACATATTTTACAAAACTATTCCATTATAGCCCATCCGCTGTTAAATATAGGGGAAATTATGTTGATAAAGAATTAGATAATTGTACGATCGTTATATTAAGCAGTACAAAAACAATAGCCTTCTGCTGATACCAATCCGGGGATGTACGTTAAAGTAGACTGAACAAACAAGAAAACACCACGTTAAAGTAGACTGCACAAGCAAGTACTGGTGAAAACAGCTACATTCATAAAATATGTCTTGTTCATATACCATTCTGTTTCATAATGCGTTTAAAGGTCAAAGCTTGCACTTTAAAGTACATTCACGACTTGCACCTATATATATTTAAAATTTTGACGGAAGGGGTTAATGGATTTGATATGAGCGACATAAAACATGTCGAATTATAAGTTGAGAACAAAACAGACGGAAAGTATTAACTTACTTTCCCTCCTATTGTCTGGGGTTGGACATTCTTAGTTATATGAAAACGACCAATCTTTGATATTAGTATTGACGTACGTTCTCAGCATCTACGTAGAGTACAATTTAATATGTGTAAACTGAATACGGAAAACTAATAGAGAGTTCGCTTAATTGGAACTGTTGTCACAAACAGCACAAAATGGGGATAATAAAAGCCAGCAGTACGGCCACAGGGAAAATGCTAGACTAAAATAACCACCAATTTTATAAATGTACTTTTATGATAAAATCAACGTCGAACAACATCACTACAATCAAGTCCGAATAGCCACTGGTTCGTTGACCGGCTTTATAAGTTCGAAATACAAGTATAAGCGTACCTGCCCACCTTTCCACATAGGTTCCATTGAGTGAAAGACCCACCCGGTTCGATATATGCCACTTTTAATAGAGGACTTTCATCTTTGCCCGAAATCGTTATCTGATAAGTACCTTTTTATTAGTAAATTAGTTCATGTTATGGACCTCCAGAATTATAGGTCTGGGGGATGTCTACTGATATGCTTTTACGTCTTAAAGCGGTCACACGCCCCCTTCTCACATGTATGATCCAAATAAAAACGTAGTCGTGACTCTGTATCAAGGGAATTTGATGGTTTAGCTAATCCTAGAAGCCAACATAACCTTACTTAGTCAGAACGCCTTGCCTAAACGATAACGATGTAAGAACTACATCGAAACGTCGTCACCCAATAAACCAAGAAGTTGTTATCCATAAGTAATTCTTCACCTTAAAGTAAGCTAATGGGACATCATAATATATATCGTTATAAAACCTGTTGATAGATGCTTGACAATAGTTATTACAATGTATGTCTAGACAGGATTATGATTGAGGAGGTAGAACGGCGGCTAAACAACACTTTATTATCAAAAACTTGATAACGAAATAAGGCCTGAAAATGTATGAAATTGCAATAGAATTCTTCGTTCCCTTGAAGAAAAAGGCTATATCAACAAGCATTCTGAGAGTATTGCATAGCAATACATAGTCTCCTACCGGAAAACTGGTAATTATATCAAATGTCTGAAGTCGAAGGGCGATAGCTTCGGAAAAGATGGTCAGAGCGGAATAAAATCTAAACTTGGTCTGTAACCCACTATGGTGTACGCTCGTACAGAAAAAGAATTGAGAAGCTTTAAGCATCTAGAAAAAAGTTCGGAAAACTGTTAGTTTTGTGAGATTTATAAAGTCCAAGGGCGATAACTTTGGTAAAAATGAACGCAGCGGAACAAAGCGTAAACTTGATTTGTAACCCACCATTGCGGACCCACATACAAAAAAACCAATTGAATATCTAAAAGCGTATAGAAAAAAAGTCCGGAAAACCGACGGACTGACTGACTGACGGGCGGAGCACAAACCTATAGTCCCCTTCGGCTTCGCCGTTAGGGGACCAAAAATTTGTCTGTACAATTCTGTTAAAATTCCCCCCAGCCTATCAAGAACATATCTTCCTTGTAAAAGATGTACTGACAAACATTATTGAACTAATGACCTAAAGCAATTACAACAATAAAAGCCCTGTGGTAATACCGTTAGTCTTACATGATAATTACTTCCAACAGGTTTTCCGAATGATTTATATCATCTCTGCCCAGTATTATCTCTCCACGTATATTTTGTTCTTTTGATGTACATCAAACATCTTTTATAATATTGTGTATCCAGATTGCCCTCAAGCATAGCTTTACTGGAAGTAATGAGATATTGACAAAACTTCCTTGTTATTTTTATAATAAACCATACAGTCGAAGTTCCGTCTATAATACTTGTGTGGCTGCATGTAACATTGTGTGCCATTTGGTTCAAAACAATGTCTGGATTAAAATCAACTTAATTAATTCAGGTATCAATGTAAAAAATGTCAACTTAACTATGACGCGGTGACCGCTTTTTGTGTATTCGTATCATGTCCTCTTAACTGGATCTAGATATAAAACGCTACCATGGTGTATATTGCCGGCAGATGGGGTGAAGGTTAGTATTGTAGAGATGATCAGGCGGGAAAACGCCGGTGATCTATCTGCCCATCAACAAATAATTAACTTTATGTAATTTACTAATACATGAATATTCGTAAGAAATTCATTCCAACCTCGGTCGAGTATCTTTTTTAAATTTCATAGATATTTATATGTACATGGATGTGGTTTAAATTCTAAAGCCTAGCGCACACGAGAGGCGCCGGCTGAGCTGTCGGCTACGCGTGGCTGAGAGCTAAGCTGTTTCCCCCGTGTGGGCGTAAATTTTGGTGAGATTTTCGCCTCTCGAGGCGGTGAGGAAAGTATTTAGCATGTTTGATATGTTCTGCCTCTCGTGGCAAGAATCTCACCGTGTGCGCACAACATAAGCTGCCGGCTGAGCTGAGAGGAGGGATAGTCCAATCGCGTGTGCCTATTAAATCATGTGACCACTTAGAATATTACGTAACACGAGTAGTGACACTTGTGTAGATCAGTGAACTTGGGTGACCAATAACCTGCCTCAGCCGAGAGCTCATCGTCTGCGCTGAAATCTGTAGCTGCTCCCTTGGCCACACGTACCTTTTGTTTGGGGAGTTAAGTAATTTTTTACGATCACTTAGAAGGTAGTTTTTGTAATGGTACATTCAAGTGTGTGTGTGTGGGTGGGGGGGGGGGGATATCTGCAAGCAATTTCTACATTATAACCGTTGGTGTTTTGTTGAAGTTTTGTTGGGTTAATATTCTTTTGTTTCCTTCTTTGTGTTTTTATCTAAAATATAATTTTTCAGTTATCAAAATCGCGTGTCCCCCTTCGTTTGCCATTCGTTGGAGGAAGGTAATGCCTCCTTGGAAAAGGCCAACGAGTCAGCCTGTGGTCCGAACCAGATATATTACAAATTGAGTACGCAGATAACCCCCAAACATATCTCTAAACATCAGAATGGATTTATTTAACCACTTATGATCAACTGGTTAATTTCCTCCTTCCTGGAGGGAGACGTGCATTATCGCGCTCCCCAATCCCAGCAAGTATCTTCACAATCTATCGAATTATACTAATCTTGCTTTAACGAGGTTTGTCTGTAAGACGATGGAAAGGATAATCAACGATCGACTTGTCTGGTATCTGCAGGAGAACAGTAAAAATTCAACAAGCTCGACCAAGGGCCGATCTTTCGGTGCAGTTGGAGACCTTTATTAGAAATATTGTTGTGCGAAAGGAACATGCCGTGTCTGTCATCATTGATTTGGAAACGGCCTATGAAACCATCCTTGAAATACGGCATTCTCACAGATGTTTTTTGGTATGGGACGCAGTGGGCGCCTGTCAAATTTTGTTGCTAACTTCGCTCTGATTCATTTGAACAAGAAATGGGTGTGCCACAGGGGAAGCGCCCTGTCCCCATATAATGGATTCCACTTCGTATCTACTAAGACCGTGGTCATGCATTCATGTAACCCCATGAAGCTATACTTGGGCCTCGATCTTAAGTTCTGTCGTATACAATTGAGGGTTGTCAAACAAACTTAAATCCTTAGTTTCATCTTAGCTCATACATTTTTGCGCCCCACATCAAAATGTTAAAGTGGCATGAGCTGCCAAAATTCACACTTTTTCATAATTTCTGATCGTCACGACAGTAAGAGACTTTGAAGGCCATCGAAAAACTAAATGATTGGCGTTAGAATGAGAAAAATCCATACAGTATGTGGCCTGTACGAACCGATACCTTGTTCGAAAAGTAAACAAAATTTAAATAACCGGGACGACCATTCATTCATTCTAAGCCAAAGTTAGTTCAAAACAATACTTTATCGTACATTTTCGAGACTAAAGGTACTAAAAAGCTTCTGAATTGTTAGTCTTGACAAAAATAGTCAATAATTTCAACATTCCGTGTCAACCTCAAAATATCAACATTTTGGCAGCTCATGCCCCTTTAAAAGCCAAGTGCTCCAGGGGATTAGATATAATAAGAATCCTTTCCAGTACCAAACTGGGTAGGGGAATGGGATATTCTTATAAATCGGCACAGGTCTATAGTCCGGTCCGTTTATTCTTTAAGTGGCATTTAGAAGTTGCGGTTTATGACCGTTATGGTCCGTTCTGGATGGTGCTAGGAAAACATCGAGTCTTTACTCAAACAGCAGAATCAAACTAGGTGTCCAATATTCCACGAAACAGAAAGCTCATCCACAACCCTGCCCGCGACTGTGTTTTACAACCGTTTTTATAAGGACTCCCTCTCAAGGCTGCGAGTGTAGACTTAAAGGAGGTCGCAAATGTGAGACCTCCTAGTTCTCTACCTTGGCAGACGAGCATGCCAAAGTTCTTCGATAACAAATGTTGACACGACAGGTCTAACACAAATTCTCTTATAATCCAACAACAATTTGCTGAGATTTAGAATAACTTTGAATAACACAGCTTCCTTTACATGTATGGATTGAGGGACGACGACCGAGTTGCTGCTGCGGCAGTGTTTTGCCGTAATGTGGATTCCGTCCGCCTTTCTAATCCAGGGCCCGGGTCTATAAAAAAATGTCCTGTACTCAACCCAGACTCCATGCTTAACTCTCATTGAGCATACTACCATGAGTTTGGATCAGAGATTGAGATAATAAAACATTTTGAGAACGTGCTCAAATGAGTATATAAACTAGTCAATCTCAGTCAAGTTGAGCACAAATTATTGGAACTCTCTAGGAAGGGAGGTAAAGATGAACGTTTGTTTTGGTGGTGGTGCAATTTTGTCAAGTCATCGGCAGGTCCAATGGACTATATGCCCAGAATGGAGGTCACGTGGTATTTGATTTGCAAACGCCGCCATTATTAAGAGATGCCACAATATCGACCCAAATCGACCATGCAAGCGCGCATCATCTATCATTGGCGGCGCTTTTTACAAAGTCAGATCCAAACCAGCCAATGGGACGTATATAGTTCATTGGGCAGGTCAACCATTTGGAATTAGGTAAAACTAAGGGTTTATCCGTTCCAAAGTTAGCGTAAAAAACTAATAAATATCGATAACAAAACCGATAGCTTTCTCAGAATTTCGTACTCAGCTGAGCACAGAAACGAACTCGAAAGTTTTATTGATCCCGAAGTGTGAGTTTGGAGTTGAGCACGGAAAGGGGCTCTTGAACAAAGGGTCGTGCTCAAGCAAGTTCTATAATTCCGGCCGTAGTTCTATTTTTCTCCCGAGACTCCAACACTTCTTTTCGCCGTGGATAATAGCCACACATGACTTAGACAAGTCTGTCATCTGAAGAAACTCTGTGTCGAGACATACACAATTTGTGAAGGTAATCCAATACATCATCAAACAGATTTGGAAAACTTCGTAGGATGAAGAAACACTACTACATAATAAACTGGCTCAAATATAGGCAGAGACCAGACACTTCATTTTTTCTTCTTTTATTTCAAGGAAAGGCAATGTTATTTTATCACGGCAAACTTCTTGAAATAGCTTTTCACAAAGGTGTTGTCGTTATTGTCACATTTTTAAAGAGATGGGTTTATACCATAAAATAGGAATTCTTATCGCAATATACATATATTCATATACTTCATATGGAAAAAATGAAGCCATTTTAACATTGCATTTTCTTTAAACTTCCAATCAGTGATATACAATCGTTTAAACTTGTTTGTTAGTTTTTTAACAGTCGTGTTTAAAGCGTATTTTGATGGAAAAGGGTTTGCTTGACGAACTTTATCTTCTCTTCCCATGTGCGTTATTCTATGTGAGAGTATATAATAAATTATTTATTTGTTCACACGAGATCGAAGCCCTGTTCTCCTCAGTTCTAACCGATGTTCATTTCAGTTCTAAGCATCCCGAATGCATCCGTCTCACTGTGATATGTCAGAGTGTTTTACTGGATAGTGTATATGATAGTGTTGGCATAGTTCAATCGTAATGATTGAACGCAAAATGTTCCGTCCACCAATCAAATTTGAATTGGTCATAAGGATATAGTGAAGGCAATTGTAGAATCATCAAAGGCTCTTCTTGACACGTGTAGCCATCATGAGGAATTTAAGGTTATCCTTTCTTCTTTAAAAATTATAGCTGAGAAATGCGGAAATTGGCATTGATCTTTGTTTTAATGTCCGTGTAGATCGGAATACGTTACATCGATTCCCATCTATGTTACATTTCTGGTATGAATATAGCAACTTAATATATTGGCGTCAAAAGCATTTTCATATTATTCAGTGTGTTGCGTTTGATTTGAGTTTTATCGATTAGCATGTTCTCATTGATTGATATGTAAACACTTGCAAATGATAAATGTAAAACGGAAATCAGCGAATAAAAGATTAAAAGAGGCTCAAACACATGTGATTGAACAAAAAAGCTGATGTATTTATGTTGTTTTTCATCAATATTCTCCTTTGATCGTTTGCACGTGTTATCCCTTAATAGTTCGGCTTGATATGATAAAAGGATCTTCATGCTAAAACAAACCTTTTGCTTTCAGTAAACCGCGGCTTTACGAGAATGCTGCCCGCTATTTTTTTATTATTTGCATGTATTCGATTTCCAGCCTGCAAATCGCCATGCGCGGATCTAGGAGGGGGTTACGCGCCCTTTTAACGGCGAATATTTTTTTCAGACAAGTTATTTTCTACCTGCATAGTTTTCTGCCTCAAGGTACGGCTAGATCTGTTTAAACGCATTTCTACATTTTTACACGAATTTTATAAGGTTTAAACATATTTTTGTTCTCATCTGCTCCCAGTTCATCGGCTGTTTCCAACAAGCACCCCACAATACCAGTGACGAATAGATTGCATTCATCTCAACATATTATTATGCGACATATTAGTCCAACTTCTCATCGCGCAATATCATCAGTTTATTTAGTGACACCTGGTTGAAACATGCAGGTTAAGCGACGTGATGACATGTAATTTCTATAGTTCCATCTTTGGGATAGCAAATAAATGTTAGTTACTAACATGGCAGTGTTCCGTTTTTGTCAAACCGATAACAATGTTACAGTGTAACAAGCTAAGGATCGAATTTCAAGTTAATATCATTGGCATGAAAGATATAACGTTTTGCGTTTTCCCATAACAAATGCCGTGTTGATGGTTTTCCAACAACATAGCCAATATGTCTATTGACGTTACAATTTAGCTATCGTTGCCAATTAATAATTCCCACGTCCATTGCTATTGTACCTCACATATTCAAATAAACATGGACGTCGCTTGGTATTTTGGTTATTTGGATAGAAATCGGTTCTTATGGCATTGAACATGGGGAAACCCCCAATAATATATGTCAACTTTTTCATTGCACTCTGTGAATGAAAGAAAACCAGATTTCACTTAGCATTTTGTGTTAATGATCTTCCAAATTGCCAATAAATAAAAGAAATGAACAAATATAAAATTGTATTCCCCACTTGACAATAAGTTTTCACGTAACTGCCATAAAATTGTCAAATGTATATATGTTTTATACACAAAATCGAACAGAAAAAATGATATAAATTTGGTAGTTTTGATGTCAGACTAACTATTTTTGTGCGACTTTTAAAGATCTCAATCATCACATTGCTAACAGTATCCATGCAAATATGTAATATCAAAGGTAGAAATGTAAAAAAAAAACAGTCAACGTCTTCTGCAAACCATTTGGTTATTGATACACACTAAGATCACATATAACACGTTATAGATGAAGTACCCAATGATTCTGTGAATAAGCATTGTTTTTGTTACCTAACTTTTCAGGTGCAACAATTGTAAGTCTTTCAGACGGTTACTAGGCACTACTCCATGTTAGACGTTTATCCTAAAGTAAAAAAAAGATTGTTGTAACAATCTGAAATAGCAAAGCTTCATTGCAAATCATCATTGCCGATGTACTGAGCAACGAAACAATCTCAGTCAGAAAGACCAAAGGGTCTCGTTCTATCAAGATGGTGTAAGTTACGCTTGTCGCGAATGTTAGTTTACACATGATCACAAATTTGGTGGAGCAGCTTCATGTTGCGTGTGTGTCGGGGGGGGGGGGGGGGACTCCGGGGCTAAGTCTTAGTACCTTTATTTGTTGTATATTTCTTGTATATATGGTTCAATTTTCAATGTTTTATGGTCAAGTGGGAAATGTCTTACTCCACGCCATTTACCATGAGTACTGGTCTTAGACAAAGTGGAGTTATCTCCTCATTAATCTTTGCAGTTTACTTACATGAACTTGACCTTGCTTTAAGTGCTGCCTGTGTTGGTTGTAATATGGCTGGTACGTTCATCAATCATATTATAAATATATGCAGACGATATGTATCTGGTATCCCCATCTGCTAAAGGTCTTATGAAATTGTTGCATGTCTGTGAACTGTTCTCAGGTACTCGTGATATTCTCTACAACGTGAAGAAATCTGTATATATGGTTTTAAAATTGAAGCTATATAGGAACTTTTAATATATCTAAATGGTGCTGAACTGCTAAACGTTGATAAATACATCTACTTGAGACATATAATTACAAACGATTTCAACAGTTACTGTAATGAAGACAAGAAGCCAACTCTTTATTACGAAAGTTCAAAAATTGTTCATGGGAAGTAAAATGTAGATTATTTCGATCGCATATTGGAGGTATATACTGTTTCAGTACGACTGTAGTGCAAGTGACATGTTTGTGATTCAGGATATACCAACATTTCATGTAATTGTAAGGAAGGCTTTGTATAGTCTCATATATAGATCCAGTGAATGTGCTAACTATGTATTACCCCGATATGGCCACTGTCTCACCAATCATTTCCCTATGGAGTGAAAATCTATACTAATAGTTAGAATAGGTTAGATGAAAACCTCTGGTGTAATCAAAAACATTGTGCCCATGCCATATAGACTGCTGTCTGAAATAAAATTAGTATTATTATGTAATTACACGCAAGGAATTTATCTATGTTGCCGCGAGTAAAATACCCTTTAAAGTGGCCTGAGCTGCCAAAATGTTGACATTTTGGCGTTATAACAGAATGTTGAAATTATTGGATATTTTTTCTCTAGACGTATAATTCAGAAGCTTTGTGGCGCTTCTATTCTCGAGAATGAACGATATAGGGTTGTTTTGAACTAACTTTGGCTTAGAATGAATGGATGGTCGTCCCGGTTATTTAAATTTTGTTTACTTTTGGAACACTATTTCGGTTTGTATAGGCCACATACTGTATGGATTTTCCTCATTCCAACGCCAATCAATGGCAACCATCCCATATAGGTCGTTCAAGTGAAAACCCAGTCAGAACATTTTTCAATTGTTTTTTGACTGAGTGGGATTCGAACCCGCGACCCATTGGTGGAATGCTTTCGGATTGAGCGCCCAACGCTCTACCTACTGAGGCACGGAGGCCCACAATTTTTGGTAAAAAAGAAAGTCCCTAACTTCTTCTGTTTGGGAAAAATACAGAAACCCGCCCATTGTGCCTTTATTTTCCACCACTACATAATACCAACACAGAAAAATATCATGCGTGTTGACTGGACATTCTCTTGACCGTGCCTCTTTTCGACACAGAATGTGAAAAACAACGACTATATTGTTTTATTAACGTTCCAAAAGTGTTTTTCAGATATGCTCCATGGAATCAATTTTGTAATTAGCATCATTTGATGAAATCTCTAAGATTCTGTAAGTAGCAAAACCAGCAAGAAGATGTGTTGATGCATGGGTAGCGTTTTATCAAACAATGTAGTAAATAAAATGTCTAAATCATAAACTTAACATAAATACCATATTTCGTTGGAGAACAAAGACATCCGAAATGGGTAGATAATGATATTTATTGCATTCAAACTAAATACCAGGAAGATTTATATTTGTCTTCTTTGGAAATTATTTTTCGACATTTCTTGTTATATCTTACTTATAAATAACTCCTAGTGTTTTTCTGAGAACAGGAACTAGACACATCAGTGTTATTTATATCCATCAAAGGAATATAGTCTTACAATACGTCTTATACCCAGTTATATTTAACTGTCTACCCACATGGATTTATTTACATCTACAAAATAACATGTGACTAGTAACTGCAAGTTCTGTTTACCCATGATTAGTATTTATAAACCAGTAACATTCAACCACGATATAAAAAATAATAGCCTGTGATACATCACTTAATTTGGCATTGGTTGTCGAAATTGTGCAAATGGTGTAATTTCAATTCTTTATTTCTCCCAGACCAGTAAATCTGGCATCGGGGTAAAAAAATTATTACAAATATATAAGCATAACATGGCAGGTAGTACCATAGTGAAGTATCTTACAACATCAGAGCTTTGAAAACAAAGCTTTTCGACAGTATATACAGAAGGATTGTTGGATAAGTTATACATTTTTAATATGTTTGGGTAGTTTCGGTAATATTTAGGTATATATTTATCTCAACTTATTTAATCTATGACATATAAACACTATTAAAAACACGAAAAACTACATTTAGATGAAGTTAGAACCTCATAGGATAAGCTCTAGTAAGCTTGGTCTGTTAATTTTTGTCTTATAGTTAATTTTAGCCACTTAGGATGAGCTGACATTGTTTGATCCTCCCATATATAAGTGAGGCCACATTGGTTTAAAATGTCTTTAACCTTCTTTATCCATGGGGAACATACTGAGTCCATTTTGTATAAGTAGTAATAAGACTGGTATGATAGTTTTTCGGTGTCGTTTTAAAGGATTCGGCACCAAAACATAACCATATTTACATAAACATCAATATATAAAGGAGTCCTACCGAGTTCGCCGTACACAAACAAAGACGGGGTGTTTTTTCTTATTTTTAACATATTTTTTACACCAGTTTAAATGAAATCTTTCTAAAAGTAGCAATTTTTCGTGGCCCCAGATTTCACACCCGTACAAAATAATTGGTTTGACAAGGACGTCAAAAAGATCAGTGACAAAATATATTGACAGATTCAGTCTGTTAGCTTTTTGTATAAAGGAAAACATTGCTTTATTGCCTTGAGTATAAGATGTTTTTGAGCTTGTAGAAACCTTCCATTTTTGGTAAACACGATTCCGAGGGAGGTATATCTATTAACAACTTCTATCTTTTCATTTCCAAACATGAACTTTGATTTGGGACTTCTTCCCTTTTCCAAAGGCAATCAATTTTGTTTTACTTATATTAATTTTTAGTCTCTATGTCTGACAGTAATTTAAAAATGATTTCCATATTAGTTTCATTTCTTTGACTGATTCTGCCAACAGAACTGTGTCATCCGCATATAAAAGTAACAGTATTTTTAGAAAGACAAGAGCATCATTTTGGTAGAATTCTACTCCTCTACATAGCAATTCTAGGTAATCTTTAAGATCATTCAAGTATATTGAGAATAAAAATGGCGACAACTTTTCCCCTTGTTTTAGACCAATATCAATTCCTATAAAATCTGTTGAAAAACCATTTTCACGCGAAACACAGCATTTAACATCTTTGTACAAATTGACTATAACTTTCATTAGTTTTCCATTTAACCCATTACTTCTCATTTTTCTCCAGAGGGCACAGCGCCACACTGAATCGAACGCCCGGCGAAAATCAACAAATAAACAATATAGTATTTTCCTTGATGAGTCCATAATATCCAACAGTGATTTAAGAACAAAAATATTATCAAGTGTGGAATAAGCACTTCTGAAACCCATCTGATTTTCTTTGATAACATTAAGTTTGTCGGAGAAGTTATTTAGCCTAGCATTTAAAATGCCTGTAAATAGCTTCCCAAAGCAACTGACAAGAGTAATTCCCCTGTAGTTAATTGGGTCAGATTTATCTCCTTTTCCTTTATATTTACGATCACTAAAACACACGGGCACACGGAAAATCGTCTTGTCTAAAATAACCATGGAGACAAGTTTCTAATTGTATTAAAAAGAGGTATATCATTTAGACCTTTATACCCCATAAATTGCTGTAACAAATCAAACCTGTGATATTTCATTGGGTTGACGACTGACAGGAGCTTAGCCTTAGTCAGTAGAATTTTCTGGAATTATTTTGTAACACATTCACAATGGTTACGCATCTTAACTATGGCAAGAACATAACTATTGAACCCCATAAATTTGGCTTCCTCCACCCCCCCCCCCCCCCCCCCAGCACAGACCAAACTATGTAAAAAACAATAAACAAAACAACCACAAACTCCATCTCGCAACCAACAAATAACAAGGTTATAAACTCCATCTTACAACCAGCACACAACAAGGTTATAAACTCCATCTCATATCCTCCTTCCAGCAAACAACAAGGTTATAAACTCCATCTTACAGCCTACAACCAGCACACAAGGTTATAAACTTTATCTCATAACCTACTTCCAGCAAACAACAAGGTTATGAACTCCATCTCATATCCTACAACCAACAAACAACAAGGTTATAAACTTTATCTCATAACCTACTTCTAGCAAACAACAAGGTTATGAACTCCATCTCATATCCTACAACCAGCAAACAACAAGGTTATGAACTCCATCTCATATCCTACAACCAACAAACAACAAGGTTATAAACTCCATCTAACAACCTACAACCAGCACACAACAAGGTTATAAACTCCATCTCATAACCTACTTCTAGCAAACAACAAGGTTATGAACTCCATCTCATATCCTACAACCAACAAACAACAAGGTTATAAACTCCATCTCATAACCTACCTGTAGCAAACAACCAGGTTATAAACTCCAACTCATAACCTACAACCAGCAAACAACAAGGTTATAAACTCCATCTCGTAACCTACCTGTAGCAAACAACAAGGTTATGAACTCCATCTCATATCCTACAACCAACAAACAACAAGGTTATAAACTCCATATTACAACCTACAACCAGCACACAACAAGGTTATAAACTCCATCTCATAACCTACTTCTAGCAAACAACAAGGTTATGAACTCCATCTCATATCCTACAACCAACAAACAACAAGGTTATAAACGCCATCTCATAACCTACCTGTAGCAAACAACCAGGTTATAAACTCCATCTCATAACCTACAACCAGCAAACAACAAGGTTATAAACTCCATCTCATAACCTACTTCTAGCAAACAAAAAGGTTATAAACTCCATCTAACAACCTACAACCAGCACACAACAAGGTTATAAACTCCATCTCATAACCTACAACCAGCAAACAACAAGGTTATAAACTCCATCTCATAACCTACTTCTAGTAAACAAAAAGGTTATAAACTCCATCTTGATTTACCAACAACCCAGCTTGAGGGACTTTTCCCAGAATCCAATACTACATTGAATAATATAACATATAAGCATGAACATGTTAACAGTACACTTAATGTGCTCTTTAAAATATCATCTAATCCAGCCGATTTCCCTGATTTTGGTTTAGCTATAACATGCCGTATTTCAATTTCTGTAATAGGGAAATCAAGCTCGTTATACGTTATAATTGTTATATGTTAGTGCCTCGTCCGTGCTATCTAAACTCTCAGATGATGTCATCTCCTCGTTTTGTGCTTGGAAGAACTTCAGATAAATTTCCGAGTCGATTTGACATTTTTCTGGTTTCTTTTCCTTTAATAATTTCCAGAAGCTTTTCGAGGTTGTGTTTTTCAGTTTTCTGAATTCCATACATTTGTTAAATTTGAATACACTTTCTGCCTAACAGTGGCATGAGCTGCCAAAATGTTGATATTTTGACGTTAAAACAGGAATGTTGAAATTATCGCCTTTTTTCTCAAGACGTATGATTCAGAAACTTTTTAGTGCTTCTAGTCTCGAAAATGTACGCTAAAGCATTGTTTTGAAGTAAGTTTGGTTTAGAATGAATGAATGGTCGTCCCGGTTATTTAAATTTTCTTTACTTTTCGAACACGTTTTCAGTTCGTACAGGCCACACATACTGTATGGATTTTCCTCATTCCAACGCCAATCATTTAGTTTTTCGATGACCTTCAAAGTCTCTTACTGTTGTGACTATCAGAAATTATGCCAAACGTGTGAATTGTGGCAGCACATGTCGCTTTAAGTATGCAGTTCTTAGATTCTTTGCTCTTAACAATATGATTATCATGATTTGCTTCATTTTTTTTCTTTTCTATATCTTAATTTAGCTACATAATTTTCTTTCCTTTTAAGTTTACATTCGGGACCGAACCATCGTCTTTTTATTTTTGAGCCAGACACTCGTTTTTTCTTTTGGTATCCAAATGTCTTAACACATCTAGTGGAGAACACCTGTTGTATGTTATTTACTATTTCATCAACTTCTATTTGACAAATCTCATTAGAATTCTGTATGACTTTGAAATCATTGAAAATATTTTCGATATCTGTTAGATTTATACTGTTAAGGCAGTTGTCGGATTTAACTGGGTCCCACGTTTTAATCTTTTCCCTTTTATGGATATTTTTCAGTTGTTTTGCTTTTTCCAAGTTTGTTACCAGTGTTGATATCATGGGTTTGTGAATATTTGAAAATAACGGGTTAAATTCTACTATTTCCAAATCAGAATATTCCTTAAAAAACAGATCCAACAGCATAATCAACAAAAGTTGAACCTGTTGTGGTTACATCCCCAATATTGCAATCTTTACCAACTCTTCCGTTTAAGATAAATAGTCCATTATTTTTACACATTTCAATGAATAATTTCCCATAATTATTAACTCGTCATTTGTCCTTACTGACCAGAGGAAGGCCAAGTTCTAAAATTCCCTGTTCAATGTTCATTTGATCCAGTTCACTATCATCTATATAACACAGCTCCACGATATTCAGGTCGAGTTCGTCTAAGTCCCGGGGGTCTTTGGTTCGAGCTTTGAAGTCTCCAATTAAACATTATAAGTCACATTTACATTTACGTGCTCGGTTGTTTAGAATATGCAATTCAATATCATTAAAGCTGTTTTCACTGGCATATCGCGCGTGTTTTCTGGTGGAATATAAACGGCATAAAATAACATATCATTCTGAGATTTTAACACTGACTTAGACATCCGAAATGAAAGAAAAAACTTAGAACACAGAATATCCCATTTGATATGTTTACTTAGTTCCAATTTGACAGCCACAGCTATTCCTCCCGATCTTGTGTTAGCAGACTTAAATCTGTTATTATAGTGGATTTCGTATCCCGGAATATCTAGCACATCACAATCGTTAAGTTTCGTTTCTGTAAAACAAATAACATCAATTTTTGGATAACAGTTTCAAACTCAGGAATGCGCAATTTTCCTTTCAGACCACACACGTTTAGTCCAACAACCGTAGGCTCGCGTGAAGTAAGCGTTTCTCCACCGTCATGTTCGTGCTCACAACACTGTGCCCTGAATATGTCCCCCGGGGACCGTTACGCATCCGAGCTAGGTCTGTCTTGTGTAGTCTGGACGGTTATATGACAGGGGATCTCGACGCTGTGGTTGAAAATCTTCTGGATACACCCTCCTGTTGTCAACATAAAGTCGGTCTAAGATGAGCTTAGCTTGTCTACCATCCGCTTTTGCCTGGCGTAACAGGGAGTAAAGGGGTTTTCGTTTCTCGGCTATTTCGGGAGGAAATTGTCCACTAATGCGATATTCCGTGTTGCGTAATTTCCCACCGGAGTATCGCACAATTTCTCTGTCTTTAAACGAGGAAAAGACTTCCCAAAACGATGCACCCGTTCAAAGTTTATATTCTTATCGATGTCTAGTTTATTTTTGATAAATTCTTTAATTATGACCTCAGTGTTTTCTTGAGCAGATCCAGGGATTCGCATGAAGACAGGATTATCGCGCATGCTGCGACATTTAAGATCGAGTATTTCTTCTTTCAATGCTGTGGTTTCCTTAATATATGGAGATAGGTCTTCTTTGTTTTGTTTTCTTTCAGTTCTTATTTTTACTATCTCACTCTTTAGTTCTTTTATATCTCTCGTTAGGTCGTCGTTAGAAAAACTGTGGGCGGTTTTCTGTACTTTTCCCAGACAGAAGAAGTTAGAAACTTTCTATTTTATCTGAGAAATGCAGACTCGAAAAGCCTGCAGATATATTTTGGAGTGTGAATCACAGACAAAAAGGCCTGAAATGAGAGTAATCTCACCACTAAGTAAACCGATAGTGATCGTTGTTGTTGTAATCAGGCTTCGTTTCTTCGTTTGTTTTTCGCCCCCATTTCTACATTCTAAATCTAACGGGCTATGTTTAATTCTAGTGATTTTAGTCGTAGTAAACTCCTGTAAATTGGTTTTCTTAACAGATGTTCAACAGGCTACGGCGGCAAGTGAACCTTTAAGATATATTCAAGGGGTATACATTAGGTAACTGTCCGTGACATGTTGAAAGGCGTAGAGGGGCTTTCATCATATTCCGTTTACTAAGTTGAGACACCAATGGGTCGCGGGTTCGAATCCCACTCAGTCCAAAAAAAATTGGAACATTTTCCGACTGGGTTTTCACTGGTGGTTGCCAGTTACCAACGGTAGGTCGTGGCTTCGTTTCTTCGTTTGTGTTTCGCCCCCATTTCTACATTCTAAACCTAACGCCTCCCAGAGACAGGTTTCCACAATAAAACTGGCAACTCCGCCATATAAGTGAAATAATCTTGAGCGCGACGTAAAACACCAAACAACCAATTAATCAATCAACTAAGTTGAAAATAAAAAATATAAACAGTGAATTAGTAAATAACCTTAAATGTTTACTCATTATTACACTTATTGCGTGATTTCGTTTAGTCGGTTTCCTGTTGCAGAGGGTGAGATGTCTTGACTTTAGGATATATATAACGTCTCACAGGCGTATCATTCGTAACCTCTCTATAAACACAAGCTACATAACTCCTGGGTATTTTCAACTCAGTCACACTCCAACTGAACTCCTTCTGACATCCCAAAACAACATCTGTTTAGGTAAACTTTATCCTCCAGGTTTAAGGGCACTTCACACGTGCAACACGATAGATCTGACACCCATCAACATCATCGATTGCGTCTAGCGCCACATAACTTGATATATATATCCATATAGCATGTTCTTGTCTTATGTGATAAACACATGTTTCTTCATTACAGATTTTTTAATGCTACTAATTGCAAACACATGTACACAGGCCTTACATTTTAATTAGATGCACGTTGTTTTTTGTTTTTTTTCGCATTTTCAACTCACTAAACCCTCACCAGATTAATAAAAATGTATCATAAAAGAAAATCCACGATAGCATGGAATTAGAAATACACAGCCAGAGTTGTAGAACAATCATAACAGCAACGATAAACCAGTCAAACATACAGTGCGTATAAAAGGTGCAAGTAAAATTTAGACAAATGGTTTAGAAAGTCCAACAAGATAGTAGCCAAACATAAATATCCACTTTGTTCCTACAAACAAAACCAGATTTCACCGTTGTACTTACCGGCTTGCGTACCTTATTCAATAACAATTCGTTTCTCCATTTAAGAGGTTTTAAATACTTGAAGTTGCAACTGTTTCAACTCAATTTGATTAACTTGTATTGTTCTAGTATTTTCACCCGAATAAATGACCTATCTATCATCAAGGACCATGTATTTCGAAGTTTAAAATATAATGTCTTTTTACCAATAAGCATAGCACCAACATGATTGACGGACAGGTTTCAATTGATAGATCACTTTAGGATGGTTGTTAGTTAGGTTTCATCCCAGCATACAGCCCGTTTTTTTTTCACTTAATAAACATACAATGTTGTCAAAAAGAAAATAAATCGTGTAATGTGGTGATAAACGCCAATCAATCCGTCAGTGACATTGTTACAATAACCTCTAGCAATATTAGTACAGCACAATGATAAAGTAGAAAGGTAAGATCATTATGCAAAGTAGATTTTCAAATCATATGTATCCTCACGAATATTGTAGAGTTCAGGAGTATATATATATATATAAAATGATGATGGTTGCGAGAAAGATGGGGTATAGCTTTAGCTTTACGGGAAGTAATGAGATATTGACAAAACTTCCTTGTTCTTTGTATAATAACCCATACAGTCGAAGTTCCGTCTATAATACGTGTGTGGCTGCATGTAACATTGTGTATCATTTGGTTCAAAACAATGTCTGGATTAAAATCAATTTGATTTATCCAGGTATCGATGTAAAAAATGTCAACTTAACTATGACGCGGTGACCGCTTTTTGTGTATTCTTATCATGTCCTCTTAACTGGATCTAGATATAAAACGCTACCATGATGTATATTGTCGGCAGATGGGGTGAAGGTTAGTATTGTAGAGATGGTCAGGCGGGAAAACGCCGGTGATCTATCTGTCATCAACAAATAATTAACTTTATGTAATTTACTAATCCATGAATATTCGTAAGAAATTCATTCCAACCTCGGTCCAGCATTTTTTTTAATTTCATAAATATTCATTTGTACATTGATGTGGTTTAAATTCTAACATCGTTTCCAGAGCAAGTTGATACATGTATGTGTAATTTGGGAAGGGGGTGGGTTTTGTAACGCGTCAAAAATCGCCGAAATAATTAAGTCGAAATTTGTGTAAGCATCGAATTTAATAATGTGTATTAATGATTAAGAAGTTAAGTAATTTTTTACGATCACTTAGAAGGTAGTTTTTGTAATGGTACAATTGGGTGCGCGTGTGTGTGGGGGGGGGGGGGGGGGGGTATCTGCAAGCAATTTCTCCATGAAGTTTCGATGAAGTTTTGTTGGATTAATATTCTTTTGTTTTCTTCTTTGTGTTTTTATCTAAAATATAATTTTTCAGTTATCAAAATCGCGTGTTAATCCGGATGTATGAAAATGTTCGTATTTAAACGTCTTTTTGTTCCCTTTATTTAGCAGTAGTGAACTATTTTATATATAAAGTATAAGCCTCAACTCAGCACGGCCAATGCAAGCGGCAACTGACTCGCTTTCAGACGTCGTCTATGGTACGGTGAATCCCCCTTCGTTTGCCATTCGTTGGAGGAAGGTAATGCCTCCTTGGAAAAGGCCAACGAGTCAGCCTGTGGTCCGAACCAGATCTATTACAAATTGAGTACGCAGATAACCCCCAAACATATCTCTAAACATCAGAATGGATTTATTTAATCACTTATGATCAACTGGTTAATTTCCTCCTTCCTGGATGGAGACGTGCATTATCGCGCTCACCAATCGCACAAGTATCTTCACAATCTATCGAATTATACTAATCTTCCTTTAACGAGGTTTTTCTGTAAGACGATGGAAAGGATAATCAACGATCGACTTGTCTGGTATCTGCAGGAGAACAAGCTTCTCCCCAACATCCAGTAAAAATTCAACAAGGTCGATCAAAGGCCGATCTTTCGGTGCAGTTGGAGACCTTTATTAGAAATATCGTTGTGCGAAAGGAACATGCCGTGTCTGTTATCATTGATTTGGAAACGGCCTATGAAACCATCCTGGAAATACAGCATTCTCACAGATCTTTTTTGGTATGGGGCGCAGTGGGGGCCTGACAAATTTTGTTGTTAACTTCGCTCGAACAGTGTGCGAGTCGGCTCCTCGTTATCTGATTCATTTGAACAAGAAATGGGCGTGCCACAGGAGAAGCACCCTGTCCCCAACCCTGTTAAGCATCACGATCAACAGTTTGGATGGCATCCTACATGGCAATGTAGAGGTATCCATGTACACTGTACGTGGGTGATCTTCTTGTGTGTTACAGTTCCAGAAATATAATCAACATTAAGAGACAATTACAGAAGCCTCTAAATGAAATCGAGAAGGGGAACCAGAGAATGGATTCCACTTTGTATCTACTAAGACCGTGGTCATGCATTTATGTAACCCCATGAAGCTATACTTGGGCCTCGATCTTAAGTTCTGTCGTATACAATTGGGGGTCCTTAGTTTCATCTTAGCTCATACGTTTTTGTGCCCCACATCAAAATGTTAAAAGCCAAGTGCTCCAGGGGATTAGATATATAATAAGGGTCCTCTCCAGTACCTACTGGGTAGGGGAATGGGATATTCTTATAAATCGTTGCAGGTCTATAGTCCGGTCCGTTTATTCTTTAAGAGGCATACATAAGTTGAGGTTTATGACTATGGTCCGTTCTTGATGGTGCTAGGAAAACATACCCACATGTGATTAATCCTGTACACCACCTCGGACTACGACTCTGCTTAGTGGCTTTCAGGACCTACATGTATCCTGTCGAAAGCTGATATATAAAGGTAAACGAGTCTTTACTCGAACAGCAGAATCAAACTTGGTGTCTAATATGCCACGAAACAGAAAGCTCGTCCACCACCCTGCCCGCGAGTGTTTTTTGCAACCGTTTTTTAAAGGACTCCATCTGGAGGCTGCGAGTGTAGACTTAAAGGAGGTCGCAAATGTGAGACCTCCTAGTTAGCTACCTTGGCAGACGAGCATGCCAAAGTTCATCGATAACAAATGTTGACACGACAGGTCTAACACAAATTCTCTTATAATCCAACAACAATTTGCTGAGATTTAGAATAACTTTGAATAACACAGCTTCCTTTACATGTATGGATTGAGGGACGACGACCGAGTTGCTGCTGCGGAAGTGTTTTGCCGTAATGTGGCTTCCGTCCGCCTTCCTTAATCCAGGGCCCGGGTCTATAAAAAAATGTGCTGTACTCAACCCAGACTCCATGCTTAACTCTCATTGAGCATACTACCATGAGTTTGGATCAGAGATTGAGATTATAAAACATTTTGAGAACGTGCTCAAATGAGTATATAAACTAGTCAATCTCAGTCAAGTTGAGCACAAATTATTGGAACTCTCTAGGAAGGGAGGTAAAGATGAACGTTTGTTTTGGTGGTGGTGCAATTTTGTCAAGTCATCGGTAGGTCCAATGAACTATAGGCGCAGAATGGAGGTAACGTGGTATTTGATTTGCAAACGCCGCCATTATTAAGAGATGCCACAATATCGACCCAAATCGACCATGCAAGCGCGCATCATCTATCATTGACGGCGCTTTTTACAAAGTCAGATCCAAACCAGCCAATGGGACGTATATAGTTTATTGGGCAGGTCAACCATTTGGAATTAGGTAAAACTAAGGGTTTATCCGTTCCAAAGTTAGTGTAAAAAACTAATAAATATCTATAACAAAACCTATTTAACTTGGAGCAAGGTCGATAGCTTTCTCAGAATTTCGTACACAGTTGAGCACAGAAACGAACTCGAAAGTTTTATTGATCCCGAAGTGTGAGTTTGGAGTTGAGCACGGAAAGGGCTCTTGAACAAAGGGTCGTGCTCAAGCAAGTTTTATAATTCCGGCCCTAGTTCTATGTTTCTGCCGAGACTCCAACACATCTTTTCGCCGTTGATAATAGCCACACATGACTTGTACAAGTCCGTCATCGGAAGAGACTGTGTCGAGACTCTTGGCTATAGAACACAAGAAATTTAAAAACCCGCTCGTGATTCGTGATATTTTACACATACACAATTTGTGAAGGTAATCCAATACATCAACCAGATTTGGAAAACTTCGTAACACGAAGAAACACGACTACATAATAAACTGGCTGAAATACAGACAGAGAACAGGCCCTTCATAGTTTCTTCTTTTATTTCAAGGAAAGGCAATGTTATTTTATCACGGCAAACTCCTTGAAATAGTTTTTCAGAAAGGTGTTGTCGCTATTGTCACATTGTAAAAGAGATCGATGGGTTTATACCATAAAATAGGAATTCTTATCGCAATATACATATATTCATATACTTCATATAGGAAAAATAGGAGCCATTTTAATATTGAATTTCCTTTAAACCTCCATCTAGTGATATGCAGTCGTGTTTTCGATGTAAAAGGGTTTGCTTGACGAACTTTATCTTCTCTTCCCATGTGCGTTATTCTATGTGAGAGTATATAATAAATTATTTATTTGTTCACACGAGATCGAAGCCCTGTTCTCCTCAGTTCTAACCGATGTTCATTTCAGTTCTAAGCATCCCGAATGCATCCGTCTCACTATGATATGTCAGTGTGTTTTACTGGATAGTATTGGCATAGTTCAATCGTAATGATTGAACGCAAAATGTTCCGTCCACCATTCAAATTTGAATTGGTCATAAGGATATAGTGAAGGCAATTGTAGAATCGCCAAAGGCTCTTCTTGACACGTGTAGCCATCATGAGGAATTTAAGGTTATCCTTTCTTCTCTAAAAATTATAGCTGAGAAATGCGGAAATTGGCATTGATCTTTGTTTTAATGTCCGTGTAGATCGGAATACGTTATATCGATTCCCATCTATGTTACATTTCTGGTATGAATATAGCAACTTAATATATTGGCGTCAAAAGCATTTTCATATTATTCAGTGTGTTGCGTTTGATTTGAGTTTTATCGATTAGCATGTTCTCATTGATTGATATGTAAACACTTGCAAATGATAAATCTAAAACGGAAATCAGTGAATAAAAGATTAAAAGAGGCTCAAAAGCATGCGATTGAACGAAATAGCTGATGTATATATGTTGGTTTTTCATAAATACTCCCCTTTGATCGTTTGCACCTGTTGTCCTTTAATAGTTCGGCTTGATATGATAAAAGGATATTCATGCTAAAAAAACTTTTGCTTTCAGTAAACCACGGCTTTTCGAGAATGATATTTTTTATTATTTGCATGTATTTTAAATTCTCACTTCGATTTGCAGACTGTAAATCGCCATGCGCAGATCCAGGAGTGGGTTATGCGCCCTTTTAACGGGGGACATTTTTTCAGACAAGTTATTTTCTACTTGCATAGCTTCCTGCCTCAAGGTACGACTAGATCTGTTCAAACGCATTTCTATATTTTACACGAATTTTATGGGGTTTAAACATATTTTTTTCTCATCTGCTCCCAGTTCTTCGGCTGTTTCCAGATATGATTAAACAACAAGCACGCCACAATACCCGTGACGAATAGATTGCCTTCATTCCAAGATAGTCTTTTTCGACATATTAGTCCACCTTCTCATCGCGCAATATCATCAGCTTATTTCGTGACACCTGGTTGAAACATGTAGGTTGAGCGACGTAATGACATGCAATTTCCATAGTCCCATCTATGAGATAGCAAATACATATTATATTATTAACCAGGCAGTATTCTGTTTTTGTCAAACCGATAACAATGTTACAGTGTAACAAGCTACATTTTGAAAGGTTCAAATTTCGAGTTAATAATTCCCACGCTCATTGGCATTGGACCTCACATATTCAAATAAATATGGACGTCACTTGATATTTTGATAGAAATCGGTTCTTATGACATTTAACATGGGAAAACCCCAATAATATATGTCAACTTTTTCATTGCACTCTGTGAATGAAAGAAAACCAGATTTCACTTAGCATTTTGTTTTAATGATCTTCCAAATTGCCAATAAATGAATAAATATAAAATTGTCAAATATATATATTTATCCCATAAATGAACCATTTTTGGTGTAATAAACCTAGTGCATAAATTTTCGATATGCCCCACGGGCAATAAATATCCTGGGAATTTGATTGGTCCGGCAAAACTCATTCATCACGATTAGCCAATGAAAAAGCACAAACCCAAAGCCGGACTACTTTTTTGACAGCTGTCAAAGTCGTCTGCTTTTTTCACTGTGGCAAAATTCAATGTTTCATCATGACAGACTTACAGATTGGCGATTCAAAACAGATTACATCCAAGGGACCGATGTCAACGGCCGGTTAAACGAAGCTGGCGAGCATGGCCCGGCCGGAGAGAGGCCTCAATCCCGGGTGACTGACTGCGGAGACAAGACGAAGAACCGTAGGTTTATTCCTGTCAACGAAGGAGATGTGTTCAACATCATACGAACCGAAGAAAATCAAAACACGGCAAAAAAGACATCGTATGATATGAAACTCTTAAAACAATTTCTTCAGATGACAAATAATGGAGATATGCGAGAAATTTATGACATTCCTCCAGGAGAATTATGCAAAATTCTGAGTAAATTTTTCGTAAGCGTACGTAAACCGGACGGCGAAAACTATGAGCCCTCCTCTTTAAGATCGATGTTAGCCAGTTTCGAAAGGTATCTGAAGAGACATGGTTATCAAAGTTCACTAATCACTGATATGCAATTTTATACTTTACGCGAAACAGTGAAATCTAAACAAAAAGAACTTAAAAGAGACGGTAAAGGTAACTTACTCAAAAAGGCAGATCCGGCTACTGATGAGGAGATCGATCATCTTTGGACATCCGGTCAGTTTGGCGTTCATAGTCCTCAAGCCATAATTAACACTCTCTGGTTTTTTACCACAGTACACTTTGGATTGACAGGTGACACAGAACATAGGAATATGTGCTGGCGAGATGTAACTCTTTGTACAGATATTGACAATAGAGAGTATTTGGAATTTTGCGAGAGGCAAACTAAAACGCGCACCGGATCAAATCCCAAGGACACTCGCACAGTAAAACCCAAAATGTGGGATGTACCCACTAATTCATCGAGGTGTCCGGTTTCTGTGTACAAGAAATACAGTTTACTCCGACCGGCACAGTTTTCAAATAAAGATGACCCTTTCTATATTGCCACTCACACAACACGTGAAATCCCTATCTCCGGCGAACAGTGGTTTAGAAGACAACCAATAGGGAAAAACAAAATAGGCAGTTTGATGAAAAACATGGCCGTAAAGGCAAATTTGTCGTCTAGCAAAAAATTAACAAACAGCAGCGCGAGAAAACGCCTTCTTCAGAAACTAAATGACGAAAATATCCCACCGACACAAATAATGCAAATTTCAGTACATCGCAACATTCAATCTGTAAATAATTACAGTTCTATTTCTGAAAATCAGCACAGGGAAATTTCAGGCATATTAAACTCAACGTCATCTGTTCAAACTCAATCTGCAGTCAAATCCGTTAAAAATGACTCCCGAAATGTTTTTTTCAGTCAGCAATCCATGTCTCGAGTATAGAGTACGACCACAGCCTCAAATGTCGCGCCAATATTTGGAGGTCAAATTTCTGGAGGAGTATTCAACGTTCATGTTCATAATCATTACAGTTATGAAGCACCCAAGCGTAGCAGAATTCGTGTCATCGAATCTTCACAATCTTCAGATGAGGATTAATCCGCTGTTTTACACTGAACTGTTGCCGATATTAACTGTTGTAATCTTCTGTTAGATTCTTTCTCAAGTTTCAGCGCGCCATGTTTACGATTTATGTTTGCCTGACGAATGGCGTGTTGACACTGTAGAGTGTTGTCTGTTGTCAGTTTTGAAATATCCCTTTGGAAAGTTTACTAAATTACAGTTTATTGTTTTTACTTTGTACAATAAAACTAATTTGCTTTAAAAATGATTCGTATAAGTCGTATCATTTATGAATGCTTTAATTATACAATTAAACAAATTTGTATTGCACTGTTTTTCTTCCGCTTTCAACTGTTTACTCAGCACGACTGTTTACTCTGACCGCTTTCCAGTAAATCAATGCGCGTTATTTTTTTTTTTTTCTAAACATCTTTATTACAGATTAAATGGCTGTACACTTAAGCCGTAGGCTTATCCTGTGTACCATATAAGTGGAAAAGTTACAATGAACATATTTACAGTTGTTTGGTCCTTTTAGAAGGAAGTTCATTAATTTTGCAAATAATTTCAAATAAATAACATATATATCACATACACATATATTATGAATTTCGGATTAAGTAATAATGTAAGTAATAATATAATATAACATGACTTTGTACATGAAGATGATGTAATTGAAGAAACTTGACGCACTGGGCAGGGTGTGAAGGAGACCCCTTGGATATGGTTATGCAAACCTTTTTGTGGCTGTAATATATTTGCACACTGATGCCATTATTAATTTGTTTTGTGGAACTGTTAAATCTGTAGATCCATACAACAATAGCGTTGTGCTGATATCATCCATATAACCCCCATTTCGTATATCTTCAATTAATTTTAAGCGTTGAGCATTATATAGAGAACACTCAATAAAATAATGGTCGGCTGTTTCAGTTGATAATCGACAGAGGCAGTTTGGTGAATCGGTTATAAAATTGTTGAACAAATCATCATTGAGAGAGCTGCAGCCGTTTCTCAGGCGACAGAGGATGATGTTTGGTAGACGTTCGCCTACGTAGTACCAGAGTGGAGGCCGATTTAACGGAAAAACACGTGATAATTTTGATTTGAACTCTAAATGGTTTGTGATAGATTTTATATTATCAGGGAGGCTATTCCAGTCACGGAGAGTAGCAGGAAAAAAAGATTTACTAAAAGCAGCTGTCCTACAAAAGAATGTTGTGAAATTATTATTGAACCTTTGTGGGTACGGATTTCTGGCAGAGACTGGTTCAGTTAATTTTTGGTGCAGATTTAAATTAGTTGGATCTGTAACGACCAGGTGAAACACATTCAAGCGATGAAGCTTGCGACGCAAACTCAGTGGGTGGAAACCTGTGTCTTCGTAAAGAAGTGCACTTGCGACACTCTTCGTTAGGCCACTGATGATCTGGAGGCAATCTTTTTGTAGAGTTTCAAGTAAATTTACTTGATAATCTGTTAGGTTGTCCCAGACTACATCAGCATATTCTAATGAAGGCCTAATAAAAGATTTATACATAATTTCTAGAGATTTTCTGCTTAAGCGATACTTTACACCTCTGAAGAGGGATATTTTTGAATGGGCTGAAGTTATTAAATTTTCAATATGGTTAGACCAATTACCAAGATGATTAAAGGTCAAACCTAAATGTTTATGGGTTGTACAAGGAGTAATTTTGCTGTTCATAAAATAAATGTCAATAGCCGATGGCTGGCGGCGTCTGGAGCATAATAAAGTCTTAGTTTTTGTGGCATTAAATAAGACTTTCCAGCGTTCAGCCCAGGATGTAATAGATTGAAGATCCTGATTAATAGACAGGGCAATGTCTGGATGAAGCAAATTATCAGAGAGAATATAGAGGCAAGTATCATCAGCAAACAACCGGATAGAATTTAGTATCGAGCTGGGAAGATCGTTAATATATACTAGAAACAGAAGAGGCCCAAGGACAGATCCTTGGGGTACCCCTGCTAATAGTTCATTTAGACTTGAGCTCGAACCGTTAAGGACGACTCTTTGCTTGCGATTTTGAAGGTAATTAGCAAACCATTTTAATAAATTGCCATGAATACCCATACTGCGAAGTTTATGAAGCAATCCTTTGTGCCAAACTCGGTCAAAGGCTTTGGAGATGTCAAAAAATAAAAAGATTACTTCTTTTCCTTCGTCAAGGGCTTTAATCAAATCAAAATAAATATCTAACAATTGAAAAACAGTGGATTTGCCAGGAAGGAAGCCATATTGACAAGACGCAATACTGTTCTTAATGAAATCAAACACATATTTAAAGATAATTTTTTCAAAGATCTTACTAGAACAGCTCAGTAAAGAAATAGGACGGTAATTTGCAACACAACTGGGATCCCCAGATTTAAAGACAGGTGTTACATTTGCCGTTTTCCATTGTGTAGGAAATACGCAAGATTGCAAAGAACGATTAAATAGCTTAGTAAGAGGCAAAGATAATGTTGAACGTGCTTCAAATAAGATTTTAGGACTAATTTCGTCAGGCCCTACAGCTTTACTGGTATCAATTGCATTGAGTTCTCTCAGAGTATCTTCCTCTGAAACCACCAAATCGCTTAAAAGGTTCCCAGTGCTGATAGTTAAGTCCGAAATTTCGTCCTCATTTGACTCATCAACAGTGCAAATTCCAGCAAAGTAATCATTGAAAAGCTTTGCTTTGTTTTCAACATTGTAACAAAATTCGCCACGGGGCGTTTTTAAAGGAGGGATTTGATTAAAGTTGTTATTAGAATTCTTGAGAAAAGTTTTACATATCTTCCACCAAAATTTTTTATTAACATTGCCATCTGAGATTTGCGCCGCAATTTTCTCGTCATGAATGCGCTTCGCCTGCCTGATAATTGAGGTCACGTGGTTACGTTGGGTTTTATATTTATTTATGTTATCGGCCGTCTTAAACTTCCTTGAGCGTGTGAATAAAATGTCTCTTATTTTAATTTCGTTCTTAATTTCTTTCGTTATCCACGCCTTATCTCTAGGATTGATTGTGACAAAATGATTGGGTATGGTTTGTTTTGCGGCCTCCACTATGGTTCTACTGACGAAGGAGCACATATCATCTACATTTGCATCAACCGCCAAACCCCGGTCCCAATCTACATTGTTAAGAATATTTCGAAATTTCTCCCAATTGGCCTTTTTGAAATTCCACACATGACGCTTATAACTAGAGAGCCTTGGGACAGTTGATTGTAGCACAACAAACAGCTTCTGAATTATACACAGCTTCTGAATTATACACAACAAATGCGCGTTATTTATAGTTTCACTGAGAGACGACGGCGAGAGTTGGTTTGTTTTTTGTTGAATTTTGATCTCTGGTATTTATGGGATAAATAGGATCTCCACCTCGTGACCCTGAGATATCATGTTTTATTAAACTCGAGTAGTAATTTCCATTTGTTCCTCGCCAGAGGCTCGGAACAAATGAAAATTACTACTCTCGTTTAATAAATCTGATATCACAGGGTCACTCGGTGGAAATCGAACAAAAAAAAAATGATATAAATTTGGTAGTTTTGATGTCAGACTAGCCATTTTTGTACCACTTTTAAAGATCTCAATCATCACATTGCTAACGGTATCCACGCAAATATGAATTATCAAACGTAGAAATGTAAAAAAAAGTCTTCTGCAAACCATTTCGTTATTGATACATCCTATAGATCACACATCGCACGTTAGATGAAGTACCCAATGATTCTGTGAATAAGCATTGTTTTTGTTACCTAACTTTTCGGGTGCACCAATTGTAAGCCTTTCAGACGGTTACTAGGCACTACTCCATGTTAGACGTTTATCCTAAAGTAATAAAAAAGATTGTTGTAACAATCTGAAATAGCAAAGCTTCATTGCAAATCATCATTGCCGATGTACCGAGCAACGAAGCAATCTCAGTCAGAAAGACCAAAGGTCATTGTGATCGACCAGGGGCTCGTTCTATCGAGATGGTGTAAGTTACGCTTGTCGCGAATGTTAGTTTACGCATGATCACAAATTTGGTGGAGCAGCTTCATGTTGCGTGTGCGTGCGTGTGTCGGGGGGGGGGGGGGGGGGGGCTCCAGGGCTTAGTCTTAGTACCTGTATTTGTTGTATATTTCTTGTATATATGGTTTAATTCTCAATGTTTTAAGGTCAAGTGGGGACTGTTTTACTCTACGCCATTTACCATCAGTACTGGACTTAGACAAGGTGGAGTTATCTCCTCTTTAATCTTTGCAGTATACTTACATGAACTTTATCCTGCTTTACGTGCTGCTGGTGTTGGTTGTAATATGGCTGGTACGTTCATCAGTCATATTATATATGCAGACGATACACAATGTATGTGTCTGGTATCCCCATCTGCTAAAGGTCTTAAGAAATTGTTGCAGATCTGTGAACTGTTCTCAGGTATTAGTCATAGTATGTACAACGTGAAGAAATCTGTATATATGGTTTTAAAATTTAAGCTATATAGGACCTTTGAATATATCTAAATGGTGCAGAACTGCTAAACAGCTAAAATACATCTACTTAAGACAAATAATTACCAACGATTTCAACGGTAACGAAGACAACATCGAAAGTTGTGAATACGTGCAAACTCTTTATTACGAAAGTTCAAAAATTGTTCATGGGGAGTAAAATGTAGATTATTTCGATCGTATATTGGAGGTATATACATGTACTGTTGTCACCTCGGTTTCAGTTCGACTGTAGTGCAAGTGACATGTTTGTGATTTAGGATGTACCAACATTTCATGTAATTGTAAGGAAGGCTATGTATAGTCTCAAAGATAGATTGAGTGAATGGGTGAACTCTGTATTATCCTGACCACCGTCGTCCGGATAAAGACATTTTAGAATTGCTGGAACTTAGCTTAAAAGGTAACGATTTTGAATTCAATGGGGAGATCTTTCAGCAAATTAAAGGGTGTGCTATGGGGAAACGTTTTAGTCCTAACTTTGCCTCTATTTTTATGGCAAAAAATGGGAGAGTGATATTCTTCACAAATGTCACCAACAACCTTTTATTTACCTTCGGTATCTGGATGACATTTTTTTATCATTTGGCAACATACGTTGGAAGACCTTTATATTTTCATTGATACTCTTACGACTTAAGCATTAAATTACAGCCTACTATTGATCACACTTCTGTGGATTTTTTGGATGTAACTATTTACAAGGGTCATACATATCATACTACTGGGTATCTAGATTACAAAGTATTCTTCAAACCTACTGACACACATCAGCTGCTACATGCTGGGTCATACCATCCTCCTCACACTTTCAAGGGATTCATTAAATCTCAGATTTTTAGATTCTATAGAAACTGTAGTTCTTTAGATTTTTTTAACCAGGCTTGTTCTGTTCTTGTTAAAGCTCTCCTACCTAGGAAGTATTCTATTAGATTACTCCGAAGTATCAAATCTAACACAGTAAGACAAATCATGTTTCCCCCTTCATCCCCCGATACGCTTACCTCCCCTTCACGAGTGTACCATTACCGTCCAACATTTCTCTCAGGTACATCAATGAAATGCCTTAAGACGCGATGCAAACTCGATATATACGTACCCGATCGCGGAACCTTTTTCGGAGAACAAACTCGCAACAAATATCAAATGGCAGAGAATCTTAATTGTGACTCCTCTAATATCGTGTATGTAATCACGTGCAAAAAATGTCGCAAACAGTACGTCGGAGAAATTTTTTACGACAAAGAGCAGCCAACCATTTATCTAGTATAAGACTTAAACTTGATGTACCCGTGGCACAACATTTCAATACTCAAATTCATTCGGTCAAGAACCATTTTGAAATCATGCCTATTGAGAAAATCCCATTTCTCACTTCCGCTGCAGATACCAAGCACAAACGTTTGGAAAGGGAAAGTTTTTGGATTCAAACATTACAAACTATTTATCCTTTGGGTTTGAACTTGGACCCCGGAAGATGTCGTGAAAAAACTATAATACCATTTGTGTTTCAGTATAACAAAGCTAGCATCGCTATGGCCAAGATTATAGTAGAAGAATACAAACTACTTCAAAGTAAACTTGCTCGACCTCTGACCCAAAGGCCAGTCATTGCTTATAAAAAGAACAAGAGTTTGAAAGACATACTGGTCAGGGCTAAACTTCCCTGTCTGAATTCTACCTAGGTTTTCTGGGAAAGGGGTATGGGGGGGGGGGGAATTTTCACTGTCTTTTCCCATGACCCCATAATATATAGTCTGACGATATTCTTACTATAGCTTAAGCATTGTCAATGTAATACAAAGTGTTCCAGAAAATTCTACTGACTAAGGCCAAGCTCCTGTCAGTCGTCAACCTAATGAAATATCATAGGTTTACTTTATTACAACAAGTTATGATAGGGTATAAAGGTCTAAATGATATACCTCTTTTTAACACAATTAGAAACTTGTCTCCGAGGTTATTTTAGACAAGAAGATTTTCCCTGTGCCCGTGTGTTTAAGTGTTCATAAATATAGTCTCAAAGATAGATTGAGTGAATGGGTGAACTCTGTATTACCCCGATATGACCACTGTCTCGCCAATCATTTCCCTATGGAGTGAAAATCTATACTTATAGTTAGAATAGGTTAGATGAAGACCTCTGGTGTAATCAAAGATATTGTGCTCATAAAATTAGTATTATTATGTAACTACATGCAAGGAATTTATCTATGTTGCTGCGTAGGCGAAACCCTTTAACAAAAATCGAATATTGACAAAAACTTCACAGCCATATGATAGGGTTACTAAGTAAACAGTTATGATTATTGTTCAAGCTTTACAGTTGTTGATTACGGAATAAGTGAAATAAGACAGTCTTATTAGTCTTGAAGTTTAAAGGCCCACTTGCCACCGTAGCCTGTTGAACACTTGTTAAGAAACCCAATTTACATGACCTTTCTACAACTAAAACCACGAAAATTAAACATAGACCATAAAACATGTCTAGTTAGATTTAAAAAATAGAAATGGGGAAAGGGGGGGGGGGGGGGGGAAACGAAGAAGCGAAGCCTGATTACAACAGCAGCAATGAGTGTCGGTTGACTTTAGTGTTGGATAACCCTAATTTCAGGCCTTTTATGAGTGGTTTGCAGCCAAAAAATCATCTGTAGGCTTTTCGAGTCCCTCTTACCCGATCGTCAGTCTATATTTCTCAAATAAAGTACGTAAAATTATACTGTGCCGTTAGATCACTCGCACGACTCAAAATATTAAGGCGCATGTTCAGGTTGGGGGTTTGTTTACATTGCGGGTAGTTGAAAAACCTAATTTTCAATTTCAAATTAAAAATACTAAGTGATGCCAAAACTTTCAATTTTTGGTGAATTGGTTGATTGTTTGGCGCTTTACGCCGCGCTCAATATTATTTCACCTATATGGCGGCGTTGCCAGTTTTATTGTGGGAGGAAACCGGGCTCTATGCCGGGAGGAAACCCACGACCTTCCGATTATAACTGGCAACCATCCCATAATCGGTCGTTCAATTGAAAACCCAGTAAGAAAATGTTCCATTTTTTTTGGATTGAGTGGGATTCGAACCCGCGACCCATTGGTGGAATGCTTTCGGATTGAGCGTCCAACGCTCTACCTACTGAGACACGGAGGCCCCCAATTTTTGGTAAAATAGAAAGTTCCTAACTTCTTCTGTCTGGGAAAAATACAGAAACCCGCCCACTGCGTCTTTATTTTTCACCACTACGTAATACCAACACAGAAAAATGCCATGGACATTCCCTCCGTGCCTCTTTTCAAGACACAAAATGTGAAAAACAACGACTATATTGTTTTATTAACGTTCCAAAAGTGTTTTTTTCATATATGCTCCATGGAATCAATTTTGTAATTAGCATCATTTGATGAAATCTATAAGATTCTGTAAGTAGCAAAACCAGCAAGAAGATGTGTTGATGCATGGGTAGCGTTTTATCAAACAATGTAGTAAATAAAACGTCTAAATCACAAACTTAACATAAATACCATATTTCGTTGGAGAAAAAAGACACCCGAAATGGATTGATAATGATATTTATTGCATTCAAACTAAATACGAGGAAGATTTATATTTGTCTTCTTTGGAAATTATTTTTCGATATTTCTTATTATATCCTACTTATAAATAACTCCTAGTGTTTTTCTGAGAACAGGAACTAGACACATCAGTGTTATTTATATCCATCAAAGGAATATAGTCTTACAATACGTCTTGTACCCAGCTATATTTAACTGTCTACCCACATGGATTGATTGACATCTACAAAATGCTATGTGACCAGAAACTGCAAGTTCTGTTTACCCATGATTAGTATTTATAAACCAGTAACATTCAACCACGATATAAAAAATAATAGCCTGTGATACATCACTTAATTTGGCATTGGCTGTCGAAATTGTGCAACTGGTGTAATTTCAATTCTTTATTTCTCCCAGACCAGTAAATCTGGCATCGGGGTAAAAAAATTATTACAAATATATAAGCATAACATGGCAGGTAGTACCATAGTGAAGTATCTTACAACATCAGAGCTTTGAAAACAAAGCTTTTCGACAGTATATACAGAAGGATTGTTGGACAAGTTATACATTTTTAATATGTTTGGGTAGTTTCGGTAATATTTAGGTAGATATTTATCTCAACTTATTTAATCTATGACATATAAACACTATTAAAAACACGAAAAACTACATTTAGATGAAGTTAGAGCCTCATAGGATAAGCTCTGGTAAGCTTGGTCTGTTAATTTTTGTCTTATAGTTAATTTTAGCCACTTAGGATGAACTGACATTGTTTGATCCTCCCATATATAAGTGAGGCCACATTGGTTTAAAATGTCTTTAACCTTCTTTATCCATGGGGAACATACTGAGTCCATTTTGTATAAGTAGTAATAAGACTGGTATGATAGTTTTTCGGTGTCGTTTTAAAGGATTCGGCACCAAAACTTAACCATATTTACATAAACATCAATATATAAAGGAGTCCTACCGAGTTCGCCGTACACAAACAAAGACGGGGTGTTTTTTCTTATTTTTAACATTTTTTTTACACCAGTTTAAATGAAATCTTTCTAAAAGTATCAATTTTTCGTGGCCCCAGATTTCACACCCGTACAAAATAATTGGTTTGACAAGGACGTCAAAAAGATCAGTGACAAAATATATTGACAGATTCAGTCTGTTAGCTTTTTGTATAAAGGAAAACATTGCTTTATTGCCTTGAGTATAAGATGTTTTTGAGCTTGTAGAAACCTTCCATTTTTGGTAAACACGATTCCGAGGGAGGTATATCTATTAACAACTTCTATCTTTTCATTTCCAAACATGAACTTTGATTTGGGACTTCTTCCCTTTTCCGAAGGCAATCAATTTTGTTTTACTTATATTAATTTTTAGTCTCCATGTCTGACAGTAATTTAAAAATGATTTCCATATTAGTTTCATTTCTTTGACTGATTCTGCCAACAGAACTGTGTCATCCGCATATAAAAGTAACAGTATTTTTAGAAAGACAAGAGCATCATTTTGGTAGAATTCTACTCCTCTACATAGCAATTCTAGGTAATCTTTAAGATCATTCAAGTATATTGAGAATAAAAATGGCGACAACTTTTCCCCTTGTTTTAGACCAATATCAACTCCTATAAAATCTGTTGAAAAACCATTTTCACGCGAAACACAGCATTTAACATCTTTGTACAAATTGACTATAACTTTCATTAGTTTTCCATTTAACCCATTACTTCTCATTTTTCTCCAGAGGGCACAGCGCCACACTGAATCGAACGCCCGGCGAAAATCAACAAATAAACAATATAGTATTTTTCTTGACGAGTCAATAATATCCAACAGTGATTTAAGAACAAAAATATTATCAAGTGTGGAATAACCACTTCTGAAACCATCTGATTTTCTTTGTTAACATTAAGTTTGTCGGAGAAGTTATTTAGCCTAGCATTTAAAATGCCTGTAAATAGCTTCCCAAAGCAACTGACAAGAGTAATTCCCCTGTAGTTTATTGGGTCAGATTTATCTCCTTTTCCTTTATATTTACGATCACTAAAACACACGGGCACACGGAAAATCTTCTTGTCTAAAATAACCATGGAGACAAGTTTCTAATTGTATTAAAAAGAGGTATATCATTTAGACCGTTATACCCAATAAATTGCTGTAACAAATCAAACCTGTGATATTTCATTGGGTTGACGACTGACAGGAGCTTAGCCTTAGTCAGTAGAATTTTCTGGAATCCTTTTGTAACACATTCACAATGGTTAAGCATCTTAACTATGGCAAGAACATCGGTGGACTGAGATTGAACCCCATTAATTTGGCTTCATTTGACTCCATCTCATATCCTACAACCAACAAACAACAAGGTTATAAACTCCATCTAACAACCTACAACCAGCACACAACAAGGTTATAAACTCCATCTCATAACCTACTTCTAGCAAACAACAAGGTTATGAACTCCATCTCATATCCTACAACCAACAAACAACAAGGTTATAAACTCCATCTCATAACCTACCTGTAGCAAACAACCAGGTTATAAACTCCAACTCATAACCTACAACCAGCAAACAACAAGGTTATAAACTCCATCTCGTAACCTACCTGTAGCAAACAACAAGGTTATGAACTCCATCTCATATCCTACAACCAACAAACAACAAGGTTATAAACTCCATCTTACAACCTACAACCAGCACACAACAAGGTTATAAACTCCATCCCATAACCTACTTCTAGCAAACAACAAGGTTATGAACTCCATCTCATATCCTACAACCAACAAACAACAAGGTTATAAACTCCATCTCATAACCTACCTGTAGCAAACAACCAGGTTATAAACTCCATCTCATAACCTACAACCAGCAAACAACAAGGTTATAAACTCCATCTCATAATCTACTTCTAGCAAACAAAAAGGTTATAAACTCCATCTAACAACCTACAACCAGCACACAACAAGGTTATAAACTCCATCTCATAACCTACAACCAGCAAACAACAAGGTCTAAACTCCATCTCATAACCTACTTCTAGTAAACAAAAAGGTTATAAACTCCATCTTGATTTACCAACAACCCAGCTTGAGGGACTTTTCCCAGAATCCAATACTACATTGAATAATATAACATATAAGCATGAACATGTTAACAGTACACTTAATGTGCTCTTTAAAATATCATCTAATCCAGCCGATTTCCCTGATTTTGGTTTAGCTATAACATGCCGTATTTCAATTTCTGTAATAGGGAAGTCAAGCTCTACGTTATAATTGTTATATGTTAGTGCCTCGTCCGTGCTATCTAAACTCTCAGATGTCATCTCCTCGTTTTGTGCTTGGAAGAACTTCAGATAAATTTCCGAGTCGATTTGACATTTTTCTGGTTTCTTTTCCTTTAATAATTTCCAGAAGCTTTTCGAGTTTGTGTTTTTTAGTTTTCTGATTTCCATACATTTGTTAAATTTGAGTACACTTTCTGCCTTACAGTGGCATGAGCTGCCAAAATGTTGATATTTTGACGTTAAAACAGAATATTGAAATTATCGCCTTTTTTCTCAAGACGTATGATTCAGAAACTTTTTAGTGCTTCTAGTCTCGAAAATGTACGCTAAAGCATTGTTTTGAAGTAAGTTTGGTTTAGAATGAATGAATGGTCGTCCCGGTTATTTAACTTTTCTTTACTTTTCGAACACGTTTTCAGTTCGTACAGGCCACACATACTGTATGGATTTTCCTCATTCCAACGCCAATCATTTAGTTTTTCGATGACCTTCAAAGTCTCTTACTGTTGTGACTATCAGAAATTATGTCAAAAGTGTCAATTGTGGCAGCTCATGTCGCTTTAAAGGGGCATGAGCTGCCGAAATTCACACTTTTTTCATAATTTCTAATCGTCACGACAGTAAGAGGCTTTGAAGGCCATCGAAAAACTAAATGATTGGCGTTGGAATGAGGAAAATCCATACAGTATGTGCCCTGTACGAACCGAAAACGTGTTCGAAAAGTAGCAAAATTTAAATAACCGGGACGACCATTCATTCATTCTAAGTCAAAGTTAGTTCAAAACAATACTTTATCGTACATTTATGAGACTAGAAGTACTAAAAAGCTTCTGAATTATACGTCTTGAGAAAAATAGCCGATAATTTCAACATTCTGTGTTTACGTCAAAATATCAACATTTTGGCAGCTCATGCCCCTTTAAGTAAGCACTTCTTAGATTCTTTGCTCTTAACAATATGATTATCATGATTTGCTTCATTTTTTTTCTTTTCTATATCTTAATTTAGCTACATAATTTTCTTTCCTTTTAAGTTTACATTCTGGACCGAACCATCTTCTTTTATTTTTGAGCCCGACACTCATCTTTTCTTTTGGTATCCAAATGTCTTAACACATCCAGTCGAGAACACCTGTTGTATATTATTTACTATTTCATCAACTTCTATTTGACAAATCTCATTAGAATTCTGTATGACTTTTAAATCACTGAAAATATTTTCGATATCTGTTAGATTTATATTGTTAAGGCAGTTGTCGGATTTAACTGGGTCCCACGTTTTAATCTTTTCCCTTTTATGGATATTTTTCAGTTGTTTTGCTTTTTCCAAGTTTGCTACCAGTGTTGATATCATGGGTTTGTGAATATTTGAAAATAACGGGTTAAATTCTACTATTTCCAAATCAGAATATTCCTTAAAAAAACAGATCCAACAGCATAATCAACAAAAGTTGAACCTGTTGTGGTTACATCCCCAATATTGCAATCTTTACCAACTCTTCCGTTTAAGATAAATAGTCCATTATTTTTACACATTTCAATGAATAATTTTCCATAATTATTAACTCGTCATTTGTCCTTACTGACCAGAGGAAGGCCAAGTTCTAAAATTCCCTGTTCAATGTTCATTTGATCCAGTTCACTATCATCTATATAACACAGCTCCACGATATTCAGGTCG
Organism: Lepidochitona cinerea; assembly: GCA_963971465.1. NCBI lineage: Eukaryota > Metazoa > Mollusca > Polyplacophora > Chitonida > Tonicellidae > Lepidochitona > Lepidochitona cinerea. The sequence continues at coordinate 9,882,278 of OZ020560.1, read as the reverse complement.
AGTTCGTCTAAGTCCCGGGGGTCTTTGGTTCGAGCTTTGAAGTCTCCAATTAAACATTATAAGTCACATTTACATTTACGTGCTCGGTTGTTTAGAATATGCAATTCAATATCATTAAAGCTGTTTTCACTGGCATATCGTGTGTTTTCTGGTGGAATATAAACGGCATAAAATAACATATCATTCTGAGATTTTAACACTGACTTAGACCGTCGAAATGAAAGAAAAAATTTAGAACACAGAATATCCCATTTGATATGTTTACTTAGTTCCAATTTGACAGCCACAGCTCTTACTCCCGATCTTGTGTTAGCAGACTTAAATCTATTATTATAGTGGATTTCGTATCCCGGAATATCTAGCACATCACAATCGTTAAGTTCCGTTTCTGTAAAACAAATAACAGCAATTTTTGGATAAAACTCAGGAATGCGCAATTTTCCTTTTAGACCACACACGTTTAGTCCAACAACCGTAAGCTCGCGTGAAGTAAGCGTTTCTCCACCGTCATTTTCGTGCTCACAACACTGTGCCCTGAATATGTCCCCCGGGGACCGTTACGCATCCGAGCTCAGTTTGTCTTGTGTAGCCTGGACCTCAGTTATCTCCCTTGGGGGTTCTGTGTTGGCGATGGTCTGCAATCGTAGCTGAATGGGAGTCTGTCGTTCACGGGGTGTTACTGGACGGTTACATGACAGGGGATCTCGACGCTGTGGTTAAAAATCTTCTGGATGCACCCTCCTGTTGTCAACACAAAGCCGGTCTAAGATGAGCTTAGCTTGTCTGCCATCCGCTTTAGCCTGGCGTAACAGGGAGTAGAGGGGTTTTCGTTTCTCGGCTATTTCAGGAGGAAATTGTTCACTAATGCGATATTCCGTGTTGCGTAATTTCCCACCGGAGTATCTCTGTCTTTAAACGAGAACAATTTAGCAACGATAGCCCGATGGCCTCGGTTAGACTTCCCAAAACGATGCACCCGTTCAAAGTTTATATTCTTATCGATGTCTAGTTTATTTTTGATAAATTCTTTAATTATGACCTCAGTGTTTTCTTGAGCAGATCCAGGGATTCCCATGAAGACAAGATTATCGCGCATGCTGCGACATTTAAGATCGAGTATTTCTTCTTTCAATACTGTGGTTTCCTTAATATATGGAGATAGGTCTTCTTTGTTTTGTATTCTTTCAGTTCTTATTTTTACTATCTCACTCTTTAGTTCTTTTTGATCTCTCGTTAGGTCGTCGTTAGAAAAACTGTGGGCGGTTTTCTGTACTTTTCCCAGACAGAAGAAGTTAGGAACTTTCTATTTTTATCTAAGAAATGCAGACTCGAAAAGCCTGCAGATATTTTTTTGTAGTGTGAATCACAGACAAAATGGCCTGAAATGAGAGTAATCTAACCACTAATTAAACCGATAGTGAACGTTGTTGTTGTAATCAGGTTTCGTTTCTTCGTTTGTTTTTCGCCCCCATTTCTACATTCTAAACCTAACGGGTCACATTTTATGTGTATATGTTTACTTCTAGTGATTTTAGTCGTAGTTAACTCCTGTAAACGTAGTAAACTCTTGTAAACGTAGTAAACTCCGGTTTTCTTAACAGATGTTCAACAGGCTACGGCGGCAAGTGGACCTTTAAGATTTATTCAAGGGGTACACATTAGGTAACTGTCCGTGACATGTTGAAAGGCGTAGATTGGCTCTCATCATATTCCGTTTACTAAGTTGAGACGCCAATGGGTCGCGGGTTCGAATCCCACTCAGTCCAAAAAAAATTGGAATATTTTTCGACTGGGTTTTCAATCGAACGACCTATGCCGGATGGTTGCCAGTTACCAACGGTAGGTCGTGGCTTCGTTTCTTCGTTTGTGTTTCGCCCCCCATTTCTACATTCTAAACCTAACGCCTCCCAGAGACAGGTTTCATCCCACAATAAAACTGACAACTCCGCCATATAAGTGAAATAATCTTGAGCGCGGCGTAAAACACCAAACAATCAATCAATTATCAACTAAGTTGAAAATAAAAAAATATAATCAGTGAATTAGTAAATAACCTTAAATGTTTACTAATTATTACACCTATTGCGTGATTTATTTTATTCGGTTTCCTGTTGCAGAGGGTGAGATGTCTTGACTTTAGGATATATATAACATCTCACAGGCGTATCATTTGTAACCTCTCTATAAACACAAGCTACATAACTCCTGGGTATTTTCAACTCAGCCACACTTCAACTGAACTCCTTCTGACATCCCTAAACAACATCTGTTTAGGTAAACTTTATCCTCCAGAGGTTTAAGGGCACTTCACACGTGCAACACGATAGATCTGACACTCCATCAACAACATCGATTGCGTCTAACGCCACATAACTTGATACATATATCCATATAACAGGTTCTTGTCTTATGTTATAAACACATGTTTCTTCATTACAGATTTTTTAATGCTACTAATTGCAAATACATTTACACAGGCCTTACATTTTACTTAGATGCATGTTGTTGTTTTTTCTTCTCGCATTTTCAACTCACTAAACCCTTCCCAGTTTAATAAAAATGTATCAATAAAGAAAATTTACGATAGCATGGAATTAGAAATACACAGCCAGATTTGTAGAACAATCATAACAGCAAAGATAACCCAGTCAAACATACATACATAAAAGGCGCAAGTAAAATGTAGACAAATGGTCTAGAAAGTCCAACAAGATAGTAGCCAAACATAAATATCCACTTTGTTCCTACAAACAAAAACAGATTTCACCGTTGTACTTACCGGCTTGCGTACCTTATTCAATAACAATTCGTTGCTTCATTTAAGAGGTTTTAAATACTTTAAGTTGCAACCGTTTTAACTAAATTTGATTAACTTGTATTGTTCTAGTATTTTCACCCAAATAAATGACCTATCTATCATCAAGGACCATGTATTTCGAAGTTTAAAATATAATGTCTTTTTACCAATAAGCATAGCACCAACATGATTGACTGACAGGTTTCAATTGATAAATCATTTAGGGATGGTTGTTAGTTAGGTTTCATCCCAGCATACAGCCCGTTTTTTCACTTGATAAACATACAACGTTGTCAAAAAGAAAATAAATCGTGTAATGTGGTGATAAACGCCAATCAATCCGTCAGTGACATTGTTCCAATAACCTCTACACTGTAAAATGTAACCCGTAAATTTTACGGTAGAATACTGGCAGCTGGGCTGCCAACTTTCTACCGTAAAAATAAGGGTAGTCCGTAAAATCAACTAGCCACATTCCTAATCAGTGAATGTGAAAAAAGATTATGAAATCAGCAGGCTAAGAAATACAGGACTTTAAATCGTCAACCCCAGCATGGATCTGTTAATGTAGATTTTCAAATGTTATGTACCCCCAACGAAATAGTAAAACTGACTACTTCTGCAAGTTGACAAACATATATTTATTTGAAAAAATTTGAAAAAATGCTGATGAAAATTCTCCCTTTGAGTAGGTATCTCTATCTATACTTTCAAATACAGCTAAGTTAAGTTAACTATCTTAGCCTATAATGACAATTTTTATTATATTAAATCGCCTACGGCGGGATTCGAACCTCTAACCTCCAATACAAGAGCTGCGCAGAACTATATGCGCACTAGCCATGACCGTAGCCCTTAACCACTACACTATCTACAAATATGAAGGTATGGAGGCCACATTTCCATGCTTTACTAGCGCTTCGGTGTGCGCATGCGCACTTCCGTTTTTTTTTCGCACCCTTTGATCCGCAATGACGTATTTTAGACGAATCCTTCACGGAAACAACCGAGGAGATCAGAACTCGTTAGCTCGGAATCGACAACTCTGTCTCAAAGTTATTTTACGGTACACGACCGTAAAGCTTCCACTAAAGTATAAAACGGCAATTTACCGTTAATTTTAAAATATTCTACTGTAGAATTGACGGTAAACGGTTACAGTGTAGCAATATTAGCAGAACAAAATGATAAAAAAGAAAGGTAAGATCATTGTGCAAAGAAGATTTTCAAATCATATGTATCCTCACGAATATTGTAGAGTTCAGGAGTATATATATATATATGTTTAAAATGATGGTTGCGAGAAAGATGGGGTATCACCTGAATCGAGGTGTTGTATGCACTGATTAACTCATCCCACCCCACCCCATTCCGCTCAAATAGAGAGCAAATCAATATAACTGAGATATATTCCAGTGCGGGTAAACTTGAATCATTCAATGACTGAAGGTTTCAGTATGCCGCATAAAGAGTTAAAGAGTCATTATGTATGTTTGGTTTGAACATATTCACATCCGTTTTAGAGTGTTTCGTGTAGACAATGAGGAAATAACTCAGATGTTCCATCATCAGACATGCTTTTTTTAGACAACAAAAACATCTGAATATAGATTTGTGGAAGTGTTCTATTTATAGGGTATAATGTTTACTCCATCAACGCTATAAATAGATCTTGTTGCTATTTTGGTAACCATATAAACTTAATAAAGACATTCCTTTGATATCCAACTAACCTACTTTAAACATTCCTAAAACGTAATATCCCCAAATACAGAACAAATCTGGAATGTTCGATTTGATTTCACCTGAAAACAACTCATTTTCTGCCACTCATTTTTCTGTATCCATATTTGGCCATATATACCACCTTACATCGAAGCTACTTGTGTGGTTTTATTTATTATAAGTAGTGTGTTTTATACGTCCCAAAAGGACATCACCCACTGTGTTTCGATTTTAGATTGAACAGGTCATCCAACTATAGCAGTTATTAGGGAAAATAATAGCAAGATGTATTTCCATGTCAACCGTTGGTCGGAAATCTGCTTTCTCTGCTTCTATAGTCTATATAAATCACAGACGTCATGAAATGTGCGTAACTTAATTCCCACATCGCACCAGGAATCGCGTTAGATGAGGCAAAAATGATATATGAAGTTCATTGGAAATAATGTATTAAACGCGTCATTTTTACATCGTTCATAGACGAAATAATACCAGTCACATTCATATACTAACAATCGTCAGGACAACATTCAAGGAGCAAATATAATGAAAATGGGGTTGAAACAGAATTAGCCAATTGTTCGTGATTGTTGTCAAGAAGTACAAAATTAGAGCTTTCTTTTAATCAGTATCTTGGAGATCATCAAACGACCCATATTGTCAGATCACCATCAACGGATTCGTTTGGTTTGGTGTTTAAAACGAACTCTAATATTGTCTATAATGTTACTGGCTTTATGAATATTTGATGTTAATCTTTCAAAGTAATTCGCTCGAACTCTCATGACAACCAGAATTTATGAAAAAAATGTTATGTTAATAGAGCGTATATATGTAGTCTAAACTTCCACAGCTCTTTGAAAACAGCTAAGGTAAATGTAGTTGTTGTGAGCTTGTATATGGGCTTAAAGTAACAGAACGTTCTAAACGGATAATTTATAAAACCAAAGAGGTTCAATCCTGTTTTACTTACTTGCTGGACACACATTAAGCCGTCACTATTATGGTGATCTAACTATTCGCGATCCACAGACTTTTCAATATCCCGCAGTCACGTGATGTGAAGAGTTCGTCGGTGACGTCAAATCGCCCAAGCTTCAGAATGAGTCAAAGTGAGATAGGTTCGTGTGCACAAGGGTTGGGGAGCCCACTAAAAAGCCTCGTGACTTGGAAAATTCTTGCAAGCTGTGGATCACATGACACGTTATGTTGTACGAAGTTCGAACAAATCAACGGGTAAAATGAAAAGAGGCATGTTCAAAATGGATTGATTGATTTAATTGATTGTTTGGCGTTTTACGCCGCGCCCAAGATTATTTCACTTATATGGCGGCGTTGCCAGTTTTATTGTGAGAGGAAACCGGGCTCTATGCCCGGCGGAAACTCACGACCTTCCGCTGGTAACTGGCAACCATCCCAGTTCAAAATGGAGTAATGAGATTAATGGATATTCAAGACTTGGCTATAGTCTGAAAGCCCGATGCCATCGGTCTATCAAAACTAAAAGCCGTAGTCCACTATGACCAATTGGAGATTCTGTCTTGAGCGCACCCCAAGCCCTCCCTCATGTCCTCTAAGTCTGAACTAACAAATAAACCAATGAAAAATGTATCAGGCCATCATTTATCACAACTTACCAATAAACTTCGTCTATTCGTCAAATATGACATGGATACCTTTCCGAACATTAGAAGAGTCCCTGTAGTTTCTGAACTAAATCACTGACGAGATAAATGAAACAAGCCCAGTTACTGTGGCATAGGACATCCTGAATAAGAAACCATCACACAGTGTATTAATCACTGACACATTTAGAATCTATATCTTGCCAAATTTCACTGGATATTAATATTAACAAATCAAATATCTTAAAATGTGCCTGATAAATGAGATCAGAATGTTGTACATGTGCGTATACTTGGATATTTTTACGAATACAGAAGACATGGGGTGGGTCAGTCGGTAGAATGATATTCTCTCAGTCCGATATTAGCCTTCCATCGACAGGTTGTGGGCTCGAATCCCACTCACTAGAAATACAATTGAAAACAAATTGATTGGGGTTTTCAGTGGGTTGCCCAATGTGTATAAGTTGCCAGGGTTTCCATCGGACAAACCGACCGGCTTTCTCCCTCTACAAAACCTGTCAACTCCGACATATACTAGTACGTGAAGTTATGTTGGTGTGGCTACATTTAACATAAACCATAAGATCTTTTTTTAAATTATACCCCTTAAACTAGAACATGATGTAAAAATGTGTCTGAATTTTCCCCATAAACGGGCGTTTTGTAAGATTTTATCCATGACGAGTCATATCAAAATTCATAACGATAATGCTGAGAAAGAACTCAGTTTAACACAATGGCAAAAGTTCTATTGAAGTTCGGAAAGTTGCCAATGGTCATCCGGATAACAAACTGGAAGAAAATACAGTTTTAAGATATTTTGGAGTGCTCTATGCATGTCACTTTAAGGAATACATTTAATTCCCTTAAGCAATGGCTGACATGTATTTTAGTTAAATTGAAGAATGGTTCAGTTCCAAAGTTCTACATCGAATGACTACCCCCACGTTTTATTATCACAGACTTGTCCATTTACGCCGGAGCTAGAAGCCATAGCTGTCTTAAAAACGATTTTCAATTAGGCCTGGACTAATATATTTGACATCCCAGACATATATCCAATCTCTTGACAATTAGTGGGCAACCCGCAGTGTTACTTAGATAAGATGAAGCCGCTGTGCACGGTTTTGAACATGTCTACCTGTTGACAAGAGACGTTATCACAAGACGGCAAAGAACTCCTGTTGAGGCAATGTCTTGATATCCTTTCCTGTATAATTTCCGTAATGGTTCGATGGGTGGATGTTAATACGAGACTGCCTATCCTTTCTGAAGTAACTCCGTCTTCAATCCTTAGCTTTTCAATTTTTAGATAGAATGAGCTGAGTTTCCAGATTGTTGTATTTTCACTAGCTTTGGAAATGTGTACTGCAATCACATAGTTTAAATAAAATTGATCGTACCGCCTACATCACACTAAAACAGTCATCGTAAATGCCCCATACATTACAAGTCAACCAGTTACTTATGGATAACAACTTTTTAATTCATTCATAAGTAACCCGTTGACTTGTTTATCACCAACTTCTAAATGCCACTCGATGAAGTGCTATGAATTCTTTACTCGGCATATATTGATTGAAGTTTGAAACAGACATATACATATAAGTTGGGAAAACGAACGTATGCCTACATGAACACACAAAGTAAGACATTTGAACTCGAGTTATCTAGTGTTGTGATGTTTACTTTTTGAATAGAATATAGTTATAGCTGTTGTGTTTCTTTGCTGCTAAGTTTACGCACCGCCAATAGCTGTTCTCGGCAACTTCTGGACATACTTCATCTGACACCCAACACAACACATAATCTGTTAACCTTCAGTTTGTAATGTAAAACACTCCACAGGTGTGAGCAGGGAGAATTTGACATTTAAATTTCTACTCTCTTGAAATACAATTTCATCCCCAATCCCTAAGTACAAATTCTTTTTATTATCAACGAAATCACAGACTTCAAATTACGAACTATTTGTTGATATGACCCTGGGAATTGGACGTTACGTAATTAATTAGATTTCAAACATACAAAATAAACTACTATATCTTTGGTAAATTCGCAATTTTGTCGATGTCCATATATGTATTATTCATTGCTAAACTGTGCGACTCGTGAACTACAGCAAGGACACGTTTTAGTGTTCATAAATATAAAAACTAAGTATGATACCTAAAAAAAGTACTCGTAACCAGCAGACAGTTTTTGGGCAATTAAAATCTGTGCTATTCGACTGTTGTTTACATAAAGATGAGGCTCCCATTGACCGATGGTTAAGGATTAATTATAATTTTTATTTCTTTGGCGGGGGGGGGGGGGGGGGGGGGTGGGGGGATTTCTTTGTCAGCTTTGTTGTGGTTAGCATTCTCAACTGTTTGTTTACTGACTGTCAGACGGAAAACAACAGTAGCAGGGAATTTCCTTTTTTCCTGGGGACACCTTTCCGAACCAAGATGTACACACGTACACCGTTATTGTTTTTTGTTTCCAGTATACTAATCAATGTCGATTCAACATGGGTATCGCCATTTTGGCCCCTTATAGTCTACACCTTTTCAGCCGAACTCAAAATTGGCCCTTCTTGTATGTTCCTGGCAAATAAAAAATACACCCTCAGCTTCCCGAAGGTGCTGGACCGTAAAAGGCAACTTATCCACTTATTTTGTCTTATGTTTATTTAACTCAAAACATATTTTACACCTTTTTACCTTTCTTTATTATTGTGATTCTGTCAAGTTTTGGTTTATATGTATTTTGGGTGTTTAAAGGGCTGATAAGAAATTACAATATTTTACACAAAGATTGCAAGTACTAAATGATTCTTTTTTAGAATTCCGTTATGGAACTTTTAAGAGGAGATCTTAAGTAATGTTTTGGAACCTATGCGTTTTTGTTTTATGTGTGAGTTTCATTTAATTATTTATTTAGAAAACTATGTACTTTGTAAATGTGCAAGCTTAAACGAGATCAATTCCCATTGCTTGAAAAACATAAACCAATAGGAACCGTTCTCGTTTATTGATATCTTTTTAAGCCTTATTATGTGTATAAATGCGTACATTTATAAAGGGCATATGATTAGTTGAGATGTTATTGGGGATTATTATGTAGTTTTGATTCCTTGTTAGCCAAACAGTTTAGGGATTGTACAAAATAGTTAGCTTGGTATACACACAGGGCGGTATTCAGTGACATCCAAACTCACCTAATGTCCTTCATTGTGAAGACAAAACAAGTATTTTTTCCGTATGTATCAGATACTCGTCGCCTCTTAGATTTCTTTCTTTACAGCCTTTAAAGGTTATAAGCCGTATCGTGTTATCTAATGTAGACCTGTTTACGTGTTTACCGTTATGCATGCAGAATAAATGACAAAAGTAGCAGAACTGTTCGTTATCATAATAACACATGTTTTTTTTACTATCGTGGAATATATAATATATCAAAATAAGAAAAGACCTTTTTTTGCCTTGCTATCCATATGTAGTAGAGCATGATGTACTCTATATATTTAGTATACACTATAAGAGTCGCGAAATCACGTTGCCTCTGAGTCAGTGCTTATAGGTTTTCAGCGTTTAACTGACATGATTAAAGAACTTTTTGAGAAAATTGCATATTTAGTTACCATAACGGCGAAACCTTCGTTTGTAGTATCGAACAATTTAATAAAAAGGATATATTTTTACAAAACTACGAGAATGGGATAAACCCTTTTGAATAGAGAATAGAACGTAAACGGTTGAACGAAGGTGTAGATTGGTTTTCATACAAATATTTCTTCGAAATACATGTATTTTAGACAAGACGATTTTCCCTGTGCCCGTGTGTTTTAGTGATCATAAATATATACAAAAACGGGAAAGGTCAGTGTTCGTTTCTATGCTTTGACATGGGAACCCAGGTGCCACCTAAGCTAGATTCATAAAGTGATGTTAATGCCATTTAATAGTTTTAATTTCTTGAAAGTCGCTACCACTTTGTTTGTTGGACACTATGTGACATAAAAAGTATATAAACACAATGATTTTTGATCGTATATACTAAACACAAATTAATACGTAATAAATGTGGCTTAATTAGTAAGTAACATTTGTAAAGAGCAGTAAGTTGATGTGGATGATGATAACAATAACATGCTGTTCTTGAGTAGAAACATTGATGTGTGTGAAATGGGAAGGTAAAATCCTTTCAACACTTACTAAAGTATACCCAAAACATGAATTACGTTTAAGGTAAAATTGAAGATGACCCTATAAACTTTAAAGGTCAACTGAGGTTAATTAATGGTAAAACCAACCACGACCTTCCTTTTGGTTCAGTAAATCGTGCGATAACCGACTTACAATGGTTACTTCACTTTGATTTACTACATTACTTTCCTTCTTTACTTTATATACATTGTATTAATCTGACTTCAAGCAACCTTAAGGTATATTTTCGACGTCCCTCTTCATTCTCCTCTGCTTTATGTGAGGAACACAGCGATTTTCTTTAGAATAGGTCTGTTTAATCAGTCTTTAACGCGATTGTGTAAAATGTGAAATAAACGAAAAAAGATTAACCATATACTTTTCACGCCAACTTCTCCAAAGCATTTGATTTGGCCTGAGACTCTCTTTTAACACTTAGACTATAATGCCATTGAACGATGCATGTTAAAATTGATAGAATCGTATTTGGCAAATACACATCTGTATATACATATATTGGAGTAGATAAGACTTGAACTCGCCATGGCCTTAGGGCTCAGTTATGGTCCTGTCATTTCTGGTGTTGCTATTAACGATTTACCCGAAGTGTTTAAACACATATTGTTTACCGATGAAAAGCAAATATTCAGGTAAGTATGATGCATATCTGCCAGTAAACAGCTTCAAGCTAATATAAATTGGTTTGTTAGTTGTACCAAAACGTGGAATTTAACGTTACTTTATCTTAATGTTTTTCCGTCGATTTTCCGCGAAGAAGAGAAATAGGTTTAATATATAGGGTATGAGTTATGACTATATATGTACATGTCGGTAAATAAACAGAGATCCATTTATTAAAAAGCTATACTGTCTGACTGCTGTACGTTTGATATTTATTTTGAGGTTAAACTGAAGATAAAATGTTGCTATCATAAAGCTAAGTGTTTGGTGTTGTGTCATAAGGAACCTGGACAATATGTTGAATTTCATCAAGTTAATTGTTTGGTGTTATTGCGTTAATTACATGTAGTTTATGGAGTTTTAGAGAAATTGTAATGCCTCCTATTGGGAAGAGTTAAATAGGATTTTTTATTCTGTGAATTCTAATCCAGATCATCGGATCTATAATGAACTTGTGAGTTCTCGGACTTTTTTATAAAGTAGTTCATAAATGTTTGTTTCCACGATTGTCTTTTAGAAAGTGAGTATAACAGTATTCTCGTTATTCTGGGCATTACACTTTCTTGAAAAGTGGCGGAAATTTTTTTTTACCGATTTTGGGTGACCCGGCTCCCATGCAGTATATTAGCTATCTCCAGCACTAAATGTTATGTGTCTCATCCATTTAGCCAACCGGCCTCCAAAAAAGTATCGACCATTTTCTTTCCACAGTTTGTATTATATTTGCATATAAATACCTTACTTTGCCATAAAATCTGCTGACCTGTTGTTACTTCTTGTTTGAATATTTGACTTCGTAACAGCATTAAGGACTTAATCCGATAACATTGAGCGGAATTGTGCACGAAAAAATTGAAATCGCAAATTTCAAACAATATTACACTAAATATACTCTTTGGGAATTAGTATATAACCGACACTGATGAACAGGAAAAATTCCGGGCGAGGGTTTGAATCGAACTCACGAGTTTGGGTTACCCTCCCACCCCTCTACCAACTGAGCTACCCTCGCTTGATAGATTATCTCATTCACACAAAGTTCAAATCAACTTCATTAGAATATGTATATTTAAAGTGGCATTTTTACGTTAGAACAGGATGTTGAAATTATTGGCTATTTTTCTCAAGACGTATGATTCAGAAGCTTTTTAGTGCTTCTAGTCTCAAGAATGTACCATAAAGTATTGTTTTGAAATAACTTTGGCTTTAGAATGAATGAATGGTCGTCCCGGTTATATAAATTTTGTTTACTTTTCGAACACGTTTTCGGTTCGTACAGGCCACATACTGTATGGATTTTCCTCATTCCAACGCCAATCATTTAGTTTTTCGATGACCTTCAAAGCCTCCTACTGTCGTGTTAATCAGGAATTATGAAAAAAGTGTTAATTTTGGCAGCTCATGCCACTTTAACCTTCCATACGCTATGAAGTCAGTGTTTCGAAAGAAAGCTGCAATGATCATCAGGGAATTTACTGAATGCCCTTTGTCCAACAAGCATATTTGTTTACACCATGGCTGAGTTTAATCCCGTGAATGAGTATTTAAGTCATATTTCTCGCACCTTTACCATTTTATGAAATGCATATTTATTCTAAAAAAATAAATAAAAGTATTGACCGTTCTTCAAAAACGTGAACAGCTTTTAAGAACAACCTTTAAGAGGACATACCGTTAAAGCTTGTTTTAGTCGTTCGTTGATCTCTTTATTAAAAAAAGAAGCAGTAAGTAATCTCTCGGAAGAAGGACATTTTAATAGTTACTTAGGAGATTCACTGCTGCTACATTTTTTGTCTGATACTAAAACAACGAGACCGCATATCCCGATCAGTGCAGGCTATTTTCCGATGGTCATCTGGAAACTGCACCTAACCGTAAAGCCCCTTTCACAATTGAGATACGGCGAGTTTACGGCTCTTGCGGTCATGAATTTTGGCCTTCCGTACGATGGACCGCAGCCTTCCTTGCGGGCAATCGCACCTTACCGCGCGGAATTTTTGTGCCGCAAGAGCCGCAGAAAAGTTTGGTGTGCACATGGAATCCAATTTTCGGCCGTGCGAATTTTTGTATTACCTCTGATCCGTGCGGGCGCCAGTACGTTCACCGTAAACCGTTGTATCTTGACGCGCGGTTGATGCACGATTTGTTTGTGTCGTAAGATGCTCCGTACGGTGAAATTTCTTGTTCCGCCAACCTTGCGGCAGTCGTAAACCGTTGAACGATTCGCCGTCTCGGTCTTGCACCGCCTTGCGTTCACCGTGCGAAAAATACCCTCAGGTGTCCTACAGATATATATTTTTGGGTGCTTCATTTCATCTCACAACATTTGAAGCCTTTGCCTTGGTCTGCTTCTTGGCCGGCATCGTGGTGATCTTCCTCAATGGATTGACGTTCTTTTTTTAACGGTTTTTTGGATCTATGCGCCTTTTTATACTGTAATCACGTTTGCGGAGCCCAAAATCGCCGCACGATTTGACAAAACGCCGTAAGGCGCCCGCTCATTGGTGCGCGGCGAAAAACAATGACGCACGATGCATCTTGCGGCACGCCTCACGTTCCAACAAATCACGTAGCACCTCCGCGCAACTGTCTCACGGATCACGTGCGCTAGACGTGCGTTGCTTGCGTCACTCGCGCGGTTCGCCGCAAGAGATTCGTGGATTAAAACGTGCGGGAACCTTGCCACGCCCTTACGATGCCCCGGCCAATCGTAAAATAGATTATTTTCTTGCGGTCATTTTTCCGATTCTACTGCGGCCCGAAAAAATTTATCTCCACCGTGCGGTCGATTTCAGTATTTTGACCGTGCGGCGAAAGTCTCAATTGTGAAAGCCCCTTAAGTTAACGATTTGCTTTTGAGTCCCTCCGGGCATGTTCCTTTAATAACTAGGTAAAAAAGGAAGTTAGGCACAATTTATTGTCGTTGTATTAAGATTAATGGATGGGTAAGATAAAGATAAATGTAATAAAATTTAGATCGTGACGCTAAGTGTCTCATTTCCTCGTAAAAGTGTATTTTATCGCTATATATCCTATGTCATTCTCGTCTTAGATTTCACCCTTTATGTGATGTAAACCTTATCCGGCTTTCTCTCTAATATGGACATGTGTGTTTACGACATGTGTTCAATTTTGTAAGAACGTTTTGTATCTCACCTTTACATAAATAAATTCTAGGCAAACTATAGCATCTTAATCAATTTACACTCATTCTTAAAGGCCCACTTGCCGCCGTAGCCTGTTTAAATTTGCTAAGAAAACAAATTTACATGAGCACACTACGACTAATACAACTAAACTTAAACATAGGACACATAAAATATGTCTAGTTAGCTTTAGAATGTAGAAATGGGGTGAAAAACAAACGAAGAATCGAAGCCTGATTACAACAACAACGATCAGTGTCGGTCAACTTTCGTGTTGGATTACCCTCATTTCAGGCCTTTTTATATGTGGTTTACACTCAAACAATAATCAGCAGGCTTTTCCAGTCGCTGTTTACCGATCGTCAGTCTGTATTTCTCAGATAAATAGGCCTACGTAAAATTACACTGTGTCGTTAGTTCACTCACTCGACTGAAACATAAAATCGCCAATAGGGGGCAGTGTGGTTTGTTTACGTTCCGGGTACGTAACAATTCAAATTTTCAAATTCAAATTAAAAATACAAAGTGACGTCCAAACTTTTAAATTTTGGTAAAAATAGAAAGTTCCTAACTTATATTGTCTGGGAAAAATACAGAAAACGGACTTTCTTTTTTAATGTAAAAAATATTCCTGATTTTCGCGGCAAGTGTGCCTTTAAATACGTTTGAAAGCCCGTTGCATGTATTTAAACCATAAGTTAGTTGGCTCCAAAATGTACGGTACTAAGTGGAAATCTCGTGTTTTTGAAAGAAATAAAGACACAAATTAGCATTTTTATTAGACACTTAAAGATTTATGAACAACCTTGGGAAATATTTTCTAATTTGCGTTAAGTGTGTTGTAGAACATGTACTTTAAAAGTCTGACCAAAAAGAAAATTAAATTTCGGAGGCAGCACATACAAAATTCAAGCCACGTTTGCCGATCTACAATGTTAATTGTCTCAGAGACTTATGACGTCAAACACGACCTTCGTTGTGTACGTACCCTCACAGCGATGACGTAATAAACGATTTCTGCTGTCTCAGTACGTCTTCGTGTCATTTTTCCGAGTAGTTACGGAAAATATGCATATTCCCTGCCTGTTCTTTTTTTGACTACCAGGGAACTAACGCGAAGGTTGTTTCGTTTCAACTGATGTTTTTCAAATATACATTTAGTCCATACACAAACACAAACCAGCTTTAAATCCTGTTCATAAATTCTTTAATAACTATAAATGTTGAAGATTCCATATTGGTTGCTTTCAATGATTTTTATTCAATAAAGCTGAATTAATTTTGTTGCATAATAAAAATGTTAAATTTTAGCTTGCGTGAAGTCACCACTTTTACATATGTTTGTTGGTCAATTAGGGCTGTTGTTGATCCAGTGCTGGTATCAAGTTGACCTAACATCATTTTGTTCTTCTATCCATGATTGGGTTGATTGTTTGGTGTTTTACGCCGCGCTCAAGATTATTTCACTTATTGCGGCGTTACCAGTTTTATTGTGGGAGGAAACCGGGCTCTGTGCCCGGGGGAAACCCACGACCTTCCGCTGGTAACTGGCAACCATCCCACATAGGTCGTTCGAGTGAAAACCCAGTCAGAAAATTTTCCAATTTTTGAACTGAGTCGGATTCGAACCCGCGACCCATTGGTGGAAGGCTGTTTGGATTGAGCGTCCAACGCTCTACCTACTGAGCGACAGAGGCCGCCCCTCCATGATTGGGCAAACCATTTATTGCATGCAATGCTACTGGACGCCTAAACAGAGCTTGGTGTATACTCATGTGTACCAACATTACACAACAAAAAATCTACAAGTATTGCCGTTGGTCGAACCTTTAGGGGGGCAGGACTTTCATCGATGTGGCGCGGGTTCGAATTTCACTCAAACCAAATATAATAGAGGAAATAGGAATGGATTTTTCACTCGGTCGCCGTATGTGGAACAGTTTCCAGGTACTCGCCGAAGTTTGATTGTTTCCTTTACATAAAGCGCCCGGGTTCCTCCACCACAAAACCTGGCAACGCCGCCATTTTAGTTAAATAACATTGAGTGCGGCGTGAAACATCAATCAAGCATGCAGACAGAATGATGTTGAGCCAACTCATTATCCAGTAGTAGTGTTTTACTTGACTAAATTTGGTCATCATGATAGCATAGTGTGCTTTAATTGTTTGCTTTAATATATCACTTGAACAAAACTTTTCAACAGGAATTTCAGAAATACTAAGCGATAGACGTATAATTCAGAAGCTTTTTAGGGCTTCTAGTCTCGAGAATGTACGATAAATTATTGTTTTGAACTAACTTTGGCTTAGAATGAATGAATGGTCGTCCCGGTTATTTAAATTTTGTTTACTTTTCGAACACTATTTCGGTTCGTATAGGCCACCTACTGTATGGTTTTTCCTCATTCCAACGCTAATCATTCAGTTTTTCGAAGGCCTTCAAAGCCTCTTACTGTCGTGACGATCAGAAATTATGAGAAAAGTGTGAATTTTGGCAGCTCATGACACTTTAAGGCTACTAGAGAGTTATATTTGTTTAGATAAGTCACCATTTTTATACCCTTCTTTGGACTTGAAACTGTATTAATTTGTTCCATCCAACTTGTGCTGTTTCATTCTTTTTTTCTTTGTCTGAGTTATGTTTATTTGTTCAATTTAAACCGCAACTCTATTTATGACTCCAGTCATACAATACCAACGTTTGTTTTGTTTTCTTTAGGGGGTCACCCCTCAGTTCTTACGTTTTCATGCTGAACTGTCTTCTCTTCTATCTGTTATTACCTTTATATTATTAACACCTGTACATACATCTGATCGACTTATCTTATCTGTATTTATAATAACTGACTTGTCACAACGCTTGAATTTTTGCATATATATGTCTTGCTTACCAATGTTCTACACTCCTGATGATGGCGAAATAAAGTGCCGAAACATTGAGTCAAATGTGGGTCTTACGTTTTTCGGAGTTACTCTACTTGTGTACTAATACATCTTAACGTCCATCATATGTATACATATGTATCTGTCGCCATTGACCTACATAAAACTGTGCTGTCCCAGATTAGTTCGATATTGGCCTGATGGGTCAACAATAACTGTCAGATGTTCCCATTAAAACAAAGAGAAAATCGATTTTATAAGAAAATAAGATCATATGGTCTTCTCTTGTCAGATAATACGATATGAATACATGTAATTTATTACATACGAGATCTGTATCATGTATATCCAGACTAAATAAACCAAATGTAATATCATTTCTCATCTGACGTTTATGGGGAACAATTTCAAGGAATGTCACCCTTGCACTTTTATGTTTGTAATGAATAAATAGTTGGTTGAAAAATGACGTTAAAATATCACAGAAATATGACCACAAAGTAATCCTTCCAGTTTCAAACTTACAACCATGGTTATATGTAGACGATGTTATATAGACCGGCAGCCCAGAGCAATTTGGGTAAGTGAACGAGGTACCAAGGTTTGAGTCTGAGATCATTTGTCACGTGATCTGACTTTATCAGGTATGGACGTCTGCCGGGGAGCCGTTGCTGCATGTGGCCCCTGGGGCTCCAAATAAGGGGCTCCAAAATGGGCTAGATCAAACATTACAGGTACCAGGTAAAACTAAATTAGAATTATTATGTGTATCGTGTGGAGTGATGATTCGATAACGCCAGACGAATTATCCTCTGCAAAAGGCCCGTCAGACCCCCTAGAAGGGACCCCTAAAATGAGGCTAGCCTATGTATTGGAGGTACCACTCAAAACTAAGTTAAAATGAAGGAAGACATTGTGCTGATTATTAGGTACCAAATGACAGACGAATTGCCTGCTGCAAAATGCCCGCCAGACGCTACCCCGTTCCGAGGGATGGGGTGCGTTTAGGTCTAATTGAGCGAAAATGGGCTAGGTCAAACATTACAGGTACCATCTAAAACCAAATTAAAACGAATAAATGCATCGTGTGGAGTGATGATTCGATAATGCCAGACGAATTATCCTCTGCAAAATGCCCGTCAGACCCCCTAGAAGGGACCCCCAAAATGAGGCTAGCCTATGTATTGGAGGTACCACTCAAAACTAAGTTAAAATGAAGGAAGACACTGTGTTGATTATTAGGTACCAAATGACAGACGAATTGTCTGCTGCAAAGTGCCCGCCAGACGCCACACCGTTCCGAAGGATGGAGTGCGTTTAGGTCGAATTGATCGAAAATGGGCTAGGTCAAACATTACAGGTACGATCTAAAACCAAATTAATACGATTAGTTGCATCGCCGTCTTGATAAAGTAAAATGATTAGATGCATCGGGTGGAGGGATGATTTCATAATGCCAGACTATTTATCCTCTGCAAATGGTCTGCCCCAGACCCCCTAGAAGGACTCCCAAGGATTTCCAAAATGAGCCTGTTTATTGCATAAACGAGGAAACTGTGCTGTTCATTAGTAACCATATGCCAGAGGAATTTTCTGCTGCTAAGGGCTCCTCCGACGCCTCGCCAGTCGCCATAGGTGGGTGGGGGAGGGGACTGGGTTGATGTAATCAACCAGTTCCCAGATTCAAGACTAAAAGTTTTTGTGATGTGACCTATGACATATGAGCCACTGGTACATGTAGCCCCTGTGACTATTAATAAGATGGTCCTAAATAGCCTAGATCACAGATACCTTTGTAAACCGAACTGGCATAATAAGACTATCTGTTGGGTCACAGACTCACAGTCCCGAGAGATCAGAGTGCCATCTGAAACCAAACCAATAAACCCAACAGCGCCGTCATATAATATTACTATCTAAGACCTATATCAAATCGGCGTGTTAGCTTTATACTGATGATTTGTTGCCTTTCCAGAAAATTCTACTGAGTAAGGCCAAACTCATGCCAAACTCATGCCTGTCGTCAACCTAATGAAATATCATGGGTTGTGGTTTATTATAACAACTTATGATTGGGTATAAACGTCTTATGCTATGCCCCTTTTTAATACAATAAAAAACTTATCTCCATGGTTATTTTAGACAAGAAGATTTTCACTATGCCCATGTGTTTTAGCGTTCAAAAATATAATTTGGCGCAAATAAACGAGAAGGTGTTGATTAATCAATCAAGAGTAGACAAATCACTCAGGCGTGGCAACGACGCTAGAATGACAGACCGAATACCTAGTGTTGGTGGTTATAATCTCAATAATCAAAGCCATTTAAGATTTTAGCCATAACATTCCAATGCCAAAGTAGGACCCAAAGAAAGAGAAAAACAACTTGAGCGTTATGAACAACAAGGTTTATTATTTTCTGTCAATCAAACGTATCAACGTTTGTGCACTGGATTAATATCTTATCTAAAATGTCTCATATTTCCCTGTAGAAATTTTGGATTTTATTAGATCACAGATACCTTTGACAACCGAACTGGCATAATAAGACTATCTCGTGGGTTCACAGACTCACAGTCCCGAGAGATCAGAGTGCCATCTGACACCAAACCAATAAACCCAACAACGCCGTCATATAATATTACTATCTAAGACCTATATCAAATCGGCGTGTTAGCTTTATACTGATGATTTGTTGCCTTTCCAGAAAATTCTACTGAGTAAGGCCAAACTCATGCCTGTCGTCAACCTAATGTCCCTTTCTGTTTGGGTTCTAAGACAGTGGCTCTTCGGGTGACACCCACATGTCGACGGTTATTCCCTGATCCGCAAACCATAATAACCTGACCATAGGTGATATGTTTATTATTTGCTATGTTCTTTTTTCCTATATTCCCAACAAGAAGAATTAAAACATCGGTGTCGGAGGATCTAATTATCACATTGCCTGTTGATGAATGAAAGACCAGAACGGTGTCGGCCTCATCATGGCTACCCTGGAGAGGTTCTGGATGTTCAACATTCATTTCCAAATTAAGGCCATTGAAAGTAAGTTGTTTGCATTTACCACCATGAGACAAGATTAGGGTATTTTTTTTTTACCTAGAATGGAGCAATAGCTATCGTTTGTAACTCCTTCACACGACACAAAAGCCAACTGATTTTTGAACACTGTGCGTTGAAACAATTTTGATACTCGTCCGGGTCCCGTTATGAGAATGGGACGATCATCAGCACCTCGAAGTTTCCGCTCGCCCTCTTTCAAAGGTGCTGCATCGTAAGTATCAACCAAAACATGGATTTCCATGCCACGGCTGTTGCAAAGTGTACCTGCCAGATTCCCATAAGAAGCAATTTTTCCTAGAGCAAACAAAAAAGAATGGATAAACAGTCCACCATCGATAAGGGTCACATCAATAGCTGGTAGTGGTGACTCTGTGAAGCCCTCCGGTAGTTCTTCCAGTTTATTGAACAGTTTGCCCTTCTGAGTTTAAATCATTGATATGTCAGAGAGACAAAGGAAAGTCAATGATTGAAATTGTCAGCATATATGGGGGATTAAATGTTGTTTTCTTCGAAAATCGAAAAAGTTCTCGAATCTTTCGGGAAAACGAGATTTGATGTAAAAACAGCACACCCCAAGCTGCTTGGTCAGCGCGATTAAACCCGAAAAAGACACCAAATGCCGTTGGTAGTATTCTGATATAGCCGTCTACATCACTGGTACGAACGGCTCCCGATGGACCCATTAACACATAGAAGCCCCAATATTGAAAAGTTGGATCAAGATCTCATTTCATTGCTTTTTCAAAATACAAAAATATATAGGGAAATATATGTCTGCTTACCTCAGTTCATGCCTCGTCTCTTTTTCTAGAAATATTAAAGCTTCCTAAAAGTTGCAACACTGTCATCATCAATTCTTGGAACGCTTTAAAATGCTCTTAGATTTAATCTTGTGCCAAAACGTTTAAAGCTCAAGTGAAAAAAATAATTCACATAATGATTTTTTAAATACTAAACTTTATTCGAATGGTTAGAACGTATGCAGTGAAACATCTCATTTAAAGGATGGCTCGGGATAGTTGCACCTCAAATGTTTAGTCTATATTTTGGTGTCTTTCTAAAAGATCTGGAGGTTATAGAGCAAAGGATAATTTATCTGGCAGTGTCGTATCTATGCTCTACGAGATTAGTCGCATTATTGGTTTCAGATGGTACCTGGAATGATTGATTTAGCCCATTTTAGAACCGTTTATAAATAGCCCCAGGTGCACCACACAGCAGCAGCTTCGCGGGGCAGACATCATCTTCGCAAGCCAAGTTAAAATCTTCATGTTCCCATGGAATGGGGACATGCAGATTTTATCTTGGCTAGAGAAGATGGGCAGACATATGTTGTCCATTTAATTTTTATTTGATCTAAGTTTGATTCGAACCCGCGCCCCATCGATGGAAGGTCTGTGTGGGACTGAGGGACGATCACTCTCCCCCCCCCCCCACCTGGACCACCGAGGCCCCCTTCGAATCGTGCTCTAAGCTTAACGTATCCAACTCGACGAGGGGTCTGCTTGGTATTTTACAGCAGACAACTCCTCTGGCGATGGTACCGAATAATCAGTACAGTGTCTTCGATCATTTGAACTTAGATTTGAGTGGTACCTCCAATACATAGGCTAACCTCATCTTTTTTTGGGGAGGGGAGGGGGGGGGGGCTTCTAGAGGGTCTGGCGGGCCTTTTGCAGAAGATAATTTGTCTGTCATTATGGAATCATCACTCCATACGATGCACTTATTCGTTTTAAATTTGGTTTTAGATGGTACCTGTAATGTTTGACCTAGCCCATTTTCGCTCAATTAGACCTAAACGCACCCCTTCCCTCGGAACAGGGTGGCGTCTGGCGGACATTTTGCAGCAGACAATTCGTCTGTCATTTGGTACCTAATAATCAGCACAGTGTCTTCCTTCATTTTAACTAAGTTTTGAGTGGTACCTCCAATACATAGGCTAGCCTCATTTTTGGGGCCCCTTCTATGGGGTCTGGCGGGCCTTTTGCAGAAGATAATTTGTCTGGCATAATGGAATCATCACTCCATACAATGCACTTATTCGTTTTAATTTGGTTTTAGATGGTACCTGTAATGTTTGACCTAGCCCATTTTCGCTCAATTAGACCTAAACGCACCCCATCTCTCGGAACGGGGTGGCGTCTGGCGGGCATTTTGCAGCAGACAATTCGTCTGTCATTTGGTACCTAATAATCAGCACAGTGTCTTCCTTCATTTTAACTTAGTTTTGAGTGGTACCTCCAATACATAGGCCAGCCTCATTTTGGGGGTCCCTTCTAGGGGGTCTGGCGGGCATTTTGCAGAGGATAATTCGTCTGGCATTATCGAATCATCACTCTACACGATACACATAATAATTCTAATTTAGTTTCAGCTGGTACCTGTAATGTTTGATCTAGCCCATTTTGGAGCCCCTTATTTGGAGCCCCAGGGGCCACATGCAGCAACGGCTCCCCGGCAGACGTCCATATCTGATAAAGTCAGATCACGTGACAAATGATCTCAGACTCAAACCTTGGTACCTCGTTCACTTACCCAAATTGCTCTGGGCTGCTGACCTATAAGGAAGATTGTGTTCAGAACACATACCAACACATTTATCTTAATGTTAGTAAATTGGTCATTTATGGCATGGTTTTGACCCAGGATGATTGTACTACCAATGACATTCACTCTTTCTAATATAAACTTGTTTATTACACAAGCGTTCTTGTGTCGGATATTGAGAGATACTTTGTAATTAAATTTAGAATCCGATTTCTGAATTCCATTTGTGTTATGCACATCGAGTTTTGATTGATCCTTTTACATCGCTCTGCCTTATTGAAAACTATATTTTAAAGGGGCATGAGCTGCCGAAATTCACACTTTTTTCATAATTTCTAATCGTCACGACAGTAAGAGGCTTTGAAGGCCATCGAAAAACTAAATGATTGGCGTTGGAATGAGGAAAATCCATACAGTATGTGCCCTGTACGAACCGAAAACGTGTTCGAAAAGTAGCAAAATTTAAATAACCGGGACGACCATTCATTCATTCTAAGTCAAAGTTAGTTCAAAACAATACTTTATCGTACATTTATGAGACTAGAAGTACTAAAAAGCTTCTGAATTATACGTCTTGAGAAAAATAGCCGATAATTTCAACATTCTGTGTTTACGTCAAAATATCAACATTTTGGCAGCTCATGCCCCTTTAATCTTTATGCAATGTCAAACTTTCTAACGATTAAGACATTCGTCTAACCCATTGATTTTGGCTGACACATTGTATTTTGTAATTTGTGGTGTCAGCGGTCCAAGGGCAATTGCAATCAATATCATGTAACTTACGGGTTGGTCCTTGACCTTCTGGGGGGTAACTGTTCACTTACCCAATTACAGTGTGGTGAATGTTTTACCTAAGCCTCAAACATCCCAGTAAGTATGGCTATTAACTTAGACAGGATGTAATTTGATTGACAGGACAACCGATGCGATAATAACAATTATGCCGTGCTGGAAGTAAATTAAGGCTGCTGCACTTCTTGACCGTTAGCTTATGATTCTCAACACAGGTCAGTATACACTGACCGGTCTAATGGGACTCGCCAAATTAGGTTTGTCACTATCTATACACAGTGTGTTTCCTTTCAAATAAATGGGCATCATCTATCGACACCAAAAGGACACTTATAAAACTGGCGCATTTACTTGCAGGAACTCAACCTCAACGTTCACAGACCTTTTGTTTCTTTTCGAGTTTTATTTCAAGCTACAGTAACTGGTGAAAGTGAAATTCATTCTCCAAACGCACGTCACGCTCTCTCTACTTCTCTCATCACACAATATGGTGGTGGGTACTTTGTGAAAATATTTAATAGATATTTATATGGAAATATAGAGCAACATTCTTCTTCAGTTGGGGGGCCTCCGTGGCTCAGTAGGTAGAGCGTTGGACGCTCAATCCAAACAGCCTTCCACCAATGGGTCGCGGGTTCGAATCCCACTCAGTCCAAAAAATGGAAAATTTTCTGACTGGGTTTTCACTCGAACGACCTATGTGGGATGGTTGCCAGTTACCAGCGGAAGGTCGTGGGTTTCCTCCGGGCACAGAGCCCGGTTTCCTCCCACAATAAAACTGGCAACGCCGCCATATAAGTGAAATAATCTTGAGCGAGGCGTAAAACACCAAACAATCAATCAATCAATCTTCTTCAGTTCATAATGCCAAGGTTGGAAATTATGATGGATACAGTGTATGCAGAAATAATTCTGAATTGTTATAAATTTTGTTCAGATTACATTATGGTTAAAAGCTCATATTGCCTGTTGTTAGAAACAACATTGTTTATCTCGGCTTAATTCAAGCTAACATACAGGGATGATCATATTTTGCTAATTGATAATTGAGAGTAAAAATATACGATATCTTCAAACCAAATAATGCATACATATAATAAATCATAGTGGAAATTATATAAAATAAATGTTGAACACGAAGCTTGCTAGATACATATAACAAGATAAGTGTCTGAGGTCGTTGTTGGACATCTCAACGATGTTTATAGCAGGAGACGTATTTCTTCTAATACTTTTTAAGTAGGCCTAACATATAATTGATTTGAAAATATTCCGCGCAACCAAGATTATTTCACTTATACGGTGGCGTTGCTAGGATTATAAAAGGGTGAGGAAACGGGGCTCCGGCAGAAACCCCCGACCCCGAACTCTACCACACACGGAGTTTGAATAAAACTTTCACTCAGAAATGTTTCAAATTTTTGTTGATCTGATTCTGATTCGATCCTGCGCGGCAGCGACGGAAAGCCTGTGTCGGATTGAGGAACGATCACTCTAACAACCTCAGCCCCAGCTGTAAGTAACAAAATTCCATAACTCAAAACAACACCTAATGTTTACATGTACGTTACGATGAACGAATATGAAGGGATTTACATTTCTGCAAGAAACTGTGCATGCATAATGGATTGTATCCCAGTTTTCAAGAAAGGAAATTCTAACCAACCATCGAATTATAGGCCCGTCGCACTCCTTAGCTGTATTGGAAAGATTCTTGAGAGAATAATTTTTAAACACATATACAACCATTTCATTTCAAACAAGTTATTTTTCAAGTATCAGGCAGGTTTCCGTCCTGGTCATTCTACAGTGGATCAAATTATTGAACTCTATCACAGTCTTTGTAAAGCCCTTGACGATGGCGAGATTTCCTGTGTTGCCTTTCTTGACATTTCCAAGGCATTCGACACTGTCTGGCATAAAGGGCTTCTTTTTAAATTGCGCCAGTATGGACTATGCCAAGAATTGCTGGACTGGACTGCTAGTTACCTAAATAATAGACAACAAAGAGTTATAGTTAAGCAGTCCTTTTCTGTTTTAAAGAGAGTGCATGCAGGTGTACCTCAAGGCTCTGTTCTAGGGCCACTTCTCTTTTTGATATATATCAATGATCTCCCTGACAACCTTTCAAGTAAAACTAGAATATATGCAGATGATACATCATTACTTAACCAATCACCTAACAGGCTTATAATTCAAGATACTCTTAACCAAGATTTTGGAAAATTAAGTTCTTGGTCCAAACAATGGCTTTTACGTTTTAATGCTAGCAAAACAACTGTCCTGTACTTTACTAACCGAACTAATCCCGATTCACCAGATTTATACTTTGAAGACATTAAACTTACTTTTTCTGATACTACAAAACATCTTGGGATTAATTTTCAATGTAACTTAAAATGGGATACACATATTACCAATATCTTAAAAAAGGCCAGTTCCAGGTTAGGAATCTTGAGGAAATTAAAATACCGTTTAAACCGCAAAGCCTTAGCGCAGATTTACACCAGTTTCATTAGGCCAATCCTGGAGTACTCCAGTCCAGTATGGGATGGATGTACCAAAGTACAAGCTGAGAAACTGGAGAAATTCCAACTAAGTGCAGCGAGGGTAGTCACTGGTCTCCCAATTTACACTTCTATCCAAAACCTTTACATTGAAACCGGATGGGACAAACTGTCTACTAGACGCCAATTGGCAAAGTTGAAATTCTTACATAAAATCATCGCTGGTAATTGTCCTGAATTCCTTCTCGAGTTGCTTCCAGCCCAAGTAGGCGAGTCATCACGTTATCCACTAAGAAATAGTTCATGCTACAATGCTCCATTCGTAAGAACACATCTATTTCAATCTTCCTTCATACCGGCCACTATAAAATTATGGAACAGCCTTGATCCTACTGTAAGAAATGATCCTTCAGTGACTAAATTTAGAAGAGTACTTTGCTCAAACCCCATACCTCCTGCGTACTATGCTACAGGGGAACGCCCATACAATATCATAATAACTAAATTGAGATATGGCTGTAGTTCACTGAATTACGACCTATCACGGGTCAATCTAGCCCAGAGCCCATCTTGCAGCTGTGGCTGTAGGCAAGAAGATGCGTCTCATTTCTTTTTCTATTGTCCGAATTATGCAACTATTCGTCCAGCCCTATTAGACACTCTTCCTCCCGACATTACCTTATATCAGCTCCTTAATGGCGATCCAAGCTGGTCCATTTCTTCAAATGAAGACCTGTTCAACTCAGTTGTGATATACCTGAAATCTAGCGGAAGGTTTTAATTCCACCAGACTTCCGCTCTCCCTGCTCAGATTTTATTTATACTTTTTTTTCTATCTCAGTCCAAAAATATTATATATATATATTTTTTTATTTTTTTATTTTTTTATTTTTTTTCACCATATCAATGTCATTACCAAGAATGAGGACCAATAACTGCACATATACTTATTTGTTTATATAAATGTCTGTATATATGTATTATGTAATCTTAGCCATGCACAACATTTATTTACATATATAATTATATGCATGTGCATAGGTTTATTGGAATTTTTGTCGGAGGCCATGTATTATTTATTATTTATAATTAGTTGTACGGAGAGGGACTTTGTAAGTTGTTATAACTTGTTCCCAATCCTTTTGACTGTCTTCTGTCAATAAAATAAGTTCAATTCAATTCAATTCAATGGATTGTAAGAGTTGTGAAAAGGATATAAATCAAGGCAAGACTTAATGAAGATTGCGCAACTACACTAAACGATGGTACGCAAAGACCTTTAGTAAAGTTCCCCCTGAAATAATATGGTTACTCGTAATTGACAAGATAATCAATGAAATGCATACGTAACATCCAATTAGTGAGTAACGAGTCCCGCACTTAGGCCACAAACATCCAATTACGGATCTCAAATTAGACACAATGCAATATATTTGACATAACATTCAATGCTATAATAATAACTGTACGCCAAGGTCAGTAGATTAGAATAGACTCAACGGTTGTATTCGTGACCAGTTTATCTAACTATTCTTAACTACGGTCATAGTACCCTTCAGCAACAAGGAAGGCTGGCAGCTATCGACAGCTGCTATTACATGTGCATGTAATCGATAATCTTAACCGCTGAAATAAATAGCCATTTAAAATTATAAAACAAATTATAAATGTAAGATTTTAACACGTATTTCAATAACATTAATATCATATGAACATTATTTTCACTTGTATTTCTGTAGCTATTTGGGTTCCAAAATCGACTAGAATTGCATGGAACAACTTAGTACGTATAGAGTCATCCTCGGAAACCCAGAGTTAAATTCTCAACAAGCTCAAAGTGCGCGTGAGCGTAAGTTTTAATCGTGGGCTCCGACGATGATATAGAGTATAAAATTGTAATCCTTTCGGATACCTCAATGGCGAATCACTTCAGGGATATACGTACGTTCTTTGGCGAATAAGACCGAGCAATGTTTTCTCTGAATGTCACATCGTATGTGTCTGGCTGAATGTTATTGCAGCTACATACGATGTTTGAGCCATTGATTCGGCTTAGAGGTGGCAAATCTCTCAGAGTCGAACGATTATCCCGTGCAGCAGACATACGCGCTTCCAAAGCCGGTCGAGTTGTCGACTAGTCGTGGTGATGTAACAGGGCCTTTACAGTTGGCAATTTGTTATGAAAATATGTAACAGACAGCAAGAACTTGGAACTTGTTACCTTACCCTGCTACCCAGAGTATGGCACCAAATTGATATAGAGAATAAAAATGCAAACAATAATGAAAATGTTTTGGCATTTCATGTAGATTGAAATTTGAATTGAATTTGTTTTTCGCCAATGAAACTGTTGAATGATTTACATTCAAACAGTTCAGGTACATCGCTTAATACAGCTATCTTGAGAATGGGCAACGCAAGGAGTACATATAAACGTCCTCTGTTATGTATTTTGTATATCTACGTGTGTTCATCTAAAATCCACACAACATTATAAGACACTTTCAGCTGACCATATGAACATTATTTTCACTTGTATTTTTGTAGCTATTTTGGATCCAAAACCGACTAGAATTTCATGGAACAACTTAGTACAAATATATTATAAAATTGTATTCCTTTCGGATAGTTCAACGGCGGATCACTTCAGGGATTTACGTACGTTCTTTGGCGAACGAAACCGAGCGAAGACAGCCAAGGTTTTATCTGGATGTCACATCTTATGTGTCTGACGGAATGTTATTGCAGCGACATGTTTGAGCCATCGGTTCTGTTTAGAGGTGGCAAATCTCTCGAACGATTGATTATCCCGTGCAGCTGATAAACGTGCTTCCAAAACCAGTTGAGTTGTCGACTAGTTGTGGCGATGTAACAGGGCCTTTAAAATTGGCAATTTGTTATGGAAATATGTAACAGACAGCAAGAACTCGGAACTTGTTACCTTACCCTGCTACCCAGAGTATGACACCAAATTGATATAAAGAATAAAAATGCAAACAATAATGAAAATGTGTTGGCATTCCATGTAGTTTGAAATTTGAATGAATGCGATTTCTTCGTCGACAATGTCAAATACTTTGAAATTCCCATCAAATCATAAAGTTTTTCGCTAATGAGACTGTTGCATGATTTACATTAAAACAGTTCAGGGACACCGCTTAATATAGCTGTTTTGAGAATGGGCAACACAAAGGGTACGTTACGTCCTCTGTTACGTATTTTGTATATTTTGTATATCTGCGTGTGTTTATCTAAAATCCACACAACATTGTTAGACACTTTTAGCTGATGAATACACGTGAAAATAAGTTCATCGTACCGCTTGGGATTATATGTAACAAACAAGTTTCAATCGGTAAAACAGACGTGCTTGAGGTCGTCGACCTGCACATTTGGATGAAATCATCCCAACATGTGCTTTTTTCACAGTAAAAAGGTATTTCATTTCACCCAAGTTGTATTAAATAACGAAATGCCATCACTAAGAGTAACACCTGAGTTTGTTTTGACTGTTTACCGTAAAAATGAAACTGACTTTGTCAATAAATGTAAATGGCCTATATATATACATATTTTAATTGCGTCTGCGCTTCACAGGTTCGAATTCCACGAGATCGCGACAAATATTGGACGTTTCCTTTCGGTATGGAACACTGTTTTCTCTCCGAAATCAACGTAACCACGCGCAATGGATAGGTATGTATATTTGAGTCAATAAGATAAAGGATATGACTGTTACTAGATATGACCATACATGTACCAGAGTAAAAACATATTTCAATTTAACACGTCTTTTAAAGGCTTTATTTGTCTTCTGAATCTTTACCATTCAACATATTTTGAACGATGTTATTGAAAATGTTATCAATTATTTTCCGACAAAGATTGGTGCTATGTCTGTAATCGGTATTGAAATATATGAAAACAGGTGAACGAAAACCGTATGTCTGTATTAATAACATTTCTTGAAAATTGTATTCCGATTAATTGTTTGTTGCGTTTATCAATTTGGTGGTTTTGAAGAAAAGCAGATCAATATATACTATCACATCGATAATTGCTTAAAATGTCGACGTATTGTCTGAAGAAAATACAGCGTGAGGAATACCGAATACCTTCATTCGTTATTGGTAGCTTAGAAATAAGATGTCCTTTCGCCCTCTACATGTCAGACATTATTCTATTCAATTAAACTGTAATCACAGAAAATATAAGCAAATAACATATAAACATTTTAATACACAACAATTTTGTCGATTTCAAATACAGTAAAAACAACATGATTGCAAATGATAGCAAAGTACATGAGTAAAAATAAATAGAAAACAATTCCTTACTAGGTATGGACTAATCTTTAAAAGAAAAACGTTATATTCTAATAAATAATCTAATACTGACTATAGTTTTTGGCCCATCTATTTCCTGATCTCCACAGGCTCAAATCCCACGAGATCCAAATCTCGCCTTCAACTGAATGATGGACGCTTCCCTCAAACTCAGTAAAGTTGTAAGAATTAAAACTTAACACAACCCTAAGCTGGAAAACCCATTAAACAATCCATCAATCAACGTATCTATCTTTACAATTTATTGTTGCCATACCCTAAAAGAAAATGAAAAAATAACTCTGAAATAATTAATGTAGCGGATATAAAACATAATTCATAGGTTAACGTCAAGCGATATATCAGCACCAAGTAAGCACACAAAATACCCATTAAAAGGATTCTCTTTCATTGTCCATTACATCTTTGGTCCATTTGAGCAAAATACACTCGGTTGATTCGTAGTTCATATAAAACCTATAAGAATTCAATATAAAAACAGAAATAGTGGAAACTAGATAAACTGACAAGGTATGTCATGATGCATTGGAATTAAATTGAACTCTAGCTCCATGGAGATATTTTATTGACCCTGATAGACCATAGATTGACTGATTTAGAGTTTTATTCTGTACCTAATGTTAAAAGTGGTATGAGCAGCCAACATTCTAACTTTTGTCATGATTTCTGCTCGTCACGACAGTAAGAGGCTTTGAAGGCCATCGAATAACTAAGTAACTGGCGTTGGAATGAGGAAAATCCATAGAGTCTGTGTGCTGTACGAGTCGAAATGGTGTTCGAAAAGTATACAAAACTTAAATAACCGATACGACCATTCATTCATTCTAAGCCAAAGTAGGTTCAAAACAATACTTCTGACCCGACGTGAGCCCATATCTTTCGTTCGTAAACTTAACCCGTATTTTGTTTTTATTTTAATTAAGTACATCATTTATCTTTTAGGTTCTTCAAACGCTTAAAATCTCTTAACAATCGAAATGAACAGTCGCAATTTTGACAGCTTGTGTCACGTAAGGAAGGATTTTACTTAGAATTGGAAGAAAACAACAAGCCAACAAAATGGAATGATAAAGATCAATGGAATAGAGTAAAATTATCAAGTTTTCTGTAATCATTCACACATAGAGCAAACCACATATGACTGGCGGTCAATTTCATAGTAAAGGTTTTGGTCAAGAGACAACCAAACTAGCACATACACTGTCATTGGATGATAACCTTACTCGAGGCTGTTTCTTTTCGCTTGTTAACCGGAATTTACAGAAGAGTTCAATGAACGTTTTTCTAAACTGTTCTCCCATAGTACAATAGAGCACAAAGTTAACAGCGTTGTTTACTAGGGCAACTATGTCCATAGTATCCCCTAGAGGCATGTATATATACTCAAAGAAGTCGCTGACAGTTACACTAAGAATTATAAGAATGGCTTGTGGTAATTCCGTGACTAGAAACAAGACAACAACGGCCAGAAGCATTCGTGTAGTCCGTGAATGATCGATAGGTTTGCTTACACCCCGTATAGTGAGTCTCTGGCGCTTTGCACGAATCCGGCTTTTGAGAGTTCTTAAAAGCATCCCTCCATAAAACACCATAAGGATACACGGTGATAACTTGGCCAATAGCCCATACAACCACAGATTAGCCAAAACAACTCCTTTAACGTCAGGTTTGCCGAGCCGCAAATCTTCCAAGCCGTACATGTTAGCGGTGCCATTAAGTTTTTGTATTCTGTTCGTCATGTAATTTGGAATTAAGACCACAGCTGATGAGGCGTATATTACACAGACCACAAGCCGAGCTCGAATTAGTCTACGCATTCGAGTAATATTTCCTTTAGCTGGAGATTGTATATGGTGATATCGAAAAATTGCTAATACAACACCCAACCATATAGAAACGGTATGGGAAGTAGCACTGAAGTTAATATGAAACAACATGTAAGTCATCCATTCAAAACTATATTTTTCTGGAGAAAAATCATTACTCGGATAAAAACAATAAAAATGTAAGGCAAATGGAACATAGGATATCATTGTGAAGATTTCAGAAACTGCCAACCACAATAATATACAGTTGATAGGAGTGTTCATGTGTTTCCGTGTTAAAACGGCTATATTAAACACATTGGTAATAATTCCAAATGTGCATACGACAAGACTAACGTAACCATGCCAGCCTGTGTACCAGGTAGCGTAGTCTACTAACGCTTGACTGCGTAGCGGATGAGCATTATTCATCGTAAAACAAATATAAATTCACTCAACTTTCCAGGTTAATGCCTAGAAAACTTGATAAACAATTTTGGTTGTGGACAAAGATGTTTTGCTGTAAGAACACCAACTTAATCCGCGTAAAACATCTTTGACAAATAGATAACCTTTAATCCCTCTTATCTCACACAGCTTACTTCCAAAGAAATGCCGGATAAACTGTGCAAAAAGAGCCTTCTTAGAAAAGCCTTGTTTTAGCTGGCGCTGCATTAATCATCCTTGCTCCTAATTCCCCGGCGATTCTCCGACACTACCCGAGGACATGTCTATCCCTCAACCTTCCTGAAAATAGACAACAGCAATTATATGGCTGGCAAGATCGTTTGTTATACATAAGCATCCATATGTCTCCACTGAGCGCTTCAGGAACGCAATAAGGATGAAACGTTCAGGATTCCCCCTAAGCTTCTTACAGTTAAAGACCATTATGAATAAGGGCTAGAGAATTGTCGTTGAACGTAAATGAACGAAAGGTAGATAAAAGCTTAGTAATGATGGTCTACTTGAGGAGATGGACAATCTTCACTGCCACCTGCTGGTCCACTGACTCAGTATGTATCCCTTCTGACCGATCAGTCTCTCATTCAATTTAAGTAATATTGTCCAATTATCAATTACAGTGAGAAATAATTTAGACATTGCCACTAAGTTATTTTTTTGTGAAAGACACCAACATAGATGCTGAAAGCTTGGGTTGTTCACAAATACTACACTTCAGTTCGTTAAAATGCCTAATTATTTCTCTGTACAAAGAAGCCTAAGTTTAAAAAAGTAATCTAGTTTTCCTTTAGAATTTGTAACTAAGATACAAAAGTAAATACCATTTATATTTCATCGAGTGGATAAAACATGGGAAGTCATAAAACAAAATTCATTAAAATGCGCAGACACGAAGACTGCCTTTTTCTGAATGGCAGTCTTTAAAATAACGTGTCTAATATATCATGCTTTTTACATGTTCGTCTCCAGATAAAACAATTCTTTATCACCAAGGTACAGTTCAAGTCTGCCACATCCCCATATTATAATCTTCGCCATTACAAGTAAAAACAATCGGCCAATTCCCCAATTAAATTACAGTACATATGACGTTTTGCATGTGCACGATTCGTTTAAATAAGTCTCGACATTATTGAGGGAGTGGGGCAGGGGGGGGGGGGGGGGTCTTCTTAATGATACTTCTTAGAAATGATATACAACAGTTCGTTTAAAGATATCAAGTCAATACGGTTCCATAAGATACGATGTTAATCACAATGTGTCAAGCTATAAAATCTCTACCGTGTATAACAATTACGCCATTTTGATATTACGTTATTTTTTATGTTACAATATGTGCTTGGTTTAATGGTCAATAAAGTTACTTGTGTATGTTAGATTAATAGCATTGACAAGAACTGGGACTAAACTGGTTTCAACTTAATTTTTTGTTTGGACAAACGTCTTCCTAGGGGATTTATATTTCAATTTCTCATGAAAACCAACCATCAGCGTTTATTACACATCAATATGATATAAACTATTATCGCAATCAGGATTACGATGGAGGGTTATGTATGTAAAACCAACTGTAGTGGCTCACAACGAGATTACTTCACTTACATAAGGTGGAATTTCTACGTTTCCTGGAGCTAAAATATGACGGAAACGGTCGATTTAGCGTAGAAACTAAACAGGCGCATATGGACAGACAATAAATCTATCAAGATAAGATGTTCATCATTTTACCGCGGTTTTTTTCCCTCACAGAATTGCAATTTACCAGGATATAAAACCCTTTAGAATTAATAGATAAACAGGGGTCTATATTATCAAGTGTTGTTTGGTCCGATAATTGGCAGTGAACATCAGAGACTTACATGGCACAATTTTCTCAACCGAAAGATTGAAGACCGTCTGTTGTCTGAAAATCCGTATTTCACATTCTTATTTTACAGACGCCATTGTCCTCAGGCAAACTATAAAACATATTAGATAGCCGTTTGCAAATAAAGCTATCAGATAATATAAAACATAAATCGAACTTGGAAGTTGATTAAAGCATTGGGTGTCCACAAAAAACAAACCATCTCCTCATGTAGAGCGCTTTACAGAAATATCTTTCAAAAATATTCCATATTTGCTTTATCAGAGTACAGTGGATTTTTGTTATTAAAAGACACTGATGAAGCAAAAGACATAACAATTGGCGCAACATCAAAACAAAATTCGTCCGAACGCTGTAACAAGAGGTTTGTACTGTTTATAACTATATTCTTTGTCGGAAATCCTGCTAATGGTACTATAAACATAATGATAGATTAAATGGTGCGCGACAATCCAATAAACCATTGAGCATTAAGACAATTGTCTTACGGTAGAACGTCATCCGCACTAGAAACGTACTTTTCAACTTACCTGGAAACCAGTTTTAGTGCGTCTGTCCAAACCCTTGATCCCAAATATCATCTGTATAAGCGTAAGCTCCATCTCAAAACTGCTTGAATTATCTGAATTCCATATAAAAAAAATTATCTCTTCTTTGTTCAGTATCCTGGGAGAACTTATAACGACTCCCATTCACTTAACACAGACATCACGCTTTTATCTTCGAACAAGATCAACAGCGTAAGCAGCAGTGGCACACAGAACTAATAGCTGTGGGCAAGTAATCATATCGGCCTGGTCGAGTATCCAGAGAGAGTACAGTCATTAGATGGACAGTTCCCTCCTGGAAACTGGCAAGGTGTAAATCTGGTAGACGGTAGCACAAGTTGAATAATGAACTGCTGCCTCGTGATGTACAACAGCCAGCCGCTGTATCTGATACGTCCGTGTGGGATGACCTGCTGACGGCCACTCCAGTCGTTTAGCTAAACAGTGATATTTAGAAGCTTTCCGTTCAGAAAGAAGACTCCGGAAATCAGCATGATTGCTGGGGTGTCCCTAGGCTGCCATGTAATGTAGAAGCCCGTTCTCATGAGATTTCTATCACGATATCACCTTAAACACTAAAACAAAGCGGATGAGCACACAAATAAAACTGAGCGATATCTATGTGGACTGTCTATTAAATACAACACGAATTCTACTTTCCCTACCAGGACTGTATGTATAGAACACACTCATCAGAAATTGGTTCAATTTATTTATATAATCCTCAAGCATATTTGTGAGCCAAAGCAGATAAAACGTTGTACTCCGGCATTGTTAAGTATTATACCTGTAAGTGTGTTGATGCAACTCTCGATGCCTTGACCGTAGCGGACCAGTCATATCTCCACCCAAAACATTACGCGAGGGCATCGTTGAGTAGAGACAAAATGGCGACCACAAGAAGGTGTCAGAAACAGAACTAGTTCTCCTTTAATATGTTTTGAAAAAATATGATAATTAATATTGGCGTTCATTAGTCATTAATAGAAATTAAAACGTAATGAAATGCAATAATGAAAAAGGAATCATATTTGGAATTATGCCCCCTCCTTCTCTCATCCCTCGAAAAATGCTTTACCTACACACTTATTGGGGCAAATACGTATAGCGTTCAGGCCTGTACTAATTTACAAATAAAAATAATATGTATGTTTTAAACCGACCCCGTGTATATTTAGATAAAACACCTTTGTTGGTAATGGCTTTCATCCTCATTCGACCGATCATATCGATATTTACTCATTGTATTTTTTCTATAATCGCTTCGTTTTCACTTTGCCAACAGCTATACATACCGCAATATGATATTTGAACATGTTTTGCTTTTTACTTTGTGATAAGACGGTGTGTTATAAAGTGTGCTATTTTGTCGCGCTATTTGTTGACAATTGTAGGAATGGTGGTAAGTATGAATATAGCCATGTTTACAAATAAGGAAAACAATTTTTCCTGGAAATATTTGAAACAGAAATGAGAGACACAATAATAAACTTGAACAGAGCAAATACAAATGTCCAAAATGTATTCAAATACCATATGATCAAACCCAGCGTTTTAACGGCGTACTATTCTACGTTTCATTCATAATTCGTAACTTTAAAAGCGGACATATTTGTCTTTAAGTTAAATCTGGATTTTCTCTTTAATGTACGCAGTGTAACAAACATAGTTTGACATATGGTTGAAATTTTGGGTTCAAATCTCCGTTTGAAATAAATTGTAAAGTCAATCAACATGTCGACCTTGTTGGTGATAAACATTTCTTAAGGCATCTAACATGGGGAAACACTTACAGATGAAAGCTAAATCAAAAACTATAAAAAACTAAATTTGTATTTTTTGTGTTTTCTGTTTTTCAACTGACGATCTGTCATGATTAAGTGGGTAATTTTAGGGTTTCGCTAGTTTACCTTGGAAGAGCAGTGTTTCCTGAATCTAAAACAACAACTCAACACGTCATCCGTGCTTTTGTGAGCGAACAACGAACCATTGGAAGTGTTGTGATCAAAGGAATGAAAACGCCGTGAGTGTATGTTCAAAATCACGAAGCTTACGGCCGACTAACTGCGTGATATGATGCAATAGACTAGCCAGACAAATGGCGAGTGCAAACGTTATTATAACTAAACTGATGTACATACCGTGGCTGATAAGTGCCGTGATCTAATTTTCTAATTTTGTATTGTGCTTTTTAATTTCATATTTTTTTTTATCCTCGGTCAAAATATTTTAACCGTACGTACAGGTTGTCGGCGAAAGGAGTCGTTCTTTTTTAGGGTCTTAGTGGGTAGTGTTTAAGTTACATTGTATCCATTCCGTGAGTTTTTTTTATACCTTTAAATAAATGAGGGTTGTCCTATCAAATTGTTTGACCTTGTTATTGTCTCAAATTACACCGATAAGTAGTTTTCTTATATTTCGTGATGTCTTTTGTTATTCATAGTGCGCATTGAATCATGCCAATTTTGTCGACTATACTATTTTTTCTAAATTGTAGTCTTCAACTGCATGATCACATATTCTCTTATGGTTAGGTTGAAGGGCATATCATTATTTTATTTTATTCTACATATAGTTTATTTATATTTTGTATTATCACGTTTTTTGATACGTACTTGAAATATGACAAACGTAATATAACAATAACTCTTTTATTAGAAGCCATTGGGTAAGTAAAAAGCAAACCGATACGTACTTCAAATATGACAAACGTAATATCTGTTTCACACACAGAAACAGACTGCTAACGTTTAAACGAAATCAAACGCACTAGTCAATCTAAAATAGAGATTGACCCTTCTGCCATTCGTTGAGATATCAACTCTAAAACGATTGAGTGACATGTTGCTTGAACAAAGGGAGGCCACTGCTGTCGACGTCCTTAAAATTGTAAACAACGACACGTGACACTGATAGTTGACTTGGTTGTGCAGAGAGATATCCGATATAATTCTGATAGGTAACGTTTAAGCCGCCGATAACCTGTTTTGTTATATTGATTGCTACTCTCCTAATACATATAAAATACGTTGAAATACCTTGAAGTCCATATCATATCTTGCCTTGACATCCATGGGCGCTGCCATCTTGTTTTAGAATGTATATATGAGCTGATGTAGTGCCGATTATATTTTTGATTTTTAACAAGTATTTCTGCCCAAAGGCCTTGCGATACAGGTTATTATTGTAGGGTTACATGTTTGGGAACAGTATAGAGCAGAGGATTAAATATCATACACATTATAAATTCTCAGTAAGATTCTTACAGTTAACTTTGCGCGAACATGGAGTGCGACGGCTCTCGAGCCATGTCTCGTGTTGAAGATCTCGTAGAATGGCACGAGATCTCGATTGACGCACTAGTCTATCTGGGATAGACAAAGTTCTCTGAACTTGTTTTTGCCCCACATTCTATAATAGTCTGTAAATATGTACCATCAAGTTGCCAATAAACAAAATCAAAATCATTATAGTCGTACATCATTTACAAAAACTTGACTAATAAGGCTAGGTCAAATCCCCATCTTATTTATCTGAAGATCACACTACTCTCGACCCTTGCTTCCTAACATAGTGCAATGATCCATATCGTAGCATGTATCCAAGATGGATAAATGTTTCTCCTTTATTCACAGGAATAGCGGTAAATCTGTTAAATATTGTGTTAGAGTTCTGCCTGTTTTCCATCGCTATTGCCAATAAAAAAGTTCCGTATTAATAACAGTCCTATGAATGTCAATAAAAATGTTAAAAAGGCCTCGAATAACTCTGACTCCAAGAAGACTGCCAGCCTTAAGTAGATCTCATGTCAAGTTCCTTATATCGATCATCGGACTTCAGCCAGAACATAAATGCGCCATTGCTAACGTTTAAAGTTGGATTCTGTTTCCGCGTTGAATGGCATCGGTGGACAAACAGATCGACCTGATCAATGGTTGCAATCTTGCAGTTTTCTCCTGTCTTCTTAACTTGGAAATGATTTTAAAGATAATCTTACTTCATATTAAAGTTTCAAATAAGTTTGAAATATGCCATTTGAACGTCATGCTAAATATAAAATATAAGTTCTTAAGCATATAGCCGGTCAACGTTTCGTCTGGGTTGTTATTCAAAAGTAAATCATTTTGTCAAACCTTCTTATTGTCTTTACTTAAAGGCACACTTGCCGCGAAAATCAGGAATATTGTTTACATTAAAAAAGAAAGTCCGTTTTCTGTATTTTCCCCAGACAATATAAGTTAGGAACTTTCTATTTTTACCAAAATTTAAAAGTTTGGACGTCACTTTGTATTTTTAATTTGAATTTGAAAATTTGAATTGTTACGTACCCGGAACGTAAACAAACCACACTGCCCCCTATTGGCGATTTTATGTTTCAGTCGAGTGAGTGAACTAACGACACCGTGTAATTTTACGTAGGCCTATTTATCTGAGAAATACAGACTGACGATCGGTTAACAGCGACTGGAAAAGCCTGCTGATTATTGTTTGAGTGTAAACCACAGATAAAAAGGCCTGAAATGAGGGTAATCCAACACGAAAGTTGACCGACACTGATCGTAGTTGTTGTAATCAGGCTTCGATTCTTCGTTTGTTTTTCACCTCATTTCTACATTCTAAAGCTAACTAGACATGTTTTATGTGTCCTATGTTTATGTTTAGTTGTATTAGTCGTAATGTGCTCATGTAAATTAGTTTTCTTAGCAAATTTAAACAGGCTACAGCGGCAAGTGGGCCTTTAATTCCATCAAAAAAGTTCCTTAATAAGATTATTGCAGAATTTGGCCCAAGACGATGTAAGCCTTTATTCGATTGATCGCGGGTCGAATCTCACTCAGTATAAATGTACGTTAACATCTAGCGCAGTGACCGGACCGGATTCGGACAAGACTCCGTAGCTGATTGGTCAATTGACCGATTGCTTGATGGCGTCACTTGGAAATTATGCGCAAAGCATTTCGGGAGTTGAGGGAAATTCACATAATTTTACAAAATGGCCGAAGGAATAAAACTGTATCGTAGAGGGCGTAAAAGGTGCCAGATCTCTCGCCGGCGCTTATCTGTCGCGCTTCCGACTTGAAGACGTGCAGTTCGGTAGACAACATGTTGTTTTCGTAACTCAATGTGTTCCATCAATGGAAGTGACGTCTTGCTGTAACTACCAGTTAACAAAATGGAGAACTGAGGTACATTTTACCCAGAAAGCTTTGCGTAAATCTGTGTGACGTCATCAGAGCTGCATTTATTTTAAACCTTGTCATATTGATTGTATTGGTTCGATTGAAATGAATTTTGGTTCAGAGGTTGTGAGAAGATTTCTCACAAGAATAACACCAAATTTAAACTTCTGCATTGTTTAGTTTTTGCTTTTATGTCGTGTGGTATCGTTTCTTATGGACACTAGTGTAATTTAAATGGAAAGACAAAATCAATGTACTGATGGCTGAGTA
The DNA here is from genome assembly GCA_963971465.1 of Lepidochitona cinerea. Lineage (NCBI taxonomy): Eukaryota > Metazoa > Mollusca > Polyplacophora > Chitonida > Tonicellidae > Lepidochitona > Lepidochitona cinerea. The sequence continues at coordinate 9,841,830 of OZ020560.1, read as the reverse complement.
CTTGAACCAACCTGTTGTAATGTTGATTGGTTGACTTTTACCCCAGACTTAAGATTATTTCACTTACATGGTGGCGAGCGGAGGTTTAGCTTGCCAAATCAGTTTGGTGAAATGTATTATCTTAGGTCTGAAGTCGGAATATGGTACCTCGGCCAAAGATGCTGGTTTGGTCAAAGAAGATTTGGCTTCACTGTTCGCGACTGTGTTACGATAGATGCCAAAATAACTGGGCACCCATTGGTACACAATTTCCTTACCGACAGATGTTAACAAATCGTGTAAGTGTAAAACATTACGACATTGCGTTTATTTTTTAAAATTTCCATGTGAAATAGCCAAGAGGCCCGAAAAAAATATTCACTACAGATGACGGATTTGTCCAAGTAATAGTAATTGTGTCCATGTCGAGAAGAATATTGCTCGAGCCGCAGCCAAAAAAATGGAACTGGACGAAGGAACTTGAAAACAAGCCACACTAGCGTGAAACACGGCCGCAGAAACAACTTGACCGTTATTCTTCGAGCTGTCTTCTGAAAAGTTGTCTTTAATATCATCAAGCTGCTATTAAAATGTAACACTTGAATAAAAAAATTAGAGAAAGGATTTGCTCTGTTCTGTGGTTTAGTCTTTAATTTGCAACACATAACTTTTAATTTGCGAGCGTGGCCTACTTTTCATCAAAATATGCCAGACACGAACATGCTGTTCCAATTGTACCACACTGTCTGTGATGTATTCAGCTGTGAAGTTTTGTACATTTGCAACAACAAAACAACAACTAAAATATAACCATTGATACTACTTTTTGCAATAGATCTAAGTTGAGAGCCTTGCAGGACCCTTGGAGAGGTATAGGCCTATGTGCTAAGATTTTATCAAAATCTGCCAAGAAGTGTTCTTGAATTTATTATTAAAAGGAATGTTAAGGAAGACTGGAAGACGGACGTTGGGGCTCTTTGAATATTTGGTTAGAGTATTTGTCCAGTTCAGCAATACCAATATCACAGGCTCCATAAAACAACAGGTCAATGAATGTCGATAAAAATGTTCTACTTGCACTGACGACCTCCTTGGACTCACAGAACTTCAGTCTTACGACGGTTTCCTGTCTAGTTCTCTATCATCATACATCGATCATCCGACTAGAGATTTATTGGCAGTTTTGGACATTTGATAGCGTGTCTAATCCTGTTATGATAAAGCCGATCTCGGAAGGCGACATTCAGAGCAAAACCTGTCTGAGGGTATTTTATGTACGTAAATCACCAGGACGTTCAGTTAAGATTAAATAGACCGATCAGGCAATTCAAAAAAAAAAAGGTTTCGTCCAGCTTTATTTTCATGAAAGTATACTTCCCAAATGTAGACTATTTTTTAATCAGGACGTGAAGCTGGCTTTTGTTTCTATGTAAAAATATATACACAAAGAAAAAAGTACCCCCCTGGAATTTCTGCTCCGACCGTTAAAATCATTGTAGGGAGATTGTTGGCAAACTAATGTCGCAGAAACGATTCTGATCATAACGGGCAACATTCTAGCGATAAGAAATCACCATTAATGGCAATAAGCTATATATTTTTTTCAGGATATCGTTAGCCAAATCAAAAGTGTATTTAAAAAAAAAATGAAAAGATGCTTGTAAGTATTAAACTTTTGAGTCCATCTGGCTTCACAGGGCGAACATATAGAAATAAAAATGTCTCTTTGAGTGTGTAGAACACATCCCTAGAGCAAAAGGTCAGTAGCACATATATCCTCCATTAGCTTCCGGGGGCCTCCATGGCTCAGTAGGTAGAGCGTTGGACGCTCAATCCAAACAGCATTCCACCAATGGGTCGCGGGTTCGAATCCCACTCAGTCCAAAAAAATTGGAAACTTTTCTGACTGGGTATTCACTCGAACGACCTATGTGGGATGGTTGCCAGTTACCAACGGAAGGTCGTGGGTTTCCTCCGGGCATAGAGCCCGGTTTTGTCCCACAATAAAATTGTCAACGCCGCCATATAAGTGAAATAATCTTAAGCGCGGCGTGAAACACCAAGCAATCAGTCAATCAATCCATTAGCTTCCAATCTGCGTTTCATCCCTCCAGTGAGACGTTGGATCTGTTGAAGGGGTAACTGCGTGGATTTGAATCCTTTAGAGCACATTTGGGATATGATGGGCAGAAACAGTCCGCTAGAGGAATTGGAAGCCGCATTACATCGGTATTGGCAACAGTTACCCCTTCAACAGATCAGACGTCTCACTGGAGGGGTGAGACGTAGGTTAGAAGCTTAATGGAGGCTATACATGTGTTTCTTCATTTGTTCCCTCACATTTCCTTGTGAACTTTAGGCCAATGGTTCTTTTGTCCAATAATATCTTGGGGAGATCTGAGTTATTGGGCATGATTGGAACTTTTGTGTGTTTGTAACAGCTTTACATTTGCAAGCAGAGACTTAGGTAGGACACTTGTTGATCTGCCCTGCAACTTGGCCGTCAAGTTTTGGTTCAAATGGTCAATTATAAGGTATTTTGGCATCTGCTTGTTCATTTCCATCCATTCTTTAATATAAAAATTGAATTTAAATTTTATGCTGCACATCCCTACTTGACTGACTCGTAAAGAGCGACACCTTTGTTGACGGTTACCGCCCTATCCTTGCGTTTTTGTCATATACCAGTAACCCGTATGAACCGTAAATGTTTCGTAATAGCTGATAAACTTTACATAACCGTGATGTATGGCTCTATGTTTAGGGCTTTCGTTGCTTAGAAAATCTAAACGTACTTCTACGTTATGGGCATCAACAGGACGCTCTTGTTTTGTAATTAAAAAAAAAAAATGGCAGATAATTAGTCAAAGTGGCATAAACGTATAATTTATAAGCTTTTTAGTGCTTCTAATCTAAAAAATGTACGATAAATTATTGTTTTGAACTAATTTTGGCTTAGAATGAATAAAAGGTCGTCCCGGTTATTTAAATTTTGTTTACTTTTCGAACACGTTTTCGGTTCGTACAGGCCACATACAGTACTGATTTTCCTAATTCCAACGCCAATCATTTAGTTTTTCGATGGCCTTCAAATCCTCTTACTGTCGTGAATTTTGGCAGCTCATGCCACTTTAAAGACCCACTTGCCGCCGTAGCCTGTTTAAATTTGCTAAGAAAACCAATTTACATGAGCTTACTACGACTAATACCACTAAACTTAAACATAGGACACATAAAACATGTCTAGTTAGCTTTAGAATGTAGAAATGGGGTGAAAAACAAACAAAGAATCGAAGCCTGATTACAACAACAACGATCAGTGTCGGTCAACTTTCGTGTTGGATTACCCTCATTTCAGGCCTTTTATCTGTGGTTTACACTCAAACAATTATCAGCAGGCTTTTCCAGTGGCTGTTAACCGATCGTCAGTCTGTATTTCTCAGATAAATAGGCCTACGTAAAATTACACTGTGCCGTTAGTTCACTCACTCGACTGAAACATAAAATCGCATATGTGAGCAGGTTGGTTTGTTTACGTTACGGGCCCCTAACGATTCAAATTCAAATTAAAAATACAAAATGACGTCCAAACTTTTAAATTTTGGTAAAAATAGAAAGTTCCTAACTTATATTGTCTGGGGAAAATACAGAAAACGGTCTTTCTTTTTTAATGTAAACCATATTCCTGATTTTCGCGGCAAGTGTTTCTTTAAGGAATAGATGAATGCTTATGCATTATATAGACTTTAATGCAAAACAAAAATATATTGGCATGACCTATCTGCTGGCACCAATCATGGGGATGTACGCTTAGGTATTTTTGAAAGCAAAAAAAACCCCGAAAAAATATTCCCCTGCGTCCCATTTTTGTGAATTGTGTCCGTTTTTAGCACACTTTCGCTGCCAATTTTGGATACATATTTGTTAACTTATTTAATGTCTGAGTGATTGTGTTTTGATAGTGATTCGATGATTATAATTTTGTAGCAAATTTTATTTCTTGATTTTTTCGTTTTTTGTTGTTGTTTACAGCTCTTTTTCTTGTGTGGTTTACTCCGTTGCCTTTCTATTATTTATCGGCACAATGCCTTTGAATAAAATAATTTGCTGATATGTATATTAATTTAACTCCGGTAACGATGTAAGAACTATATCGAAACGCCACCCACTATTAAAACAAGGAAGATAACCATGAAGCTATTATCCAGAAGTCATTCATCATCTTTTTGCATTTCAAGGACATTTGTGTATCAGTCGTGCTAATGACAGACTAGGAAGACGTAGTTGGAAATGACAAAACTCAATAGCCAATAGTTTATTAAAGTTGTGCTGGCTAGTGGAGTTGAAAAGTGCAAGGCGTTGGAAAATGTAACTTATCAATCTATTGGTTCGTCCCTCACACCAAACATATCATGCAAATGCTTACACTTGGTCGAAATCGTAGACGTTCTTCATCGACTGCAAGATTCTGATATCGTTCCTAATCAAGAGTGATTTCAAAAATCATACCAAAATGATTAATTTTTTACCAAAAATCAAAAATCATACACAAAAACTAACATGCGAATGCTTACACTTAGCAGGTACCGTCGCTGTTCTCCGAGCACAGGATTTTGAGGTCTTTCTTAATCAAGTGTTACTTCCGGGTACCGGCCAAAAGTGAGCAAATGCTTGATTAAGAAAGACCTCAAAATCCTGTGCTCGGAGAACAGCGACGGTACCTGCTAAGTGTAAGCATTCGCATGTTAATTTTTGTGTTAGCGGCTAACTAATAGATCGACTGGGATGCACAAGAAATTTAAACCAGCTGTGTTGCTTCAATTAGGAGAAAAGAGAAAAAAGATAATTATCTACACTGTAAAATGTAACTCGTAAATTTTACGGTAGAATACTGGCAGCTGGGCTGCCAACTTTCTACCGTAAAAATAAGGGTAGACCGTAAAATCAACTAGCCACATTCCTAATCAGTGAATGTGAAAAAACATTATGAAATCAGCAGGCTAAGAGATACAGGACTTTAAATCGTCAACCCCAGCATGGATCTGTTAATGTAGATTTTCAAATGTTATGTACCCCCAACGAAATAGTAAGACTACTTCTGCAAGTTGACAAACATATATTTATTTGAAAAAATTTGAAAAAATGCTGATGAAAATTCTCCCTTAGGGCAGGTATCTCAATCTACGCTTTCAAATACAGCTATATTAAATTAACTATCTTAGCCTATAATGACAAATTTTTCTTATATTAAATCGCCTACGGCGGGATTCGAACCTCTAACCTCCCATACAGGAGCTGCGCAGAACTATATGCGCACTAGCCATAACCGTAGCCTTTAACCACTACACTAACTTGAATATGAAGGGATGGTGGCCACATTTCCATGCCTTACTAGCGCTTCGGTGTGCGCATGCGCACTTCAGTTTTTTCGCACCCGCAATGACGTATTTTGGACGAATCCTTCACGGAAACAACCGAGGAGATCAGATCTCGTTAGCTCGGAAACGACAACTCTGTCTCAAAGTTATTTTACGGTACACGACCGTAAAGCTTCCACTGAAGTATAAAACGGCAATTTACCGTTAATTTTAAAATATTCTACTGTAGAATTGACGGTAAACGGTTACAGTGTAAGTAACCTTCTTTAACGCCTTACATTTGCCAACTCTATTGGCCAGCACAACATCAATACATTTTTCTATACTTGTCCATTTTTTGCAGTATTTCATATACAATTCATAGGAATATTAGATTAATTAGATAAAGAATGATGATGGCAATTGGACATATGGGTAAGCTTATTAGTCGTAGATAAAACATAAAGACAAAAGGATGAAAAATGATAAAGGGCACATGCAAAATAATATATTGAGAGACAGGATCATATATATGACAGCAGATCACAGTTTCATTTTCCTTCATTTCCCATTTGCGGTAATGTTAATGTCTGCTCTCACAGCACCTTCCCTAACTTTCGTTGAACCAAATCCTTCGATGGGGGCCTAGAGCAGTCCTTTTTAAAATGGCAGTATTTTAAGCACAATTTTTCATAGGTTGAAGGTAGAAATTTTAACCCATGTGGATATATGGATTAAGCCATGCTTACCGGATCTAGCTCATCTGTGCTGCATTTTACAATTAGGCCATCATGCCAGACTCTACTGAATGCCTTAGAAATATCAAAAAAGACAAAACATGCCCCCCCCCCCCCCCATTCCACCATACAAGGTTTCGGCAATAACATAGAATAGATCTAGAATGTTTTTTGGGCAGTAATCTATATTGGCAAGGGGAGATCTATTTTTTAGAAACTCGATCGATACACGACTCTCTTAAAAATTGTAAGCTTAGCAGAGAAATGGGTCGGTAGTAAGATGGTTCAGAGGGATTACCAGATTTGAATTTATGAGTCACGTTTGCAATCTTCCAGCAATATGGGAAACTATTTTTGTTGAATGAAATTTAGAATAATGGGGCTTTAAACTGGGGATGTAATATCCGGTCCCATGCCTTAATGACAAAATACAAACGTTAGCGAAACCGGGATAACTCATTGGGATAACTCATTTATAATAATAAAGCAAAAGTGAAATGCTGACTATAATAATAATTTCTCCCATCAACGTGGGATCCTGAACATGTGTTGGAGATATTAAGGAGAGAAATAAAACACTTTAGGAGTTAGGGGAAGCGCGCTAATGTTTCCTTACCAACGTAACCAAAAACAGATTTTTACTACGTCTCACAGTAAAGTTAAAATATCAACTTTCAAAATCTTCTATATACTTATCTTTTTTTGGCGGCAGTTACCCCTTCAGCAAATCCGACGTCTCACTGGAGGGTTGAGACGCAGGTTGGAAGCTAATGAAGGCTATGGCAATTTGGCTAACCATATCCTGAATAAATTGTATAGCTTAATGTCATTAATGGTGATTTCTTATCGCCAGAATGTTGCCCTTTATGAACACAATCGTTTCTGCAACACAATCAGTTTGCCTACAATCTCCTACACCAATGATTTGATCGGTCGGTACAGACTTTCCAGGGGGTGCTAAACTTTTTTTCTTTAATGTATAGTACAGTGATCACTCCAAAAATATGACGAAATTCAACACACGATCTCTACAATTACATATGATAGGATCCAGTAGAATACCCGAGACTGGTCGTGTAACATCAGTGATTAACTGGTACATACCAAAGGTTTCTACTATGGAATGTAAAATTAGGCCTGGTGTCGCAACGAGTTTTGTCACAACATACGAGTTTTATTCCAACTCACGAGTTTTGTTACAAGGTCGACGCGTTTTGTCACAACTCACGAGTTTTGTTCCAATCTTGACGAGTTTTGTTCTAAACACGTCACGTGTTTTGATACAAACAGACGACAGCTTTTGTACCAAATTTTACATGTCACGAGTTTTGATACAAACAGTCGACAGGATTTGTAACAACTTTTGGCTGATGTTTATAACCATTTTGAAAAAGTAGATGGAGTTGGAGTAAATTAGATTACCATTATTTGTTTTGAGAACGTATTAAATCAACAAAAAAAAAAAAAAAAAAAATTTTTTACCACTTTAAGAAATGCCGAATTACCCAAATGTAGACTATTTTTATCAAAAGAACATAAACATTCTTCCCCATAAATTTAAAGTCAAAGTCGCGATATGGTGAAGGCGGTGTTAGTACGCCGAATTTAAAAATAAGCAAAAATCAAGACAATTTAACCCAAATAGTCTTTATCCATGCAAAATAATTTACGCCTCATGAGGTACGCATTAGGGGAAAATTGTGATTGGTATGCCTACAATAGTTGTCCGATAAACCCCAAAGCGACTTCTAATTGGTCAAAATTATGGGATTGGACGGTTACTAAGTACCGCCTGGCCAGGGAAAAGCGGAATTGTGGGATTTCTCTACAAAGCCTTGGAAACGCGACGATGAAGAATTAGAATTATTCAAGCCCCGTGTTTATATGGGTAATTCGTCGGTGGCTTAAATACAACATTGGAGTATTTCGTTTAAAAAAAATTTATTTCGTTTCAAACTCTTTTTTTCATTTATTTCTTCGTTTCAATTTTATTTTTAGTTTTCAATTTTTTTTCCACCTTTTATAATGTCTAGGGCTTATATTCCAATTCCGTACAACAAAACATAAATATTCCGATTTAATATCCGGTTCATATTTCGGTTAAAATTTGTAAATGCATTGACGCGCGGTAAGTATACTCGCCAAATATGTAGTGTAGACGAACGCCTCAACATATTGATACCAATTACCATTGCACCTAATCTTGAGAAGGCTTTTATCGGATATTCCTTGCACTGGCATTTCGAAAAAAAAGGTAAGCACGTTTTTTTCTTCAAATATTTATGAATTACAGAATGGTACACTCTTCAGGACAAGCATGATTTAAAAACTTATAAGACTCTCCCTCAAATTGTGACGTCACAACGCCGTATGTTGGGTCAAGCTGAAATTCCATGAGTATAAATAGCAAGTAATTTTAGACAAGAAGATTTTCCCTGTGCCCGTGTGTTTTAGTGTTCATAAATATATAAATAGCAAGTATAATACCATTAACCATGCCTCCGTCGGTTTTAAAAATATGAAAAAGTGAATGCACGAGGACGCATCTTAATTTACTGACGTGTACACGTGTTAGAAGCCACGCGTTAAGCTGACTATCCATGTGCGCGTATTTTCGATACGTATGCGTAGTGCGTGAATTCGTGCGTATGCGGATGAAATCCAACACATGTCAAATAACAGAGGGCCTATCCATGTGTACGTTTGCGTATGTGTGTCCGTCTGCGTATGCGTATAGAATCGCTCGCTGCGCGATTTTTACGGATAACGGACGGCAAATCATGGGGGAAATCCGTGTTTTGACGTCATCTTCCGAGGTGTTCCCTGGCCTAATTACTGTACCGGCTCCCGTTCTGTCAAAAAAGAGGCGCACGGTGAGCGTAATCACATCTTTGGCGGTTATAAAGTAATTATCAATCCATCCCATGCACATTTATTTAAAAATACCCTTTCATCATATTCTCAACGTTATTTTTATATGTTATAAGAGTTGTTATGACAACTGAAAGCTGGAATTAAACATCTTCCAGTATAGCCCGACCAAACTGAAGGTCAATATGTGAACCTCAGTCAATTAGCCCCACGGCCTCCAACTGGATTAACACCAATGAAGGGTTTATATGTCAGGGCGATATGACGGAAGAGGAAAAACGGATGGAAACATACGCTTATATGGATGTATGAAAACGTACAAAAAACACACGCACTGCATACGCAGACACGCATGCGTATACGCAAATACGCGCACATGGATAGTCAGCTTAAAGCGGACTATCTGTGTGCGCGTGAATACGTAGGCCTATACGTAGTGCGTGAATTCGTGCGTATACGGATGAAATCAAACACATATAAAATAATAGAGGGCCTATCCATGTGTACGTTTGCATATGCGAGTCCGTCTGCGTATGCGTATAGAATCGCTCGCTGCGCGATTTTTACGGACAACGGACAGCAGATCATTGGGGGAAATCCGTCTCTTGACGTCATCTTCTGAGGTGTTCCCTGGCCCAGCTTCTATAGTGGCTCCCGTTCTGCCAAACAAAAGGCACACAGTGAGCGTAACCACATCTTTGGTGGTTATAAAGTAATTAAAATATCGATCTCATGCACATTTATTTAAAAATTACCCATCGCTCCAGTTAAGAGGCGTATTGGCGTATTTTACGCATTCAAAATGATCCAAAACGCATCTAATGTAAAAAGTGGGCGTACTCAATACGCCCAATAAACCCTCGATACGCATTGTTGCTGAAATCAGGGCGTAGCGGTAAAAATGATTTGAAGTAAATAAGAAATTAAACGTCTAGTTAAACCAAAGAGAGTAGATTGACAAGAGTAGTCACTTTGTCCGCGCCATGTTGAATTTGAAAAATTTCAATTTAATTCAATTTTACTGTACTTGGCACTTGAACAAAGCAGAGTACAAACAACAAAAAGTGTAACAATCATAACTTGCAAATATTTACAATGGTAACTAAAGTACCCGCTGACACGGACGCGATTCGATTATTAGGAACCTCCTTTCTCTAGGGGGCGCTTTACAGTCAGATCGTGTACATTCGGAACACCCTTCCGCTAGGGGGCCGAAAAACATGCCGGCAATGCTGATTGGACGAAGTGACCACTCTTGTCAATCTACTCTCTTTGGTTAAACTACGAAGTCTGACTCGCTATAAACACTACCGGCAAAGGGAGAAAACTCTCAGGCGAAAGTTATATTTAGCACTGTGCGGAAAAGTGTCGGTCAGTAGAGAGTTATAGTCACCAGTCACGCGCGATGGAACATTTCTAGCCACGCGGTTTTAAACTGATTTCGATATGTCCAAATCGCTCAAAATAACCGCGTTTTTTGCTAGAAACGCCGAAGAAACGACAACAGTTACAGAAATGATAAGAGATATGTTAGAAGGTGTGATCGACGATGTGGTAAACAAATGTGCAAAGAAAAAGTCGTCAAAACTGCACAAAGGTGCCAACCTGAGTGACAGTACACAGAGGGAGTGGACTAGAAAATTACCGTGGTTGGTACTAAGTACAGTCGGAGATGAGAAAAGACTATTTTGTAAACTGTGTCAGACCGAGAAAAAAAACAATGTCCTGGGAACGCTTGGATCGTTAAAGGGGCATGAGCTGCCAAAATGTTGATATTTTGACGTAAACACAGAATGTTTGAAATTATCGGCTATTTTTCTCAAGAAGTATAATTCAGAAGCTTTTTAGTGCTTCTAGTCTCAAAAATGTACGATAAAGTATTGTTTTGAACTAACTTTGACTTAGAATGAATGAATGGTCGTCCCGGTTATTTAAATTTTGCTACTTTTCGAACACGTTTTCGGTTCGTACAGGGCACATACTGTATGGATTTTCCTCATTCCAACGCCAATCATTTAGTTTTTCGACGGCCTTTAAAGCCTCTTACTGTCGTGACGATCAGAAATTATGAAAAAAGTGTGAATTTCGGCAGCTCATGCCACTTTAAATATACAGATATCAAGTATTCACAAACATAATGGGAGTACTGAACATTTGGATGCTGTACGTGCCACACTCAAACGATCTAGAGAAAGTGAAACAACAATACTCGATAACAGTGATGACGACACTTGTTCAACTTTTAGCGTGAGCCAGAGTGATGCAATTCTTTTCCGGACCGTGTACTATTGTGGAAAAGAAGGAATTGCAAGTGAAAAAGTGAACAGTCTATTGGAGCTGCAGGCCCTTAATGGCATGAAGTGCACTCACACGCATTTGTCATGGGATACAATATCAGATATCCAGGATAGTATTTCCAAGGTTATAACAGCTGATGTTATTCAGGATATAAATGAATCAGACTTCTTTGCCATTATGGTAGATGAGTCGCAAGATGTAGCAGTAAATAAACGCCTTGTCATTTGTGTGCGATACATAAACAATAGGGGCTATGTGGTGACTAAATTCCTGTGTAATATTCGTGTTGAAGATGGGAAAGCCCACACTATAACATTTCATATTTTTGATGTTCTATCACACTACAAGGTTGATATGACTAAACTGGTGAGTTTGGGCAGTGACGGTACTAGTGTGATGATGGGTAAAAACACTGGTGTTGGCATACAGCTTCAAGCCAAATAAACACCTTTCATGCTTCACAGTCATTGTATAGCCCACCGGTTAGCATTGGCTTGTGGAGATTCTATGAAAAGGTATCGCAGTCCTAGAAAAATTCAAAACAAACTTCAATTCATTGTTTTTTGTCTTTAAAAATTCAGCAATCAAAAGTACCAAGCTTGAGAATGTACAAGAGCTGCTCCAAGACCCTATTCTTAAAATGAAAGAGCAGCACACTGTGAGATGGTTAAGTATCAGAAATGCTGTATACATGAGCTATCCTTCAGTGGTGGTTTCCTTGTCTGAAATAGGAAAACATGACACAACAGCTCAAGGTTTATATAAATATTTTGAACTGTCAAAAACAGCTTTGTTGACAGCTTTTATGCACGATGTTCACACGAGACTGGCTGTTTTAAGCTCAGAGCTTCAAAAACAAGATCTAGTATTTAGTGAAGTGAAACCTCTCATGGAAGCAACTATCAGCGCATTAAAAGATATGAAGGATGGTGGATCAAATTTGTTGAAATGAAGATTCAGCGTTAGGTGAGGAGTTCAGTTTGAGTGGTGTGACACTTGTCAAATTAAATCCAAAACAGGAAGCAGATTTGATTTCTATAATGGAAAAGTATGTAGAAAAGCTAGTTCACTATATACAGGAAAGAATGCTCGAAGCCAGTGACATGCTGAATTATTTTGGTTATGTGTTAGAGCCAGCAACATTTTCTCTTGACGAAAAGCTTGCTGATGTTGCGATTACTAAACTGGGAGAATTCTACGGCACTGGCACGGTCACAGAAACCTATAACACCGAGAGTGAATCGTCTATTGAAACCAATGTGCAACCATTAATAGACAAAGAACAAATGTTGGCGGAAGAGTGGCCCATGTTAAAGGGCATGCTAAGAGGGAGCTATAAGTCAATAAATTTGAAAGAAATGTGTAAAAGAATAATATGCATGCACGACAAGCTAATGCCGAATGTTAGCCAACTTTGTCAAATTGCTTTATGTATTTGTCTGACCAGTGTGGAGTGTGAGCGATCGTTTAGTACACAAAATAAAATAAAAACTAAATTCAGGGCTTTGTTAAAACCAGAAAGACTAGACTTTTATTAAAGATAAATTTGGTTGGTCTAAGCTTGACAGACTGTAGTGTTAAACTAAATAGGGCCATTCGGAACTGGCATTCTGTCAAAACTAGAGAGGCTTTCCCAGGCATATAGACCAACCGGGCCAAAGAAGAAAAAAACTATGGCGCCTTCATTTGTCACTAAAAAGTGAAAAATTGACGTTAATCAGATAATTTTGTAATCCCATTCCCCGAAGACAAAAGTTGAAAAGACATTTATATTTCTGTTCATAAATAAATGATGCTGGTATACTGTACAGTGATAAAAAAGAAATGAAGTTTCCTGATTTATTTTGTCTATAATGTTTAATAGTTTATATGTTTTAAAGGAGTATTGACGATTATTAGAGGAGTACTCAGTACCCTTTCATCATATTTTCAACATTATATTTATATGCTATCAGAGTTGTTATGAGGACTGAAAGCTGAAAATGAAGATCAAGATGTGAACCTCAGTCCAATAGCCACACGTTCTTCAAGTGGATTGAGGCCAATGAAGGGTGTATGTGCCATGACATGACGGAAGAGGAAACACGGATGGAAACATACGCATATAACCCTATGGATGTATGAAAACGTACAAAAAACATACGCACTGTATACGCAGACACACATACGTATACGCATGTATAGTCAGCTTAAGAGTCTGGCCTCGTATTTATTACGCTTAGAAACTCCTTGAACCAACCAACATCGTCTCGTCATTAGTTTCGGGAGCGTCGTCTGTTTCGGAGCGGCTATCTTAATTTGATAGTATCACTTGAAGGCGCGCACACGTGACGTAATTTTTTGAGGTTATGCTTGCTGTTTAATTTTGTCGAGCTGTCATGAAAGAAAATGCTGAGAATTCGCCTGGACGCAATATGTTACTTAAACAAAGTGTCAATCTATACATACCAATGCTATAGGCTTAATTAGCTTTATAAAGTTACTGTTATTCAAGTTGTCTGACTGTGTTAACCTTTTTGCTTGTTTGGCCCACCATAGCGAGGCTGTCTTTCGATGATTGCAGCAGATAGGCGCGCTGTCAACATATCGCTCCGAAGCATATGTTGGTCTGAAAAGCAGAGATGTCCAACATACTCACGCATTTTTGTCCTAAAATGCGTTGTTTCTCATCTTACATAATGATATTTGTTGCATTTTATCGAGAAATATATACAAGAATAAATTGCTGAGAAAGTTCTATGAATAAAACAGTTTGTATTTCGTGAAATAACGTTCCCTCCTTAAGGGCTCCGAAACCGATGACTCGAGTATATATTAAACCTGGGACTAATGTATACTACATTAAAAGTTAAAATAGGGCTAACAATAAATAAAATTAACTTTAAATAAATTAACAATGATTAAAAAACGACCAAATGCACATCTGTACAGGTCAATGCCTTGGTAAGATGGCGTAGATGGAAAGATGATCTTACATTGAAGAACGTAAAACTATTTCTTAGGGAGAAGGCACTTGTTTGTGTAAAAGACTTACAATCCAATGTCATATCAGCTTTCAAGAAAAGCAAAGGCTGTGGAATCCGAAAAGTAACGAAGAGACTTGCCGAAACATTTGAAGGTATCAGTGAAAAACAAGTTGCACAGACACTACATAAATCAAAACTATATTAACAAATGAGCATTAAATTTCGAAACAGAGCGATACTGCAGCCTATCAGAGCGAGTGTACGATACAGGGGGAATGATTATCTTTACATACTCTCGTTAACTGACATCTTCAGTAGGTTTGTCTTCTTAAGGGCACTAAAATCAAAGAGAAGTAGAGAAATCGCTAAAAATCTCCAGGACATTTTCAATCAAAACGGACCACCGCTCGTATTACAAACAAAGAGAGTAGATTGACAAGAGTGGTCACTTCGTCCGCGCCATGTTGAATTTGAAAAATTTCAATTTAATTCAATTTTATTGTACTTGGCACTTGAACAAAGCAGAGTACAAACAACAAAAAGTGTAACAATCAGAACTTGGAAATATTTACAATGGTAACTAAAGTACCCGCTGACACGGACGCGATTCGGTTATTAGGAACCTCCTTTCTGTAGGGAGCGCTTTACAGTCTAATCGTGTACAGTCGGAACACCCTTCCGCTAGGGGGCCGAAAAACATGCCGGCAATGCTGATTGGACGAAGTGACCACTCTTGTCAATCTACTCTCTTTGTTACAAAGTGATCGCGGAACTGAGTTTTTGGTTGAGTAAAAAAGCTTATGAAGAAATTAAATGTTAAAATGGTTAGAAGCCCCCAGAATCCCAGGGTAAAGTCAAAAGATCGCACCAATCTTTTCGAAGGAAACTGCGGTTTGATTTATTAAGAAAATCTAGGCGTTCAGGTGTTAACTGGGTCAAAAAGCTTCCATCCTTTGCATGCGCCCTTAATAACGAGCATAAAGAAACCCTTGGCTGGCTAACGCCTTTTAATGTATATTTCGGACGCAAGAACAATCTACATCTTTCTGGACAATGGAATATTGGAAGCGATGTTGAAGACGAAAGAAATATCGACATAGATACAACCACTTAGAAAGTGGAAAAAGCCAAACAAAATCAGCGAAAGCAAATGGCGAAAGAAAAGTATTATATTGTCAGAACAACAGACCAACGTTTAAACAAATTTGAGAATATGTTTTTTTCTTCTAAGATTCAATCCCACAGGTGACGGCAACTGCCAGTTTGCAGCAATGGCTGATCAATTAGGCATGATTGGCATATTTCGATCCGCAGATACACTTAGACAAGAAATAACTAATGATCTTTGGACTCACCCCTACACAAGGGACAATACTCCACTTAACACTTTTATCCTGAAACCTAACGTGTATCATTACATTAATGATATGGTTAAACCCGGGACTTTCGGGGATCATATCACCTTGCAGAGAGCTGTTGATATTTTTAACATCAATTATTTGGTAATATCAAGTTTGGGTTGGGATCACACTGTAGTCCTTACTCCTTCAGATAAGTTTGATCCATACTTAAATTCTATTATTCTTGGTCACTATCCCGAAGGTGATGGTGAGCATTATCTTGGTTTGTCCCATATCTACGTTGAGGGCCGCATCCTTCAGAAACTGCTCCACGTCCTCAGAGATAATGGTGCTATGGTTAATTTAGTGCATGGGGATGACACAGGACAGGAAGTCGCGAATGGATTTGACGCCAGTCAGGACATTGGACAGGGTAACGGGGTAAGACGAATTCGGCGACGACGATGACACACGACAGGAAGATGGGTACGAATACGACAATAACGGGGAGACAGGACATAAAGATGGGCACGAACACGACAACGGTGAGACAGGACAGACAGTTGGCTACGAATACGACAACAGGGAGACAGGATATACAGTTGGCTACGAATACGACGACAACGGTGGGACAGGACATAAAGATGGGTACGAAAACGACAATTGCGGGGAGACAGGACACAAAGATGGATACGAACACGACAACAACAGTGGGACAGGACAAAAAGATGGGCACGAACACGACAACAACGGTGGGATAAGACATAAAGATGAGTACGAACACAACAACGGTGAGACAGGACAAAACGATGGGTACCAACACGACAACAACGGGGAGACAGGGCATAAAGATGGGTACGAATATGACGACAACGGCGAGACAAGACATAAAGATTGGAACGACATGTACGAAGACAAGGACTGGGGTTATCAGCTCCCCTCCGAGATTTGGGCTATAATAATAGAAAAGTCTGTCCATGCAGATATAGCTTCAGTGGGACGTTTGTTACTCGTGTTAAGATACACATACTAAAATGCTCCAAATGTTCATGTTTATTTTCAGCATATACAAATTTAAGACCAATCCACGTATCATACATCCTGCAAGAGAAACTATCTTAAGATTAGTACGTATGGCTGGCAAGACAAGTGACCTTAGCTGCTCTACTCGTGAAATGTTGAAGGGGGTTACTAAATGGTGGCTAAGGAAAATCATTATTAAGCACCAGTTCTCAATAGGACCCGATTGGTTTTCTATTACCCATATTTTGAGGATGGGGCAAAGTAATTACATATCGAAAATATAGTCTCGCTATGCTGTGTCAAATTATAATGTTACCGGTTATTTGAGTGGCTATGTGGGTAAAATATTTTTACAATTTGTGAGGATAAGAGGGCTTTATTTTTGATTGTGGAATATATTCACTATACGCAGACGTTCCGACTTAATTACTGTTGAAACCAGGGAACTGAAAAGCGAAATGAAAAATGAGCTCGAATGCACTGTTTTATAGCCTCGTGAACGTTTAATAAAGAGGTAGCAATATCCTTATACCAACGGGAAAGGGATCTGTTTGTTCCTATTGAAGTTATAGACAATCGCACACTTTAATGAGCGATCCGAATAGGAATCATACATATAGCATAAGAAAATCATCCCATTTATTTGCTGATAGTGAAAATGTCGCCAATTGTTTGCAATCTACGTCCTGCGTGTTATATTAGTTGAAAAACAATTTGTTCCAAGAGAAAAGCTCACAAAATCTCAATTCCATTTGTACAAGGATCCCCTATCCCATATATATGCCCAACAAATTTGACAAAACACGAGAGATACTCTAAAATATTAACATCACTGGGAAATGAGATATGATACTACTTGGAAATGAGTAGGTACCAGTCAAGTTTCAAAATAATCCTCTGAATATTAATCGAAATGTGAACAAGGCAAAAATATCAGCAGAAAGTGACCATAGTGACCATGATCGTTACTTTGAACAAATGTTAAAAAAGTAACATTGTACTACTTGATTGTGAGTATGTACCAGTCAAATTTCCAAGCACTCCTCAAAATATTACCGAAACATGGTCAGGACAAGAAGTTATGACGGACGGCCTCACGGACGGACAAGGTGGCGACTAAATGCTCCGTCGAAGGTTTTTTATAGAGCAAAGTTACCAGTCACTATCAAATTGCCTACAGCTGACATTTGGGACAAAAGCTGTCGACTCTTTGTATCAAAATTCGTGTCCTGTTAAAATTGTTACAAAACCCGTTGACGGTTTGTATCAAAACTCGTAACATTGATTTTGTAACAAAACTCGGCAGGGTTGGAACAAAACTTGGGACATGTAACAAAGCCTGGCGTTCTTGAAACAAAACTCGTAACCTTTTGTGACAAAACGCGTCGACCTTGTAACATAACTCGTGAGTAGGAATAAAACTCGTACGTTTTGACAAAACTCGTTGCAACACTGGTCAAGCAGATGTTCGGGAAAAATCACCAGTCAAAATGATATCGTGATTTGTATATTTGTATGATTTGTATATTACTGCTTGTTTTCTGTCCAAATACGAACTTCTGTTTTAGGGGGTCTGTAAAGAACGACAACCACACAGCTTGGCTGGTCGAAACCTCTTTCAAGATGTTCTGACAGAGTGGTTTTTAAACATTGTTTTTCGATTGTAAGGTATTCTATTTTGACTTCATTTGATGAAAACATTTCGCCACGTTCTTAGAGATTGTCACTACGGTGAAGGGAGTTGAAATGTTTACAGTAAGGTGTTAGGCGTTGCGATGTTGTATACAGCAAGAGGATACGATGAAAAAAACAGTTGGCGATTCCAGACGTCACCATCTTCTACTATTTAAATACTCCCAAATTATCCAAGCCCCTGTAATTATAGAGCGTTTAGTCAAGAATCAATGTATGCAAGCAAATTAAAAGTTTTCCCAGGGCTGCCCCGCCCACATAGGTCCACGTGGTATACTTTACCCTTTCCATCACATTGGCTATAGCGTTTGTCTTGCCAAGGTTATCATGCAAAGGAAGTAGAAATGATTCTTTGACCCATTAACGCGTTTAGCAATATACACACGTTTAGAATTCCGAGTAGCTGATAGTTAATCCAACCAGTGCTTTGAAATCCCAGTCGTTGTCGAAAAACCATCAGCCGACTAACTTGTGTAGAGGGTGTATGGTAATAGACTGTCTGATATTGTTACCTATCTGTACTGTGGATAGTCGGGTTGACGTGGTTAGGTTCATTGCTACCAATCAATAGGCTGTCTCTTGTGGGTTTCCTCACATATAGACATGTGTTAAATTCTGGAATTCCCTTGTGCATTCAAAATAAAGTAAGTCACAGGAAGATGGACATAGAACGAGGAACGTAGAGTTACAGAATAAATTGCTCTCCATCAAGGACTGGTATTTAACCTAATTGTTCCAATTTTTTAAGAAGTGCGTACGGATAGTGTAAGGCTTAGACGTGCGCGCTAAGCCACATGGTTTTAGGAGCAACAAAAACCCAACTCCTACATACCTGCGTTTTTCATGTTGTCCGTTGTTGGCACACATCTTTTCTCCGTACGTGTTTATACTTGTTTTATAAATATTTAAAAAAAAAAAACGCCGTATTTGGATTCAGCGATGGAGGCACAAAATGTTGTTTCCTTGAGAGCTAGACTAGCGCCAATAATATACAAACAGAGTATAATGGCTACAAGAACCAACGAACATTAGAACGAGACCGTTCATCATTCTTCTTTGCTGTAGCTTCCAAAGCATTCTACAATAAAGTGGCATGTTTGACGTTAAACCAGTGTGAAAATTATTGGATATTTTTCTCAAGATTTATAATTCAGAGGCTTTTTAGTGCTTCTCGTCTCGAGAATGAACGATAAAGTATTGTTTTGAACTAACTTTGGCTTTGAATGAATGAATAGTCGTCCCGGTTATTTACATTTTGTTTACTGTTCGAACACTTTCGGTTCGTATAAGCCACATACTGTATAGATTTTCCTTCTTCCAACGCCAATCATTAAGTTTCGATGGCCTTCCAAACCTCTTGCTGTTGTGACGATCAGAAATTATGAAAAAAGTGTGAATTTTGGCAGCTCATGCCACTTTAAAATAGGATGGTTGAATAACTATAACCGTTTTAACAAATGTTTGAAACTCTCTTTAAGCGTGGGTTCCATACTAATGATAAAAGATTAAGACATTACCATGTAGGAGGTTATTTTGAACAACACGAGCTTTCGACACCTGTACCGGTGTTTTCGTCAAGTGTAACCATCAAAGGACGCCTTTAATGATTTTTTTTTAATTAAATTAAAGTATTTTGTGCATTGTGAATAGATGATTACCTATAAAGTATATATAAGGGTGATATCACTCTCATCGATTGCATTTTTTTTATATATTTGAGGGGTACCCTTTGTTGGACACAAACTATTATATTTCTCTTATTTGGTATACAAAGTGTATGCACGCTAAATGTCTATTTTTGAGGAGGGCATATTTAACCGACTAAAGGATGATACTGTAGTATTGGTCTCTGCGTCCATCGACGGTCCTAATAAAGCCGACTCCGCATTGATAACACTCCAATGACTGTCAACAAAAAAAGAGGTTAACAAGCCTTGAATAACTCAGTATCCACGGTCAGTCTTACCAAAAAGAATAATTCGTGTCGTGTTCTCTTTCAGCATCTACCCTCCAATGGCACGAACCAATATCTACTTAGCCTTTAAAATCAATACTAATGTCCAAAACTCACATCTTAGATGGTCAGCAGAGAAGACAACCAGAGAGAATCACATTTTTTCTTTGTATACAAAACAATCCTAGATCTGATAATACAGCCTTCACCGGTCGGCTCAAATATTCTAAATTGGCATTTTGGCGAAGAAAAATTGGCATTCACAATGGTCTAAACGAACCAGACGAAGTTATCTTGGTTACATTATCCACGTCCCAAGCACTAAGATTACCTCTAATGTTACTGGTGTTTTCATTACCCTGTCCTTATCTAATAACCTATTGGTAATTCAATTTTGCTATGAAGGAATAACTGACGTACATAATAGATTAAACGCACCAGATGAGAATAACTTTGTTTATGTTACCAATGTTAAAAATGCTGAAGAGAAACTATTAAGTCATCACAACGAAGTAAGTGGTTTGTGAAAGCTCGTTTGTTCCCCAACAACTCACTTCGTTGTGATGCCTTGATCGTTTCTCGTTAGTATTTTAGACATTGGTAACATTCTTATAAGTTCTTTCCTGGTGCGTTGGATCTATTATGTACCTCAGCTATTCCTTCATAGCAAAATTGAATTGTGATGTCTTCATCGTTTCTCATTAGTATGGAACTCACGCTTAAAAATAGTTTAAACATTTCTTAATGTCTAAAATGTAGTGTTTCCCTCTAATGTTATTGTTTTTTCGGGGCATAGAGCCCGGTTTCCTCCCACAATAAAACTGGCAACGCCGCCATATAAGTGAAATAATCTTGAGCGCGGCGTAAAACACCAAACAATCAATCAATCAATCTAATGTTATTGAGATTTTCACATGTTCTACCACTAAAGTTTGTTCAGCGATCATCTGTTTGGGTTAACTAAATTGCCAAATAAAGACAACTTCTGTAGTATTTTTTATTTAAATTGCAGTAAGTAATGCACAACGGTAATGATACCAGACGACAGCGGTCGTTGTCTGGCACATTAGCGCAACATTAATAAAATCCCAAAGCAATTCACATCTAAGTAATGACAAATTAATAGCAGTACATTTCATTTCTCTCTCAAAAAATAAGCAAGATTTGAATAATTAATTGTTTGTATTTAACTTCCTACCCAATGTCATTTCACAGTAATATGGCACACCTCGTACTGGGAACAACGTTACATAAGTCGTTTTGATTAAACAGAAAACATTCCTCACAGTAGCTTTTTGACCCAGAGATAAGCCGAGAAACCTGGACTGTGCCAGATTTTATATTTTTTCGTAGGTCGTCACAGTCCAGATTACTAGCATATTGAGATTTGCTATTCTGCATTTTATCCCGCTAAATAAAACGGCGACCCATTTTTCTCATCAGATAAACAAAGAATAGTCTGCTACTATATGTTAAAAGGTAAATGTTTCACAACCTTGTCGGATTAGCAATGTTCTGTGTCGATATGTCGAAACCCAAAGTATACCTTTTAAAATATACAAGTATTTACCTGACTTTCAATTAGACATTTTCTGCCATGACTGTTGATTCACGTGCGCAGTACATCACGTGATGTTGGCCTGATTTGAGTCTCTGTGGAAGTCCTCGGTATTTATATATATATATATGTAAGCCACTATAAAGTATCCAGTTAATGGTGACACTGTATTTACATATCTAACAAATTCGTTTTTAATTTATAAAGCATGAACTCCACTAACAATGTTTATTTAAAACGTTCCAGGAAAAATATAGGCGGACTGATTCCGATATTTGAGATCAATGTCATGGACTAGATTAATTGGTTGCTACAGAAGCTTATTCGACAGAGCGCATGTGTGTGTTTAAAGCAATATAAGCCGTCAATTCAGTTCACTCATATCAATTTCTAAAGAAGGTGTGATTGGGGTTCTAGAGTGCAAACGTCAACGAGTGTATGTTAAACACACTCTATGGATACTGATTTTCGGGCTATACCAACACCTTGACCTATTAGTAACAAGAAGAAGCACGATGCAAAGATTCGACATTACAGAATACAGATTAATTTCCCATTTACGATAATGTTAACGATTTGATTTGTGACTAATTACCTAAATCTCCTAAAAACTTTTCCTTTCCGTTTTAAAATAGAACACATGAGACATCATTGACACCAAAAATTGATAACGCATGCCGGCTTCACGCGACACATGTTTCAACATGGGTATCGCCCTCAAAATTGGATAAAAAGGGTAAAACACATAAAAGTATAAAGTTTGTACTATAGATCTGCATTAGTGTTAATTCAATATTAAAATAACCCAGATACAAAACTATTGCTAAGAAGGACCAATGAGACGGGGGACTACTGAGACGGGGGATCGATGAGACGGGGACTATTGAGCGGGCCCGGATCCAGCATAACCGAGATAAATTTTCATGGGCTGAATAAGAGAAACTTGGACCTTTTACCTGTTTTGTACTCGGCTTTTAGTGTGGAAATATACATGTTCTATCCCGATTCACACATTATTTAGCGAAACGTTTACATTTCCCAATCATCACTTGTATTTATTAATACTGATTTCCTCCCAATCTGATCATGTGCTTCAATTTATACACATTACTAAGTGGAGATACGAAATTACCGTCAACCATTAACCATTGTAGCAATATGCACACGTTTAGACGAAGAGCAGATAGCTAATTCGGCCAATCCTTTGAAATCCTAGTCGTTGTCGAAAAACTAACAGTCGACTAACTAGTGTAGAGGGGTGTATGGTAATAGACTGTCTGATATTGTTACCTTTTTGTACTGTGGATAGTCGGGTTGATGTGCTTAGGTTCATTGCTGCCAATCAATAGGCGGTCTCTTGTGGGTTTCCTCACATGTAGACATGTGTTAGATTCTGGAGTTTCCTTGTTCATTTAAAATACAGTCAGTCAGAATATTCACAGAGAGTTCAACGTAGAAAGAGGGACATGTATGTGGATTTAACAGTTTTGGCGAGGTTGCATTGAAAACCACTCTCGCCGCCCTGGCCTTTCTGACATATTTATCTAAGTCAATTTGCATGAGCTTACCACAATTAAAACCACTAAAATTAAACATAGGGCACACTTTAATATTGTGTATATATGTATGTTCCTATATGACAAAGTTTAAGAACCCGACTTGGTAAATGCGTTTCCTTTTTCGGGATTATGTCTGCACTGGTGTATGTATCAAAATGGTATGAGCTGCAAACATTCGTAATTTTTTCATAAATTCTGATCGCCTCGATGTTAGGAGGCTTTAACGGTCATCGAACAACTTAGGGGATAACCGTGTTGAATTGGAGGATCTGAGGCGGTTAATGCTCGATTCAACGGTCGCAAATTTAGTTTTAACGGGTATTTGCGACCGTTAAATCATGCATTAACCGTCTCAGATCCTCCAATACAACACGGTTATCCCCATTCTAATCCAAATCCACAGTTACATTCGGATAAGTTCGTTCAAACTGATGAAAGGAAAGATTAAAATATAGGTCAGCTTTCGGGGATTCCCCAAGATTAGCCAAATCACTCCGTCAGCAAGTGACACATGCGCACATATAGTTTCTTAATAAAGGGGCATGAGCTGCCAAAATGTTGATATTTTGACGTAAACACAGAATGTTGAAATTATCGGCTATTTTTTTCAAGACGTATTATTCAGAAGCTTTTTAGTGCTTCTAGTCTCGAAAATGTACGATAAAGTATTGTTTTGAACCAACTTTGGCTTAGAATGAATGAATGGTTATTTAAATTTTGCTACTTTTCGAACACGTTTTTGGTTCGTACAGGGCACATACTGTATGGATTTTCCTCATTCCAACGCCAATCATTTAGTTTTTCGATGGCCTTCAAAGCCTCTTACTGTCGTGACCATCAGAAATTATGAAAAAAGTGGGAATTTCGGCAGCTCATGCCACTTTAACAAAAGGCAAAACAACGTCAAAATTGTTGCTAATATCATATTATTTTATTTAC
Source organism: Lepidochitona cinerea (assembly GCA_963971465.1). Taxonomy (NCBI): domain Eukaryota; kingdom Metazoa; phylum Mollusca; class Polyplacophora; order Chitonida; family Tonicellidae; genus Lepidochitona; species Lepidochitona cinerea. Next base: position 9,817,557 of record OZ020560.1, on the reverse strand, counting down.
TTTTAATTTAGGTTTTAACTTTAACACACAAAAATAAAACAGTGGGTTGATGAGTTTAGACGACATTTACTCATTTACCGAAAGAACGCTGGGTCTAGTTGCTAGGTAGTATGAAAGGAGTTATCCCCCTTTACGACCTAGTTTCCCTCGGACAAAAACAATGAATAAATAAAATCATTCTTGTGTTCGTTGCAATCTATGATTTTTAATTGATTTTACAAAGAATGTTTCAAACCAACTTTACTACCGTAATTCAGATTCTACTTCACTACTGCAGGACGCTGCCTCAAGCTGATCAAGTTTGAAGAACACGAAAACGACGGACCTCGCCAGAAAACTGCCCCCCTCTGTCGAAGGACAATCTTGGGGGAACTGTTCTGCTTTCTCAGCGGACTCCCCTGACGGAACGCCGAAGACTATATAAGCTGCGCCATCGTTGACCGTATCAAGGTAGCAAACGCGCGAAGATTCAAATTCAACTACTGTATCCATTAATTCCATTTTAAGTCCGAAATCCATTTATAGGATTCAAGGGAAATTATGAAATTTCCCATTTCGCATTCTTCATCGTCGGACTAACGTGTCTCGCTGTCAGCTGTTGCCGCCATGATTCCTTCTGCATAGCAACCGCAGCGACGCGTAGTAATACCGATTAGTGAAACGATGGAACACAATTTGCGGCATATAAAGCTAAATTTATATGTCTCAAATTATCTGATGTTAGCCAATCAGAATACGCTAACACATTTATTTGGATTAGAATAAATGATTGACGTTGGAATCAGGAAAATCAATACAGTATATGGCCTATACGTGCCGATATAATGTTCGCAAAGTAAACAAAATTTAAAGGGGTATGAGCTGCCAAAATGTTGATATTTTGACGTAAACACAGAATGTTGAAATTATCGGCTATTTTTCTCAAAACGTATAATTCAGAAGCTTTTTAGTGCTTCTAGTCTCGAAAATGTACGATAAAGTATTGTTTTAAACTAACTTTGGCTTAGAATGAATGAATGGTCGTCCCGGTTATTTAAATTTTGCTACTTTTCGAACACGTTTTCGGTTCGTACCGGGCACCTACTGTATGGATTTTCCTCATTCCAACGCCAATCATTTAGTTTTTCGATGGCCTTCAAAGCCTCTTACTGTCGTTACGATCAGAAAGTATGAAAAAAGTGGGAATTTCGGCAGCTCATGCCCCTTTAAATAACCGGGACGACCATTCATTCATTCTAAGCCAAAGTTAGTTAAAAACGATACTTTATCGGACATTCTCTAGACTAGAAGCACTTAAAACTTCTGATTTATATCACATGACAAAAATAGCCAATAATTTCAGCATTCTGTTTTAACGATAAAATGTCAACAATTTGGCACCTTACGCCACTTTGATATATCATACGCATTTATTACAATCATTTATGGTTGAATTATAGTGGTTAATGGTTATAGAAACAATCCCTTTTGGTATTGTGAATTATTTTAATTTCACTTTTAATACTCAATGCGATGATGTTGAATTTCCTAAGCCTTACAACTTAGGTCGTAAGCTGAGCTCTAAAAGATGCTTTGAAAGTGAGTTTCATTCCGAACTTTGAGATTTGAATAGGCCGCAATGTAAACTCCGGACCTGTGCATGTACATGAACGCCCTAACGGTTTGAGTCGTGCAAGCGATAGAACGGCACATTATAATTTTACTTACTTTAACTGAGAAAACCAGACGGACGATTGGGTAAGAGGGACTCGAAAAGGTTGCCAATAAATTCCAAAGTGTAAACCACCTTAAAAAGCCTGAAATAAGGCTAATCCAACACTTAAGTTAACCGACACTGATGGTTGTTGTTGCGATCGGGCTTCGGTTCTTCGTTTGTTTTCCACACCCCATTCATACATTCTAAACCTAACTGGATATGTTTTACATGTCATATGGTAATTTTTAGTGATTTTCGTTGTAGTAAGCTACGGTGGCAAGTGTGCCTTGAAAAGATGAATCTGCTAGATAATTTCAGAAATTTCATTCTATGTAATGAAAAGCAGGTTGTACTGAAATATATCACACAGACTGTCCAGGGAATGTTCTTAGTAATTTCTTAGCCGATTGAAATGAGTCTATAATAAACCTAATACTCTTGATTCACCTGTGTTACCGATGCCGTACAATATAAGTAAATCCGGACAGATTGGATGAAAGTTACGTTTGAAACTCTCTTTAAACGCGGGTTCCATACTAGTTTAATTAATTAGTGTCTTTTAGAAAGTGGGTAAACCGGAAAATGTGATTAATCGGTAGAGGAATCTCTACCATATTTTGAAGAAAGTGTAATCCCAAAATAACGAGAATACTGTTCCATTCTAGATTTCGACGTTAGAATATTATTAACATAGTTACTCTTGTAAACAATTTCAATGATTGGCCACATTTCATATTTGTTCTTTTCTTTACTATTTAAATCAAGATTTTGAAACATTAAATCCAGTCACACTTGACGAAGACACCGGTACAGGTGTCCAAAGCTCGTGTTGTTAAAAACAGCTAACTCCATATACGTGGTGATGTCTTAATTTTTTGTCATTGGATGTAAGTTCTGCTCAACCCATTTTTTGTTTAGCACTCTCTTTGTGCCTGTTTTCGTAAATCTGTCCAGTTAATAACAGGCACAAAAATATAGACCCCCATAAGTTGTAACCCAATTTTTACATCGCTTCCTCCTAAACTTTATGAAAAAGGACAACTGTAGATTTAATAGAATAAATTGAAGTCCCTTGGTGGGAAAATATAACCATGCTCTGCGTGATCCCGACCATTAGAACACGTATGTTTACAAGAACAATGTATTTATTCCTTGAAGGTCAGAAAAGTAGGTCGATGATCGATTTGTAAGGTAAAGCAAATCATAAATTAGTGGATGGTTATAAATAAAATATGGGACATTCACCCTGTTGGTTTAATATTACAGCATTCCCTGGCTGACTACCAACAATGAAATAAACACTACCGTAAAGATTCGATTGTGTTTTCATTTTCATTGGTCTTTGCTAATCGCTTTAGCGATTAACCCTTGATTTTCTATAGCATACAAAGAAAAACGATGTAAAACGCAGATATTGCAGGGGTCAAAGTCCGATAACGGTCAAAAACACCAGAAAAAAAAAAATTTCAACAAATGACACTAAGAGGTCTCCGTGCATATAGACTTGTTTAGCTCCAAGCTTTCTAGGAATTTCGCTTTTCTCACATCCGTTAGAAAATCAGTAAACTACTATTCAATTAGTAATATTATCTTAACTACGTTAGCTTCTTCTGGGGCAATGCATTTTTATTGTAATATACATATTTTCATCATCACTTTAAAATTGCATGTCCTGCCCATCTCAATCCGTTAATTATTATACAGAAAACGCTGTTCTAATCATCACCCTCTCTAACGGAAAACATCACATCGGACCTTTATTGAAACTTTTGCCATTTATTCAGCTGAACGGTTGTCTTACTATTCTCTCCTAAGCTCCTGTATTCCCTTGAACAAATCCCCAAATTCTTCTCTAATGATTTAATCAAGCAAATAGCTATTCATGGCTAGGGACTGAAATTTGAACTTTCCCAAGTCAGCTCGTAACAGTAACATTTTGTCTTTACTCCTTGATGATAAAATAGGACCAAGGGAATGGAGCTAGTCATAAAATGCATTGTTCTCTCTTTAAATCCAAATTAAAGTTTATTAATAAGTCTATCTCGCAAGCTATACCACTTTACCTTTGGTTTATTTCAAGTAATCAAACACTTAACCAGAAATAACTAGATACAAGCATTACACTTAGTCTTTATTGTACACTTGAAATCGCTGAGATAATCATTATTTCGTGTTTTTTAAAATGCTAGCTAATACTGTCTAAAACCAAAAAAAAACGCTCTAAAACCGCCCTATGGATATTTTGGTTGTTTCCCCCTTAAAATGTCCAGTTTCTTGAAATGCATCAAATTAGTTCTAATAATTTTGGATGTCACGTCTAGGCGATAATACAATTATTGTTGTCTGAAAATAACCGCGGGAAAGTAATTGGTTTTCGGTCGTTCACCTTTAATTCGTGACCATATTTTATGTATGAGTGCTAAGAGAGTTGCATGGGACATAAGTGTACGTAAATAAGCTTTACTGATGTTGTTTAACATGTCCAGCAAACTCGTTTTGTTGATTTGTACCGGACAAAATTCAAATAGCCTGATTGTATGAGTTAAGGTTTGGAGTTTTCTTGCTTATAAAAACTACCTTAAAGTGGCATGAGCTGCCAAAATTCAAACGTTTTTCATAATTTCTGATCGGCACGACATTAAGAGGCTTTGAAGGCCATCGAAAAACTAAATGATTGGCGTTGGAATGAGGAAAATCTATACAGTATGTGGCCTATACGAACCAAAATAGTGTTCGAAAAGTACACGAAATGTAAATAACCGGGACGACCATTCATTCGTTCTAAGCCAAAGTTAGTTCAAAACAACACTCTATTGTTCATTCTCGAGACTAGAAGCACTAAAAAGGTTTTGAATTATAAGCCTTGAGAAAAATAGACAATAATTTGAACATTCTGCTTTAACATCAAAATATCAACATTTTGGCAGCTCATGCCACTTTAACGAACATCTTCAATATTGTTATCGGCGGAAAGATCTTATATTGCACATCTTGTTAAAATGAGGGGTAATCAGCTAATTCCGTTTTAACGAAATTTTCTCTATATCCGGCAGCTCATGCCACTTTTATAGGCAAGGTTTAGTACATTTTTACTGCAGTGAACAGTCGGATTGATTGATTGATTGATTGTTTGGGGTTTTACACCGCGCTCAAGATTATTTCACTTATATGGCGGTGTTGCCAGTTTTATCGTGGGAGGAAACCCGGCTCTGTGCCCGGAGGAAACCCATGACCTTCCGCTGGTAACTGGCACATAGGTCGTTCGAGTGAAAACCCAGTCAGAAAATTTTCCAATTTTTGGAATGAGTGGGATTCGAACCCGTGACCCATTGGTGGAAGGTTGTTCGAATTGACCGCCCAACGCTCTACATACTGAGCCACGGAGGCCCCCTGAACAGTCGGAAATTGTACGCATTTTATCAGACGATTCTTTACTACGGGTTTCTAACAATGTAATGTGTATAGACATCTGGACTATTATTGTCAGAAGAAAATAATAGGGGAGCGGGATATACCCAATAGGTGCAAGGGTGTTGAAATATTTTTTTTTTCATTCATCTGGTTTATTATTGTAGTGTGTATTGTTGTATAATGTGGAAACTATTTGATAACATATCTTATATTACAATAACTAGTGAAGCGGTGATATTTACCACCATTTAGGTCACTGCAGTCTATGCTCAATTTCGAATGAATTATTTGGGCTTTCCGGTTACTAGAATAGTAATAAACTGGACACAGCTAATCTTGCTTAACCAAATGTCACCTAAATGAGCGATATCATGGTGCGGATTTTGTATCTTCTGGGAGATTATCCAGCCGACAATAGTAGATGGAAACTAGACATAACTGAGATACCCCCCGCTCTGCAAGAAAAGTCGGCCTATCTGAGAATTGTAGCATCAAAACAATAATATAATGGTCAGTGATAAGTGATGAGAAAACCAACAATGAAATTGAAAATGCAAAAACACAGAATATGATGATAATTCTGCTGGCAAGTAAGCAAGGAGAACAAGCTATGAGATGCAGATATGACTTTACATGAGCAGATGATGACAGCAGCAGACTGCATCAAAATTGCAGGAACTGGCACCAACCAAGGCCAACATCTATCAACAACATGAAAAAATTAATAACATTCAGGAAAGTGTAAGGGGGTATTAGTGTTAAGACAGTGAGTTGGATGGGTGGAACAGCACCAAGAGGAGGAGACACATGAATTGGGCATGATTTAATGCTACGTCTGTGACAAATGATGGAGTAAGACAAAATATCATGCAAAATACTCCTTGCTGGAAATTTTTTGTTAGCATCGACAACAAGAAAGTAGACTATGAGGCTGCTTGCTGATCATGTTACCAGCACTCACTACGAGGAAGTAGGCTATCAAGAGTGCCACAAGCACAATAATGAAACATGCAGGCTTATATGACAAGCACAGCAACTACCGTACAACTGTACAATGGGACAAAATTGTATCTACAAACAAATGTATGAACAGACAAATGGCAGAACAGAGAAATGTCAAAAGGAGTCCAAAATGTCATAAATATGTAAAAAGATCTTTTTGCAAGTAGGACATGGACAACTTCATATCATTGGTAACATTTGTCAAGTTTCATTCAAAAAGAACCAACATCTGGGAGGAGTATTTTGGACAAAATTGCGTCTACGGACGGACGGCACAACGATCAGACAGATGTATGTGTGTACATACAAACTTTATGCCAGCAGAAGGGGGGGGGGGGGAGGTAGGGAGGAGGGAGGGGCGATAACATGATAACCCTGTCTTCATATGGAATGAGACCCATTGGAGGAGTATTTTGGACCAAACTGTGTCTATGGACGGACGGACGGACAGACGGACAGAGGGAACAACGATTGGACGGATGTATGAGCGTACATACACACTTCATGGCAGTAGAAGGGGGGGGGGGGGGAGGTAGGGATGAGGGAGGGGCGATAACACGATAACCCTGTCTTCATATGGAATGAGACCCCAAAAATGGCCTATAAGTCCTATAAGTCAAAAACGTCATAAAAATGTGAAAAAAGGTAATATTATCCTGTAAGTTGGGCATGCACATCTACATACCATTGGTAACATATTTGTGAAATTTCATTGAAATCAAAGCAAAATCTTAGGAGGAGTAGTCCGGACAAAATTGTGTCTACAGACAGACGGACGGACAGAGGGAACAACGATTGGACGGATGTATGAGCGTACATACACACTTCATGGCTGTAGAAGGGGGGGGGGGGAGGTAGGGAGGGGCGATAACATGATAACCCTGTCTTCATATGGAATGAGACCCCAAAAATGGCAAAATCCTACAAGTCAAAAACGTCATAAAAATGTGAAAAAGGAAATATCATCCTGTAAGTTGGGCATGCACATCTCCATACCATTGGTAACATATTTGTGAAATTTCATTGAAATCAAAGCAAAATCTTAGGAGGAGTAGTCCGGACAAAATTGTGTCTACAGACAGACGGACGGACAGAGGGAACAACGATTGGACGGATGTATGAGCGTACATACACACTTCATGGCAGTAGAAGGGAGGGGGGAGGTAGGGAGGAGGGAGGGGCGATAACATGATAACCCTGTCTTCATATGGAATGAGACCCATTGGAGGAGTATTTTGGACAAAACTGTGTCTATGGACGGACGGACGGACAGAGGGAACAACGATTGGACGGATGTATGAGCGTACATACACACTTCATGGCAGTAGAAGGGGGGGGGGGGGGGGGGGAAGGTAGGGATGAGGGAGGGGCGATAACACGATAACCCTGTCTTCATATGGAATGAGACCCCAAAAATGGCCTATAAGTCCTATAAGTCAAAAACGTCATAAAAATGTGAAAAAAGGTAATATTATCCTGTAAGTTGGGCATGCACATCTACATACCATTGGTAACATATTTGTGAAATTTCATTGAAATCAAAGCAAAATCTTAGGAGGAGTAGTCCGGACAAAATTGTGTCTACAGACAGACGGACGGACAGAGGGAACAACGATTGGACGGATGTATGAGCGTACATACACACTTCATGGCAGTAGAAGGGAGGGGGGAGGTAGGGAGGAGGGAGGGGCGATAACATGATAACCCTGTCTTCATATGGAATGAGACCCATTGGAGGAGTATTTTGGACAAAACTGTGTCTATGGACGGACGGACGGACGGACAGAGGGAACAACGATTGGACGGATGTATGAGCGTACATACACACTTCATGGCAGTAGAAGGGGGGGGGGGGGGGGGGGGAGGTAGGGATGAGGGAGGGGCGATAACACGATAACCCTGTCTTCATATGGAATGAGACCCCAAAAATGGCCTATAAGTCCTATAAGTCAAAAACGTCATAAAAATGTGAAAAAAGGTAATATTATCCTGTAAGTTGGGCATGCACATCTACATACCATTGGTAACATATTTGTGAAATTTCATTGAAATCAAAGCAAAATCTTAGGAGGAGTAGTCCGGACAAAATCTTGCTGTTTCTTGCTGTTTGGGTTACTCCTCTGCAATTTCTCCAAACATCAGCATAACAAATATTGACACTACATATAAGTGGTTCTAAAGACTTTCGAGACAAACGTTATTTAAATGATTTCAAACAATTGAGCTAACCTTTTTATGAATTGCGTCTATATAACTCCTCCATTTACAGGAACTTGACATAGCTACTCCAAGATGTTAATGCTCGTTATTTCAAACAAAATGTTATTGCAGAAGTATATAAAATGTAATTTGTCATGTAATTTTCCGTTTTATCATGCATTTTCTAGATTCAGTTTTAAAATTACATGTAAATTTCGTCTCAGATATACGTTACTGTCTTAAAAACGGCATTTTAAGGTATACTCGCGGCAGAATACTGTTTACGTAAAAGAAACAGTTGGCGGTTTTCTGTATTTTTACCAGAAAGAAGAAGTTATCTTTATATATTTTTAAAGTGGCGTGAGCTGTCAAAATGTTGATATTTTGATGTTAAAACAGAATGTTTAAATTATTCGTTATTTTCCTCAAGACGTATAATTCAGAAGCTTTTTAGTGCTTCTAGTCTCGAAAATGTACGATAAAGCGTTGTTCTGAACTAACTTTGGCTCAGAATGAATGAATGGTCGTCCCGGTTATTTAAATTTTGTTTACTTATCGAACACGTTTTCGGTTCGTACAGGCCACATACTGTATGGATTTTCCTCATTCCAACGCCGATCATTTAGTTTTTCGATGGGCTTCAAATTCTCCTACTGTCGTGACGATCAGAATTTATGAAACAAGTGTGAATTTTGGCAGCTCATGCCACTTTAAATTGAAACTTTTGGTATCATTTAGTATTTTAAATTTGAACTTTTTCTGAAAAACACATTTTTCGGATACCTGCGAACTTCAAACATGAGCATGCGCACAAGCGCCCTTATATTTTGAGTAGTGTGGGCGGTCAAACGACACAGTATCATTTTACGAATTTTATCTGAATAATACAGACTGACGATCCGGTATGGGGAACTAGAACAGCCTGTCGATAAAAAGAAACAGTTACTGGTATAAACGCAAATCACAGACAAAAACGCATGAAATACGCGTGATCCAACATTTAAATAGAGAGACACTGATCGTTGTTGTTTTAATCCAGCTTGGGTTCTTCCTTTGTTGTTCACTCCCTCTTATACATTCTAAACCTTACTGTACATGTTACTCCCACTATTATATTTGCAATGCGGTTGGAATTATTTGCTTGCACTGTTCAAACAGTTTCTGGGTTTTGTTCTGGCGTTTGAAAAATACTCATCATAGATAATCATAGCCGATGGAATCACAGAGGTGACGCCGACATTATGGAAGAAAGACCGATAAAACCATGCATTTAATCGGATATATTCTCAAAGGGGCTTCCAATACCAGTCCGAAATGCAGTTAGCAGCAAATAGCATTTTTATGCCACATTTCCATTCCATTAGCAATGAAACTGGTTCCGTTTGGTACAGTTAAAGTTAGATGGTGTTAGGAAAAGTTTTTCTTTGCCTCTGTCTTTTGCACCCTTTCTCAAGAAGTAGAATACTGTGAATCAATAAGACAGGGAATCCTTCTGTGTTTGAAACTCTCACCTTATTTATAGTAAAATGGTTATATTTTTTTCACTGAAGGAAAATCTTTATCATTTCTATGAAATATATTTTCAAAGAGGATTGGTCTTAACGAAATTTTGTAATTCAAATGAAAACTCCCTATATTTGTGAAAAATTTGCCAAAATACTTCTCCTTAACAATTATAAACTCTTAAATTTCATCAGAAGAGTTGAAAATTTAATAATAGCAATGGCGTATTATAAACACAGACATATATAAGCATTTAAGAACAGACAACAACAAAAAAATAGACTAAGCCTACTGAAGGGGTGAAAGTTAAGTGCGCTAAATTTACAATGTACTTTTATTAAGAAAAACCAATATAGAACCAACTAAAATGGAAAGGATCGACAAAAACATAAATCGTACCACTGATACACGTTTCAGTCCCTTGTCAGACGTCACCTGGTGTCCTCTTTAGCGTCTCTGTCATTCAATGGAGTGGGGATTGGTTGATTAGTAGTTTTACTTTGGAAATTTGTCTGCCATGTCCACAGGTTTTCACAGCATGTGAGAGACCAACATTAAGTCGAACAAATAGCAATGCGACCAAGGCTTAAAATGAGTAAATAACATGTAGTGCCTGATACAGTTCATTCACTCATCAAGATAAACTGTTTATTGTGGATTTTAGGACACTTACAGTAATACCCACGGATCTAGCATTAAGTAATAGTATTGGAAACGGTTCGATAGTACTTGGAACACAGCCTTCTACTTCACGAACACAGGAGTATTGTCCAGAAAATACATGTTATTGGCAAACCAATCAAATGGGGACCGAGCGATCGAAAGCCAAATCGTTCCATCATTATTCATCAGAAAAAAAATCTCTCTTTAAGAAACCTGCTGACTTGCCAAAGACCATGTTTTCTTTGGATGAACTAGCTAATGCTAATGTTTAACATAGAAACCTTTTGTCTCCATTATTGAAATCAGACGACAATTTCCTGTTGATGTCATGGGCAGAGAACACGATTTCTCAACTGTTGTTATTCTACCAAATCTTTGGAAACATATTATTGGCTGGTGTTAGACGGTTTGTTTAGCTTAAAACGACATTTGACCAATACCTCTTCTACATGGCAATACCATCATATTTGTCGTGGTTAACAAATACCGCAGTCGATCTATGCTGGACATATTATGCGTTAGTGATGTAAACAGACAACTATTTATATGACTGAAAACTCGTCTTGTAGCCTTTCAATTGTTAAATATTAACTTCAACATTTATTGGCGTTTTCCTTCACTAGTTCAATTGTAGCATTGTCCGTAAACGATAAATACTAGAATTATTTAGATAAAACATAAGTGGACGGTTGTTCAGTTTTAGCGATTTAACTCGTAAGTTCGTGTATGTATGACCTTTGTACAAGTGTATATTGAAGATGGACGGCTTACACTTCAATTCGATAAACGTGTCTCAAAAACTGAAGAGTTCCAACGTCTTGAAGAGAATTGTTGATTGGTCCGACAGTAAATGGGCGTTCCCAGAAAACGACGATTTAAATCGCAGCTGGCCCAGGGTAAAAGGTGAGCTTGTTGAGAATTTAACCCTGGGTATCCGAGGATGCACAAACCTTTATACTCATCAAATCTGTCTTTATTCTCTCTCGGTGTTAAAAGAAAAGGAAACAAACAGAGTGATCGAAGCTGACCATACATATCGGCTAATGCACTTTAGTTCCATACCAATTATAAAGGAATATTTGCACCAATAAAGAGTTAAACGGCATCTGAAAGTATACCTAATGTATAAATCGGATAAGTGACGCAATCCTCGCGTCTACAAAATACGCTGACAGTCCGGTACTTAGCCGAGAAATCTTGGCTCTGCCGATTTTTTTTTTTCCCGCGTTCGTCATAGCCAAGATCACTTCCATAGTAAAAAAGTGATATTTGTTAAAGTGGCATGAGCTGCCGAAATTCACACTTTTTCATAATTTCTGATCGCCACGACAGTAAGAGGCTTTGAACGCTATCGAAAAACTAAATGGTTGGCGTTGAAATGAAGAAAATCAGTACAGTATGTGGCATGTACGAACCGAAAACGTGTTTGAAAAGTAAACAAAATTACAATAACCGGGGCGACCATTCATTCATTTTAAGCCTAAGTTAGTTCAAAACAATACTTTATCGTACATTTTCGAGACTAGATGCCCTAAAAAGCTTCTGAATTATACGTCTTGAGAAAAATAGCCAATAATTTCAACATTCTGTTTTAACGTCAACATATCAACGTTTTGGCAGCTCATGCCACTTTAAGGAGACCCGCCGAAAAAATCTGCGGCGCAAATTTCACAACAAATAAGCAAAGAATAAAACATTTACCACTGCATTCCGATAGCATAGCCATAGACCACGAAGAAAGAATTTGTCAAACTTATGCCGCTGTAAAGTGACTAAAGATCTATGATTGAAGTATTTCTACGACGCCCCGCACAGTTTAACTGGTCGTTTAAATGTTTTACTATGGCGGTTACGTCAGGTTGAATGCCAGTGGACTTCGAAACAAATATTGACTGCATAAGGGAAAGTTTACCACTTTACAGCGGTGTAAGTTTGACAAACTCCTTCTTAGTGGTCTATACTATCGGAATGCAGTGGTAAATATTTTATTCTTTGCTTATTTGTTGTAAAATTTGCGCCGCCGATTTTTTCGGCGGGTCTCCTTAACAAATATCACTTTTTTACTATGGAAGTGATTTTGGCTATGACGAACACGAAAAAAAAAAATTCGGCAGAGCCAAGATTTCTCGGCTATCCGGTGCTTTACTATATCTGTATAATATTATCTGATTTTTTTATATGCTCATAATGTTCAGTATTTCATTGCTTAGCGAATAAAACCAAATCCAGTCGTATACTATGCAGTGTAAAATGGACCATGAACAGTAGAATTAATTTCAAAAACACCTCAACTATGAAATATGGCCAATTTGGATTTAGCGCTAATGTATTTCAAATGGAGATTTAGCAATCAGTGCAGCCCTTTCCATGAAGTGGATCCAAAGCCAGCTTGGGCTGAAGTGAGACACGTGGCTGAAACTTACACTTTTATTGGCCCTCTCCGTCAGCAGGTGGCCTGACGAAATCAACATGTCTGATCTACTGTTAGTGTCGTTTGTACTGGTAAAGTTAAATTTAAAAAATCTCTCAAAAATCAGCAACAAAAAAAAAAGTACGAAAAAACTGCACACTTCCATCAAAAGCTGTTAGGCTGCTCTATTTAATGAATGTACACGTTTGGTTTGATTGTCTTTCCTTTTAAGGAACCTAGAGAATAGAACAAACTCAGTCTACTTCTAAAAAGCTATTTAATACCATGTTCTTATCTCTCTAGTTTGCCCTCCCACTCTACAAATTGAAATGAACTTTTGGGATAGAACAAGTTCATCTACGACTTTATTCCTACCAATATTGTTCTATACATTCTTGTTGTATTTAGTTTTTTTATTATGTTGAATAAATGAAATGAAATGAAATCTATAGCAAATCATTTTCAATCTCTCTCCTCAACTGCAGAATAAACTATATTCAGATGTTTGACATATGACATGTGCAAGGGTGCACAATGGGGCACGTGGGAATCATTTTGATTGCATACTCAAAACTAACTCCAGTAAATAGTATTCACGAGGTGCCCACAAGCCCGAACACCAATCGTACCGGAAGACTTGCGTGTTAGCGCCGTCTTTGTTTGCAGACCAAATATCAACGGCGTCTGGAAAAACACAAAATACGTGAGTTATCGGCTTTTATCCGTGAATGAGTGATCGGATATCGAGAGAAAACAACGTTCGGGTGAAAATCTATGCCATTTGTAAGTCTATGCAAACTGTTATTTTATTTCAGAACAAATTAGGCGAACTGGATTTGATGACCGAGCTTGGTGAAGTTTTGGATAAGGACTGGTCTAGAATGCTCGCTGTGGAACAACTGGTTTGGGCGTTGTTTTAAAAAATCAGCTCAGCAACAGATGAAATAGAATTTGGAAGAGTAACATCTAAAAAATACCAGTAGGCGCTTACTAACAGACAGATACCGTACATACGACATAGTTATAAATGGTCTAATAAACTTAATGTACTTGAACTGTAAATTCTATATTTAAGATGTTTTTTATTGCTAACTGTGAGTTTATTTGGTGAATGCTTCAGTTATCCCAGTAATAATATCACTGCCACATTTTGTAATGAAAAAAAACAAACAAGATATAGACTATGTTTTCTGAATACATAGTTGGAAACATACGATAAATTGTGACATCGCATTTTTGTGCAACAGCTTCTTTGCATTTAAAACTCAACAATGTTTAGGGATATTTCCCATTTATCGTTATATTGTATACATTTTCTTGCAAAAAAAAAAAAATGATGACGTGATGAAAAGCTTGAATAAAAGTTTCGAGTAGTGTCCTCAAATACATCGTTTTCCTGGAACATATTTATATGCTAGGTGACATATTAATAATCTTTCGAAATAGCGCCAAAAAATAGGCTGTATTTGGCCTCCAGTGACCTACATGTCTCACTCAGTAAATACTACCCAATTGATCAATACAAGACCCGGTTAATTATTTACCCAGTATCAGATTTTAAGTCGATCTAGACAAGATATTGATCATAGCTTTTTTCACGGACTCTTACTTTCCAAGAAACATAGGACAGCATTACTTGAGACGTAAAGTTTTCCTTCGAGAAAACTCCCCTCGTTCAGAAATAAAACTCGTCCACGTACATTATCTAGCTGAAAGCTCGCAACAATGACCGAGGACACACTTCTAAAATGTATTGTGGAAGCTGTATTTGTTCCAAAAGCCTGTATGCCAGTATGTTTATTGGACTCGTTTGAAGGCGTCTCCGCAAGATTTGAATTTTGCGTTGGAGACTCGTCGCCTGGCCAATTTCCTGTGGGCTGGTTCCTGTTTTATCTGGCTACTGTAAGAGTACGGCTGTTGGATCAGCCAACTAAACTCTACTATTACGTCACCCCCTTCTGGGATTGTGACGTTTTTTTTCTTGTTGACTTTATGAGCACTTGTTTGTTTGTTTCAATTTGTTTCTACATTTAAGTTAATCAACCCATCCTGCACATTAAAATGGATACAAATTTCAAGTCACTCAGCGTGCCGAACAATGTTCAACAGTTCATTGTCGTGAGATTGATGTAATGAATTTCAATGTTACACTATCAGGGAAAACGTCAAAGGTGGTCTATGGTCAAATTAATTTTAAAATCATTAATTTTAAACTTACACCAGGTTTTCAGTGTCTTCCAGCAGGTCTGTGTAAACTCACAGTTTAAGAGGAGGTATATGACTGTTTCTGGCAGGTTTATTTTACAAAAGCTAAAATGTATTTTAGTATAACATTAACTAGTTTGTATTGGAACCATCGGTTGATTATTTCACTTATATGGCGGCGTTCCCCGGTGTATTGGAGGAGGAAACCGCACTCATTGCCCCAAGGAAACCGTCGACCTTTGGTGAGTACCTGCCAACTCTTCAACATACGGTGATCCAGTAAAAATCCACTCATACATTTTTCAATATGTCTTAAGTGGGCTTCCACCCCGCGCAGCATCGACGGAAGGGCAGTGTCGGACTTACCATTCTAACCGGCTCGGCCACCGAGGCCTCATGGAACCATTGGAATTTTGTAGAGCAACTGGAAAGCATATGATTTATCTTCAGCCAATCATATCCATTAAATTCTCCGACCTGAAGAATTATTGGGAGATTTATAAGAAAAACGAAATTGTACAAATGGTATTACAGGTATTCCTTAACACAGCATTTCCATGGCTAAAACATTTCGTCACGACGTATATGTTTAAGAATGTTTTATATATTTTAGTCTAGATGATATCGTCTATAAATTTATTTATTTAAATCGTCACGGATTTTTAAAAAGTTAAAAAACCAAAATTATTGTCATAAATAATAAATAGATTAATATTTCACATTAATGTTAGAATGTCATACACACACTAAGTTGTCTTCTTTACAATTGGTGGCGAAAGATAACAGACCTATTAAACAAACTCACTGCCAAAAATTAATAAATTCACCTATAACTTCAACTTCATTTTGGATCAAACAATTCAAATACATTCATTGAATATTCAAAATAGGGTTTTATTGAAGTATAGTACCGTAAATGAATAAAGAAAAAACTCGACATATGTTCAGTGCTTGAACTTGTAACAGAGACAGACTAATTAATATCTCTACTTATTACCTGCATTTTGGACATTACTTTCACGAATTTCCCCAATCTGTTCACTCTAACAGGTTGGCATTTAAACCCTTTTCTGTTTAGTTCGGCCTTGGTAAATCTGGTATTAGTGGCGATGTAAAAGTTGGTATCTGGAGAACAGTAGTTTGCAGGTCGCAGCGATTTGTATCTTTTGTAAACTTTGACGGGACACCTACCACTGGATCTTTGTGGCAAAGCCCAAGCCTTAAAGTTCTCATTTCTCGGCTTTATTTTCCATCTTTCTTTAACAATTTAAACTTGCTTCGACTTTATCACCTCGCTTATCTGACAAACTCTACAGATTATGTCAAACTACACCGTGCCTCGTAAGATACCTCTCAAAACTTGACAGTATACCTCTCAATAATTCGCTTCCATCTTGTTGGGTTTTTTTTTTTTTTTGATTTTCATAAAAAAATTGGCCAAGATCTTCGCAAGTAAGTGTTGTGCATATGTGTGAAATATAATATTAGATAAATTATTTAATTGGACTAATTCATGAACTAGGAGTAAAAATAATTCCCCCACTACACACCCGATATTTCCGTTAAAGATGAAGCGTCCAGTAGCAATCATATATTGAATGGTCTGGGATGTTGTCGTCTTTCTAGTTGTATTTGCATTTCCGTGTGCAGTGATGGAATTATGTATTACTGCATCCGGAATAATGCCATCGGTTTTTTGTTCACGTTGATTTATTGAAGTTGAACATTCGGAACTCTGGGGAGTTTCTCCAATGACATCTAATCGGTAAGCTGCCTCTGTCACTTTATGGCCGCTGTCCAACTCGATTTCATAACCCAGAAATCCCCCAAAAATTAACCGTCTCCGTAATTTTCTCTGGCATCTGACAATTTTTACTGTATTTCCAACGTTCAAGTTATCCTTTACATGTTGTTTATTATGAAAATAACAAACAGTGTGAAATATTTTTTGCTCCCTGTTTTGATATTACCATAAATTAGTTTATTATGTCATATACTTCTTTTATTTCCCTTTGTTCATAGAATGTCCCAAGCTCATTGATGAAATCATCAACAAATGATATCCCCTTCTGACGTCAGTGTTTAAGGCAATCATATTTTGTTTTATCAAATAAATTCTCTTCTAAACACTTGTATTTTTATGAAAGTATGGGTATTTCAACATTGAAACTGACCAAGCATTTATTGCATACTTCCAGTAAAGCTTGAAAATTTTGACGTGTTACATCTGCACTAAATGTGAGATTTCTTTACTTGGTAAAACTATTTTTAACATTGGTCCTAAGTTATTCCCTCATGTTTGCATTCTCCTTAGCCATGAGAGCTTGTGGAACTGAATTAAAAGCGTACTATACTACGTTGTCACTTTATAACGAACTGCTTTTGATATATTTTGTCTGGCTTGTTATTCCAGACAAGCGAGAAAATGTTTTTTTTTTTCAAATTTATTTTAATATCAATGCTGAAGGATTGGTGGAAGAAAAATGTAAGGACATCCAGTCTGCCAAACAATCTACATTGTGGTATATGCAATTTTACAAAAGAAATACAAAACCTAACTCAAGTGAAAATGTACTTGCCCACAGAAAGGAGAGGGGAAGCTGAACTCAGGGCAAGGACAAAGATAAGCACAAACATTGAGTGCAGAGTTACAATTACATGTACACCTACTCTAAAGAAGTGTACAAAAGTCCCTAAAATTAATTACTTAACCCTAATCAGGAAAAAAGACAAAGGAAGGGAAAAGATACCTCTGTGAGCTATGGCGATTAAGTAGGGGGTACCACATTTTTTTATAATCCATTATTATGTCACTCTAACCCTGTGTAGGTATTTTGACAAAAGGGGAGATAACTGATAATGCGTTGACATGGTAACTGATCATGCCGTTCCCGCCTCAATAAAATCCGCCATTTGCAATGATGCTTTGAAACTAAAATTAACATCTGATCTTGTTTTATTTCTCCCCCATTAGGGACTGGATGCCGGGTAACACCTCCAGTAAACCAAAAGCAGGCACACTAAACCCGGATTGCATGTATTTGGACCCATGGTATGTAGTCATTTAAGGCGTATAATGTCCGCTTTGTCTTCCTGTTTTTTGGGTTTTTTTGTTAATGGCCTAATTTTCTCCCTTCCATCGCTATGCAGTTAGCAGCTTTGCGACTTCTGGGTTTTAGCGGACAAGCCTAGAATGGATTACGTGATATCTGAGTGATCATCACACGATCATACTGATCTCATTGGAACCGGTAAATGGTCATAATTATTATAATCTCAAACATTATTGAAACGCTACTAGTACAACATCAAGTTACATAATTGTCGGAGTAATGAAATGTAACACGGATCTCATCGTTCGCTTCACGCGGCTTGTGTTTCGTTGTTTCCATTATCCGTTATCACATTATATGCCATAGGGTCCATGTTGTACCTTCGGATCATCTTTGACCTTGACTCTGAAGTCGAAATGATAGCTTATACATCATACTCAGAAGATCAATCGGGAGCGCAAGTCTGGTAAGAATTTCTACGAGATTTCAGATGTCAGGTGACAGATTACGCTATTTAGAACGTTTTTTCTTTCCATGTGACGTATTTTACTCCATAACGTCACGTGTAAACGTCATATTAGAACGAAAAACAACCGGGGAATGGAAATTTCTATCAGATTTGTGCTTCCTATATTCAACCATTGCGACTAATCCACCACAATTTGTCTACGAAAGTACAAAATACTTAGGTTGGGAAAGTGTAAATCGCTCAGCTAACGGGTTTTATGCGTTGCTCATTCTATTATCACAGTTTCAGTAAAAATTGAAATGATCCGAAAAAACACTGTTCAATCTTGCTTGAAAATGTTGCAATTGATACTTTTTTCCATAGTGATGAATTTTTCAGAGCTGAACTGTTTATATAAAGAAATTGCTGTAACTGGCTTGCGTGACTTGAGAGGGTTTCGTAATACTTTTGTTGTTAAGTTTTGATACAAAAAATGTTGATTTGAAAACATTATGAAACTTGTAACATTCTGCTTCGCTTAAATTGTTACTTTAATTGGAACGGTCTCAGGAGTCAAGCATTACATGGGTTCTCCACTCGACACACTTTCCCAGGAAATATCTCTTTTTGAGGACATTGTCAGTGTAGTGTAAATATCGCATGACCGAAGTCATCTTACAGTTACCGTATTCAGAGCGCGTCACATTAGCCTCTTTAGAAGACCTGAATACAGCAATCTAAACAGAGAAGTTAATCTTCGCATGCGAGACTTAGTTCTGAAGCGAAGGGGAGGTAAGCATGTGGGCACGATTGCTGAATACAGGTCATTTAAACCTGACGTCAATGAGACTTGACGTTATGTGTGAAAAATTGTGAAATTTGATTTAGCAGAACGAGAAAACATATATACGAGTCCAACTTGTTTACATGAATTGCTTCAGGTTCGAATCTAATCCAGTTAATAAAGCTTAGAAAGTTTTGATAGTATATTTCCATGAGTACAGATATTCCAATACGACATATATTACGTCTTTTGGAATTTGATAATAAACGGTCAGTGCATTATACTGTATTTTGTTTTTACAGGCGTATCGTTAGGGCATTTTATACATATCCATACTTATAGTTGCAAAAAAAAAATGAATGATACACAGAGGGGCATACATTTCGGCGAGTGAAATGGTAACAGCTTAGGTTTACTGTTTATTAATTCATCGACTTACAAACAAAAGCTGAAGGTCAAGACATTTGATCCAAATGTTCGTCCTTTAGGGATGATACATGGCATAGTAAATAGACACGACATGAATGATCGTTTAAACAGAGAATCAATGGCATAAAGTTGCGTATGGAAAATTGCCTGATTTCTATCTCCTAAATTGTTTACTTCCTCACAATAAAAATAAAACTTTCTACAAAACTCATACAAATAAGAATAACAAATGTTTCGAAAGAGCCTTCAAATCCTTCTAAAATCCCCACATCATAAACTTGACCGACAACTCAATGTATGTTTTCTGACAGCAGACTATTTCCCCATCCTGATCTGTCTAAACCCACATCGGATATTTGTTTCAATCTTTGGCGGGAAAGAACAGCGGGGAACAGTTGAAAATGTGTTTGTAGTACCTTGGTTTGACTTCTTTGGAATGTCGTCAGGTTGGCTTGTGATTGGTACGTCGAAGTCGTCCGCTCGGTGTTCACATGGTGCTTCGCTGACGACAATTTGCCTGGGATTTGCATGCATTATAGGGCCAGACTTGTCCATTGGGAACGTCTCGATATCCATATGCCGGTACCCCAAAGTGATTTAGCTTGAGTTTGCGAGATCTTATACTGACAATTGATTTCGGTTACTTTTTAATTTCTTAAACATTTGTTTCGATTCTTTCCAAGATATCGTACCCTCTTGAATCAGATGCATCTTGTGTTTCAGGAACTTCAGTGCAACTTGATGTTGTGTCAGAAGAAGTGTCACTGGATATCTTGATCTGTGCCAGTAGATCTCCCTCGGTCGGACACCCGTCTCCAACGTCTCCAGCTCGCTAATCCGTATTCATACCTCTTTGGCCTGTTCCCTGTAGACGACGGTTATCTATGGGGTCCTCACTTTCATCTGGCTGTGTGGACAGTGATTGTTTAGCGGCCAGACAATCATCCATACATAACCTAAGAATCCAAGCCATATTCCCCTCAGGTATGAATATGAGGATATCCAAACACTGCATTTGATGCCGTCGAACTCAAAGTGCTCGTCCCATTCTCTGGGAAATTTACCTTCTCTAACAGTATAGAAAGCGGTATCACCGATAACGTCTCTACCTCTGGATGAGTCTATTGTTTGGTTATTCATGATCTCGCTGCATACCCCCGACATTGTTACCTACAGCCATTTTAGAATCAGATTGGGCTCCAGCTTTGTTGTGTACCAAGTCTTGAACGTCTGAATCAGCTTCCGGTTTGTTGGTTGTAGGAATTTGAAAGTCCGAACATGTTCCAGTCCAGTTCGCTGGAACACCTATTTCATGGCTATAAGTCTCAATCAATGTGTTGCCCCCAGAGGTTGTGGTCCCTTTGATCGTAGAACCCGGGGCCTTAGAATAGACTTCAGTCTTGTCGTCTTGCTGAATTTGGGTACTAAAATTAATCCCAGCTTTTTCCTTCTCTTGACTTGAGCGTCAGAGTGAGTATCAGATGAATGCTATGCCCCAATGTTGTTGCCTGTATGGCCTTGGGTGTTGGGCCAAACTACAGCCACTGAATAGGAATAAGGCCCAGCTTTGTTTTCTACAGTTCTTTTAACTCGAGACAAGCGTTGTTGGGTGTCTTATTGTAATGTCATTGGGGATCCTTTCTTTTCTCAAATCACAATGATCAGTGTTCGCGGAGCCTTCCCCTATGTTGTTGGAGAAAAACACAGAGGGCTGTCACGATATTGATATTGTTCTCTGTGGTTCCTCTGTGTGACGACCAACAACATAATCAAAGTCTTAGCATACGTCATCTGCCTCTACGTCTTTCATGGAGTAGTTGTACGTTACTGGAAACAGAACATGACACAAATAAAAGAGAAAAGTCTTGACGATTAATGTTGAACCTCGCTAAGTCAACTTGGCAATAAATGGTTTAGTCCTAGGTAACATATCTTGGCACGGATCAATCAATGTACGTAGATAATAAGTATTCAAAAGCAAGTATCTTCAACCCTGAATTTATATGTAAGTGATAACCGCATAATATCCGTTAGCTGACACCCTTCCGTGGGTATACGGATAGATATATGGTGTCTGACATAAATATTTTTCCGAGGGAAAATTTTCCAATTATGTAAAGAAGTAATCAATTTATTTACATCTTCATTCAAGGTTACAGTTTCTGTAACGAAAAAGACAAACCCCAGTCCAAATCTAGGTATATCAACAGTTCCTGCTTTGTTTATAGGTCAAAACAGCATCACTGATCTATTCGCGCATCAAATTAGGATTTACAGTTTTATCCATTTGACATCCATCGTCATCGACTCTTTCCGCTCCCTCTGGTCGGTTTCACAAGTATGTACGTAAATTCCCATTTGAGGTCCAATTGAGTTTAATCATACCTACACTGTATGTTACTCTTTTTTTTCAAACGTTTTTAACCTTTATTGGCCTACAGGATCAAATGGAAAATAAATTCCTCTAAATCTAATTCAATCCATATGACTATATTCAGATATACTTACCCTCCTACTATCATCGATCATTTTACGCCACACTCAAATTTGTCCTCAAAGAAAATTGTATATAAAAGCCGGTATACACTGAGCTTTGCTACCCGACGAGACTGTACCAGACTAGAGTCGGGGTCAGTCGGCTTGAGTTGTGTTATGTCATAAGACTCGGCTTGTATATGGTCAATACAGGGCCATATGCACTTGTGGAAAAACATTTCGTCCTAATAATTCTGTTAGATAATTGTGATATTATATATATATATATATATATATATATATATTAATACATGTAGGGGGTCGTTTGTTAACAGTTTACATTCTCTTCATTTCGCTTCTTGATAACATTCTCAACCAAATTCCCTGCAATTTCTTCATCCATTTCTTCAGCCTATTGGTCTCTTTGAATGAGGCACCTTTCTTAATAAGATTATGCAAATTGGAAGTGCGATGAACATGCAGCCGATGTAGACGACGCCTATCTTCGGGGACTACTTTTATCTGGATTGTTTAGCGGCTAGCCAATTATCCATACTTAACCTAAGAATCCAAGCCATATTCCCCTCAGGTATGAATATGAGGATATCCAAACACTGCATTTGATACCGTCGAACTCAAAGTGTTCATCCCATTCTCTGGGAAAATTTACCTTCTCTAACAGTATAGAAAGCCGTATCATCGATAACGTCTCCGCCTCTGTACGAGTCGATTGTTTGGTTTATTATCGCCTCGATGCATACCCCCAACATTGTTACCTGCAGCCATTTTAGACTCAGGATTGGTCCCAGCTTTATTGTGTACCAAGTGTTAAACGTCTAAATCACTTTCCGGTTTGTTGGTTGTAGGAATTTAAGAGTCCGAACATGTTCCAGTCCTGTCAATGCGTTGCCCCCAAATGCTGTGGTCCTTTTGGCCGTAGGACCTTTCGCCTTAGAAAAAGGCTTCAGTCTTATTGCCTTCCGGAATTTGGGAACTAAAATTAACCCCATCTTTTTCTGGATTGTTTAGCGGCTAGCCAATTATCCATACCTAACCTAAGAATCCAAGCCATATTCCCCTCAGGTATGAATATGAGGATATCCAAACACTGCATTTGATACCGTCGAACTCAAAGTGTTCATCCCATTCTCTGGGAAAATTTACCTTCTCTAACAGTATAGAAAGCCGTATCATCGATAACGTCTCCGCCTCTGTACGAGTCGATTGTTTGGTTTATTATCGCCTCGATGCATACCCCCAACATTGTTACCTGCAGCCATTTTAGACTCAGGATTGGTCCCAGCTTTATTGTGTACCAAGTGTTAAACGTCTGAATCAGTTTCCGGTTTGTTGGTTGTAGGAATTTGAGAGTCCGAACATGTTCCAGTCCAGTTAATTTGTTCCCCTCAAAGGTTCTGGTCCTTTTGACCATAGAACCTTGAGCCTTCGAAAAAAACTTCTTGTTGCCTTCCGGAATTTGGGTACTAAAATTAACCCCATCTTTTTACTTGTCTTGACTTGGGCGTCAGAGTAAGTATCAGATGAATTGTATGCCCCAATGTTGTTGTTTTTATGGCTTTGGTTGTTCGACCAAACTACAGGCATTGTGTGTGCATCGACTTGGTCGCCATTTTAAACGTCCGCCCTCTTATGTGTAGCTGCTGATTTGATGTTGGCTGTATATTAAAGTTTTTTCTTTTATGATTATTTTTGCATATTTCAGTTTTAGAGGTGACTAAACATATGGTTACTGAGGCAGTCTTGGCTGTTGACTAACTGATTTTTTATCAAAATTTTTAAAGAAACGCCCATCATCATCTATTATGGTTTTATTACTGCCAATAAGAGTACAAGGTTAGTTTTTGGTTAGGGTCTTAGTAGCTCAGTCTTCAGAGTGATAGTTGATGGGACCCAGGTTGATGTTCTAATCCCATTCAGTACAAAGACAAATTTATAAATTTCTGATATTTTAAAGTAATGTTTCTTACTCTGCGTGAAACAACAATCAAACAATCTGTTTTCCAATATCTTGGTTTCGCTGACACTAAATCATATTATCTTGCCATGGAATTGATCCTTATGGGGAAACACAATATTTAGCCAAAAGATATCTTGGGTCCTTGGCAGCCAAAGTCGCTTTCCGGAAATGGCCTCTGGGTATTGGTGGCATGCCACCATCTATCTAGTCTCCATGCCCCCTCTCCTCAACTAGTTCCATATCAATATATGCTGTAGGGGTATACAAATCACTATTTATGGACCTCATCCAATTATGCATACTGCAAGAA
This sequence comes from Lepidochitona cinerea, assembly GCA_963971465.1. Classification (NCBI taxonomy): domain Eukaryota; kingdom Metazoa; phylum Mollusca; class Polyplacophora; order Chitonida; family Tonicellidae; genus Lepidochitona; species Lepidochitona cinerea. The sequence continues at coordinate 9,792,991 of OZ020560.1, read as the reverse complement.
GCATGAATGGGGTCCTGGACTTTAGATGGTTCCAGACATATGGCTGTCAAAAAAATTCTGAATCTTGCGGACAGTATACCTCTCCTTGCTCATGAGAGACGATAGTTAAAAATTAATTCCTGGTGGGAGAGATTTCTGCTTGGGTATGGTTTTGATATATTTTCCTGCAGTTGGAAGACCACTGCTCTATACATATAAGGACACTCTTTGTTAGTTCCTGGGAGATGTCCTGGGGTGGAATATTTAGACATCGGTTATTTAAGGTTTTACTTAGTGAACACTCTCTGAACATACCACCATCCGATATTCGCCACTGACGTCCCGCATCAACATAAAGGAATCTGTAATCCGAGTCAACAACCGCCATCATGTCAGTAGAAAATGTGTTCTTGTTATTAAAAAACATTGACCCTGAACGCTTTGGACACCTCCGGGTCATTTGCTTTCCATCCAACTCACTCAAGCAGTTAGGGAACTTCCAGCCTTCTTGGAAGCCTCTGGAAACCTGAGTCCACTCCTCTTGTTTTTGTGGAACCTGTTCAGACAAGAAAATAGTAAACGGGTAAACATACATTATCTTTATCATGAATCTTTTTTATTTTATTTAGCATTTTTGCCGCATATCTGTGAATTCTCAGAGAAAATCAGACTTCAGATATACAGTATAGAGGCAAAATATTCTGAAAATGATACTGTCGTGTCCAATTAACTTAACAATCAAATTCATATACTTTATGAAGTGCCACAATATTGATTTGTTTTCGATTATTTATTTTTGTTCAAATTTATTAGCTCTTGTTCTCGAGAAGGGTAAATTTGAAATTTTACTTCTGAAATAAATGAACATTCATCTCGTTTTTTCAATTTTGTTTAGTCTTTAGCACTTTTTTCATTCATAGTACAGTCCACGTCCTGTATGGATTTTCGTTACTCCAACGTTAACTCCAAGCAACAAGTTTTTACCACTCATGCCACTTTAAATCTGCATTCCTTAGAAATCAATTTCAGTTAGCCTAATATTATTACCGATAACCCTGCATCTGACTTGCAATATATGTCATTCTCTTCGTAATCACTCATCAGGAAATTCTATGTACGATTTTCCCTGCAAAGATTATTTGCACTACATATATGAAGTGAACTAGATGAAATTTGACACACGGAATTAAAATAATAAGTTTCTTCTTTTCGAGAATTCTGATCAAAAGGGTGTGACTGAGAAGTCTGAAGATGATATGGTCCAGCTCGAGGCAGACCCTGTAGACTTTACAGAGAACAAGGAAAACACACTAAATCATCTTGAAAGTAGTTAGGCCTTATATAGATGACAAGGAGTCCGTAAAACTTTCCTACGAATGACAACTGTTTTATCTTGCGAAAGCAAAAAGAAGACTGTGGAAAACAGCCGAGATGAAGAAGAGCTGGACATATCAGAGCGTCTTCCAACACCTGCCCTTCATATATCTGGTAACGAGATTGAAGATGAGGACCATTTTTTTTTCAAAATGGCTTCTCAATGAGTTAAGAGGCATACAGAATGAACGGTTGAAGGACCTTAATTCCCAGTATTATTTTTAACTCCAAATATGGACAATCATTTACTCCATCACCAATTAAACAGCTCGGAAATAATCTATCCAATCTGACATCCCAACTATTAGATCATGTTAGTTACATGTACCAAAGCCTGCAATTCTAATTCTATATTTTGTTGTCCTAGACATTAAGGAACCATTTTACAAACATTAAAAATGAGATATATCATTTGAATATAATAGTTTATTGAGCCAAACAAAGTTATTCAATTTGGTCACCCATTTGTGTCATAATCTAGTATATTTCTGTATATAGGGCTGCGGTGTATTCATTTGTATTCAAGACCAGTTAATTTTTGCAAATATTCTATATTTGTATTCTGAAGGATAATTCTTTTCGTCTTTTTTTCCTATGAGGACTAATTGTGATTGTTTTTTCTGCAAATGTGATATCATTTTTGAGTGTTATGTGATAAAACATTAACTGGGTTATATAAAAGTTAAGTTTACTGTTTACTTTAATAATAATAGTGTTACAAAAATGTTAATTTAAGTCCTATAAAAATATTTACAAAACACAACAGTCGTTAGTAGGTGTATTATGCAACCACTGGATACAATGGGGGAGCCTATTGTTCGTATTGATCTCTTAATTAGGGGAGCCTATTGTTTATATTGATTATTTAATTAGTGGAGGTTAATGAGAGTATTGATTATTTTTAATTAGTGGAGCTTATTGTAATGATATCTCTGAGATCAATAATGTTATTAATTAATCATAATGAGATGTCAACAAGTGAATAATTAAAACACTTTTTTGATTTTTTTCGATGAAGTAGCCTATGATATCCCACTCATGATATAGTTATAAGACAATGGATCTCTATTGTTTTATGTGTTTAATTGAATAATTTTGTTTAAAAAAGGTTTTCTATTTGTTTATCAATGTTAATTTTTTTGTTTGTGGTGTCTATTGTAACAGTGGACTATGCTTTGATACCTCTAATGAGAATATCCATAAGACAATGGATTTAATTTAATAAATGTATTTATCAAAATCTATTATTAAAAATCTATTTGTTTTTTCCAGAAAACTGTTTTTTTTTAATTCCAAATATGATCACGTAACGTAGATAATATAATTTATATTAATTTTTTTTGCAATGAACAATGCGTAATTACTCAAGATATTAGCAATTGACTTACCCGATAGGGGGAGATCATTCGTACTGTATGTGTAGTAATACACTCCGTCAACCGACGCGAGTGACTCAGTCCGCGTCTGGCTATGAACTGAACTACAGACCTTCTTCGACCCCACAGCATACAGACTGATATGAGTCTATTCCGCTGTCACAGGGGTGTTCCTATGGATTATTTCATTTTTCCAACTACCTTAAAATAAGGCAGCATGTAGCAACCCCCAACCCTTCTAGTGAGAAAGCTGACAGAGATAGACTCGGAGTCTTACTTACTTCGCGCCTATTTCAAATGAGAGAAATGAGGTCAGAGCTTTAGAGCTATGTTTACCTTACAAATTAACCTGGTTGAGATGAATTTTTAAATTTTGAATTCATACATGGTACATTATATTTGCGCCTATTTGAGAGATAAAAATTAGCCCATATATGACTCAACATTGGCACAATGATTTGAAATATATTATAAATGATCCCTAAAAAGCAAGTTCTTGGCATGCCACGGTTTGACCTACATGTACAGCGAGCTTTCTATGTACGTCAAAGAAACCCATTCAACAAAGCAGACATCAAAATAGGTTGAATAAACACTCATTTTTAGATATGATGAAACATTTTATGCGATGAAGATAGACTAGCTGTATATATTTATGTAAAGTAAATATGAGTGAATGCCTACACATAGACAAGAAGCTCCATAGAAATACATTGAGAGTTGATTCAGCTTTATGCATACATTCTTGGCACTTCAATGACATTTTTTCCATTAACCGTTTTTTTCCAAAGTCCATGGCTTACTCAAGGATGAGCTTTGTGGGGAAATTTGTACCCATTTCATAGGACTGCGTCCTAAAATGTATTCAGTGTTATGTGAAACTTCCAACAAGAAAACTGCCAAAGGGGTATCACGAAGTGTTGTACAAAAACAACTCACTCACGAAGACTATAAAAGAACGCTAGAAACCTCGACATTCATGACAGCAACAATGTATCAAATTAGAAGCTTAATCACCATATCAGAGTTTGTCAGTGTCCATTCGCTGCTCGGATAGAAAATGACCTGTGAAATGTTCTTAAAGTATGTAACCTTACTAGCACTAACAGACGCCCGGCGGGCGTTAAGCGGGCGCCTGGCGTTAAGCAGCCGTGCCCGGGCATTCATTCAAGACGAAAGGTACTATGTAAATGACCAAAGACATGACTAACTTTACATTATATTTGTAGTTCAACATCTTTATTGAGTTAGGTTATGTAAAGTCAAAACTATATTAACAAATTTATAACATATATATATATATAAATTGTATGGTAAGGTAAGATTTAGTCACTGTCCTCATTTTCTTGAGTATCAGGATATATGGTTGGTAAAAGATCGTTAAATAAGACTTTCCTAATTGTTATAGCATTATACAGGGCCTCTCTCGGTGATAAATCAAAAGTGTATTGAAGTGAATGTTTCGTGGCCATAATTTTTTATGGATTGGATCTTTTTTCATAGACTCTAAAAGCAAATTCTCTTCGTTGTATAAAGACATCAGAGTATTTCTTATTTTTGGCCTCAAAGTTTCGTAGTCACCATTTTCTTGATCGATAGAGTCAGTTGTTTCAGGGATGTGCTGTTCGATCGCCTTTGTTACAAGATTATCCCACATCGTTGAGGATGCCTTTCCGTTTTCCTGTGACTCTTCCTCAGCCGAGGAAAAGCTTTCACCTGCCTGTGATTCTTCCTCCGTTGACGACAGAGTGTTTTCATCTAGGGTCTCTTGACTTGCACAACTATCCGCAGAATCATTGTTTTCTGACTGTGATTTTCGCTACATTGTCGTTGAAGTGATGGTTCTCATATTCTGAGGAAGTGTTTTGATCTTCATTGTGACTTTGAAGTGATGTTGTGCGACATGTTGTGCGACATGTTGTGCGACATGTTGTGCGACTAATGTACGACACTCGACTGACTAATAATATTGGTATAGTGAGATGTACCTCTATATAGCATATAATTCCCCCCAGGTGGCGTTGTGGGCGCATAAAATAGACGCCCGGCGGGCGTTAAGCGGCCTTCGGGCGTAAAGCGGCCGTAGGTAATGCTTAAGGTAATGGTACGAATAACCTTTCGTCTTGAATGAACGCCCGGGTACGGTCCCTTTACGCCGGGCGGCCGCTTAACGCCCGCCGGGCGTCTATTTTATGCGCCCACAACGCCACCTGGGGGGGAATTATATGCTATATAGAGGTACATCTCACTATACCAATATTATTAGTCAGTCGAGTGTCGTACATTAGACATGGGACTGTTTACATGCACCGAGTGTGGTCAAACTTTTACTCGGGATCATGATATGCGACGTCATCAGGATAGGTATAACCATCATACAACATCACTTCAAAGTCACAATGAAGATCAAAACACTTCCTCAGAATATGAGAACCATCACTTCAACGACAATGTAGCGAAAATCACAGAGTCAGAAAACAATGATTCTGCGGATAGTTGTGCAAGTCAAGAGACCCTAGATGAAAACACTCTGTCGTCAACGGAGGAAGAATCACAGGCAGGTGAAAGCTTTTCCTCAGCTGAGGAAGAGTCACAGGAAAACGGAAAGGCATCCTCAACGATGTGGGATAATCTTGTAACAAAGGCGATCGAACAGCACATCCCTGAAACAACTGACTCTATCGATCAAGAAAATGGTGACTACGAAACTTTGAGGCCAAAAATAAGAAATACTCTGATGTCTTTATACAACGAAGAGAATTTGCTTTTAGAGTCTATGAAAAAAGATCCAATCCATAAAAAAATTATGGCCACGAAACATTCACTTCAATACACTTTTGATTTATCACCGAGAGAGGCCCTGTATAATGCTATAACAATGAGGAAAGTCTTATTTAACGATCTTTTACCAACCACATATCCTGATACTCAAGAAAATGAGGACAGTGACTAAATCTTACCTTACCATACAATTTATATATATATATATGTTATAAATTTGTTAATATAGTTTTGACTTTACATAACCTAACTCAATAAAGATGTTGAACTATAAATAGAATGTAAACTTAGTCATGTCTTTGGTCATTTACATAGTACCTTTCGTCTTGAATGAATGCCCGGGCACGGCTGCTTAACGCCCGGCGCCCGCTTAACGCCCGCCGGGCGTCTGTTAGTGCTAGTAAGGTTACATACTTTAAGAACATTTCACAGGTCATTTTCTATCCGAGCAGCGAATGGACACTGACAAACTCTGATATGGTGATTAAGCTTCTAATTTGATACATTGTTGCTGTCATGAATGTCGAGGTTTCTAGCGTTCTTTTATAGTCTTCGTGAGTGAGTTGTTTTTGTACAACACTTCGTGATACCCCTTTGGCAGTTTTCTTGTTGGAAGTTTCACATAACACTGAATACATTTTAGGACGCAGTCCTATGAAATGGGTACAAATTTCCCCCGCAAAGCTCATCCTTGAGTAAGTAATGGACTTTGGAAAAAAACGGTTAATGGAAAAAATGTCATTGAAGTGCCAAGAATGTATGCATAAAGCTGAATCAACTCTCAATGTATTTCTATGGAGCTTCTTGTCTATGTGTAGGCATTCACTCATATTTACTTTACACAAATATATACAGCTAGTCTATCTTCATCGCATAAAGTGTTTCATCATATCTAAAAATGAGTGTTTATTCAACCTATTTTGATGTCTGCTTTGTTGAATGGGTTTCTTTGGCGTACATAGAAAGCTCGCTGTACATGTAGGTCAAACCGTGGCATGCCAAGAACTTGCTTTTTAGGGATCATTTATAATATATTTCAAATCATTGCGCCAATGTTGAGTCATATATGGGCTAATTTTTATCTCTCAAATAGGCGCAAATATGATGTACCATGTATGAATTCTAAATTTAAAAATTCATCTCAACCAGGTTAATTTGTAAGGTAAACATAGCTCTAAAGCTCTGACCTCATTTCTCTCATTTGAAATAGGCGCGAAGTAAGTAAGACTCATAGCCAGACGCGGACTGAGTCACTCGGGTCGGTTGACGGAGTGAATTACTACACATACAGTACGAATGATCTCCCCCTATCGGGTTAGTCAATTGCTAATATCTTGAGTAATTACGCATTGTTCATTGCAAAAAAAAAAATTAATATAAATTATATTATCTACGTTACGTGATCATATTTGGAATTAAAAAAAAAAAACAGTTTTCTGGAAAAAACAAATAGATTTTTAATAATAGATTTTGATAAATACATTTATTAAATTAAATCCATTGTCTTATGGATATTCTCATTAGAGGTATCAAAGCATAGTCCACTGTTACAATAGACACCACAAACAAAAAAATCAACATTGATAAACAAATAGAAAACCTTTTTTAAACAAAATTAATCACATAAAACAATAGAGATCCATTGTCTTATAACTATATCATGAGTGGGATATCATAGGCTACTTCATCGAAAAAAATCAAAAAAGTGTTTTAATTACTCACTTGTTGACATCTCATTATGATTAATTAATAACATTATTGATCTCAGAGATATCATTACAATAAGCTCCACTAATTAAAAATAATCAATACTCTCATTAACCTCCACTAATTAAATAATCAATATAAACAATAGGCTCCCCTAATTAAGAGATCAATACGAACAATAGGCTCCCCCATTGTATCCAGTGGTTGCATAATACACCTACTCTCGTTGAGCTAAAACATATGTTTTATACTCACGGAGTAATAATCTTTAAGCACTTTAGTTATGGCACGACAAGTCTCCGAAACTATCTCTTCAATGGTTGTCCAATGTATACGATACTGGTCAGAGAGACTCCGAAATCGAAATGTTTAGCCTAGACAAAAAAGAAAGTAATTGTTAAGGAGTGGGCGAGGGGAGGGGCTAAAATATATATCAAGAAAACATAGGGCTGCATTTTAAGTGAATACGAATAGGATGTACACACAGACCTTCTATCGATGCGCTGCCGGTTCGAATCAGTCAGACGAAATAAAAATTGAAAACAAAATTTGAGTAGATTTTTCAATGGATCGCCGTATGTGGAAGAGTTGCCAGGTATTCGCTGTTCGCGCAGTAAAAGCCAGGGTTTCACTCAGTGACTTATATTACGCTGCCTTTGACGTCTTAGTCTTATTATATATTATTCATCGAGTGTTTTCGTGTTGCCTTTGTATTTGTCTGAAGGTGGCCGTATTGGCAACCACCCGAAGGCCAATACCAAGGCAATACAAAAACATTCGATTCATAATATTTTTTATTAATAGACTGGAAGTTATTTCCATGCAAGCTGTCAAGATGAACAGGAGGTATGTTTTCAGCAAGCCGCAGCATGGTCGCCCTCTGAACATTTTATCCATGCCTTAAACAAATTGACGTCCGACCTTGATTTCCTCTCTGCGTTGTTGTTTTTTTCTTTTTTTTTCTGGATAAGTAGAGAAATTTCTTCCTCTTTCACTGACCTAAAACGGCAATCGGATTTACTTACAGTAGTTTTTTTTTCTTTCAACTCTAATATCCTGTCAATAAAACCTTGTACAACGCGCTCTGGTGTAGACATTTTGATATCAACATCTGCCGTCTGCTTCTGTGAAACTCTGGGACGTCACATGCTAATTGCGTCTTTCCGCCACACTCCGTGAACTCGACCAATATGACTTGAACTCAGCCAATACAGTCCTATGACTGATATGAACTTGATTCGTCTGCTGATATTACCCAGTCGTGAAGGTCGTATTCGAGTAATAACTTGCACAGTCAATTAATAATTAGAGGTTATCACAATGGGTCGTCGGACATGAAGCAGAAACCGTACACATTTTTGGTCACGAATTTGGCTCTCATTTCAAATAAATCCACTTTTGAGTTTGATTTTGTCTGGGTTTACAACATCTTATACTGACAGATCCTTTAATTTCGGTTACTGTTTTAATTTCTGTAAAATTTGTTTCGTTGATGTCCCTCTTGAACCGCATGCATCTTGTGTTTTTCGGAACTTCGTTGCCACTTGTGCCTGGCGACTGCTCAGATACGTACAACAACCGGGAATTTCATTCCAAACAACCCAAAAAACGGTGTGGTGTCACTAGGCATCTTTATCTCTGCCAGCAGATCTCCCTCGATCGGACCTCTGTCTCCAGCTTCCAAATCCTCCTTCATACCTCCTTGGCTAACATTTGATGTTCCCTGTAGACGACAGGGTACTTGCCTTTCATCTGGCTGTGTGGACAGTGGTTGTTTAGCGGCCAGCCAATCATCCATGCTTAACCTAAGAATCCAAGCCATATTCCCCTCAGGTATGATAGAACATCCAAACACTGCATTTGATGCCGTCGAACTCAAAGCGTTCGTCCCATTCTCTGGGAAAATTACCTTCTGTAACAATATAGAAAGCCGTATGAGGCTATTGTTTGGTTTATCATTATCTCGATGCATAGCTCCAACATTGTTACCTGCAGTCATTTTAGAATTAGATTGGGTTCCAGCTTTGCTGTGTGCCAAGTCTTGAACATGTGAGTCAGCTTTCGGTTTGTTAGTTTTAGGATTTGAGAGTCTGAACAAGTTCCAGTCCACTTTGCTGGAACACACAATTCATAACTATAAGTCTCAATGTGTTGCCTCCAGAGGTTTTCAACGTAGTACCCGGGGCCTTAGAAATGACTTCAGTCTCGTTGTTTTCCTGAATTTGGGTACTAAAATTAACCCCGGCTTTTTCCTTCTCTTGACTTGGGCGTTAGAGTAAGTATCAGCTGAACTGTATACCCCGATGTAGTTTCTTGTATGGCCTTATGTGTTGGACCAACCTACAGCCACTGATTCAAGATTTATTTTTATAAACAAAATAAGCAAACTGTAAACATTAACAAACACACAAAAAGATATAAGCATGAAATACAAATAAGAATCTCAAGGCTGAATGAAACTGTGTATATATATACACACAAATGTCTAGCGTTAAATCATATAATCTCAGTTAAGCCACAATATATTATTATATAATCTGGGGATATTATTGTAATTAATAGCAGAAGACAATTCAAATCTGCAATGTTTATATTGCATTAATGGTGCAGATATTTGCACAAGTAAGTTACAATATGTCATATATACTATCATGAAAGCTATGTATTATATTTGGTTGTATGGGAATATATATAATATAATATCATAGGTTTACTTTATTACAACAATTTATGATGGGGTATAAAGGTCTAAATGATATACCTCTTTTTAACACAATTAGAAACTTGTCTCCGTGGTCTGACTAAGGCCAAGCTCCTGTCAGTCGTCAACCTAATGAAATATCATAGGTTTACTTTATTACAACAATTTATGATGGGGTATAAAGGTCTAAATGATATACCTCTTTTTAACACAATTAGAAACTTGTCTCCGTGGTTATTTTAGACAAGAAGATTTTCCCTGTGCCCGTGTGTTTTAGTGCTCATAAATATATATAATAGAAAATAGTTAAGGTTGTAAAGCATTCTACCATTGCAGTAATGATCGCGTAACAAGGTTTACTCAATGTTCTAAGTCACGGGTCATTATAGCTTTAAATCTGTTAATATTTGAGAGCGACTTGGTCGCCATTATAAACGTCCGCTCTCTTATTTATTGCGGCTTAGACACTAGTTGGAAATTCTTAGTCCTACAAATTCTGTTAGGAAATTATGATATTATACATATATTAATAGGGGGTTGCTAACAATTTAACTTCTCTTCATTTCGCTTCTCGATAACACTCTCAGTCAAGTCCCTGCTTCATTTGCGCAAGAAAGTGGCAATGTCTTCATCCTATTGGTCTCCTTGAAAAATCTAATGAGGCATCTTTCTTGGTAAGATTATGCAGATTGGAAGTGCGATGAACATGCAGCCGATGTAGAAGACGGGGACTTTACTTCCATCTGGTTTTGTGGACCACGATTGTTTGGCGGCCAGCCAATCATCCATACTTAACCTAAGAATCCAAGCCATATTTGATACCGTCGAACTCAAATTGTGTGTCCTATCCTCTGGGCAAATTACCTTCTGTTACAGTATTGAAAGCCGTATCATCGATAACGTCTCTACCTCTGTACGAGTCTATTATTTGGTTTACCATGGCCTCGATGCATACCCCCAACATTGCTACCTGCAGCCACTTTAAACTCAGGTTCGGTCCCAGCTTTATTGTGTACCAAGTCTTAAACGTCTGAATCAGTTTCCGGTGTGTTGTTTGTAGGAATTTGAGAGTCCGAACATGTTCCAGTCCAGTCAATGCGTTGCCCCCATAGGTTGCGACCCTTTTGGCCGTAGAACCTTTGGCCTTAGAAAAGGCTTCAGTCTATTGCCTTCCGGAATTTGGGAACTAAAATTAACCCCATCTTTTTCCTTTTCTTGACTTGGGCGTCAGAGTAAGTATCAGATGAATTGTATGCCCCAGTGTTGTTGTTGGTATGGCTTTGGATGTTCGACCAAACTACAGCCATTGTGTGTGTATCACATTTACATTGGTCGCTATTTTAAACGCCCACTCTTACGTATAGCTGCTGAGACACTAGCCCTGAATAGGTTATCCGGGTTATTTTGTAATTGAGGAACAGAATAGGCACAAAAAGCCACAGTTTTGTTGCGTATATCTACTCTGGTGTCACGTCTCATGTTCCCATCAGCAGCAACTGGTGATTTGGAATATGTCGCAATAATAATGCCCGCGATGACTTGTATATAGGAATAAGGCCAAGCTTTGCTTTCTACAGTTCTTTTAACCCGAGATAGGCGCTATTCGGGCATGTTCTTGTAATGTCACTGCGGGCGGTTTCTTTTCTTAAATCACAATGATCAGTGTTAGCGAAGCCTTTTGCCATGTTTTTAAAGAAGAACATACTGTTACCATAGTCATAGTTTGAGACAGATCTTTTACGGTATTGCTGTAAATTAAAATAACTAGGATAACAACATATTTCTCCAAAAAGTGAATCAGCATGCCATAGAGATTAGAATTGTAGGCTTTGTGCTAATGGTCGTGATGTCAGATAGGATAACTTATTTCCGAGCTGTTTAATTGGTTAGGGAGTAGATGATTGTCCATATTTGGAGTTGAAAATAATACTGGGAATCGGGGCCCTTCAACCGTTCATCCTTTATGCCTCTTAACTCTTTGAGAAGCCATTTTGAAAAAAAAATGGTCCTTATCTTCAATCTCGTTAACTGCTGGAGGGAGGGCAGGTGTTGGAAGACGACCTAATATGTCCAGCTCTTCTTCATCTCGGCTGGTTTTCACAGTCTTCTTTTTGCTTTCGCAAGATAAAACAGTTGTGTCATTCGTCGAAGGTTTTACAGACTCCTTGTCCTCATCTATATAACTACTTTCAAGATGACCTGGTGTATTTTCCTTGTTCTCTGTGAAGTCTACTGGGTCTGGTTCGAGTTGGATCATATCATCTCCAGATTCCTTAGTTACACCCTTTTGATCAGAATCCTAGAAAAGAAGAAACTTATTATTTTAATTCCCTCAGTAACATTTTATCCAGTTCACTTTATACATGTATTGCAAATAATCTTTGCAGGGAAAGTCATACATAGAATTTCCCGAAGAGTGATTACGAAGAGAATGACATATATTGCAAGTCAGATGCAGGGTTATTGTTAATAATGTTAGGTGAACTGAAATTGATTTTTAAGGAATGCAAATTTAAAGTGGCATGAGTGGTCAAAACTTGTTGCTTGAAGTTAACGTTGGAAAAAGGAAAATCCACACAGCGTGTGGACTGAACTATGAATAGAAAAAGTGCTAAAAACTAAACAAACTTTAAAAAACGATATGAATGTTGATTTATTTCAGAAGTAAGTTAGTTTAAAACACTAATGATCAGTTTCTTATTTACCCTTCTTGAGAAAACGAGCCAATACTTTTCAGAAAAAAAAAATAATTAAAAAAATATCAATATTGTGGCACTTCATGGTATATATGTATTTGATTGTTAAGTTAATTGAACACGGCATTATCACTGTCAGAGTATGTTGCCTCTACGATGGAGTATATCTGAAGTCTGATACTGATTTTCTCTGTAACTGAGAACTCACAGATGTTTGGCAAAAATGCTGAACAAAATAAAAAAGATGCATTATTAGGATAATGTATGTTTACCCGTTTATTATGTTCCTGTCTGAATAGGCGTCACAAGCACAAGAGGAGTGGATGCACGTTTTCAAAGGCTTCAACGAAGGCTGGAAGTTCCCTAACTGCTTGGGAGCTTTAGATGGGAAACATGCGACTCTGAGGTGTCCAACACTTTCAGGGTCAATTCTTGTAAATTACAAGAACACATACTCCATTGTCATGGTGGCGGTTGTTGACTCTGATTACAGATTCCTTTATGTTGATGCGGGAAGTCAATGGCGAATATCGGATGGTGGTGTGTTTAGAGAGTGTTCACTAAGTAAAATCTTAAATAACGCATGTCTAAATATTCCACCCTATGATATCTCTCAGGAACTAACAAAGAGTGTACGTTTAGAGCAGGGGCCTTTCCCACTGCAGGAAAATATATCAAAACCATACCCACGCAGAAATCTCTCCCAGCAGGAATCAAGTTTTAACTATCGTCTCTCAAGAGCAAGGAGAGCAGTCAAAAATGCTGTACGCAAGATTCAGATTTTTTTCCGACAGACGAATGTTTGGAACATCTAAAGTTTAGGACCTCATTCATGCTTCATGCAGTATGCATGTTTGGGTGAGTTGTTATCGCAATATGTTGTTATCCTAGTTAATTTTAATTTACAGCCATACCGTAAAAGATCTGTCTCAAACTTTGACAACATCCACCTAGTTCCCAAAAAGGGTTCATTATATCGTAATTGGCGGTCAATTTTAGACCACCATTTTTAGATGATCACTAAATGCTGTGTACCACCCTTTTGACAGACAGATATAGTTTGAAAAAACTTCTGAATGAATTGAAATTGAAACAGTACATATATTTCTTTTTTATCATTAAAAGGGGCGACGGGAATAAAGCATATTATTATCCTTCAACCAAGTTAGTTGGCAAATGCTGAATTTTGATTGGTCGATTAACCGGGTCGTATAAACCCATACACCCGGCCTCATTTTGTTATGACCCGCCTGGCGAAAAAACATGGCCGCCACCACTTCAAATGTTTACTCGCTTCGAAAAGCCCAAAACAGGTCTTATGAGGAACTATTACTGTCACCTAAGCTTCATTAATTGTACAAAGTTTTTATTTCTATCTAATTTGACTCTAATTCAAATCTACAAATGGAAAAACGAAACACAAAATTCCTCGTACATCGATCAATAAGTATACAAGGGGCGTAACTCTGTATGTCGTTTGTCGTCTGCTCGGTCCGTTTGCCTACAGGTCGATAGCGCTCGGTTGAACTTGAAACATGAATCTGTGACAATTTTCCGTCTACTAGAGGTTTCGGGATAATAAATTCGTCATTGATATTTTAACCTGGGTGTATGAATCTTGTATGACCCTTCTGTTCCTCATACACCCTTCGCCTCCGGCTCAGGGTGTATGATTATCAGAAGGGTCATAACGATTCATACACCCAGGGTAAAATATCAATAACTAATATTATTATCCTTCAACCAAGTTAGTTGGCAAATGCTGAATTTTGATTGGTTGATTACCCGGGTCGTATAAACCCATACACCCGGCCTCATTTTGTTATGACCCGTCTGACGAAAAAACATGGCCGCCACCACTTCAAATGTTTACTCGCTTCGAAAAGCCCAAAACAATTCTTATGAGGAACTATTACTGTCACATAAGCTTCATTAATTGTGCAAAGTTTTTATTTCTATCTAATTTGACTCTAATTCACAACTACAAATGGAAAAACGAAACACAAAATTCCTCGTACATCGATCAATAAGTATACAAGGGGCGTAACTCTGTATGTCGTTTGTCGTCTGCTCGGTCCGTTTGCCTACAGGTCGATAGCGCTCGGTTGAACTTGAAACATGAATCTGTGACAATTTTCCGTCTACTAGAGGTTTCGGGATAATAAATTCGTCATTGATATTTTAACCTGGGTGTATGAATCTTGTATGACCCTTCTGTTCCTCATACACCCTTCGCCTCCGGCTCAGGGTGTATGATTATCAGAAGGGTCATAACGATTCATACACCCAGGGTAAAATATCAATAACTAATATTATTATCCTTCAACCAAGTTAGTTGGCAAATGCTGAATTTTGATTGGTTGATTACCCGGGTCGTATAAACCCATACACCCGGCCTCATTTTGTTATGACCCGTCTGACGAAAAAACATGGCCGCCACCACTTCAAATGTTTACTCGCTTCGAAAAGCCCAAAACAATTCTTATGAGGAACTATTACTGTCACATAAGCTTCATTAATTGTGCAAAGTTTTTATTTCTATCTAATTTGACTCTAATTCACAACTACAAATGGAAAAACGAAACACAAAATTCTTCGTACATCGATTAATAACGTTGCTAAGTATACAAGGGGCGTAACTCTGCATGTCGTTTGTCGTCTGCTCGGTCCGTTTGCCTACAGGTTGATAGCGGTTGAACTTGAAACAATTCTTCGTCTACTAGGGGTTTCGGGATAATAAATTCGTCATTGATATTTTACTCTGGGTGTATGAATCTTTTATGACCCTTCTGTTTCTCATACACCGTATGATTATCAGAAGGGTCATAACGATTCATACACCCAGGGTAAAATATCAATAACTAATATAGCTTGTTCTATCCCGAGAATTTTTTACTTAATTTTACACGCGGCTTACAGCTTATTGGGCAACACATTTGCCAGCAAAACTTCCATTTTTACTTATGATCTTGACGAAATAAACCCAGTTAACAAACCTTTATGGCATTTTTCATAGTTATTTTTCAGAATTTTCTTAATAAAATATTTTTCAAAACATTCTCATTTGATCTAGAATCAATGAGTATCAGTTGAATTATCTTTGTTTTAACAAGGAACCATTTTACTAACATTGAAAATGAGTCATTCAAAGCTATTCAATTTTGTGACCCATTTGTTTCATAATCTACCCAGCCAGCATACCTACCTGGGGCCCACATGGGTTTTTGGTGGGATAGATGGGCAAGGGCAATTGATGGGCTTCCCATATGGGTATCACCTAGACTTTCAATGGGTTATACATGGGCATCGACCATATGAAGATCACATGGGCTTCCCATATGGGAACCACATATATTTTTGATGGGCAGTGGGCGAACATCAGTAAGATGGTTATTACATGGGCATAGCAAATGACACCCACTTCGACTGTTTATGGGTTAGTCATGGAGAACAGCATGGGTACAACATGGGAATCCCATATGGGCCCTACCTATGTTTTGTATGGGGTCTGCACAGATGCAGCACGTATGCAAAAACATACAAAACTCTTTCATTTCTTTCAAAAACTGGTCAAAATCAGAACATTTCAGAGGTCAATCTTACCTGTCTAGCATGTAAAAACGTCTTACTATTCTTATGTCCTTAAAATCGCAAGGAAAGATAACTAAGAATCAAATTAAACTTCCGCCAGGTGGCGCTACCCAGAAGTCATGTCAAGCAAAGCGCCAAATCTGAATGGACGCTATTTTTCTGTCTTCTGCGTTCTGGGTAAGTTTGTAATCCATTCCAATCCTCTCAAACGGTTCTAAATTTTTGTTAATTTTCATTTATGGTGGCTAAAAATGTTAACATAAGTTCGTAATTTAGTTTAGATTTTAGTGATTTGTAGCGTATAGTTGTATGGATCATATTCATATCTCGGATTCAAAAGATTATTTATTAGCTTTTGGCAGACTACAGTTTTTACAATATGTTTTTCGTCACTCGGTCAAACAGAAAACGGTTTTCATTTACTCTTTGAAACGTTATTTTAACAACAGACTTTAATCTAAAATATCATACACATGGATTTATCAATTATCTTAAAAGTAAACAGTTTCATTTTGGGTAAATGTGTAAACTTTTCCATATATATCCATAATTTTTTTTTAAAATTGTCTGAAGTGGAAAGTGGGTCATTGCTTAGAAGAGTATGTGCTAGCTGGCGCTCAAGCTAAAGTGCCCTGCGCCGAAGGTTCGCCTCCCATTCCCCCCCCCCCCCCAACCCCCCCCCCCCCCCACACACACACACACACAATAGTCCATTAGAGTAACCTTTCAGCCAGATTTTGATTAAATTCTTTGTTGTAACAGTAATTTTGATGCCACATAGCGTTTAAACATAATGCTGGGGTTTCCCTTCGAGCATATCTTCGGTTTTCTTACAAGGTATCCTGTCAGCAAACGTATAGTGATATACTTTAAACGCCAATTACTGAATTAGTACCGAATCTTGAGTATATCATGTATGACACATATTTTGACATTTAAATTTGCAGTCCCCATCTGATATAGAGGAGACCAACTGCAGGGGAGAATAGAGGCTACTTCAATATCCATATAATAATGGACTAAGAGGGAAGTTGTGATAGTCAATCCAAACGAAGGTAATTCTATAAATTTGAATAACAAATTTGATCACAATTTGAGTATTTGTTTCATATATAAGCATTTACAAACACAGATTTTTAGTCAGTAGTCCAACTCACTACTTTAACATACATTTTCGAGACTGGTACCATTCAAAGGCTTATAACTTTACTTCTTTAGAAAAATAGCCGGTGATTTTCACATTTAGTTTTAACGTGAAAAATATTACCATTTGGCAGTTCATGCAGCTTGAAGGAAAATCCCCTTTTCTCTTTAACAAAACCGGGTACCTGAGTGTCAAAAAAAATACTTTCTATGATTTCCTAAAATTTTTTTCAGAAATGGGTGACCATCTGAATACGATTAAGCTGAAAGTCAATATGATCAAGGTTGTGGATGAAGAATTGACTGTTGTATTAAGTTCCGCCAGGCCTTCAGACACAATTCATCACCCATTTTAAGAAAAAGATAAAGGAGAGTCAATGTAAGTAAATTGTTTCATTTTTGTCATATTGAGTTTGGATTTCAGCTCTTGCAATAATATGTACCTGTATACAAATGAAGCCTATTTTACTGTAATTTTGTTAGGAATGAACTAAACTTAAACTATGAAAAATGCTCTTTGTGATGATATTGTTTACCTTCATCAATTTGTTTTAATTTGTTGCAGGATGATGGATCTGTTTGTCACAATGCATTGCATCGAGGATTCGAAGTAATATTTTATAAGGTGGAATAATGTATCCCAAAACAGCTTGTGAACAATCGAGAATGTAAAACGACCATAAAGGAACTTTGGTGATACCCGACTCGTGAAACGTATTTAATAGATTTACTGACATTTAAAAATGAATGTTACCTTGGATAATTTGTTACCTTGGATAAAATTCAGCAGTATTTTAAAGACGTCTACATATAGGGAACATACTCGGAGTCGGAGCAGACAAAACAATGTTCATTTTGTACCGCGTTTCCCAGAGGCAAGGACTTCACATAGTTTTCTTTAAAATTTAGGAAAATGTGTGTTCACATTGTGTTTTTGTTTTTTTTGACGAACATTCAGATCTGTACAAACAAGTTGAACATACCATGCAGTCAAGTAAAGTAATTATCTGCACTTCAATGTTTTTGTTTATTTATCTTTCTGGTTTATTGTTGCTTGTCACATTTAGTATATTTCCTTTAAGAGGCTGCTTGTTTCAGGCAACACTTTATTGAACGTATGAATGTGCTTATTAAATGCGTTTGGTGAGAGTTAGTAGGTTGGCGTTTTAGATGTGAGCATCGCTAATAAAACCAATAAACTTATCGTTATGTATGGGGTCAGGGATCAATAAATATTATTATTTTTAGGGGCTGGTGGTGGGGAGGCACCAGTGGCTTAACCTAGCTGGGCCTTACGCAGATAGCCCATATAGATACCATCAAAAAGAAACAATATGGTACCCATATGAGTCCCATGAAGAAACCATATCGTCCCCACATTAATCCCATATAATCCCATGAAATCTCATATAGGTCCCATACCCAGCCCATCCAAGTCCCATACTGTCAGCCCACGTGGCCCCGATATGGCCACCACTGACACATAGAGCTGGTCCCCGCTAAGACAGCCCACATGGGTACCACAAATCACAATTTATGGGTCCCACTTGGGACCCACCAACAGATGCTGGCTGGGTAGTAAATTTCTGTATATAGGGCTGCGGTGTATTCATTTGTATGTAAGACCAGTTAAGTTTTGCAAATGTTCTATATTTGTATTCTGAAGGATTATTTTTTTCTTCACATTGTCTTATGAGGAGGTTACAAATTTATATTTTATTTTTTTCTGCAAATGTGATATTATTTTTAAGTGTTATGAAATGTAATAACTTTATGTGATAAAACATTAACTGGTTTACAAAAAGGTTACGTTTACTGTTTACTTAAAAATGTTAATTTAAGTCAGATAAAAATATTTACAAAACACAAAACTTGTAAAACTAAACCCTATTTTTTATACTCATGCGAATTTCTCATACAGTAAGCAAAGAAAAGAGTATTTAGCCTACAAGCCTCAATGCACGCTAAATGATGTTGCGGTCAGCAGCAAATGGTGCTTTGGAATATGTCGCAATAGCGACTGGTGTATAGGAATAAGGCCCAGCTTTGCTTTCTACAGTTCTTTTCATTCGAGATAAACGGTTGTGTCCATTAATGTCTTCGTGAGGTCATTGCGGACGGTTTTTTCTCAAATCACAGTGTTTGGGGAGCCTTCCATCATGTTGTTGGAGAATAATCCACAGGGCTGTCACGATATTGTTTCTCGTCCCTGGTTTCAGTGGTTCTTTTCTCCAGATTCAGATGGGCTGAGGATTCCTTTTATCTTAGTTGGAGACGGCGATCAACAACATAAAGTCTCAGCATACGTCATCTAACTCTCCGTTTTCAATTGAGTCGTCCTTCGTTCATGGAAAGAGAAAATGACACAAATATGATGTAGTCCTCTGGGGAACATATCTTGATACCAGTCAATCAATGCACTTAACCCATAAATATTCAAAAGCAAGTATTTCCAAACCTGAAGATGTAAGTGATATACACATTGTAAAGGCCATTTTTATTTTTACTACGCTAGTCCGTTTCGCGCAGTTGGTCGATCTGGTTTTTATACACAACCATGATACAGATATCTTAGCGGTCCCATAACTTCTCAGAATATTAGTTACAGACGGCCAACAAAAGCGGTACTATGCTTGTTACTCGTATCAACCATTTAAATAACCTCTTTTCTTTAATATATTATACTGTTGAATTGTTCATCCGCATAGATTGTTTATACGCGACGTTTTGCGACCTTTAATGTTGAGTACAACAACAACACATGTTAAAGTGGAATATCGTGTTTTGGTTCAAAATAACTCAAAACTTGTTTTAACTGAAATAATAGATTACTAGATTCTCATAGAAAATAGATATAGACAAAATAGAACACATATAGCTTACTTATTAGTGTATTTTATTTACTTTCAGTCAATCATTGTGGCACCAATTTGACATGAGTGTATCAGCACAAAGAACCATCGAATATTGTACCCTATTTTCACCATGACAAGGAATTTAGTAAACTTGGAAACCAAAGAAAATTACCTTCGTGTTTGGTGTTAATACGCATAATATAAGTTATATGACGCTCTTCTGTGGATAAATATTTTTCCGAGGCGAAATTTTCGATTTACGTCAATTTTTCCGGCAAAATTCCAGGCATATCAACAATTCCTGCTTTGTTTTATAGATTAAAACAGCATCAAATTATGATTTACAGTTTTATCTATTCGAAGCAAATCTCGACTTTTTCCGCTGTCCTGTGGTCGGTTTCACACGTACGTAAATCCCCGAGTGTAGTTAAATTTAGTTGCTCCTTTTTCAGACGCATATAACCTTTATTGGCCTACAGGATCAAATGAAAAAAGAATACCTTTAAACCTAATTATATCCCGGCCATGAAACCTGTTAGTGACATGATCTCGGCCTCAGACAATAAACTTACGGCTATTATGAAATCTAGCGACGAAAAAATATTGAAATTGACTTCTGACGTGCAGAATGTATTTCATAAACTTAACGAACGTGACGAAATTATCGCATCTAATCAAAGGAAAATAGCTGAACTTACAACTGAAATTACAAGCTTGAAAATCAATTTGTCAAAACAGGTAGAAACTATAGAAAATCTAGTGGATGAAAACAAACTGTTGATTGATAAACAAGAGCAGTATAGCCGAAGAGATTGCCTTCGGATAAATGGCCTAAAATTAAATCCCAACGAAACAACCGACGAGAGTGTATGTAGACTGGCTAATGAACTTGGTGTAAACATTACAGTGAACGACATATCAAGATCCCACTTTATAGGTAAAGAAAAGAATCAAATTATTGCCAAATTTATCTCATATCGGAAACGTACAGAGCTTATCTCTGTCAGGAAAAAACTTCGAGATAATATCCATTTATCTGGCATATATATTAATGAAGACTTAACTAGCCTCCGATTTACCCTGTTTAAATCACTTCTGACACTTCGAAAAAACAATCAAATTCACTCAGTCTGGACCCATGATGGTAACATTTTTCTAAGACTAACGGAAGAAGGCCCCCGTCAGCAAATAACAAGTGAAAAAGACTTGAAAAAATTGTTGGAAAAAGTTCCCCCTTCTGCTATACCACACCCACGATAGGGAAAAATCCCTAAAATCTCCTTTGCATGCGGTCTTAACTCATTCTTGTGTCTACTGTGTGTATATACATGTCTGTGTGTCCCAGTAAAAATGTTTCCGTATGTTCTTGGATACACTGTGTTTACTATATTCAGTTACCTGTCTGTCTGCATGTTTGTTTTTCTTCTTCATACTGAAACATAACGAAAAATCTGCTGTGCGTGACCTAGATTTGCCTCATTGTTTTGCCAACAGTACCGTGTCTGCATGTGTTATCTAACTGTGTGTGACCTAGATTGTCTGTTACGCTTATCCTGCAGTGAGTGTGTGCCCTCAAACGTGACCTAGATGCGTTCCAGTGATTGTTAACCTCAATTGTGTGTCTGCCTGTTTAAATGTTTTTCCACTAAACATATTACGTTCTACGCTCGTGACTTAGCTATTTGCAACGACTCCAAGTAACATATAATATCCAGTAACCAGTAGGCTACTGTAAAATTTCATTTTCTTTATGTGTTTACATTGTATTATCATATAATGTCATACTATATTTATCTGATGAAATTCGATTTCATGTCTTACATATCACCATTTTCCATTTCTAGTGAATCCAATAGTTTATTTTTGACAGACCAATGTAAGTATACTGGGTCCTGTTACCTAGAAATTAAACTTGTTTTTAAGCTGTTCCGTGCAGCAGCCTCGGTATGGCATCATAATTCGCATGTGTTTTTCCATTTATATTTTTTGCATGAAACGGCAAATCTCAAGGCCTTCTCTCTAACATACATACTACTATCATTCATTTTTTGTGGTAGGCCTATTAGCCATGTTAATTGTCGATATGTGTTTGTTAACCTTTGTGCATCTCCAATCTTGTAAATAGCTGACTTCCAAAAGCCTTTACTAATGTAGTTTTGTAAATGAATCCTCAGTATTTTCCCCCTTTTACTCAGGTTTAATAATAACAAGTAAATGGAGACTGAGATGTAAAAAATCACCTAATAGACATTCAATTATCAGAAATTCCTATGTAATTAAACTTGGCTCTTTTCTCAAGTATATCTGTATTCTCCCAGTTTAAACTAAATTTTATTTCAACAGATGTTTGTAAGAATATTGTCTTCCTTAAGCCGCAGCTCATATATTTCTAAATGCATATTTTGTCCCCCCCCCCCCACACTTATTGAACCATTGGCTTCCTGTCTATTATTTCAATGCTAATCAATACCCTTTAAGTTTGAACTTCCCGCATGCGCTCTTAATACTATCTTGAATTCTTTATTGCATGCAAATTTAGGTGTAATGTTTCTGTTTAACAAGTGTCTAATTTGTCAACCTGTCTCCTCTCCTATTGTGATAAATTAGCGTCATCCCCCCATAACGAGAATTCAACGCCCTACATTTTCTAGAATGACTGTTAACAAATCAGTTTGCGCTTTGAATCCTATATAGTAACCAATTCAAACAAGTTATGCAACTGGTAAAATAAGGTCTACTAACATTAAAATAAGATTTAAGATCCGTATACAGCACCATAGACTTAATAGCTTTATATGGCTTTTCAGAAATATACAAAACACCTTGTTGGCCCTTCACCAACAACATGTTCTATCAATTGTTAATTTTACTTTTACTTTTCTTATCTCTCCTCCCATTTCTAATTAATATGAATAATTCTTTTTATAAAAATCAAGTTCCTATTGTACCTATAATTATAGGACCTGGCCGTCCTCGTCTTGTCACTTGCCGCACGTGTACAACCATGTAAATTGAATCCCATCGATAATGGGTAACGATCTGGCGTCTTACCGTGTGGCCATTGGTCTCTTTAACTGCATTAAATCTTGCAGCAAAGGTCACATCAACTTAATTAACTGTAAACTATACCTGGTTTTTGTTTGTAATGCTGTTATTTCTTGTCTTCTTTTCCAAATTTATTTTACCTTGTTAGTGAGTGGCGATATAGAGACAAACCCTGGACCAGTCGGAGGTACCTTATCAATTGTCCATTTAAATGTGTGCGGCTTGAGGAATAAGGTAGATGAAGTTTTTGCAAATTTATCCGATTTCGACATAATAGCTATAACTGAAAGCCATTTAACTGCCCACATTCCAAATTATACCATTGATATGTCTGGGTTTCATGAGCCTATACGCCGTGATCGCGACCAGTCTTGGGGAGGTGTATGTATATATGTATCTAATAGTGTAGCGTTCTCTCGCCTCCCTTACCTGGAACATCGTCAACTTGAAATAATATGGTTGGAGGTTCATTGTTTACCCAGGTATATCATTGGTGCTATATATAGACCCCCCAATGCGGACGTTGGGATGTGGGACGAACTAAAAAACAATATAGAAACTGTAATTGACAATTACCCAAATCATAACTTTATACTCACCGGGGATCTGAATGAAAACTTATTGGATCAGAGAAAACCCAACTTAAGATCAATTGTAGGAACTTTCGGTATGCATCAACTAATTACTGAAGTTACCAGACCAATCTCGGGTACACTGATTGATCCAATTATATGTAATTGCAGAGATAGCGCTTTGGATTTTGGAACTCTACCGAATTTTTGTAGCGACCATTGCGCTGTTTACGTAAAGTTAAAATCTGGCCTCACAAAACTAAAGAAGTACTCGAGATTGGTCTGGAACTACGAATCTACTAACTGGGACGAATTTCGCTTATCATTATCTAGTGTGGACTGGGAGCAAATGGTTACAGAAGACCCAAACATATTCTGTACAAATATTACTGAAAAATTGTTGGCCATAGCTCGACAGTTTATCCCTAACAGAAACATAACCATTAACCCCAACGATAAAGCCTGGATAACACCTCACATTAAACTAGAAATGAAAAAACGAAACAGACTATACAAACGATCAAACGGAAGGAAACCTACAGTTATACAAACAGCAACGGAACCATGTCAATTCCTTGGTAAGAGATGCTAAACAAAATTACGAAAACAAAATAACCGAAAAAATTGAAAACGGAAATACTAACCACAAATTCTGGTGGAAAGTTTGCAAATCAGTTTTAAAATCAAAAAATTCAAATGTTTCTCCCATACCACCTCTTACCAAAGACGACCAAATATTTTTTTCCGATAATATTGAAAAAGCTAACCTTTTGAACGAATATTTCTCGAGTATCTGTTCACATGGTGATTCGGGTGTTGTCCCTTACAACATTGATCCAATTGATGAATCTGAGCTTTCTAATATAACTGTAGACCCAGAAAACGTTATAGAGATCTTATCATCTATTGACGTTAGTAAGGCTACAGGACCAGATATGATTAGCGCGAGAATATTGTATGAGGCTCGATTTGAAATATCCCCTATCTTAACAAGACTTTTCCAAACCTCTTTGAATTCCAGTATTTTCCCAGATTGCTGGAAGATTGCAAATGTTACACCAATATTTAAATCGGGAAATCCGTCTCAAGTAACCAATTATCGTCCGATTTCACTTCTTAGCTGTTTAAGCAAAATTCTAGAGCGAGTTGTTCACAAAAATATTTTCGAATTTTTACAGGCTAAAATATCTTCTTGTCAGTATGGATTCTTGCCCAACAATTCCACCGTAACACAGTTGTTAGATCTGTATAATGACATAGTTAAAGCTTTGGATGACGGGAAGGAAATATTTTTCATCTTTTTCGACATTTCCAAAGCTTTTGACAGGGTGTGGCATGAGGGGCTTATGGTTAAATTAAAGGCTTTTTGCGTAACTGGCAGTCTTCTGAAATGGGTACAAAGTTACCTAACAAGTAGGAAACAACGAGTTGTTTTGGGAGGGGCAAGTTCTTCTACATTAGCTTTACATGCAGGTGTGCCCCAAGGGTCAGTCCTGGGACCTTTGCTTTTTCTAATTTACATAAATGATCTTCCTGACAAAGTTCTTAACAATATTAAACTATTCGCCGACGATACGTGCCTATACGTAATATCGGACGCCATAAAACAAAATGTAAACTCTCTACAAAACGATATGAAATCATTAGAAAATTGGGCTAAAGCTTGGTTGGTGGATTTCAATCCACAGAAAACCAAATCCCTGTTAGTTTCTCGACGGAGACCCCCCTCAAATATACGATGTACGTTCGAGGGTTGTCAAATTGAATCCGTGCCCTTCCACAAACATCTTGGAATAATTTTTAACTGCTCTGCTAACTGGAACCACCATATTAACAAACTTATCGAACTAACCAATAAAAAAGTATCCATGTTCAGAGGACTCAAATACCAACTTTCCAGAAAAAGTCTGGAGATTATGTTCAAAAGCTTTATCAGACCATCATTTGAATACGCAGACGTAGTATGGGATAACATCGCAGAATACCATGTGACAGCACTCGAGAATATCCAAAAAGACTGTATTAGAATCATAACCGGACTAACTAAAAGTGTTGCAACCGCTCTACTATATCAAGAGTCTGGTTTGCATAAACTATCTACCAGACGTAAAATCCATCGCCTACTAACCTTCCATAGAAATATTAACAATCCTGAAAGCACATTAAATAAAATCCTGCCGCCCCCAACTCACATCCGTAATCCTTACCCAGTTAGAAACGCAACCCAAATAACCACGTTCCGATGTAAAACAGCCAATTATAGTAAGTCGTTCTTTCCGCAAACATTACGGGAGTGGAATGAACTACCTGAACCAACTAAACTAATGACTTGCCAAATATCCTTCAAAAATTCCCTGTACAAAATTTTCCCCATACCGAAAGTTCCCTCTTGGTATTACGTTGGACAAAGAACGGGCAATATCATTCTTTGTAGAATCCGAAACGGTTGTAGCTCTTTAAACGATGACCTATTTAATAATTTTCTTACTGACTCTCCAAAATGTTCCTGTGGATTTTCCTCCGAAAATGCAACCCACTATTTTTTTCAATGTAAAAGATTCCTCTTGCCGCGCACATCTATGGTTGAAGAAATAAGGTCACTTGGATATACGGGGGATCTGACAACCACTCTTTTACTTTATGGGTCCAATGACCTCACTCAGGAACTGAATAAAGACCTCACAATTTTAATATGCAAATTTATCATCCAAACTAAACGTTTCTAATATTCATATAAATGGGGACCAATGCGTGACACGACTTGGACGGCCAATTAGGTACATCTAATTATATGCGTTTATGCATATGCATTTGTATGCTTGTGTGTGTATATATGTGTATATGTATCAATATGCGTATTTGTCTGTATGTATATATACGTGGGGAGATGTATATGTATATGTATATACATATATATATACACGTAAGTATTATGCATATTTGTCCTTTGTTGTTCCATTCACTATGTCTATATATGTTAAACAAGTTTGTTGACATTGAATGGGAATTAAATATAAACTCTAAATACTATTATTTTGTATTTTGATAACCCTCCTTGTATATATTTATCCTACCTTTGAAAACTTTTTCTCTAATATTGTATTTAATCATTGTACAAAATAAGCTCTGAGCTTAATGTGCAAGAAATAAAGATTATATAAAAAAAAAAAAATTATATCCCAATGATTTTAAGAAATACATACTACTGACCCCCCCCCCCCCCACTATCGTCGGCCGTTTTAAGTCACATTTTTATGACAAGTGGCTTGACCTCCAGAATTTTATCCACACGCACTAAATAGGGGCCACCGGTAATTTCTATTTGACATAATACCATTTTTCAGGGTATCCATGCAGTTGTTTGTTTTCAACATGTGTCCACATCTTACTCTGTTTAGACGTACAATGCAACCATATGCAAGGAACTGTGGGAAACGAACAAATTGACTCCGGGGTTATTTTAGACAAGAAGACGTTTTACTCACCCTCTGCCAGATACCTGAGAGTGATTGCAAGGCGTTTCCCTGGTTTAATACTTTCACGCATGCGAGTGTCCTTCTCCCTGGTTTAATACTTCCACGCATGCGAGTGTCCTTCTTCTCCCTGGTTTAATACTTTTACGCATGCGAGTATCCTTCTCCCTGGTTTAATACTTTCACGCATGCGAGTGTCCTTCTCCCTGGTTTAATACTTTCACGCATGCGAGTATCCTTCTTCTCCCTGGTTTAATACTTTCACGCATGCGAGTATCCTCCCTGGTTTAATACTTTCACGCATGCGAGTATCCTTCTTCTCCCTGGTTTAATACTTTCACGCATGCGAGTATCCTTCTTCTCCCTGGTTTAATACTTCCACGCATGCGAGTGTCCTTCTTCTCCCTGGTTTAATACTTTTACGCATGCGAGTATCCTTCTCCCTGGTTTAATACT
Organism: Lepidochitona cinerea; assembly: GCA_963971465.1. Classification (NCBI taxonomy): domain Eukaryota; kingdom Metazoa; phylum Mollusca; class Polyplacophora; order Chitonida; family Tonicellidae; genus Lepidochitona; species Lepidochitona cinerea. Next base: position 9,765,242 of record OZ020560.1, on the reverse strand, counting down.
TTCACGCATGCGAGTATCCTTCTTCTCCCTGGTTTAATACTTTCACGCATGCGAGTATCCTTCTCCCTGGTTTAATACTTTCACGCATGCGAGTATCCTTCTTCTCCCTGGTTTAATACTTTCACGCATGCGAGTGTCCTTCTTCTCCCTGGTTTTATACTTTCACGTATGCGGGTGTCCTTCTTCTCCCTGGTTTTATACTTTCACGTATGCGGGTGTCCTTCTTCTCCAACCTAGATCCAACTTGGGACAACATATCCTCAAAAGTGTTTTGATCCATGCGTGTAAAAACGCGGCTGGATCTTGACGTGATAATTCTTTCAGCAAAGAAGAATATACCCCCAATTTAGACCGCTTCGCGACCCAATCTCGCATCCATTTCCTCTTTTTCCTCTTTTTGTTGAGAACAACTGTCGATGCTGCTACTGCTAAAGCGAGCCAACCCATGTCAACATCACTATCAGTATCCGCGTCAGTGCCTGTCAACAAGGACGCCATTTTATCGCAGTTGCTATAACAACTAAGTCGAAAGGAACAAAATCGTACCAAAAATCGTTTGGTGGGAACGCTTTACTTCGTACGATCAACGGACGGGTTTCATCCGACTTAATTCGTACGACATCGGATGAAAATATCGGACGACATTTCGTTGTGTGTGAGCGGACCTTAAGACAACCTCTATTGTTTCAGCAACAGTAGAGATCTGATTGGTCTAAGAATGACAGGAAAGCTGGGAATTCAAGCGGAAGTTAATACGTTTCAGTAAGCTTTTTAACCACCCGGTATGTCGTGAGAGAGCAGCTAAAACACGCATTCCTTGTGGGTGGCTGTCATTTTGTCTTTATCATGTGACATCACGAAGATCGACATCACGAACAACGTGTTACCAAATGTTTCCGAATGACACTAACAACTTGTTCGCCAATATTGTCAATGTGTACAGGGTTTTTATGTTTAGCAATAGATCGACCATGGCACTGGACTTTTACAACTATATATAATTCGATATCTTGTTGTTTTATTACAAAACATCAAATTACTTGGAAGGAAAATTTCACCATAAGAATACCTGTTATTATAATGTTTACCTTACCATTGTTTTCCTATGCAGTTCTCAAGCTGTGGATAATATTTGATAAACCTAAAGTGATCAATCGGAGTGGAACATGACATATAATCAATCAAACAATAATTAAATTCTGGCGTATTAATTTTATTGGCATATACTTTGGGTTCTCTAGTCTTGAACGGGAGTGAGCTGTCACAATGCTGATGTTTTTTTTTTATTTATTGCTCATAATTTTCACAATCTGAATTCATAACATTTTATCAGCTTATGTTACACTAACCTTAAACCAATTAGGGGTTGTATCCCTATTGTAGCATATTTGTTTTGTAAATACAACACGGTGGAACTGAAGGATTTTCCCACAAAATTATGATGCTACCCTTATCCTCACTGTCCCGTCTGTCGTGTTCCCTCGATTATTCTGCGAAAAATATGGAAGTAACATTTTAATGACTTCCGTAATTGGATTTAAATTTCCTCAAATTTAGCGTTTTATCGTTGACATTGCGTCCACAGAAAAATCAATTACGTCGGAAATTATTCTATAATCTGTCGAGAAAAGACTGTTTTTCACATTGCTGGATGATAGGTTTGATGAGTCTAATGAGTTGGGTGAATCCAGGATTGCAAGCATACACACGGAAACCACAAACGATTTTCCTGATTTCTGACACTTGGATTGAGACGTTTCGCTTTTGGTAATAACCATTTCTTTAAACTGTTTTATGTCCTCATTTCCTGACATCGAAATACATTCACCAAGATTGCCAAGATCTCATACATGTTTTTGTTCACTTTTACTGATCATATTGTACCAAATTATTCGAGAGTTCAAAATATTGTCGGGTGTTTAGATGTTAGATTTATGTCTCCGACATGTTAGTGGCAGAGTGTACGACTTCGTTATCATTTCTTATTCGCTTCAATTAGGGCACAACGTGGCATGTGTTGCGAAAATTCGAACTTTTTCATGAATTTCAATCGTTAACAAAGTTGAGCATTTCAAGTGGCTTGAAAAACTAACTGAAAGGTGTAAAAAATATGACATCGGATGTGTGCTAATAATCTAGGAAATTCAAATAGCCAATACGTACATCCCAAAGATTGCTATACACTGAAATCTCTTATTTTGTACTTATTGGTAAAAATGACTAAAAATTAGCTTAACGGCACACTTGCCGCGAAAATCCAGAAGACTTTTTACATTAAAAACAGTGGACGGTTTTCTGTATTTTCCCAGACAGAGAAAGTTAGGAACTTTCAATTTTTTTCCAGAAATTGAAAGTTTTGATATCATTTAGTATTTTTAATTTGAAGTTGAAAACAGATTTTTCAGGTACCCGCAACGTAAACAAACTTCGAACCTGAGCGTGTGCACAAGCACCCGAATGGTTTGAGTCGTGTGGGCGATCTAACGACACAGTATATTTTTACGAACTTTATCTAAGAAATACATACTAACGATCGAGTAAGAGGGACTGTAAAAGCCTACCGAGTGCAAACCACAGACAAAAACGCCTGAATGAGGGTAATCCAACACTTTAGTCAACCAACACTGATCGGTGTTGTTGTTGTAATCGAGCTTCGATTCTTCGTTTGTTTTTCATCCTCATTTATACATTCTAAACCTCATTGGACATGCTTTATGTGTGCTATGTTTAATTTTAGTGGTTCTTAACAAATGTCAAACAGGCTACGGTGGCAAGTGGGCCTTTAACGAAAATCGTCTCGATTTGTGGTAGCACGTGCATGGAGCGGCAAGAAAGTGGTGTGTTTTTTTTTGATAAATTGTTATCTTTGTTTTTCACTCCGTAATCTAAGGGGCCCCCGTGGCTCAGTAGGTAGAGCGTTGGACGCTCAATCCGAACAGCCTTCCACCTATGGGTCGCGGGTTCGAATTCCACTCAGTCAAATAAAAAAAATTGGAACATTTTCTGACTGGGTTGTCACTGGAACGATCGATGTGGGATGATTGCCAGTTACCACCGAAAGGTCGTGGGTTTCCTCTTGGCATAGAGCCCGGTTTCCTTCCACTATAAAACTGGCAACGCCGCCATACAAGTGAAGTAACCTTGAACGCTGCGGAAAACACCAAACAATCAATCAATCACTCCGTAATCTAAAAGATATAAATATAGAATACTAAATTTAGTACATCCTTATGTACATTATATTTGTTCGTTTTTTTGGCCAATGTTTACGCGGCTGTATTGTCTGACCTTCATTGACAGGTCGGACATAAAATATTACATACCTATGTAGGCCCTATTAAAGTATTAATTTATCATCGTCGAAAATTCGGATGAAATATCACTGGTTTGTCTATTATGTGACAATCTGTGATAGGTCGCAGCTGAAATATCACGGAGCACAGATCACTGAAGTCAATATTAAGTCTTTAAGTCGTTGATGAATGGATTCTAAAGATAGTGTGGACACTAATATTTCTTTGGGTCAAGGGTTTTGTTGGAGATAAGATAAGAACATTTCTTTTACTAGCTAGACTAAAAGCGTGCTTAAAAGGTTTCATATTTGAGATTTCCTCCGGTCGTGTCTCGACTGAATTGACTAATCTGACTGTACTTCTGATATTCAAACAGATTTATCTTCCTCCAGAAACCCTATAAAATGGTCGTGGGCGGATGAATGAAAATAGTATGAAAGGCATTGGTGTTTTTTCATAGAATTGTATCTTATTTCTATCAGAGGAATTACCAATATATCACATCAAAGTACATGTGACGTGATTAATATTGAAACAAAGTATGATTTGAACCATGCAAAAAGGCGTCTTTAAGGCGAGGTACACATCTCTAATTACTCTGGGCTAACTCAAATAGATGCATTTGTGAAATATTTCGCTATTTTTTTTTTCTGTATAGCGTTATAGATGTTATTCTTTAGTAGCCAAAATGATCCCACGACACGACATTATTTGCACTCTTGTAAAGTAAAAAGTGCTTTTAGCATAACTCCAGTTTCTAGATAAAATAATAAATGACAAGTAGATATTATGTACAAATTTTGATTTATGTCAAATAAAACAGAGTAACGTAAATCCACAGAAAGAAATCCTGTAAACACACCGGTTAACTCTTTCCCAGATAGAAGAATTCATAAATCAAAGAAACTACTTGATCATATACCTGCACGTCAAATCCTACTCGTACACAACAATCTGATATTTTTTCCGCATCAGAGTATAGTTCGAAAAAATGTTTCCAGAGTATTTTACTGCATTTCGCTTCATTCAAAACCTGTGGATCGAAACACCCTTTAACTGGTCAGAAAATTCTAAAAGTTTCTAATTGAGCTCATGTAGCCAAAAGTTACATTTAATCTTGAAAATGTATTTAATATTGTACAAAAAGAAGACAGTGTTTGCCTGCTTTTTAGTCATTAATGGAATTTTTGGAAAAGGTTTAAAAAAGTTTTTAAAAGTTTGACCTAGTTCGTGGAAATGTGTCAAGTCATAGTCGTGTTGATCTATTTATCAATAAGGAATTATTGGCATAATCAAATGCATTAATTTGGCTGTGGTGTAATATGGTAAATACATTGAAACAACAGCGTTATCAAAACCCAAACATACGATTTGAATAAAATTCTAAAGTTTGGGCGAAAATCCCATCTCACGTCCATCCAAGGGCTTGGGTGCAGGTATATTCAACAACTTATTTTCTAATATGTGGCCAAGTTCTGACTGTGCATAAACCGCTGACAGAGTGTCTCATCGAACTGCTAGTCGCATTTACCAAAAAAACGTTAAAACATGTAAAGGTAATGATCACAAAAGTAGTGCAAAGAAAATATAAATCAAGAATAAGTTACAAGGCTAAGTTGTAGAGAAATGGAACACTGCAATCCAATAACTCGCTAAGTTCACTGATAGCAGAAATAGCAGTAAGTTCGATGATCTAAACTTAAATGTCACTGAATAAAATCCTGGAAGCACACTGGTTAAAAAGGAAAGAAAATCCAGCCAAACATGTACATTCATTAAATAGAGCAGCCTAATAGCTTTTGATAGAAGTCTGCAGTTTATTCGTACGATTTTTTGCTGATTTTTTAATTCAACTTTACCAGTACAAGCGACACTAACAGTAGATCAGCCATGTTGATTTCGGCTGGCCGCCTGCTGACGGAGCGGGCCAATAAAAGTGTAAGTTTCAGTCACGTGTCTCACCTTCAGCCCAAGCTGGCTTTGAATCCACTTCATGGAGAGGGCTGCACAGACTGCCATTCTCCATTTGAAATACATTAGCGCTAAATCCAAATTGACCATATTACATAGTTGAGGTGTTTTTAAATTAATTCTTTTGTTCATGACCCATTTTACACTACATAGTATACGACCGGATTTAGTTGTATACGCCAAGTAATGAAATACTGAATATTATGAGCATATAAAAAATCTGATTTACAGATCGTCATACATGTAGTAAAGCACCGGACTGTCAGCCCTTACACGTCAGGCGCGTATTTTGTAGACGCGCGAATGGCTTCACCTATCGGATTTATAGCTATAACTTCAGACGCCTTTTAACTCTTTATTGGTACAAATATCCCTTTTTAATTGGTATAGAACTAAAGTGCATTACCCGATTATTATGATCAGCTTCGATCACTCTGTGTGTTTTCTTGTCTTTACCCAGATAGTAAAATTTACAAATCACACAAATGACACTAAAACTAGTAAAAGTTGGCAGGCAAATTGCATACAAATTGTCTCCTACCAAAGCTTACATGAGTAGTTGAAAACGAACTGATTTTTTTCGCAAACACCTATTTAATACACATTAAGAAATTCCAGAAAATTTTAATCCGTGCAAATCTAAAATTATATAATTTTAGAAAGTTTATATATTTTATCTTCTTTTATAAGCAAACGTCGTCTCGGCGCTACAAGGTTTCTGGATTTCCTAATTTCTGGAGTTTTACTAACCTTTTGTATGCCTTTCCATCATTTTCCGTGGTAGACAAAACGTTACACAAAAAGCCAAGTTGACAGAATAGCGTGTTTTTGGTAAAACCATTCCACTGACACAGGTTCTTTTATTGGCAATTTCGCTCAACAACCTGATAAATCAGTCAAAATCAATCAATTTATATATTGTACTTGAGTGAAAAAAAATTGAATTGAACTGAAGTCAGCAAAGGGTGTTTTGTTTGCTCTTTTACCTCGATGCTGTTTTAAAATGACCTCTTTGAGACTCGTGTGAAGTTTAATGAACAAAGTTAATATTTTTAACAAATTATGACGGGTTTTGCTGGGGGCCGTCACAGTAAGTGTTTCCTGCTTTGTCCATATTTATGGTAACAGAAGGTGGCTAAGGGAAAGCACTCCGTGTGTCTGTGGTCCGAGGCTGATTTCATCTTATATTTCTACTAAGTTGAGGGTCAACGGAAAATCGTAACAAACCTAGGCGCTGTGACCTTTTGAAACAATGACTGCTGTTATTTTCTAAGCGCAAATGGAAATAACGTTTTGGTATCGCCTTCCTTAAAATTCATATCCAAATATAGCATTTACGAAAACGTGATACTACAAAGAAGCCTGTGCTATGACGTGTTTCTTCTTGATTTATAGGACATACTATAACTTCATGGTGCATACGATAATCTTCATGGGACATACGATAATCATCATGGTGCATACGATAATCTCCATGGTACATACGATAATCTTCATGGGACATACGATAATCTTCATGGTACATACGATAATCCTTATGGTACATACGATGATCTTCATGGGACATACGATAATCTTCATTTGACATACGATAATCTTATTATTGACTTGTAATAATAATAGGTCCATTAGATCAGTTTCACTGAATAAAAAAGATAATCAATTTAGATAGACTTCATTGTGCAGCTTGTGAAACCACAACTTCAAATAAGTGTCATTTTATCAATTTATCCTGCTATCTAGCGTTTGCTGATTGTTTTTCAGAGATGGGTAGCTTGACAGTTTCTCAGTCCGAAACAGGCCTTTCATCGATGCCTCGTGGATTCGAAGACCCGATCGACGTACTTGAACGAGTTACCAGGTACTCGTCAAAGATCGGTTTTTTTCTCGAGACAAAGAGCTCGATTTCTTCCACCAATAAACCTGCTAACGCCGCCATTTACTAGTAACTGAAATACTCTTACTAAGTGAGACGTAAAACAACACTGGATCATTCTAATACGGCAGGCGTGTGTTATATTTATTTGAATAGTCTATCTAAATAACATGGATAATATTTATTTGAATAGTCCATCTAAATAACATGGATTAAATCTGAATTCATGTGTTAATAACTAACCATTCTGTCCAATAGAAAATCAATCCGTTTAGACAGAAATAGCGATATTAGTTTGTGCTCATTTTCAAACGGATTTTGACTGATTTATCTGCCCTTAAGTTGAATCATTTAAATTGATTATCTTGTCCCGAGAAGGCTGTAATTGAATTAAAATAAAAGGTAAACCAGGAAGCAAAATATTCAACTGGAGTCTTGATCTGTTCATTACTACTGGTGTATTTTAATTTAATGAGTATGAAATGGGTTAATGATATTGTTTTATTAATTTAATTAATTTATGAAAATTGCCTGCCATGAACAGATACCGTTACCGATAAATCGGTCATGGCCATAGATTTTTACAAATGTATATTATTGACTAAGGCCAAGCTCCTGTCAGTCGTGAACCTAGGGCAATATCATGTGTTTATTTTATTACATCAACTTATGATTGGGTATAAAGTCTATATACCGCTTGTTATACCCCTTAACACAATTAGAAACTTGTCTCCATGGTTATTGAAGAGAAGAGTATTTACCCTGTGTGTGTGTGTTTTAGTGTTCATAAATATATATATTATTCGATATCTTGCTATATTATTACTAACCATCAAATTACTCCAAAGAAATATTATAGCTTTCCCAATGGGATACCTGTTATTATTTTCCTAAGGCTGTAAATGATCCGAGATAAAATCATAAGTGGAGGAATTGCGCTTCAAGGGATCGCTGCTCTTATTCAGTTTCAATTAGTATATATGCTAGACTCTGATTTTCGTTTAAGAGAAAAAAGGTTGATATGTCTTCATGTTCTCAAAATAAAAGGGTCAAAGTTTTTTGTTGTTTTTTTTTTTGGCAATGTCGATTATACATTTGTTCTATAAAACTTATTCTATCTGAATTCAAGTTTAATGTCCATGGCTTGTAAGCTCTTGTGAGGGGCGTCAGGGACTCCGTCGGTTAGAGTGACAGCCCATCAGTCTATACACCCTCAGGCCTTCCGTCTATTCGGCGCGGGTTCGAATCCCCTCACATCAAATACAAATTTAATTGGACTTTTTGATTCCATCGACGAAAGTGGAACAGTTGAAAGGTACACACCGAAGGTCGGTGTCCTTCGAGCAAAAAGGGCGGGTCCCGTGAATTTTAGCAGCCCATGCCACTTTAATGGGGTTTATAAATATTAACAGCTGTGCAGGACCTGAAACAATCACACAGTTTGAGTGATAAAATATTATGCCAATCTGGGGGTAAAATAACACTATGGCGAAACGATGGTAAGGTACTATGTCAACTGTCTTGGACATCATTTAAATCAGATTACGATGGTCTTACTACAGTTTTGCCCTACTTTCCAATGGCCTGGCTTGGTCACAGTTGACCATATTTTATCACGGATTACTGCACTTGTATTAGTTTATCCGGGGTAAGTTGGATAAACGAAAATATTGTAATTTGATGCATAGTAAAGTAAGGTACATAATGTTAAAGTGAGATAAAATGTGAACAGTTTTACTTCCAATTTAGCAAGAATCGGTCATCTGGAAGCTACTTGATGGATCAATTCTAAAGGCAACATGACACAGAATCTTCTTTGGGTCAACGGGTTTGATAGAGAGATAAGTATTATCCATGGTATTAGAGAGTTGCTTGTGTTACCAGCAGAAATATTTTTGTGCTGAAAAAGTTCCGTTGTTGAGTGAACTGATAATATAAATTCTGACATATCTAAGGAGAATCATTCATTACACAATAACATAATGATAGATTTATATCGTCCATTTTGTGAGGCGAAGTAATTATTACACACTTCAGTTGATGGTAAATTTATGATGTTCATATCTTCAGGTCATAGAATGTATACTCTTGTTATGAGGTTGTTAACGTCTAAGTGACGATGTATGATGACTGGTTATACGAGATTGTCTCTGGCAGCCAAGATATATGTGAACCGTTTCATTATACCTGTCGAGACATCACATCGTCATTCCTGGTAAACTGAAGAATATAACCAAGATTGAAGACATCCGAACAAAGCATTAAGTGGGACATCTTTGTATTCATCCATTATTTTGCATGTATCGTGTGGCTAAATGTTTGTGAAAGATGGCTTTGTTTTTGAAAAGATAGTTTGTATTTAGTGAGTAATGTTTCCGTCAACACAATATGCTCATCTCACTTACACGGCTCTCTGGGTGCGTTGTAAAGATCAACAAACCAACCAATCAAAGTAACTAGCTGCCTTAATAAGTTGGACATGTTTATTTCTTTAAAAAGGATCAGACTGCAGAATCGCTTACTGGCCCGAAAGGATTCCCGCAAACGTTCTTGTGTAATGTTTCTCAGGACAATAAACAGAACGTTATATCAGCTAAAAATAACGAGAACTCAGTATATTTACCATTTATAAAATTGGATACGAATTACCCTCTTGTTTTGTTTTAGACGTGTACTAAGACCTGATCATATATCACATTTAATCGCAATAAATCAGACGGCAGCATTCATACCATTCACTCACTTAAAACTTCAGTTGTCTTACCACCCCCCCCCCCCCCCCCCACTTCCCACACACTCTGTCCCACGAAACACATTTCTCTTCCTCTCTCTCCTAGCTCTTAAATGATACTTATAACTGCAAGTATGGGGAAAAACAACTTGTGTACAAGCTGATTTCAAATATATATCACCTGTAAAAAATCAAGCACAAAATTGTTATAAAACTTGCGAGAAGCTGAATGGACCATTTCATACTGTCCGTTTGATATAACTGCGTATCTCTGGTGTTTACTTTGATTTCTGAAGACGTTTGTTTTCAATTAAGAGCCTCAAATAGATCGATATAGGCCATGTCTTATTGATATAGGTTGTGTCATATTGTTTCTACTGCTGCATTTGTTTAGTATTCAGACACTAACCTCTGTTACGATCATTCTATTGTATTTCCACACAGTTTATTCCAGAAGCAAACGAAGATATCTGCAAACTACAGCTTTATATAGCTCTTTATCTTCCCTTTTATCGAAACTGAAGTATACTTGATTCAATGTCATGGCACGTCCAAATTGTGTGCTTAGGGTAGGAAATAGTCAATTTCGTATCTGTAAAACTTTTACAATCGATACGTAGATTATACAGAGGCAAATAAGCTTTTACTAAACATTTTTAAAAAATCAAGAATTTTTTTTTCAAAACAATGGATCACATTCTATTTCATAGGCCATTAAATATATTTAAACGTCAGAATAAAAAACGTTGGCTCTCAAAACACATTGTCTTCTCAAACTATATTGTTGATGTTACATAACTGCAAGTATTTATTAATAGAGGTAAAATACACAAGGAGTATTATTCAATCAGAGGTCTTACTAAAACGGCATAACGGAAGAAAATGTCTGACTTGTGTTACGTACAGCTGAACTGTTAACATATGTATATATTTCGATTGTCTTAGAATTTTCTCGATTGTGACGTAATGTCTGTTTGTTTACGAAATGTTTCAATTTTGACCTATATTCCCAACTGTTACTATGACGACTCCTTGGAAAGTTCTAGTCTCTATAATTTTAGTTCATAACCTGGTCATCGGATTTAAACCAGTGAACTTTGTGAAGGATACAGATTTCTAGGAACTGTAATTACTTAACTTGTATAAGTAAGTCATTTTGATATATGTTTTCTTTCCAACGTTTATGTAATATTTGCCTGTAAATAAGTTAGTCCGTTTGCTTTTTAATATAAATCAACATTTGTACATAAAATCTGCTGGTTTGTTGTTACTTCCTTTTATTATCATTCGGTATCGTAACAAAATTGGGGGCTTGTCCGGGAATATTTCGTAATTCATTGAGCGAGATTGTGCTCGGGGAAAATTCGAAATTCTAAAACTCTTTTCAACTAAGCATTTAATCTTTGTTATACCAGCAGATTTTATTCACCATGTCTGACTTTAATCCAGACGATTTCATGCAAGCGCCCGATCAGGACATTTTCGATTCTTTAAGTAGGAACGATTTATTTTTGTTAGGCGAATATTTAGGGCTTAACTTAAAAAAATCCTCTCGTAAACAAATATTACAACGTGATATTGCTGAACATTTAGTTGAAATTGAAGCATTTGACGAAAGTGCATTATGTGAATATTTACCTGATACAGATAAATCACGGCTAGTGCAACAAGAAAAATTTAAAATGGATAAAGAAATAGAAATGCAGAAATTACTAAATGAGAGAGAACGAGAACGTGAACAATTAGCGGCAGAGCGAGAACGAGAACGTGAACAATTAGCGACAGAACGAGAACGAGAAAAATTGCAATTTGAAAGAGAAAAGCTAGAAAAAGAAATGAGGGAGAAAGAGCTAGAAAAAGAAATGAGAGAGAAAGAGCTAGAAAAAGAAATGAGAGAGAAAGAACTAGAAAAAGAAATGATGCGAATGAAACTTGAAAATGAGAGGGAGATTGAAAAAATGAGAATTGAAAAGGAAATGGAAATTAGACATTCAGAAATTCAACAAAAGTCTGAAAGGGATTGTAAATTTGATTTAGCTCATAATATTAGATTAGTTCCACCATTCCGTGAGAAAGATATTGACAAATATTTTCTGTCATTTGAAAAAATAGCTGAAAATTTAAACTGGCCTAAAGAATATTGGACTATGTTTTTACAAAGCGTACTTGTCGGTAAAGCTATGGATGTGTATACATCATTATCTGTAGAGCAGTCTAAAAGTTTTGACACAGTCAAACATAAAATACTACAAGCTTATAACCTGGTTCCAGAGGCTTATCGTCAAAAGTTTCGAAATTGTGAAAAAAATAAAGATGAAACCTACACTGAATTTGCTAGGAAAAAGGAACAACTATTTGAGAGATGGTGTCTCTCTAAAGAGGTAAATCAAGATTACAACAATTTAAAAGACATTGTTTTAGTTGAAGAATTTAAATGTTGTATCCATAGTGATATTAGAACATATCTTGAGGAGAAGGGGGTGGATAATTTAGAGTCTGCAGCAACCGCAGCTGACAATTACGCAGTCACTCACAAACTTACATTTGAGAGCAAGCCAGGTAAACAATTTTCATTTAGAGATCGTTCTCAAAATTCTTTTAAACCTAATGACAAGCCTCACTTTAAAAATCAATCAAGACCACAAAATACTGGTAATACTGGAAATACTGGCAAGACTGGTAATAATGGCAATACTGGAAATGAAAAAAGATTTCAAAATAAACAATTTAGTAGAGTTACATGTAACTATTGTAAAAAGCCTGGCCATCTGCAGTCTAATTGTTTTCAACTAAAACCAAATCGTGATAATGATTATTCTAAACCAACTGCATTGTGTCTTGTGGATACCGACAATACACAACAGGTAGTGACATGTACTTGTGGACATCCTCCACCTAAAGACCTTAGTAGACAACAAAATGAAGATGATTCATTTAAACCAACAGGATTATGTGTACTGAATAATGATAGTACTAAACAAGCTGTTAGCTATGTTAAACCACCTATTAAAGATGAAAAATTGGAATTTAATGATGGTGTAATGAAAGTTTTCAAACCATTTATTCACAATGGATCTGTTTCACTTAATAGTGATAATTCTAATGCTGTCCAAATTAAAATACTTAGAGATACGGGCGCATCTCAATCTCTTATGTTGTCTAAAGCGTTGCCATTTTCAGAAAGTTCTTACTCAGGCAACGATGCTTTAATAACAGGTGTAAATTCTACTGAGCCAGTCTCATTACATAATGTGTATTTAAATTCGGACATTGTATCCGGCCCTGTTAGTGTTGGTATTAGACCTTCATTACCATTTGATGGTATTCAATTGTTGTTAGGTAATGACCTTGCTGGTGATAAAGTAACTGTTGGATCCACTGTGTCTGGTAAACCATGTGCAGTTATTAATACTGATCAAAACAAGCAAGAAGAACCTAACTTGTACTCTTCATGTACTGTAACAACTGTTATGAGTAAAAATAATGTAGTCTTATCTAATGAAAATAGTCTTGATAACAACTATGCTGACTTAGAGAACACGTTTTTGGCTGATTTGTTTAATGCCAATTCATTTTGTGATTTTCTTACTGATTGTTCATTTGAAAAGGTGGAATGCTTACCTAACAATGTTTTAATGATTGATAAATCTAAAGATAATTTTATTTCAAATCTTCTGGATATGGATGTTGCACCAGATGCAACTATTTGTTATTGTGAGTCAGATTCTAGCACAACTGATCCTAATATTGTTGATAAGGACTTCAGTGATCTTAATTATTTAGTTAAGACTCCTGATCGGCGCAAAGCATGTCAATCATGTCATGCCAATAGAAATGACGTTAACAATGAATCTATTTTACAAATTAACGTAGTTTCTACTGACCCTGACAATTCTTTCGTCGAAGAGTCTACATTCCAAGATTATGGAACACCAACGTTGGATTCCAAGTTACCGACACAATTGGAGGACTTTGAAATTCTTAAAACCATTTCCGTAAAACGGTGTTGTGTGGAACCTTATCAACAGGATAAACAGCAAACTTTGATCTCTGACTTTTCACATTTATTTCCTGATGCTCCATCTAGGACTTCTGTTGACTTTCGTGATGTTTGTGTTGAAAAGTCTTCGCCTATAAAAGACCACCTTGACAGAATTGAACTCTTCCAGAGACTCAGTAAAGCCAATTTGAATATCGGTCTTGTAGAAAGTGTGTTTCCACGTGTCACAGACATTTATCACGGATGTGTCTTCGGTCAGGGTCAGGTCACACCACTTACAGTTAAAGTTGACGTCATTTCAAATTTTCTGGTGCCTGATTGTAAAAGACAACTGAAACGCTTCTTACGTATGGCTGGATATCCTTGGAAGTTTTATCAAAATTCACTTTCATTTTCTAAGCCTTTGACTAATTCGCTTAAGGAAAACGTAAAATTTATTTGGTCTGATAAATGTCAAACCTCTTTTGAAAAGATTAAAGCCATACTCTTTAGCGATCCAGTTTTCTTAGCACCTGATTTTTAATTCATTTAAATTAGAGTGTAATCAACCTATTGTTGTTTTTGGTGATCCTAACCCCATGGTGTTTTGAATAAGTTTCGGATTGTTTGTCTAGAATGTAAATAACCAAATGTTATATAGTGCTATCTATATTTTTCTAATGTACCTTTTTTTTTAAAGAAAGTTTTTGTCAAAACTTTCTTTCTCTGAAGGGGGAGGGTGTTACGTACAGCTGAACTGTTAACATATGTATCTATTTCGATTGTCTTAGAATTTTCTCGATTGTGACGTAATGTCTGTTTGTTTACGAAATGTTTCAATTTTGACCTATATTCCCAACTGTTACTATGACGACTCCTTGGAAAGTTCTAGTCTCTATAATTTTAGTTCATAACCTGTTGTAATGCGTAGATCCAAGAAGATTCTCGAAATACTATATTTGTATGCAAATGCTTAGATCTTTCTGGAAGTACTCAGAGTGTATATAAGACGTTGATTTATCGTTATTAGTCAGTCAGTTTCCAACTGGTCTCGAGTGCTATATTTTGTTATAGTTCAGATTTATATCTGGACTCTGTATGGTACAGCTAGTAAGCTGCTATCTTGAATACGATATTCGTCTTATGACAGAGTCAGTCAGTTTTCCAACTGGTCTCTGTATGATACAGCTAGTAAGCTGCTATCTTGGATACGATATTCGACGTATGAGTCAGTTCAGTTTTCTATCTGAACTCAGTTTACTATCTTTAAATAAGATATTCGGCCTGCTTTGTCAGTGATACCTGACTTGTGAATTCTGCCAAGAATTTATTCTGTGGATATACCACCAGTGTGCTAAACCAGCGTGTTTTCAATATTCTATCCTGCGGATTTACCATTGTGTCTTCAAGATTCATTTTGGAAATCTATATTTCGTCGATTCGTGGTCATCGGATTTAAACCAGTGAACTTTGTGAAGGATACAGATTTCTAGGAACTGTAATTACTTAACTTGTATAAGTAAGTCATTTTGATATATGTTTTCTTTCACACGTTTATGTAATATTTGCCTGTAAATAAGTTAGTCCGTTTGCTTTTTAATATAAATCAACATTTGTACATAAAATCTGCTGGTTTGTTGTTACTTCCTTTTATTATCATTCGGTATCGTAACACTTGATTAATCCTTTGTTTTCATTTTTCACTAAAGGTATATCTTACCCACCTATCAATTGAAGATATTTTATCCAAAACTATAACAATCCGGAATTGGCAAACAGTGTACAAATTTATATTATATATCGGATATACAATAATATAGTTAAACAACATGTACATGTAAGTATTGTTTAGACAATTTGTACTATTTTTGAAGCTTATCCCACGGGAAAAGTTCAATTTATTTAGCTTGGTTGAATATCGCACATTCTTCGCCATTGTAGAAATACTACCGATGTGTTATCTATGACAAAAGTGTTGATTCTATAGCCAGCCAAGCGTAGGAAACTGACTGTAGGTCGTTAGTCCTCAAAACCCAAAGAATACAGAAACTGTATTATTGCAATTTGACACCCAAGAAATCTACGTTAAATATATCAACTCTATATGTATTAGTTATATTTTTAATTGATGTATTTTTTTTCCTTTGTAGAAAATATCAAGAAAGTTTGTGGGAGGTACACAGACAAACAGATTGATAGGTCTAGTAAGATAATTGGTTTTGTTGGCAAACGGCTGTATGAAGTCTGTGAACACGAACTCATGGACAAATACACATATAAGCCCAGGAAAGCCAGTTATAAGTTGGACATTGAGAAGTTTATTTCCACAGACAAAGAATGTTCGGACAAAGAATGTCAACTTTTCGAAGTTATTGAAGGAAGATCACGTCCAACCTTCCCACAGTATCAGCATGCACTATCAATGAGGGCACCAGAGCAGTTAAAGTCAAGGCTGCATAAATATAGTAGAAAGCTCGACACTGAGAGGGCTGTGTTAGAGATGGAGTGAGTGAAATAAAGCTAAATCATTTCATCAACTCTCGATTGTTATTTCCACTGTGGTACTCTTCTTGATGTGTGCATTGCATATGTTGCATCCGTGGTATACAGACGAAATTAAATTGATGGTTTCACTTTACTTTTCGCTAAACGCCGGAACACACCAACATAAATTACAATGAAAAATGTCAATAAGTACAGGATAAATGCCGATTCTTAAAAAAAATCGGCAGTGGCGAGGCGTTTATCCGGCTTAAACGTCAATATCTTTGTTTTGCCCCTGCCGATTATTTTTTTAAGAATCGTCTGGTGCAATCTGAGCCTGGTGTCGTGTTACACGAAGTTCACTTCAAGTAAGCTCAGATATGGTATGTATGACTTGAGCTGTAAATATTGGGAAATACTTTTCCAAAAATATTATTTTATTAGGTGTCCAAAAATATTGCCAGATTGTCAGTTCATTTATACTTGGAAAGTTGATCATATGTGGGAAAAAAACAACCCATTTCGCCATGATTTCGTTTGAATGGCGTTACTGTACAACGATTTTTGTTTAACGAAGGAAATCATTTAAGTGAGGTATTAATTTGATCAAAAAGTTAGATGGCCTTTCCCTACATATATCAGTTTTTCTTCCGATAAAACAGCCTTTGTTCCGCTAAACACCATATAAAACAAGTCTGCTTTGTTTTAAATTTGACTTAAATCTCCACGCCTAGTTATATTGGCTTCTCTTAACTGAGCGATTTGAGAAAATACGGTAATTTAACTATTTTTTTATTGTATTATACTAAAAAAAATCTACAATTTGTGTATCCAAGTGCAAACAATTCGCATTTATTTACTCGTTTATTTAAAATCGTACATATCCAACAAACTGAATCCTTAAAGCCCTCCATTAAGACAAACCGGCTGTGATCCATTTTTATAAGGCAAACATCACTCTTTATAGCAGAAGGCTATAGTTATACCTGTCCTTAAGCAAGGCAAGGACCAGTCAAACCCAATGTCATACCGCCCTATCTCGCTCACAAACACACTATGTAAATTAATGGAACGCATGGTAAATTCCAGGCTAGTGTGGTTTTTAGAAAGGAATAATTTACTTTCACCTGCTCAAAGTGGCTTCCGTAGAAAACGTTGTACTTTAGATCATGTGATCTGCCTAGAAAACGATATTAAGAATGCTTTATACCACAAAGAGTTTTTAGTCGGCGTCTTTATAGACGTCGAAAAAGCTTATGATATGGTATGGAAGACTGGTTTGCTGATAAAACTTAGGGATATGGGTCTTGGCGGAAATCTGCTAGCATGGGTAAGACATTTTCTTAGTAATCGGGCTATCCAGGTGAGACTTGGACGGGATGTATCTAAGGTTTTCAAGTCTGAGAATGGTACGCCCCAAGGGAGTGTTATTTCTCCCACCTTGTTCAATGTGATGGTGAACGACCTTTTGTTTACATTAAATCCTAAACTAAAATCATCTTTGTTTGCTGACGACTTGGCTGTGTGGATTTCATCTCGAAATGTTAAATATTTGCATAGATATATTACGCAGGCTATGCATGATATCTACAAATGGGGTAACTTATGGGGATTCAAGTTTTCTTACAAGAAAAGTGAGTGTGTGATATTTACCAAAAAACACTCTGTTCCAAATTGGGAGTTTTTATTGGGGACACAGAAATTAAAAATGTCTCCTTTTTTCAAATTTTTTGGCGTTATATTAGATCAAAAGCTAACATTTGCAACGCACATTGAATATATCACCAATAAATGCTTCAAAGTCATTAATCTCATGAGGTCAATCTCGGGTAGTTTCTGGGGGGCAGACAAAACCAGTCTGCTCCTTTTGTACAGATCTTTAATAAGGTCTAAAATTGATTATTGTTCAGAAGTTTACCAAGCATCAAGTAAGTCTGTAAAAGCAAAGCTTGATTCAGTTCAATACAAGGCCTTAAAGATAAGTACTGGGGGCGTTAAGGGGACACCACTCTGTGTGCTACAGGTCGCTTGTGGAGAAATGCCATTGGAAATTCGGCGAAAATTCAATACTCTGAAATTTTCTTTAAAATTACAAACTTCCTCCAACAATCCTGCCTCTAGGCTTTTGAAAGCATCCTATTTTGATTATCTTTATACCAAGCGAGATAGCCCAAGCGCCAGTATCAGATTACGTAATGCTTTAAAGGAGGTAAATTGTGATGTTACATCTTTAACCAAAATGTTTATCCCCCCTACACCACCCTGGCACTTGATTCAACCCAGTGTCTGCCTCCAGGTACATCATGAAATCTCAAAAAGTGACAACGCACCATTAACCAGACTCTCATTTAATGATTATGTTCACACTAACTGGACCGGTTTTTTACAGATCTTCACAGATGGCTCGAAGTGCCAAGACACCAGTAAGTGTGGAACGGCTTTTGCTGTACCAGAATTAAAATATTCACAATGCTATAGACTACGTAACGGCTTGTCTGTATTCACATGCGAACTGGTGGGTATTTTGTCGGCTTTATTTTGGCTAGGTGATTTTCGACCAACTCGAGCCGTTGTGTTTTCTGATTCTCTGAGTGCCTTACAAGCAATTTCAAATTACACATGGTATGACTCGTCTCCCATTATCTTTGACATTTTAAAATATACCTCGAATTTGTATAGAAATGGCACTAGCGTATGTTTAGCATGGGTCCCTGCCCATGTTGGAATTGAGGGCAATGAAATGGCTGATAATATGGCCAAAAGAGCTCTAGATTTTACAGAAATATCTTTTGGCTTAGGTTTAAATGTTAAAGAAGCCATTTCTATGTATGAGCCTTTTTATAACTCACTTTGGCAATATCAATGGGAGACCACTATGGAAGGTAAATTTTATCGTACCCACCAACTCAGTGCACATAACGGGTTCTTACAGGTTCAGGGACGTCGTAATGATGTGTTATTATTTCGTTTTATTTCAGGTGTGATGCCATTAAATAAAAGGTTGTTTAAAATAAATTGTCATGTGTCAGGGCTGTGCGATGCCTGTCAAGTGGATGAATCTGAAGACCACTTTCTTTTACATTGTACTAAATACACTACTCAACGCACCCACCTGTTTTCGAAACTCAACCAGTTGGGTATTCGCGACAAAGATCTTTTAAAAATTTTAAACCCAGTGGTTGATATTCAGAAGAAACCCATCTATCAGAAACCAGACTACGAAGATTTGTTTCAGTAACTCTTTGCCATTTTTATTAAAATAATCATGACAGAATTATCTGAATGAGATCTGTAACAATAAAACAAAAACAAAATAAGCAAGACTTTCATTCACAAGAATAAAAGACTACTTCCAGAGTTAACATGTTCAAAGCATAAACAAAAATCTGATCAGCTATTATGCCAATTCTCTAGTGATGGAAGCCCTCTGCATGTAATGAAATGCCCTAGCTAAGCCATAAAACGTCCCATTCATTTTCAGTTATGTAAGGGGAAGTAACTCTTTCGTGACAATATTACAAAATATCTGCAGAAGAAATAAACAATAACTTTAGATCAAACACAATTGGCATTTTAACTCTAAACATTTTGCCTTTATCTCTAAATTATTCAATCAATATATTTCAATCAAAATGACTTAGTCTCTGTTTTCAAAATGTTCAACTAGCGGCTAGTTACGAATTCTGTAGAAATTTGTCATTGGACTTTGACCTAGATTTTCCACATACATTTTTACGGTTTGAACTAAGCTTTAAGCTCGATAACCTAAGCAATGATTATCATAACATGGTTAACTGGACATATATTAAGAAAATAAAACAGTAAATACCCGAATAATGGATCTTCATAGCGTGGAAATATGATATAAATGTTGCACGCACGCCAACCGCTCTCAATGCATGATGTTTTGTGACCGTTATAAGAAGAGCGCGCGCAAGGGGAGATAATGAAGAGATCATGTATACATATCTAACATATCCTCCGGGCCCACCGGAGTGAGCAACCTATTCTACTGACTCTAAAATGATACAGCATTTTTGTACTGACCTGCGATACTCACCTGATTGGGTTTTGACTTTGACATTTCTAATGACACCGTCATCACCTGGGAATACATCAATTATCTTACCTAAATTCCACTTACCTCTTGGTACCCCAGTATCCACGAGAAGCACTATATCTCCAACTGTAACTTGTCTATTCTTAGACTGCCATTTGCTTCTCTTCATTAGAGTGGGAGTATATTCTCGTACAAACCTTTTCCAAAAGTGATTAACAATCATCTGCACAAATTCAAAACGTTTTCGCAAGTTCTTAGTTTCTTCAAAGGGTCCTTGTGGTGCAACCGATGTCGCTCTGCCAATCATGAAATGATTGGGTGTCAATGGCTGCATATCATCTGGGCTATTGGGAATGTAACCTATAGGTCTTGAGTTAATAAGGGATTTAACTTCTGCAAAGACCGTAGCCATTTCATTCCATGAAAGAATCTGCTGACCTATGGCTACCTGAATAGCTCTTTTCGTCTGCTTGACCATACTCTCAAACAAACCTCCTTGATGCGGACTAAGTGGAGTATTAAACTTCCAAACTACCCTGTGACTAGAAACAAAATCTTCAAGTTGACTCTTACTTTCCCTAAACATCCTTTTCAATTCTTTGTCTGTTCCGACAAACGAGGTGCCATTATCAGACACAATGGTCTTAGGCCATCCATGATAAGAAGCGAATCGCCTCAATGCGTGAAGAAAGGCTGGGGTTGAAAGTCCGTCTACTATTTCTAAATGAATTGCCCTCGTAGTAGCACATGTGAATACAGCACCCCAAGCCTTAGTAGACTTATTTCTCCCGTACCTCAGTGAAAACGGTCCAAATAGATCCACACCACTCGTGGAGAATGGAGGACTGAAAATCTTCAGTCTGTCAATAGGCAAATCAGCCATTAATGTTGAATGGGCTGGTTGCCTCAGTTTCCTACAAATAACACAATCCTTAACAATAGATCTTGTCAAATTTCGACCTCGAATAATCCATACTCGTCTCCTGCTCTCACAAAGGGTTCTTTCCGGACCAACGTGTCCCATATGGATATGAACATCCTTTAAGAACAGATATGAAACTCTGTGGGAACGTGGAAGAAGAACAGGATGAACCTGCTCATAAGGCAAAGAAGATCGTCTAAGACGTCCGCCCACCCGATGAAAGGAGAAAGATCTCTACAACTCTGTTGCCAATTACCAAGACTAAACCAATAGTTTTCACCCTTTAATATCTCATCTGGCTGAAGACCTTTAGTTATGATTGAATTTTGTCCCTTCTGTTTCTTGGCTCTCAAATTAGTGATAAACCTGTAACAATATGACGTCACTCTAACTAATTTGCCCCAAGAGGAGCAATCTTGAATGTTCAGTATTGGCTTTACGGGATCGATTGTTGCAATTAGAGGCTCGATTCTCTTGGATTCACTGTCCTCCGATATAACTTGACGTTTTTCAAGCGTAGGCCATCCATCTTTGGGGCCTGCAAGGAAGACTGGTCCGGCTAACCACCTTGGTTTCAAATTCTGTACCGTCTGCCCTCTACTTAAATCATCTGCCGGATTCAACTCAGACGGTACATATTTCCATACTTTAACATCCCATGTTGACTGTATCTCAGAAACCCGAACGCCAACAAAGGCCTTCAACGTAATTGAGTCCGATCGCAACCAGTGCAACACTATCTGTGAATCTGTCCATAAATAAATCTCGGCTGGCTTCTCCTTGAATTCCTCTGTAATGGTTTTTGCTAAACGTGAAGCAATCAAAGCGGCCATAAGCTCCAGCCGAGGAATAGTAGTTTGTTTTAATGGCGCCACTCTGGCTTTAGCTGAAATTAATCTAACAGAGTTCCCGTTTGGAGTTGGCCAGACAAGGTAAGTTGCTGCTCCATATGCCAATGCACTAGCGTCGGCAAACACATGTAACTGAGGTAATCCGCTAACTCTATGCGGCTTCAAACTTCTGGGAAATTCAATGGTAGACAAAAACTGAAGGTCTTGAAACAGACTTGCCCACAAATCACAAATCTGAATTGGTAAAATGTCATCCCAGTCATACTCATTCGATCGCCAAATGTCTTGGAGCGCAATCCTTGCCCTGATTGTTATGACTGATGCTAAACCTAACGGGTCATAAATTCCTGAAATATGAGAAAGAATTTTTCTTTTGGTAAGCTGACCTGTGGAGAAAGTTTTGACTACATACCTTAAGATGTCACGTTTGGGATTCCATATTACCCCAAGAGCCTTAATAGTTTCCTCACAATGCAATCTTATTTCAGCCTCCTTGTTTTGTGATTCGCCGATACATAACGTCTCGTCGTCATTATCGGTTGACCTTTCTGCACTCTCTTCCGAACAAAACCACTCTTTAATCTTGAAGCTTCCTTTCGCAAGAACGATGTCAAGGGATTTCATTTTCTTTTCCGCTTCCTCTTTGGTTTCACAAGAATGAATAATATCATCCACATATCTATCTCTTCGTATAATTTCTGCAGCTTCCGGAAAATCAGCTTTACATTCATCGGCAAGCTTTAAAACCACATAACTGGCCATATCTGGCGAAGGCTTATCCCCAAATGTTACTCTTAACAAATGATAAACTACTGGCTGCTTAGTGTTGTCTAAATCACGCCAAAGAAATCTGTGGACATGAGTGTCTGATTCTGGAAGTTTAATCTGAAGATACATTTTGGAAATATCTCCCATAAAAGCTACTCCGTGCTCTCTGAATCGTAGCAATACTCCCAATAAATTTCCTATCAGACATGGACCCTTGAATAAAAACGAATTTAAAGAAGCCCCCTTATACACAGAGGAGGGGTCGAAAACAACCCTCAAAGGAGTACTTAGTTTCTCTGGTCTGTACACACCATGGTGTGGCAAGTAATATACAGGTTTTATATTGCTCTGTAACTCTTCCTCTGTCAATGCTTTGGCCCAACCATTGTCCAAATATTCATGAATAGATTTATTGTATAGCTCCGCTCTAGTTTTATCTTTAACCAAACTTTTCTCCAGCTATATTAACCTTTTCTCTGCAAGAACATAATTATCCGGCAAGTCGGACGGATCCGACTTCCAGGGAAGGCCTATGACATACCTATCCCCCTCTAACTTACAAGAATTCTCAAAAAGCTTAATTGTTCTCCTATCATCAGGAGACATGCTTTCTATTGGACATTTACACTCAGGAGCCCTTATGCCCAAAACTTCACAAGAATAAAATTTCTCAAGATCTATTTTCTGAACAAATCCAATAGAACAAATAGAAGATAACTTCTTGCTATTATCCGAACCAATGACGTACCAACCTAGCTGTGTTTTCTTTGCAACTGGCTCAAATGGGAGACCCTTGCGAACTTCTTCATCTAAATGCAAGTGGCTGTACTGCACTCGCAAAATTAAATCGATCGGCCCTGCCCTATGGGGAAAATCTAAATCTGCTAGGTGACTAAAGCCCTTTAACCACTGCCTATTCAAAGGAGGAATACTCAATACTGTTTTCTCAATATCATGAGCCTCTATGCAATGCTCCTCTCCGCCACTCAGCGAAGATATCCAAAATTGCAACCGTCTACTTCGGCTCTGTTCTACAGTATTTCCTCCTACTACTGAAATATCAAATCTCTCAGCTTTACCCTGTAGGCCTAATGATTTCGCAAACTCTTTGCGTATAACTGTTGTGCTGGCCCCACTATCTATTAACACGTTACCTTCACGAGTCTTTCCATTAGAGGACCGAAAACACACCCTTACTACTGGCAAAATGCCCTCTCTATCCAAAATAGAATTAACACTACTTGTCTGGGTACGATCTGAATGAAGAAGGAAATGATGGGATTTTAAACATCCATTTTTGTCACATTTTCTTTTAGACCTGCACTCCGATGACATATGCCCTCTGGTTAAACAACAAAAACATAATCGGTTATCTTCGACAAACTTAACCCTTTCCCTTACCGTATAGTCTTTAAAAGCCGGACATTCTGTAACTCTGTGAGCTTCCTCACACATATAACATTTTACCTCCCTTTTCATCTGGGTTGAATAAACGCCCTTTTTCTTATCCCACCTACCTTTAGATTCATACTTACTTGGTTCGATATTTATATCCCCAAAGTCAGGATCAAACTCTGCTCGGACTCGTCGACGAATAAAATCACTCACCTGGACAATAGTTGGAATTTGGCCAGAAACTCTGATATCTGATGCTACATTTTTCCATGCCCCTATCATGTGATCTGGTAAACGGGATATTATTTGTCTTAGAGCTTCACTTGAATTTACATCTGAGTAATACCCAATTCTTTGAAATACTGAAATACAGTTAACAATGTCTAGTGAAAAATCCCTAAGTCCCTGTCTATCTCTGGAAGCTAACCTCTTACCTGATGTTAATTTATGCATGCATGCTCGTGCGATGCTGCTGCGTTGACCGAATTGTTCTTTCAAACATTTTAATGCTGTAGCGTACATAATTCCGCTTGATCCCAATCCCGAAATAGCGCGCGCGGCGTTACCGGTTAAATGCATTTGGAGCTGCAACATGCGTACATCGTCGTTAATGTGTGGTTTATTATGTATGTGAATTTTGAATTTTTCTACAAAATCTACATAACCTAATGGGCTTCCATCATATTTATCTAAAGAAATTGTTGGGATATCCTTACTTGCCTCTAATTTATAGAGAGCCTCACTAATAGACATTTCTTTCATATTTTGTGATAAATCAGTTTCTTTATAGTCAATTAACTTATCTATCCAATTATCAAAAGAATCAGGTTGAAGTGGAATTGTTATTGGAGAGGATACAGCGGCTGGATAGGAAATGGGAATACTTTGTCCTGAATGGATACTGTCTTCTTGTAATGGAGGGTTTAAATTTGTCTCAACATGTTCATTCACAGAATGGTTGTTCTCATTAGGCTCACATTCCGGTAAATTACCGGGTTTTGTCGTAGCTGCCATCATAACACTCGCCCGAGTACTAGGTGTTCCTTCATTCAATGAATTTAAATAATCCTCAACTTTCTCTTCGACGTCATAAACATCATTGGAGAGATTACTCTCCCATTGGTTCAATCGAACCTCTTGACTCTCGTCAACAAAATCATAAAGTTCACAATGCACCTGGGATGCCTCAAAATAATCTGTTCTTATTTCTTCGAGAATTCTCTTAATTCTCCGAGGAGTTTCTTCTCCCTGGTCAATCACATTATTTAGCTTAGTGATTGTTCTAGTAATTTTAGAACGCAACTGTTTGCGTTTATTTCTTAATTTTGTCTCTTGGTCACTCACTGGAGCAGTTGGGTTGGATATTTCAGGATTATCTGCTTCTTCAGACATTTTCAGTTTTCTTCTAAACCACCAAAGTTAATAGATGACAAAATATACCTTCTAATTGCTTCTCAGTCAGCACAATAAGGCCCGATGATCATCCATTACCTCTGTCTTATTCGGAAATTTTGGTTGATATTCAGAAGAAACCCATCCATCAGAAACCAGACTACGAAGATTTGTTTCAGTAACTCTTTGCCATTTTTATTAAAATAATCATGACAGAATTATCTGAATGAGATCTGTAACAATAAAACAAAAACAAAATAAGCAAGACTTTCATTCACAAGAATAAAAGACTACTTCCAGAGTTAACATGTTCAAAGCATAAACAAAAATCTGATCAGCTATTATGCCAATTCTCTAGTGATGGAAGCCCTCTGCATGTAATGAAATGCCCTAGCTAAGCCATAAAACGTCCCATTCATTTTCAGTTATGTAAGGGGAAGTAACTCTTTCGTGACAATATTACAAAATATCTGCAGAAGAAATAAACAATAACTTTAGATCAAACACAAATGGCATTTTAACTCTAAACATTTTGCCTTTATCTCTAAATTATTCAATCGATATATTTCAATCAAAATGACTTAGTCTCTGCTTTCAAAATGTTCAACTAGCGGCTAGTTACGAATTCTGTAGAAATTTGTCATTGGACTTTGACCTAGATTTTCCACATACATTTTTACGGTTTGAACTAAGCTTTAAGCTCGATAACCTAAGCAATCATTATCATAACATGGTTAACTGGACATATATTAAGAAAATAAAACAGTAAATACCCGAATAATGGATCTTCATAGCGTGGAAATATGATATAAATGTTGCACGCACGCCAACCGCTCTCAATGCATGATGTTTTGTGACCGTTATAAGAAGAGCGCGCGCAAGGGGAGATAATGAAGAGATCATGCATACATATCTAACATATCCTCCGGGCCCACCGGAGTGAGCAACCTATTCTACTGACTCTAAAATGATACAGCATTTTTGTACTGACCTGCGATACTCACCTGATTGGGTTTTGACTTTGACATTTCGAATGACACCGTCATCACCTGGGAATACATCAATTATCTTACCTAAATTCCACTTACCTCTTGGTACCCCAGTATCCACGAGAAGCACTATATCTCCAACTGTAACTTGTCTATTCTTAGACTGCCATTTGCTTCTCTTCATTAGAGTGGGAATATATTCTCGTACAAACCTTTTCCAAAAGTGATTAACAATCATCTGCACAAATTCAAAACGTTTTCGCAAGTTCTTAGTTTCTTCAAAGGGTCCTTGTGGTGCAACCGATGTCGCTCTGCCAATCATGAAATGATTGGGTGTCAATGGCTGCATATCATCTGGGCTATTGGGAATGTAACCTATAGGTCTTGAGTTAATAAGGGATTTAACTTCTGCAAAGACCGTAGCCATTTCATTCCATGAAAGAATCTGCTGACTAAGTTTTTTTTTTTTTTTTTTTTTTTTTTAATCCGTGATTATCATTTTTAAGACATGGCCATGTTGTGGCGTAAATCAGACCTGCAATGGTTTGGAAAACGCCAAAAAAATCAAACAAACAAACAAATCACTCTTTATGATAAAGCAGCTATTGTTCGTTTCCAATGCGCATGCCTGGTAAATCATTTATAAATGAACAATTGTGTTGCATGTTTGAGTCTGAAGACGATTCGTTAGAAATAATCATCCGCTCGAACAATAGGGGGACGTCACGAGCCGTTTAAACTGAAATAATGGTTTACACTATTATGCCCTCCGCAATTGTAATGAAATTTTATTTGTTTAATTAAAATAAACCGGAAGTTAAAAGTAGCTTTGCCCAGATATCGATGTTCAGTGGATAGTACTTTGTATTTATTAAATATATCAAAGTTATACAAAAACCAATTCAGAGCTAGAACCGCATTGATACTAGTACAATCCTCACTAAATTGTATTTACGGTCAAAGGGACAAAACTCTTATTGCCAACTCCCTTGCACAGAGTTGGCTGACCATGCATGCACATTCAGTGTTAAATGACTACAACTACAACGCCACCTTGACCTTCCAATAGTATTATTATTTAATTAAACTCTATATAGCTAAGTTGTGTGCGTCAAAATGACGCACAGTGGTTTATCCTACACCACGGTACACAAGTAAAAGTTACAAACACATAAAACTATACTATACCTTAAAAACGAAGAGACGAAATTTAATTGATGGTTTTACTTTTCGCCAAACGCCGGAACACACCAAGACAAATTACCCGAGAACTAAACTATGGGCTTTCAAAGTAATCTCCCTTAGACCATCATTAACCGCTAGTGCATTGAGGCGAATAAACGAAAAATGTTTGAGAGGAACTAGTCACACAGATGACAATCAGGTGATGGGAAATAGGTCATCACCCACTCAGTTGCCATGTGCATGGTACACACGAAGAAAAGGTTCCGAACAAGAGGAGAGACAGACAGAGGTGGGTACTGGGCAATCTCCCACTAACGTGTCTCTACCCTTTTTTGGAACAGTCATGGTGATACCACCTTTTTATTTGTTTTTTTTTACATGTATATGAATAATCCTTTTTTGTCTATTTTATTACATATTATTTTATTGATTTTAAGTGCCTTGGGTAAAAATATAGTAAATAAATACATGATATCAACACAGCGTGTTGTTCTGGGCGCTTGTATCAGCCCGAGTGATTGGATGCGGAGTGGAGTAGCAACCCAGACCGAATTTCGAGGCTGCTGTGAAATTACACCTTTAATCACGAGGGCCAGCCTTTTGAGATTGATTGATTGATTGGAGTTTTACGCCGCACTCAAGATTATTTCACTTATATGGCGGCGAATAGAAGTTTTAATCAGACAGGCCCGTTTACATCAAAAATACAATAACATAAAAAGGACGGAAATAAATTTATGAAACATGTTAAAAAGAGTGTAAATCACTATTTTGGAGGTTAAAAGGACATGCAATTTTAAAATGATCTCCAAAAATAATATATGAACACATGTATATTACAATAAAAATTCAAATTTTATGGTATAAACCAATCTGTTTTAAAAATGTTATAATAATAGGGCTTTTCACCTTGGTGAAAAGCTCATTCATGGAGTTTGCCTTGAACCGGCGATTTTTCACCATGGCAAACTCCACACACTCTAAAAGAACATGTTTGATGTCGAATTGGCCATCACAAGGGATGCACCACGGATGGGGATCCCCCGCGAGTACATGTCGGTGTGATAAAAAAGGAATGGCCAATTCGACATCTGGATAAAACCACCTTTTCTTTTCTTGACAGAGAAGAAGGGAAAGTGGCGAGACCGATCTCTGCCTGGATTTCCGCAAGTTTGTTATTTTGTCGTTTTTGTGCATCCTACGAAGTTTGCCAAATCTGTTTGGTGTATTTGACTATCTTCGGTCTGAAGTCAGAATATGGTACTTCGACCGAAGATACTGATTTGGTCAAAGCAGATTTGGCTTCACTGTCCGCGACTGTGTTACCATAGATGCCACAATGACTGGGTACCCAGCAAAACACAACTTCCTTACCCGCAGATGTTAACAAATCGTGTATGTGTAGAATGGTACGAATTAGCGGGTTTTTAAATTTCCTGTGTTCAATAGCCAAGAGGCTCGACAAAGAATCGCTACAGATGACGGACTTGTCCAAGTCATGTGTAGCGATCATGTCCATGGCGAGAAGAATTGCTCGAGCCTCGGCCGAAAAAATTGAACTGGATGAAGGAAGGCAGAGGGAAGCGACATTACGGCCAAACACTGCCACAGCAGCAACCCGACCGCCATCCTTTGATCCATCTGTGTAAAGGAAGCTATGTTCAGCAAAGTTATTCTTAATCTCAGCAAATTGTTGTTGGATTATTAGAGGATTCGTGGTAGAATTGTCGTGCTGGCGGGTGTCATAGATGAACCTTGGCCTGCTTGTCAGTCAAGGTGGAGCACGGGGAGGTCTTACTGTTGCGAACTCCTCCAAGTTTATGCCCGCAGCCTCTAGATGGGGCCTTATGCGGAGACCAAACGATGGAATCCGCGTAGGAGAGGGCCAGCCTTTTGGGACTAAAGGTTATCCCTTAGCTATTTTGTCTAAATTTTGGAACCACAGTGGTTTGCGTGGGAAGTCAGCAGCTGAGTGAACAGCTCAATTACAAGTTTATTCAGCATGGTTCCAATGCCCTATAAAAACACATTAAGCAAATAACTTTGGACCGTACACTGATCTAAAATTATTTGACGGGCAAATGTTAGGTTAGGAAAGCTCTAATAATCGGGTAATATCAGAGTAACTGACATTTAAAACTTCGGTCTAGCATTGTCTTGCCATTATATCAAAAGAGCTCTATGTAAATTGTTAAAATTTAATTTTTTTCAAGCCCCACTCCTATTACATGTATATTTAAGTCTTTGAACATCCTAGTAAACACAACGTTATCAAAACAAAGACCTGGAAGCAAATCTCTCTCCAATGAGGCATGGCAAGATGTTTACAACTTCTCATCACTATTGGCTTTACACTGACATTCACATCTGTTCCGACATAGAATACAACAGGAACATAGCCGGCAGACACAATCCCGGCTTTTTTGCTCTTAGAGTTGATACAGCTTGTTCGTTTACGCTGTTTCGCAGTATTTGTCCGTCTCTGGCAGCTCCAACAAAGAGAGAACATATACCCTGAGACTCTTGATTTCACCATTTGTAATGCCCTTATTTAACGATCTCATATCATCCGATGTATGAGCCATGAGACTTCTCACACCATACAACTGGCAGTCCCTAACAGCGACTACCTACTTCCTGCCAATACTCCAGCAATGTTCTTGGTGGACCCAAATGAACAATATACGAAATGTCAGGAATGATAATACCCATTCCAAACACAACAGTTGCTATAACAAGTCTTATATTCCCTTCAAGGTCAGCAGATCAACTCACAACCCTGTTCTGGTCCTCCTTTTCCAATTCTCCATGGTACTGAAAAAATCATCCTTGTATCAACACCAGGTTTTCCACTGTAGGCAGCATCCTTTAATGTG
The DNA here is from genome assembly GCA_963971465.1 of Lepidochitona cinerea. Taxonomy (NCBI): domain Eukaryota; kingdom Metazoa; phylum Mollusca; class Polyplacophora; order Chitonida; family Tonicellidae; genus Lepidochitona; species Lepidochitona cinerea. The sequence continues at coordinate 9,734,470 of OZ020560.1, read as the reverse complement.
TACATGATTTCTCCATAAAGCATTCCAGCAGTGTAAAGACAACTACAAATAAATATACAGATGGCAAATATTAAAATAGTATACCTGTATATTTTCATTAATGCTATAAACCTTTGCACTTTTGATAGACTACTTTGTAAATTTGTTGATACGAGTACTTAGTTAAGATATTGTTATAAGAAAACAGATCCAAGAGCCATCAAATTCGTTGATTTTTAAGGCAATATTACTGTAAATAGATCAGTTGTTGTTGAGAAGGATAGCACTGGTTCTCAAAATGTATTACTTTACCCAAAAGTGCATGTGAAAGTCACAAATATACCTATCTTCTGAAAAGTTGCATCCTACCTGTTTGAAAAATAATTATACATGTTTCCCCTTCCCCCATAATTTCTGTGAAGATTTTGGTTTTAAATTCCCTTATCTCCTCTTCAACCTCCATGCCCGTCTCTCCTGACTGTCTTCCAAATAAAGACAATGCCTCCCCTGGACAGCCGTCATAGGGAGAGTCTTTCCTCACAAACACACGCCGACACTTGCCGCACCACCAGCCAAAGCCTGAGTGCTGCTCCAGAGCATGTCGGCGTGCCGCAAATTCTTTGCTGAACTGCAGGTCCCGACATATGGTGCACCTCCATGTCCTGAATTTAGTCTGCAAACACAAAAAAACAGAAACAAGATCATCGTTAGTAACAGTGGAATTCTCTGAATCGTTCAGGTTTACGGCTAAGTCGTTTAGGTCTTTCATCATTATCTAGCAGCACATTTTCAGAAACTATACTGTCCTCAGCAGTCAAATTGCCAGACTCCGGGTCTTCAGTATGTTCAAGGCCAGAAGGTCCTGCACACGCATTCGGGGAATATGTTGAGTCACCGGCTCATCGACAGGTGACTCATCAGTGGAATACTTAAATCAAGTTGGTTGGTTTTCCCCAGTGTAAGACTTTATCCGATCGTGATGTTTTTAATGGGACTGAAGTAGGCTCCCCCAATTCCTCCTTATCAGAGCTTACATCACTGTCATCAGAGGTCTCTGGAAGGTAATCTGGATCATCATTGTGGCTTTTTTGTCCATCCTCATCCTCTGAACTTGCATCCCCTTAGGAATCTGATTCACAAAATGGCTCTAAGTCAATTGGGGAACTTCCCACCTGAATTCCAATCTCGCGCGTTGCTGGACGTACTTGAACCCCTCGTTTACTCATAAAAGGTTTTGTGTGCACATGAATCTTAACATGTTTCAATATCACGGGGCTTTTGTAAGTGTATTTGTCCATTTTTTTTAACTTCCTAACTGGGGATTTAATTTTCCCAGAGTTACTATCTGAGGTATATGTAAATATATCCCCAGTTTCAGTTTTATGTGGAATTTTGTCACCAGATGATAAGAAATCATTGAATTCCTGAGAGAAAAAAAACGAAAACTTAATAATAAAAAATAGCCAATAAATGAGCACCGGTTATAACTAATATAACATGTTTATTGATAACTTGTTTCCATTTATTGCTATAGTATTTTATAATATCTAATTGGCATACAGGCTTGTATACAATTTTTCCAAGCATTCGATTGATTGATTATTTCACTTATGTTACGATAATATAATTGTGGGAGGAAACCTCAGACCTTCGGCTAGTACCTGGCAACTATCCAAAATTGGGCGATTGAGTGAAAAACTCACATAGTTTTGAACCCGCGACCTATCGATTTAAGGTCTGTCCGACTGAGAGCCAAAGCTCGGTTGTATGGATCACCGAGCCCCACTTGCTTGACAGTGATTTGGAGTTTAAAACGGAGGCCCCCAGTGCCATAAGAAATGTACCGTATCTAGGGCACGGACGTAATCGAAATGCAATGGCAATACCATTACAACTCCCCCCAAATCAGGGCACTAAAGCGAGAAGTGTCGCAATTTCCTCTTGCTTTATTTTTTAGCACCTAGCAACGCCCCCATTCAAGTGAAATAATCCTGAGTGCAGCGTAAACATCTTTCAATCGTAATTTGAATTATTATGTGGAAAAACAAAAGGTTGGGTGGCTGGTGTTGGTCTGCCGTTTAACTTTATGTAAACAAAAGTAAAGATAAACTCACCTCAAAGTGTTCGCGCTTTCCGAAAGTTTCTGAAGGAGTTGTCAGCATCAAAATTTCCGAAGCTGAATAGCGTGGGAACAGCATCAGTTTTGATCTTTTTTACATAGCCGATACTTAATCGTTCAGCATTGATACCCTGGAAAGCATATCCCGAGAAGTGAAGAGAGCAGACGGTGCTGTGTTTTGAAGGCACACAACCTGGTCTCTTGATTTTGTCAATCCACTGTCGTCGAAAATCCAGATCCGTAGGGAAAGCAAAAAAACTTATCCCCGAATATTTTTTACCACGGCTCTTACATCCCAACACAGCACAAAATACCATTATTAGGGTCTATGGTTTTCAAAGTTGAATCCGCGGCTGTCAGATCTCTGTGCAGACGACAATTTTGAAGGTCGTGTATGACGTCATATTTGGCGGGTTTTACCGAGCGTTACGGAAAATATGCATATTGCACCCACTCCTACATAAACGACCAGAGAGGGTACACAAAACGGATTTTATTTAATCTTTAATTTTTTTAGAAATATATTTAGCTAATTAACGCTTAGAAACCAGATATACGACCTGTTCATAATTGATTTTCATAAAGTGATTTAGTGTCAACTTACACATCTGACAACAATGACGAATCCCTACTTGATCTATCTGCCCATATTACAGTTGCAGATATTATTTCAGAAAGTGTTAGCATGATGACTGACGGAAAAAATGATGTCGAAGGCCATCTTGACTTCAGTGATAGCGACAGTGATAGTAAAAATGATCCAGACTATGACCCAAATCTAACGATATCTAGCTCCAACTCAGATTCAGAAGGTGATTACATGGGGGTAGTCGCAGAAACAGTTTCTTGTCAACCGGAAGAAAACAGAGATGAAGGTCCTGCGATTGTGTTAGGTGAGAAAAGAGAAAGGGTCAGACTTGAGTACAAAAAGATAGTCCGAGACAGAGAAACCCACCCAATCCGCGACCCAACTACTTGCAAAAAGGAATGTTACTCGAATGTTTCAGAGAAAAGGCGAAATGAAATTTAGTCCTCATATTGGCAGATGTCATACACTCAGCGTAGAGCCTGATTATTTGGAAGTGTAGATCGCACCTGTAAGAAGAAGTGTACTGTAGGAGAACATGTGAGTCGTCGGATACAAACTCAAGGATGCCGGCGGTTCAACATATATTGTATGTAAAACATTTTCTTCTAACAACACTGGGATACAACAATGTGAATGACAAGCCCGTTCTGACGGCTTTGCGTACTGTCACTGGTGCTGTAACGGCTGAAAGTGACCGGAGAGGGAAACATGAACCAGCTAACAAGATCAACATGTCAACAATTGATGAACACATTGAGCTGTTTCATACTAGCATTAGCCACTACAGACGAGAACATGCGCCTTTGAGAAGATATTTGCCTAGCGATATCAAGATAAATGATATGTATGGGGACTTTAAAGAGAAGAATCCAAATTTTAAATGCTCATACGAAGGGTACCGAAGTCAAGTGAAAAGGAACAGAATAAGTTTTACGAAACTTGGTGAAGAGGAGTGTGAGATTTGTGAAGAATTCCAGATGAACAAAGAGTCGCATGGACATTCTGTAACAGAAGATGAATTGAATCAACTGCTGGATGATGACGAACCTATTGAAAACCTTGATTGTGAGCTATGTAAGTACTGGTTACTTCACAAGAAAGCTGCAAGAGTTAGTCGACAACATTATCAGTCTGACTCTGACCCGCATCAAGATACAGAAATACGCAGTGTTGACCTACAAAAAGTCATAATGCTTCCTCGTATGTCAGGTAACAAGACAGCCATATTTACCAGACGCATCATCGCATTTCATGAGACATTTGCTGCTGTTGGAAAAAGAAGCTGCAAACAAAATAAGAGAAAAACCATTTCTGTTCTCTGGCATGAAGGAATAAGTGGTCGGAAACAGGAGGACATTGTATCCGCATTTGTGATGGCTTTAGAGCATGATCGGGATTCCTTTCATGTGATATACTGGATGGATAATTGTGCCGGCCAAAACAAAAACTGGTGTTTATATTCAACACTAGTGTCTCTAGTGAACGGACCGAGTATATCAGCAACAGAGATAACGCTGAAATACTGTTACGACCAAGCTATCTGTCACGAGTGCTCAATGGCTCAACTAGCGGTGTTGTCGCCCTTGAATTCCCGTACAGTTAACTCGACCGCAGTCAGGATGGCGAGCGATTGCTAAACTCTCAATATTTATGAATTGGTGTTTAATGATCGTTCGCCAGTCAGTTTCTGACACCACCGGTTATAAACCGGAAATATGCAAACTTATCAGAATTAACTGAAACAATGCGTATAGATTAAATTCCAAAGTATGTCTTTATTTTGAATAAAACCGTAATGAATCATACAATGAGTTGTTATTTTAATTCTTCTTTAAGGGCGATTCCTAGATTACTGGTACTGTAACTGCATTGTTGAATGTGGTGATATACAAGTGGAGTAACCCCGATTCGAACCCCACGGCTAGGCTTCCGCTTGATGTGTAATTCTCTGGTTATACGGAGTTTCCGTTATACGACAATTCACGCCGAGTTCCAGCGTTGGGTACCCCGAGTTTTATATAGGGGTGTAGTCCGTAGGCTGTAATGTGGTTATATCCGTGAGTGGCAGTTTACCCCGATTTCTAGTATTGGGTAACCCCGTGTTTTATATACGGGTGTAGACTGTGATATGGTTATATCCGTGAGTTGCAGTTCACCCCGACTTCTAGCATTGGGTAACCCCGAGTTTTATATACGGGTGAAGTCTGTATGTTTCCCTGTGGCATATGTGTTGTCTTTATTTCTCTAATCCCCGTGTAGGTGTATTCTATGTCCTCCCTTTTGAAGATCCAACCATGTAGTATGACGTTTGATTCACCCAATGATTTATCCACGAGTAATGCTTAAAACTGATATGCGCTACGTAGTGTTTCCCGACTTTGAAGTCTCTGGGCTACGTCACCGAATTATGAATTACAGCCAAGCCCTTCCTGTATCAAAACAAAGGTGTCATGTGAAGGTATTTCTGTATTTTCCCCGACCCCGTGTTTGTGTTATATCCGAACTACCATGGCAGTATCCTATTATTATCAACAGTTAATTATCTGGGCAATATCTCCGTTGATGGGATGTATAATATGCTTATATTACAATGTTTATTTGTTTTAGCCTTATAGCTATTAAACAATAACATTTATGGTAATACATTGGTAATACAACTCCAATCCTTTAGTTTACCCCGAGTAAAATATACGGGTAATGGACGTCAACAGTAGCGTACTATACTTTATAGTATCGCCATTTAATAGTTTAAATTAAATGCCTCATGACAAAGTCATTGGTAGGTAGAATTACTGTACACAAGACTAGGCTTGTATACTACTCTGCACTCACAGCTTAGGCTATGCAGAGGACTCTTCCGAAGACGCAGAGTGAAGATTCTGGCTTCTGCAACTTGATTTATACCACTCCGGCTCGTGAAAGTATTCCCAAACCTCGCGCCAATTTCAACCAATCAAAATCTCCAATTTCGACCAATCAAAATCGCCAATTTCAACCAATCAAAATCGCGCCCTCGTACACCACTGTATGTGCGTTGAAACTGTAATCTCTGTCCGAAATGGAAATGACTATCTTCATATTAATACTTTATTTCGCCTCTTTAATTATTCGAGAAATAATCCAAGGGTATTCGACTTAACAGTCAAATAATAATCGTTCAGTGTTTGCCGTTATCTAACGGTAAAATATAGAACAAATGCACTGTTCTATACGAGAGTAGCTCGCCTTTCTAGCAAAGATGGCAGCCTCCGTAACTGTCAGATTTACACACGATGAACTATGTCCCATTCCTATTCAAATAAAGAGTTTCACGGATGATTTCATCACGGGTAAGCATCCTAAATTACCGAACATTAATCGTAATAACTTCCAAGTAAGTAATACGTTTCGCTTCTTCCAAACGAACTAAAATGTCAACGACGAATGAACGAAATACAACAACGACACATGTTATCGATTAAACTGGGTTGTCACAATACTTTGAGAGGTCACACGTCCATGAGCGCTGATTCTGTACGTCAAGGCGTCGAAAAAGAGATGACAAAAAAACCTGGTGGAAACATTTATGATTTCAACGACTTCATCAGGGTAGTGAGGTCCTCTAATTCTGGACATGTTGATGTCCTATGCCTTGAACCAGAACATCAGAACTTGGATAGGTGGGCAGTCTGCTGCAAAGCTCGAGAAATCAGGCCGTCCTTCTCTTTCCGATATTGTGGAACTACAGGTAAGACGTGGCTCAACGCTGCTGCATTTTGTCTTAGTTGGGCAGTATTGGATTTACACTGACATTCACATATGTTCCGACATAGAGTACAACAGGAACATAGCTGGTAGACACAATCCCTGCTTTTTTACAGCTCTTGGATTTGAGACAGCTCGTTCGTTAACGCTGTTTCTCAGTATAGTATTTGTTCATCTCTGGCAGCTCCAACAAAGAGAGAACATATACCCTGAGACACTTGATTTTCTCATTGGTAATGCCCTTATTTAACGATCTCATATCATCCGATGTATGAGTCATGAGACTTGGCCAATACTTCAGCAATGTTCTTGGTGGACCCCAATGAACAGTATACGAAATGTCAGGAATGTTAATACTCCTTCCAAAAGCAACAGTTGCTATAACAAGTCTTAGGTTCCTTTCAAGGCCAGCAAATCCACCCACAACCCTGTTCTGGTTCTCCGTTTCCAATTCCCCATGGTACTGAAAAAGCATCCTTGTCGCAATACCAGGTTTTTCACTGTAGGCAGCATCCTTTAATTTGTACATGATTTCTCCATAAAGCATTCCAACAGTGTGAAGACTACTGCAAATACATATGCCAAATATTAATATAGTATACCTGTATATTTCCATTAATGCTATAAACCTAGGTTCTCAAAATGTATTACTTTAAACAAAAGTGCATGTAAAAGTCACAAATATACCGTTTCTCTGAATAGTTGCATCCTACCTGTTTGCCATGAATAGATGTACATGTACCTACCTTACATATAAGATACATTTGGGAGCCCAATTACCATCAGTTATTATCTTCTGTATATATCAGTCCAGCTGCTTCATTGCTTCCATTTCTTTTCACTTTTGTAGCCAAGGTACATATATATTAGGCCTGACAAAAAATTTATTTTGGGGTTCAAAAAGTGGCACATGGAATAACTTTAAGCCAGGCTTCTAACTTCAAATTATTTGTATTTTAAAGAAGGTGATGCTTATTAAGCGCTGTGAAAATCATATTTCTTTTAATACAAATATCACATTGCATTGTCTTTCTGAGCAAAGATAGGTGTTATTAAAGAACGTAAACACTTACATGTACAAGCACAATTAATAGACTGGTTTCACAATTGAAAGTGGCAAAATGTTTATATTGGACACTCACCTCTCAGTTGTTTTGCCTTTCATTTGCCTGTAATGTAGTCCAATATCGACTTTCAACCCAACGGTGACGAGTACAATCAATATTCATATTGGATGCGAAGTCATATAAAAATCTTTTTATTATATATATGCAATCAAACGCCAACAACGATTATTTCAAGTTTAATTTTAAACAAGCACAATAATTTATTTCAATATTCTGAAAATTCCTGGATGCTGTCATCTAGAACTGCATGATCTGTTGTTGAGGTAGAAGGCTGATTGTCCCGGCTCACCAAAATATCGGACTTCTCACGTTGTTTTTTGTCAGTAACGCTGCTGTAGTGATTTAAACTCTGTGCATTTTTGTGGCCAGTCAGTTGCATAATATCTACCGTGTCTATCGAGGCCTCTCGAAGACGCTCTACGGTTGTCTTTCTCCCTGAATGATTCGTTTTGCGTCCGGGTAACCCTGCTCCGTGTGGCATCTTTTTCATTATTTCGGACAGACTGTGTACCCCCATCCTCTGACATTTTAACCAGATTCCCCGTTTGCCAGTCGCGTAAAATGGATTTGGTTGAAGATAAAAGGGGGAATCTGGCTTTACCATCTCTAATGGTCTCCTGTAACAAAATGAAAATGAAAACAAATTTGTAAAAACTTTTCAAAATTTCAATGACAACAGATATATAAAAACTGTTTTACAATTTCTTTCAGGCCGAATACCTTTTCTGATTATAAATTCAGACCTACAGACATAGATTGCCAAATAGCAATTAAAACTTCAGACTTTTGTTTTTGAAGGATGTGATCACCTCCGCCGTGCCCCTCAAATATTTAAAAAAAAATACCCCTATGAACCTCCCATCTCTACATTTTCATTCACATGCAAGGGTTTAAACGCATTCAGAATCTTGTCGGAATAGTAGGCCTAACTTTGGATCAAAATATTAGTTTTCTTCCAGAAATAACATTTCACCAATCCAAGAGTCCTTCAGTTCGAAAATATACCATGAGAGTAAAATGTATACAAATATATAATGCACTGGCTGAAACTGTACCCTTATAACACCCTCATAACACTGATAAATTTCAGTGCTCGTCTCTTAGCTTGTAAAACGTCCCGAGTGAACTTAAACTCCTCACCCCGGATTAAGTTTATCTGGTAATTTTGTTGGCAAAGATATCGGTCCAAACTGGTCTGGATACATTTCAAAATAGTCGTCTCCATTCTTTTACTTCACCGACAAGTAAAACGATCGAAGAAACTGTTGAGCTGTGTGGGGGGTATGTCACAAAGATCAGTTACAAAATAATTTAACGTCGCATTTCGTTTTCTTTTTAGTGTTTTCTGGTATTTCACCCTCGACAAATTTACCTATATCAGCATCATCTAACATCTTGCAGAGACAAAACGACAGAAAAACGACTCCGCGGTGACGTCAGATTCGAACGTTACACATCATCGAACTGACGTAGTCGCTCTTCTCTCTGCCGATACCTGGATGAAAATCCAAGGTCGAGTTCGATTATGTGCTCGGCTTACGCCGAGGGTAATATCTGACGTAAGCAAAATCAGTTTGGTCTTCAGTGTTAAAATCGAGCGTGCAGGCACTAACGGAAGTAAGAAACGGCATGGTTGCCATGACTACTTGTTTATCTGCATATGAATAACACGGGCGCCATCTTGAAATCCGAGTGCACCCTGGCTACTTGGGGATTACGCGGCGCGGATAAATCGGTCACGTGATACACAAATTCCCAGCCGAAGAAAGTCGTTCGATTTACAGTTTCCCGTCTTCCGCGTACGCCGAATGCATAATCGAACTCGACCCAATAGCACTAACCAATATCAATTTCGGCTCCAATATTGACTGATATATGATCGACACGTGGTACAAATGCTAGTCTTTCAATGGTTACTGAATATTGGTTGTATAATAAGCTAATGTATTTATAATTTGCCCTACAGACGTCAAGAAATACACTGGTTGGTGTAAAGACAATAAACTGACTGACTTTCTGATTCACTTACGTCATCTAGCACATCAGACTAACATATTGACAAAAGGCTAAGAAACTAAATTTGGGATCTTGCACCAATACTAATATATAAGCGTAACATTTCCTTATAGCTAATGCTGTGGTGGTGAAATTACTTGATATATTTGGGTGTATTTAAACATATTTGTACAAAAAACGTATTAAATCTGTATGTATAATCATTCATTACACGATAAAATAATGATAGATTTATATCGTCCATTTTGTGACGGGAAGTAATTATTAGACACTCAGTTGATGGTTAATTTATGATGTTAATATCTTCAGGTCAGAGAATGTATACTCTTGTTATGAGGTTATTAACGTCTAGGTGACGATGTATGATGATTGGTTATTCGAGATTGTCTCTGGCAGCCAAGCTATATGTGAACAGTTTCATTATACCTGTCGAGACATCACATCGTCATTCCTGGTAAACTGAGGAATATAACCAAGATTGACGATATCCGAACGAAGCATTAAGTGGGACATCTTTGCATTCATCCATCATTTTGCATGTATCGTGTAGCTAAATGTCTGTGAAAGATGGCTTTGTTTTTTAAAAGATAGTTTGTATTTAGTGAGTAATGTTTCCTTCAACACAATATGCTCATCTCACTTACACGGCTTTCTGGGTGCATTGTAAAACATCAACAAACCAACAAATCACTTCGTAGGCCCAAAGTAACTAGCTGCCTTAAGTTGGACATGTTTATTCCTTTTAATATGATCAGATAGAATCGCTTACTGGCCCGAAAGGATTTCCGCAAACGTTCTTGCGTAATGTTTCTCAGGACAATAAACAGAACGTTATATCAGCTAAAAATAAAAAGTATATTTTCGCATTTTTAAAATAGGATACGAATTCCTCTCTTGTTTTGTTTTAGACAAGACCAAGCCAAACATATACGACAGTTACGTGTAATAAGACCTGATCATATATCACATTTAATCACAATAAATCAGACGGCAGCATTCATAGCATTCACTCAATCAAAACTTAAGTTCTCTTACTCTTGATTCAATGTCATGCCACATCCAAACTCTGTGCTTAGGGTGAGGATTAAATAGTCAATTTCGTATCTGTAAAACTTTTACAATCGATACGTAGATCATGCAAAGGCAACAAAGCTTTTGCTAAAAACTAAAAAAAAATCCAGAAAACATTTTGCAAAACAATGGATTCCCATTCAATTCCGAAGGCCATTTATATATATTAATAGAGGTAAAATACACAAGGAGTATTATTCAATCAGAGGTCTTACTAAAACGGCATAACGGAAAAAAAATGTCTGACTTTATTAATCATTTGTTTTCATTTTTCACTAAAGGTATATCTTATCCACCTATCAATTGAAGATGTTTTATGCAAAACTATAACAATCCGGGATTGGCAAACAGTGTACAAATTTATATCATACATCGGATATACAATAATGTAGTTAAACAACATGTACATGTAAGTATTGTTTAGACAATTTTTACTATTTTTGAAGCGTATCCCACGGGAAAAGTTCCATTTATTTAGCTTGTTTGAATACCGCACATTCTTCGCCATTGTAGAAATACTATCAATGTGTTATCTATGGCAAAAGGGTTGATTCGCGTAGGAAACTGACTTTAGATCGTTAGTCCTCAAAAACCACAGAATTCAGAAACTGTATTATTGCAATTTGACACCCAATAAGTCTACGTTAAATATATCAACACTATATGTATTAGTTATATTTTTAATTGTTGTAATTTTTTGCTTTTTAGAAAATATCAAGAAAGTTCGTGGGAGGTACACAGACAAACATATTGATAGGTCTTGTAAGATAATTGGTTTTGTTGGCAAACGGCTGTATGAAGTCTGTGAACACGAACTCATGGACAAATACACATATAAGCCCAGGAAAGCCAGTTATAAGTTGGACATTGAGAAGTTAATTTCCACAGACAAAGAATGTTCGGACAAAGAATGTCAACTTTTCGAAGTTATTGAAGGAAGGTCACGTCCAACCCTGTGAACACGAATTCATGGACAAATACACATATAAGCCTAGGTCCAAGAAAGACAGTTATAAGTTGGACATTGAGAAGTTTATTTCCACAGACAAAGAATGTTCGGACAAAAAATGTCAGCTTTTCGGAGTTATTGAAGAAAGGTCACACCCAACCTTCCCACAGTACCAGCATACACTATCAGTGAGGGCACCAGAGCAGTTAAAGTCAAGGCTGCTTAAATATAGTAGAAAGCTCGACACTGAGAGGGCTGTGTTAGAGAATGAAATAAAGCCAAATGATTTCATTAACTCTCGATTGTTATTTCCACTGTGGCACTCTTCTTGATGTGTACATTGCAGATGTTGCCTCTGTGGTATACAGACGAAATTAAATTGATGGTTTTACTTTACTTTTCGCCAAACGCCGGAGTATAGGATAACTGCCGAGCTACTGCCGATTCTTAAAAAATAATCGGCAGTCGGGAGGCGTTTATCCGGCTTAAACGTCAGTCTCCTTGTTTTGCCCCTGCAGATTATTTTTTTAAGAATCGTCTGGTGCAATCTGATGCTGGTGTCGTGTTACACGAAGTTCACTTCAATTAAACTCCGATACAATTTTTTTTAACGAAGGAAAGCATTTAAAGCGGCCTACACACGATCAAAATTTTTGACCAAAAAGTTGACATCAATTTTTTTGACAGCCACACACGATACAAAATTATTGATGCAATATCCAGTGTACGCCAAACTTTCGACATGGATGGACCTACAGCCTTGGCCCTTGCACTAGCTTTGGATCCGGAAAAAGGCGAAATTGCATCGGACAAAATGGTCTAAAAAATGGTATCCATAATGCGGGGAGCTGCCTGTACTGATCAATAACCTCCAGTAGGAATTTTTTCTCTTCTTTTGTTGGAGCCATGCCGATGTGCACGCGACTCTGTCCAGGCGGAAAATGAAAGATTGCGCAATATTTTGACGGGTTGACACACACGGGTCAAAACAGGTTTCAAAACCACTAGTTTGCGCAAATAAAATCTACTGAATTTGATCTCATCAAAATTTGCTGTCAACCTTTTTCGCCCGTCAATATCACCTACAGACGGTCAAAAAACCCGTCAAAAAAATTGAGGTCAACTTTTTGGTCAAAAATTTTGATCGTGTGTAGGCCGCTTTAGTGAGGTATTAATTTGATCAAAAAGTTAGATGCCCTTTCCCTGCATAAATCAGTTTTTCTTCTTAAATCTTCGCGTCTAGTTATATTGGCTTCTCTTAACTGAGCGATTTGAGAAAATACGGTAATTTAAATATTTGTTTATTGTATAATACAAAAAAAATCTACAATCTGTGTATCCAAATGCAAACAATCCGCATTTATTTACTCGTTTATTTAAAATCGTACATATCCAACAAACTGAATCCTTAAAGTCCTCCATTAAGACAAACCGGCTGTGATCCCTTTTCAAAAGGCCAATATCACTCATTATTATGAAGCAGCTATTGTTCGTTTCCAATGCCTGGTCAATCATATACATTTGAAGAATTAGTGTTGCATGTTTCAATCTGCAGACGATTCGTGAAATATAATCATCCGCTCGAACAATAGGGTGACGTCACAGGAGCCGTTTTAACAGAAATAATGGTTTACACTATTACGCCTTGCAATGAATTTTACTTGTCTAATTAAAATAAACCGGAAGTTATTGTAGCTTTGCCCAGATATCGCTGTTCAGTGGATAGTACCAAAGAGAGTAGATTGATAGTACTTTGTATTTAATAAATATATCAAAGTTATACAAAAACCAATTCAGAGCTAGAACCGCATTGATATTAGTAGAATCGTCACTAAATTATATTTACGGTCAAAGGGACAAAACTCTTATTGCCATCTAGAGGAAAACGCCAAAACGCGGGTCACTTCCCTTGCACAGAGTTGGCTGACCTACATGCACATTCAGTGTTAAATGACTACAACTACAACGGCATGGTTTTAAAAGTAAGCTACGCCACCGTGACCTTCCAATAGTATTATTATTTAATTAAACTCTATAACACCTTTGATCACGAGGGCCATTCTTTTGAGACCAAAGGTTATCCCTTAGTTATTTTGTCTAAATGTTGGAAGTCAGCAGCTGAGGTAACAGTTCAATTACAAGCATGGTTCCAATGCCCTATAAAACACATTAAGGAAATGACTTTGAGTCAACCTTTGGACCGTACACTGATCTAAAGTGATTTGATGGGCAAATGTTAAGTTAGGAAAGCTCTTATAATCGGGTAATGTTAGATTAACTGGCATTCAAAAGACATTGCATCAAGAGAGCTCTATGTGAATTGTTAAATTTTTTTCAAGCCACATGCTTATTACATGTATATATATATTCAAGTGTTCGAACATTTTATAAACACAAAGTTCTCAAACCCAACTCATGAAAGGAAATCTCTCTCCAATGAGGCAGTACAGGATGTTTACAACTTCTCATCACTATTGACTTTACACTGCCATCCACATCTGTCCCGACATAGAGTACAACAGGAACGTAGCTGACAGACACAATCCCTGCTTTTTGTACAGCTCTCGGAGTTGAGACAGCTCGTTCGTTTACGTTGTTTCTCGGTACAGTATTTGTCCATCTCAGAGAAAATCCTGAATGACTTTGGGCCAACCTTTCGACCGTACTCTGATCTAAAATGATTTGATGGGCAAATGTTAGGTAAGGAAAGCTCTAAAAACAGGCTATATCAGAGTAACTGACATGGTCTAGCATTTTCTTTGGCATTGTATCAGCTCTATGTAAATTGTTAAACTTTAATTTTTTCAAGCCCCACCCCTATTACATGTATGTATATCTAAGTGTTCGAACATTTTATAAAGACAAAGTTCTCAAAACCAACACCTACAAGGAAATCTCTCTCCAATGAGGCAGTACAGGATGTTTACAACTTCTCATTACTATTGACAGGATGTTTACAACTTCTCATCACTATTGGCTTTACATTGACATTCACATCTGTTCCGACATAGAGTACAACAGGAACATAGCTGGCAGGCACAATCCCGACTTTTTTGTTGAGACAGCTCGTTCGTTTACGCAGTTTCTCAGTATAGTGCTTATCCAAAAAGAGAGAACATATACCCTGAGACACTTGATTTCACCATTGGTTATACCCTTATTTAACGATCTCATATCATCCCATGTAGGAGCCATGAGACTTCTCACACCATACAACTGGCAGTAGACTCGGGTGTTGTCCCTAACAGCGACTTAACCTGACAGCGATCCACTCACAACCCTGTTCTGGTCCTCCGTTTGTAATTCCCCATGGTACTGAAAAACATCCTCGTCTCAACACCAGGTTTTCCACTGTAGGCAGCATCCTTTAACTTGTACATGATTTCTCCATAAAGCATTCCAACAGTGTGAAGACTACTGCAAATAAATATACATGTATATTTTATTTTCATTAACAACACTTTCTATCTACATATGGTGCTGAGGCAAGCAGCAGTTCTGGAAAAATATGGAATTCTGTTGAGTTAAAATCTTCTTGCAATGTATGTGAGAGAAGGCAATTGACCAAAGAATATTCAAGCAAAAAACAGTTCCTTTAAAAAAAGTATTTTAGTAGCAAAAGAAAAACGACAAATCGGTCTATACAGCGAAATTAAGATTTTACAGTTACCTCATTTTGCCTTTGTATGGCAGTATTGGCTTTACATTGGCATTCACATCTGTTCCGACATAGAGTACAACAGGAACATAGCTGGCAGACACAATCCCGGCCTTTTGTACAGCTCTTGGAGTTGAGACAACTCGTTCGTTTACGCTGTTTCTCAATATAGTATTTGTTCATCTCTGGCAGCTCCAACAAAGAGAGAACATGTACCCTGAGACACTTGATTTCACCATTGGTAATTCCCTTATTTAACGATCTCATATCATCCGATGCACGAGACACCATACAACTGGCAGTAGGCTCGGGAGTTGTCCCTAACAGCGGCTACCTACTTCCTGTCAATACTCCAGCAATGTTCTTGGTGGACCCCAATGAACAAGATACGAAATGTTAGGAATGTTAATACCCATTCCAAAAGCAACAGTTGCTATAACAAGTCTGACGTTCCCTTCAAGGTCCGCAGATCCATTCACAACCCTGTTTTGGTTCTCCGTTTCCAATTCCCCATGGTACTGAAAAAACATCCTTGTCTCAACACCATGTTTTCCACTGTAGGCAGCATCCTTTAATTTGTACATGTTTTCTCCATAAAGTATTCCAGCAGTGTGAAGACTACTGCAAATAAATATACATGTATATTTTCATTAATGCTATAACCCTATTCCTACTTATAACTTATTGACAATTTCAATATTTCGGCAAAGATATATTTGTCATCTTCAGGAAAATGTGATGAGGTAAATACAGATACAGATACAAGAATAATATGTGATTTCTAGAGAACAAAGAGAGAATGGCAGTAGACTTATATATATATAAGCAATTAACAACAGCAGTAGGTGGTTAAGACAGATCAGGCTTAGGAATAAACAAAATTGCAAACATCATACAATTCTGTTAACACAGATCAGACAATGATAGGAACAAACTGACGTAATAAACGAGCAAAAAGGGACAAATATATCTAACCGTATCTGCAGGGGGTTAAGGTGAATTGGACCTGGGATGAATATGGAAGGGATATGGAACGCCTTTGTTTTGCAGTCAGTCGACTGGCAGTTGTTTAGCTCGCTATTGTTCTTCTCAGACTCCCAGTGACGGCATTCTGATCCGCTTAGAGAATAGCCGAAAGCCGTGTTGTGTATTCCGATTCATTCTGAACCAATCGAGATCTCGTGCCATTCTACGAGATCTTCAACTCGAGACATGGCTCGAGAGCCGTCGCACTCCATTTTGCGCATAGTTAACTGCAAGAAATCTACTGAGAATTTTTAATCTATATACTATTTATTTATCTGTTCTATTCTGTTCGCAAACATGTAACCCTATTATAATATGCTGCATTGCAGGTTCTTAGGGCAGAAATACTTGTAAAAAATCAAAAATATATTCGGCACTACATTAGCTCTTAAATACATTCTAAAACAAGATGGCAGCGCCCATGGATGTCAAGGCAAAATATGATATGGACTTCAAGGTATTTCAAGGTATATTATATGTATTAGGAGAGTAGCAATCAATATAACAAAACAGGTAGCCAGCGGCTTAAACGTTACCTACCAGAATTATATCGAATATCTCTCTACACAACCGAGTCAACTATCAGTGTCACGTGTCGTTGTTTACAATTATAAGGACGTGGACAGCAGTGGTCTCCCTTTGTGTTAAAACATGTCACTCAATCGTTTTAGAGTTGATATCTCAACGAATGGCAGTAGGATCAATCTCTATTTTAGATTGATTCTGAACCATACCGATGCCGTTGATATATGGGCTGCGCATGCCCGTTTGTAAGCTAGCAACAGAAAACAATCGCCATTTTTAATATTCTGACAGTGTTGCTAGCTTATAAATAGGCATGCGCAGCCCATATATCAACGACACCGGTATGGTTCGGAATGAATCGGAATACACAACACGGCTTTCGGCTATTCTCTAAGCGGATGAGAATGCCGTCACGGGGAGTCTGAGAAGAACAATAGCGAGCTAAACAACTGCCAGTCGACTGACTATTGGACTAATGCTAATAATAGAAATAACAGTGCAATTCTACAGGTTAGTTCTCCACATGCCCGAACACAATGATTTTATTATATAGTTTCTGCGAGTGTATGAATGTAAAATAAGATCACACCTTACTGCAGCCTTACTTAAATCGTAGTGCTATGATATGTAGTGTTGTCACCACAATGAATAATATACAACGAATGTTCAAATTCGTAACACTGCCCCCACCTAACAAATATCATTTGGTCCTCCTAATGCAATATGGACAACAGAAGAGATAAACTGCAATTCAAGTGATTTAATAATGAAAACTCAACAGGGAATAACATGACAATGATAATGAACTATTTACAAGTCTTCGTTAAAGTGGCATGAGCTGTCAAAATTCACACTTTTTTCATTATTTCTGATCGTTACGACAGCAATAGGCTTTGAAGGCCATCTCAAAACTAAAGGATTAGCGTTGGAATGAGGTAAATCCATACAGTATGTGGTCTGTACGAACCGGAATAGTGTTCGAAAAGTAAACAAAATTTAAATAACCGGGACGACCATTCATTCATTCTAATGTAAAGTTTGTTAAAAACAATACTTTATCGTACATTCTCGAGGCTAGAAACACTAAAAAAAGCTTCTGAATTATACTTCTTGAGAAAAATAGCCGATAATTTCAACATTCTGTTCTTACGTGAAAATATCAACATTTTGGCAGCTCATGCCACTTTAAGTGCATGTATTCTATGCTCCAGCAGGGTTTTGAAGCCATCCAGTTGGTTATACTCGGCCTCTGAGAGAAGCTCCTGTAAATATCTCCTCTCAAAGGGAAGCGCTGCCACAACAAACTTCGCTCCATTCCGCAGGTAATGTAAAATATGCCGAAAGTGGGCCGGTTCCCTGTCAACGTAAAATACAGAAAATTGTCCAGCCTTCTCTACTGGTTCAAATGCCCACTTTGGATCCACAAAGATGGAGAGGATAGAGGCTGGATCCACAGACAATGTGGTGGTCTCGGACCTGCACCCCCCCCCCCCCACACACACACACACACACATTCAGAATGACCCTTGACGACTGTTGTAGCTGCAGGGTTTTAGCCATTTTACCTGATCTTGGTATCGAGCACGGCGGGTTGTATATAACACTCTTTCTGTCGCCAGGTGTCCCTCCTTCTCTGCAAGGGCGACTGAAGTTTGACCGGGCACACCGAATAGGGCGAAGAAGAGCTGATACTGATAGGTGTAGGCCCATCGTTGTGAAGTTCACTTACTATAAAGATAGAGAGATGGTCAGAGAGAAAGCTATGTCCCTACGAAACCGTTTGAGGGAAAACAACGTGTGGGTTTCTGAACAACTACCAAGCGATGTTCATTTTGAGAGGAAAAGGATGATGCCTGAATATATCAAGGCTAAGGAGATGAACCAACATGTCCGATGGCAAGGTAGGAAGTTATTAGTTGACGGTAAAGTAGTTCAACCTGGTAACAATAATAGTAAACCTGTCTATAAGCCAACAGCTGGCAACCGTGATACTCGTCCCACCACTGTAAATAGATAGGGGGAAGATGAAGACAAATTAAAAATTCTATCTTGGAATGTTGATGGTTTAACGGAGGAACTGAAAGGAAGTAGTGAGTTTTGTGACTTTCTCAGTAAAAGCGATATCTTGATTCTAGCTGAAACGTGGACATCAAAGACAAGCAGTTTGTCACTTTCAGGTTTTAAACACTTTCATTCTTTTAGGCCATACGTGCACAAACGAGCCAAGAGAAATAGTGGTGGTATAGTTGTTTACTTTAAAAAAGAAATCTCGGAAGGCATAAAATGTGTAAAACAAAGTGATTGGTTTATTTGGTTCAAACTGAACAGTGGTTATTTTCAAAATGCCTCTGATATCTATTTCTGTGCTATTTATATGCCACCAGAAAACTCTACATATTACAATGTGAATAGGGACAATCTGTTTGATAAGCTGCAGAGTGACGTTGAATGTTTTTCACAGCTAGGTAAAGTGTTTGTGGCCGGTGACCTAAATGCCCGTACAGGTAACAAGCCAGATTATATAACCAATGACTATGTGATCCCAGGTATTGACATTCCACAATCATTGGACTCCCACTGTGTGGACAGAGACTCGTCGGACAATAAAATAAACTCCTTTGGTACACAGCTACTGGACTTGTGTAAGGCAACTGGTTTACGTATAGCGAATGGGAGGCTCTCGCTCGATACACCGAAAGGTGCATACACCTTTTGTTGTAGGTCGGGTAATAGTGTTATAGACTATGTTTTATTAGACCAAACCTCTTTTGATATGATTGATAAATTTAAAGTGAATGAATTGACAGAGTGGTCTCCCCATTGTCCTATTTCTTTTGACCTTATTGTTGGGCTAAAACACAATCGATTATCTAAAAATAATACTACCATAGATAAAATGATATGGAATGAGGAATATAAAGAGGAATTTAGAAACAAATTAGAAAATTGTAGAGAAGAATTAGAATTAATTGTACATGCTGAAAGTCCGGATAACTCAATACATATTCAAGTAGAAAAGGTAACATCAATAATTCAAAATAATGCAGAACCTTTTTTTAAAAAAAGTTTCATTTTTGACAAAGATAATTGTAAGTTTGTAGCAACTCGAACACAGCAGGCAAAATGGTTTAACGCAAAATGTAAACAGACAAAACAAGATTATAAAAAGTCCCTTCAAAAATATAACACTACTCATTCTGATCTTGATAGATTGACTATGTGTGAACTGAAAAAAATATACAAAAATACATGTAAACATAGTAAGCAAAGCTTTAAGCGCAAACAGGCAACAGAAATAGGTGAAATGAAGTATAAAAACCCAAAGAAGTTTTGGAAATATTTCAGTAAGAATAAATCATGTATTGATAATACAGATTTAACCACTTCAGATTTTCATGACTTTTTCAGCTCAATGTTTAAGGATGTACCTCAGCCTTTCGTCAATAGCGAGTCGCCTCTAGATGGTGAAGTTATTTATGATGAATTAAATAAAGAAATAACTCTTGACGAAATTAAAAAACAAATCCAGGCGTTAAAATGTAACAAAGCTCACGGTCCTGACCAGATTCTAAATGAATTTCTAAAATCTGGAGTTGAAGTTTTAGCTCCAGTATTTCATAAACTATTTAACAATGTATTAAATTCTGGCGAGTTCCCCAAAATATGGCTAGAAGGTATTATTTTACCTATTCATAAGAAAGGTGACATAGACGACGTTAATAATTACAGAGGAATAACTCTAACTAGTTGTCTATCTAAATTGTTTACTGCTATATTGAATAATAGGCTTACAAAGTGGGGTGATTTAAACAATAAAGTTTCAGATGCACAATTTGGATTTAGAGAAGGGGTTGGAACCACAGATGCAATATTTGCTCTCTATGGTTTAATTACATCTCACATTGGCTATGGAAAACGATTATATTGTGCTTTTGTTGATTTTAAAAAGGCTTTCGATTCTGTTAATCGTAAGTTTCTATGGTATAAATTATTTAAACTTGGTATTCGTGGTAAAATGCTGGACATAATTCGATCTCTATATGACAATGTTAAATCTTATGTTCAATATGCAGGCTGTAAATCCGATAAGTTCACATGTCAGACCGGCCTTAGACAAGGGGAGGTCTTGTCAGCCATTATGTTCATATTGTTTATTGAAGATTTTGAAAATTACTTAATTCAAGGTTCTTCTGATTGTATAGAAATTAATGACCTAACAATTTTTCTTCTGTTATACGCCGATGATTTGGTTTTGTTTTCAACAAGTATAGAAGGTCTCCAAAATTCTCTAAATGTCTTATCAGAATATTGTAATGATTTGGGATATGAATGTGAATGTAGATAAGACAAAAATAATGGTTTTTCGAAAGGGAGGTGTATTAAGACCCAGAGAAACTTGGTACTATAACGGTACAAACATTGAAGTTGTTAAATCATTTGTTTACTTGGGGCTGATGTTTTCACAAAACGGGAACTTTATTTTGGCTCAGAACATTTAAGCAGACAAGGGGCTAAAGGCGAGTAATATTTTATCACATAATGTTAGAAAATATGGAATAGATTGTAAGTTACAGTGTGAATTATTTGACACTTTTGTTGCTGCTATTCTGAACTATGGCTGTGAAGCCTGGGGATTCCATAAAGCACCTGTTATAGAAAGAATCCATAGAAAATTTTGTAAACAAATTTTAAATGTAAACTCATCAACTCCTAATGCCGCTGTATACGGCGAGTTAGGCAGACTGCCACTTTATTACACTCGTATTTATAGAATTGTAAAATTTTGGTTTAAATTGTTTTATTCTGAGAATTGCATTTTAAGTGCTGTATACCACAAATTGAATGACCAGTCAAATGTAAGGGGAGGTAATTGGATTTCTAAGATGAAGGGAATTTTAGATACGACTGGCTTTGGGGAGGTTTTCCATTACCCAATGTCAGTAAATACACGATTGTTTTTGCCATTATTTAAACTTAGACTAAAAGATATGTATATAGCGGAATGGGTTGAAACGCTAGAGTCACCTAGGTTACAATGTTACAAAAAAATAAAAACATATTTCGAATTTGAGCCATATTTGCTAAAGGTAAGAAACATTAAGCAGCGGTCAGAATTGACACGACTAAGAACATCGAGTCATAAGTTATTGATCGAAACTGGTAGGCACGGAAGTAATAGACTAGAAAGAAACGAGAGAAAATGCAACTTTTGTTTATTGAATGACATTGAAGACGAGTATCATTTTTTATTAATATGCCCATTGTACCACAACCTTCGTGTAATGTTTTTGGATAAATATTATTACAACAGACCAAGTGTAATGAAATGTTGTGAACTATTGGCCGTAAACCAACAAGGTAAACTTCGTAAATTAGCCCGCTTTATCCAGGCTGCTTTGAAAATGAGAACAGATTACAATGTATACTGATTATATTTATGAACACTAAAACACACGGGTACAGGTAAAATCTTCTTATCTAAAATAACCATTGCGATAAGTTTCTAATTGTGTTAAAAAGAGGTATATCAAATTGTGTTAAAAAGAGGTATATCAAATTGTGTTAAAAAGAGGTATATCAAACTGTGTTAAAAAGAGGTATATCAAATTGTGTTAAAAAGAGGTATATCAAATTGTGTTGAAAGGAGGTATATCAAATTGTGTTAAAAGGAGGTATATCAAATTGTGTTAAAAAGAGGTATATCAAATTGTGTTGAAAGGAGGTATATCAAACTGTGTTAAAAAGAGGTATATCAAATTGTGTTGAAAGGAGGTATATCAAATTGTGTTAAATAGAGGTATATCAAATTGTGTTAAAAAGAGGTATACCATTATATAATGTACATGATATATATTGTGTAAGATATAAATCTATATGCATGTATATATATATATTTATATATAATAATGAACACTGAAACACGCGAGCACGGGGAAAATCTTCTTGTCTAAAATAGCCATGGAGACATGTTTCTGGTTGTGTGGAAATGAGGTATACCATTTGGACCCTTATACCCACTCATAAATTGTTGCAATATATATCTATATCTATGTGTATTTATGTATGTATGTGTATATATATGACCAATTGCCATTATAGAAAACCATTTGTCTTCGTCTAATCTATATACTAAATGAACGCCATGTTACTGTATTATTAAGTGTAAAAAATATTGTACATTTTTATGACATTTTAGGCAAAAGGCAGAGATGCCTACGCCTTAATAAAGATTCAGACTGTCGGCCTCCGTTTCATCGTCCTTCATCGACAGGGTGTCGGACAATGTTGTTTTCTCGTCAATATAGACGGCATCAGACTCGGAGCGACGTAGTTCCTCCAGCAGGGTGGCCCTGCAGGTGACCTCCGACTCTGTGATGGATGACACCGTTATGGGTGGACAGTACTCGGCTGCAAACAACCTCTTGTCGCCTTGTCGGGGACGCGTTGTCACTTTCCGTTTTCTCGGCATAGACTCAACCCTTCGTGACAGGTTTTCCCCTTCCTATATAATTTCTGTGACGATTTTGGTTTTAAATTCCCTTATCTGCTCTTAAGCCTTCGTGCCCGTCTCCAAATAAAGACAACGCCTCCCCTGGACAGCCGTCATGGGGAGAGTCTTTCCTCACAAACACACGCGAAGACTTGCCGCACCGCCAGCCAAAGCATGCGTGCTGCTCCAGAGCATGTCGGCGTGCCGCAAATTCTTTCTGAAATGCAGGTCCCGACATATGGTGCTCCTCCATGTCCTGAATTTCGTCTGCAAACACAAAAAACCCAGAAGCAAGAACATCGTTAGTAAAGCCGGCCGCACACTGCCATTGCGGTCTGCGATTTTTCACCGGCGGCTCGAGCCGCAGTGTCGCAAGCCTCGGTGTGCTGTGAACGACGCAGCCATTTGAGGCTTACGGTCCGTGACGCAGCCATGATCGCAAGCATCAAAATGATTTGATATTTGCCGGCGTCTTATTCACCGGCGTCCCCAAACACAAGCAGTGTGCGTGGAACCTCGCCGTCTTTTATATTGCCGTAAGGCACTCGACCAATTAGAAAAAGGTCTTCCTGCCACGTGGTTTGAAAATGTCAGCCCTTGAGGAGACGATACCGTCTGAATTTTGGTCCGAAGATACTTTGTTAGTTGACCTGTGGCAGAAATATGTCAACTTATATGATACAAACTTACCGGAATTCAACGACCGTGTCCAGAAGTCTTTGACGATAAAACAGATTGCTGGACAACATTTCGACATAGTTCTTGTAAGACCGAATGTTTTCTTCCTCTAATTTAGCAGACTGTGATAGTCTCCATAAACGTGTCGCCTTAACAACTAATGGCGTCTCGTCTAGCAGGCTTTAGTTTATCGGAAAGCGCCATGTTTTCTTGGAGCTACGAACCCAAAATTATGTCATAATCGGATATGTTCGGAAAAATCGCGCCAAAACTTTACTGTTCACCGCAGTGGTTTGTAAATGGGCGCCGGTGAATACGGCGCCGATCAGAGTGGTAGACCGCAAGTGCAGTGTGCGCCCGGCTTAATAGTGGAATTCTCGGAATCGTTCAGGTTTACGGCTAAGTCGTTTAGGTCTTTCATCATTATCTAGCAGCACATTTTCAGAAACTATATACTGTCCTCAGCAGTCAAATTGCAAGACTCTGGGTCGTCAATATGTTCAAGGCCAGAAGGGCCTGCACACGCATTCGGGGAAGTATGTTGCGTCACCGGCTCATCGACAGGTAACTCATCAGTGGAATACTTAAACCAAGTTGGTTGGTTTTCCCCAGTCTAAGACTTTATTCGATCGTCATGTACAACTATCGGTTTTGACTTCAAGAATTGTGGAATCAGATATGTCACGTCAGTTAAAGACTTAATGGCAATGAAAGGACCATGCCACTGTCCCTGCAACTTTGGACTTAATCCCTTCTGTCTGTTTGGTCTAAAGAGCCAAACTGCGTCTCCGGGTTGGTACAGTTTGTGTTCAATGTTATGATCATAGTTTTTCTTCATGCGATCGCTTGCCAGTTTCAGGTTACTTCTGGCAAGTTTGTGAACATTCTCCGTACGAACAGACAGTTCGAAGGCTCAGTCAGTAACTAAGTCTTCCGAGCATTGAATCAATCTGAAGAGATATCTCTCTGCCAAGCATCATTTTGCAGGGGGTTTCACCAGTGGTGGCATGTACAGATGATCTGTAGGCCATCATAACCAGAGGTAAATACTGATCCCAGTCTTCAATGGTGGGAAGCAAGAAAATGACGATAGCATGTTTTCAATGGTCAAGTTCATGCGTTCGACCATACCATCAGACTGTGGGCGGAAAGGAGTTCTAGTTTTCTGAGATCCCCGAAGTTTGCACATTTCAGCAAATACTCGCGATTCGAAATTTGTTCCCTGATCTGAGTGTATCTGTCGGGGAACACCGAACACAGAAACTGCGTGTTCAATCAGCTTAGAGGCTATGGTTACAGCCTCTTGTTTTTTTTATAGGAATGGCTTCCATCCACTTGGTAAAGTAATCCCCGACTACAAGTATAAACTTGTTACCACCATCTGTGATAGGAAGCGGACCTAAGACGTCAACCGCAACCCGTTCAAATGGAACCCCGACATTATACTGTTTCATAGGTGCCTTTGCCTTCCGATGCGGCCTTTTGCGTGAGGCACATAATTATATCACATACTTTACAAAACTGCATGACGTCCAGCCTCAAGCTAAACCAAAAGAAACCATCTCTAACTTTTTGCAGCGTCCTTTGGACTCCCAGATGTCCACCTGTTGGGACACTGTGTAACTCAGTAAGCACCATTTTTCTCAAAGGGGGAGGAATAACTAGGTGTCACTGTACTTTACTGCCGTCGCCACTTTCCCATCGTCTATACAGGATATCATTTCTAATGTACAGCGACTCGAATCTTAACCAATAAAACTTCAGTGCATTGCCATGGTGGGAAATCTCATGACGTTCTGGCCGCGTATCTGCCTGCTTCCATGTAATGATAAGACCTAATGCACTATCTTCCCTCTGTAGTCCGGCAACGTCCGGAAGGGATATGCCATCACCCAAGTTTCCCTTTGACTGAGCTGTGGGCTTGGGCTTCTTATGACAAATTCTAGAGCAAGGTACGCAATTGTCAGCTTGACAATGATCTTTCTCACACCGATTCTTTTCTTTCTCTTCAAGACGATCAGTGTTTGCAAATGTCATCAGAACAAGGTCTGCGTGACAAGGCGTCTGCATTTGAATGCCCACGCCCCTGTCGGTATTCAATTTTCATGTCATATACGGAAAGCAATTCTAACCACCTGGCTACTTGGCCTTCCGGGTTTTTGATTGATTGTTTGGTGTTTTACGCCGCGCTCAAGATTATTTCACTTATATGGCGGCGTTGCCAGTTTTATTGTGGGAGGAAACCGGGCTCTATGCCCGGAGGAAACCCACGGCCTTCCGTTGGTAACTGGCAACCATCCCACATAGGTCGTTCGAGTGAAAACCCAGTCAGAAAATTTACCAATTTTTTGGACTGAGTGGGAATCGAACCCGCGACCCATTGGCGGAAGGCTGTTCGGATTAAGCGTCCAACGCTCTACCTACTGAGCCACGGAGGCCCCTCCGGGTTTTTGAAATTCAGCAACTACTTCAACGCACCATGGTCTGACCTAACTAAGAAGTGTCTTCCATAAAGATAGTAATGAAAGTGTTTTACTGCCAATACTACTGCCAGTAGCTCACGTCTTGTGACACAATACCGCTTTCCTGCTAGCGAGAAAGATTTGCTGTAGTAAGCTATTACTCTTTCTTTTCCATCTTGTATTTGCGATAAGACTGCGCCAACATGTTTCTACTACTCCACTTATTTTAGTGGAATACATTAGGAGTATTATTCAATTAGAGGTCTTACTAAAACGGCATAACGGAAGAAAATGTCTGACTTTATTAATCCTTTGTTTTCATTTTTCACTTAAGGTATGCCTTATCCACCTATCAATTGAAGATATTTTATCCAAAACTATAACAATCCGGGAGTGGCAAACAGTGTACAAATTTATATTATACATCGGATATACAATAATATAGTTAAACAACATGTATATGTAAGTATTGTTTAGACAATTTTTACTATTTTTGAAGCGTATCCCACGGGAAAAGTTCCATTTATTTAGCTTGTTTAAATACCGCACATTCTTCGCCATTGTAGAAATACTACCGATGTGTTATCTATGGCAAAAGTGTAGGAAACTGACTGTAGGTCGTTAGTCCTCAAAACCCAAAGAATACAGAAACTGTATTATTGCAATTTGACACCCAAGAAGTCTACGTTAAATATATCAACTCTATATGTATTAGTTATATTTTTAATTGATGTATTTTTTTCCTTTGTAGAAAATATCAAGAAAGTTTGTGGGAGGTACACAGACAAACAGATTGATAGGTCTAGTAAGATAATTGGTTTTGTTGGCAAACGGCTGGATGAAGTCTGTGAACACGAACTCATGGACAAATACACATATAAGCCCAGGAAAGCCAGTTATAAGTTGGACATTGAGAAGTTTATTTCCACAGACAATGTCGGAAGGTTCGGAGTTATTGAAGGAAGGTCACATCCAACCTTCCCGCAATACCAGCATCCACTATCAGTGAGGGCACCAGAGCAGTTAAAGTCAAGGCTGCTTAAAAAGTGTAGAAAGCTCGACACTGAGAGGGCTGTGTTAGAGATGGAGTGGGTGAAATAAAACCAAATGATTTCATTAACTCTCGATTGTTAATTCCACTGTGGTACTCTTCTTGATGTGTGCATTGCAGATGTTGCCTCTGTGGTATACAGACCAAAAAACTGAAAAACGAAGAGACGAAATTAAATTGATGGTTTTACTTTTCCCCAAACGCCAGAACACACCAACACAAATTACAATGAAAAAAATGCCAATAACTGATAAGTATAGGATAAATGCCGAGCTACTGCCGATTCTTAAAAAAATCGGCAGTGGCGAGGCGTTTATCCGGCTTAAACGTCAGTCTCTTTGTTTCGCCCGTGCTGATTTTTTTTTTATTCTTAAGAATCGTCTGGTGCAATCTGAGCCTGGTGTCGTGTTACACGAAGTTCGCTTCAAGTAAGGTCTGATATGGTATGACTTGAGCTGTACATATTGGGAAATACTTTTCCAGAAATATTATTTTATTAGGTGTCCAAAAATATTGCCAGATTGTCAGTTCATTTATATACTTAGCGCCATTAAAAACGCACGGTTGAATTTTATGTTTCTACCCCAGTAAGGCTATTGGCCATTTACGTTTTGTTGTTTATTGTTAGTTCGAGTTGAGTTGTAATAACTGGATAACATGTGGTGTTCCCGACGCGCCTGTCGTGAACATTACGCAACATTTCCTAATAACGTCCATTGAATGTTTCGGCGTCACTGAGAACAGCTTTCAGGGCTCATTTGTCGTGGGTTCAACACTTTACACGAAGCTCAGCATAAAGACGAAAACAAAATCAGAAAACGTTACCATGACCCGACTTACGACACAACAAAGGGAACGTGCCAATGTTGCCGACCGACCACGCCCTGGTCAGCCAAGAGTCACTACAGCCCGCCAGGATCGGTACATCGGTTTGTTGCACACACGTGACCGATTTCGCACCGCGACACAGACTGTCAATTTTCTCAAAATATTTTACATTCTTTGGGTCGTGCGTTTTTAATGGCGCTAAGTATACTTGTAAAGTTGATCATGTGTTGGAAAAACAAAATATTTTTTTCTGAATTTTTTTCTGCATAAATCAGTTTTTCTTCCGATATACAGCCTTTGTTCCGCTACACACCATATAAAACAAGCCTGCTTTGTTTTAAATTTGACTTAAATCTCCACTTCTAGTTACATTGGCTTCTCTTAACTGAGCGATTTGATAAAATACGGTAATTTAAATATTTTTTTATTGTATTGTACAAAACAAATCTACAATTTGTGTCTTCAAATGCAAACAATCCGCATTTATTTACTCGTTTATTCAAAATCATACATATCCAAACTGAATCCTTAAAGCATTAAGACAAACCGGCTGTGATCCCCTTTCATAAGGCAAACATCACTCTTTCGTATAAAGCAGCTATTGTTCGTTTCCAATGCCTTGTAATTCATTAACATATGAAGGCTTGTGTTGCATGTATGAGTCTGCAGACGATTCATGAGAAATAATCATCCGCTCGAACAAAAGGGTGACGTCACAGGAGCCGTTAAATAGAAATAATGGTTAAACCTATTACGTCTTCTTCACAAGTACAATGAATTTTACTTGTCTAATCAAAATAAACCGAAAGTTAAAAGTAGCTTTGCCCGTATATCGCTGTTCTGTGGATAGTACCAAAGAGAGTAGATTGATAGTACTTTGTATTTAATAAATATATCAAAGTTGTACAAAAACCAATTCAGAGCTAGAACCGCATTGATACTAGTACAATCCTCACTAAATTATATTTACGGTCAAAGGGACAAAACTCTTATTGCCAACTCCCTTGCACAGAGTTGGCTGACCATGCATGCACATTCAGTGTTAAATGACTACAACTACAACGCCACCTTGACCTTCCAATAGTATTATTATTTAATTAAACTCTATACAGCTAAGTTGTGTGCGTCAAAATGACGCACAGTGGTTTATCCTACACCATGGTACACAAGTAAAAGTTACAAACACATAAAACTATACTATACCTGAAAAACGAAATTTAATTGATGGTTTTACTTTTCGCCAAACGCCGGAACACACCAAGACAAATTACCCGAGAACTAAACTATGGGCTTTCAAAGTAATCTCCCTTAGACCATCATTAACCGCTAGTGCATCGAGGCGAATAAACGAAAAATGTTTGAGAGGAACTAGTCACACAGATGACAACCAGGTGATGGGAAATAGGTCATCACCCACTCAGTTGCCATGTGCATGGTACACACGAAGAAAAGGTTCCTGACAAGAGGAGAGACAGACAGGTGGATACTGGGCAATCTCCCACTAACCTGTCTCTACCCTTTTTTGGAACAGTCATGGTGATACCATTTGTTTTTTTACATGTATATGAATAATCATTTTTTGTCTATTTTATTGCATATTATTTTATTGATTTTAAGGGCCTTGGGTAAAAATATAGTAAACAAATACAGGATATCAACACAGCGTGTTGTTCTGGGCGCTTGTATCAGCCCGAGTGATTGGATGCGGAGTGAAGTAGCAACCGAGACCGAATTTCGAGGCTGCTGTGTAATTACACCTTTAATCACGAGGGCCAGCCTTTTGAGATTGATTGATTGGAGTTTTACGCCGCACTCAAGATTATTTCACTTATATGGCGGCGAATAGAAGTTTTAATCAGACAGGCCCGTTTACATCAAAAATACAATAAAATAAAAAGGACGGAAATATATTTATGAAACATGTTAAAAAGAGTGTAAATCACTATTTTGGAGGTTAAAAGGACATGCAATTTTAAAATGATCTCCAAAAATAATATATGAACATATGTATATTACAATAAAAATTCAAATTTTATGGTATAAACCAATCTGTTTTAAAAATGTTATAATAATAGGGCTTTTCACCTTGGTGAAAAGCTCATTCATGGAGTTTGCCTTGAACCGGCGATTTTTCACCATGGCAAACTCCACACACTCTAAAAGAACATGTTTGATGTCGAATTGGCCATCACAAGGGATGCACCACGGATGGGGATCCCCCGCGAGTACATGTCGGTGTGATAAAAAAGGAATGGCCAATTCGACATCTGGATAAAACCACCTTTTCTTTTCTTGACAGAGAAGAAGGGAAAGTGGCGAGACTGATCTTTGCCTGTATTTCCGCAAGTTTGTTATTTTGTCGTTTTTGTGCATCCCACGAAGTTTGCCAAATCTGTTCGGTGTATTTGACTATCTTCGGTCTGAAGTCAGAATATGGTACTTCGACCGAAGATACTGATTTGGTCAAAGCAGATTTGGCTTCACTGTCCGCGACTGTGTTACCATAGATGCCACAATGACTGGGCACCCAACAAAACACAACTTCCTTACCCGCAGATGTTAACAAATCGTGTATGTGTAGAATGGTACGAATTAGCGGGTTTTTAAATTTCCTGTGTTCAATAGCCAAGAGGCTCGACAAAGAAAAAATTGAACTGGATGAAGGAAGGCAGAGGGAAGCGACATTACGGCCAAACACTGCCACAGCAGCAACCCGACCGCCATCCTTCGATCCATCTGTGTAAAGGAAGCTATGTTCAGAAAAGTTATTCTTAATCTCAGCAAATTGTTGTTGGATTATTAGAGGATTCGTGGTAGACTTGTCGTGCTGGCGGGTGTCATAGATGAACCTTGGCCTGCTTGTCAGCCAAGATGGAGCACGGGGAGGTCTTACTGTTGCGAACTCCTCCAAGTCTATGCCCGCAGCCTCTAGATGGGGCCGTATGCGGAGACCAAACGATGGAATCCGCCTAGGAGAGGGCCAGCCTTTTGTGACTTAAGCGGCCTACACACGATCAAAATTTTTGACCAAAAAGTTGACATCAATTTTTTTGACGGGTTTTTTGACCGTCTGTAGGTGATATTGACGGGCGAAAAAGGTTGACAGCAAATTTTGATGAGATCAAATTCAGTAGATTTTATTTGCGCAAACTAGTGGTTTTGAAACCTGTTTTGACCCGTGTGTGTCAACCCGTCAAAATATTGCGCAATATATCGTGCACATCGGCATGGCTCCAACAAAAGAAGAGAAAAAATTCCTACTGGAGGTTATTGATCAGTACAGGCAGCTCCCCGCATTATGGATACCATTTTTTAGACCATTTTGTCCGATGCAATTTCGCCTTTTTCCGGATCCAAAGCTAGTGCAAGGGCCAAGGCTGTAGGTCCATCCATGTCGAAAGTTTGGCGTACACTGGATATTGCATCAATAATTTTGTATCGTGTGTGGCTGTCAAAAACTGTCAAAAAAATGGATGTCAACTTTTTGGTCAAAAATTTTGATCGTGTGTAGGCCGCTTAAAGGTTATCCCTTAGTTATTTTGTCTAAATTTTGGAACCACAGTGGTTTGCGTCGGAAGTCAGCAGCTGAGTGAACAGCTCAATTACAAGTTTATTCAGCATGGTTCCAATGCCCTATAAAAACACATTAAGCAAATAACTTTGGACCGTACACTGATCTAAAATTATTTGATGGGCAAATGTTAGGTTAGGAAAGCTCTAATAATCGGGTAATATCAGAGTAACTGACATTCAAAACTTCGGTCTAGCATTGTCTTGCCATTGTATCAAAAGAGCTCTATGTAAATTGTTAAACTTTAATTAGTTTCAAGCCCTACCTTTATTACATGTATATATATTTAAAAGTGTTCGAACATCATACTAACACAAAGTTCTCAAAACCAACTCATAAAAGGATATCTCTCTCCAATGAGGCAGGACAGAATGTTTACAACTTCTCATTACTATTGACAGGATGCTTACAACTTATCACTATTGGCTTTACATTGACATTCACATCTGTTCCGACATAGAGTACAACATGAACATAGCTGGCAGACACATTCCCCGCCTTTTGTGCAGCTCTTGGAGTTGAGACAGCTCGTTCGTTTACGCTGTTTCTCAGTATAGTATTTGTCCATCTTTGGCAGCTGCAAAAAAGAAGAGGACATATACCCTGAGACACTTGATTTCACCATTGGTAATGCCCTTATGTAACGATCTCATATCACCCGATACATGAGCCATGAGACTTCTCAACAGTTGCTATAACAAGTCTTAGGTTCCCTTCAAGGTCAGCAGATCAACTCACACCCCTGTTCTGGTCCTCCTTTTCCAATTCTCCATGGTACTGAAAAAATCATCCTTGTATCAGCACCAGGTTTTCCACTGTAGGCAACATCCTTTAATTTGTACATGATTTCTCCATAAAGCATTCCAGCAGTGTAAAGACAACTACAAATAAATATACAGATGGCAAATATTAATATAGTATACCTGTATATTTTCATTAATGCTATAAACCTTTGCACTTTTGATAGAGTACTTAGTTAAGATATTGGTTTTTTACATTTAAGAAAACAGATCCAAGAGCCATCAAATTTGTTGATTTTTAAGGCATAATTACTGTAAATAGATCAGTTGTTGTTGAGAAGGATAGCACTGGTTCTCAAAATGTACTACATTAAACAAAAGTGCATGTGAAAGTCACAAATATACCTATCTTCTGAAAAGTTGCATCCTACCTGTTTGAAAAATAATTATACATGTTTCCCCTTCCCCTTCCTCCATAATTTCTGTGAAGACTTTGGTTTTAAATTCCCTTATCTCCTCTTCAACCTCCGTGCCCGTCTCTCCTGACTGTCTTCCAAATAAAGACAATGCCTCCCCTGGACAGCCGTCATAGGGAGAGTCTTTCCTCACAAACACACGCCGACACTTGCCGCACCGCCAGCCAAAGCCTGCGTGCTGCTCCAGAGCATGTCGGCGTGCCGCAAATTCTTTGCTGAACTGCAGGTCCCGACATATGGTGCACCTCCATGTCCTGAATTTAGTCTGCAAACACAAAAAAAAAACAGAAACAAGATCATCGTTAGTAACAGTGGAATTCTCTGAATCATTCAGGTTTACGGCTGAGTCGTTTAGGTCTTTCATCATTATCTAGCAGCACATTTTCAGAAACTATACTGTCCTCAGCAGTCTGGGTCTTCATTATGTTCAAGGCCAGAAGGTCCTGCACACGCATTCGGGGAATATGTTGAGTCACCGGCTCATCGACAGGTGACTCATCAGTGGAATACTTAAACCAAGTTGGTTGGTTTTCCCCAGTGTAAGACTTTATCCGTTCGTGATGTTTTTAATGGGACTGAAGTAGGCTCCCCCCAATTCCTGCTTATCAGAGCTTACATCACTGTCATCAGAGGGAAGGTAATCTGGATCATCATCGTGACTTTTTTGTCCATCCTCATCCTCTGAACTTGCATCCCCTTCGGAATCTGATTCACAAAATGGCTCTAAGTCAATTGGGGAACTTCCCACCTGAATTCCAATTTCGCGCGTTGCTGGACGTACTTGAACCCCTCGTTTACTCATAAAAGGTTTTGTGTGCACATGAGTCTTAAAGCGGGAAGGGCCATCAGGTTGGCTAAAACGAATTTTCCCACACATGGTATTATTTTTCCCGGAAAGACGAATCTTAGAAGATGCGTCTGTCCAAATTTCATGAAAATCCTAAAGTAGGTTTTCCCGTACGAATTAATTTTCCAAAGGGGGCCCTACCAATTATTACAAAATATTTGAAATACCGCCCAGATCCTCCCCGAGGTTACTGACATGCACATGCGCACTTCATTGTAAACAGTGTTGAAAGGCTAACGCATGCCGAGCAAAGCTGGAGTGAATGACTCGAAGAAATTGAGTGTTAATGACGGTAAAAACAAAACAGAGGCCGTAATATCCACAAAGCTTTCATCCGAAAGAAGTTTGGAATACCTTTACTGACATTAGTGGATATGAAAAGGAGAGAAACAACGAGGATCGGGCGATAATCTGGCTTGCCTTCTTCGCTGCACTCAGCCGTCAACACAACGGTGCCTCTCATGCTCTCACCCAGTACAGGTCTGTCAAATCTTCATTTTATCTTGTACAATTTTTTGTAGGCCTCGTGTTACAAACAAAATTTAGTTAGCTTAACTTTATTTCTTTTCAATTTCATGCAGGGTGATGTATTGGTTAGATCATTGGTTATTGATATTTCATTCGGACAGTGACAGTGAGTGGTAGTACTTGTACACTACAAGTACAATCAATGTTGTTGTGGTTGCAGGAAAGTTTCAATAAACAATACATGGATACCGTATATATATTTCCACCTTGCGTTTACTCACTGGCCTGCCAGTATGATATTAGTCTATGTGCTGCAAATGTCATCACTGGGAGCTCTGTTTTGTGAATTTGTCACTACATACTTTCATGGTATGGGTATTTCAGTCCAGTGTGAACACCTCAGCCTAGCCCCAGGTACTTCACTTTAGTAAAGGTCTTACTTGGTTATTTATAATTTCTGACATTTATTGGTCGTCGACCTGGTACCGACTGGCCACAGACAGTACATGTATGAATCCCAGACCAAAACATATTAACTGTAAGTGACCAAGTGTCCTACAAGAGAGTTTCCTTCCTAACGTACAGTATTTCCCAAAGTGATATTTTTTGTGTATGACATAAAGCACCCAGTAAATCTGATATTTATTTTAGCACTGTAACTAAGAAAACCTTGTTTTAGTACTTATCATTATTCTTATTTTTTATATTTTGCAGTGATATGAAAACAAAAGATGGAGCTGTAGGCCTATGGATTGGATTCTGTTGGGGAAGTGCTAAAAAATTGACTGAGGCAGAAATGAGGAGTTATTAAGATGTGGCTCACATACATTTAAATCTGTGCCAGCATAATGACATTACAACTTCAACCTTTTTTTCAGTTGCAATGGGAAACCTTGCAAGATGGAGTATTTATTTGTTTTTGAAATAATCATTTTTGACTGGTCATGATGTTAATTTCTAATCATCTCTACTAGACTAGACTGCTAAATTCAGTGACATTAACTGAAAATGTTTTCTACCTGGATATAGACATGTTTAAAATATGTCAAAAACAACGTTTGGTGGACTGGTAGTTATGGAAAAGCATATATGCTTAGATAGTGTACACATATTAAATTAGTTTTTTGGTGATTGACTTCACGTTTAAATGCTGGAATTGTCAGAATAAAATGGTGTTCTTAAAGAACCTGTACGATAAATAATCTAGTCTGATATGTTTTATTTTGAAAATCTTCTGCAAATAATCTGAACTAAAAATCATCTTTGACAGCTTTCTTGATACAGAATCAAGATGCTTTCCCATTCCTAGCTTAGGTTCTTAGGAACCATTCCACCAATTGGTTTTGGATTCAATTCCCATTTTGTTTTAAAAATGCTGGCTTGGTTTACAACTTGATCACCGGACGAATGTGCTATGTTGTCATGTCGTTGTGGAGAGTCAAGGGGTTTCCTCCCCAATAAACCTAGCTAGGCCACCTTATACACGAAATAGTCCCGAGTGCGAAGTAAAACACAAATAAATCAATCTTAGAAACCTGCAAGTTCTCAACAATCACACTTGCGTACACATTCATATACCACCCCACTGACCTTGATAGATTCATTCATGTCTGGAGTAAAGCCGAAACTCTCACCCTTTGGCAGGTACCTAAAAATCTATTCAATTTGGACTGAATTGGATTCGGACTTGTGACCCACTTGTGGAAAGCTGGTGATGATGTGAGAATCACTACACACAATCTCCCATCTTCAAACAAAGGCTCAGTTGGCAGAGTGATAGTCTCTTTGTTACTAGGTACTTACCAAGGGTCAGGTGTTTCCTCTGGTCAGAGCCCAGTTTCCTCCACTAAACTTGGCAATACTACCATATAAGGGAAATACTATTCAGTTTGGCATAAATATCAATCAATCAAAGAAAGAAGGGACCTCGGCTCAGTTGGTAGAGTGATAGTCTCTTTGTTACTAGGTAGCCTACTGACCGAAGGTCGGGTGTTTCCTCTGGGCAGAGCCCAGTTTCCTCCTCCACTAAACTTGGCAATGCTGCCATATAAGTCAAGTAATATTCAGTGTGGCGAAAACATCAATCAATCAAAGAAAGAGGGGTCTCTGTGGCTAAGTGATAGTTTTTCAGTCCGACAAACACTTTCCGTTCATGGGTTGTGGATTCGAATCCCACTCAGACCAAATAAAATTTCAAAATTTCTGAGCAAGTTTTTCACTCTGTCTGCCTATGTGAAAGAGATACCAGGTACTCTCTGAACATTGGGTGTTTCTTTCGAGAAGAGCTCCATTCCCCCCTCCAGTAAACTTGGCAACGCCACTATATAAGTGAAATAATCTTTAGTGTGACTTAAATCACCAATCAATTAACCAAAGAAACGACCTCAATGGCTCAGTGGGCAGAGCGATGGATTCTCCGTTTGACCCAGGCCTTCCATCTATGTGGGGGGCATCCGTGGCTAAATAGGTAGAGCGTTGGACGCCCAATCCGAACAGCCTTCCACCGATGGGTCGCGGGTTTGAATCCCACTCAGTCCAAAAATTGTAAAATTTTCTGACTGGGTTTTCACTCAAACGACCTATGTGGGATGGTTGCCAGTTACCAACGGAAGGTCGTGGGTTTCCTCCGGGCAAAGAGCCCGGTTTCCTCCCACAATAACACTGGCAACGCCGCAATATAAGTGAAATAATCTTGAGCGCGGCGTAAAACACCAAACAATCAATCCATCTATGTGTCGACTCTCGGCCACGGGTCATATAAAATAAAAAAAATCTCTGTGGGTTTTTCACCCTGTCGACCAATGTGGAAAACTTACGAGGAACTCTCCGAAGGTCAGGGGTTTCCGCCGAACAGAGCCCAGTTTCCTCCAGCACTAAACTTGGCAACACTGCCTTGTAAGTCAAATCATTTTCTGTGCAGCATAAAACATTGATCTATCAAACAAAGATGGGACCTCGCTGGCTCAGTGATGGTTTCTCAGTGACTGAGACATTCAATTCATGAGTTGCAGGTTCGAGTCCAACTCAGACCAAATAAAATTGAAATATTTCTGAATGAGATTTTTCCTCAATTGCAGAGTAGAAGAGTTGACAGGCAATTGTCAAAGGTCAGGATTTTCTTCTCACACTAAACCTGGCAAGGCTGTCATATTAGTGATATAATCATCAATACATCAAACAAAGTAGAAATGAAGATAAAATCTTTTTTTTTGTTATACATGTATATTTTATTTTTTTGAATGGACAGGAATCAAACTTTTTGATTCGTTTATTATGTTTGAAACCACATATCATTGATGAGCCTTATCATAACTTACATACATAGCAAATGTATTATAAAGTCTCTTCCTAATAGCCCAAATAAGAAATTGGGCTTTCTTTTCTCACCCATTCCTTTTACTGAATTGTCTGTGTTGTTTATAAATAATCAGATCTGTACACTGCATTCCATTCAATTTTGTTTTCTTTGATCTTGCTCTTGAAGCATCTGAGAAATCTTTGAAACCTTGCATTTGTTTTGAATTATCCTCCAGTCAAGTTGTTCAAGACTGTTGAAAAAATAAACAACAGTGCACTGTCATTATTATGTAGTGAATTTTTTATAACATAAATTATAAAGTTTTATTTTAGATGATGAAAATAAAACCTTGGTGAAGATGCACTAAGAGCAGTTTTACACCAAGTATTATACTGAATGGTTTTCTATGTCACACTCAATGTTATTTCATTTATATGATTGATTGTTTGGTGTTTTGCGCCGCACTCAAGATTATTTCACTTATATGGCGGCGTTGCCAGTTTTATTGTGGGAGGAAACCGGGCTCTATGCCTGGAGGAAACCCACGACCTTCCGTTGGTAACTGGCAACCATCCCACATAGGTCGTTCGAGTGAAAACCCAGTCAGAAAATTCTCCAATTTTTTTGACTGAGTGGGAATCGAACCTGCTACATATTGGTGGAAATCATTTATATGACTTTGTTGCAAATTTAGATCGAGAGGGGTACATCATTTAAAATGTTCTCCGTATTACATACAGTTTGACTTTTGATTAATTCAGTCAGTCACAGAACAAATCCACGCTTAGACTCGGAGTTAGAAGTTCGACCAAGAGTAGAAATAAAACAGATCGAGACGAGGAGAGACGTTTTGTGGAAGATCTATTGGCTTCTAATTTCACCTTCAAATAAAACAAAAAATCACCAATAGTAAGGAAGTACAGGACAGATATAAATTGCCTTTTTTTAATAAGCTAAAACCACTGTGAAATAACACCGACACTCGATTTCGATCGACGTGTCGTTGTTGTTGTGATTTGCACACACTCAGCTTGCACTACGAGGCTGGTATTTCATTTAATCATCCAAAGATTAGTCAATCGCAAATCTACGTTGGTTGCATAATTCCTATTATTCGACAAAACAACAAGAAATCAAGTGAAAATCAACTTACGCTTTGATATTCCTTAGTATTCGAACAGCTCCTTTCAAACATGTGACTTTGTTATGACAAGCAGACGGGAGACTCAACTGCGCATGTCAAGGCGGAGACTATAGAAATTCGTTTCGATAATTGACAGATGAACTTCATGAAGGAAGTTTAATTTTTACTCTAATTACTTAATTAAATCAATGAAACATTGGGTCATTAGCTGAGTTTGCCCACAACTCTCATTTACCACTTTAAACGATTGTGATTTGGACAAAGCCTATCACTTTACTGAAGCTCGTGGCCCTTCCCGCTTTAACATGTTTCCATATCCCGGGGCTTTTGTAAGTGTATTTGTCCATTTTTTCCTAACTGGGGATTTAATTTTTCCAGAATTACTATCTGAGGTACATGTAAATATATCCCCAGTTTCAGTTTTATGTGGAATATTGTCACCAGATGAGAAGAAATCATTGAATTCCTGAGAGAAAAAAAACGAAACCTTAATAATAAAAAAATAACCAATAAATGAGCACCGGTTATAACTAATATAACAGGTTTATTGATAGCTTGTCTCCATTAATTGCTATAGTATTTTAAAATATCTAATTGGCATACAGGCTTGTATACAATTTTCCAAGCATTCGATTGATTGATTGGTTATTTCACTTATGTTACGATAATATAATTGTGGGAGGAAACCTCAGACCTTCGGCTAGTATCTGGCAACTATCCAAAATTGGGCGATTGAGTGAAAAACTCACATAGTTTTGAACCCGCGACCTATCGATTTAAGGTCTGTCCTACTGAGAGCCAAAGCTCGGTTGTATGGATCACCGAGCCCCACTTGCTTGACAGTGATTTGGAGTTTAAATATGTTGATACGAGTACTTAGTTAAGATATTGTTATAAGAAAACAGATCCAAGAGCCATCAAATTCGTTGATTTTTAAGGCAATATCACTGTAAATAGATCAGTTGTTGTTGAGAAGGATAACACTGGTTCTCAAAATGTATTACTTTAAACAAAAGTGCATGTGAAAGTCACAAATATACCTATCTTCTGAAAAGTTGCATCCAACCTGTTTGAAAAATAATTATACATGTTTCCCCTTCCTCCATTATTTCTGTGAAGATTTTGGTTTTAAATTCCCTTATCTCCTCTTCAACCTCCGTGCCCGTCTCTCCTGACTGTCTTCCAAATAAAGACAATGCCTCCCCTGGACAGCCGTCATAGGGAGAGTCTTTCCTCACAAACACACGCCGCATATTCTTTGCTGAACTGCAGGTTCCGACATATGGTGCACCTCCATGTCCTGAATTTAGTCTGCAAACACAAAAAAACAGAAACAAGATCATCGTTAGTAACAGTGGAATTCTCTGAATCGTTCAGGTTTACGGCTAAGTCGTTTAGGTCTTTCATCATTATCTAGCAGCACATTTTCAGAAACTATACTGTCCTCAGCAGTCAAATTGCCAGACTCTGGGTCTTCAGTATGTTCAATGCCAGAAGGTCCTGCACACGCATTCGGGGACTATGTTGAGTCACCGGCTCATCGACAGGTAGTGGAATACTTAAACCAAGTTGGTTGGTTTTCCCCAGTGTAAGACTTTATCCGATCGTGATGTTTTTAATGGGACTGAAGTAGGCTCCCCCAATTCCTGCTTATCAGAACTTACTTCACTGTCATCAGAGGTCTCTGGAAGGATCATCATCGTGACTTTTTTGTCCATCCTCATCCTCTGAACATGCATCCCCTTCGGAATCTGATTCACAAAATGGCTCTAAGTCAATTGGGGAACTTCCCACCTGAATTCCAATTTCGCGCGTTGCTGGACGTACTTGAACCCCTCGTTTACTCATAAAAGGTTTTGTGTGCACATGAGTCTTAACATGTTTCCATATCCCGGGGCTTTTGTAAGTGTATTTGTCCATTTTTTTTAACTTCCTAACTGGGGATTTAATTTTCCCAGAGTTACTATCTGAGGTATATGTAAATATATCCCCAGTTTCAGTTTTATGTGGAATTTTGTCACCAGATGATAAGAAATCATTGAATTCCTGAGAGAAAAAAAACGAAAACTTAATAATAAAAAATAGCCAATAAATGAGCACCGGTTATAACTAATATAACAGGTTTATTGATAACTTGTTTCCATTTATTGCTATAGTATTTTATAATATCTAATTGGCATACAGGCTTGTATACAATTTTTCCAAGCATTCGATTGATTGATTATTTCCCTTATGTTACGATAATATAATTGTGGGAGGAAACCTCAGACCTTTGGCTAGTACCTGGCAACTATTCAAAATTGGGCGATTGAGTGAAAAACTCACATAGTTTTGAACCCGCGACCTATCGATTTAAGGTCTGTCCGACTGAGAGCCAAAGCTCGGTTGTATGGATCACCGAGCCCCACTTGCTTGACAGTGATTTGGAGTTTAAAACGGAGGCCCCCAGTGCCATAAGAAATGTACCGTATCTAGGGCACGGACGTAATCGAAATGCAATGGCAATACCATTACAACTCCCCCCAAATCAGGGCACTAAAGCGGGAAGTGTCGCAATTTCCTCTTGCTTTATTTTTTAGCACCTAGCAACGCCCCCATTCAAGTGAAATAATCCTGAGTGCAGCGTAAACATCTTTCAATCGTAATTTGAATTATGTGGAAAAACAAAAGGTGGGCTGGCTGGTGTTGGTCTGCCGTTTAACTTTATGTAAACAAAAGTAAAGATAAACTCACCTCAAAGTGTTCGCGCTTTCCGAAAGTTTCTGGAGGAGTTGTCAGCTCATCAAAATTTCCGAAGCTGAATAGCGTGGGAACAGCATCAGTTTTGAGCTTTTTCTTAACATAGCCGATACTTAATCGTTCAGCATTGATACCCTGGAAAGCATATCCCGAGAAGTGAAGAGAGCAGACGGTGCTGTGTTTTGAAGGCACATAACCTGGTCTCCTGATTTTGTCAATCCACTGTCGTCGAAAATCCAGATCCGTAGGGAAAGCAAAAAAACTTATCCCCGAATCTTTTTTACCACGGCTCTTACATCCCAACACAGCACAAAATACCATTATTAGGGTCTATGGTTTTCAAAGTTGAATCCGCGGCTGTCAGATCTCTGTGCAGACGACAATTTTGAAGGTCGTGTATGACGTCATATTTGGCGGGTTTTACCGAGCGTTACGGAAAATATGCATATTGCACCCACTCCTACATAAACGAACAGAGAGGGTACACAAAACGGATTTTATTTAATCTTTAATTTTTTTTTAGAAATATATTTAGCTAATTAACGCTTAGAAACAAGATATACGACCTGCTCATAATTCCTTTAAGTGATTTAGTGTCAACTTACACATCTGACAACAATGACGAATCCCTACTTGATCTATCTGCCCATATTACAGTTGCGGATATTATTTCAGAAAGCGTTAGCATGATGACTGACGGAAAAAATGATGTCGAAGGCCATCTTGACATCAGTGATAGCGACAGTGATAATAAAAATGATCCAGACTATGACCCAAATCTAACGATATCTAGCTCCAACTCAGATTCAGAAGGTGATTGCATGGACGTAGCCGCAGAAACAGTTTCTAGCCAACCCGAAGAAAACAGAGATGAAGGTCCTGCGGTGTGTTAGGTGAGAAAAGAGAAAGGGTCAAACTTGAGTACAAAAAGATAGTCCGAGACAGAGAAACCGACCTAATCCGCGATGGATGTTACCCAACTACTTTCAAAAAGGGATGTTACTCGAATGTTTCAGAGAAAGGCGAAAGGAAATTTAGTCCTCATATTGGCAGATGTCATACACTCAGCGTAGAGCCTGGCTATTTGGAAGTGTAGATCGCACCTCTAAGAAGAAGTGTACTTTAGGAGAACATGCGAGTCGTCGGAACCTTACATACAGATACAAACTCAAGGATGCCGGCGGTTCAACATATATTGTATGTAAAACATTTTCTTCTAACAACACTGGGATACAACAAAGCGAATGACAAGCCCGTTCTGACAGCCTGGCGTACTGTCACTGGTGCTGTAACTGCTTAAAGTGAAAGGGGAACATGTCGACAATTGATGAACATATTGAGATGTTTCATCCTAGCATTAGCCACTGTCTTTGTAGGGCAGTATTGAATTTACACTGACATTCACATATGTTCCGACATAGAGTACAACAGGACATAGCTGGCAGACACAATCCCTACCTTTTTACAGCTCTTGGAGTTGAGACAGCTCGTTCGTTAACGCTGTTTCTCAGTATAGTATTTGTCCATCTCTGGCAGCTCCAACAAAGAGAGAACATAAACCATGAGATAGTTGATTTCACCATTGGTTATCCCTTATTTAACGATCTCATATCATCCGATGCATAAGCCCTGAGACTTCTCACACCATACAACTGGCAGTGGGCTCGGGAGTTGTCCCTAACAGCGACTACCTACTTCCTGCCAACACTCCAACAATGTTCTTGGTGGACCCCAATGAACAATATACGAAATGTCAGAAAGGTTAATACCCATTCCAAAAGCAACAGTTGCTATAACAAGTCTGACGTTCCCTTCAAGGTCAGCAGATCCATTCACAACCCTGTTTTGGTTCTCCGTTTCCAATTCCCCATGGCATTGAAAAAACACCCTTGTCTCAACACCAGGTTTTCCACTGTAGGCAGCATCCTTTAATTTGTAAATGATTTTTCCATAAAGCATTCCAACAGTGTGATGACTACTGAAAATAAATATACATGTATATTTTCATTAATGCTATAAACCTATACATACTACTTTGTTAATATGTTGATATGAGTACTTGGTTAATATATTATTGTTTTTTTTTTACATTTAAGAAAACAGATTCAGGAGGTATCAAATTTGTGGGTTGTTAAGGCAATGTTACTGTAAATAAATCAGTTGTTGTTTAGAAGGATAGCACTGGTTCTCAAAATGTATTACCTTACACAAAAGTACATGTAAAAGTCACAAATATATCTATCCTCTGAATTGTTG
The DNA here is from genome assembly GCA_963971465.1 of Lepidochitona cinerea. Taxonomy (NCBI): domain Eukaryota; kingdom Metazoa; phylum Mollusca; class Polyplacophora; order Chitonida; family Tonicellidae; genus Lepidochitona; species Lepidochitona cinerea. The sequence continues at coordinate 9,690,619 of OZ020560.1, read as the reverse complement.
CATCCTACTTGTTTGAATAATAATTATACATGTTTTTACACTACCAGTTACCATGTTTAGATGTACATGTACCTACCTTACATATATGATACTTTTGGGAGATCAATTGCCGTCAGTTATTATCTTCTGTATATACAAGTCCAGCTGCTTCGTTGCTTGCATTTCTTTTTCACTTTTGTAGCCAAGGTACATATTAGGCCTGACAAAATATATATTTTGGGGTTTAAAAAGTGCCATATGCAATAACTTTAAGCCAGGCTTCTGACTTCAAAATTATTTGTATTTTAAAGAAGGTGATGCTTGTTAAGCGCTATGAAAATTATATTTCTTTTAATCCAAATATCACATTGCATTGTCTTTCTGAGCAAAGATAGGTGTTATTAAAGAACGTAAACACTTACATGTACAAGCGCAATTAATTGACTGGTTTCACAATTGATGGTGGTAAAATGCTTATATTGGACACTCACCTGTCAGTTGTTTTGCCTGTCATTTGCCTGTAATGTAAATTATTATCCAGGCTTGGGTTTGTATCAGCCCAATAATATGAGGTTATTATATGACTTCGCATCCAATATCGATATTTATTGTACGAGTCGCCGTTGGGTTGAAAGTCGATAGGCGTCGTGTCCAATATCGACTTTCAACCCAACGGTGACGAGTACAATCAATATCCATATTGGATGCGAAGTAATATAAAAATCTTTTTATTATATATATGCAATCAAACGCCAACAACGATTATTTCAATTTTAACTTTAAACAAGCACAATAATTTATTTCAATATTCTGAAAATTCCTGGATGCTGTCATCTAGAGCTGCATGATCTGTTGTTGAGGTAGAAGGCTGATTGCCCTGGCTCACCAAAATATCGGACATCTCGCGTTGTTTTTTGTCCGTAACGGTGCTGTAGTGATTTAAACTCTGCGCATTTTTGTGGCCAGTCAGTTGCATAATATCTACCGTGTCTATCGAAGACGCTCTACGGTTGTCTTTCTCCCTGAATGATTCGTTTTGCGTCCGGGTAACCCTGCTCCGTGTGGCATCTTTTTCATTATTTCGGACAGACTGTGTATTCCCATCCTCTGACATTTTAACCAGATTCCCCGTTTGCCAGTCGCGTAAAATGGATTTGGTTGAAGATAAAGGGGGGAATCTGGCTTTACCATCTCTAATGGTCTCCTGTAACAAAATGAAAATGAAAACAAATTTGTAAAAACTGTTCAAAATTTCAATGACAACAGATATATAAAAACTGTTTTACAATTTCTTTCAGGCCGAATACCTTTTCTGATTATAAATTCAGACCTACAGACATAGATTGCCAAATAGCAATTAAAACTTCAGACTTTTGTTTTTGAAGGATGTGATCACCTCCGCCGTGCCCCTCAAATATTTAAAAAAAAAAACCCTATGAACCTCCCATCTCTACATTTTCATTCACATGCAAGGGTTTAAACGCATTCAGAATCTTGTCGGAATAGTAGGCCTAACTTTGGATCAAAATATTATTTTTCTTCCAGAAATAACATTTCACCAATCCAAGAGTCCTTCAGTTCGAAAATATACCATGAGAGTAAAATGTATACAAATATATACTGCACTGGCTGAAACTGTACCCTCATAACACTGATAAATTATGCAGATAATAGTTACCTGTGTGTATACTCAAGGAGGAGTAAAATTAAATTAAAACTGAAGGTCTGATTACGTGCGTTAAGGTAATAATGTATAGGCCTAAGTTAACTATAAAAGAAAAGTTGAAACTTACATTCTCTTCTTCCTCCGTTAAGTAGTCGGCTCTGTTTGGCTTTCGTCCTTTTTTCCTTCCGATTTCAGTGCTCGTCTCTTAGCTTGTAAAACGTCCCGAGTGAACTTAAACTCCTCACCCCGGATTAAGTTTATCTGGTAATTTTGTTGGCAAAGATATCGGTCCAAACTGGTCTGGATACATTTCAAAATAGTCGTCTCCATTCTTTTACTTCACCGACAAGTAAAACGATCGAAGAAACTGTTGAGCTGTGTGGGCGGTATGTCACAAAGATCAGTTACAAAATAATTTAACGTCGCATTTCGTTTTCTTTTTAGTGTTTTCTGGTATTTCACCCTCGACAAATTTACCTATATCAGCATCATCTAACATCTTGCAGAGACATGAGGGTTCTGACAAAACGACAGAAAAACGACTCCGCGGTGACGTCAGATTCGAACGTTACACATCATCGAACTGACGTAGTCGCTCTTCTCTCTGCCGATACCTGGATGAAAATCCAAGGTCGAGTTCGATTATGTGCTCGGTTTACGCCGAGGGTAATATCTGACGTAAGCAAAATCAGTTTGGTCTTCAGTGTTAAAATCGAACGTGCAGGCACTAACGGAAGTAAGAAACGTCATGGTTGCCATGACTACTTGTTTATCTGCATATGAATAACATGGGCGCCATCTTGAAATCCGAGTGCACCCTGGCTACTTGGGGATTACGCGGCGCGGATAAATCGGTCACGTGATACACAAATTCCCAGCCGAAAAAAGTCGTTCGATTTACAGTTTCCCGTCTTCCGCGTACGCCGAATGCATAATCGAACTCGACCCAATAGCACTAACCAATATCAATTTCGGCTCCAATATCGACTGATATATGATCGACACGTGGTACAAATGCTAGTCTTTCAATGGCTACTGAATACTGGTTGTATAATAAGCTAATGTATTTATAATTTGCCCTACAGACGTCAAGAAATACACTGGTTGGTGTAAAGACAATAAACGGACTGACTTTCTGATTCACTTACGTCATCTAGCACATCAGACTAACATATTGACAAAAGGCTAAGAAACTAAATTTGGGATCTTGCACCAATACTAATATATAAGCGTAACATTTCCTTATAGCTAATGCTGTGGTGGTGAAATTACTTGATATATTTGGGTGTATTTAAACATATTTGTACAAAAAACGTATTAAATCTGTATGTATAATCATTCATTACACGATAAAATAATGATAGATTTATATCGTCCATTTTGTGACGGGAAGTAATTATTAGACACTCAGTTGATGGTTAATTTATGATGTTAATATCTTCAGGTCAGAGAATGTATACTCTTGTTATGAGGTTATTAACGTCTAGGTGACGATGTATGATGATTGGTTATTCGAGATTGTCTCTGGCAGCCAAGATATATGTGAACAGTTTCATTATACCTGTCGAGACATCACATCGTCATTCCTGGTAAACTGAGGAATATAACCAAGATTGAAGATATCCGAACAAGCATTAAGTGGGACATCTTTGCATTCATCCATCATTTTGCATGTATCGTGTAGCTAAATGTCTGTGAAAGATGGCTTTGTTTTTTAAAAGATAGTTTGTATTTAGTGAGTAATGTTTCCTTCAACACAATATGCTCATCTCACTTACACGGCTTTCTGGGTGCATTGTAAAACATCAACAAATCACTTCGTAGGCCCAAAGTAACTAGCTGCCTTAAGTTGGACATGTTTATTCCTTTTAATATGATCAGATAGAATCGCTTACTGGCCCGAAAGGATTTCCGCAAACGTTCTTGCGTAATGTTTCTCAGGACAATAAACAGAACGTTATATCAGCTAAAAATAAAAAGTATATTTTCGCATTTTTAAAATAGGATACGAATTCCTCTCTTGTTTTGTTTTAGACAAGACCAAGCCAAACATATACGACAGTTACGTGTAATAAGACCTGATCATATATCACATTTAATCACAATAAATCAGACGGCAGCATTCATAGCATTCACTCAATCAAAACTTAAGTTCTCTTACTCTTGATTCAATGTCATGCCACATCCAAACTCTGTGCTTAGGGTGAGGATTAAATAGTCAATTTCGTATCTGTAAAACTTTTACAATCGATACGTAGATCACGCAAAGGCAACAAAGCTTTTGCTAAAAATTAAAAAAAATCCAGAAAACATTTTGCAAAACAATGGATTCCCATTCAATTCCGAAGGCCATTTAATATATACAAACGTCAGAATAAAAAACGTTGGCTCTCAAAACACATTGTCTTCTCAAACTATATTGTTGATGTTACATAACTGCAAGTGTTTATTAATAGAGGTAAAATACACAAGGAGTATTATTCAATCAGAGGTCTTACTAAAACGGCATAACGGAAAAAAAATGTCTGACTTTATTAATCCTTTGTTTTCATTTTTCACTAAAGGTATATCTTACCCACCTATCAATTGAAGATATTTTATCCAAAACTATAACAATCCGGAATTGACAAACAGTGTACAAATTTGTATTATATATCGGATATACAATAATATAGTTAAACAACATGTACGTGTAAGTATTGTTTAGACAATTTTTACTATTTTTGAAGCTTATCCCACGGGAAAAGTTCAATTTATTTAGCTTGTTTGAATACCGCACATTCTTCGCCATTGTAGAAATACTACCGATGTGTTATCTATGGCAAAAGTGTTGATTCTATAGCCAGCCAAGAGTAGGAAACTGACTGTAGGTCGTTAGTCCTCAAAACAAAACTCTATATGTATTAGTTATATTTTTAATTGATGTATTTTTTTCCGTTGTAGAAAATATCAAGAAAGTTTGTGGGAGGTACACAGACAAACAGATTGATAGGTCTAGTAAGATAATTGGTTTTGTTGGAAAACGGCTGTATGAAGTCTGTGAACACGAACTCATGGACAAATACACATATAAGCCCAGGAAAGCCAGTTATAAGTTGGACATTGAGAAGTTTATTTCCACAGACAAAGAATGTCAGAAGGTTCGGACAAAGAATGTCAGCTTTTCGAAGTTATTGAAGGAAGATCACGTCCAACCTTCCCACAGTATCAGCATGCACTATCAATGAGGGCACCAGAGCAGTTAACGTCAAGGCTGCATAAATATAGTAGAAAGCTCGACACTGAGAGGGCTGTGTTAGAGATGGAGTGAGTGAAATAAAGCTAAATCATTTCATCAACTCTCGATTGTTATTTCCACTGTGGTACTCTTCTTGATGTGTGCATTGCATATGTTGCATCCGTGGTATACAGACGAAATTAAATTGATGGTTTTACTTTACTTTTCGCTAAACGCCGGAACACACCAACACAAATTACAATGAAAAATGTCAATAAGTACAGGATAAATGCCGATTCTTAAAAAAAATCGGCAGTGGCGAGGCGTTTATCCGGCTTAAACGTCAATATCTTTGTTTTGCCCCTGCCGATTATTTTTTTAAGAATCGTCTGGTGCAATCTGAGCCTGGTGTCGTGTTACACGAAGTTCACTTCAAGTAAGCTCAGATATGGTATGTATGACTTGAGCTGTAAATATTGGGAAATACTTTTCCAAAAATATTATTTTATTAGGTGTCCAAAAATATTGCCAGATTGTCAGTTCATTTATACTTGGAAAGTTGATCATATGTGGGGAAAAAACCAACCCATTTCGCCATGATTTCGTTTGAATGGCGTTACTGTACAACGATTTTTGTTTAACGAAGGAAATCATTTAAGTGAGGTATTAATTTGATCAAAAAGTTAGATGGCCTTTCCCTACATATATCAGTTTTTCTTCCGATAAAACAGCCTTTGTTCCGCTAAACACCATATAAAACAAGTCTGCTTTGTTTTAAATTTGACTTAAATCTCCACGCCTAGTTATATTGGCTTCTCTTAACTGAGCGATTTGAGAAAATACGGTAATTTAACTATTTTTTTATTGTATTATACTACAAAAAATCTACAATTTGTGTATCCAAGTGCAAACAATCCGCATTTATTTACTCGTTTATTTAAAATCGTACATATCTAACAAACTGAATCCTTAAAGCCCTCCATTAAGACAAACCGGCTGTGATCCATTTTTATAAGGCAAACATCAATCTTTATAGCAGAGAACACTAAAAGATTCGGAGCGGCAGCCATCTTGAAAGAGAACCGGTTTGCTTTCTGTATTATCAGACATTGAGCTGTCTTTGTTTACACATAGTATACATGTTACGATGTACATACAACTGTAGTATATAGACAATTAGTGGTACTAGCAGTGGTAGGTGCACTTTTCAGCACTACTAATAAGGGCTCCTTTTTTCTATTTAGTTCCCTGCGTCGCCCCAGGGATTACCCTAACTTAGCATAAGTATAACTGTCCACTAGACTAACCATATATTCCCCTCTTTTCACTTTTATAATATATATAGCTGTTGGTAATTGCATAGATGGTCCGCCATGCCGGGCGGATCATCGGTTCACTCGGTTGGATCTTCTGGCTCAGAAGACTCCGACATGGAAGTTTCCATTGCACCCTCCTCACAGCCTTATAGGAAAAGGCGCATGGTCGATGACTCTCAAACCCAAAGCGAATCTCCCTCTAAAACTGGGAAGAAGGTAAAATCGGAATCTACTGACAGTGACGAATTCGTTGTAGTTATCTCTCCAGTAGGCGGAGAATCCCTGTCTAAAGTTAGCCCTTTAAAACTAGGTACGGCCATTGCTAAGAAGGTCACTAGCCAGGGAGGCCCTATCAAAAGAATAAAGATGCTACCCGGTGGTAAAGCATTAGTTGTATTGAGCACTAGTCGTCAGGTAAAATCCCTTCTAGCTGTGACCACCATTCTGAATATTGATGTTCATTGTAGGGCCGGGGGACCTCGGTTACCTAGAGGTGTTATTTCAGGTGTCCCTGAAGACTTATCTGAATCTGAATTGTTAAAATATTTAAAAAAAAGCAAAGTCACTGATATCAAGAGATTAACAAGAGGTCGAGAAAAAATTCCTACGCAATCAATTCTGTTGAGTTTCAGTTCTAATACCCTCCCTACCGAACTTTATATAGGATATCAGCTATTTAAAGTAAGGCCGTACATTCCCCCAACCATACGTTGTTTCGCCTGTCAGCGCATGGGTCACGTGGCTGCAAATTGTAAAGGGAAGCCCCGCTGTGTTCGTTGTGGAGGTAACCATGGTTACGAACAATGCCCTAACAAAGAGATACCCCATTGTTGTAATTGTATGGGGGGGCACTCGGCAGCATATGGGGGATGCCCTGTTAAGAAAGAAGCAGACAAAGTACAGTTTGTTCGAATCACTGAAAACTTGTCCTATTCTCAAGCTGTTAAGGTCATAAAAGATCGTCAGACAGAGCCTGTCTTAGATTCTGAGTTACCTCCCCCTGTTGGTAGTTGGCCGCGGCCAGTGACTGTAGAGACACCTTCTAGACCTGTTATGGTAGATTCCGTACAGTCAAATTCTATAGCTACGCAGACTGAGGCAATAGCACAAACTCAGACTGATTCTGTTGTAACCGACCAGTACTTAGTAACACTCATAACCTTTGTTACTGATGTTTTGCTGTCTTGTTTTAAACCCAAAGAACAACTTGATGTAATCCGTCGTGTAATAAAGGTGGCTAATCACCACTTTGGCGAAGATATAGTAGCTAATGTAGAAAACCTAAATAAGCTAAGATCAAAGACACTACCCAATGTTCAGACTCATTGAATTTATATATATCATGGCTTTCACACTAATACATTTTAATTGTAGAAGTTTGATTGCACATGGGCAGGAAATTAAGCATTACATTTCCACTTTAAATACCCCCCCTGATGTGTTTTGTTTTCAAGAGACATTTTTAAAACCGCATTTAAACTTTACAATGCCCGGTTATAGTATTAAACGTTGTGATAGAGAAAGAGCACCCCATGGCGGATTAGCAATTTTCATTAAATCACACCTTTCATACACTGAAATAGATCTACCGACTTTCGAATCACTTGAATGTCAAGCTATACAAATTTCTTCCAGCCATAAATCATTAAACATTTTCAATATTTATAATCCTAACAAAAAGCTCCTTTTGAATGATTTTTCATTATTGGAACCCTTCTTAGATAAAGCTCAATCCATAGTTTGTGGTGATTTTAATTCACACCATATCTCATGGGGAAGTGACCACTCTGACCATAATGGAATCCTATTATCCCAGTTTATTGATTCCAACAATTTTGTATTACTTAATGATAAATCACCCACTAGAGAAAATGATTCAAATGGCAATATGAGTTGCTTAGATATTACCTTCTGCTCATCCAGTCTTGCGTCAAATGTTCATTGGGGAATCGAATATGATTCCAATTGTGGTAGTGATCATTTTCCTGTTTTAGTCAAATTTAATGTTAAACTAGATGGTAGTTTACTTGGCACCATCCCAAAGTGGCAACTTCACAAAGCCAATTGGCAAATATTTCATGAAAAATGTGAACATCTAATTACAAGTGATATTGCTAGTCACGATATGGATGAATTTCAGAATAATCTAGTTTCTGCTATAAATCAAGCTGCAGCCGCCTCAATCCCCAAATCATCTGGAAGGCCACATAACAAAGTCCCTGTTCCATGGTGGACATCCGAATGTACCCAGGCTATACGTGATAGGAAAAGAGCTAAGAATAGAGCAAGAAGAACACGTCTTCCGGCTGATTTAATACTATATAAATTCTTTAAAGCAAAAGCTCAGCGAATTATAAAAGCTGCCCAAAAGGAAAGTTGGAGATCATTCTGTTCGTCTATAAATTCAAACACATCTGTCAAAAGTGTTTGGGATAAAGTAAGAGCCATTAAAGGAAAGAAAAAAACCAACTGTTCGTTGCCAACACTCAAAGTCGGCGCAAACGAATACATTTCAAACTCTGAAAAATGTTCTGTGTTGGCTGATCAGTTCTCTGCAATTAGCAGTAACTCTAACTACGATACTGACTTTTTATGCCACAAAATAGAGGTAGAGCAGCAGTTTGATGATAGCAATATCTTATTTAATGATATGCCAATTAATGAAGATTTTACCTTAGACGAACTAAAACTGGCTGTTAAAACAACTCGTAATTCTACACCAGGTGAAGATGGTATAAACAACGGTATTTTAAAACAACTTCCAGATTCATGTCTCAATGTTGTTCTTCTTTTGTTTAATTGCATTTGGACTAATATGTCTTTCCCTTCATCTTGGACATTGTCTATAATAATTCCAGTTCTAAAACCAAATAAAAACCCATCAGTTCCATCATCATATAGGCCTATTGCATTAACATCATGTTTATGTAAACTAATGGAGAGATTAGTTAACAATCGTCTTTTGTGGTTTTTAGAAAAACATCATATTCTCTCTGACTTTCAAAGTGGCTTTAGAAGGAGTAGGTCTACTACAGATCACATTGTAACCCTGGAGACTGATATTCGTCGATCTTTGTCTGATAAATCATATTTATTAGCTGTCTTCCTAGATATAGAAAAAGCGTATGACATGCTATGGCGAGGGGGGTTATTAGTCAAATTAAAAGAGATTGGCATAGATGGTCGGATGTTTGCATGGATCAGAGGGTTCTTAAAAAATCGCTCTTTTAAAGTACGCATTGGCACTAATTTATCTCCAAATAAACATTTGTACAATGGAGTCCCTCAAGGAAGCGTAATTTCACCTACGCTCTTTAACATCATGATTAATGACCTGCCTTTGTCCCTAAGTAATAAAGTCAACTGTTCTCTCTTTGCTGATGACAAAGTTATCTGGTTCTCTGGACGAAATTTTAAATGTGTTGTAAAACACATTCAAAATGGGTTGAATGATGTTGCACGCTGGGCGCAAAAATGGGGTTTTCGGTTTTCTTCTATTAAATCAGAGGCTGTTTTATTTTCTAATAAACATATACCATCTCCACTAGTGTTAACTTTGAAAGAACAGCGTGTAAAATGTTCCAATGATTTTAAATATTTGGGTATTATTTTTGACCACCGTCTGACATGGAAACCACATTTAACTTATTTAACTGAAAAGTGTCAAACTGGTCTTAACCTTCTTCGTTGTCTTTCAAGTACATCATGGGGATCTGACAAGTTTTGTTTGTTGTTGTTGTATAAGTCTTTGATTAGATCTCGTTTAGACTATGGGAGTGAAGCTTTTAATTCAGCATCAATCACTTTATTATCAACTCTAGACTCAATCCAATACAAGGCATTGCGTTTGTGTACTGGGGCAATGAAATCAACCCCACTTGTAACCTTACAGGTAATGTGTGGGGAATTTCCCCTTGATATTAGACGGATGATGAGAACCCTGAAATTCGGCCTGAAATTAAAGTCATCACGTCATAACTCTGCCTCTATGATATTAAACCCTTCATTCTTTGATTACCGTTTTAAACAGGACAATACTCACAGAACACCTTTTAGTGTTCGTTTTAAATATCTAGTTACATCTGTAGGTTTAGAAATCTGCAATATTCAACCAAATATTATCTCTCCTTTTCCACCATGGAATATTATATTTCCCTTCATATCAACCCAGTTAGAACACATGCTAAAGAAATCTGACCATGTAAACCTTCTTTACTCGCTTTCAAATGACCATATTGTCTCTAATTGGTCTAATTATTTAAAGATTTATACAGACGCTTCTTTTTCTCCTGATAGTAATCGTTCAGGAATAGGTTTCTGCATCCCAGAGTTCCACTTCTCTGTATCAAAAAGGCTCTCAGATTGTGTTTCTGTTTTCCGTGGAGAGTTGATGGCAATTTATTTGGCCTTGGATTGGATTCATGATGTCAAACCACATAAAACTGTAATCTTCTCTGATTCACTTAGCTCTCTTAAAGCTATTAAAAACTATTCATTTGCTAAATCGTCTCCATTATTGATAGAGATACTGCTATGTGTAACCAAGCTATCTTACCTTGGACTAGAGGTATGTTTTGATTGGATCCCGGGCCATAGTAATATACAGGGGAATGAAACCGCAGACAAACTGGCTAAAAGTGCCACTTGTTTGGATAATGTGTCTTGTCCTATTGGCCTTACAGTAGAGGAAATAATAACAAGTTGCAGAAAACATTTCTCGAATATTTGGCAACACAAGTGGGACTCATCAAACAAAGGTCGTTTCTTTTATCAGTTCCAGCAAAGTATACAATTTAATGAGGTCCCTTTTACCTCTCGAAAGGATGAAGTTTACTTCCATTGGTTATTATCAGGTCATATTCCTCTTAATTCTGTCACTCATAAATATTTTAATAAATCTGACGGACTTTGTGACAACTGTTTGGTTATGGAGACCCTTGAACATTTTATTCTTACTTGTTCAAAATACAGACGACAGCGTGCTCTTTTATTTTGTAAACTAACTGCCCTTGGAATACAAGTTCTAGACTTGCAAAATATCATGAACCCTCCAGTACAAATAAGACCTAAAGTTTTCATGGCTCTTGTAACATTTATTGGGAGAACACATCGTTTTCATTAAATTATGTGTATATATGGGTGTATAAATATTTTTGCTTGCCCAGGCAAATGTATGGGTGTATATATGTATATATATATATTTCTTTCACCATTCTTTAACTCAAGTCAATTTGCCTGATTAATCCTTCAATTAAACACTAACTGTACATTGTAAGGTATAACAAGACAGCTCAATGATAAGCTCTGGTGTGATTAGTTCCTTTGGAACTGTATACACCATTAAAACTAAACAACCAACCAACCAACCTCTTTATAGCAGAAGGCTATAGTTATACCTGTCCTTAAGCAAGGCAAGGACCAGTCAAACCCAATGTCATACCGCCCTATCTCGCTCACAAACACTCTATGTAAATTAATGGAACGCATGGTAAATTCCAGGCTAGTGTGGTTTTTAGAAAGGAATAATTTACTTTCACCTGCTCAAAGTGGCTTCCGTAGAAAACGTTGTACTTTAGATCATGTGATCTGCCTAGAAAACGATATTAAGAATGCTTTATACCACAAAGAGTTTTTAGTCGGCGTCTTTATAGACGTCGAAAAAGCTTATGATATGGTATGGAAGACTGGTTTGCTGATAAAACTTAGGGATATGGGTCTTGGCGGAAATCTGCTAGCATGGGTAAGAAATTTTCTTAGTAATCGGGCTATCCAGGTGAGACTTGGACGGGATGTATCTAAGGTTTTCAAGTCTGAGAATGGTACGCCCCAAGGGAGTGTTATTTCTCCCACCTTGTTCAATGTGATGGTGAACGACCTTTTGTCTACATTAAATCCTAAACTAAAATCATCTTTGTTTGCTGACGACTTGGCTGTGTGGATTTCATCTCGAAATGTTAAATATTTGCATAGATATATTCAGCAGGCTATGCATGATATCTACAAATGGGGTAACTTATGGGGATTCAAGTTTTCTTACAAGAAAAGTGAGTGTGTGATATTTACCAAAAAACACTCTGTTCCAAATTGGGAGTTTTTATTGGGGACACAGAAATTAAAAATGTCTCCTTTTTTCAAATTTCTTGGCGTTATATTAGATCAAAAGCTAACATTTGCAACGCACATTGAATATATCACCAATAAATGCTTCAAAGTCATTAATCTCATGAGGTCAATCTCGGGTAGTTTCTGGGGGGCAGACAAAACCAGTCTGCTCCTTTTGTACAGATCTTTAATAAGGTCTAAAATTGATTTTGTTCAGAAGTTTACCAAGCATCAAGTAAGTGTGTAAAAGCAAAGCTTGATTCAGTTCAATACAAGGCCTTAAAGATAAGTACTGGGGGCGTTAAGGGGACACCACTCTGTGTGCTACAGGTCGCTTGTGGAGAAATGCCATTGGAAATTCGGCGAAAATTCAAAACTCTGAAATTTTCTTTAAAATTACAAACTTCCTCCAACAATCCTGCCTCTAGGCTTTTGAAAGCATCCTAAGTGCCGCGAATACCCAACTGGTTGAGTTTCGAAAACAGGTGGGTGCGTTGAGTAGTGTATTTAGTACAATGTAAAAGAAAGTGCCAAGACACCAGTAAGTGTGGAACGGCTTTTGCTGTACCAGAATTAAAATATTCACAATGCTATAGACTACGTAACGGCTTGTCTGTATTCACATGCGAACTGGTGGGTATTTTGTCGGCTTTATTTTGGCTAGGTGATTTTCGACCAACTCGAGCCGTTGTGTTTTCTGATTCTCTGAGTGCCTTACAAGCAATTTCAAATTACACATGGTATGACTCGTCTCCCATTATCTTTGACATTTTAAAATATACCTCGAATTTGTATAGAAATGGCACTAGCGTATGTTTAGCATGGGTCCCTGCCCATGTTGGAATTGAGGGCAATGAAATGGCTGATAATATGGCCAAAAGAGCTCTAGATTTTACAGAAATATCTTTTGGCTTAGGTTTAAATGTTAAAGAAGCCATTTCTATGTATAAGCCTTTTTATAACTCACTTTGGCAATATCAATGGGAGACCACTATGGAAGGTAAATTTTATCGTACCCACCAACTCAGTGCACATAACGGGTTCTTACAGGTTCAGGGACGTCGTAATGATGTGTTATTATTTCGTTTTATTTCAGGTGTGATGTCATTAAATAAAAGGTTGTTTAAAATAAATTGTCATGTGTCAGGGCTGTGCGATGCCTGTCAAGTGGATGAATCTGAAGACCACTTTCTTTTACATTGTACTAAATACACTACTCAACGCACCCACCTGTTTTCGAAACTCAACCAGTTGGGTATTCGCGACAAAGATCTTTTAAAAATTTTAAACCCAGCGAATAACAAAAAGAAAGTCTATGGGGCGGTAGCTCAGTTCATAATTTCTACTAAAAGGTTTTAACCTGCCAAGCTATGAGCTAAGCATGTATGAAGGTATATATATATATATATATATATATAAGTTTTTTTTTTTTTTTTTTTTTTTTTTTTTAATCCGTGATTATCATTTTTAAGACATGGCCATGTTGTGGCGTAAATCAGACCTGCAATGGTTTGGAAAACGCCAAAAAAATCAAACAAACAAACAAATCACTCTTTATGATAAAGCAGCTATTGTTCGTTTCCAATGCGCATGCCTGGTAAATCATTTATAAATGAACAATTGTGTTGCATGTTTGAGTCTGAAGACGATTCGTTAGAAATAATCATCCGCTCGAACAATAGGGTGACGTCACAGGAGCCGTTTAAACTGAAATAATGGTTTACACTATTATGCCCTCCGCAATTGTAATGAAATTTTATTTGTTTAATTAAAATAAACCGGAAGTTAAAAGTAGCTTTGCCCAGATATCGATGTTCAGTGGATAGTACTTTGTATTTATTAAATATATCAAAGTTATACAAAAACCAATTCAGAGCTAGAACCGCATTGATACTAGTACAATCCTCACTAAATTATATTTACGGTCAAAGGGACAAAACTCTTATTGCCAACTCCCTTGCACAGAGTTGGCTGACCATGCATGCACATTCAGTGTTAAATGACTACAACTACAACGCCACCTTGACCTTCCAATAGTATTATTATTTAATTAAACTCTATATAGCTAAGTTGTGTGCGTCAAAATGACGCACAGTGGTTTATCCTACACCACGGTACACAAGTAAAAGTTACAAACACATAAAACTATACTATACCTGAAAAACGAAGAGACGAAATTTAATTGATGGTTTTACTTTTCGCCAAACGCCGGAACACACCAAGACAAATTACCCGAGAACTAAACTATGGGCTTTCAAAGTAATCTCCCTTAGACCATCATTAACCGCTAGTGCATTGAGGCGAATAAACGAAAAATGTTTGAGAGGAACTAGTCACACAGATGACAACCAGGTGATGGGAAATAGGTCATCACCCACTCAGTTGCCATGTGCATGGTACACACGAAGAAAAGGTTCCGAACAAGAGGAGAGACAGACAGAGGTGGGTACTGGGCAATCTCCCACTAACGTGTCTCTACCCTTTTTTGGAACAGTCATGGTGATACCACCTTTTTATTTGTTTTTTTTACATGTATATGAATAATCCTTTTTTGTCTATTTTATTACATATTATTTTATTGATTTTAAGGGCCTTGGGTAAAAATATAGTAAATAAATACATGATATCAACACAGCGTGTTGTTCTGGGCGCTTGTATCAGCCCGAGTGATTGGATGCGGAGTGGAGTAGCAACCGAGACCGAATTTCGAGGCTGCTGTGAAATTACACCTTTAATCACGAGGGCCAGCCTTTTGAGATTGATTGATTGATTGGAGTTTTACGCCGCACTCAAGATTATTTCACTTATATGGCGGCGAATAGAAGTTTTAATCAGACAGGCCCGTTTACATAAAAAATACAATAACATAAAAAGGACGGAAATAAATTTATGAAACATGTTAAAAAGAGTGTAAATCACTATTTTGGAGGTTAAAAGGACATGCAATTTTAAAATGATCTCCAAAAATAATATATGAACACATGTATATTACAATAAAAATTCAAATTTTATGGTATAAACCAATCTGTTTTAAAAATGTTATAATAATAGGGCTTTTCACCTTGGTGAAAAGCTCATTCATGGAGTTTGCCTTGAACCGGCGATTTTTCACCATGGCAAACTCCACACACTCTAAAAGAACATGTTTGATGTCGAATTGGCCATCACAAGGGATGCACCACGGATGGGGATCCCCCGCGAGTACATGTCGGTGTGATAAAAAAGGAATGGCCAATTCGACATCTGGATAAAACCACCTTTTCTTTTCTTGACAGAGAAGAAGGGAAAGTGGCGAGACCGATCTCTGCCTGGATTTCCGCAAGTTTGTTATTTTGTCGTTTTTGTGCATCCCACGAAGTTTGCCAAATCTGTTTGGTGTATTTGACTATCTTCGGTCTGAAGTCAGAATATGGTACTTCGACCGAAGATACTGATTTGGTCAAAGCAGATTTGGCTTCACTGTCCGCGACTGTGTTACCATAGATGCCACAATGACTGGGTACCCAGCAAAACACAACTTCCTTACCCGCAGATGTTAACAAATCGTGTATGTGTAGAATGGTACGAATTAGCGGGTTTTTAAATTTCCTGTGTTCAATAGCCAAGAGGCTCGACAAAGAATCGCTACAGATGACGGACTTGTCCAAGTCATGTGTAGCGATCATGTCCATGGCGAGAAGAATTGCTCGAGCCTCGGCCGAAAAAATTGAACTGGATGAAGGAAGGCAGAGGGAAGCGACAGTACGGCCAAACACTGCCGCAGCAGCAACCCGACCGCCATCCTTTGATCCATCTGTGTAAAGGAAGCTATGTTCAGCAAAGTTATTCTTAATCTCAGCAAATTGTTGTTGGATTATTAGAGGATTCGTGGTAGACTTGTCGTGCTGGCGGGTGTCATAGATGAACCTTGGCCTGCTTGTCAGTCAAGGTGGAGCACGGGGAGGTCTTACTGTTGCGAACTCCTCCAAGTCTATGCCCGCAGCCTCTAGATGGGGCCTTATGCGGAGACCAAACGATGGAATCCGCCTAGGAGAGGGCCAGCCTTTTGGGACTAAACGTTATCCCTTAGCTATTTTGTCTAAATTTTGGAACCACAGTGGTTTGCGTGGGAAGTCAGCAGCTGAGTGAACAGCTCAATTACAAGTTTATTCAGCATGGTTCCAATGCCCTATAAAAACACATTAAGCAAATAACTTTGGACCGTACACTGATCTAAAATTATTTGATGGGCAAATGTTAGGTTAGGAAAGCTCTAATAATCGGGTAATATCAGAGTAACTGACATTCAAAACTTCGGTCTAGCATTGTCTTGCCATTATATCAAAAGAGCTCTATGTAAATTGTTAAAATTTAATTTTTTTCAAGCCCCACTCCTATTACATGTATATTTAAGTCTTTGAACATCCTATTAAACACAACGTTATCAAAACAAAGACCTGGAAGCAAATCTCTCTCCAATGAGGCATGGCAAGATGTTTACAACTTCTCATCACTTTTGGCTTTACACTGACATTCACATCTGTTCCGACATAGAATACAACAGGAACATAGCTGGCAGACACAATCCCGGCTTTTTTGCTCTTAGAGTTGATACAGCTTGTTCGTTTACGCTGTTTCGCAGTATTTGTCCATCTCTGGCAGCTCCAACAAAGAGAGAACATATACCCTGAGACTCTGGATTTCACCATTGGTAATGCCCTTATTTAACGATCTCATATCATCCGATGTATGAGCCATGAGACTTCTCACACCATACAACTGGCAGTCCCTAACAGCGACTACCTACTTCCTGCCAATACTCCAGCAATGTTCTTGGTGGACCCAAATGAACAATATACGAAATGTCAGGAATGATAATACCCATTCCAAACACAACAGTTGCTATAACAAGTCTTATATTCCCTTCAAGGTCAGCAGATCAACTCACAACCATGTTCTGGTCCTCCTTTTCCAATTCTCCATGGTACTGAAAAAAACACCCTTGTCTCAACACCAGGTTTTCCACTGTAGGCAGCATCCTTTAATTTGTACATGATTTCTCCATAAAGCATTCCAGCAGTGTGAAGACTACTGCAAATATACATGAATGTATATTTTCATTCATGCGATAAACCGTTGCACTTTTGATAGACTGCTTTGTAAATATGTTGATACGAGTACTTAGTTAAGATATTTTTTTATATTTAAGAAAACAGATCCAAGAGCCATCAAATTTGTTGATTTTTAAGGCAATATTACTGTAAATAGATCAGTTGTTGTTGAGAAGGATAAAACTGGTTCTCAAAATATATTACTTTAAACAAAAGTGCATGTGAAAGTCACAAATATACCTATCTTCTGAATAGTTGCATCCTATCTGTTTGAAAAATAATTACACATGTTTCCATTTCCCCTTCCTCCATAATTTCTGTGAAGATTTTGGTTTTAAATCCCCTTATCTGCTCTTCAGCCTCCGTGCCCGTCTCTCCTGACTGTCTTCCAAATAAAGACAACGCCTGCCCTGGACAGCCGTCATAGGGAGAGTCTTTCCTCACAAACACACGCCGACACTTGCCGCACCGCCAGCCAAAGCCTGCGTGCTGCTCCAGAGCATGTCGGCGTGCCGCAAATTCTTTGCTGAACTGCAGGTCCCGACATATGGTGCACCTCCATGTCCTGAATTTCGTCTGCAAACACAAAAAACAGAAACAAGAACATCGTTAGTAACAGTGGAATTCTCTGAATCGTTCAGGTTTACGGCTAAGTCGTTTAGGTCTTTCATCATTATCTAGCAGCACATTTTCAGAAACTATACTGTCGTCAGCAGTCAAATTGCCAGACTCTGGGTCTTCAGTATGTTCAAGGCCAGAAGGTCCTGCACACGCATTCGGGGAATATGTTGAGTCACCGGCTCATCGACAGGTCAGTGGAATACTTAAACCAAGTTAGTTGGTTTTCCCCAGTGTAAGACTTTATCCGATCGTGATGTTTTTAATGGGACTGAAGTAGGCTCCCCCAATTCCTCCTCATCAGAGCTTACATCACTGTCATCAGAGGTCTCTGGAAGGTAATTTGGATCATCATTGTGACTTTTTTGTCCATCCTCATCCTCTGAACTTGCATCCTCTTCGGACTCTAAGTCAATTGGGGAACTTCCCACCTGAATTCCAATTTCGCGCGTTGCTGGACGTACTTGAACCCCTCGTGTACTCATAAAAGGTTTTGTGTGCACATGAGTCTTAACATGTTTCAATATCACGGGGCTTTTGTAAGTGTATTTGTACATTTTTTTTAACTTCCTAACTGGGGATTTAATTTCCCCAGAGTTACTATCTGAGGTACATGTAAATATATCCCCAGTTTCAGTTTTATGTGGAATATTGTCACCAGAAAAGAAATCATTGAATTCCTGAGAGAAAAAAACGAAAACTTAATAATAAAAAATAACCAATAAATGAGCACCGGTTATAACTAATATAACAGGTTTATTGATAGCTTGTCTCCATTTATTGCTATAGTATTTTAAAATATCTAATTGGCATACAGGCTTGTATACAATTTTCCAAGCATTCGATTGATTGATTATTTCACTCATGTTACGATAGTATAATTGTCGGAGGAAACCTCAGACCTTCGGCTAGTACCTGGCACTATCCAAAATTGGGCGATTGAGTGAAAAACTCACATAGTTTTGAACCCGCGACCTATCGATTTAAGGTATGTCCGACTGAGAGCCAAAGCTCGGTTGTATGGATCACCGAGCCCCACTTGCTTGACAGTGATTGGAGTTTGAAACTGAGGCCCCCAGTGCCATAAGAAATGTACCGTATCTAGGGCAAGGACGTAATCGAAATGCAATGGCAATACCATTACAACTCCCCCCCAAATCAGGGCACTAAAGCGAGAAGTGTCGCAATTTCCTCTTGCTTTATTTTAGCACCTAGCAACGCCCCCATTCAAGTGAAATAATCCTGAGTGCGGCGTAAACATCTTTCAATCGTAGTTTGAATTATTATGTGGGAAAACAAAAGGTGGGGTGGCTGGTGTTGGTCTGCCGTTTAACTTTATGTAAACAAAAGTAAAGATAAACTCACCTCAAAGTGTTCGCGCTTTCCGAAAGTTTCTGGAGAAGTTGTCAGCTCATCAAAATTTCCAAAGCTGAATAGCGTGGGAACAGCATCCGTTTTGAGCTTTTTCTTAACATAGCCGATACTTAATCGTTCAGCATTGATACCCTGGAAAGCATATCCCGAGAAGTGAAGAGAGCAGGCGGTGCTGTGTTTTGAAGGCACACAACCTGGTCTCTTGATTTTGTCAATCCACTGTCGTCGAAAATCCAGATCCGTAGGGAAAGCAAAAAAACTTATCCCCGAATCTTTTTTACCACGGCTCTTACATCCCAACACAGCACAAACTACCATTATTAGGGTCTATGGTTTTCAAAGTTGAATCCGCGGCTGTCAGATCTCTGTGCAGACGACAATTTCGAAGGTCGTGTATGACGTCATATTTGGCGGGTTTTACCGAGCGTTACGGAAAATATGCATATTGCACCCACTCCGACATAAACGACCAGAGAGGGTACACAAAACGGATTTTATTTAATTTTAATTTTTTTTTAGAAATATATTTAGCTAATTAACGCTAAACTAGATGTTTCATCCTAGCATTAGCCACTGTCTTTGTAGGGCAGTATTGAATTTACACTGACATTCACATATGTTCCGACATAGAGTACAACAGGAACATGGCTGGCAGACACAATCCCGGCTTTTTGTACAGCTCTTGGAGTTGAGACAACTCGTTCGTTTACGCTGTTTCTCAGTCTAGTATTTGTCCATCTCTGGCAGCTCCTAAAAGGAGATAACATATACCCTGAGACACTTGATTTCACCATTGGTAATGTCCTTATTTTACGATCTCATATCATCCGATGTATGAGCCATGAGACTTCTCACACCATACAACTGGCAGTCCCTAACAGCGACTACCTACTTCCTGCCAATACTCCAGCAATGTTCTTGGTGGACCCCAATGAGCAATATACGAAATGTCAGGAATCTTAATACTTATCCAAAAGCAACAGTTGCTAAAACAAGTCTTAGGTTCCCTTCAAGGTCAGCAAATCCACTCACAACCCTGTTCTGGTCCTCCGTTGCCATTTCCCCATGGTACTGAAAAAAACATTCCTGTCTCAACACCAGGTTTTCCACTGTAGGCAGCATCCTTTAATTTGTACATGTTTTCTCCATAAAGCATTCCAGCAGTGTGAAGACTACTGCAAATATACATGAATGTATATTTTCATTCATGCGATAAACATACACATATTTGATAGACTACTTTGTAAATATGATGATAGGAGTACTAGGTTAATATATTGCTTTTTTTATATTTAAGAAAACGGATTCAAGAGCTATCAAATTTGTGGATCTTTAAGGCAATAGTTGTAGTTGAGAAGGATAACACTGGTTTTCAATATGTATTAATTAAACAAACGTATAAAAGTCACAAATATACCTGTTCTCTGGATAGTTGCATCCTACCTGTTAGAATAATAATTATACATGTTTTTACACTACTAGTTACCAGTACTTGTACCTGCCTTACATATGATACATTTGGGAGCCCAATTACCATCAGTTATTATCTTCTGTATATACAAGTCCAGCTGCTTCATTGCTTCCATGTCTTTTTCACTTTTGTAGCCAAGATATATATTAGGCCTGACAAAACAATTCTTTGAGGGTTTAAAAAGTGGCACATGCAATAACTTTTAGTCAGGCTTCAAACTTCAAATTATTTGTATTTTAAAGAAGGTAATGCTTGTTAAGCGCTATGTAAATTATATTTCTTTTAATCCAAATGACACATAACATTGTCTTTCTGAACAAAGATAGCTGTTATTAAAGAACGTAAACACTTACATATACAAGCGCAGTTGTTTTGCCTGCCATTTGCCTGTAATATACATGTAAATTATTATCCAGGCTTGGGTAATGTATCAGTATGGTACCCTGGCCCGGATTTTTTTTCCGGGTCAATTAGTGTCGGCTATTTATTAATTCAGTCCAATAATGTACTGTATTATAATTTCCACTTCTACTGCCCCAATTTTCCAACTATTAAAAATTTTAGATATTTATAAACTAAATGTTTATACCACCATACTTATCGCCCACACATTTATTCACCACCAGTTCCGTCTACCTTATTCCCAGCGAATGCTTTTCTCTAGACAATCAGATATCCATCAGTATGCTACAAGATCTAGCAACTACAATTTATACAGGCCATTCTACAAAACAAATTTATCCCTTCATACACTAACAGTTAAATGCCCTCGAGTGTGGAACAACCTCCCAATAAAACTGAAAACATTAACCTCAACTTCACTCTTCAAATCTTCTCTTAAACAGTATCTACTGGCATCAATTTAAAAAGAAACGAATAAGAATAAGTGAATTATGTTTGTAAGGAAACTATATATTAGTATATTTTTTAACCTTTCGCCATCTTACTTTTGAATGTTAAATTTTCCCTTTATTCAATCTATGGGATATAACGAGTTCTTCAGGAGCTTTATTCCCGCCTTTTATGTTCAATATTATTTTGTATTTGCACTTCTTAACTATGGTGAATAAAAGTGAAATGAAATGAATGAACTTCAACCGTCAAGAAAAACACTGGTTGGTGGAAAGACAATAAACTGACTGACTTTCTGATTCACTTATGTCATCTAACACACCAGACTAACATATTGAAAAAATGCCTATTCTTAAAAAATAATCGGGGAGGAGCGCAGGGGCTTAAACATCAGTCTCTTTGTTTGCCCCCCCCCCTGCATATTATTTTTAAAGAATCGGCTGGTGCAATCTGAGCATGGTGTGGTGTTACACGAAGCTAACTTCAAGTAAGCTCTGATATGGTATGACTCAAGCTGTTAATATTGGGAAGTACTTTTCCAAAAATGTTATTTTATTATATTAGGTGTCCCAAAATATTGCCAGATTGTCAGTTCATTTATACTTGTAAAGTTGATCATGTGTGGGGGAAAAATAAATATTTTTTTCTGAATATTTTAGAGTGGGGATTCAATTTTACTGCAACCGACTCTACCCGTTTAACTATGATTTCGTTCGAATGGCGTTACGTTACAACGAATTTTTTAAAAGTGCCATGAGCTGCCTAAATTCATATTTTTTTCATAAATTCTGATCGTCACGTCAGTAAGAG
Organism: Lepidochitona cinerea; assembly: GCA_963971465.1. Taxonomy (NCBI): domain Eukaryota; kingdom Metazoa; phylum Mollusca; class Polyplacophora; order Chitonida; family Tonicellidae; genus Lepidochitona; species Lepidochitona cinerea. The sequence continues at coordinate 9,668,124 of OZ020560.1, read as the reverse complement.
GCTTTGAAGGCCATCAAATAACTAAATGATTGGCGTTGGAATGAGGAAAATCCATACAGTATGTGGCCTATACGAACCAAAATAGTGTTCGAAAAGTACACAACATTTTAATAACCGGAACGACCATTCATTCATTCTGTAAATAGAACGATATTGGTTACTCTACAACAAATTTATTCAAACCATCCTTTTTATGAACAATTGTTTATAGCGCATCAAAATCACAGCTGCCTTTTAATATCCGCTCTAATGAAATTTCTGCTTTTTGCCAGTTAGGAACTGTAGATGAGGAATCATGTTCTTCCTCCGTGGATGTCAAGTCTGCCTTTCATCTCTGTTGAACTCCACACAAGAGTGTCAAAACAAGATATGTCCACTATTTCGTTACCATGCTGCAAAGACTATATAGCCACTAATTGTGAAAACTATCTACATATGTTCACAGATGCCTCTAAATGTCCTGATACAAATAAAGTTGCTTCAGCCTTTTATATTCCCAGCATAAAGCAAACAAAATATTTCCGGGTATCTGACTCAGTTTCTGTATTTACAGCAGAGCTATCTGCCTTGTTATTAGCTCTAATTTTTCTGGTTGATTAAATGCCTCTAAGAGCTGTTCTACTTACTGACTCTTTAAGTTCTCTTAATGCATTGAGTAACTACAACTGGAGGAATTCTTCGCCACTTATCTATGAAATTCTTCATTTATGTTCTGTTTTGAGCTTTCAGGGATGTTCGGTGGCCTTTGAATGGGTACCAGTCCATATGGACATCCTGGGTAACGAAAAAGCCGATTCTCTTGCTAAACTTGGCCTTGGATTACCATCCGTGTCTCATTATATTCAATTGTCCGTTAAAGAATTGTCTAACTCAGTTTAATTTAAGTTTACACAGCTATGGCTAGAATTCTGTAATGAGAGCCCCAGTGGAAGATTCTTCTATTCACTCAACCCCTCATTAACTGATGTTTGCAACTTCTCCCTCAACAGTCCACGAGACGAAATACTGGTATTTCGAATTTTGTCGGGACATTTCAATACTAACAACCATTTGTTTAAGTTGAACCTTCATGATTCCGGCCTGTGTGAAGACTGTTTCCAGGATGATACAATTAACCATTTATTATTTCATTGCAGACGCTATGTTGAAGCTAGGGACGTTTCAGATTTGGGTATCGCCTGGGTATCGTCAATCCTACAATGAAAACACTCTTCAGGCCTCTCAAAAACACTAGTAAAGTCTTTCGGCTACTAGCTAAATTCGTAATCCACTGTTACAGGTTTTTTTTGATTGAATAAGAAATCGAATGCCAAACAAATTAGCATTACGGTATGACGTGGATCATCCACTACGGATGGAAAACACCACCACCACCACCCCCATTTCATCACTTCCGTTTCATGGTAGGAGCGCATGAAAATTTCAGTGCATTTTCTTTTCTTATTTTCTGAAAAAAAAATTCTATGCATATTCTACCTTTTTTAAAGGAAACTGTCTGAATCTAAGACGGTAAACACTTTTGGATGTTTAATGAGAACAGTTAAATAGATGGAGATCTGAAATTTGGGTGTGCTTCGCTCTGTTGACATCAATCAGAATGCGATTAAGAGTATCACTGTCATATTGTTTTGTCTGTAACTAAAACATTGTTCTCTGTTGCCATGTACAATTTCCGCTGCTGAAAGCACCCACAAAATCATTTGGCTCAACGAACATTAACATGACCGCAAATGGGAAATGAAACTGTGTACTATCTCCATATCGGTCAGGTTAAAGAACAGTACGTATATAATTAAACATGGTTTGTCAAAATATCAACGTCAATGATATGAACGCAAAGTTTTAATCCTTTGTCAAAATTGGTTTGTTACACTGCATGACAAAGTTAAAAGGAGATTTCACTTAAAACAACGCTTTAATTAGTTTTAAAGTCCCGGGTTTTACATGAGATTGACAATGGAACGATTGGCAATACTACATGTAAGATTTTAGTCATTAAAGGAACGCTCGCTACAACATTGTACCAAACTGTTTACGTTAACAGGGGAAAGCCTTCACGTTATAACTGTATCAGGTAACTATTCAATTTAATAGCCTGCATGTTCGCAAGCCAAGATAAAATCTACGTGTCCCAATTCCGCGTTTTACCTTGGAGGACTACTCCACTCAAACCCGTAAATCGAACAGCGCCCACTGGTCGGAATGTAAGAGTTGTCTTTTCCTATGGCCTAATCTTTGCCAATCAGCACTCCTTAAACAAAAGCTCAATGTGTACACAGCCGCCATTGTGTTATTTTGAGTGTAAGTGCCCGAGGTTTTGATGAGCTGCGAGAAGTTTTACTTGCGTTCAAACAGAACGAGCTGTTCGATTTACGGGTTTGAGTGGAGTAGTCCGCCAAGGTAAAACACCAAATGGGGACATACCGATTTTAACTTGGCTAGAGAAGATGAGTAGCCTGTAACAACCACCAAATTAGAACTTACTGTAAAAGAATTATTACGGCCGTAAATATTTTGAGAAACAGCTTCCAGCCATCCATAATCAAAGAATGGCCGAGATTTTACAATATGGAAGTCTAAATGAAATAAAGGTCATAGTTTTTTTTATTTTAATGCCAGTATCAAAACTTACCGAAATCTAACTAAAATGAAGATTATAGTTTTATCGTATTAATGCCAGTATTAAAACTTACCGAAATCTAAATAAAATCAAGATTATATTTTGTCGTATTAATGCCAGTATTAAAGTGGCACGAGCTGCCAAAATTCCTACTCATTTCATAATTTCTGATATTCGCGACAGTAAGAGATTTTGAAGGCCATCGAAAAACTAAATGATTTGCGTTGGAATGAGGGAAATCCATAAGGTCTACGGCCTATACGAACCGTGTCCGAAACGTAAACAAAATTTAATTAACCGGGACGACCATCCATTCATTCTAAGCCAAAATTAGTTCAAAAGAATACTTTATCGTTCATTCTCGAGGCTAGAAGCACTTAAAAGCTCCTGAATTATACGTCTTGAGAAATATAGCCAATAATTACAACATTCGGTTTTAACGTCAAAATATCAACATTTTGGCAGCTCATGCCACTTTAAAACTTACCGAAGTCTAAATAAAATTAAGATCATAGTTTCTCATATTAATGTCAGTATTAAAACTTACCGATATCTAAATAAAATTAAGATTATAGTTTGTCATATTAATGTCAGTATTAAGACTTACCGAAGTCTAAATGAAAGGGCATTTATTATTTGTAAAGTTAAACCCAAACAAGATGACAGAAGAAGTAACAGGAAGGCATTGAAGAAGCAATGCTTTCCTCGACAAAAGATTTGACCCTCTGAGTCCGTATGGATTTCATTATCATAAAATCGTCCTATTAATGATTCTATAAATATAACTAATAAAGGTCCACACAAGGAGATCATGCTGATAATTAACGTGTGGTTCTTACGTCCGAATACATTCAGTAACATGGTAATAGGTAGAGAGAAGGCGGCAGTAACACCTATACCTGCCAATAACGTCATCACGTAAAGACCGGCTTCACAAAACCAGAACATTCCCAAGAACATAGCTGTTATATAACAAATATAGCAAAAAAATATCAGAATAAAAGTCACAAACGTAGAATAAAAGGAATCAAAGACAATGCCAATGGTAATGCGTGAGATTAAAATAACGAATGCTATTTCATATATTAAAGTTATGGGTGTTTGCATACCGGCAGAATCACCAAAGCAAGTTATATTGGTCAAATATGCCATCATGTTGGCGTAAAAAATGACCGTGGGCCAGAAAGTCAAATGAAAAGTTCTAGTTTTAACCATTTGCAGAGGAGTCGTTCCGATTTCATCTACAGTTACCAGTTCTTTACATTCTTTGTAATCCTCTATAGATACGTGTTGAGAATCCGACTTCTTCCGATGTAATACCAAACACCCTCCAAAAACACACGTCCAGATAACAGTAACAATAGCGAAGAAAGTCCCGAGGTCTCCGTGGACACATAATATCAATGTGGAATAAAACATCTTTCCAAGTCCTCCGATTCCCATAAAAATTCCCAGGATTTTTCCAGTATGTTTCTGAGGTACATTTTCCACTGCTATCCCAACAATCAGCATATACACAACTTGTATACTGATACCTACATGTGAATAAAATAAAGTTTGAATTTTAGAAAAGAATCAATACTACAGATGCTGTATATATACTTAGCGCCATTAAAAACGCGCGGTTGAATTTTATGTTTCTACCCCAATAAGGCTATTGGCCATTTACGTTTTGTTGTTTATTGTTAGTTCGAGTTGAGTTGCAATAACTGGATAACCTGTGGTGTTCCCGACGCGCCTGCCGTGAACATTACGCAACATTTCCTAATAACGTCCATTGAGTGTTTCACCGTCACTGAGAACAGCTTTCTGGGCTCATTTGTCGTGGGTTCAACACTTTACACGAAGCTCAGCATAAAGACGAAAAAAAAATCAGAAAACGTTACCATGCCCCGACTTACGACACAACAAAGGGAACGTGCCATTGGCATGTTCCAGGCGGGTCTCAGTTGTGCCGCCGTAGGACGTCATATGCAGTGTCATCCCTCCACACTTAGTCGCCTCAGAATCAGGACACATGAAACTGGCAATGTTGCCGACCGACCACGCCCAGCTGTAGAGAAGAGATGGTCATACACGAGTTTACAGACACAGGAATAAGAGGTTCGCAAGGAACTGCGTCCTTGAGGTCGACAATTTCGGCGGAGGAAGTGTGATGGTGTGGGTGTCATATCCTGTGCCCGAAAAACTCAACTGGTGCACATTCCCGGCAACCTTAACGCCGTTCGATACACAGATGAGGTTTTGACACCACATATGCTGCCCGTAATGGACCTCCGTAGGAAAATTTTTCAGCACCACAACGATCGGTCGCACACAGCTCGTGCTACTGTTGAATTTCTAGCCAACAGAACGTAACAGTGCTCCCCTGGCCGTCCAAATCACCAGATTTGAACCCAATAGAACATTTGTGGGATGATGTGGATAGGGGCGTGCAGTCGTCATCCAACGCCGCAAACTCTGCAAGAACTGCAGCAGGCTCTTGAGCAAGAATGGAGGAGAATTCCGCAAAACCGTTTCGTCGATTGATTGTGTCTATGCCGAGACGGGTCCGTGCTGTGTTACAGGTTAATGGTGGGCACAACAGATATTGAAGTTGCAGTGACGTTATCTGAGCGCTATGAACTTTAATGTGATAAATTTTTACATGTGAAGGAACTTTAAAGTCTGAACAACCAGTCTGCCAAATTTCAGTGTAATGTGATGCTTATGTCTATATTAAAAATGATGTGGAAAATTCATATTTTGAAGAACAAAAATTGGATGTTGCGTTTCTTTTTTGGGAGAGTATACATTTCAACATAACAAGTTCCTGTGTGAAAGAAATTCAGAGGATGTCAGACTTAAATATGGATTTACATGTAGCTAAAAGCCAAAGTTGAAGAAAATTACTTCAGATTAACCAGACCCTGATATCGGCGATCGTCAGACAGATCTTACTGGAAGTCACTCGATAAAATAGTCAGTCACGGTCACATTGTCTATATACAGTCACTCTCCACCTGCGCAGATAGTAATGAGATCGCCTTGTAGCCATTCGGCTGTGCCGAGATCCTCTAAATATAAACAAAGAATTACAATTAATGCATTTATCACTAAGCAAAATGCAAGCTTACCAGCAAGTGTTTGAATGAGTCCAAACAAAATTGGCTGACTGCTGAAGAAGGTTGGATAGTGTACAGCCAAACAGTTTAATCCTGCTGTAACTGGTGCCATCAAACCACTCATCAGATAACTCACTTGGTATCCATATTGGTGAGATATCAGAGGTTCTAGTGGACTGAGAGCAACTCCAACGAAAAGCATGGAAGACACCATCTCCACTAGGAAAAAGAAATAATAATAAATCATGGCAAAACTTGTATTTGTATCTCTAGTTTCTGGTTGTCTTTAAAAATCCCTAAAATAAACGATCCAGAACTGATAAAATACAGATATAATTTACAAGCATTGTCAACAAAAATATCAAATGATGCCTGGTCGAGCGAATCAAATTTCACAGGCACATTGGTATCCGGGTAAATTTAAAAATATAAGTAAAACCAGGATATAAAATGTACTCGCCTGTGAAACTTACCTTCAGACTGTGTAAAGTTAAAGGTGAGTTTAAGAGGGATGACTATAGTGTTGAAGGATAAATTCCAGGCGGACAGTACGATACCAAACAGACCAATAGCCAGACCCGACCATTTGCGAATGGATGCCATCTTGTTTTTTAAAAAAGAGAAAAAATGCAAGATTCTAAAAACGATTTATATATACTCGCAGGCAAATCAGACGATTTCAACAAGCGAGAACCACAGCTAGGACCTTACTGAAAAAGTGTGAGATTTGGCATACTTACAACATATTCAACTGCATATCATCCTGAAGGAAACGGCCAGTGTGAGAGGGTGAACAGAACCCTTCACGACAGACTTAGAACACTCTCAGCAGAAAAGAAAAAAAGTGGCCTGAATACTTACCCGAATTAGTCTACTCGTGACCCCGCACCCAAATACTGGTTACTCACCTTACTCTAAGTTCTTTGGTCAGGAGCTTCGGCTGCCAATATATTTTTTAGGGGAAAAGAAGAGGAAAGGGATTTAGGTTCAGATGTGAATCCAATGGATCATTGGATATCAGAACATCACAAGCGACTGAGAACTGCATTTGGACTGGCTTCTGACAACACCGAGAAAGAAGCTCTTCGTCGTCGGACTCGACTTAACAAGAAGGCAGTAAACACTGATTTGGTTGAAGGTGCGCGAGTCTTTCTTCGCAATCGCTCTATTCAAGGCCGGAGTAAAATTCAGGACTACTGAAACTCCTTACAGAGGAAGCGAATGAATCCGGATGATCATACTTATCTCCTCAGAGGGTCGTGAACAAGTTCAGACTGCTGTCCCCAGACACCAACACTCAGGCTGGACCAATATCTTCAAGTGATTTTGACAGTGATACTGATGGTGAATTAGAAGAAATCCTTCTTGGTACCCGAATGTCAACTCCATCATTAGCTCCACAAGAACCTAACATTGTACTAAGTAGCAGCATTCGAGCAGAGGAGCCGGACACTGAGCCCCAGCCGGAAAGTCATTCTTCGGACAACAGGATTGTACCGACAGTTGATAAAGCTGACATTGTAGATACCGATTGTGAGAACTAGACTACACGTCGTCCTTCTCGGACAACAGCCGAGATTCATCATAACCCTCACCACCTTGCTATGTCAAAGAACCACTGAATTACCTCCAGTGACAATAGTAAAATTGACCAGACTGGTATTACCGGCATGACACGGACCCAGTTACTACTAGCTCAATTAATATTGAAAGGACATTCTTAACTATTAAGCGTTTTATTTGTGTTTTATATGATGATTTGTAGTGTTGCAAGGGACTGTACACTTTAAGCAGAGGAGTATGTAACCGGCGAATTTGGTACATGTGATCGCCTTTAAGAATGTCGCTCCTTGTGTTGCTATGAACATCCACCGCCATCTTTGTTGTGTGCGACAACAGCCCAAATCTTTTGAATAACTTTTAAGTAATTGGATAGGTATCCGTAGAAAATATGTGTGTATAAACTACCATCAAACTAGTAGCCTATTTTCATGCAATGGCTGCTGTATAAAATACGACGTTTGCCGGAGGTAAATAGTTTCGTGCATAATGATGCGTTTTGCTAGATTACGGACAAAGTTTAATTAACTCATCTATGATCTAGTTATTATAGTGACAATTTATTTATGTAACTGCAAACGTACATTTATATACTGGAACCTGATTTATGTAGTCCAAGAGACAATACTCTGTACTCATTGCCTCGGTATTGTGAATACCAAAGATATCTTATAATAACTAGATTGGCTAAGCGCTGCCCATTAGAAAACGGCACAATAGTCCGTCACCTAGCAAGATGGCGGACTATAACAGTTACGTTACAATTCAGAACGAGGTTAACGCTTGAAAAACATTTTCTGTCGTTGTTGTTGCACGACAGTCAAGGCATAGACCCTACTAAAGCCACTTTTACACGTTTGTCCTGATGGGCGAGGAATATCACACAGCACCTACCACTTGAAATGTATTCCATTCTCGAAAAAACGACAGAAAAGTTAACATTAGATTCGAAAACAAATTCGCCAAAAATTATCTAGATGACGACTTAGTTGCCGGAAGTCGCTTGTCATTAGCCTATCTAGTTATAATAAGATATGTATAGTATATACGTTCTCAAGAAGTATAACCGTTCCGACCAATAGACAATATACAATTCTTTCTTGCAAGTCTATGTGACTTTTATTTTCGTAACACTTCATCAAAAGTTTGATAAATTAGTTTACGATTACATTGCTTTAATATATAGATTTCCAAGTATTATGTAAGTCTATGCTTATTACGTTAATGGAAAAGTGTTCATACCACACATTTTGTATAAGTACTCAGCGGTATACTATGGCTAAGAACATTTTGTCATTTCATTAACAGGGTCTCTGTCTGCGTGGCATGTGTGTATGTTTTGGAAATAAAGCATCTTAAACTATTCCTCGGACCTCGACTTGGGTGACTTCTACTGCCACACAAACATCTATGTTTTATATCTGCAGTGTAACTGAAAAGAGAGATTTTTTCAATGGGTATGATTTCGAAATGGTCCTTAACAGAGTGGCCTGGTGTATTAAAATGTTAAAGTCTAATGCCAACTTAGCGTCATGGGTGGAATTTTGTTATTTCAGGTGTTTTGGGACCGTTATCATAATTTCACCGCTGGAGTAGCTTCATTTTGAAACGTTGTTCTCCGTATATTACAGAAAATCAAGCGTGCATCGTGAGAAATATACGACGAACTCAAATGATTTACAGAGAAACTAGAAACCCACATGTAGACTGTTAAATCACAAGGTAAACATTTTCGTCGATTCAATTGGTGTGTCTTTGTTGCAACAAGAACGCGATCGTCTTCTTATAGCAAAGGGGAAAATATCCGAAGCTTACCGTCCGTGGAGGAAACACTGCCTGTACTTTGTAAATCGCGTCAGTGGTACGAGAGGTACCATAGCGTCGAGAATAGCAATCATGGGTTAATCAAAGACGTCACCTATTGCATACTTAACAATAAGTCCGATAAAGGCTCCTGTGTATATTTGCGTTCCCGCATTAGTTCGCTCTCGCGCGCGTCCTTGCATTTTCGCGCTTCCGAAAGCGCGCGCCCTCGAACTTCAGAACAAACACAACTCGCTGTTTTTAAACCTCACCTTAAATTTTTAGATAGGGCGAAACTTAAAAGCAGTTAAGAAACTTGTTATTGCGAATGCTAATGCAATAATAACAATCCGTGTTGCCGCCACAAATTAATAATACTTCTAAATCTAATACCAGAGGAACTTGGCCGTCTACTGACGCCATCAGCACTATTAAAAATGCCACCTAAAACCATCTCCTTAGTTCCTACCATTATGTTCAACCACAGTCAATTAAGGTGTCAAGAAATGTGTTTACTGCACGAAACTTTAATTCTCAAGACAATACGGCTTTAAATCGTTTGCGAAAGGGATTGTTGATCGCGTCAATGAAGGGATTTTTTCCTGCTGAGAGGCTGTACTATATACTTGTAGAAATGAATTGGTTTTTCTGAGAGAGAATCAGTTGATGGTTGCAGTAGAAAGTCAGATAATTCTTACAAAACTACTACTACTTCGGTGGGGTAGATTAGTAGCTGAATTTAAACGTAACAATAAACGACTTTGGATTTGTGATTCGAACCCCCCGCCGTCTGTATGGGACTAAAATTTTCCAGAAAAAGAAAGACTGGTTTATGCATGTCTCGCTACGCAGTAAGGTACAACTTTTTAGTTAGACAAGACTAGTCGACTGTTGAACGTTGCTGGGCTGGGGGCTGTTTCTCAACACATTTACGCCCGTCGTAACTTTGCGCCTGGTCGTAACGTAATGTTGAAGGTATATGTTACCATAACGTTACGACCAGGCGCAAAGTTACGTTGATGTCGAGAATTCTACCCCTCCTGCATTTGCGTGCCGTGTGCAAATATACATGTTAAGTAGAGATGACTTTTCAAACAACATCGAGTCTGTAGTGCAACATGGGCTGGTAGGTTTACCTCCCCCGGAAGAAGTGATATTTTGCTTGTTATCATACAAAATTAAGGATTTAACCTGATAATGTTGTGAGTGTGGTTATATTCTGTTCTTTTGTATTGAAAACTGGGCTGTCATGAACGTATACAGTCATCAAAGGGTTGATTTCACAACGTTTCCCCCGATAGCGTCGTCAGCAACCCAGCCTGTCAAAGCGGTAGCCATAGTGACATTATGTCATTCTGCTTCAAAATATCTGGGTCAACCGTTGCACGTGACCAAAGCTTGTCGTTGATTGGTTAAAAGTTCCCACTCTGTCCCGAGGGAGGGAAAATGAACGGCAATCAACAACAGGTCACTTTTTCCTCATTTTTCTCAATTATCGGGGTAGAATCGACTTTAATACCTTCGTCTTGGTGTTTATTGCGTAACCCGATACCGCTGAACGTTGGTTCGCACCTCGTCATACCCCTCGAATGCTGCGCATTCTCGTGGTTTGACTCAGTACGAACCAACGTTCAGCGGTATCGGGTTACGCAACAAACACCGCTACGGCGGTATTAAACCCTTAAACTTTCACTTTCAACTACGACTTCTCTGGATCAACTGATTGATAATCAACGTATTTCCGGTTTAGTGGTTCGAAGTTACGCGAACAGCAAGTCTATCGATTTCCCAATGACATACATCTATACAAGACATATACTGCCTGCGAATAAAAACCATATACAAACACCAGACATTTCCAATCAATGGCCACTCTTACGTAAAATGGCGTAAAAATTGCTTCCCATTCAAGATGTTGACGTCACCTTACTACATACCTGCCCGCGTGTCTCGCCCAGAGAGACGTTATAACATCAGTTGGAGATCAGCCCTATGGTCAGCTAACAAACAACACTTCGCATAATTATGTAGGTGATCCAATTGGCATAAGTTACAGGATTTTAGTTACAGAAAACTTAACAAATGTGGTTGGCAAGGGCAGTTTTACAACACCTATCAAGGTAAAGGAAACGTTTACCCCGGTCTCACTGGTACGCATGATGGAACGACTTCTCTGAAAGGTATACGGGCGAAACGACCTATTCTTTAGAGAATCAACAGTTTCTTCAATATGTCATTTATCGAATTTGTCTGACAAGTAATGTTCATTACGAGATGCCCCTCCCGTTTAAGCAAAATGCCTTATTTCTTAATAACAATGGCGCCGCCGCTTTACATCGTTTGTGGTCATAAAACCTGTTACAGAGCGGATTATCTGGACTACGTGTGGATTTATTGCAGATGGATATGCGGAACGGGTAATTGACAAAGATAAAGGCAATCAATGTTTGTTACATACCTCATCATGGGATATACAACCCCGAAAATCCGAAAATTAGAGTAGTTTTTGATTGTAGATTTAGATATAAAGGCGTCTCCTTGAACCACGTGCTTTTACATGGTCCGGATTTGACGAACTTCTTTACCGGAGTATTGTATATTTCGTTTGGAAAATGTTGCCATAACATGTGATATTCAGCAGATGTTTTGCAGCTTAAGTGTCGAAATGAAGACCATGATTTCTTGTTATTTTGGTGGTGGCTTGAAGGAGACTTGAACCGAGGTCCAATTACTTATCAAATAAAAGTTCATTTTTTGGGGGCCGTGTCATCGTCCTGTGCGAATTTCAAACATTATGCGTCTGACAACGAAAGTCTATTTGGAAGGAACGCCAGTGATTTTTATGTAGATGATGGGTTAAAATCCGTTTCTATTGTCCATGAGGCAATTTCTCTAATTGAGAGTAACCGTGCTATGTGTGCCCGTGGTGGTTTACGTCCTCATAAATCTATGTCCAACTCGAAAGAGGTAAGTGAATCGGTCTCTTCTTCTGATAAATTTTCTGAGCTAAAAAGCCTTGATCTGGACCAGAATTCACTGCCAACCGAGACAGTTTTAGGGAATCACAGGGATACTCACCAAGACACGCTTACATTTGATATTAGTCTCCTTGACCTCGGATTTGGCATTTAGACGCTGTAATGCGAATGAATTTGTAAAATCGGCATTTTTATTGGTCGAAATGCCTAAAATGTGAGTCTGTGTACCGAGTGGTTTCCGTGTATATATTTGATTCTGTATCAACCATGAGTTAAGGTGCCACACGCTGATAATATAATGTTAATAATCAGATATTCCCTATTGGCATTGTTACAGGTCCGAGGATAGTGGTATTGGTCCGAAGGCCGAGGGCTAATACGGCTGTCCGAGGACCTGTGACAATGCTAATAGGGAATATCCTGATTAATGAAAATTTTATTAATTGGCTTTCAATGTTTTTTTTTTTCATAAAATATCTATATGATTTAAAAATACTAGTGTTTAAATAGACGCATTCGCAAGGAAAGTTTTTTCTTAAAAATTTCTTTAAAAAAATCTAGGTGTAGTGTACCAAGAGTTTTTGTTCATAAAACATAGGAACATATTTCTTTACTTTTACAAATTATTATTTATGCAATATTTAATTTATCTAATGAAATAGACGGAATATTTGTTTTTCTTTAACTGTACATTGGCTATTTTCTTTTTTTCTGTTGATGATTTCAAGAAAAATGGCGTTGGGATTTTGAAGTGATAACAATGAAACAGTCGCCATGTTTGATCTCGTATTGGCCCAGTCCGTATTGGCCTTGTTTGTTCGTATTAGCCTAGTTTGTTCGTATTGGCCCTGGTAAGCATGTATGAGCGTGACCGTTTCTCCGTATTTTGCCAATAACATTTTTTTCTTTTCTAAACATGTTTATTTGGATTATAAATGTACACTTTAAGCCAAGGCTTATACTGTGTACTTTTCATATAATACATTGTTTTTGTGAAAGAATATTTCCGATAGCTTCACGACTTAACTTTTCCATCATAAATAAATATATAATGTATATACACATGCATAGACAGTAGGTAAATTAATTTCAGAATAATTTGTTTAACATATATATACAATTACAATAGGTAGGCACATAAGTACATATATTTACTGATAAAGTAGGTGGATAGTTGGACTGTGGCAAACTGGACAAGGGTAACTAATGGTCAGACTCAGTAACATATGAAGGACTACGAGAATCGCTTTGTACTAGCAATGTATGTACAAACGGATTGTGTTATTATGCTATTTTCAGTGGAACTAAGATCCACTGATCCGTATAAGAGAGATGTGGTATTTATGGTATCAATGGATGTATTGGTCCGGATATCTCGACATAGTACATCTCGTGGAGTGTTGAATAGTGGGCAGTGGAGAAGGAAGTGATCTGCCGTCTCAGAAGGAGATCCGCAGAGACATTTAGTAGAATCAGTTAAAAAGTTGTTAAATAGGTCGTCGTTGAGTGAACTGCAGCCGTTTCTCATGCAACAGAGATGGATGTTCGAGATGCGGTCGCTGATATAGTACCATGATGGAGGTTTCGACAGAGGAAAAATAAGAGCTAATTTACAAATAAATTCTGAATGGTTACCTATGGATTTAATATTGTCTGGAAGGTTGCTGAAATCGCGAATAGTCTGAGGGAAAAAAGATTTGCTAAATGCTGCAGTTTTACAAAAGAAGGTGGTATAATTATGGTTCGAGCGCTGAGGATATGGATTTCTGTCTGACACTTGTGCTGGTAGGTTTTTGTAAAGGTCAAGGCTGCTTCTGTCAGTGGCTAGTCGGTGAAACGCTCTCAAGCGATGAATCTTTCGACGAGTTACAAGAGTTTGGAAACCACTTTCCTCGTAAAGAAGTGCACTGGACACGCTTTTTGTCAGACCGGTAATAATTCTTAGACATTCTTTTTGTAAATTTTCTAGTAAAGTTATTTGATATTCTGCAATATTATCCCACACAATGTCAGCATATTCTAAGGTGGGACGTATGAAAGATTTATACATGATTTCTAAAGATTTCCTATTTAACCGATATTTCATGCCTCTGAAGAGGGATATTTTTGAAAGGGCAGCCGAAATTAAATTTTCTATGTGGTTGTTCCAGTTAGCTCGATTGTTGAATGTCCGGCCCAAGTGATTGTGCGTTTCACAAGCTTTAAGTTTCCTACCCATGAAATCTATGTCAATATCAATAGATTCGCGGCGCCTGGAACATAACAACATTTTAGTTTTTTGGGCATTGAAAGTGACCTTCCATTGTTTGGCCCAATTTTGAATTGTAAGTAAATCGTCATTGATTGACCTTTTTATTTCAGGATCAAGCAAATCATCCGATAAAATATAAAGACAAGTGTCATCAGCAAATAGCCTTACATTGTTCAAAATAGAACAAGGCAAATCGTTGATGTAAATCAAAAAGAGTAGTGGCCCAATAACATTGAAAGTCAATTAATAATACCACGGAGTGAAGGCCTTTGTGCGTCACGGAATTCTTCAGTCAAGACAAAACCCTATCCTGACGTCAGTTTAAAATGTTGTTTCGTAAGCATAGAACGATTTGCTTCTCAGCAATCGGTATAACCAATGAACTATATGCGTGGAATGGAGATCACGTGACGTTTGAGTAGTAGCGAGAGCCGCCATTATTATGAGATGTCACTACTGATCTGACGTTACAGAGGAAGCGAAAGAGAACGACACTAGCCCTGACACGACCACTACTTTATTAACATCATAGCATGAAAAATCACTCTTGTGGCGTCAAGTTCGATCTTTAATTCGTAATGTCATAAATTTGTAGAAGAACGTTATTTGCGTTACAAGAGACAATATCCCATAGTTATGACGGCAATTTTAGCACGCCAGATCCAATTTAACCAATGTGACGTGACCACTCCATGCATATAGGTAATTTGGGTATAACTTTGCCACGTCATTTAGACCTGGGTCAAGCCACATTCGAAAACAACTCTGCCCATCTATGATAAAGCGAACTTATTAAATAACGAATACCTGATAATACTCAGTTTTAAACAAACTGGGCTGCTTTGGATGGTGATAAATTCGTTATTTAATGCTCTTCCGTGGGTATACTGGTAGATATTTTTTGTCGCCAAAAATCGACCCGTATACCCATGGGAGGGGGTCAAATAACTAATATTATACTGCCCGTGTGTGATGCTTATATAGGGGTGTTTCAAAGGGATCGGAGCTGCTCATCCACCCTTTTGATTTTAATTCGCATTCCAAATAAATATTGAAAAAGAATAGGAACAAATCGAATAATTATTTCGTTTGATGAAAATTGCAAGAAGAACCAAACGATCTTTACATGGTTTACAAACTCACTCAGTTCATTTACTGTATGTGTATAGGACGATAAAATTGCGAACATCGTTTTCAAACCAAATGCAATACACTGAAGAAGTTTTTTCTCCTTTTTGAACCCGTTCTGACTTATAATATGCCTCAAAGAAACTAGTCATTATCCGAGTCATTCACTTTGAGAAAGACATTAAGAAAAATAAATCAGTAGAATGTGAGAAAGCCCTTCAGTGCAAAATCTAAAAGAAAAACTATAATTTGTCAATGAAATGCGAAATACAGACCCCAAACTTTGGAAAGATACGGAAAATCCTCTTCACTCTGGAGAGAACGAATATTCAACAAAGTGTGTATTTTGAAATCTAATTGTAAAATGGTGTGATTTAAAAAAAAAACTTTATTTCGTTCCGGTACAAAGGGCCTACATATCTTGTGCAGCCCAGTGAAATAGTAAATATTGTGTTAAATGTAAGGGATTTAATATAACCTCATTTAATAAAGCCTACAAAACGCCTAACATACAACATTACTTGGGGCTGCTTTAATTAATGGGTGTACTTTATTGATAGTGTTGAAAGATATAAGCCTCAGTAAAATAGTTCAAAGATAAAAAGATCGTTGAGTTTTGCATTTTAAAATTTGCCCGATGAACAAAAAGAATATTGAAGACATAACTATACGTTTAAAACATTTACATTTTGTAAGGGTTAATGTATATTGAGCGAAACTCTGTGAAGAAATAGCGAGGGATGGTCACTACGAATGAATAATGTAATCTCGGTATCTGCAAATATATATGGAGGGGGGTATCCGCCAAAAGTCTATGTGGGTAACTGTGTCAGTTTTCAATGTGCGCAGTGCTTACTTTTACTGTGTCGCTTGTGATGCATTTTCTTGAATGCGTGAAACTTTGTGCAATGCAGCGCCTACCTTCCTTGCTTCTACTATGAGACTACCGCCAGTCTGTTAAGTGACCAGTGTAAAGCGAGCCGGGTTTTTACTCCGACCATGTCAAGAACTGCGCACGCGAGTTGCAGCATTCAAGACAGCGAAGCTAGACGAATGAGAGCTCATACGGCCTTACCCACATATGTGGGTAAGTCCCATTATGACGACAGGGGGCGCTGATGACAAATGTTTCGGAAATTATAGACGGCCCCCAAGTCGAGCTCGGAACTTGGTTATTGTTGAATTGAACTTATTTCATTGACATTATATTCAATGGGATTAGGCACAAGTTCTTGAAACTTACGAGGCCCTCTCCCTACATATGTGCAAAATGATGAAGTAAAATGCGAGATAGAAAAATAACAGTTATTCTGCAAGTAAACCGATATATTTAACATTCTACGTTATCAGGGCAATATAGGAACATACAGTGAAGCAGTAAAAATTATAACAGTTTCTGGAAGCAAAAAAAGAAAAGAAAAAAAATTTCACTCGGAAAAAACAAACAAAAGAAATATATATGGACTAGAAAAATGAACGAGAGTAACTATAGAGTTAGTTAACGATTTTTTTTCATTCTGTGTATATATGTATATACATATATGTACACATATACATACAAATTGTTGTTGTTGCACATGAATATATATGCCCAGAAAACAAGGTAAGTTATTGGGTATTCACACTACCAACATAGGCTATAATGATTAGGCCAGGCCGAATTATTTTAAATGCTAATAATTATTATCTTCAAATCAAGGCCTTGGTCTATTTCAACTTAACTCCAGTAGGCCTATTATTAAATATTATTATTTTATTAATATTATTCACGCTGGAAATACTGTAATAAACGTAAAGGGGCCGTCTATAATTTCCAATATTTTGTTTAACAGCGCCCCCTCTCGTCATAATGGCACTTAGCGACATATGTGGGTAAGTCTGCATGCGGTGGGATTCATCTAGCTTCGCGGAGCCATATCTCCAAAGAAAAGTGCCAAACATCTGCACAGCTATCAGGCAGGACCGATCTACAAGCCGTACTCGCCCCTCGGTGGTCGCATAGCAGAGTCTCGGTAGTGACAAAAAAGCTCACAGTAAAAACATGCACTGCGTACATTCAAACTGACACAGTTTAAATACACTCATTTAGTTCTGCTCGGTGGCCACATAGCAGAGTCTCGGTGGTGACATTACAGAAGAAGCTGAGTTAACAGACACTGCACTCATTCAAACTGACACAGTTACACGCATAGACTTTTGGCGGATATCCCCCTCCATAAATATACACTCATATGAAAGTCGCATTGGCCAGGTGGATCTGTAATTTTGCCCCAACATTAGATCGCGATTATTTCTGGGCCCAGAGGACCGTTTTGGCCCAATTAACCAAATGCTGCCTCAGGTCTTATTATTTCACGCGAACCGTGGTTCAGGTTACGTAAGGGTTACGCAAACTTTAAACCACGCGAGCCGTCACGGTTCGCGTAGGCCGTAGGCTTCAGAGGAAGTTCATTGTTCACTAATGCAGAATTATAGCTGTTAAGCCTATTGAAAGCTTTGCGTATTGTTAAAAAAATAAACTCCAGTTTAAACTTACCAAGAGTGTACGACGCAATCCACATACCCATCGATCATGACCTAGTTTTGTTAATTCGGAGCTCCAGGAAACCGCCACAGTCGGGGACAGGCCATTTTGAGTGGGTTATTGTCATGATGAAATTCTCGCGAGACCTCGTACGCCTTTACCGGACAAAGCGAAGAGATTTTCACATGCCAGCTTTTTAAAAGCTATCAGATAAATTTAAAAATCCTGACGTCACGCTGTATGGGAATATATACTTCGAAAACTCCACGGGGCTATTCCAATTGTTGCTAGCGTTAGAAATCTTCAATGTTACATAAAAAAGCTTGATTTATTTCATTAGTGGTAAATTTCGTCTGGTTACTATTATGTGTGGTGGTTTTTCGTTCCACTCTTCAGACCGTTTTACTTGGATAATCATCGGCTATCTACCAATTCCCCGAGGGTTCAATTGCTGAAATTTAAACAAATATGCTCTATAATGTAGAGTAATCAGTCATAGTGGAGTTTACTAAAACTCTAGTTATTCATTAGACGCACATGGAATTGCTGACAGGCACCAAATGACTTCGAGGATGTAAATAACAAAATAAATTTATCTTCCAGATAGTGTCTTCCAGATAGATATCCCCAAAACAGAAATAACAGCATGCATTAATTTTTAAGGTTTCTAAAAAACGCTAAATAATAAAATGAATTTGTCTTTCAGGTTTTTAAAAAAATCGGCATTAACAACATAAATTTATTTTGTTATTTCCATCGTTTGAGAAAATCTTTTAAAATAAACGTATACCGCTATTCTTCTTATTTAGACAACCTAGGAAAGATATTTATATATGACACTCATTACTCGATTTATGTTATGATTTTCCAGTTTCTTTCTTATTAAAGGTGAAACACAAAGAGAATAAATTACTTAAATTCCTTGTTTATTATGGACCTACACCCATAATTATTGTATGTTTCCAGTCATTCTCTTCCAACCATATTTGATCACCTCGCTTGTACTTCAGGTATTAGAAACCGTATTATCTAATAAAAACAGTGAAGGAAAAAATTGAATCAGATTGTGAAGCCTTTTCAATATTTCTAATGTTTCCAGGTCCCATTGACCCACAACGTAATACACGATATATGTCTGGGTCAACCGTTGCACGTGACCAAAGCTTGTCGTTGATTGGTTAAAAGTTCCCACTCTGTCCCGAGGGAGGGAAAATGAACGGCAATCAACAACAGGTCACTTTTTCCTCATTTTTCTCAATTATCGGGGTAGAATCGACTTTAATACCTTCGTCTTGGTGTTTATTGCGTAACCCGATACCACTGAACGTTGGTTCGCACCTCGTCATACCCCTCGAATGCTGCGCATTCTCGTGGTTTGACTCGGTACGAACCAACGTTCAGCGGTATCGGGTTACGCAACAAACACCGCTACGGCGGTATTAAACCCTTAAACAGCTCCCAGGGGCCGGTTTTTCAAAAGAAAGTTAGCTTAACGGCAGGTTAGATGACGTCGCGTCACAAAGGAATTTCATTGTTACGCCACGTCATTTAACCTGCGGTTAAGCTAATTTTCTTTTGAACAACCCACCCCTGGACGTGAAACTTTCACTTTCAACTACGACTTCTCTGGATCAACTGATTGATAATCAACGTATTTCCGTTTTAGTGGTTCGAAGTTACGCGAACAGCAAGTCTATCGATTTCCCAATGACATACATCTATACAAGACATATACTGCCTGCGAATAAAAACCATATACAAACACCAGACATTTCCAATCAATGGCCACTCTTACGTAAAATGGCGTAAAAATTGCTTCCCATTCAAGATGTTGACGTCACCTTACTACATAACTGCCCGCGTGTCTCGCCCAGAGAGACGTTATAACATCAGTTGGAGATCAGCCCTATGGTCAGCTAACAAACAACACTTCGCATAATTATGTAGGTGATCCAATTGGCATAAGTCACAGGATTTTATTTACAGAAAACTTAACAAATGTGGTTGGCAAGGGCAGTTTTACAACACCTATCAAGGTAAAGGAAACGTTTACCCCGGTCTCCCTGGTACGCATGATGGAACGACTTCTCTGAAAGGTATACGGGCGAAACGACCTATTCTTTAGAGAATCAACAGTTTCTTCAATATGTCATTTATCGAATTTGTCTGACAAGTAATGTTCATTACGAGATGCCCCTCCCGTTTAAGCAAAATGCCTTATTTCTTAATAACAATGGCGCCGCCGCTTTACATCGTTTGTGGTCATAAAACCTGTTACAGAGCGGATTATCTGGACTACGTGTGGATTTATTGCAGATGGATATGCGGAACGGGTAATTGACAAAGATAAAGGCAATCAATGTTTGTTACATACCTCATCATGGGATATACAACCCCGAAAATCCGAAAATTAGAGTAGTTTTTGATTGTAGATTTAGATATAAAGGCGTCTCCTTGAACCACGTGCTTTTACATGGTCCGGATTTGACGAACTTCTTTACCGGAGTATTGTATATTTCGTTTGGAAAATGTTGCCATAACATGTGATATTCAGCAGATGTTTTGCAGCTTAAGTGTCGAAATGAAGACCATGATTTCTTGTTATTTTGGTGGTGGCTTGAAGGAGACTTGAACCGAGGTCCAATTACTTATCAAATAAAAGTTCATTTTTGGGGGGCCGTGTCATCGTCCTGTGCGAATTTCAAACATTATGCGTCTGACAACGAAAGTCTATTTGGAAGGAACGCCAGTGATTTTTATGTAGATGATGGGTTAAAATCCGTTTCTATTGTCCATGAGGCAATATCTCTAATTGAGAGTAACCGTGCTATGTGTGCCCGTGGTGGTTTACGTCCTCAGAAATCTATGTCCAACTCGAAAGAGGTAAGTGAATCGGTCTCTTCTTCTGATAAATTTTCTGAGCTAAAAAGCCTTGATCTGGACCAGAATTCACTGCCAACCGAGATAGTTTTAGGGATACACAGGGATACTCACCAAGACACGGTTACATTTGATATTAGTCTCCTTGACCTCGGATTTGGCATTTAGACGCTGTAATGCGAATGAATTTGTAAAATCGGCATTTTTATTGGTCGAAATGCCTAAAATGTGAGTCTGTGTACCGAGTGGTTTCCGTGTATATATTTGATTCTGTATCAACCATGAGTTAAGGTGCCACACGCTGATAATATAATGTTAATAATCAGGATATTCCCTATTGGCATTGTTACAGGTCCGAGGATAGTGGTATTGGTCCGAAGGCCGAGGGCTAATACGGCTGTCCGAGGACCTGTGACAATGCTAATAGGGAATATCCTGATTAATGAAAATTGTATTAATTGGCTTTCAATGTTTTTTTTTTTCATAAAATATCTATATGATTTAAAAATACTAGTGTTTAAATAGACGCATTCGCAAGGAAAGTTTTTTCTTAAAAATTTCTTTAAAAAAATCTAGGTGTAGTGTACCAAGAGTTTTTGTTCATAAAACATAGGAACATATTTCTTTACTTTTACAAATTATTATTTATGCAATATTTACTTTATCTAATGAAATAGACGGAATATTTGTTTTTCTTTAACTGTACATTGGCTATTTTCTTTTTTTCTGTTGATGATTTCAAGAAAAATGGCGTTGGGATTTTGAAGTGATAACAATGAAACAGTCGCCATGTTTGATCTCGTATTGGCCCAGTCCGTATTGGCCTTGTTTGTTCGTATTAGCCTAGTTTGTTCGTATTGGCCCTGGTAAGCCCTGTATGAGCGTGACCGTTTCTCCGTATTTTGCCAATAACATTTTTTTTCTTTTCTAAACATGTTTATTTGGATTATAAATGTACACTTTAAGCCAAGGCTTATACTGTGTACTTTTCATATAATACATTGTTTTTGTGAAAGAATATTTCCGATAGCTTCACGACTTAACTTTTCCATCATAAATAAATATATAATGTATATACACATGCATAGACAGTAGGTAAATTAATTTCAGAATAATTTGTTTAACATATATATACAATTACAATAGGTAGGCACATAAGTACATATATTTACTGATAAAGTAGGTGGATAGTTGGACTGTGGCAAACTGGACAAGGGTAACTAATGGTCAGACTCAGTAACATATGAAGGACTACGAGAATCGCTTTGTACTAGCAATGTATGTACAAACGGATTGTGTTATTATGCTATTTTCAGTGGAACTAAGATCCACTGATCCGTATAAGAGAGATGTGGTATTTATGGTATCAATGGATGTATTGGTCCGGATATCTCGACATAGTACATCTCGTGGAGTGTTGAATAGTGGGCAGTGGAGAAGGAAGCGATCTGCCGTCTCAGAAGGAGATCCGCAGAGACATTTAGTAGAATCAGTTAAAAAGTTGTTAAATAGGTCGTCGTTAAGTGAACTGCAGCCGTTTCTCATGCAACAGAGATGGATGTTCGAGATGCGGTCGCTGATATAGTACCATGATGGAGGTTTCGACAGAGGAAAAATAAGAGCTAATTTACAAATAAATTCTGAATGGTTACCTATGGATTTAATATTGTCTGGAAGGTTGTTGAAATCGCGAATAGTCTGAGGGAAAAAAGATTTGCTAAATGCTGCAGTTTTACAAAAGAAGGTGGTATAATTATGGTTCGAGCGCTGAGGATATGGATTTCTGTCTGACACTTGTGCTGGTAGGTTTTTGTAAAGGTCAAGGCTGCTTCTGTCAGTGGCTAGTCGGTGAAACGCTCTCAAGCGATGAATCTTTCGACGAGTTACAAGAGTTTGGAAACCACTTTCCTCGTAAAGAAGTGCACTGGACACGCTTTTTGTCAGACCGGTAATAATTCTTAGACATTCTTTTTGTAAATTTTCTAGTAAAGTTATTTGATATTCTGCAATATTATCCCACACAATGTCAGCATATTCTAAGGTGGGACGTATGAAAGATTTATACATGATTTCTAAAGATTTCCTATTTAACCGATATTTCATGCCTCTGAAGAGGGATATTTTTGAAAGGGCAGCCGAAATTAAATTTTCTATGTGGTTGTTCCAGTTAGCTCGATTGTTGAATGTCCGGCCCAAGTGATTGTGAGTTTCACAAGCTTTAAGTTTCCTACCCATGAAATCTATGTCAATATCACTAGATTCGCGGCGCCTGGAACATAACAACATTTTAGTTTTTTGGGCATTGAAAGTGACCTTCCATTGTTTGGCCCAATTTTGAATTGTAAGTAAATCGTCATTGATTGACCTTTTTATTTCAGGATCAAGCAAATCATCCGATAAAATATAAAGACAAGTGTCATCAGCAAATAGCCTTACATTGTTCAAAATAGGACAAGGCAAATCGTTGATGTAAATCAAAAAGAGTAGTGGCCCAATAACATTGAAAGTCAATTAATAATACCACGGAGTGAAGGCCTTTGTGCGTCACGGAATTCTTCAGTCAAGACAAAACCCTATCCTGACTTCAGTTTAAAATGTTGTTTCGTAAGCATAGAACGATTTGCTTCTCAGCAATCGGTATAACCAATGAACTATATGCGTGGAATGGAGATCACGTGACGTTTGAGTAGTAGCGAGAGCCGCCATTATTATGAGATGTCACTACTGATCTGACGTTACAGAGGAAGCGAAAGAGAACGACACTAGCCCTGACACGACCACTACTTTATTAACATCATAGCATGAAAAATCACTCTTGTGGCGTCAAGTTAGATCTCTTATTCATAATGTCATAAATTTGAAGAAGAACGTTATTTGCGTTACAAGAGACAATATCCCATAGTTATGACGGCAATTTTAGCACGCCAGATCCAATTTAACCAATGTGACGTGACCACTCCATGCATATAGGTAATTTGGGTATAACTTTGCCACGTCATTTAGACCTGGGTCAAGCCACATTCGAAAACAACTCTGCCCATCTATGATAAAGCGAACTTATTAAATAACGAATACCTGATAATACTCAGTTTTAAACAAACTGGCTGCTTTGGATGGTGATAAATTCGTTATTTAAATGCTCTTCCGTGGGTATACTGGTAGATATTTTTTGTCGCCAAAAATCGACCCGTATACCCATGGGAGGGGGTCAAATAACTAATATTATACTGCCCGTGTGATGCTTATATAGGGGTGTTTCAAAGGGATCGGAGCTGCTCATCCACCCTTTTGATTTTAATTCGCATTCCAAATAAATATTGAAAAAGAATAGGAACAAATCGAATAATTATTTCGTTTGATGAAAATTGCAAGAAGAACCAAACGATCTTTACATGGTTTACAAACTCACTCAGTTCATTTACTGTATGTGTATAGGACGATAAAATTGCGAACATCGTTTTCAAACCAAATGCAATACACTGAAGAAGTTTGTTCTCCTTTTTGAACCCGTTCTGACTTATAATATGCCTCAAAGAAACTAGTCATTATCCGAGTCATTCACTTTGAGAAAGACATTAAGAAAAATAAATCAGTAGAATGTGAGAAAGCCCTTCAGTGCAAAATCTAAAAGAAAAACTATAATTTGTCAATGAAATGCGAAATACAGACCCCAAACTTTGGAAAGATACGGAAAATCCTCTTCACTCTGGAGAGAACGAATATTCAACAAAGTGTGTATTTTGAAATCTAATTGTAAAATGGTGTGATTTAAAAAAAAACTTTATTTCGTTCCGGTACAAAGGGCCTACATATCTTGTGCAGCCCAGTGAAATAGTAAATATTGTGTTGAATGTAAGGGATTTAATATAACCTCATTTAATAAAGCCTACAAAACGCCTAACATACAACATTACTTGGGGCTGCTTTAATTAATGGGTGTACTTTATTGATAGTGTTGAAAGATATAAGCCTCAGTAAAATAGTTCAAAGATAAAAAGATCGTTGAGTTTTGCATATTAAAATTTGCCCGATGAACAAAAAGAATATTGAAGACATAACTATACGTTTAAAACATTTACATTTTGTAAGGGTTAATGTATATTGAGCGAAACTCTGTGAAGAAATAGCGAGGGATGGTCACTACGAATGAATAATGTAATCTCGGTATCTGCAAATATATATGGAGGGGGGTATCCGCCAAAAGTCTATGTGGGTAACTGTGTCAGTTTTCAATGTGCGCAGTGCTTACTTTTACTGTGTCGCTTGTGATGCATTTTCTTGAATGCGTGAAACTTTGTGCAATGCAGCGCCTACCTTCCTTGCTTCTACTATGAGACTACCGCCAGTCTGTTAAGTGACCAGTGTAAAGCGAGCCGGGTTTTTACTCCGACCATGTCAAGAACTGCGCACGCGAGTTGCAGCATTCAAGACAGCGAAGCTAGACGAATGAGAGCTCATACGGCCTTACCCACATATGTGGGTAAGTCCCATTATGACGACAGGGGGCGCTGATGACAAATGTTTCGGAAATTATAGACGGCCCCCAAGTCGAGCTCGGAACTTGGTTATTGTTGAATTGAACTTATTTCATTGACATTATATTCAATGGGATTAGGCACAAGTTCTTGAAACTTACGAGGCCCTCTCCCTACATATGTGCAAAATGATGAAGTAAAATGCGAGATAGAAAAATAACAGTTATTCTGCAAGTAAACCGATATATTTAACATTCTACGTTATCAGGGCAATATAGGAACATACAGTGAAGCAGTAAAAATTATAACAGTTTCTGGAAGCAAAAAAAGAAAAGAAAAAAAATTTCACTCGGAAAAAACAAACAAAAGAAATATATATGGACTAGAAAAATGAACGAGAGTAACTATAGAGTTAGTTAACGATTTTTTTTCATTCTGTGTATATATGTATATACATATATGTACACATATACATACAAATTGTTGTTGTTGCACATGAATATATATGCCCAGAAAACAAGGTAAGTTATTGGGTATTCACACTACCAACATAGGCTATAATGATTAGGCCAGGCCGAATTATTTTAAATGCTAATAATTATTATCTTCAAATCAAGGCCTTGGTCTATTTCAACTTAACTCCAGTAGGCCTATTATTAAATATTATTATTTTATTAATATTATTCACGCTGGAAATACTGTAATAAACGTAAAGGGGCCGTCTATAATTTCCAATATTTTGTTTAACAGCGCCCCCTCTCGTCATAATGGCACTTAGCGACATATGTGGGTAAGTCTGCATGCGGTGGGATTCATCTAGCTTCGCGGAGCCATATCTCCAAAGAAAAGTGCCAAACATCTGCACAGCTATCAGGCAGGACCGATCTACAAGCCGTACTCGCCCCTCGGTGGTCGCATAGCAGAGTCTCGGTAGTGACAAAAAAGCTCACAGTAAAAACATGCACTGCGTACATTCAAACTGACACAGTTTAAATACACTCATTTAGTTCTGCTCGGTGGCCACATAGCAGAGTCTCGGTGGTGACATTACAGAAGAAGCTGAGTTAACAGACACTGCACTCATTCAAACTGACACAGTTACACGCATAGACTTTTGGCGGATATCCCCCTCCATAAATATACACTCATATGAAAGTCGCATTGGCCAGGTGGATCTGTAATTTTGCCCCAACATTAGATCGCGATTATTTCTGGGCCCAGAGGACCGTTTTGGCCCAATTAACCAAATGCTGCCTCAGGTCTTATTATTTCACGCGAACCGTGGTTCAGGTTACGTAAGGGTTACGCAAACTTTAAACCACGCGAGCCGTCACGGTTCGCGTAGGCCGTAGGCTTCAGAGGAAGTTCATTGTTCACTAATGCAGAATTATAGCTGTTAAGCCTATTGAAAGCTTTGCGTATTGTTAAAAAAATAAACTCCAGTTTAAACTTACCAAGAGTGTACGACGCAATCCACATACCCATCGATCATGACCTAGTTTTGTTAATTCGGAGCTCCAGGAA
Source organism: Lepidochitona cinerea (assembly GCA_963971465.1). Classification (NCBI taxonomy): domain Eukaryota; kingdom Metazoa; phylum Mollusca; class Polyplacophora; order Chitonida; family Tonicellidae; genus Lepidochitona; species Lepidochitona cinerea. Next base: position 9,641,277 of record OZ020560.1, on the reverse strand, counting down.
ACCGCCACAGTCGGGGACAGGCCATTTTGAGTGGGTTATTGTCATGATGAAATTCTCGCGAGACCTCGTACGCCTTTACCGGACAAAGCGAAGAGATTTTCACATGCCAGCTTTTTAAAAGCTATCAGATAAATTTAAAAATCCTGACGTCACGCTGTATGGGAATATATACTTCGAAAACTCCACGGGGCTATTCCAATTGTTGCTAGCGTTAGAAATCTTCAATGTTACATAAAAAAGCTTGATTTATTTCATTAGTGGTAAATTTCGTCTGGTTACTATTATGTGTGGTGGTTTTTCGTTCCACTCTTCAGACCGTTTTACTTGGATAATCATCGGCTATCTACCAATTCCCCGAGGGTTCAATTGCTGAAATTTAAACAAATATGCTCTATAATGTAGAGTAATCAGTCATAGTGGAGTTTACTAAAACTCTAGTTATTCATTAGACGCACATGGAATTGCTGACAGGCACCAAATGACTTCGAGGATGTAAATAACAAAATAAATTTATCTTCCAGATAGTGTCTTCCAGATAGATATCCCCAAAACAGAAATAACAGCATGCATTAATTTTTAAGGTTTCTAAAAAACGCTAAATAATAAAATGAATTTGTCTTTCAGGTTTTTAAAAAAATCGGCATTAACAACATAAATTTATTTTGTTATTTCCATCGTTTGAGAAAATCTTTTAAAATAAACGTATACCGCTATTCTTCTTATTTAGACAACCTAGGAAAGATATTTATATATGACACTCATTACTCGATTTATGTTATGATTTTCCAGTTTCTTTCTTATTAAAGGTGAAACACAAAGAGAATAAATTACTTAAATTCCTTGTTTATTATGGACCTACACCCATAATTATTGTATGTTTCCAGTCATTCTCTTCCAACCATATTTGATCACCTCGCTTGTACTTCAGGTATTAGAAACCGTATTATCTAATAAAAACAGTGAAGGAAAAAATTGAATCAGATTGTGAAGCCTTTTCAATATTTCTAATGTTTCCAGGTCCCATTGACCCACAACGTAATACACGATATATGTCTGGGTCAACCGTTGCACGTGACCAAAGCTTGTCGTTGATTGGTTAAAAGTTCCCACTCTGTCCCGAGGGAGGGAAAATGAACGGCAATCAACAACAGGTCACTTTTTCCTCATTTTTCTCAATTATCGGGGTAGAATCGACTTTAATACCTTCGTCTTGGTGTTTATTGCGTAACCCGATACCACTGAACGTTGGTTCGCACCTCGTCATACCCCTCGAATGCTGCGCATTCTCGTGGTTTGACTCGGTACGAACCAACGTTCAGCGGTATCGGGTTACGCAACAAACACCGCTACGGCGGTATTAAACCCTTAAACAGCTCCCAGGGGCCGGTTTTTCAAAAGAAAGTTAGCTTAACGGCAGGTTAGATGACGTCGCGTCACAAAGGAATTTCATTGTTACGCCACGTCATTTAACCTGCGGTTAAGCTAATTTTCTTTTGAACAACCCACCCCTGGACGTGAAACTTTCACTTTCAACTACGACTTCTCTGGATCAACTGATTGATAATCAACGTATTTCCGTTTTAGTGGTTCGAAGTTACGCGAACAGCAAGTCTATCGATTTCCCAATGACATACATCTATACAAGACATATACTGCCTGCGAATAAAAACCATATACAAACACCAGACATTTCCAATCAATGGCCACTCTTACGTAAAATGGCGTAAAAATTGCTTCCCATTCAAGATGTTGACGTCACCTTACTACATAACTGCCCGCGTGTCTCGCCCAGAGAGACGTTATAACATCAGTTGGAGATCAGCCCTATGGTCAGCTAACAAACAACACTTCGCATAATTATGTAGGTGATCCAATTGGCATAAGTCACAGGATTTTATTTACAGAAAACTTAACAAATGTGGTTGGCAAGGGCAGTTTTACAACACCTATCAAGGTAAAGGAAACGTTTACCCCGGTCTCCCTGGTACGCATGATGGAACGACTTCTCTGAAAGGTATACGGGCGAAACGACCTATTCTTTAGAGAATCAACAGTTTCTTCAATATGTCATTTATCGAATTTGTCTGACAAGTAATGTTCATTACGAGATGCCCCTCCCGTTTAAGCAAAATGCCTTATTTCTTAATAACAATGGCGCCGCCGCTTTACATCGTTTGTGGTCATAAAACCTGTTACAGAGCGGATTATCTGGACTACGTGTGGATTTATTGCAGATGGATATGCGGAACGGGTAATTGACAAAGATAAAGGCAATCAATGTTTGTTACATACCTCATCATGGGATATACAACCCCGAAAATCCGAAAATTAGAGTAGTTTTTGATTGTAGATTTAGATATAAAGGCGTCTCCTTGAACCACGTGCTTTTACATGGTCCGGATTTGACGAACTTCTTTACCGGAGTATTGTATATTTCGTTTGGAAAATGTTGCCATAACATGTGATATTCAGCAGATGTTTTGCAGCTTAAGTGTCGAAATGAAGACCATGATTTCTTGTTATTTTGGTGGTGGCTTGAAGGAGACTTGAACCGAGGTCCAATTACTTATCAAATAAAAGTTCATTTTTGGGGGGCCGTGTCATCGTCCTGTGCGAATTTCAAACATTATGCGTCTGACAACGAAAGTCTATTTGGAAGGAACGCCAGTGATTTTTATGTAGATGATGGGTTAAAATCCGTTTCTATTGTCCATGAGGCAATATCTCTAATTGAGAGTAACCGTGCTATGTGTGCCCGTGGTGGTTTACGTCCTCAGAAATCTATGTCCAACTCGAAAGAGGTAAGTGAATCGGTCTCTTCTTCTGATAAATTTTCTGAGCTAAAAAGCCTTGATCTGGACCAGAATTCACTGCCAACCGAGATAGTTTTAGGGATACACAGGGATACTCACCAAGACACGGTTACATTTGATATTAGTCTCCTTGACCTCGGATTTGGCATTTAGACGCTGTAATGCGAATGAATTTGTAAAATCGGCATTTTTATTGGTCGAAATGCCTAAAATGTGAGTCTGTGTACCGAGTGGTTTCCGTGTATATATTTGATTCTGTATCAACCATGAGTTAAGGTGCCACACGCTGATAATATAATGTTAATAATCAGGATATTCCCTATTGGCATTGTTACAGGTCCGAGGATAGTGGTATTGGTCCGAAGGCCGAGGGCTAATACGGCTGTCCGAGGACCTGTGACAATGCTAATAGGGAATATCCTGATTAATGAAAATTGTATTAATTGGCTTTCAATGTTTTTTTTTTTCATAAAATATCTATATGATTTAAAAATACTAGTGTTTAAATAGACGCATTCGCAAGGAAAGTTTTTTCTTAAAAATTTCTTTAAAAAAATCTAGGTGTAGTGTACCAAGAGTTTTTGTTCATAAAACATAGGAACATATTTCTTTACTTTTACAAATTATTATTTATGCAATATTTACTTTATCTAATGAAATAGACGGAATATTTGTTTTTCTTTAACTGTACATTGGCTATTTTCTTTTTTTCTGTTGATGATTTCAAGAAAAATGGCGTTGGGATTTTGAAGTGATAACAATGAAACAGTCGCCATGTTTGATCTCGTATTGGCCCAGTCCGTATTGGCCTTGTTTGTTCGTATTAGCCTAGTTTGTTCGTATTGGCCCTGGTAAGCCCTGTATGAGCGTGACCGTTTCTCCGTATTTTGCCAATAACATTTTTTTTCTTTTCTAAACATGTTTATTTGGATTATAAATGTACACTTTAAGCCAAGGCTTATACTGTGTACTTTTCATATAATACATTGTTTTTGTGAAAGAATATTTCCGATAGCTTCACGACTTAACTTTTCCATCATAAATAAATATATAATGTATATACACATGCATAGACAGTAGGTAAATTAATTTCAGAATAATTTGTTTAACATATATATACAATTACAATAGGTAGGCACATAAGTACATATATTTACTGATAAAGTAGGTGGATAGTTGGACTGTGGCAAACTGGACAAGGGTAACTAATGGTCAGACTCAGTAACATATGAAGGACTACGAGAATCGCTTTGTACTAGCAATGTATGTACAAACGGATTGTGTTATTATGCTATTTTCAGTGGAACTAAGATCCACTGATCCGTATAAGAGAGATGTGGTATTTATGGTATCAATGGATGTATTGGTCCGGATATCTCGACATAGTACATCTCGTGGAGTGTTGAATAGTGGGCAGTGGAGAAGGAAGCGATCTGCCGTCTCAGAAGGAGATCCGCAGAGACATTTAGTAGAATCAGTTAAAAAGTTGTTAAATAGGTCGTCGTTAAGTGAACTGCAGCCGTTTCTCATGCAACAGAGATGGATGTTCGAGATGCGGTCGCTGATATAGTACCATGATGGAGGTTTCGACAGAGGAAAAATAAGAGCTAATTTACAAATAAATTCTGAATGGTTACCTATGGATTTAATATTGTCTGGAAGGTTGTTGAAATCGCGAATAGTCTGAGGGAAAAAAGATTTGCTAAATGCTGCAGTTTTACAAAAGAAGGTGGTATAATTATGGTTCGAGCGCTGAGGATATGGATTTCTGTCTGACACTTGTGCTGGTAGGTTTTTGTAAAGGTCAAGGCTGCTTCTGTCAGTGGCTAGTCGGTGAAACGCTCTCAAGCGATGAATCTTTCGACGAGTTACAAGAGTTTGGAAACCACTTTCCTCGTAAAGAAGTGCACTGGACACGCTTTTTGTCAGACCGGTAATAATTCTTAGACATTCTTTTTGTAAATTTTCTAGTAAAGTTATTTGATATTCTGCAATATTATCCCACACAATGTCAGCATATTCTAAGGTGGGACGTATGAAAGATTTATACATGATTTCTAAAGATTTCCTATTTAACCGATATTTCATGCCTCTGAAGAGGGATATTTTTGAAAGGGCAGCCGAAATTAAATTTTCTATGTGGTTGTTCCAGTTAGCTCGATTGTTGAATGTCCGGCCCAAGTGATTGTGAGTTTCACAAGCTTTAAGTTTCCTACCCATGAAATCTATGTCAATATCACTAGATTCGCGGCGCCTGGAACATAACAACATTTTAGTTTTTTGGGCATTGAAAGTGACCTTCCATTGTTTGGCCCAATTTTGAATTGTAAGTAAATCGTCATTGATTGACCTTTTTATTTCAGGATCAAGCAAATCATCCGATAAAATATAAAGACAAGTGTCATCAGCAAATAGCCTTACATTGTTCAAAATAGGACAAGGCAAATCGTTGATGTAAATCAAAAAGAGTAGTGGCCCAATAACATTGAAAGTCAATTAATAATACCACGGAGTGAAGGCCTTTGTGCGTCACGGAATTCTTCAGTCAAGACAAAACCCTATCCTGACTTCAGTTTAAAATGTTGTTTCGTAAGCATAGAACGATTTGCTTCTCAGCAATCGGTATAACCAATGAACTATATGCGTGGAATGGAGATCACGTGACGTTTGAGTAGTAGCGAGAGCCGCCATTATTATGAGATGTCACTACTGATCTGACGTTACAGAGGAAGCGAAAGAGAACGACACTAGCCCTGACACGACCACTACTTTATTAACATCATAGCATGAAAAATCACTCTTGTGGCGTCAAGTTAGATCTCTTATTCATAATGTCATAAATTTGAAGAAGAACGTTATTTGCGTTACAAGAGACAATATCCCATAGTTATGACGGCAATTTTAGCACGCCAGATCCAATTTAACCAATGTGACGTGACCACTCCATGCATATAGGTAATTTGGGTATAACTTTGCCACGTCATTTAGACCTGGGTCAAGCCACATTCGAAAACAACTCTGCCCATCTATGATAAAGCGAACTTATTAAATAACGAATACCTGATAATACTCAGTTTTAAACAAACTGGCTGCTTTGGATGGTGATAAATTCGTTATTTAAATGCTCTTCCGTGGGTATACTGGTAGATATTTTTTGTCGCCAAAAATCGACCCGTATACCCATGGGAGGGGGTCAAATAACTAATATTATACTGCCCGTGTGATGCTTATATAGGGGTGTTTCAAAGGGATCGGAGCTGCTCATCCACCCTTTTGATTTTAATTCGCATTCCAAATAAATATTGAAAAAGAATAGGAACAAATCGAATAATTATTTCGTTTGATGAAAATTGCAAGAAGAACCAAACGATCTTTACATGGTTTACAAACTCACTCAGTTCATTTACTGTATGTGTATAGGACGATAAAATTGCGAACATCGTTTTCAAACCAAATGCAATACACTGAAGAAGTTTGTTCTCCTTTTTGAACCCGTTCTGACTTATAATATGCCTCAAAGAAACTAGTCATTATCCGAGTCATTCACTTTGAGAAAGACATTAAGAAAAATAAATCAGTAGAATGTGAGAAAGCCCTTCAGTGCAAAATCTAAAAGAAAAACTATAATTTGTCAATGAAATGCGAAATACAGACCCCAAACTTTGGAAAGATACGGAAAATCCTCTTCACTCTGGAGAGAACGAATATTCAACAAAGTGTGTATTTTGAAATCTAATTGTAAAATGGTGTGACTTAAAAAAAAACTTTATTTCGTTCCGGTACAAAGGGCCTACATATCTTGTGCAGCCCAGTGAAATAGTAAATATTGTGTTGAATGTAAGGGATTTAATATAACCTCATTTAATAAAGCCTACAAAACGCCTAACATACAACATTACTTGGGGCTGCTTTAATTAATGGGTGTACTTTATTGATAGTGTTGAAAGATATAAGCCTCAGTAAAATAGTTCAAAGATAAAAAGATCGTTGAGTTTTGCATATTAAAATTTGCCCGATGAACAAAAAGAATATTGAAGACATAACTATACGTTTAAAACATTTACATTTTGTAAGGGTTAATGTATATTGAGCGAAACTCTGTGAAGAAATAGCGAGGGATGGTCACTACGAATGAATAATGTAATCTCGGTATCTGCAAATATATATGGAGGGGGGTATCCGCCAAAAGTCTATGTGGGTAACTGTGTCAGTTTTCAATGTGCGCAGTGCTTACTTTTACTGTGTCGCTTGTGATGCATTTTCTTGAATGCGTGAAACTTTGTGCAATGCAGCGCCTACCTTCCTTGCTTCTACTATGAGACTACCGCCAGTCTGTTAAGTGACCAGTGTAAAGCGAGCCGGGTTTTTACTCCGACCATGTCAAGAACTGCGCACGCGAGTTGCAGCATTCAAGACAGCGAAGCTAGACGAATGAGAGCTCATACGGCCTTAAGTCCCATTATGACGACAGGGGGCGCTGATGACAAATGTTTCGGAAATTATAGACGGCCCCCAAGTCGAGCTCGGAACTTGGTTATTGTTGAATTGAACTTATTTCATTGACATTATACTCAATGGGATTAGGCACAAGTTCTTGAAACTTACGAGGCCCTCTCCCTACATATGTGCAAAATGATGAAGTAAAATGCGAGATAGAAAAATAACAGTTATTCTGCAAGTAAACCGATATATTTAACATTCTACGTTATCAGGGCAATATAGGAACATACAGTGAAGCAGTAAAAATTATAACAGTTTCTGGTAAAACACAATTTTTTTTAATTTGATATTAACTATAATAATGACGATACTGAGAAAAAATTTAAAGGAAGCAAAAAAAGAAAAGAAAAAAAATTTCACTCAGAAAAAACAAACAAAAGAAATATATATGGACTAGAGAAATGAACGAGAGTAACTATAGAGTTAGTTAACGATTTTTTTTCATTCTGTGTATATATGTATATACATATATGTACACATATACATACAAATTGTTGTTGTTGCACATGAATATATATGCCCAGAAAACAAGGTAAGTTATTGAGTATTCACACTACCAACATAGGCTATAATGATTAGGCCAGGCCGAATTATTTTAAATGCTAATAATTATTATCTTCAAATCAAGGCCTTGGTCTATTTCAACTTAACTCCAGTAGGCCTATTATTAAATATTATTATTTTATTAATATTATTCACGCTGGAAATACTGTTATAAACGTAAAGGGGCCGTCTATAATTTCCAATATTTTGTTTTACAGCGCCCCCTCTCGTCATAATGGCACTTAGCGACATATGTGGGTAAGTCTGCATGCGGTTGGATTCATCTAGCTTCGCGGAGCCATATCTCCAAAGAAAAGTGCCAAACATCTGCACAGCTATCAGGCAGGACCGATCTACAAGCCGTACTCGCCCCTCGGTGGTCGCATAGCAGAGTCTCGGTAGTGACAAAAAAGCTCACAGTAAAAACATGCACTGCGTACATTCAAACTGACACAGTTTAAATACACTCATTTAGTTCTGCTCGGTGGCCACATAGCAGAGTCTCGATGGTGACATTACAGAAGAAGCTAAGTTAACAGACACTGCACTCATTCAAACTGACACAGTTACACGCATAGACTTTTGGCGGATATCCCCCTCCATAAATATACACTCATATGAAAGTCGCATTGGCCAGGTGGATCTGTAATTTTGCCCCAACATTAGATCGCGATTATTTCTGGGCCCAGAGGACCGTTTTGGCCCAATTAACCAAATGCTGCCTCAGGTCTTATTATTTCACGCGAACCGTGGTTCAGGTTACGTAAGGGTTACGCAAGCTTTAAACCACGCGAGCCGTCACGGTTCGCGTAGGCTGTAGGCTTCAGAGGAAGTTCATTGTTCACTAATGCAGAATTATAGCTGTTAAGACTATTGAAAGCTTTGCGTATTGTTAAAAAAATAAACTCCAGTTTAAACTTACCAAGAGTGTACGACGCAATCCACATACCCATCGATCATGACCTAGTTTTGTTGATTCGGAGCTCCAGGAAACCGCCACAGTCGGGGACAGGCCATTTTGAGTGGGTTATTGTCATGATGAAATTCTCGCGAGACCTCGTACGCCTTTACCGGACAAAGCGAAGAGATTTTCACATGCCAGCGTTTTAAAAGCTATCAGATAAATTTAAAAATCCTGACGTCACGCTGTATGGGAATATATACTTCGAAAACTCCACGGGGCTATTCCAATTGTTGCTAGCGTTAGAAATCTTCAATGTTACATAAAAAGCTTGATTTATTTCATTAGTGGTAAATTTCGTCTGGTTACTATTATGTGTGGTGGTTTTTCGTTCCACTCTTCAGACCGTTTTACTTGGATAATCATCGGCTATCTACCAATTCCCCGAGGGTTCAATTGCTGAAATTTAAACAAATATGCTCTATAATGTAGAGTAATCAGTCATAGTGGAGTTTACTAAAACTCTAGTTATTCATTAGACGCACATGGAATTGCTGACAGGCACCAAATGACTTCGAGGATGTAAATAACAAAATAAATTTATCTTCCAGATAGTGTCTTCCAGATAGATATCCCCAAAACAGAAATAACAGCATGCATTAATTTTTAAGGTTTCTAAAAAACGCTAAATAATAAAATGAATTTGTCTTTCAGGTTTTTAAAAAAATCGGCATTAACAACATAAATTTATTTTGTTATTTCCATCGTTTGAGAAAATCTTTTAAAATAAACGTATACCGCTATTCTTCTTATTTAGACAACCTAGGAAAGATATTTATATATGACACTCATTACTCGATTTATGTTATGATTTTCCAGTTTCTTTCTTATTAAAGGTGAAACACAAAGAGAATAAATTACTTAAATTCCTTGTTTATTATGGACCTACACCCATAATTATTGTATGTTTCCAGTCATTCTCTTCCAACCATATTTGATCACCTCGCTTGTACTTCAGGTATTAGAAACCGTATTATCTAATAAAAACAGTGAAGGAAAAAATTGAATCAGATTGTGAAGCCTTTTCAATATTTCTAATGTTTCCAGGTCCCATTGACCCACAACGTAATACACGATATATGTCTGGGTCAACCGTTGCACGTGACCAAAGCTTGTCGTTGATTGGTTAAAAGTTCCCACTCTGTCCCGAGGGAGGGAAAATGAACGGCAATCAACAACAGGTCACTTTTTCCTCATTTTTCTCAATTATCGGGGTAGAATCGACTTTAATACCTTCGTCTTGGTGTTTATTGCGTAACCCGATACCACTGAACGTTGGTTCGCACCTCGTCATACCCCTCGAATGCTGCGCATTCTCGTGGTTTGACTCGGTACGAACCAACGTTCAGCGGTATCGGGTTACGCAACAAACACCGCTACGGCGGTATTAAACCCTTAAACAGCTCCCAGGGGCCGGTTTTTCAAAAGAAAGTTAGCTTAACGGCAGGTTAGATGACGTCGCGTCACAAAGGAATTTCATTGTTACGCCACGTCATTTAACCTGCGGTTAAGCTAATTTTCTTTTGAACAACCCACCCCTGGACGTGAAACTTTCACTTTCAACTACGACTTCTCTGGATCAACTGATTGATAATCAACGTATTTCCGGTTTAGTGGTTCGAAGTTACGCGAACAGCAAGTCTATCGATTTCCCAATGACATACATCTATACAAGACATATACTGCCTGCGAATAAAAACCATATACAAACACCAGACATTTCCAATCAATGGCCACTCTTACGTAAAATGGCGTAAAAATTGCTTCCCATTCAAGATGTTGACGTCACCTTACTACATAACTGCCCGCGTGTCTCGCCCAGAGAGACGTTATAACATCAGTTGGAGATCAGCCCTATGGTCAGCTAACAAACAACACTTCGCATAATTATGTAGGTGATCCAATTGGCATAAGTCACAGGATTTTAGTTACAGAAAACTTAACAAATGTGGTTGGCAAGGGCAGTTTTACAACACCTATCAAGGTAAAGGAAACGTTTACCCCGGTCTCCCTGGTACGCATGATGGAACGACTTCTCTGAAAGGTATACGGGCGAAACGACCTATTCTTTAGAGAATCAACAGTTTCTTCAACATGTCATTTATCGAATTTGTCTGACAAGTAATGTTCATTACGAGATGCCCCTCCCGTTTAAGCAAAATGCCTTATTTCTTAATAACAATGGCGCCGCCGCTTTACATCGTTTGTGGTCATAAAACCTGTTACAGAGCGGATTATGTGGACTACGTGTGGATTTATTGCAGATGGATATGCGGAACGGGTAATTGACAAAGATAAAGGCAATCAATGTTTGTTATATACCTCATCATGGGATATACAACCCCGAAAATCCGAAAATTAGAGTAGTTTTTGATTGTAGATTTAGATATAAAGGCGTCTCCTTGGACCACGTGCTTTTACATGGTCCGGATTTGACGAACTTCTGTGCCCGTGGTGGTTTACGTCCTCATAAATCTATGTCCAACTCGAAAGAGGTAAGTGAATCGGTCTCTTCTTCTGATAAATTTTCTGAGCTAAAAAGCCTTGATCTGGACCAGAATTCACTGCCAACCGAGATAGTTTTAGGGATACACAGGGATACTCACCAAGACACGGTTACATTTGATATTAGTCTCATTGACCTCGGATTTGGCATTTAGACGCTGTAATGCGAATGAATTTGTAAAATCGGCATTTTTATTGGTCGAAATGCCTAAAATGTGAGTCTGTGTACCGAGTGGTTTCCGTGTATATATTTGATTCTGTATCAACCATGAGTTAAGGTGCCACACGCTGATAATATAATGTTAATAATCAGGATATTCCCTATTGGCATTGTTACAGGTCCGAGGATAGTGGTATTGGTCCGAAGGCTGAGGGCTAATACGGCTGTCCGAGGACCTGTGACAATGCTAATAGGGAATATCCTGATTAATGAAAATTTTATTAATTGGCTTTCAATGTTTTTTTTTTCATAAAATATCTATATGATTTAGAAATACTAGTGTTTAAATAGACGCATTCGCAAGGAAAGTTTTTTCTTAAAAATTTCTTTAAAAAAATCTAGGTGTAGTGTACCAAGAGTTTTTGTTCATAAAACATAGGAACATATTTCTTTACTTTTACAAATTATTATTTATGCAATATTTAAGTTATCTAATGAAATAGACGGAATATTTGTTTTTCTTTAACTGTACATTGGCTATTTTCTTTTTTTCTGTTGATGATTTCAAGAAAAATGGCGTTGGGATTTTGAAGTGATAACAATGAAACAGTCGCCATGTTTGATCTCGTATTGGCCCAGTCCGTATTGGCCTTGTTTGTTCGTATTAGCCTAGTTTGTTCGTATTGGCCCTGGTAAGCCCTGTATGAGCGTGACCGTTTCTCCGTATTTTGCCAATAACATTTTTTTCTTTTCTAAACATGTTTATTTGGATTATAAATGTACACTTTAAGCCAAGGCTTATACTGTGTACTTTTCATATAATACATTGTTTTTGTGAAAGAATATTTCCGATAGCTTCACGACTTAACTTTTCCATCATAAATAAATATATAATGTATATACACATGCATAGATAGTAGGTAAATTAATTTCAGAATAATTTGTTTAACATATATATACAATTACAATAGGTAGGCACATTAGTACATATATTTACTGATAAAGTAGGTGGATAGTTGGACTGTGGCAAACTGGACAAGGGTAACTAATGGTCAGACTCAGTAACATATGAAGGACTACGAGAATCGCTTTGTACTAGCAATGTATGTACAAACGGATTGTGTTATTATGCTATTTTCAGTGGAACTAAGATCCACTGATCCGTATAAGAGAGATGTGGTATTTATGGTAGCAATGGATGTATTGGTCCGGATATCTCGACATAGTACATCTCGTGGAGTGTTAAATAGTGGGCAGTGGAGAAGGAAGTGATCTGCCGTCTCAGAAGGAGATCCGCAGAGACATTTAGTAGAATCAGTTAAAAAGTTGTTAAATAGGTCGTCGTTAAGTGAACTGCAGCCGTTTCTCATGCAACAGAGATGGATGTTCGAGATGCGGTCGCTGATATAGTACCATGATGGAGGTTTCGACAGAGGAAAAATAAGAGCTAATTTACAAATAAATTCTGAATGGTTACCTATGGATTTAATATTGTCTGGAAGGTTGTTGAAATCGCGAATAGTCTGAGGGAAAAAAGATTTGCTAAATGCTGCAGTTTTACAAAAGAAGGTGGTATAATTATGGTTCGAGCGCTGATAATATGGATTTCTGTCTGACACTTGTGCTGGTAAGTTTTTGTAAAGGTCAAGGCTGCTTCTGTCAGTGGCTAGTCGGTGAAACGCTCTCAAGCGATGAATCTTTCGACGAGTTACAAGAGTTTGGAAACCACTTTCCTCGTAAAGAAGTGCACTGGACACGCTTTTTGTCAGACCGGTAATAATTCTTAGACATTCTTTTTGTAAATTTTCTAGTAAAGTTATTTGATATTCTGCAATATTATCCCACACAATGTCAGCATATTCTAAGGTGGGACGTATGAAAGATTTATACATGATTTCTAAAGATTTCCTATTTAACCGATATTTCATGCCTCTGAAGAGGGATATTTTTGAAAGGGCAGCCGAAATTAAATTTTCTATGTGGTTGTTCCAGTTAGCTCGATTGTTGAATGTCCGGCTCAAGTGCTTGTGAGTTTCACAAGCTTTAAGTTTCCTACCCATGAAATCTATGTCAATATCACTAGATTCGCGGCGCGTGGAACATAACAACATTTTAGTTTTTGGGGCATTGAAAGCGACCTTCCATTGTTTGGCCCAATTTTGAATTGTAAGTAAATCGTCATTGATTGACCTTTTTATTTCAGGATCAAGCAAATCATCCGATAAAATATAAAGACAAGTGTCATCAGCAAATAGCCTTACATTGTTCAAAATAGGACAAGGCAAATTGTTGATGTAAATCAAAAAGAGTAGTGGCCCAATAACATTGAAAGTCAATTAATAATACCACGGAGTGAAGGCCTTTGTGCGTCACGGAATTCTTCAGTCAAAACAAAACCCTATCCTGACGTCAGTTTAAAATGTTGTTTCGTAAGCATAGAACGATTTGCTTCTCAGCAATCGGTATAACCAATGAACTATATGCGTGGAATGGAGATCACGTGACGTTTAAGTAGTAGCGAGAGCCGCCATTATTATGAGATGTCACTACTGATCTGACGTTACAGAGGAAGCGAAAGAGAACGACACTAGCCCTGACATGACCACTACTTTATTAACATCATAGCATGAAAAATCACTCTTGTGGCGTCAAGTTCGATCTTTAATTCGTAATGTCATAAATTTGTAGAAGAACGTTATTTGCGTTACAAGAGACAATATCCCATAGTTATGACGGCAATTTTAGCACGCCAGATCCAATTTAACCAATGTGACGTGACCACTCCATGCATATAGGTAATTTGGGTATAACTTTGCCACGTCATTTAGACCTGGGTCAATCCACATTCGAAAACAACTCTGCCCATTTATGATAAAGCGAACTTATTAAATAACAAATACCTGATAATACTCAGTTTTAAACAAACTGGCTGCTTTGGATGGTGATAAATTCGTTATTTAATGCTCTTCCGTGGGTATACTGGTAGATATTTTTTGTCGCCAAAAATCGACCCGTATACCCATGGGAGGGGGTCAAATAACTAATATTATACTGCCCGTGTGTGATGCTTATATAGGGGTGTTTCAAAGGGATCGGAGCTGCTCATCCACCCTTTTGATTTTAATTCGCATTCCAAATAAATATTGAAAAAGAATAGAAACAAATCGAATAATTATTTCGTTTGATGAAAATTGCAAGAAGAACCAAACGTTCTTTACATGGTTTACAAACTCACTCAGTTCATTTACTGTATGTGTATAGGACGATAAAATTGCGAACATCGTTTTCAAACCAAATGCAATACACTGAAGAAGTTTGTTCTCCTTTTTGAACCCGTTCTGACTTATAATATGCCTCAAAGAAACTAGTCATTATCCGAGTCATTCACTTTGAGAAAGATATTAAGAAAAATAAATCAGTAGAATGTGAGAAAGCCCTTCAGTGCAAAATCTAGAAGAAAAACTATAATTTGTCAATAAAATGCGAAATACAGACCCCAAACTTTGGAAAGATACGGAAAATCCTCTTCACTCTGGAGAGAACGAATATTCAACGAAGTGTGTATTTTGAAATCTAATTGTAAAATGGTGTGATTTAAAAAAAAAACTTTATTTCGTTCCGGTACAAAGGGCCTACATGATTTGTGCAGCCCAGCAGAATAGTAAATATTGTGTTAAATGGAAGGGATTTAATATAACATCATCTAATAAAGCCTACAAAACGCCTCACATACAACATTACTTGGGGCTGTTTTAATTAATGGGTGTACTTTATTGATAGTGTTGAAAGATATAAGCCTCAGTAAAATAGTTCAAAGATAAAAAGATCGTTGAGTTTTGCATATTAAAATGTGCCCGATGAACAAAAAGAATATTGAAGACATAACTATACGTTTAAAACATTTACATTTTGTAAGGGTTAATGTATATTGAGCGAAACTCTGTGAAGAAATAGCGAGGGATGGTCACTACGAATGAATAATGTAATCTCGGTATCTGCAAATATATATGGAGGGGGCTATCCGCCAAAAGTCTATGTGGGTAACTGTGTCAGTTTTCAATGTGCGCAGTGCTTACTTTTACTGTGTCGCTTGTGATGCTTTTTCTTGAATGCGTGGGACTTTGTCCAATGCAGCGCCTACCTTCCTTGCTTCTACTATGTGACTACCGCCAGTCTGTTAAGTGACCAGTGTAAAGCGAGCCGGTTTTTTACTCCGACCATGTCAAGAACTGCGCACGCGAGTTGCAGCATTCAAGACAGCGAAGCTAGACGAATGAGAGCTCATACGGCCTTACCCACATATGTGGGTAAGTCCCATTATGACGACAGGGGGCGCTGATGACAAATGTTTCGGAAATTATAGACGGCCCCCAAGTCGAGCTCGGAACTTGGTTATTGTTGAATTGAACTTATTTTATTGACATTATATTCAATGGGATTAGGCACAAGTTCTTGAAACTTACGAGTCCCTCTCCCTACATATGTGCAAAATGATGAAGTAAAATGCAAGATAGAAAAATAACAGTTGTTCTGCAAGTAAACCGATATATTTAACATTTTACGTTATCAGGGCAATATAGGAACATACAGTGAAGCAGTAAAAATTATAACAGTTTCTGGTTAAAAACAATTTGATATTAACTATAATAATGACGATACTGAGAAAAAATTTAAAGGAAGCAAAAAAAGAAAAGACAAAAAATTTTACTCAGAAAAAACAAACAAAAGAAATATATATGGACTAGAAATATGAACGAGAGTAACCATAGAGTTAGTTAAAGAAGTATTTTCATTCTGTGTATATATGTATATACATATATGTACACATATACATACATCAAATTGTTGTTGTTGCACATGAATATATATGCCCAGAAACAAGGTAAGTTATTGAGTATTCACACTACCAACATAGGCTATAATGATTAGGCCAGGCCGAATTATTTTAAATGCTAATAATTATTATCTTCAAATCAAGGCCTTGGTCTATTTCAACTTAACTTCAGTAGGCCTATTATTAAATATTATTATTTTATTAATATTATTCACGCTGGAAATATTGTAATAAACGTAAAGGGGCCGTCTATAATTTCCAATATTTTGTTTAACAGCGCCCCCTGTCGTCATAATGGCACTTAGCGACATATGTGGGTAAGCCTGCATGCGGTTGGATTCATCTAGCTTTGCGGAGCAAGATCTCCAAAGAAAAGTGCCAAACATCTGCGCAGCTATCAGGCAGGACCGACCTACAAGCCGTACTCGCCCCTCGGTGGTCCCATAGCAGAGTCTCGGAAGTGACAAAGAAGCTCACATTAAAAACATGCACTGCGCACATTCAAACTGACACAGTTTAAATACACTCATTTAGTTCTGCTCGGTGGCCACATAGCAGAGTCTCGATGGTGACATTACAGAAGAAGCAGAGTTAACAGACAACTGCACTCATTCAAACTGACACAGTTACACGCATATACTTTTGGCGGATATCCCCCTCCATAAATATACACTCATATGAAAGTCACATTGGCCAAGTGGATCTGTAATTTTGCCCCAACATTAGATCGCGATTATTTTGGGCCCAAAGGGCCGTTTTGGCCCAATTAACCAAATGCTGCCTCAGGTCTTATTATTTCACGCGAACCGTGGTTCAGGTTACGTGGGGGTTACGCAAACTTTAAACCACGCGAGCCGTCACAGTTCGCGTGGGCCGTAGGCTTCAGAGGAAGTTCATTGTTCACTAATGCAGAATTATAGCGGTTAAGACTATTGAAAGCTTTGCGTATTGTTAAAAAAATAAACTCCAGTTTATACTTGCCAAGAGTGTACGACGCAATCCACATACCCATCGATCATGAACTAGTTTTGTTGATTCGGAGCTCCAGGAAACCGCCACAGTCGGGGACAGGCCATTTTGAGTGGGTTATTGTTATGATGAAATTCTCAAGAGACCTAGTACGCCTTTACCGGACAAAGCGAAGAGATTTTCACATGCCAGCTTTTTAAAAGCTATCAGATAAATTTAAAAACCCTGACGTCACGCTGTATGGGAATATATACTTCGAAAACTCCACGGGGCTATTCCAATTGTTGCTAGCGTTAGAAATCTTCAATGTTACATAAAAGGCTTGATTTATTTCATTAGTGGTAAATTTCGTCTTTTTTATTCCACCACTGGTTACTACTATTATGTGTGGTCGTTTTTTCTCCACTCTTCAGACCGTTTTACTTGGATAATCACAGGCTGTCTGCCAATTCCCTGAGGGTTCAATTGCTGAAATTTAAACAAATATGCTCTATAATGTAGAGTAATCAGTCATAGTGGAGTTTACTAAAACTGACTTCGAGGATGTAAATAACAAAATAAATGTATCTTCCAGATAGTGTCTTCCAGATAAGGTTTCTAAAAAAACGCTAAATAATAAAATGAATTTGTCTTTCAGGTTTTTAAAAAAATCGGCATTAACAACATAAATTTATTTTGTTATTTCCATCGTTTGAGAAAATCTTTTAAAATAAACGTATACCGCTATTCTTCTTATTTAGACAACCTAGGAAAGATATTTATATATGACACTCATTACTCGATTTATGTTATGATTTTCCAGTTTCTTTCTTATTAAAGGTGAAACACAAAGAGAATAAATTACTTAAATTCCTTGTTTATTATGGACCTACACCCATAATTATTGTATGTTTCCAGTCATTCTCTTCCAACCATATTTGATCACCTCGCTTGTACTTCAGGTATTAGAAACCGTATTATCTAATAAAAACAGTGAAGGAAAAAATTGAATCAGATTGTGAAGCCTTTTCAATATTTCTAATGTTTCCAGGTCCCATTGACCCACAACGTAATACACGATATATATCTGGGTCAACCGTTGCACGTGACCAAAGCTTGTCGTTGATTGGTTAAAAGTTCCCACTCTGTCCCGAGGGAGGGAAAATGAACGGCAATCAACAACAGGTCACTTTTTCCTCATTTTTCTCAATTATCGGGGTAGAATCGACTTTAATACCTTCGTCTTGGTGTTTATTGCGTAACCCGATACCGCTGAACGTTGGTTCGCACCTCGTCATACCCCTCGAATGCTGCGCATTCTCGTGGTTTGACTCGGTACGAACCAACGTTCAGCGGTATCGGGTTACGCAACAAACACCGCTACGGCGGTATTAAACCCTTAAACAGCTCCCAGGGGCCGGTTTTTCAAAAGAAAGTTAGCTTAACGGCATGTTAGATGACGTCGCGTCACAAAGGAATTTCATTGTTACGCCACGTCATTTAACCTGCGGTTAAGCTAATTTTCTTTTGAACAACCCACCCCTGGACGTGAAACTTTCACTTTCAACTACGACTTCTCTGGATCAACTGATTGCTGCGCATTCTCGTGGTTTGACTCGGTACGAACCAACGTTCAGCGGTATCGGGTTACGCAACAAACACCGCTACGGCGGTATTAAACCCTTAAACAGCTCCCAGGGGCCGGTTTTTCAAAAGAAAGTTAGCTTAACGGCAGGTTAGATGACGTCGCGTCACAAAGGAATTCCATTGTTACGCCACGTCATTTAACCTGCGGTTAAGCTAATTTTCTTTTGAACAACCCACCCCTGGAACTGAAACTTTCACTTTCAACTACGACTTCTCTGGATCAACTGATTGATAATCAACGTATTTCCGGTTTAGTGGTTCGAAGTTACGCGAACAGCAAGTCTATCGATTTCCCAATGACATACATCTATACAAGACATATACTGCCTGCGAATAAAAACCATATACAAACACCAGACATTTCCAATCAATGGCCACTCTTACGTAAAATGGCGTAAAAATTGCTTCCCATTCAAGATGTTGACGTCACCTTACTACATAACTGCCCGCGTGTCTCGCCCAGAGAGACGTTATAACATCAGTTGGAGATCAGCCCTATGGTCAGCTAACAAACAACACTTCGCATAATTATGTAGGTGATCCAATTGGCATAAGTCACAGGATTTTAGTTACAGAAAACTTAACAAATGTGGTTGGCAAGGGCAGTTTTACAACACCTATCAAGGTAAAGGAAACGTTTACCCCGGTCTCCCTGGTACGCATGATGGAACGACTTCTCTGAAAGGTATACGGGCGAAACGACCTATTCTTTAGAGAATCAACAGTTTCTTCAACATGTCATTTATCGAATTTGTCTGACAAGTAATGTTCATTACGAGATGCCCCTCCCGTTTAAGCAAAATGCCTTATTTCTTAATAACAATGGCGCCGCCGCTTTACATCGTTTGTGGTCATAAAACCTGTTACAGAGCGGATTATGTGGACTACGTGTGGATTTATTGCAGATGGATATGCGGAACGGGTAATTGACAAAGATAAAGGCAATCAATGTTTGTTATATACCTCATCATGGGATATACAACCCCGAAAATCCGAAAATTAGAGTAGTTTTTGATTGTAGATTTAGATATAAAGGCGTCTCCTTGGACCACGTGCTTTTACATGGTCCGGATTTGACGAACTTCTGTGCCCGTGGTGGTTTACGTCCTCATAAATCTATGTCCAACTCGAAAGAGGTAAGTGAATCGGTCTCTTCTTCTGATAAATTTTCTGAGCTAAAAAGCCTTGATCTGGACCAGAATTCACTGCCAACCGAGATAGTTTTAGGGATACACAGGGATACTCACCAAGACACGGTTACATTTGATATTAGTCTCCTTGACCTCGGATTTGGCATTTAGACGCTGTAATGCGAATGAATTTGTAAAATCGGCATTTTTATTGGTCGAAATGCCTAAAATGTGAGTCTGTGTACCGAGTGGTTTCCGTGTATATATTTGATTCTGTATCAACCATGAGTTAAGGTGCCACACGCTGATAATATAATGTTAATAATCAGGATATTCCCTATTGGCATTGTTACAGGTCCGAGGATAGTGGTATTGGTCCGAAGGCTGAGGGCTAATACGGCTGTCCGAGGACCTGTGACAATGCTAATAGGGAATATCCTGATTAATGAAAATTTTATTAATTGGCTTTCAATGTTTTTTTTTTCATAAAATATCTATATGATTTAGAAATACTAGTGTTTAAATAGACGCATTCGCAAGGAAAGTTTTTTCTTAAAAATTTCTTTAAAAAAATCTAGGTGTAGTGTACCAAGAGTTTTTGTTCATAAAACATAGGAACATATTTCTTTACTTTTACAAATTATTATTTATGCAATATTTAATTTATCTAATGAAATAGACGGAATATTTGTTTTTCTTTAACTGTACATTGGCTATTTTCTTTTTTTCTGTTGATGATTTCAAGAAAAATGGCGTTGGGATTTTGAAGTGATAACAATGAAACAGTCGCCATGTTTGATCTCGTATTGGCCCAGTCCGTATTGGCCTTGTTTGTTCGTATTAGCCTAGTTTGTTCGTATTGGCCCTGGTAAGCCCTGTATGAGCGTGACCGTTTCTCCGTATTTTGCCAATAACATTTTTTTCTTTTCTAAACATGTTTATTTGGATTATAAATGTACACTTTAAGCCAAGGCTTATACTGTGTACTTTTCATATAATACATTGTTTTTGTGAAAGAATATTTCCGATAGCTTCACGACTTAACTTTTCCATCATAAATAAATATATAATGTATATACACATGCATAGATAGTAGGTAAATTAATTTCAGAATAATTTGTTTAACATATATATACAATTACAATAGGTAGGCACATTAGTACATATATTTACTGATAAAGTAGGTGGATAGTTGGACTGTGGCAAACTGGACAAGGGTAACTAATGGTCAGACTCAGTAACATATGAAGGACTACGAGAATCGCTTTGTACTAGCAATGTATGTACAAACGGATTGTGTTATTATGCTATTTTCAGTGGAACTAAGATCCACTGATCCGTATAAGAGAGATGTGGTATTTATGGTAGCAATGGATGTATTGGTCCGGATATCTCGACATAGTACATCTCGTGGAGTGTTGAATAGTGGGCAGTGGAGAAGGAAGTGATCTGCCGTCTCAGAAGGAGATCCGCAGAGACATTTAGTAGAATCAGTTAAAAAGTTGTTAAATAGGTCGTCGTTAAGTGAACTGCAGCCGTTTCTCATGCAACAGAGATGGATGTTCGAGATGCGGTCGCTGATATAGTACCATGATGGAGGTTTCGACAGAGGAAAAATAAGAGCTAATTTACAAATAAATTCTGAATGGTTACCTATGGATTTAATATTGTCTGGAAGGTTGTTGAAATCGCGAATAGTCTGAGGGAAAAAAGATTTGCTAAATGCTGCAGTTTTACAAAAGAAGGTGGTATAATTATGGTTCGAGCGCTGAGAATATGGATTTCTGTCTGACACTTGTGCTGGTAGGTTTTTGTAAAGGTCAAGGCTGCTTCTGTCAGTGGCTAGTCGGTGAAACGCTCTCAAGCGATGAATCTTTCGACGAGTTACAAGAGTTTGGAAACCACTTTCCTCGTAAAGAAGTGCACTGGACACGCTTTTTGTCAGACCGGTAATAATTCTTAGACATTCTTTTTGTAAATTTTCTAGTAAAGTTATTTGATATTCTGCAATATTATCCCACACAATGTCAGCATATTCTAAGGTGGGACGTATGAAAGATTTATACATGATTTCTAAAGATTTCCTATTTAACCGATATTTCATGCCTCTGAAGAGGGATATTTTTGAAAGGGCAGCCGAAATTAAATTTTCTATGTGGTTGTTCCAGTTAGCTCGATTGTTGAATGTCCGGCCCAAGTGCTTGTGAGTTTCACAAGCTTTAAGTTTCCTACCCATGAAATCTATGTCAATATCACTAGATTCGCGGCGCGTGGAACATAACAACATTTTAGTTTTTTGGGCATTGAAAGTGACCTTCCATTGTTTGGCCCAATTTTGAATTGTAAGTAAATCGTCATTGATTGACCTTTTTATTTCAGGATCAAGCAAATCATCCGATAAAATATAAAGACAAGTGTCATCAGCAAATAGCCTTACATTGTTCAAAATAGGACAAGGCAAATCGTTGATGTAAATCAAAAAGAGTAGTGGCCCAATAACATTGAAAGTCAATTAATAATACCACGGAGTGAAGGCCTTTGTGCGTCACGGAATTCTTCAGTCAAGACAAAACCCTATCCTGACGTCAGTTTAAAATGTTGTTTCGTAAGCATAGAACGATTTGCTTCTCAGCAATCGGTATAACCAATGAACTATATGCGTGGAATGGAGATCACGTGACGTTTAAGTAGTAGCGAGAGCCGCCATTATTATGAGATGTCACTACTGATCTGACGTTACAGAGGAAGCGAAAGAGAACGACACTAGCCCTGACACGACCACTACTTTATTAACATCATAGCATGAAAAATCACTCTTGTGGCGTCAAGTTCGATCTTTAATTCGTAATGTCATAAATTTGTAGAAGAACGTTATTTGCGTTACAAGAGACAATATCCCATAGTTATGACGGCAATTTTAGCACGCCAGATCCAATTTAACCAATGTGACGTGACCACTCCATGCATATAGGTAATTTGGGTATAACTTTGCCACGTCATTTAGACCTGGGTCAATCCACATTCGAAAACAACTCTGCCCATTTATGATAAAGCGAACTTATTAAATAACAAATACCTGATAATACTCAGTTTTAAACAAACTGGCTGCTTTGGATGGTGATAAATTCGTTATTTAATGCTCTTCCGTGGGTATACTGGTAGATATTTTTTGTCGCCAAAAATCGACCCGTATACCCATGGGAGGGGGTCAAATAACTAATATTATACTGCCCGTGTGTGATGCTTATATAGGGGTGTTTCAAAGGGATCGGAGCTGCTCATCCACCCTTTTGATTTTAATTCGCATTCCAAATAAATATTGAAAAAGAATAGAAACAAATCGAATAATTATTTCGTTTGATGAAAATTGCAAGAAGAACCAAACG
Organism: Lepidochitona cinerea; assembly: GCA_963971465.1. Classification (NCBI taxonomy): domain Eukaryota; kingdom Metazoa; phylum Mollusca; class Polyplacophora; order Chitonida; family Tonicellidae; genus Lepidochitona; species Lepidochitona cinerea. The sequence goes on along the minus strand of OZ020560.1, from coordinate 9,617,850 downwards.
TTCTTTACATGGTTTACAAACTCACTCAGTTCATTTACTGTATGTGTATAGGACGATAAAATTGCGAACATCGTTTTCAAACCAAATGCAATACACTGAAGAAGTTTGTTCTCCTTTTTGAACCCGTTCTGACTTATAATATGCCTCAAAGAAACTAGTCATTATCCGAGTCATTCACTTTGAGAAAGATATTAAGAAAAATAAATCAGTAGAATGTGAGAAAGCCCTTCAGTGCAAAATCTAGAAGAAAAACTATAATTTGTCAATAAAATGCGAAATACAGACCCCAAACTTTGGAAAGATACGGAAAATCCTCTTCACTCTGGAGAGAACGAATATTCAACGAAGTGTGTATTTTGAAATCTAATTGTAAAATGGTGTGAATTTAAAAAAAAACTTTATTTCGTTCCGGTACAAAGGGCCTACATGATTTGTGCAGCCCAGCAGAATAGTAAATATTGTGTTAAATGGAAGGGATTTAATATAACATCATCTAATAAAGCCTACAAAACGCCTCACATACATCATTACTTGGGGCTGTTTTAATTAATGGGTGTACTTTATTGATAGTGTTGAAAGATATAAGCCTCAGTAAAATAGTTCAAAGATAAAAAGATCGTTGAGTTTTGCATATTAAAATGTGCCCGATGAACAAAAAGAATATTGAAGACATAACTATACGTTTAAAACATTTACATTTTGTAAGGGTTAATGTATATTGAGCGAAACTCTGTGAAGAAATAGCGAGGGATGGTCACTACGAATGAATAATGTAATCTCGGTATCTGCAAATATATATGGAGGGGGGTATCCGCCAAAAGTCTATGTGGGTAACTGTGTCAGTTTTCAATGTGCGCAGTGCTTACTTTTACTGTGTCGCTTGTGATGCTTTTTCTTGAATGCGTGGGACTTTGTCCAATGCAGCGCCTACCTTCCTTGCTTCTACTATGTGACTACCGCCAGTCTGTTAAGTGACCAGTGTAAAGCGAGCCGGGTTTTTTACTCCGACCATGTCAAGAACTGCGCACGCGAGTTGCAGCATTCAAGACAGCGAAGCTAGACGAATGAGAGCTCATACGGCCTTACCCACATATGTGGGTAAGTCCCATTATGACGACAGGGGGCGCTGATGACAAATGTTTCGGAAATTATAGACGGCCCCCAAGTCGAGCTCGGAACTTGGTTATTGTTGAATTGAACTTATTTTATTGACATTATATTCAATGGGATTAGGCACAAGTTCTTGAAACTTACGAGTCCCTCTCCCTACATATGTGCAAAATGATGAAGTAAAATGCAAGATAGAAAAATAACAGTTGTTCTGCAAGTAAACCGATATATTTAACATTTTACGTTATCAGGGCAATATAGGAACATACAGTGAAGCAGTAAAAATTATAACAGTTTCTGGTTAAACACAATTTGATATTAACTATAATAATGACGATACTGAGAAAAAATTTAAAGGAAGCAAAAAAAGAAAAGACAAAAAATTTCACTCAGAAAAAACAAACAAAAGAAATATATATGGACTAGAAATATGAACGAGAGTAACCATAGAGTTAGTTAAAGAAGTATTTTCATTCTGTGTATATATGTATATACATATATGTACACATATACATACATCAAATTGTTGTTGTTGCACATGAATATATATGCCCAGAAACAAGGTAAGTTATTGAGTATTCACACTACCAACATAGGCTATAATGATTAGGCCAGGCCGAATTATTTTAAATGCTAATAATTATTATCTTCAAATCAAGGCCTTGGTCTATTTCAACTTAACTTCAGTAGGCCTATTATTAAATATTATTATTTTATTAATATTATTCACGCTGGAAATATTGTAATAAACGTAAAGGGGCCGTCTATAATTTCCAATATTTTGTTTAACAGCGCCCCCTGTCGTCATAATGGCACTTAGCGACATATGTGGGTAAGCCTGCATGCGGTTGGATTCATCTAGCTTTGCGGAGCAAGATCTCCAAAGAAAAGTGCCAAACATCTGCGCAGCTATCAGGCAGGACCGACCTACAAGCCGTACTCGCCCCTCGGTGGTCCCATAGCAGAGTCTCGGAAGTGACAAAGAAGCTCACATTAAAAACATGCACTGCGCACATTCAAACTGACACAGTTTAAATACACTCATTTAGTTCTGCTCGGTGGCCACATAGCAGAGTCTCGATGGTGACATTACAGAAGAAGCAGAGTTAACAGACAACTGCACTCATTCAAACTGACACAGTTACACGCATATACTTTTGGCGGATATCCCCCTCCATAAATATACACTCATATGAAAGTCACATTGGCCAAGTGGATCTGTAATTTTGCCCCAACATTAGATCGCGATTATTTTGGGCCCAAAGGGCCGTTTTGGCCCAATTAACCAAATGCTGCCTCAGGTCTTATTATTTCACGCGAACCGTGGTTCAGGTTACGTGGGGGTTACGCAAACTTTAAACCACGCGAGCCGTCACAGTTCGCGTGGGCCGTAGGCTTCAGAGGAAGTTCATTGTTCACTAATGCAGAATTATAGCGGTTAAGACTATTGAAAGCTTTGCGTATTGTTAAAAAAATAAACTCCAGTTTATACTTGCCAAGAGTGTACGACGCAATCCACATACCCATCGATCATGAACTAGTTTTGTTGATTCGGAGCTCCAGGAAACCGCCACAGTCGGGGACAGGCCATTTTGAGTGGGTTATTGTTATGATGAAATTCTCAAGAGACCTCGTACGCCTTTACCGGACAAAGCGAAGAGATTTTCACATGCCAGCTTTTTAAAAGCTATCAGATAAATTTAAAAATCCTGACGTCACGCTGTATGGGAATATATACTTCGAAAACTCCACGGGGCTATTCCAATTGTTGCTAGCGTTAGAAATCTTCAATGTTACATAAAAAGCTTGATTTATTTCATTAGTGGTAAATTTCGTCTTTTTTATTCCACCACTGGTTACTACTATTATGTGTGGTCGTTTTTTCTCCACTCTTCAGACCGTTTTACTTGGATAATCACAGGCTGTCTGCCAATTCCCTGAGGGTTCAATTGCTGAAATTTAAACAAATATGCTCTATAATGTAGAGTAATCAGTCATAGTGGAGTTTACTAAAACTGACTTCGAGGATGTAAATAACAAAATAAATGTATCTTCCAGATAGTGTCTTCCAGATAAGGTTTCTAAAAAAAACGCTAAATAATAAAATGAATTTGTCTTTCAGGTTTTTCAAAAAATCGGCATTAACAACATAAATTTATTTTGTTATTTCCATCGTTTGAGAAAATCTTTTAAAATAAACGTATGCCATTATTCTTCTTATTTAGACAACCTAGGAAAGATATTTATATATGACACTCATTACTCGATTTATGTTATGATTTTCCAGTTTCTTTCTTATTAAAGGTGAAACACAAAGAGAATAAATTACTTAAATTCCTTGTTTATTATGGAAATAGATTTTAGGTTTATCCGTAAACGATGTGCACAACAGTGTTTCATGTAGTACAAACTTGCCTTCATCTTAGTTCGATTTAAAATGAAAAAAAACAACACATTGATAACTAATTCGTTGTTTGCATATTCACGCTGAACTCAAGATTATGTTCGTTTATAGCGGCATTGTCAGGTTGGTTTGTGATGAAAACCGGAGCCAAGAAGACCCTCAAAATCATTTGGTACCTGTCAGTAATTCCATGTGCGTTCAATGAATAAAAACTATGACAGTTTCATAGAGCAAGGGTTGGAACCCTAGAAGCATTGGGAGAATGCTTGTCAGATTGAACACCCAATCCTATTCTGCATGAGCGAGCCAGTTACCACCTGCTAGTGTAATAAAATCGCTTAGTGTAATAAGTATTACAATAAGCGTTGTTATTATTATGTCTTTCGCTGATGATGTTTTCCAAAAGAAATTGTTGAAATAAGTATGTTTCTCCTTATATATGCAGACGACACTGTTGTGATATCCGAATCTCCCGCCGATTTGCAAAATGTAATGACAAGAGTAGGCGAATACTGTGATAAATGGGAACTATCTGTAAATGTAACAAAAACTAAAATCGTATTTCGAAGGGGTTGGCGACCCCGGATTTATGAATACTTCCTAATGCAAGAGAGAGCCAAGGTCGTTAACTCTTTGGTTTATTTGGGTATTTGCTTCCACTATTATGGACCAGCCCAGATAGCTCAGTCAGTAGAGCGTCCGCATCAGGCCTGGGAGATCCGGGTTCAAGCCCGGGTCGAGTCAGACCAAAGACTTTAACAGTGGTAGCTGTTACTGCTTCGCTTGGCGCGCAGCAATAGGAGTTAGAGCAGCGACTGGTTGGCCCGGTGTCAGTATACTGTGACTGGGTGAGGGGGCTTGCTGGTTGTCTTCGGCAAGTCGTCTCGGTGAGACATCACCTAAAAGAGCGGTTGAAATCCGCCCTGTCACAAGGAGACAACGTCTTCATATAACCGAAATACTGTTGAGCAGGACATAAAACCCCAATCACTCACTCACTCCACTATTAAAAAAAGTAAATGTAAAAAAGCTATGTATGGTCTATTTAACAAAATATCAAGTTATTTCAATTTTGTCACCAAGTTATCTTTGTTTGGTACATATGTGTCTACTATATGAAAGGATGGGAAATCTCTAGAAATACATAGGGATGTAGTGAGAGCAGTCTACACATTTTTTCCAAATCATACATTTTTATTATCGCAAAGTTCATTCAGAGATAGTGCATGTACATTAAAGTTAATCCAAAACGTAATACATAGTTTGAAGAATTGAAAAATAAAAAAGAATCATAGTAGGTTTCCTTCCAAGTTCACAGTCCTCTGTGCTCCGTGACCATATACACTGGCTTTTATAGCATCATCTACTACCGATAAGGAGTGCAAAAACCTGCTTTCACTTTATCTTCGTTTGCCCGACTTAAAAAACTTTAAGTCTGTAAACTGTTTTATGCCTAATGATATAAGATTGTGTTAGAGTTAAAGTACACACTATATCAATATAACTCCAATCCTGTTACTATGCTGTTTTTGTATTGAATGACTCTTCACTTATGAGTTGTATGCTTACGGAATAAACATAATAATAATAATACCCAGAGAAAACGTTCTTACATTTTTAATTAATATAATGTTGTCTCATCAGCTTAACCAGCGTAAACATGTCACCAGAAATTGATGTTTGTATATATCTCACACTGACTTTCGATTGGTTCAAACAAGTCACCGTACGTGGAAACCCTGTATATTCCAGATTACGTCGACGCGCTGATCCATACAGACCTACCTAGCCGGGATTTTCGGTGTACGGCCGATTTGGCTGGTAATGTGAATCGCCCTTTAGCCCGAACCACTCTCTTAATATATTTATGGTATAAGTCTTAATTTAAACGACACACTTTCGAAAATGACTGAAATTTGTCATTAGTGTAGGGCAGAAGTAGGTCATGACCGAAGACTTCAGAAGCTATACGAGTGACGTATTTCTACGTCGCCCCGCCGAGTTTAACTGGTCGGTTAAATGTTTTACTATGACGGCTACGTCAAGTTGAAAGCCAGTGGACTTCGAAACAAATATTGACTGCATAATGAAAAGTTTACCACTTTACAGCCGCGAAAGTTTGACAACCCCTTCTTTGTGATCCATACTATCGGACTGTAGTGGTAAATATTTTATTCTTTGCTTTTTTTGTTTGGAAATTTGCTCCGCCTTATTTTTGGACGTGGCTCCTTCAAAAATATCGTTTATTCATTATGGAAGTAATCTGGGCTATGACGAATGCGGAAAAAAAATTCTGCAGAGCCCAGATGTCTCGGCTAAGACCTATCATATATGGATCGTGACGTCACCTTATAAAAGATATTACGTCATATGTAAATGTTTTCAGAAGCAAACCCCTCTTAGGTCACAGTGGGCAATTCGGATTAGACCCCTTTCGGAACGAATTAAGTTCCTAGATTTCGGTCGATATCTTTGGACATTCTTTAGTGGTATTTCTATCCGAGTGACAGAGCCAAACGTTAACATTTCGGCAAATGGGAAATAATTAGTCTACTGATGCAGTTAAAACCCTTTAGTTACATCTGTTTGAAGCATTATTACACAAATCCCTTTGCTGCAACCTAGCTATATTTAGCTAAATGCTGTTTTACAAAGAAAATTAGTTTAGTCCAATGACCTGCATGGAAAGGAAAGACAAAGCAAGGGTATTCCATTCTTATATTTCCCAAAAGGTAATCTTCCGCCAACATTGACCACTGGGATAATTTAACCACCAAATGAAGAGGTTATTGAAGTCCGACTGTTATGTTTTTGAAAATAAAATCATATTGGCACAGGGGCATTAAGGAGCCGATGTGTTTCTCACATTTCTTCTGATTGTCATTTAGAAAATGTACTTAATTTCGTGTACTTGGTTTATCTAAAGGCAATTCAATCCAGTTGAATCTAATCTTTTTAACGACGATTCAACATTCTGAGAAATATTATTGTTAAAACAGCTTCTTGATTTTGTAAAATATGAAATATTGAACCTGTAGATAATACAAACTCATTGCCAGGGGTAAATAGCGTTCACCATATGTGTAATTAGTGTACTGTTCAACAGTAGTTAAATATATACATATACACATACATATATGCTAAATTCATTGTCGTCTTTTCACATATACTGTTTAGATCCATTTGATTGACTGATGTTTTACGGCGCACTCAAGATTATTTCATTTATGGGGCGCCGTTGCCAGGTTTAGTAGGGGAGGAAACCAGGCTCATTGCCCGGAGGAATTCAGCGATTTCCAGGCAACTCTTCCACATACGGCGACCCAGTGAAAAATCCACTCAGAAATTTTTCAATTTCTTTTTGGTCTGAGTGGGATTCGAACCCGCGCCGAATCGATGGAAGGTCTGTGTGAGACTGAGGGACGATCAATCAAACCCACTGGACCACCGAGCCCCCCATTATTATTTGAAGTTGGGTAGTGCTCTGTTTTTTGGTGATGAATTGTATTTTTGGATATCAATGGTTACCGTGATTATCAAACAGCCTACATGCATGTGCCAGGATTTGGTTGTATCACTTATCAAGCTTCACGACACATATATATCTAACGTTATTACGGAAAAGTAGGAAACTCTACGCATGTAAGAGGGATGTTGATTTGGATTGATAACTGTTTGAATAGTTCCTCAAGATACATTTACGACATAATTAGGCCTATTAATAAATAGTCCTCGTTCAAACTAAGAATTCTTGGGCAGTATATTAATAGAAAACCCAACAGATGGAAGACCTATGCTGGACTGAGGAATTATCACTCTCGGCGACCGAGCCACTGAACCCCCCTCCCTGCCAAATAGCGATGCCACTGCCGAAGATATGTCTTCATCATTTTTTTTGTTCAACGGACACAGTTGACAGCACTATAATTGTACTGTATTTGTTAACTGTTTGGCCAACTGCTATTATTGTACAGCCTCGAGTCATTTGTGAATTTGGCGCTTTTAAAGCCTTTTATTAGAAAACGTTGTATTAAATTCCTATGATTAAACAAAACATATATTATTCCCATTGACTAATTAATAAAAGCTTTCTACCGAATCGAAATACAAATGCTCTTTAATCTCTACACTTTATAATTAGCTTTCAAAATGCACATATATCTGAGTAGATAAGATAAAACTTAACATTCCTTTTCTCCAGTGTGAAGAGGATTTTCCGTATCTTTCCACAGTTTGGGGTTTGCATTTCTTTTGTCATTGACGTATAATAATTAAAGATTTTCTTTTAGAAATTATACAATGAAAGACTTTGTCACAGAAGGATTTCTATTCTATGCATTGGTCTTAAAATGACAAGAGCCAGATAAATTTGGACTTTTTTCATGAATTCCAATAGTCAAGAGAAGTAGATAAAAAGTATAATTATAATAATCTGGATGTATGAGTACATTTTTGTAAGTGTTGCTGCTTACAAAACCATCTTAAGTGAAATAAAAGTTTCTATGGATAAACAACTTCTTTGAAAAAAAAATGTCAAAACACAACGTTTCGATGTTTATCTAACATCGTTTTCAAGCAAATGAAATTATTGAAAAGAAGTGCCGTATGTTGAGGAAAAAAAGTTGTTTATCCATTGAAACTGCTATTTCATTATCCTTCCAACTTATATAAACTGTAAAATATACGGAACATTGGGTTGAAAAAGAACTAGGTATTTGTTCGTCATTTTTATCAAGAAGAATAAAAGATGAGCTCTGTCCATACATCATTTATGGATTTGTACTTTAAGGTAGTTTTTATAAGATTTGAAAATTTACTCATATATCCCGGCTATTTTGTCCGTTATTACGTTTTCGGTTTATACGGGTAACTGGCTTTTCTACATCTTTTAGTTTTCCAAGGTACTCCAAACACTCAACTTCTCACGTGGATAGAAAATTATGAAACGTACAAGCTATACAAGATAGGTATCAACAAAAATATTTTTTTCTAAAAATGACGAACAATAAGCTAATTTTGTTTCGAATATTTGGGTGAGTGAGTGAGTGATTGGGGTTTTACGTCCTGCTCAACAGTATTTCGGTTATATGAAGACGTTGTCTCCTTGTGACAGGGCGGATTTCCACCGCTCTTTTAGGTGCTGTCTCACCGAGACGACTTGCCGAAGACAACCAGCAAGCCCCCTCACCCAGTCACAGTATACTGACACCGGGCCAACCAGTCGCTGCTCTAACTCATATTGCTGAGCGCCAAGCGAAGCAGTAACAGCTACCACTGTTAAAGGAGGGGAAATCTCTAGAAATACATAGGGATTATCGTCAATAACAACCTTCAAAGTACTTAAAACATTTCACGTCAATTACCTCCAGTGACCCACAAGCTAATAAAAACAGACAGAAGTATGTCCTTTCAGTGGCTTATATGTGTAGCCATTTTTCCGTTTTAGGATGACGTGATGTTGGTATAGCTATTTTTAGATCAATAATGACGTATTTTTACCGCTCTCTAATGTATAAGGGTAGATTTAGGTCCAAAAAAACATGGCGACAAACTTGAGGTGGGAAGATTGGTTTCGAATATATAGGTCAGTATGCAACCGCGCGCCATTACTTAGCCAGTCATTGGCTAAATTGCATCACATGACTACTCTATAACGCACTTAATTTTTATTTAACAATAATTGGATAAAACTAATGAAAAAATGGGGGCGGCCTTGTGAATGGCCTATGGAGCTTATTCTCTATTGTAACGCCACCTTCAAATTTCAATTATTCACTTACGAGGGGATAAAACATACATTGGACAGTTGTTTTGGACTAAATGAACTCTACTCTTTCCATCTAAACTAGTCTAAAGCTTAGATTTTCTTTCCCTTTAAAGTCTTTGGTCTGACTCGACCCGAGCTTGAACCTGGATCTCCCAGGCCTGAAGCGGACGCTCTACCGACTGAGCTATCGGGGCTGGTCCTTGGTCGAATATTTGGAAGCTTCTGCCAATTTACGGTTTTCCTAGAAGCACACGGGCGTCACCAGCGCTGAGGAAACGTGATTTTTATATCCTAAGAATTCAACCACAGGACATTTTGTTGCCGACAAAAATTCTTGCCACCATTAGACGTAGATGAGAATTTTGCAAGATATTTTGTCGCTGACAACAAGATATTTAGCAACAAAAAGACGTCCGTCTGCGCAGATCATTTCTTACAACTGGCGACGCCGTCTGCAGAATGATATGGCTAAATTTTCAGTTTGTTTAAAAAAAGGTAGGGTGGCGTGCAGGATTAATTCTTAATATCATTTAAACAGTTTATTTAAGTTTTTTTATCAAGAACTGTCCAATAAATCTGTGCGCACACAGTTACAAAGATACCTACAGGTGCGCATACATGTACACGCCAGTCTCAGACTTCGGCCAATGTTAATGATGTTGTTGCTGTTGTGCATTCAAGTGCAGTTTTATGCCATGTCAGGTGCTGTAAGTATTTCTTTTTCACATTTGAAAACTATCATATTTTTTCTAAGTATTTAAAGCGGATGTGTACATAGTGAAACTGGGTATTTATATATTTAGTTAAACATGGACATATAACGTACTTTCTCGCCTCATGCATGTAGCTCCTACTCTTTCAGTACTCTTTTTAGGTCAACAACCAGTAGTTCATTCTTATATCTTTGGACCAAATGTTGAAGTTTACGTGATATATAGGATCTCCTACTCGTGAGAGTGTGATATTAAATTGTAGTAATTTCATTTGATTATAAAATTGATATCACAGCTTCAGTTGATAGAGATTCTCTATTTGTTTCTTTACTATGATATGATGCAATTGGCATACATATCTGTTGACCATTCATTCGGATGATAATTCATAATAACTTGTCTTCCTTTTAAACGCGTTTAAGCGTAAACATATCTATGTTTAACATATTAATTGTGTCTTTTAATAAGTACACATAGGCTATATAGCACAGAGTTATAGTTGCCGTTGGCCTTACAAAGATGTCAGCGGCAAAAAGCGGTCAGTCACGGCGGTTTGTGTGAGTTGATATTCTGTTGATTTAGTCCATCCACGTTGCGTCTGTTTATTGTATTTCAATGCGTTACTTGAATTGAGGGGTCGAAAATACGTGCACTAGATATCAAATGTCAAGATGAATTTGTTGACGCTGTGAAAATATTTAATGAATTTGTCGACACCGACCTCCTGGCAAAGATATCGCCAGCTTTACTTCTAAACAAAAAATATATACTAATGGGAAATTTTAACCTATATCTGCTTAAAACAGACAAACATAAGCTAGCGCAAGAATTTGTATAAATACTTCAATCATTTTATTACTTCCCAAAAATCACAAATCCAACGTCTTCTACCGCAACGCTGATAGACAATATTAACTATGAAATAGATTCATTCTCTGGAATTCTTCTGGAGGTTGTGACCGGTCACTTTCCGATTTTCTATGTTAAGCAATCCAGCAGTTCAGCCTTCACTTACAGGTCACAACACCCAGTTTGTGTTTTCTCAGCCAATGTAAATTGACTTCGGCTTTGACAGGAGCTAGAAGGTGGCTACATAGTGATAGTTTGGTATCTGGGTTATTTGAATATTGGATTGAAACTAACATAGGTCTACTGTACATACTTTAAGCTTTCAATCAATGCCTGATAACAGATTTTTGTGTGTGTTTTTTTAATGTTCACTCAATTTTGAAAATACCAAAGTTTGGCTAGAATAAGTAAGCCTAAAACTGTCAAAATGGCGATACACATGTTAAATTGTGTGTAGCTTGAAACCGGCATGCACTATGTCAACTTTATTTGGTTGTAAAGGATTTCTCATGTGTTGATCTATTTGAAAATGGTTAGGAAAAGTCTTAACGAGATTTAGGTAATTAGCCACAAATCAAAACGTTAACATTACCGCAAATGGGAAATGAAACTGTATCATGTAACCTATACTGAAGTGTGAAAAGTAAGTATTTTGTTCTAAATTTTCAAACCACCACCATTTTTGGTGCCGTTGTATCTGGACTACATATTTGAAATATAAAATAAATGAATTCAGTAAAAAAATTTAAATATTTACCACTTTTTTCTGAAAAACAGGCTTTTGTGGACCAGGGCTAGGTTTAAGCAACCACAAGACTCTTATTGTAGGGTGTAAAATACTTGTATATGCCTCAGTAGTGATCCATTTCCATCAATGAGGTCTAGGAATGACATTTCACTTCTTGGAATTATTAATGTTTTTCAAAGCAAATGATTATTTCAAGCTCATTAGCTATTGATGTAAAATAACCAGACCCCCCCCTCCCACCCCCTTCCCTGTGGGTCTGAAATGATATAATCTGTACAAATTGCCCTTTTTATATCTTAACAGGTAAGCTGACATGACTGTGGCCCTGAATTGGACAGTTTTTAAATCACTGGAGAAGTTTTATTAGCTTTCAAACAGTCCAAATGTTAAGAAATCAGACATTTTTTGGACGGGTGGGGTGGGTTATCTGCCCTGGCTCTGCCCTTATGGCAGTCTCTAGCCCGGACAGATGCTAACAGTAAACTACAACCAACAACCCATCATTTCCAGCAAATTTGAAGGGTATTTGATGATTCACCTTTTTATAGCGAGGAATAACATTTTGAATTGGTCCTCAGAAAAACTTTAAAATATAAGCCTGGAAACATGAAGGGGGTGGGTGTGTAAATTACCTCGCAAATTCAAAACGACTGGCCGAAAAGCTTTGATCTTTTGAAATTCAATTTGATATTGGTTAAAGGCACACTTGCCGCCGTAGCCTGTTTAAATTTGCTAAGAAAACCAATTTACATGAGCTTACTACGACTAATACCACTAAACTTAAACATAGGACACATAAAACATGTCTAGTTAGCTTTAGACTGTAAAAATGGGGTAAAAAACAAACGAAGAATCGAAGCCTGATTACAACAACAACGATCAGTGTCGGTCAACTTTCGTGTTGGATTACCCTCCTTTCAGGCCTTTGTATCTGTGGTTTACACTCAAACAATTATCAGCAGGCTTTTCCAGTCGCTGTTAACCGATCGTCAGTCTGTATTTCTCAGATAAATAGGCCTACGTAAAATTACGCTGTGCCGTTAGTTCACTCACTCGACTGAAACATAAAATCGCCAATAGGGGGCAGTTGGGTTTGTTTACGTTCCGGGTACGTAACAATTCAAATTTTCAAATTCAAATTAAAAATACAAAGTGACGTCCAAACTTTTAAATTTTGGTAAAAATAGAAAGTTCCTAACTTATATTGAATGGGGAAAATACAGAATACGGTCTTTCTTTTTTAATGTAAACAATATTCCTGATTTTCGCGGCAAGTGTGCCTTTAATAAAAGCAAAGTTATTAAACTTGACAAATTTCGAGGAATTATATCCTTGTTATATGTCACAACACCCAGTTTGTGTTTTCTCAGCCAATGAAAATGGACTTCGGTTATACAGGAGCTAGAAGGTGGCTACATAGTGATAGTTTGGTATCTGGGTTATTTGAATATTGGATTGAAACTAACATAGGTCTACTGTACATACTATAAGCTTTCAATCAATGCCTGATAACAGATTTTTGTGTGTGTTTTTTTAATGTTCACTCAATTTTGAAAATACCAAAGTTTGGCTAGAATAAGTAAGCCTAAAACTGTCAAAATGGCGGTACACATGTTAAATTGTGTGTAGCTTGAAACCGGCATGCACTATGTCAACTTTATTTGGTTGTAAAGGATTTCTCATGTGTTGATCTATTTGAAAATGGTTAGGAAAAGTCTTAACGAGATTTAGGTAATTAGCCACAAATCAAAACGTTAACATTACCGCAAATGGGAAATGAAACTGTATCATGTAACCTATAGACAAATTACGGCTGAAAAATCCATAAAAGCCGTGATATAACTGGGATGAATTTTTTTTTTACGATGTAGATTCTGCTCTTGATATATTTTTGAATCATTTCATTTCTGCTTGGCCAAAAACTCTCCCTCAATGAAAAATAAGAAACCGTGGATAACCTATGCCATATTAATTCAATTTTAAAGAAAAACTTTATAGAGATCACCTAATGAAGAATGACCCAGAGATTCAATCCAAAGTATACTGTACAGACATAAATTGAATCACACCCTTGCACTTGCAAAGAAAAAATACTTCCAGGGCAAAATGTCATCTGCCCACAATGATCTAAAAGCTACTTGGAAAGCCGTGAAAGAGCTATTAAATAAACCCAAAACCTACGAATTACCTAAATCTTTCGCTATACATAAGAAAGACACATCCTATCCGAAATTAATTGTTGAAGGCTTTAATGAATATTTCAGCAATGTTTCTGCTAAACAAGAAAGGTGGTAGTGATAGGCGCAGAGTTGTTGGATTCGCTTTTCTTCCAGGAAACTGCCAAAGAGATTGTCACAACCGATTGTTCAGAAGCTCTCAAGTGCCCGCAGTCAAATAGCCCATTGTTGCCATGAAGAGTACAGTACTCGGAACGGCTCAACGCAGCAGGCATAAATCCGCTCACTTGGTCCTCACAAGTCGTTGACCCTATCAATGTTCCAAGCGTTTACAGACACTGCCTCAGAAGACAGAGTGGAAAAAATGAGGAGTATTTGATGAACTGACACCCCAGTCTTCTTGCCCATAGAAGACAACTGTCCACAGTTAAGCGTAAATATTTCGATTACGCTGTAAGTTAAATTGGACTGTTTTCTGCAGATATCAATATACTGTAATGGCTCTTATAGCAATTTTCCAGATGATCAACGGTCGGCCTATGGATAAATATTAAAACGTATTAATTTACTTACGTAGGAGTTTTACAATAAGTTTTACAAGACTATTGTAGTGTGTAGGCCATCCTCGGATGCCCAAGGTTAGATTCTCAACAAGTTCACCTTTTACCCCAGGGCCAACTGCGATTCAAAGCCTCGTTTTCTGGGAACGCCCATTTACTGTCTGATCAATCAAAAGTTCTCTTCTAAAGGTTGGAACTCTTCAGATTTGGAGACACGTTCATCGAATTGAAGTGTAAACCGAAAAGTGGCCCATCTGTGTTTTAAACACTGCCCGGATGCTTACGTAACGCCGATTCTGATTATTGGGATTTCCGCCACAAAACTGTGGCGGAACCAATCAAAATCTACATGCATATTAAATTAGAAACGACGGATTTGGTTCTACTTGTACCACGGGTAAAGTGAGCGTGAGCGTAAGTTTTAACCGTGGGTTTCGAGGACGTGTATAGGTTAAAAGACTCGACATCGAAATCGGTTACGTTCTTCATTGGCTGTCGAACTGAATAGCTAAGGTTATACCGCGACAAATTAATGTCACCACGCTATCATCGCTACTTGTTCCAGAAACCATGTTTACGCCTTAACCATTGTTGTTAACCTGTATTGCCATTTATACGACGTCAACAATGACAACGAGTTGTCAAAGGAGACTGAAATCGCCTTTTCTGTCTGCGAGTTTTCGTCACTCACTAAGGTATACTTTTCGTTTCCTTTTTCTGTTTTAGTTTTGAAACAAGATGACATCCATTCGCAAATGGTCAGGTCTGGCTATTGGTCTGTTTGGTATCGTACTGTCCGCCTGGAATTTATCCTTCAACACTATAGTCATCCCTCTTAAACTCACCTTTAACTTTACACAGTCTGAAGGTAAAAGGTCAATCCATTTTATATTCTATTTTTGAAAATAACCCGGGACAAAGGGGTTGTAAATACGGACCTCGTAATTGATCGACCATTTGTTCTTATACACCTGTCAAGGGTAAATCTATCTTTTGGAAATTTTTGATCACGAGGTATTTGGAAGACAGAATGTAAGCCCAAGATGAAAAATTGTTCTTGATATAAGTTTATGATTAGAAAATAATTACAAACCAATTTTGCCTTATGTTTGTTTTTCTTAGTGGAGATGGTGTCGTCTATGATTTTGGTGGGAACAGCTCTCAGTCCACTAGAACCTTTGATCTCTCGCCAATATGGATACCAAGTGAGTTATCTGATGGGTGGTTTGATGGCACCAGTTACAGCAGGGTTAAACTGTTTGGCTGTGCACTATCCAACCTTCTTCAGCAGTCGGCCAATTTTGTTTGGACTCCTTCAAACTCTTGTCGGTGAGATTGATGGTGACTTTTATGTATTTGTAACTTTGTTTTTAAAAAGATGGATTTATTCTTTACACATTACTACTGACTGATCGACGGTTATTCTCCGTTTTCTTTAATTAGTCGCAAGTTTGGATGCTGATTAAAGATTTGTTTTTAAGGGAAACTCTTAAAAATGTGTACTAATAATTAAAAATGTTTAGAATTTACACGAAAATATAGGCAGAGGTTCTAGTAAATGATAATTTGTACCAAGAGTCAAAACCTTTCCCACGTAGCAACGAGATTCTTAAAATCGTTGAATGTGGTTGCTTCAGATACGGTTCTGGGTAAAGCATCTATAGTCTGGCTCCCTGGTACCTTAATGACATGATACCATACTTGGGGTCATTTATTTTCGCTTTTTGTCTGAGGTTACAACGAACACCTTTTATGTTCAACAGCTCTACATGTAGATGCGTTTTGTGCCAAGACCATCGATTGCTTGAAAAACTTGCGTTACCAGTAAATGCTGTCGTCGAACAAGTGACGTTGGTAGCTTGTCTTTTTCTCTCAATTCCTCAATTGAGGATTGGTAGTCATTAAAAAAGGAGACGCAAACATGTATTTCACTAACTATCACATTTTTAATCAGCTGTCAAACGTGCGATTAATTAAACGAAGCGGGAGATAGCAACACGTATACATTTAAACTATGTTCATATTACTTATTTAGATACATACCAATACGTAGTATATCGTTACCAGGTATTGGCCTAACGTCGGGGGTTTCCTCCGGGAAAACAGCCCCGGTTTCCACTAAACCTTTCAACGCCGCCATCTTGGTAAAATAATTTGCGTTTGACGGAAAACATCAATTAATCAACGTAGTAGTTCATATTTACACTATTTACCTTACTTCAGTCTTAACTTCATTTATTATTTCATACAGGCGTCAGCACACAGTTTTTGTATCTGCTAATAGTTGGGATAGCCGTAGAAAATTTGCCAAACAGACATACTGGAAAAGCCCTGGGAATATTCATGGGAATCGGAGCTCTTGGGAAGATGTTTTATTCTACATTGATGTTATGTGTCCAGGGAGACCTCGGGACTTTCTTCGCTATTGTTACTGTTGTCTGGACGTGTGTTTTTGGAGGGTGTTTGGTATTACATCGGAAGCAGTCCGATTCTGAAACAGTATCCATAGACGATTACAAAGAATGCAAAGAATGGGTAACTGTAGATGAAATCGGAACGACTCCTCTGCAAATGGTTAAAACTAGAACTTTTCATTTGACTTTCTGGCCCACGGTCATTTTTTACGCCAACATGATGGCATATTTGACCAATATAACTTGCTTTGGTGATTCTGCTGGTATGCAAACTCCCATAACATTAATATATGAAATAGCATTCGTTATTGGAATTTCACGCATTATCATTGGCATTGTCTTTGATTCCTTTTATTCTACGTTTGTGACATTTATTGTGATATGTTCTTGCTATATTTGTTATATAACAGCTATGATCATGGGGATGTTCTGGTTTTGTGAAGCCGGTCTTTACGTGATGACGTTATTGGCAGGTATAGGTGTTACTGCCGCATATTCCCTGCCTATTACGATGCTACTGAATGTATTCGGACGTAAGAACCACACGTTAATTATCAGTATGATCTGTCTGTGTGGACCGTTATTAGTTATATTCTTACAATCATTAATTGGACGATTTTATGATAATGAAATTGATGCGGACTCTTACGAAGAAATATTCTGTCGAGGAAATGATTGCTTCTTCAATGCCTTTCTTTTACTTCTTTTGTCGTCCATTTTGGGTTTAGCTTTACAAATTCTAAACGCCATTTCATTTAGACTTAGATAGTGTTAAATAGTGTCTGAGAACTTACATCTTAGAGGGATGAATGATTTTTTATTGATATTGCTGCGAGGAACAGCCTTGAATTGAAGGCATAGCAGATTTTTCTTAAAAATAATGCCCAAAGCATTTAATCATCTGCTGTCACGAAGACATATAGCTTCAACATAACGATAAGACCAATCACAATATCACACCACTCCGCTAATGCTTTTGTCTGCACGAACATCTTCATATTTCATATTTGCTTCGGTTTATATTTAGAAGACGAATAAAGTTATTGCTCATATTTTTCATGTAAAGTATTTCAGTTTTTTTCAATATTACCGCCAGAGAAGAATATTAGCCAAAGATTTCATGCTGATTTCTCCCAACCCCAAAGTTGTACGGTTCAAGTCAAATACCCCCATTTTTATTGTAATCTGGGTCGATAGACCTTGCTATGATAATGAAGACAGCTTATAATACAAGGGAGAATTTATAATAAAGCGTTTAATACAATTAGCCTCAAATGTTGACCAAATCCTTAGAACAGAGCAATATAGCTCCAGTAGCTGGAACCCAATGTGACAGAAATATCATCGAACCATTTAGAAATGATAACGGTTAATTTAAAAATAAGATATTAAAGCCCCGGAGACACACCTTTTATGGAAGATTTGAAGATATGGAAATTAGGATTCTATACAGCTTTGTAGTAAACTAACATTTGTCTTTCACTCTCCCAATCATTGATTTATATTATACATAAATTGGTTCTATTTGAGTTTAATCTCTGAAATTGCGTCCGAAATTGTTTTTTTTTTGTTCTAACTGATTAATGGAGAAAATACTTTAGTCTTATACTTGTCTTTAGTTTCTTTATGAACACCGGTGCGTGTTTTCAGAATTCTACTATTAAAATTTTCAAATTATTGCACCCCCACAACTTTATATCAACCAATATTTTGTCGTTCCAGAATTAAACGGTTGGTAAACTGGTTGTTCATTGGGTCTGTTGGTTGGCTGTGTGCCATTTCCACAGATTTATTCCATGTGTCTTAAATTTATTACTATTAAGGTTTATGTCATATGGCTTGAGCTCTATCAAACGAGCTTTTGGGTTGTTTCCTTTAGCTTTGAAATGTATATTTGTATTCATCTGCAGTACTGATTCGTCATTTGAAAATAAGATCGGTCTAATGTTTTAGCAAGATTAAATCATATCTACGCACTGCCAGCTATATAATTACTTTAGAATGAAGTACACTATTAATGAATGAGAATATTTCACGTTAAGATAGCCACGTAATTATTTTAAGCCATCTTACGATGTCGTAATCATCAACATTTGGATCGAAATGAACACATGTAGGTATTTCCAAGAATTCGTGTCGCACATCCAAACAGATGACTAACGAGCGAGAGGACGAATGTTCGTTCATGATGTTAATTTGCGTTCCTTAAAGTGTACATCTTTGGGCCATTTATCTATTTTAAAATAGACCAAATTGTTATTTGCATTCAAATTAATCGTTTTTGATGTATCACCAGAAGACTTTCATTTTTTCAGGTATTACCCCAATTAAACCTAATACTTATATACTTAATTCTAATGCACTTATTCCCGAATGCACTCATTTTATAGAAATAAAAACTGTTACTTTATCAATTATAAGTGAGGTAACTATCAAAAATATTTACCTTGCGCTAGGTCAAATTGGATCACTGCTATTTTGGTAGCCCGTCAAGAATGTCATTTTATGTTTGATAGACTTCGTAAGCCTCCTTTCCCAGAAGCAAGATACGGGGTCTTAGTTAAAAGGGTTGCGTTCGAGCGCAAGCCCCGGGTGTCCCCGGGTCAACCCGGAGAAGCTCTTTTCCGTTCACGCGCATCCCTCGGTGTAGCTCGGGGGACATCTTTTTGCGTTCACGCGCTCACCCGTTCTCGCTCGGGGCACCCCCACAGTGACCCTGCTTTTCAGCTGGGGAAGCAGGGAATATCACGTGATCAACATGGCTGCCTCCATGTCAGAAGGGTGAGTTTGTCAACGTTAATTTTCGTTTTATGTCTACATATCAAATCAAACAACGGCTATTACGAACTAAACACGACTTATTTTACTTCCTAGGACGTCAACCTATTGGAAACAGGTGAATCTGGTATTGGCTGACGGCAAGAGAGTCGTCCTAACAGTTGATCTGCCAACTTACAAGAAAGTCTGCGAAAGTGGTTTGTTGCTTCTGTTTATTAGATAATGCTTTATCAGATAATACACATTGAACAGGCTAAAATATGTTTTGTGCATCTTTATGTTTGGCTGCTGAGGGTAAGGTGCAGTTGTTTTTCTGTATAGCTTCCCAATAAATTATAGTATTAGTAATAAAAACTGAAATTCGTCATTTTTTTGTTACAATTCCAGACTCCGAAACTATCAACACACTTGTCAAAAACTACACTGAGATAGACAATCAGGAAACACTTCAGGAAGAACCTGGGTACTGTAAACCTGCTTCCAATCCTCGAGCGGAAACTGATCTGAATGATAAAGAAGATTGTGAAATTAGGCCTGCTAGGCATGAATGGACGGCAAGGGAAATCCGAAAACTACTGGGTCTCATTAAGGATAATATTGACAAACTGAATGCAGCGAGAAGTAAAACACCGATCTGGCGACATATTGCAGAGGCCATGAAAATAGGTGCCGAAAAGTGCCAGGACAAATACAAGTATTTGAGAAAAGCCTACCGAAATTATGTTCAACAAAATAACAAAACTGGAACTTCCCCCACCAAATTTGATTATGCAGATGAAATGGCGGACATAATGGGCGATGACCCCAGCGTTACACCTGCATATACTGCATCATCAGAACCACAGGTAAGCTGAGTCCCTGTACCAGAAATCACTTCGGTTTAAACACAATCACAGTATATATATACGGCAGAACGGTTCCATACTGCAGTCCAATCCTATTGCAGTTAGACGCCACCAGGAAATCACACTGGTGTCAAATTTGTAAAAAAATAATAAACTATTTTACTTAATTTTGAAATGTTTACTCAAAATTAATGTTTTGCCCATTTCCAGATGATCTACATTGTAAAGGAAACTTGAAATTCTTATGAAGACGGAGCAAGTCTCTGATGTGCCTGTGGTTGTTTTTCATGGGTGTAATTGTTTGGCATAGATATTAGCTTTTTGTCCAGCAAACCCCTAAATATTAAGTAATTGTTAGCTGTTTCTGATGAATATTCAATTAAAATTTCAGCATGATGACGCCACCGTCAATGGCGAGACTGTCAACAATGAAGAGACTACGACTGCAGATGTCCCCGCCCCCAAAAAGTCCAGGAAAAGAAGCATGGATGTAATGATTGAATATCTCCAAGAACGTGATGAGAGCCTCAAGAAAATGATGAAAGACATGCACAAGCAATCAATGGGAGCCATGAATAGACTTATTGATAAGTTTTAGTCAGATACAAGAGTAAACTGCCAAGACAAATTAGATATATTTTCTCAAAATATTAAGGATAAAAACTACTTAAATATTTTTGCTTAAAAATTGATTATTGTTTTAAGAAAATTGGCAGTGAGGTAAGAAAATTTCCCTCAAACAAGAAACATTTTCTTACACAACAAAAAATATCTGATAACCAGAAAATATATTTTAATTAATTTTCTTACCTCACTCCCACTTTTCTCAAAACAAGAATCACTTTTTAAGAAAAAATATCCTTCTTTTAATTCAGTATTATTTATATCTTTCAGTATTATTTGAGTGATATTTTTGCCATACATTGCCATACATAATTGTTTATTGATAACTGTGCAATTTCTTTATAACTTTTGTAAGTATATCAATGGGTTATTCTCAGGTTCCATTAATTTTTATACGCCCGGCTTGAAAAGCGGGCTGTATTATGGTATCATCTCCGTCCGTCCGTCCGGCAGTCCGGCTGTCCGGCGTCCGCTTTCCCTTCCGCTCCATAACTTCTAAAGTTTTGATTCCATCTGCACAATTTTTTCTAAGTATATACCTTATGGGTAGAAGGTGTGTCGCAAACAATTTTTAACATCACTGGTTACATAATATGGGAGTTATATTGGATTATGTAATATTCCCTTCCGCTCCATAACTTCTAAAGTTTTGATTCCATCTGCACAGTGTATACCTTATGGGTAGAAGGTGTGTCGCGAACTATTTTTAACATCACTGGTTGCATAATATGGGAGTTATATTGGATTATGTAATATTCCCTTCCGCTCCATAACTTCTAAAGTTTTGATTCCATCTGCACAGTGTATACCTTATGGGTAGAAGGTGTGTCGCAAACTATTTTTAACATCACTGGTTACATAATATGGGAGTTATATTGGATTATGTAATATTCCCTTCCACTCCATTACTTCTAAAGTTTTGATTCCATCTGGACATGTTTTTCTGAGTATATACCTTATGGGTAGAATGTGTGTCGCAAACTATTTTTAACATCACTGGTTACATAATATGGGAGTTATATTGGATTATGTAATATTCCCTTCCACTCCATAACTTCTAAAGTTTTGAGTCCATCTGGACAATTTTTTCTGAGTATATACCTTATGGGTAGAAGGTGTGTCGCAAACTATTTTTAACATCACTGGTTACATAATATGGGAGTTATATTGGATTATGTAATATTCCCTTCCGCTCCATAACTTTTGATTCCATCTGGACAATTTTTTCTGAGGATATAGCTTATGGGTAGAAGGTGTGTCAGCTTCCTTGGATAATTTAGTGATAGCTATGGTGGCCAAGACCTAAAAAGTTTAGAATTATAATTATTTCTCTGTTTTAAAGGCTCTTCAATTCAGTTTTATTACCCATATGGTAAAGCAAATATAGCTGCTTAAAGATATGTTTGACAATATTCATAAACCTGGTTGTAAGTGTAAACAGATAAGACTTGTATATTTACACACCATTGACCATCTCAGAGATTAGACTCTGTTCAAATATACCTATATAAAATGTATCAGTGATGTCTTCAGCAAGTGATTGAACCCACTGACCAGGCAGAATTAGCTGGACTCAAGCTGAAGACCTGGACATATAACACCAGATGAGATTTCATATTTGAAGGACCCATTGCATATTTTCAAAAATATATATATGGAAGGATTTGTTTTGGTATGGCTGCAGTGACTGTGCCTTTCCGGGCGTATTTTGGGTTTCCCGAAACTCTTGTACATGATTTTGTACTACATTTTATCGTGCTATTTGCAACAACCGTTGCATAAATTGTATTATTTTATTTGAATAATGTTAAAGTTCCATTGCATTGATTGAGAGTTTTTCTTTTTTCTGTAAAATGTATTTATTATTTTGCGAGATTTTCATGTTGTCCTTCAGGGGTTTTCACTCAGTTGAGTATATCATTTCTGTTAATGTTTTAATGTATTAAAAAGTTTTGCCAAACTAGGCCCAGAACACAAATGCTCAAGATAATGCAAATGATTTCACTATGAGTTTTATTTTCATTTTTGTTACTTAAGTTCTCCCACAACTTTATTTATTTGTAATTCAAGTTTAGAAGAAAATTAAAAGTATATTCCAGGAATCCAGGAAGTTCTTGTTATCATCCTCCGTGTATTTCTGAGAAGCTTCACAATACAGCCTGAAGGCTCTAACTTTTCCTGACCACAGTTTACAGTTGGTTAGCCATGTCCTGTCGCCTCTGCACGCCTCTCTGTTGGTCATCATACAGAGGTTGTTGGAGTCCATTGTTAGGATCCTCGTTCTCTACCTCTTCTTCCCCATGGAGACCGTCGCCTAAGCAAATGTTATGAAGAACACAAGCTGCCAAGATGGAGTCAACCAGGAATTTTAGGTCTTCGGCCTCGAACTGTCTCAGACGTCTCCATCGGTTTTTGAGAAGACCAAAGGAGCGTTCTATCACTTGACGCGCTTTGCTCAGTTGGTAGTTGAATCTCTTTTGATGTCTTGTAAGATTCCCATTATCCCTAAACGGGGTCATCAGCCAGTTTTGCAGAGGATAGGCAGAATCACCGATTAGATAGGTATTGTTTGGGAATTTTTCTGGAGCATTTCGAAAGATGGTTGAATTTCTGAGAACTCGAGCATCATGTGTGCACCCTGGCCAACCACAATAAACATGTGTAAACTCCAGATTTGCGTTGCAAACTCCTTGTAGGACGACACTGTGGAACTTCTTTCTATTGATGTATGACTTTCCATGTTGAGCTTTGATCCGTATATGGGAACCATCAACAGCACCTGTAATACCTGAAAACAGAATATAGTGATTGATTGGTGTTTCACGCTCGACTCAAGACTATTTCACTTAAATGACGGCGGGTCAATAGTTATGGGTCACCCGGGATGGGAGAAACCCCTTGGAATGATCGATTGTTTGGTGTTTTACGCCGCACTCAAAATTATTTCACTAATAATATGGCGGCGTTGCCAGTTTTAGTGTAGTGAGGAAATCGGGCTCTATGCCCGGAGGAAACACACGACTTTCCGGTGGTAACTGGCAACCATCCGAGTGAAAACCCAGTCAGAAAATTTTCTGGTCTCGAGAATATACGATAAAGTATTGTTTTGAACTAACTTTGGCTTAGAATGAATGGTCGTCCCGGTTATTTAAATTTTGTTTTCGAAAATGTTTTCGGTTCGTACAGGCCACATATGGTATTGATTTTCCTCATTCCAACGCCAATCATTTAGTTTTTCGATGGCCTTCAAAGTCTCTTACTGTCGAGACGATCAGAAATTATGAAAAAAGTGTGAATTTTGGCAGCTTATGCCACTTTAAAGTTTTTCAATCAGATAAATTAAATGGTTCAGGAGGCTGCTTGTAAGCATAATCCCGACACTTTTATATTTGGTGACATTGGTTCAGTTTACACACCACATTACCTCTTTCGAGATCAGTCAGGTCGGCAAATCCATCCATCGTCTGCTGTAAACTTTCCCCAGATGGCCAGACAATAACTTCTTGGATAACATCTGTGCAAAGACATTCCACTACACGTTTACATGACTTGTGAACTGACGATTTAGGCACGCCAAATCGATCTGCCATGGACCTAAAACACTCCAAATTTCCTGAAAGTAATAGTGAAAGAAAGAAATCAATGTCCACTCTTCATAGATGAAATTCTAATAAAGCTGACTAATTTATATTTTTTGCAGAAAAATATATGCTAGCATATACGTAATGTACAGATGGATGCGCGATGTATCAGGAACGATATTTAATTAGAGTACTAAATGTAGCTAGAGCCCGATGGAATAAAACATGAAGGAGGGTAACATTTATTGTCAAGCAATTACTACCTTTGTCAATGTCATATCCCATCGTAACCTTGCACAATGCGATGACGACAAATTTCGAAGAGATACCGGTACATTGCAGGACAGTTATACCAGACCCAAAAGCTACGTACTCTCAGATCAGGGCATGAGTGCTTTGTGGATTTGTCTTTTTCAACCATTTATGTTTTTAACTTGGATCAACGTCACTATGAAAGGCAGATATTGCGGCTCATGTTTAGTCATGGGTAAAAATATAGAAATTTACATTGAAGTTTTGTTACACACCGAGGTACCAACAGCAGATCATGGCTTGTTTTTCCAGGGGTATCGGAACTGCTCCACCATGGTGCGCAGCTTCTTGCATGGTCCTACAGTGCCCAAGGCGTTGAACTAGCTGCTCGAACGAGTTACGGGTTAGACGAAAATGTTCCTGAAATTCATCTGGCAGATATCGGGGTACAATTTCTTCACAGTAGCTCTCGACGCGACACACCTTCTCCTGTTTGTAAATATCTGAAGTTGTCAGCTCCAGGTTATGATCACTCAGCAAACGTAAACAATCTAAAGCCACGTCAGATTTGTTCTTCAAGATTAAAAATGCGGCACAGAACCGGCGCTTCCGTGTTTCCACAGCCATTTTGCATTCCCCGCGATGCCGTTCATGCGAGCAGGCAGTTCACCAGGGAAGTGTGACGTCATCTCACCCTGAGTGGGTTACACCCGGGGCATGCGCTCGAACGCAACCAAGGGCAATGCTAGAGTTTCTAACAGAGCTCCAGAGCGAGCCGTTGCACGCTTACAGCCTGGCTGATCGTTTCGTCGTCTTCTGACTTTTATGTGGGTTTTGTCCTAATCACATAATGCAGAAAAAAAAAAAGTCGACTCTTTACATTTTGTCAGAACGATAAATATTGGTAACGCTTTCCCAACTCACTACAGTAGGGTTCATCCATGTATGACCTCTGTTCACATTAACCGGAAACCGTCTGTCAAACAGTAAACACCGTACCACAGATTTCGCACTAATTGCTCGTTAATTGTGCACTTTTCGATGAAAATCGATCTACCATCCTTTCATCCAAAGTCAATCAAATATTATTCATCTATTTAGCAGAAGTTCTAGCAAAAATGTAAACAATTCTAAGAAGACTTTTTAGTTAATTCTTTATGAATTAAGACTTTATTAATTCTAAATAATTGACAAAAATGTCAATATTCCAATGAATTACTATTAAATATATTTAAATCAGATGAAGGTGTTTTGAGTTACCTAACCACTGTGGTCAAGATCTCGCTTTAAAACATTAGGCTCGATTCTAAAACCGCACACTGACAGGATGCAATTAATGGACTTCATATTTTTTAGGATTTTTATTGTGGGTTGGTTTTTGGTCTAGTGGTTCACTTTAAAGAAATAAAGTTGTAACTAGTTTGTTCATCCTGTCTGACAATGCGTTTGGTTTGAATGTCCGTGAAGCTGTCACCCATTACCCATTACCCAGTTCCCGATTCAAAACTAGGTCAATGTAGAGGATTAGTCCATTTGAAAATAGGGGTGAGAGCAAAAACGACATCATACATAAACCGCAATACAGCCTCAGACAAAACAGACGCAGATCAATTGGGTAATGGGTAACCGTCGAATTGGGTAATGGGCTACACAACGCCTACAAAGCGATAATACGCGAGCAGGGAAATGGGGGATGGACGAACTGGGTAATGGGTGACAGACAGGAGCGAATTGGGTAATGGGTAACAGTCGAATTGAGTAATGGGCTACACAACGTCTCCAAAGCGATAATACGCGAACAGGGAAAGGGGGGATGGACGAACTGGGTAATGGGTGAGAGACAGGGGGCGAATTGGGTAATGGGTGACAAGCGCATTGGGTAATGAGCTACACAACGCCTCCAAAGCGATAATACGCGAACAGGGAAATGGGGGATGGATGAACTGGGTAATGGGTGACAGACAGGGGTGAATTGGGTAATGTATGACAGGCGAATTGGGTAATGGGCTATTATCGCTTTGGAGGCTTTGTGTAACCCATTACCCAATTCGACTGTTACCCATTACCCATTACCCAATTTGCCCCTGTCTGTCACCCATTACCCAGTTCATCCATCCCCCATTTCCCTGTTCGCGTATTATCGCTTTGGAGGCGTTGTGTAGCTCATTACCCGATTCGCTTGTCACCCATTACCCAATTCGCCCCTGCCTGTCACCCATTAGCCAGTTTGTCAATTTTCAATTCCCTGATTGCGTATTATCGCTTTGGAGGCGTTGTGTAGCTCATTACCGAATTCGACTGTCACCCATTACCCAATTCGCCCCTGTCTGTCACCCATTACCCAGTTCATCCATCCCCCATTTCCCTGTTCGCGTATTATCGCTTTGGAGGCGTTGTGTAGCTCATTACCGAATTCGACTGTTACCCATTACCCAATTCGCCCCTGTCTGTCACTCATTACCCAGTTCATCCATCCCCCATTTCCCTGTTCGCGTATTATCGCTTTGGAGGCTTTGTGTAGCCCATTACCCAATTCGACTGTTACCCATTACCCATTACCCAATTTGCCCCTGTCTGTCACCCATTACCCAGTTCGTCCATCCCCCATTTCCCTGATCGCGTATTATCGCTTTAGAGGCGTTGTGTAGCTCATTACCCAATTCGCTTGTTACCCATTACCCAATTCGCCCCTGCCTGTCACCCATTACCCAGTTCGTCCATCCCCCATTTCCCTGCTCGCGTATTATCGCTTTGGAGGCGTTGTGTAGCTCATTGCCCAATTCGCTTGTTACCCATTACCCAATTCGCCCCTGTCTGTCACTCATTACCCAGTTCATCCATCCCCCATTTCCCTGTTCGCGTATTATCGCTTTGGAGGCGTTGTGTAGCTCATTACCCAATTCGACTGTTACCCATTACCCAATGTATCTGTCTGTTTTGTCTGAGGCTGTATTACGGTTTATGTATGATGTCGTGTGTTTTTGCTCTCACCCCTGTTTTCAAATGGACTAATCCTCTACATTGACCTAGTTTTGAATCGGGAACTGGGTAATGGGTGACAACTTCACGGACATTTGGTTTGACTGTTTCTGTATTTGGCATTATATCATGTTCTAAATTAAACGAATGATGTTCTTTTAATTAGGGTGAATGGCTCAGTCGGTTGGAGTAATAGTCTCTCAGTCCGACACAGGCCTTCCATCGATGTGACGCAAGATCGAATCAGACTGACTAAATATAAATTGAAAAAAAGTTCAGTGGATTTTTCACGCAATCTTTGCTCGTGATGACACTGTATTTGGGCTGAACAACATTTTTTTCTTTCGGATTGATTTTCAGTACTTTCAATTCATGCTTGAGGAAGGTTGAGGAAAAAGATTTTGTTTTCTTAATGGCTCTTATAGTTTAATCATCTTTCGGTTAAAGTATTAGAATGATTTGTCATTAAGTTTATTATCTTAGTTTTGGTCTTTATCAGCTTAAAAACATCATGACCTATATCTTCTTCTAGCTTATTTTCTTTTTCTATTAGTAACTGTTCTTGAACACTAACTTGAGAGGACACCGTTAACCTCCAAGTAAGCAACAAAATTGTATCCAAAAAATAATACGTTATGTTTAACGCGACTAAGGCGGGGGAGGGGGGGGGGCTGTTGGAAGAGCATGAAAAAAATTAAAAAAAAAACACTTAGTGTATCTGGAATTACTTTTATCCCCAACAAGCGGAATTAGTTAACTGTGGCCTGGATCCTGTCAAAGCCAAATTATTGCTTCAATCTTATAAAAATCTGGCATATTGAGAGTATTTGTAATGAACTCTTAAAAGGAAAACTAAATGCGATGTAAACTAAGCCCTCTTCTCCCTAGGCCAGAATCATTGCATTACATCCATATCTATAGCTGGTTCGAACACTTTCTCACGAATACGGCGGCCATGTTTTGTATTCTCAACCACAGGCACACGGAGTGCTCTCCCCTTAATATATATTTTATGTATTAGATAAGTGTCACTGTGTCTCAACTAGCCGAGAAATCTGGGCTCTGCCGAATTTTTTTTTCTCTCCGTGTTTGTCATAGCCCAGATCACTTCCATAGTAAAAAAGTGATATCTCTTAAGGATACCCGCCGAAAAAATCGGCGGCGCAAATTTCACAACAAATAAGCAAAGAATAAAGTTTTTACCAGCCATTCAGGAAATTTCCTTTTTGAAACATGGCTACTTTCCGTAGCGTTCGGCCCTTCGGGACTCACATTAACACTACATGCCGGAGCTAATATGCGCTCTGCTCTCTATCTTTAAATTCTGTTAACTGTTTTGAAGGCTTTCTTAGCTAAAACATAGCTTTTGAAAGAAATAAAATAACGTTTAAACCGAAAATGTTCTGGTTGCTTCTAAAACTATGACTCTGTGACATGACTTTCGATAAAAAAATATGATTGGGAAGGGCTTTTATTGATTAAGCGGTTTTGTTGAAGCAGTTTCAAATATGTGATAGAGATGCATGCATATTGATCTAAGTGAGGATTTAATTGAAAACACACATACT
Source organism: Lepidochitona cinerea (assembly GCA_963971465.1). NCBI lineage: Eukaryota > Metazoa > Mollusca > Polyplacophora > Chitonida > Tonicellidae > Lepidochitona > Lepidochitona cinerea. Next base: position 9,588,481 of record OZ020560.1, on the reverse strand, counting down.
CAGTCATTTTAAACTGACAGTTTGACAAGTTACCAATTGATACAGGACTCCAAACCCTTTGACATATTTTATTCCAAATAGGGTTCTCATGGGAATCGTCTTGTCACTTGGATAAAATCAATCACAATTTCTCGCTGTGGCTGTACATAGTAGTATGAACTGTGTTTCTTTTTTTCCTAAATATCAATTGTCAAAGAGAGAGCAGTAATTACATGTAGGTGTCGATGGGTTTTTCCGATATAGTGGATATTTACTTAACATCTGAACGAAGATGGTGTAAGTTACACAAACCAGGGACATTGATTATAAAACAGAAAACTTCCTTGACATAACAATGCTGACTGTGCTATAATAACATTCACTGTTTATCTGCACAGGTTTTAAGCCTAGTAGTAGTAAGAGCCGTGAAATATATAAGTCAACTATGGATGATGAGGAAGAAGACAATATGGAACTATCACATATAGAGTGTTAGGACAAGATCTGGAAATAGAGAACAGGGGGAACCCCAAAGTGAAATAGCAACTCCCAAGACAGACAAACAAGAAGTCTCGATGTTGTGATGCCGTCAGTAGATGACGTTCAAGTAGGTAAATTAAGCTCAAGTCAGTTTGCCCAAGCTCTAAACTGTGCTGTAGGAAACGTTGAGGTAGTCAAAAATCTATCTCACAAGAGTTGGTAATAACATGTTACAGTCTAGCCGAGAAATCTTGGCTCTGCCGAATTTTATTTTCCGTGTTTGTCATAGCCAAGATCACTTCCATAGTAAAAAAGTGATATTTGTTAAGGAGACCCGCCGAAAAAATCGGCGGCGCAAATTTCACAACAAATAAGCAAAGAATAAAATATTTACCACTGCATTCCGATAGTATGGACCACGAAGAAGGAGTTTGTCAAACTTACGCCGCTGTAAAGTGGTAAACTTTCCCTTATGCAGTCAATATTTGTTTCGAAGTCCACTGGCTTTCAACCTGACGTAACAGCCATAGTAAAACATTTAAACGACCAGTTAAACTGTGCGGGGCGTCGTAGAAATACTTCAATCATATATCTTTAGTCACTTTACAGCGGCATAAGTTTGACAAACTCCTTCTTCGTGGTCTATGCTATCGGAATGCAGTGGTAAATATTTTATTCTTTGCTTACTTGTTGTGAAATTTGCGCCGCCGATTTTTTCGGCGGGTCTCCTTAACAAATATCACTTTTTTTACTATGGAAGTGATCTTGGCTATGACGAACACGGAAAAAAAAATTCGGCAGAGCCAAGATTTCTCGGCTAGTTACAGTCAAGGTCAAGTACAAATTTTCCAGTCGTTAACGTTACCATGGGAGTCCATGTAACATGTAAAGTCGAAACCAAATCAAAGAGCACAGGAGTTATTTATGGAATTTGAGGAGGGGGTTATGGAACAGGAAATACTAGAGGATCCCAAAAAAGTAAAGTGTGTCAGAGTGGAGAGATTGAAAAAGATAAAGATAAAACACGTACTACGTGTATGCTTTATATTTTGATAGTAAGAATTGTTTTAATGAAGGGGCGTTGGGATTTGACTCATTCAAGGTAAAGCCTTACATACCTCCAGTGGTTCGCTGCTTTTGATGACAGGGATTTAACCACATGGCTTCAGAGTGTCGTAATATTCTCCGATGCCTTCGTTGTGGCGATAATCAGGAATATAAAGATTGTCCAAATACAGTATTTTTAATTTGAAATTGAAAATTAGATTTATGAAGTACCCGCAATGTAAACAAACCTCAAACCTGGACATGCGCACAAGCGCCCTTAATGTTTGAATCGTGTGAGTGATCCAACGGCACAGTATAATTTTACGAAATTTGTCTGAGAAATACAGACTGGCAATCGGGTAAGAGGGACTCGAATCGCCTGCCGATAATGTTTGTGTGTAAACCACTGATAGAAAAGGCCTGAAATCAGGGTAATCCAACACTTAAGTTAACCAACAATGGTCGTTGTTGTTGTAATCAGTTTTTGATTCTTCGTTTGTTTTTCACCCCAATTTCTCCTTTGTAAACCTAACTGAACATGTTTTATGTGTCCTATGTTTAATTTTAGTGGTTTTAGTTGTAGTAAGCACCTGTAAATTGCTTTTCTTAACAAAAGTTCAACAGGCTATGATGGCAAGTGGGCCTTTAAAATATTTTGATTGTAACTCTGCTGATGACGCCTGATCTCCTGTTATATAACTTGAAAGAATACTGCGATAAATATGATCTTACTGTTAACACTAACAAAACTAAGAATATGGTCTTTGAAACAAAAAAGTTCAAAGGTAATTTCCGTTGGTTATACGATAATATGCTAGTAGAAATAGTCGATACTTTCTGTTATGTTGGTGGGTGACTCATTTAAATACAACTTGTCAACGAAAGAAGCACCCAAATTACCTATTGAAAAGGCAAAGAAACTGTTTATATGAAAAACTCGTCGGCGTGTCGTCGCATGATATAATGTCGTTGTTTAGGATTATCGATATACGACACGCTATGAAAAACTTTGTTCCCACAAAAAGTAGCCATCTGTCAGAAAAAAAAATGTTGAATGAAAAGTGTCCTCCACTGTGGTATTTCTAAATTGTTCATTACCTTCAACGAATTTACTGTGAGATACGAGGCAGATTAAATTAATGGATTTATTGGTTTGTCTTACATCATGCCCAATACTATTTTACTTATATGGCGACAACAACAGATTCAACCAAACAATGCACTTTGACCTGGATATACGACCAACTGAAATATAAGCTATAACAAATGTTCAGAACAGTGTAAATCGGTGTTTTAAGGGAATAAAAAGACAAAAAAATAATAATACAATATCCAGCATTTCTTTTCAGTAATACAATGTTTACATATCATATGATTTAAGTAGACCACGGACTACATAGAGGAATGACATTCAACTAGGTCCTATCTGAATAAACCAAGAATTTATCGGGTAGCACTTGACCCGTTTTTTTAATTGTTTTACTAGATGTTTTACTAGCGACTTATTTATTTTAAATCCGCTTGTACACAAGTTGTTTCTTCCCCATACTTGCTGTTAAATTATCATTTAAGAGCTAACAGAGAGAGGGAGAGAAGTGTGTGTGTGTTTATTATTATTGTGTTTATTATTATTTTTTTTTTGTGTGTGTGTGGGGGGGGGGGGATAAGAGATGTTTAGTTTTGATTGAGTGAGTGAATGGTATGAATGCTGCCGTCTGATTTATTGTGATTTAATGTGATATATGACCAAGTCTTAGTATACGTAACTGTCGTGTATGTTTGGCTTTGTCTTGTCTAAAGAAAACAAAAGGTAATTCGTATATTAATTTATAAATGGCAAGTATACGGAGTTCTCGGTATTTTTAGCTGATGTAGCGTTCTGAGAAACATTACACAAGACCGTTTGCGGGAATTCTTTCAGGCCAGTAGGCGATTCTCACTGATCCTATTTAAAGGAATAAACATGTCCAACTTAAGGCAGCTAGTTACTTTGGGCCTTCTAAGTCATTTGTTGATGTGTTGATGTTTTACAACGCACCCAGAGAGCCGTGTAAGTGAAGTCGGGGAAAATATTCCAAAAGTTACATAACCCATTCAACAGTTCGTGGTATTTGAGTGTTGACGGAAACATTACTCACTAAATACAAACTATCTTTTCAAAAACAAAGCCATCTTTCACAAACATTTAGCCACACGATACATGCAAAATGATGGATGAATGCAAAGATGTCCCACTTAATGCTTCGTTCAGATGTCTTCAATCTTGGTTATATTCCTCAGTTTACCAGGAATGACGATGTGATGTCTCGACAGGTATAATGAAACGGTTCACATATATCTTGGCTGCCAGAGACAATCTCGTATAACCAATCATCATACATCGTCACTTAGACGTTAACAACCTCATAACAAGAGTATACATTCTATGTCCTGAAGATATTAACATCATAAATTAACCATCAACTGAAGTGTCTAATAATTACTTACCGTCACAAAATGGATGATATAAATCTATCATTATGTTATCGTGTACTGAATGATTATATACAAGTATGTAAACGTTTTTTTTGTATAAATATGATGAAATACACCAAAATAAATCCATTAATTTCAACACTAGTGCATTATCAATAAGGAGATGATTCTAATGTCTAATTTTGCTCATATTTTGGTATTCGTGCAAAGTCCCAAATTTAGTTTCATTTTTCAGTCTGTTAGTCCGATGTGTTAGATGACGTGAGTCAGTTTATTGTCTTTACACCAACCAGTGTTTTTCTTGACGTTTGTAGGACAGATTATAAACACTGATACAATACCCAAGCCTGGATAATAATTTACATGCATATTACAGGCAAATGAAAGGCAAAGCAACTGACAGGTGAGTGTCCAATATAAGCATTTTGTCACCATCAATTGTGAAACCAGTCAATTAATTGCGCTTGTACATGTAAGTGTTTACGTTCTTTAATAACACCTATCTTTGTTCAGAAAGACAATGCATTGTGATATTTGGATTAAAACAAATATGATTTACATAGCGTTTAACAAGCATTACCTTCTTTAAAATACAAATAATTTGAAGCTTGAAGCTTGACAAAGTTATTCCATGTACCTTGTTTTTAACCCCAAAATATATTTTTTGTCAGCCCTAATATGTACCTTGGCTACAAAAGTAAAAAAGACATGGCAGCAATGAAGCAACTGGACTATCATTTAGACGTTTATACCCAATCATAAGTTTGTTATAATAAACCACAACCCATGATATTTCACTAGGTTTACAGGCAGGAGTTTGGCCTTAGTCAGTAGAAATTTCTAGAAAAGATAATTTGGTTACAAATCATTAGTATTTTTGGTAAAGCTAACACGTCGATTTGCTATAGGTTTAGATAGTAATCAATCAGCTCTTATATTCTTCAACGTTCAATACCAAAAGCCGACATAATAGGACGCCCTGGGAGCATTGAAAGCTTGGGTCATTTTTCAATGGGTTTGAGTATTTTCGAAATATAGAGTACCCTGTTTATAGAATTAAGGTCAAATTCCAAAGAGCCATGGTGCTTTTTACTAATATAGCCTTTTGCTTCATGGGAATTCGTTTGCAATTTCCAACATTTTCAAGCCTAATTTCCTTATCAAGCGTTTGGTAAAAAGGATTGTTAAGCTGCCGTTCTACCTCATCAATCATAACTCTGTCTAGACATACATGTAATAATTATTTCCGAGCATTTATCAGCAGGTTTTATAAGGATATATGCTTTGATATCCGATTAGCTTACTTGGGGAAGACATTTTGACTAAGTAAGGTTATGTTGATTTGTAGGATTAGCTAATCCATTCAATTTCCTAGACACGAAATCTCGACTTACATTCATATTTGGATCATACATGTGAGAAAGGGGCGTGTAGCCGCTTTTAAGACTCAAAAGAATATCAGTAGACATCACCCAGACCTATAATTCAGGAAAAGTTCATAACATGCTGGCGCAGTCATATCACAAATACAAGATGGAAAAGAAAGAGTAATAGCTTACTACAGCAAATCTTTCTCGCTAGCAGAAAAGCGGTAGTGTGTCACAAGACGTGAGCTACTGGCAGTAGTATTGGCAGTAAAACACTTTCATTACTATCTTTATGGAAGACACTTCTAAGTTAGGTCAGACCATGGTTCGTTGAGGTGGATGCTGAATTTCAAAAACCCGGAAGGCCAAGTAGCCAGGTGGTTGGAATTGCTTTCCGCATATAACAAATTAAATACCGACAGGGGCGTGTGCATTCAAACGCAGACGCCTTGGCACGCAGACCATGTTCTGATGACATTTGCAAACACTGTGATCGGCTTGAAGAGAAGGAAAAGAATCGGCGTGAGAAAGATCATTGTCAAGCTGACAATTTCGTACCTTGCTCTAGAATTTGCCATAAGAAGCCCAAGGCCACAGCTCAGTCAAAGGGAAACTTGGGTGATGGCATATTCTTTCCGGACGTTGCCGGACTACAGAGGGAAGATAGTGCATTAGGTCTTATCATTACATGGAAGCAGGCCGATACGCGGCCAGAACGTCATGAGATTGACGACGGCAGTAAAGTGCAGTGGCACCTAGTTATTCCCCCTCCTTGAGAAAAATGGTGCTTACTGAGTTACACAGTGCCCCAACAGGTGGATATCTGGGAGTCCAAAAGACGCTGCAAAAAGTTAGAGATCGTTTCTTTTGGTTTGGCTTGAGGCTGGATGTCATACATTTTTGTAAAGTATGTGATATATGTGCCTCACGCAAAAGGCCGCAAAGGCACCTATGGAACAGTATAATGTCTGGGATCCATTTGAACGGGTTGCGGTTGACGTCTTAGGTCCGCTTCCTATCACAGATGGTGGTAACAAGTTTATACTTGTAGTCGGGGATTACTTTCCCAAGTGGATGGAAGCCATTCCTATGGAAAACCAAGAGGTTGTAACCATAGCCTCTAAGCTGATTGAACACGCAGTTTCTGAGTTCGGTGTTCCACGACAGATACACTCAGATCAGGGAACAAATTTCGAATCACGAGTATTTGGTGAAATGTGCAAACTTCTGGGCTCTCGGAAAACTAGAACAACTCCTTTCCGCCCACAGTCTGATGGTATGGTCGAACGCACAAACTTGAAGATTGAAAACATGCTATCGTCATTTGTTGCTTCCCACCAAAGAGACTGGGATCAGTATTTACCTCTGGTTATGGATGGCCTACAGATCATCTGTACATGCCACCACTGGTGAAACCCCCTGCTAAATGATGCTTGGCAGAGAGATATCTCTTCCAATTGATTTGATGCTCGGTAATCCTGAGCTCGAGAAAGTTCAGGAAGACCTCTTTACTGACTATGCCTTCGAACTGTCTGTTCGTATGGAGAATGTTCACGAACTTGCCAGAAGTAACCTGAAACTTGCAAGCGACCGCATGAAGAAAAACTATGATCATAACATTGAACACAAACTGTACAAACCCGGAGACGCAGTTTGGCTCTTTAGACCAAACATACAGAAGGGATTAAGTCCAAAGTTGCACAGACAGTGGCATGGTTCTTTCATTGTCATTAAATCTTTAACTGACGTGACATCTCTGATTCAACCATCCTTGAAGTCAAAACCGATAGTTGTACATCCCGATCGAATAAAGTTTAACACTGGGGAAAACCAACCAACTTGGTTTAAGTATTCCACTTATGAGTCACCTGTCGATGAGCCGGTGACTCAACATACTTCCCCGAATGCCTTCTAACCTTGAACATACTGACGACCCAGAGCCTGGCAATTTGACTGCTGGCGACAGTATAGTTTCTGAAAATGTGCTGCTAGATAATGATGAAAGACCTAAACGACTTAGCCGTAAACCTGAACGATTCAAAGAATTCCACTGTTACTAACGATGTTCTTGTTTCTGTTTTTTTTTTTGTGTTTGCAGAGGAAATTCAGGACATGGAGGTGCACCATATGTCGGAACCTGCAGTTCAGCAAAGAATTTGCGGCACGCCGACATGCTCTTGAGCAGAAGACAGTCAGGAGAGACGGGCACGGAGGCTGAAGAGCAGATAAGGGAATTTAAAACCAAAATCTTCACAGAAATTATGGAGGAAGGGGAAAACCTGTCACGAAGGGTTGAGTCTATGCCGAGAAAACGGAAAGTGACAACGCGTCCCCGACAAGGCGGCAAGAGGTTGTTTGCAGCCGAGTACTGGCCACCAAGAACGGTATCACCTGCAGGGCCACCCCGCTGGAGGAACTACGTGGCTCCGAGTCTGATGCCGTCTATATTGACGAGAGAAAAACATTGTCCGACATCCTGTCGATGAAGGACGATGGAACTGAGGACGACAATCTCGTCGCCCTTGCAGAGGAGAAGGAGGGACACCTGGCGACAGAAAGAGTGTTATATACAGCCCGCCGTTCTCATGATACCAAGATCAGGGGACTTAACTTGAACTAGCAAATATATACATGGACGGGGAAGTAAAAGACGCCCAAATTTTAATATCTGGAGATGATAATAAATCTACTCAGGAAAATATTGATATTCAAAAAGCACTAGGTAAATATGTAGCCACCACAAATCGTTTTTGATGTTTCCTTTTTTTTTTTTTCTTCTTTCCTTCCTACATTAAATATTTAAACCAATAATTTCCATGCCAAAATATTTTTTTATTTTTTATATCTATTTATTTTTTTTTTCTTCTCTCATTCCCCGGAGAGACCAAACGACTTCAGCTATAGAGATCCAGAGACAAAGAGAGCAACATCACTTTATTCATTTTATTTCTTTTTTTATTGCAATTATTTATTACAATGTTTATAACTTATTTATTACAATGCTTTCATTCTTTCATGCTGTATAAACACCTGTGTAAGGAGACGCACTAACAAGCTTTGACTTACTGCGCTCCTATTAAACAATAAAAATATATTTAAACCAAGATCAGGGGAATAATGGCTAAAACCTTGAAGCTACAACAGTCATGGGTCATTCTGAATATGGGGGGAGGGGGGGGGGGTCAGGTTCGAGACCACTCAGGGCACATTGTCTGCGGATCCAGCTTCTATCCTCTCCATCTTTGTGGATCCAAAGTTGGCATTTGAGCCAGTAGAAAAGGTTGGACAAGTTCCTGTATTTTACGTTGACAGGGAGCCGGCCCACTTTCGGCATATTTTAAATTACCTGCGGAATGGAGCGAAGTTTGTTGTGGCAGCGTTTCCAAGTGAGAGGAGATATTTACAGTGGCTTCTCTCAGAGGCCGAGTATTACCAACTGGATGGCTTCAAAACCCTGGTGGAGCATAGAATACATGCACTTAACGAAGACTTGTAAATAGTTCATCATTGTCATTTTATTCCCTGTTGAGTTTTCATTATTAAATCACTTGAATTGCAGTTCATCTCTTCTGTTGTCCATATTGCATTTGGATGACCAAATGATATTTGTTAGGTGGGGGCAGTGTTACGAATTTGAACATTCGTTATATATTATTCACTGTGGTGACAACACTACATATTATAACACTACGATTTAAGTAAGGCTGCAGTTTGATTCTGGTGGGCCGTACTGGTTACACGTTAAACAGCGATTTTATTTTATGGGTATTAACATTCCGGACATTCTGTATATTGTTCATTGGGGTCCACCAAGAACATTGCTCCCGAGCCTACTGCCAGGTGTATGGTGTGAGAAGTATCATGGCTCATGCATCGGGTGATATGAGATCGTTAAATAAGGACATTACCAATGGTGAAATCAAGTGTATCAGGGTATATGTTATCTCCTTTTAGGAGCTGCCAGAGATGGACAAATACTATACCGAGAAACAGCGTAAACGAACGAGTTGTCTCAACTTCAAGGGGTGGACAAAAAGCCGAGATTGTGTCTGCCAGCTATGTTCCTGTTGTACTCTATGTCGGAACAGATGTGAATGTCAATGTAAAGCCAATACTGCCCTACAAAGACAAAAGGAGATAACTGTAAAAACTTAATTTCGCTGTATAGATCAATTTGTCGATTTTCTTTTGCTACTGAAAGGCTTTTTTTTAAGGAACTGTTTTTTGTTTGAATATTCTTTGATCAATGGCTTTCTCTCACATACTCACTTGCAAGAAGATTTTAACTCAACATAATTCCAGAACTGCTGCTTGCCTCAGCACCATATGTAGGTAGAAAGTGTTGTTGATGAAAATATGCATGTGTATTTATTTGCAGTAGTCTTCACACTGTTGGAATGCTTTATGGAGAAAACATGTACAAATTAAAGGATGCTGCCTACAGTGGAAACCCTGGCGTTGAGACAAGGATGTTTTTCAGTACCATGGGGAAATGGCAACGGAGGACCAGAACAGGGTTGTGAGTGGATTTGCTGACCTTGAAGGAAACATAAGACTTGTTATAGCAACTGTTGCTTTTGGAATGGGTATTAACATTCCTGACATTTCGTATATTGTTCATTGGGGTCCACCAAGAACATTGCTGGAGTATTGGCAGGAAGTAGGTAGTCGCTGTTAGGGACAACTCCCGAGCCTACTGCCAGTTGTATGGTGTGAGAAGTATCATGGTTCATACATCGGATGATATGAGATCGTTAAATAAGGGCATTACGTATAAGAAAAATACCAATTCCTGAAAAATAATATCCGAGGCGCGAAGCCTTTTAATTATGGAATACCCGCTGACAAGGTGTTTCTCTGACGTAATCGATTTGGACTTGCTGGAGTTTCTCATTGACTTCCGTTATTGATGTTATACAAAAGCAGTACTAATTAACATCCCGTTTACAGTTGTGCATTCAAGGTCTGCAAATGTATTCTTCGTGTACGCCGACACGGATACATACAAATTCAGCTACCTAATACAAAATCGCATGTACACATCATAAAAAGGTTGACACAGGTCGCATACTATGGAATGATTATTTCTCTGTGCAGCCCTGTAATGTGAGCTAAGAAAGTCTGCTGTAATATCCTTAGCTTGTTCATCATGGTTTCGTCTTAAGTAAAGCTTCACTTAATTGGGCGACTTTCGTAAGAAATAATGTCACATCTATCGTTTACCAATGGTGAAATCAACTATCACAGGGTATATGTTCTCTCTTCTGTGTAAGATCATAGGCAAAGGATTTAAATCACGAAAATTTGCGTCATGTATAGAAATGATGTTTTAGAAATTAAATGGATACTTGAGACAAGAAAAAAGTCCCGCTCTTTTTTATTTTAAAGATTTTTTTCTGTATAATAAATAAAAAATCATCGCATGAATTACCTCCCCTGATTGACTTATCGGTGACGTCACAGAAGAACACGGTTCGTGTGTCCGATGTCGGCTCGCTGTACAACAGTACATTACGGCTAGCGATATAATACGTCTGTATGGATTTTTCGGAGCACTTGAACGACGATTTAGAGGACGATGAAATACCAGAGATAGATTTAAATATAAATATTTAGCCATATATGTTTGAACCTGTCTCAAATGAGCGGTACATCGAGGCTGACAGCGACCCCGAGGACGACGAGGAAGGCACGAGTGTAACCGTTGAAGAGATTGTGCCACCTGTGGAAGAGTGGTAAGTGGCGGCAGAATTTGTTTTGTTTGTTTGAAAAATTATTTTGTGTTTTTCTTTAACTTGCTTAGCAATATTTCATTATAAATGCAATCTCTATTTTAGGTGTACGTGTGGAGCATGTGTAAAAATGCCCACACTATTGGAATCAGTGTGTTGCCAATCTGTGGACAGTTTACTTGAAAAACTTGAGAGTGAAAAGGTTGACTGTATAACCGAACACCATGGATTCGAAGGGAATTGTCAGAATGAGTGCGTCATTGAGGATTCTTACTATGAGTACATCGAGGATTATGGAAAGCCCGACGAATTAATACACAAGTAGGCATAATAAACACCAGAATCTCAAATTCATTTTACATGTCTGAAAAATGTATAAGCCCAGGCCTATATTAATAATAATCTCTCGTCTGTGGTCTCTCTCGTCTCTATTAACATTTCCTAATATATTGAAGACAAAACAAATAAAACTACATGTAAGACTAAATCATAACCAATGGGTAGGCCTATCACAAACATGTGTTTTTATTTTATTTTTCACAGATCTTTTTTCTCCCACTATATTTGTGTAATATTATTTCTTCATAATTAATATCGTTCGATTCCCACTCAGTCCAAAACATTGGAAAATTTTCTGACTCGGTTTTCACTCGAATGACCTATGTGGGATGGTTGCCAGTTACCAACGGAAGGTCGTGGTTTCCTCCAGGCATAGAGCTCGGTTTCCTCTCACAATAAAACTGAAACACCGCCATAAGTGAAATAATCTTGAGCGCGGCGTCAAACACCAAACAATCAATCAATCAATCATCATTAATATCAAACCGGACTTTGGAACAATGTATGCTTCTATGTGTATTATCGATACGAAGGGGTCAATTTTGCATTGTTCATTACGCTTGACTATTTATCTCTTCTTTTTACAGAACATACAGACACCTTGCTTATCGCAGGTTTATCAGATTAGTCTATGGAACTTTAGGGAAAAATAATCGCCGTGTCATTCCATCATGTGCAGTTGACAAAATCAGAAACAAATTTCCGTCCCAGGAATATTGTGGATTCAAGTACCCCAATGTATAAAACTAAATGAATGCTGATTACACCCGGCTCATAAATTATTTCACCTGTATCGCGTGTTGCCATGCAGGTCTATTTGGAAAGGAAACCGAGCTCTATGCCCGTAGAAAACCCACCACTTCCCGCTGGTACATGGAATTCATTTTACTTGATCGATGCTATTAACCCCTTATCAGATTTTTTACCCTTTGTTTATCTTTCTTTTATTGGCGGGGGGGGGGGGGGGGGGGGAGTGGTACGATTGATGTTTTGATGCCGAATTCAAGATTGTTTCACTTATATGGCGGCGGTCCAATGAAATGCAACGCAGAACTTTAAATTTCGTAGGTGGACGCTTGTGTCGGAGTGAGAGACTGAGCTCCCAGTCTGGCTGGATGTTGCTGTCGGAAAATAAATGTATTCAAAATCTTAGTTTAGTACTTTGCTGTCTTTGGCTTGCGAAAGATTACTCCATAGTGATGTTCTTGGGGAGTAAAGCAGACCACCGACTTTCTCTTGGTACCAACTAGGATGAAAAACAATATTTAAATCAAAAGGGGTTGTGTTAAATAAACAATTTACAATCCAGCAACATGTCCTATTCCAGTGTTTATAATTGAAAATCACCGGGAAAATCTTGTGATTTGTGTTTTTATAACATCTTGTTTTGAAAGGACATGTGTTTGAGACTTAGAAAGAGGAATTGGCCGGATTTTGTCAAATGCGCGATTTTGTCGTGCCCTAGAAAAAGAACCCAAGCTTTCTCTTCTCTTCCTTGTTTCCTCCATCAGCTCTTGTACATAATCTCCCATATTTGGCTGTATGTCCCGGTGAATCACATCTGCCATCTCTACCGACTCGCAATGGAATACCCGCCTCTCTTAAACTGGTTAATAATCTGGACTGCTGCGATTGCCACACAGATGTAATTGATTGTATGTTACTGTAAGTTTTGGTGGACATCATCACAACACATGCATGTTTAAACATAGTCAAGCATTTGCTGGGTTAACTACCAGAAAATAATATTGTTGCAGCTATAACGAGGTTTCCAACAGGCATTTGGTTATTTTTTGGTTGACTATCCCATGAATAAAACTCATGACAAAATAAACACCGACATGTAATATAAAGAAAAGTTCCCTTCAGTGTTTTTACACAATCAACTGACTTTCCACATACTCTACAATGACTGAATAGTTTATTAAGAGAGGATTCAAAAACAATATACTTTCGCTCAAGCTCTGGTTTGTAAATGGTGGAGTTATTTACAGGACTGTTATCATCAGGTTCGGGAAACCACTCTGGGTCAGTTTGGCTCTCTTCAATTGTACAGTCGGAAACATCTTCGCGTAATGGAAACATCTTCGCGTAATGGAAAATCGTCTTTTAAGAAAAATGGTTTCATCAGTCTGGGTCCCAAAACTCCTTGAATTAATTTTTATCGGTGGTCTTTCCACAAAGATGTCGGTTTGCACAGAAACATGTCTTCTACGCTAAAATATAGAAGAAGAAGAAACGGTCTAAGCATTAAATTTGGGGTGAGGGATACGATCAATCAGATAAATTATCGAAAACAAACTAAGAAAAACAGTCACATTATAATGATAATGACACGTTTACATCTTGGCGACCAAAATATACACCAGGTATTATTTCTCTGTCAGTTTGTACAAAGTTGTCCACAGTTTTCTTTAATACTACCATCATGTTTTATAAAAGAACTTACAATTAAACCATAAGTGGGTTGTGTGAAACTGTTATATTGTTGAGCCTTAGGGATCGTGCTTGACTTTGTGGGTGATTGAGTTGGTCTCCTGTGGCAAACTGTGAACAGCAGTCGAAGTCGTCATTTGGTTGTCCACAACCGGTATAGGCAATGTAGCCTGGGATCTGTCTTGATTCTCTTCGACTTGGAATTTCTCTAAATTCTAAAAGCAAAATGAAAGTTTAACATTATGAATAATAACGTAAGAAGCCACTTTTGACTACTAGTAAGCTACTACAGCGGAGTAGGGCCTACACGTACCAACGATAACATGTCAACTAGAGGGAGCGATCGGTTTTTTACCCATGTGAAGACGGAATTGGTCATAAATTTACACTGAAATACAATAATGACAGCTCCCAAGATCATATCTCAGAAAAATATCTTGCCTAGTTTTGGGCTAGTAGGCCCTTATAAACGTCTGACATTATTTCGACACATTTAAACCAATTTTGCCAACCAGCATAAATTCCATTTAACTTACCTCTATTGCACGCCTCTTTATCCTAGCGTTGGACGATCTCGTATACTTTTGTCGAATTTCATCCGAACACATCCGAACATCCTAATTTCTGCGTTTAGAAGGAGTTGAATAGTCAAAAATACACGGTACAGCATTTTCATTGAGCGCCACTCTCTGGAATCCGGCCTCTTTTGCCAAGTCTGGACCCATTACAAACTGTTCTGGTTTGAAATGTCGAACACACAACTTTGAATGTTTGGATGGCCAGTATTTATCCGTTTTTAGCTTATCCACCCATAACTTACAAATGTCGGGGTCCTTTGGAAACAAGTACATCGGTACATTATCACCCGATCTCACATTGCAATTATACGCCGCACACAAAACCATATTTCATTCGAACTCAGCCGCGCTCTTACTTGTTTTTTCTATTATGACGGAAGACATACTGTTCTTCTGTGACGTCACAATAGCTAAGGGAGATAAGCGAGTAAAGATTAAAAGCGCTGGTAAAAACAGTCATTTTAAATCTTCATTTCCCGCCAAAATACTTACGTTGGGAAAGTAAAAACATCGCAGAATTTTAAGTTAACACTTAAAGAACACAACTGCCTATTCCATTAAAATATATTTTCATCCTTTGCCTATGATCTTTAATTAGAAAAGTAAAATTCATTGTACTTGCTAGAAGGCGTAATAGCGTAAACCATTATTTCTGTTTATCATTTATTGGCATTTTTTCATTGCAATTTGTGTTGGTGTGTTCCGGCGTTAGGCGAAAAGGAAAACCATCAATTTAATTTCGTCTCTTCGTTTTTCAGTTTAACACGGAGGCAACATCTGCAATGCACACATCAAGAAGAGTGCCACAGTGGAAATAACAATCGAGAGTTAATGAAATCATTTGGCTTGATTTCATTTACTCCATCTCTAACACAGCCCTCTCAGTGTCGAGCTTTCTACTATATTTAAGCAGCCTTGACTTTAGCTGCTCTGGTGCCCTCACTGATATTGTATGCTGGTACTGTGGGAAGGTTGGGTGTGACCTTTCTTCAATAACTCCGAAAAGCTGACATTCTTTGCCCGAACATTCGGACATTCATTGTCAGTGAAAATGAACTTCTCAATGTCCAACTTATAACTGTTTATCCTGGACTTAGGCTTATATGTGTATTTGTCCATGAGTTCGTGTTCAAAGACTTCATCAAGCCGTTGTCCATGAGTTCGTGTTCACAGACTTCATCTAGCCGTTTGCCAACAAAACCAATTATCAAACTAGACCTATCAATTTGTTTGTCTGTGTACCTCGCACGAACATTCATGATATTTTCTACAAAGCAAAAAAATTACAGTGTTAAAAATATAGGTAATACATATAGTGTTGATATATGTGATGGTTACATGCTGTTGTTCAATTGCACGTCAATCATTGTGCAACACTGAAGCCATGCTGACCGAATAGAACTGAGTTATTGTTTCAGTGTGGTAAATGTTGCATAGAAACGCTTTCTTTGGTGGCAACCTTGAAGCACTTTCTGTTATCATTTCTGTCTAATTGTTTTGGACAATATAGGCAGCCGGATATATTCCCTTTTCAATCGTCTCACCTGTGTTTTATAAAAAAAATCTTTGCAACACACTCACCCATCCGACACGCGGGTAAAATATTTAAACAACATATGGTTGACGGGGCTCATGATTCCAAACCGTCCTGGTTTCTTCGGAAACCATTAAATTTAAGGAAAAGTTAATTAGCTACTGACATCTTATACCTGATGATGTGGCGCATTAACGGCATTCATTACAGTTGACTGATTCACTCTGTTGTTAAATTTAGCTGTTGTAAGCGTCTGAAGGAATTTTAGGTTCTCGGGTGGAGGAAAATGTCCATTATCACGTTTCTCCCGACAAATCTACCCCCCCCCCCCCTCCCCCTGTCAATTAAATCTATTTTTTTGTAATATTGTATGTCGTCTATTTTTTCTAATTCCTTACGCTATGTCAGCTTATGGAGTGTTCATTCGCCATGTTTTATTAAAAAGCTCTTAAGCTTTGAAAACAAAGCATTAATATTAATAAAGTCAGACATTTTCTTCCGTTATTCCGTTTTAGTAAGAGCTTTTGGAAATCATTAATAATCAAAGTATTTTACTTCTTAATAAACACTTGCAGTTATGTAACATCAACAATATGGTTTGAGAAGACAATGTGTTTTGAAAAGCGACGTTTGTATATATTTTATGGCCTACAGAATTGAATGATTTGCAAAATGTTTTTTGGATTTGTTTTTGAATGTTTAGTAAAAGCTTACGTGCCTCTGTAATCTACGTATAGATTGTAAAAGTTTTTCAGATACGAAATTGACTATTTAATCTTCCCGTAAGTACACAGTTTGGATGTGCCATGGCAGAATCAAGTAGACTTCACTTTCGATAAAAGCGAAGATAAACAGCTATGCAAGATAAAGCTGTAGTTTGCATATATCTTCATTTCCTTCTCGAATAAACTGTGTGGAAATACAATAGAATGATCGTAACAGAGGTTAGTGTCTGAATGCTAAATAAATTGAGTTATAGAAACAATATGACACGGGTTATATCGATATGACACGGGCTATATCGATCTATTTGAGGCTCTAATTGAAAACAAACCTCTTCAGAAATCAAAGTAAACACCAGAGATACACAGTTATATCAAACTGACAGTATGCAATGATCCATTCAGCTTCCCAGAAGCACTTGACCCGTTTTTATAACACTTTTCCTGTTTGATTTTTTTACTGACGACTTATTTATTTAAAAAATCAGCGTGTACACAAGTTGTTTCTTCCCCATACTTGCAGTTACAAGTATCATTTAAGAGCTAGCGGAGAGAAGTGTGTGTGTGTTTTGGATAAGAGAAGTGTAGTTTTGATTGAGTGAATAAATGGTATGAGTGCTGCCGTCTGATTTATTGTGACTGAAAGCGATATATGATCAGGTCTTATTACACGTAACTGTCGTGTATGTTTGGCTTTGTCTTGTCTAAAACAAAACAAGAAGGTAATTCGTAACCTAATTTATAAATGGCTAGTATACTTAGTTCTCGGTATTTAGAGCTGATATAACGTTCTGTTTATTGTCCTGAGAAACATAACACAAAAACGTTTGCGGGAATCCTTTCAGGTCAGTAAGCGATTGTGTCTGATCCTATTTAAAGGAATACACATGCTTAAACATTTCCAACTTAAGACAGCTAGTTACGTTGGGCCTTCGAAGTGATTTGTTGACGTTTTACAGTGCATCCAGAGAGCCGTGTAAGTGATATCAGCTTATTAAGAAGTCGGGAAAAATATTCGAAAAGTTACATAACCCATTCAACAACTCGTGGCGTTTGAGTGTAGACGGAAACATTACTCACTAAATACAAACTACCTTTTCAAAAACAAAGCCATCTTTTACACACATTTAGCCACACGATACATGCAAAATGATGGATGAATGCAAAGATGTCCCACTTAATGCTTCGCTCTTCAATCTTGGTTATATTCCTCAGTTTACCAGGAATGACGATGTGATGTCTCGACAGGTATAATGAAACGGTTCACATATATCTTGGCTGCCAGAGACAATCTCGTATAACCAATCATCATACATCGTCACTTAGACGTTAACAACCTCATAACATGAGTATACATTCTATGACCTGAAGATATTAACATCATAAATTAACCATCAACTGAAGTGTCTAATAATTACTTCCCGTCACAAAATGGACGATATAAATCTATCATTATGTTATTGTGTAATGAATGATTCTCCTTAGATATGTCAGAATTTATATTATCAGTTCACTCAAGAACGGAACTTTTTCAGCACAAAAATATTTCTGCTGGTAACACAAACAACTCTCTAATACCATGGATAATACTTATCCCTCTATCAAACCAAAGATGATTCTGTGTCATGTTGTCTTTAGAATTGATCCATCAAGTAGCTTCCAGATGACCGATTCTTGCTAAATTGGAAGTAAAACTGTTCACAGTTTATCTCACTAGTTTAACATTATGTACCTTACTTTACTATGGATCAAATTACAATATTTTCGTTTATCCAACTTACCCCGGAAACAGTAATACAAGTGCAGTAATCCGTGATAAAATATGGTAAACTGTGACCAAGTCAAGGCATCATAAAGTAGGGCATAACTATTGTAAGACCATCGTAATCTGATTTAAATGATTTAAATAAAAACATTACCTTACCGTCGTTTCACCATAGTGTTATTTTACCCCCAAATTGGCATACTATTTTTATCACTCAAGTTGTAGGATTGTTTCAGGTCATGCACAGCTATTAATATTTATAAACCCCATTAAAGTGGCATGGGCTGCTAAAATTGAGGAGACCCGGGCTTTTTGCTCGGAGAAAACCGATCTTTTCGGCGAGTACCTTTCAACTCTTCCACTTGCGTCGATTGAATGAAAAATTCCAATTAAATTTGTATTTGGTGTGTGCGTGTGTGGGTGTGCGTGTGTGTGTGTGGGGGGGGGGGTCGAACCTGCGCCGCATAGACGAAAGGCCTGTGTCAGGCTGAAGGGCGATCACTCTAACTGACAGAGTCACCGAGGCCCCTCACAAAAGCTTATAAGCCATGGAAATAAAATTTCAATTCAGATAGAGATTAGTTAGAATTGAAGTATTATAGTACAAATGTATAATCGACATTGCCCCCCAAAAAAACATTGACGCTTTTATTTTGAGAACATGAAGACATATCAACCTTTCTTCTCTTAAAAGAGGAGAAAACAAGAAAAACAACATGCAATCGTATCGAACGGGCTCCCATAGACCACCATATTCATGTGTGTGAGTCTTGCACGTGGTTTACGGTGTGAAAATACAATGAAAATGAATCTACCCGACAAGCTCGTGCTCGATCGTCAGTGGAGCGCGCCATTGACGGTTTGAAATTGACCGGAAAAAGTATTAGTAGAATACTTCCCTTGCGAGCTTATCATATCTTGTATGGTTATAACCTGCAATGTCAGCGTTAAGACTACCTTTTTTTAAAATTCTACAACGATCTCCACAAGTCGCGTAGACAACATAGCAGCCTGTCACGTCTTCCCAAAAGGTTGATTTACTAGCCAGTGTACATTTCAGAGCTGTTAGAGTGTTTATCTTCTCTTATTAGCGCGTCGAAATGATCAAAATTAACCTAGGTTTAAATGGGAGACTTTCAGAGTTGACCAATTTCTCTTACACTAGTGAGTGACAGGTGGCCAGGCGTATGCTGATTGGCCGGTCGAGACACACAGCTAAGCTCTGCTGTGAAGATGGCTGCCGAGTCAGTTTAGACGTTCTCTGATAACGATTGTTAACTTTCTTATAGCACAGTTGAGCGAGGAAAAATCGTAGAAATATGGTTTTGGTACCGTTAGAAAGGAAAATGTGTCGCGCCTGTACTGTATTTACTTAGTTTTTTCCCTTTCTTCTCCTTTAAACGAAAATCAGAGTCAAGCTTATATACTAATTGAAACTGAATAACAGCAGCGATCCCTTGAAGCGCAATTCCTCCACTTAAGATTTTGTCTCGGATCATTTACAGCCTTCGGAAAATAATAACATGTATCCCATTGGGAAAGCTATAGTATTTCTTTGGAGTAATTTGATGGTTAGTAATAATATAGCAAGATATCCAATAATATATATATTTATGAACACTAAAACACACGAACACAGGGTAAATACTCGTCTCTTCAATAGCCATAGAGACAAGTTTCTAATTGTGTTAAGGGGTATAAAAAAGCGGTATATAGACTTTATACCCAATCATATGTTCTTATAATAAAATAAACACATGCTATTTCATGAGGTTGAAGACTGTGAAAGTCTACGGCAATGACCGATTTATCGGTAATGGTGTCTGTTCATGGCAGGCGATTTTCACAAATTTACCTTTAGAAAACAATACCATTAACCCATTTCATACTCATTAAATTCAAATACTTAAATAGTAATGAACAGATCAAGACTCCAGTTGAATATTTTGCTTCCTTGTTTACCTTTTATTTTAATACAATTACAGCCATCTCGGGACAAGCCAGGTATAGCTTCAAATGATTAAATTTTTCACTTGGTCTCCGTATGTGGAAGAATTGCCAAGCACTCGCCAAAGATCGGGGGTTTTCTTCTGAAAAAAAACAGCCCGGTTTCCTCCCCACTAAACCTGACAACACCGCCAAGTAAGTTAAATAATCTGGAGTGCGGCGTAAAACATCAACCAATAAATCGAATGATTCAACTTAAGGGCAGATAAGTCAAAGTTCGTTTGAAAATGAGCACAAACTAATATTGCCATTACCGCTATTATGGTTTAAACGTATTGAGTTTCTATTGGAAAGAATGGTTAGTTATTAGCACAGGATTTCAGATTTAATCTATGTTATTTAGATAGACTATACAAATAAATATAACATACGCCTGCCATATTAGAATGATCCAGTGTTGTTTTACGCCTCTGTTAGTAAGAGTATTTCAGTAAATGGCGGCGTTACCAGGTTTATTGGTGGAGGAAATCGAGCTCTTTGTCTCGAGAAAAAAAACCTCGATCTTTGACGAGTACCTGGTAACTCGTTTAAGTACGTCGATCGGGTCTTCGAATCCATGACGCATCGATGAAAGGCCTGTTTCGGACTGAGAAACTGTCAAGCTACCCATCTCTGAGAAACAATCAGAAAACGCTAGATAGCAGGATAAATTGATAAAATGACACTTATTTGAAAGTTGTGGTTTCACAAGCTGCACAATGAAGTCTTCTATCCAAATTGATTCTCTTTTTTATTCAATCAAATTGATATAATGGACCTATTATTAATACACGTCAATAATAAGATTATCGGATGTACCATGAAGATTATCGTATGTACCATGAATCAAGAAGAAATACGTCATAGCACAGGCTTCTTAGTAGTATCACGATTTCGGAAATGCTATATTTAGATATGAATTTTAAGGAAGGCAATACCAAAAATTCATTTTCATTTGCGCTTAGAACATAACAGTAATCATTGTTTCAAAAGGTCACACCGCCTACATGTAGGTTTGTTACGATTTTTCGTTGACCCTCAACTTACTAGAAATATAAGAAGAAATCAGTCTCGGACACATGGAGTGCTTTCCCTTATCGACCCTCTGGTACTATAAATATGGACCAGGTAAGAAACACTTACTTTGACTGCCCCCAGCAAAACCCGGCATAATTTGTTAAAAATATTAACTGTGTACATTAAACTTCACACGAGTCTCAGAGGTCATTTTCAAACAACATCGAGGTATAAGAGCAAAGAAAACACCCTTTGCCGACTGATTTATCACGAGCGAAATTCAAGGTGCAGTTGCCGGAGATGGTTTTTCACCAGACATGTTGTCAATAAAAGAAACTGTGTCAGTCGCAATGGTTTACCAAAAACACGTTATTCTGTCAACTTGGCTTTTTTGTAACGTTTTGCCTACCACAGAAAATGATGGAAAGGCATACAAAAGGTTAGTAATACTCCAGAAATGAGAAAATTCATAAACCTCATAGCGCCGAGGCGATCTTTTCTTATACAAGAGGATAAAATATATAAACCTTCTAAAATTGTATAATTTTAGATTTGAACGTAATCAAAATTTTCTGGGTATGTATTAAATGGGTGTAATTTGCCAAAAAATCAGCTCGTTGTCAACTACTCATGTAAGCTTTGATAGGAGATAACTTGTATGCAATTTGCCTGCGAACTTTTACTAGTATCGGAGTCATTTGTGTGATCTGTAAATTTTGCTATCTGGGTGACGACTTAAACAGTGTGCTTCCAGAATTTTATTCAGTGGAATTTTAGTTTAGATCATCGAACCTACTGCTATTTCTGCTATCAGTGAACTTTGTGAGTTATTGGATTGCAGTTTTCCATTTCTCTACAACTTATCCCTGTAAGTTATTCTTGATTTATATTTTCTTTGCACTACTTTTGTGATCATTACTTGTACATGTTTTAAAGGCCCATTTGCACCGTAGCATGTTGAACATTTGATAATAAAACCAATTTACATAAGCTTACTACGAATAAAATCACTAAAATTAAACATAAGACACATAAAACATGTTTAGAATGTAGAAATTGAGGTGAAAAACAAACGAAGAATCGAAGACTGATTACAACAACGATCAGTGTCGGTTAACTTAGTGGTTGGATTACCTTCACGTCAGACCTTTTTATCTGGGTTTACACTTAACAAATCATCGATAGGCTTTTTTCTAGTCACTCTTACCCGATCGTCGTCTGTATTTCTTAAGATAAAGTACGTGAAATTATACTGTGCCGTTAGATCACTCACACTACTCAAACATTAGGGCGGCTGTGGCGTGTTCAGGTCCGGGGTTTGTTTACCTTATAAATCTAATTTTCAATTTCAAATTAAAAATACTAAATGTTGCCAAAACTTTCTATTTTTGCTAAAAAAAAATAGAAAGTGCCTAACTTCTTCTGTCTGTGAAAAATACAGAAAACCGCCCAATGCTTTTTTTTTATGTAAACAGTATTCTGGATTTTCGCGGCAAGTGTGCCTTTAATGTTTTTTTTGTAAATGCGACCAGCAGTTCTATAAGACACTCTCTCTGTGTGTCTGTCGGTATGTCACCTGTTTATGCACAGTCGGAACTGGACCACATATTAGAAAATAAGTAGTTGAATATACCTGTACTCAAGCCCTTGGATGAACGTGAGATGAGATTTTCTCCCAAGCTTTAGAACTTTATTCAAATCATAATTTCGGCTTTGGATAAAAAAAACTGTTGTTATTTACCATATTACACCACAGCCAAATTAATGCATTTGATTATGCCAATAATTCCTTATTGATAAATAGATCAACACAACTATAACTTGACACGTTTCCACGAACGCAAAATAGGTCAAACTTTGGAAATGGTCAAGTTTGAACGTGACTAAACCTTTTCCGAAAAGTCCATAAATGACTAAAAAGCAGGCAAACACTGTCGTCTTTGTGTACAATATCAAATACATATTGAAGTTTAAATGTAACTTTTGGCTACATGAGCTCAATTAGAAAACTTTTAGAATTTTCTGACCAGTTAAAGGGTGATTTGATCCACAGTTTTTGAATGAAGCGAAATGCAGTAAAATACTCCGGAAACATTTTTTTCGAACTATATTCTGATGCGGAACAAATATCAGATTGTTGTGTACGAGTAGGATTTGACGTACAGATATATGATCAAGTAATTTCTTTGATTTATGAATTATTCTATCTGGGAAAGAGTTAACCGGTGTGTTTACAGGATTTCCTTCTGTGGATTTATGTTACTCTGTTTTAAAAATCAAAATTTGTACATAATATCTACTTGTCATTTATTATTTTATCAAGAAACAAGAGTTATGCTAAAAGCACTTTTTACTTTACAAGAGTGCAAATAATGTCGTGTCGTGGGATCATTTTGGCCACTAAAGAATGACATCCATAACGCTATACAGAAAACAAAAATAGCGACATGTTTCACAAATACATGTATTTGAGTTAGCCCAGAGAAATTAGAGATGTGTACCTCGCCTTAAAGACGCCTTTTTGCATGGTTCAAATCATACTTTGTTTCAATATAAATCCCGTCACATGTACTTTGATGTGCTATATTGGTAATTCCTCTGATAGAAATAAGATTCATCCGCCCACGACCATTTTATAGGGTTTCTGGAGAAAGATAAATCTGTTTGAATATCAGAAGTACATTCAGATAAGTCTATACAGAAATGAGACACGACTGGAGGAAATCTCAAATATGAAACCTTTTAAGCACGCTTTTAGTCTAGCTATTAAAAGATATGTTCTTATCTTATCTCCAACAAAACCCTTGACCCAAAGAAATATTAGTGTCCACACTATCTTTAGAATCCATTCATCAAAGACTTAATATTGACTTCAGTGATCTGTGCTCCGTGATATTTCAGCTGTGACCTATCACAGATTGTCACATAAAAGACAAACCAGTGATACAATGTATTTCATCCGAATTTTCGAAGATGATAAAACATAGGGGCTACACAGGTATGTGATATTTTATGCGCGACGTGTTAATGAAGGTAAGATAATACACCCGCGGAAACATTGGCCGAAAAACATGTGAAAATATAATGTACATACGTACTACATTAGGTATTCTATATTTATATCTAAATAGCATTTTCGATTACGGAGTGATTGTTTGGTGCTTTACGCCGCGTTCAAGATTATTTCACTTATTTGGCGGCGTTGCCAGTTTTATTGTGGAAGGAAACCGGGCTCTATGCCCGGAGGAAGCCCACGACCTTCCGGTGGTAACTGGCAACCATCCCACATAGATCGTTCGAGTGAAAACCCAGTCAGAAAATGTTCCAATTTTGTATTTGCTTGAGTGGGATTCGAACCCAAGACCCATTGGTGGAAGGCTGTTTGGATTGAGCGTCCATCGCTCTACCTACTGAGCCACGGAGGCCCCTTGTTTCCTTGTGTATGCTTGCAATCCTGGATTCATCCAACTCATTAAGCCCCGTCCACACTATCCAACATCATCAAACATTTGTTGACTCAACACCGGTCAACTTCATGTTGAGGCGCAAAGTTGCACCGTGTTGACTAGTGTGGACGGGTTTTTCAACAAGCCCGAACACGACTCAACAAGGTCGAACATTGTTGAGGAAGAATTCGCATGTCAATTCTTTTTCTACTTGTTCGATGAAGTTGACCAACACGTGACTGCAACAACAAAAGAAAAGGAAAAGAAAGGGGTTGGGTACACGGGGAGATAGTTTCCTTGTCAACAAGTCCTCAAAGGCTTCCTCGTTCATTCTCAAGAAGTTCCGAAAGCCCGACTTATCGGACACCCTCAGTTCCTTGAGGAGGCAGTGATATGCCGCACGTTTTTCACTCTTTCGGATCCATTCTCTAGCCCAAATGCGCTTCTTTTTTCTAGCACGTTTAACGCGGAGCTGTTCAGCGACAATTACCAGCATTAATGCCAACTGCTTTTTCGGTTTGGTCTTCATTTTTACCATAGATTTGAGAAGAAGAGCAAACTTTCCCCCCAATTTCTGTAGAAAATACTCTCAACATGAGCGAACATCGTCCAACAAAGTTGACCGTTGTTGAGAAATGTTTTTAACAGTGTGAACGGGTCCTCAATAGCTCTCAACTTAAGTTGACCGGTGTTGACTCAACAAATGTTGGATGATGTTTGATAGTGAGGACGGGGCTTTACTCATCAAATCTATCATCCAGCAATGTGAAAAACAGTCGTTTCTCGACAGATTATAGAATAATTTCCGACGTAATTGATTTGTCCGTGGACACAATGTCAATGATAAAACGCTAAATTTGAGGGAATTTAAATCCAATTACGGAAGTCATTAAAATGTTCCTTCCATGTTTTTTGCAGTAATATCGAGGGAACGCGACAGACGGGACAGTGAGGATAAGGGTAACATCATTATTGTGTGGGAAAATCCTTCAGTTCCAGCGTGTTGTATTTACAGAACAAATATACTACAATACAGTTACAACTCTAATTGGTTTAAAGTTAGTGTAACATGAGCGGATAAAATGTTATGAATTCAGATTGTGGTTACGAAGGAGTAAGAAAGTTTACTGACACAAACACATTCATTGCGTCCATTGAATTGCGAGAATAACTGTGACGCAGAACGATTTATCCCAGGTCTAGGGGTAGATAATGGAAAAGCTTCTATTTGCAATATTAGAAAATTATGAGCAATATATTTTAAAAAAAACATAAGCATTTTCACAGCTAACTCCCGTTCAAGAGTAAAGAACACAAGTATATGCCAATAAAATTAATACGCCAGAATTTAATTATTGTTTGATGGATTATATGTCATGCCACTCCGATTGATCACGGTTTTATCCAGTATTATCCACAGCTTGGGAACTGCATAGAAAAACAATGGTATGGTTAACATTATAATAACACTTATTATTATGGGAAAATCTTCCTTCTAAGTAATTTGAAAATAAAACAACAAGATCTCAAATTATATATAGTTGTAAAAGCCCAGTGCCATGGTCGATCTATTGCTAAACATAAAAGCCCTGTACACACTGACAATATGGTCGGTATCATGTTGACCATGTCACACTGACAATATTGTCGGTATCATGTTGACCATGTACGATGTTGGCGAACAAGTTGTTAGTGTTATTCGGAAACATTTGGTAACACGTTTTCGGGTGTTCGTACAATAAATCTTGAATCTTGAATCAATGGCTGTAGTTTGATCCATACAAGAAACTACATTGAGGCATACAATTCATCTGATACTTACTCTGACGCCCAGGTCAAGAGAAAGAGAACGTTGGGGTTAATTTTAGTACCCAAATTTTAAGACTGAAGACTATTCTAAGGCCCCGGGTTCTACATGTACGATCAAAAAGACCACAGCCTCTGGCGGCAACACATTGACTGAGATTCACAGTTATGAAGTAGGTGTTCCTGCGAACTGGACTGGATCATGTTCAGACTCTCAAATTCCTAAACCCAACAAACCGGAAGCTGATTCAGACGTTCAAGAATCGGTACACAACAGAGCTGGAACCCAATCGGATTAAAACATGGCTGCAGGTAACATCCCTGATCGGAATCTGGCTGGATTCTTAGGTTGAGTATGGATGATTGACGGGCCGCTAAACGATCCCCGTCCACACAGCTAGATGACAGTTAAGTCCCCTGTCGTCTAAAGGGAACATCAAATGTTGGCCAAGGATCTATGAATAAGGATTTGGGAGCTGGAGACGGGTGTCCGACCGAGGGAGATCTGCTGGCAGAGATCCAAATGTCCAGTGATACGTACGTCTTCTGACAAAACACCGTTTTTGGGTTGTTTGGAAGGAAATTTCCCGTCGTTGCCGAGCAGTCGCCAGGCACAAGTGGTAACAAGGTTCCGGAAATACAAGATGCATTTGATTCAAGAAGGTCCGATATCTTGGACAGGAACGAAATAAATGTTAAAAAAGTAACCGAAATCAACGGATCTGTCAGTATAAGATCTCGCAAACCCAGGCTAAATTCCTTTGGGGTACGGGCATGTGGATATCTAGACGTTCCCAGTGGTCAAATCTGACCCAAAAATACATGCAACACCCCTTAAAACCCAGGCCAATTGTCGTCAGCGAAGCACCATGTGAACAGCGAGCGGACGACTTTGATGTACCGATCACAAGCGAACCTGACGACATTCCTTCGAAGGCAAACAAAGGTACTACAAACACATTTTCAAGTGTTTCATTCGTTCTTTCCCACTAAACATTAAAACTAAAAATCCGATATGAGTTCAGATCAGGATGGGGATGCAATCTGCTGTCAGATTACATTGTGTTGTCGATCAACTTTAAACAGTGGGGAATTTTGGAATGATTTGAACGCTCTTTCGAAATCAAAGGATCTGTCAGTATAAGATCTCGTAAACCCAGGCAAAATCAAACTCAAAAGTGGATTTATTTGAAATGAGAGCCGAATTCGTGACCAAAAATGTGTACGGTTTCTGCTTCATGTCCGAATGTTTGACGGCCCATGTTAGTCTAGAACAACAAAACGGTCCGACATTTTCACTAGTATCCAGTCCATTTAATCTCAATCGTGTTCTCGGGAAGATCCCCTTTAACCATGACTTAAATGGACGTCTTAGACCTTAACCAAGCAGTCATCGACTCTCCCATTGCTGAATCCCGGGGTAGCCTACATCTGATTGGATTAGATAACCGGATCTTCTGTCTGTTGAGAACAAGAAAGCCACTAAAATTCAATCGAATGACAAAGGGTGCTTAGAACAGCGGTTGGTGTGCAAATTGGTATAGAAATGAGCCCCACGCCTCTCTCAAAATGACATAAATATGACTGTCTAAAGGCAAAATGACATAAGCGTGTAGAGTTACCGTTTGAAATTAAAGAATTAACATTTCGGACCCCCCTCCTTCCACCACACATTCATGTCTTGTCTATTTACTATGGCATGTATCATCCCTAAAGGACGAACATTTGGATCAAATTTCTTGACCTCCAGCTTGTGTTTGTTAGTCGTGGAATAAATAGTCCGAATTAGCTACGTGGGACTTACAGTAGCTCCGAATTAGATACGTGGGACTCGATACATGGGCTCCGAATTAGAGTTCCTTTGAATGGCGAGGACGTTGACTAGAAAGTCCAGAATTCGACATCGGCTGCATGTTCATCTCACTTCCAATCTTCATAATCTAATACCAAGAAAGGGGACTCATTAAGACCAATGGTCTACACATGGATGAAGATATTGCAACTTTCTTGCGCAGCAGGGATTTGGCCGAGTGTTATGGAGAAGGTAAATCGTTAACAAACAACACCCTATTAATATATATTTATATATAATATCACAATTTCCTGACAATTTCTAGCACGAAAGAAATTTTTTAAAAGTGTCTAAGACCCTGTATTGACCTGTGTGACACTGCTTTTACTTTTATTTATTCATTTTTGGTGAATGAAATCTTACGGCTGGACAAATTCGTCAACTTGTCTTTTATAGCAATGAAGGTTATAAACCACTCGAACCTTACAAAATGTTTCCCGGTGACCGTTCTTCGACGGTAAGGCCGGTATGCACTGGGAGTTTTGCTGCGACCAGACTGTATTCGACTCGAATCAGGTTCAGTCAGCTTGAGTCATAGACCGTTATACATGTAACCGTATTTGACTAGCGCATTTCAATGATGAACACAAGTCACGGGGTAAAGTTCCAGTTGCCCGTTAGTAGTGGAACCAGATTTGGCGCCAATTTAAGCACCACAAAAGACACCCTGCAATAGGTAAACAATACAACTTTGTACATAAATATGATCGAAATAAAGCATGAATGAAATATGGGAATAACTCGAAAATTTATAACACGAATAATCTAACAAACATCCATACCCTGTGGGTGGCACTGGGGTGTATTTACTCCACTAGAATGTTAGTTTAGTACAGTGATAACACTCGAATACGACCTTCGCGACTGGGTAATATCAGCACACGAATCAAGTTCATATTAGCCGTAGGGCTGTATTGGCTGAGTTCAAGTCATATTGGTCGAGTTCACGGAGTGTGACGGAAAGACGCAATTAACATGTGACGTCCCAGAGTTTGACAGAAGCAGACGGCAGATGTTGATATCAAAATGTCTACACCAGAGCGCGTTGTACAAGGTTTTATTGACAGGATATTAGAGTTGAAAGAAAACAAAAACTACTGTAAATAAATCCGATTGCCGTTTTAGGCCAGTGAAAGAGGGAGAAATTTCTCTACTTATCCAGAATAAAACAACAACAACGCAGAGAGGAAATCAAGGTCGGACGTCAATTTGTTTAAGGCATGGATAAAATGTTCAGAGGGCGACCATGCTGCGGCTTGCTGAAAACATACCTCCTGTTCATCTTGACAGCCTGCATGGAAATAACTTCCAGTCTATTACTAAAAAATATTATGAATCGAGTGTTTTTGTATTGCCTTGGTATTGGCCTTCGGGTGGTTGCCAATACGGCCACCTTCAGACAAATACTAAGGCAACACGAAAACACTCGATTAGTAACATATAATAAGACTAAGACGTCAAACGCAGCGTAATATAAGTCACTGAGTGAAACCCTGGTTTTTACTACGCGAACAGCGAATACCTGGCAACTCTTCCACATACGGCGATCCAGTGAAAAATCTACTCAAATTTTGTTTTCAATTTTCCGGCAGCGCATCGATAGAAGGTCTGTGTGTACATCCTATTCGTATTCATTTAAAATGCATCCCTATGTTTTCTTGATATATATTTTAGCCCCTCCCCTCGCCCACTCCTTAAAAATTACTTTATTTTTTGTCCAGGCTAAACATTTCGATTTCGGAGTCTCTCTGACCAGTATACATTGGACAACCATTGAAGAGATAGTTTCGGAGACTTGTCGTGCCATAACCAAAGTGCTTAAAGATCATTACTCCGTGAGTATAAAACATATGTTTTAGCTCAACAAGTGTTTTGCAAATATTTTTATAGGACTTAAATTAACATTTACGTAACACTAAGTAAACAGTAAACGTAACTTTTCTATAACCCAGTTAATGTTTTATTACATAACACTCAAAAATGATATCACATTTGCAGAAAAAAATTAAATATAAATTTGTAACATCTTCACAGATCCTCATAGAGAAAAGTGAATTTATCCTTCAGAATACAAATATAGAACATTTGCAAAACCTAACTGGCCTTACATACAAATGAATGCACCGCAGCCCTATTTACATATCTGCTAGATTATGACACAAAGGGGTCACCAAATTGGATAATTTTGCTTGGCTCAATAAACTTTTTTATTCAAATGATATATCTCATTTTCAATGTTTGTAAAATGGTTCCTTGTTAAACCAAAGATCAATGAACTGATACCTCTTGATTCTAGATCAAAAGGGAATGATTAATAAAAACATTTTAATAAGAACATTCTGGAAAATAAATTTAGGAGCAGTTATGGAAAATTCCATGAAGATTTGTTAAACAGCTTTCTTTCGTCAAGATCATAAGTAAAAATGAAACTTTTGATGGTAAACGTGGTTTAATGAAAGAAAAATATGTTGCTCAATAAGCTGCAAGCCGTGTGAGAAATTAAGTAACAAAATTCTGGGGATAGAACAAGCTATATGCTTTATTCCCGTCGCCCCTTTAAAAAGAAATATATGTACTGTTCCTTATGGTGAATACAATTTCAATTTCGATTCATTCAAAGTTTTTTCAAACTATATCTGTCTGTCAAAAAGGTGGTGCACAGCATTACGTGATCATCTAATAATGGTGGTCTAAAATTGACCGCCAATCACGATATAATGAATCCTGTTTCGGAACTAGGTGGATGTTGTCATAGTTTGAGACAGATCTTTTACGGTATGGTTGTAAATTAAAATGACTAGGATAACAACATATTTCTTCAAAAAATTAATCAGCATAGAGATTGGAATGACAGGCTTTCGTATATGTAAATAACATTTTCTAAAGGCCGTGATGTCAGAATCGATTATTTCCATGCTATTTAATTGGTGATGGAGTAAATGATTGTCCATATTTGGAGTTAAAAAAAAATACTGGGAATCGGGGCCCTACAATCCTTTATGTCTCTTAACTCACTGAGAAGCCATTTTGGAAAAAAATGGTCCTCATCTTCAATCTCGTCAACTGCTGCAGGGAGGGCAGGTGTTGGAAGACGGCCTATAAAGAAAGCCTTCAAAACAGTTAACAGAATTTAAAGATAGAGAGCAGAGCGCAGATTAGCTCCGGTATGTAGTGTTAATGTGAGGCCCGAAGGGCCGAACGCTACGGATAGTAGCCATGTTTCAAAAAGGAAACTTCCTGAATGGTTGAGACATAGTGACACTATCAAATACATAAAATATATATTAAGGGGAGAGCACTCCGTGTGCCTGTGGTTGAGAATACAAAACTTGGCCGCCGTATTCGCGAGAAAGTGTTCCAACCAGCTATAGATATGGATGTAATGCAATAACTCTGGCCTAGAGAGAAGAGGGCTTAGTTTACATCGCATTTAGTTTTCCTTTTAAGAGTTCATTGTAAATATGTCAGGTTTTTAATGAGATTGAAACCATAATTTGGCTTTGACAGGATCCAGGCCACAGTTAACTAATTCCGCTTGTTGGGGATAAAAGTAATTCCAGATACTCTAAGTGCACTTTTTTAAAATACTTTTTCATGCTCTTCCATCAGCCCCCTCCCCCGCCTTAGTCGCGTTAAACATAACGTATTATTTTTTGGATACAATTTTGTTATGATATCCTATTCAGACAGTAGTTCGTGCGTACTAATAGCTGTTAACATTCCTGTGGTTTTGCGGTTTATTCCCAGACAGTGATAATTGATGACAATTGATATTATAATATGTGGTCGTCTGGCAATGTGTAAGTCAACGTAGAGAAGCCAGTTTGACCGTTTGGCTTTCATATTCAAATGGCACGATGTCTATTTGCCTTTGTGGTCACACGTGACTAAAGTTCACGTTTTTGCACGGGAATCGTGGGACACTGACGTGGTCGTGTCCAGGTTCCTTGTTTTTTCTCTCAGAGTGTGAATAGTGCTGAGAGTGAGATGATGTGTCTCTCTTTACTAAAATGTACTTTTGAACGCGTTAGCGTATATTTAATCTTCTTGTGAAGGGCCACCTATTTTTTTCCAATGACATCAGATCCATGTTTATCAACGCCTCCCAGGTTTCGGCACCATTGAGTTGAGAGTGAGATGTGTTTCTCTGGATATTCCACAGTGAAATAAAGCGTGCCGTTGAAGGTGATAGCGTATATTTATTCTACAAAATGACCATATATTTCCACAACCAGAACTATCTTTATCAACGCCTCTACAGCTACGGATTCGGTACCAACGAGGGAGTTCTCTGTGTTCTCGCGGCCATGGTTTTCGACCACGTAATGTGCACGGACTCTCTTAATGACTCATAGTGAGTAGGCTTAATAATTAGTCCAGCATTTTTTTTCCTTTTTTTTTGAAATGATGTTTTTCATAATAAACAAAACTATTTTTTTCAAACTCTGCCTTCTTCTTGTCTGTCAGCGAGGTTTCTTTCGTTTTACTCTGTGTTAGTAACGAAATTGGGTTTGGTACGTCCATTTTATGGAATATCCTCCCAACCCCAGTATCGTTACGTAACAATTGGCGAGAGGCGTTGATAAAGATAGTTCTGGTTGTGGAAATATATGGTCATTTTGTAGAATAAATATACGCTATCACCTTCAACGGCACGCTTTATTTCACTGTGGAATATCCAGAGAAACACATCTCACTCTCAACTCAATGGTGCCGAAACCTGGGAGGCGTTGATAAACATGGATCTGATGTCATTGGAAAAAAATAGGTGGCCCTTCACAAGAAGATTAAATATACGCTAACGCGTTCAAAAGTACATTTTAGTAAAGAGAGACACATCATCTCACTCTCAGCACTATTCACACTCTGGATTATAATTTAAACTATTTAGAAGAAAGTAATCGAAATGATGTCAAACAACTTTTTAGTAAATTTCCAGATGTCTGTGCAGATAAACTTGGTCGAACGTCATTGATTGTTCATGATGTAGATGTAGAAAATGCCAAACCTATCAAACAAAATCCTTACAGGCTTAATCCTAATAAAGCAGAAATGGTTCGGAAAGAAATTAAATATATGTTAGAAAACGATATAATTGAACCAAGCCAAAGTCCGTGGAGCAGTCCGATTGTTTTGATACCAAAGCCGGACGGATCCCAAAGGTTCTGTATT
Source organism: Lepidochitona cinerea (assembly GCA_963971465.1). Lineage (NCBI taxonomy): Eukaryota > Metazoa > Mollusca > Polyplacophora > Chitonida > Tonicellidae > Lepidochitona > Lepidochitona cinerea. The sequence continues at coordinate 9,554,748 of OZ020560.1, read as the reverse complement.
GATTATCGTAAAGTTAATTCTGTAACTAAAACTGATTGTTATCCCATACCTAGAATAGAAACTTGTGTAGATCAGCTAGGTAACGCCCAGTATTTAACTAAAATTGATTTGATGAAAGGATACTGGCAAGTGCCATTAACTTCCAGGGCTAAAGAGATATCAGCTTTTGTCACACCTGAAGGTTTATTCAATTGTAATGTTACCCCTTTCGGAATGAAAAATTCAGGCCGCTCCTTTCAAAGACTTATGAATACTGTGACGCAGAATTTAAGTAACTCAGTCGTATATATTGATGATGTGATTTGTTATAGTACCAGTTGGCCTGAACACCTTAAAGATCTTAATGATTTGTTTAATGCATTATCAAAGGCAAATCTTGTTGTAAATCTGCATAAATGTGAATTTGCCAAAGCCTATGTTACCTATCTGGGTCATGTCATAGGTCATGGTCAAATAGCGCCCAGAGAGGCCAAAGTTCAAGCAATTCTAGATTTTCCTGTACCCCAAAACAAAAGAGAATTGATGAGATTCTTGGGTATGAGTGGGTTTTATCGTAAATTTGTTGGAAACTACAGTGATATTGTCGTTTCACTGACGGACCTGTTGAAGAAAGACCGCAAATTTAATTGGTCTGATAAAACTCAACAGGCTTTCGATCGCCTTAAGGCAATTCTCACCCACCATCCCGTCCTTAAAGCTCCAGATTTTTCAAGTCCATTCAAATTAGCAATCGACGCTAGTGATGTGGCTGTCGGAGCCGTTTTAATACAGGAAGATTCGAAAGGTTTTGAACGACCTGTAGCTTATTTTTCTAAGAAATTAAATAAGCACCAAAAGGTCTATTCTACCATAGAGAAGGAGACATTAAGTTTAGTGCTGGCTGTACAACACTTTGAAGTGTATTTAACTGCCTGTCCGGGAGATGTGTTAGTATCCACAGACCATAACCCACTAGTGTTTCTTGAGAAATTTAATACCAAAAACCAACGACTTTTTCGTTGGAGTTTGCTGTTACAGCCATACTCACTTAAAGTCTCCCATATCTCTGGAAAAAACAATGTTATAGCCGATGCTTTATCTAGAGTATGAAGTTAACCTGAAATAACCTTCATGTTACTATGTTATACATGTATACACCCAAAGTTATGTGAATCAATTTCGTAGCTATACTATGAACTATCCTTTTTTTTGGTGATTTGTTTTTTTTGTTTTTGCTGGACTGATTTGTTTTTTTTTGCTGAAAGAAAATTTTTCTTCGTAAACTTTTCTTTTCTTCAGGAGGGGAGATGTTATGATATCCTATTCAGACAGTAGTTCGTGCGTACTAATAGCTGTTAACATTCCTGTGGTTTTGCGGTTTATTCCCAGACAGTGATAATTGATGACAATTGATATTATAATATGTGGTCGTCTGGCAATGTGTAAGTCAACGTAGAGAAGCCAGTTTGACTGTATCCAAAAAATAATACGTTATGTTTAACGCGACTAAGGCGGGGGAGGGGGGGGGGGGGGGGGCTGATGGAAGAGCATGAAAAAGTATTTAAAAAAAGTGCACTTAGAGTATCTGGAATTACTTTTATCCCCAACAAGCGGAATTAGTTAACTGTGGCCTGGATCCTGTCAAAGCCAAATTATGGTTTCAATCTCATTAAAAACCTGACATATTTACAATGAACTCTTAAAAGGAAAACTAAATGCGATGTAAACTAAGCCCTCTTCTCTCTAGGCCAGAGTTATTGCATTACATCCATATCTATAGCTGGTTGGAACACTTTCTCGCGAATACGGCGGCCATGTTTTGTATTCTCAACCACAGGCACACGGAGTGCTCTCCCCTTAATATATATTTTATGTATTTGATAGTGTCACTATGTCTCAACCATTCAGGAAGTTTCCTTTTTGAAACATGGCTACTATCCGTAGCGTTCGGCCCTTCGGGCCTCACATTAACACTACATACCGGAGCTAATCTGCGCTCTGCTCTCTATCTTTAAATTCTGTTAACTGTTTTGAAGGCTTTCTTTATAGGCCGTCTTCCAACACCTGCCCTCCCTGCAGCAGTTGACGAGATTGAAGATGAGGACCATTTTTTTCCAAAATGGCTTCTCAGTGAGTTAAGAGACATAAAGGATTGTAGGGCCCCGATTCCCAGTATTTTTTTTTAACTCCAAATATGGACAATCATTTACTCCATCACCAATTAAATAGCATGGAAATAATCGATTCTGACATCACGGCCTTTAGAAAATGTTATTTACATATACGAAAGCCTGTCATTCCAATCTCTATGCTGATTAATTTTTTGAAGAAATATGTTGTTATCCTAGTCATTTTAATTTACAACCATACCGTAAAAGATCTGTCTCAAACTATGACAACATCCACCTAGTTCCGAAACAGGATTCATTATATCGTGATTGGCGGTCAATTTTAGACCACCATTATTAGATGATCACGTAATGCTGTGCACCACCTTTTTGACAGACAGATATAGTTTGAAAAAACTTTGAATGAATCGAAATTGAAATTGTATTCACCATAAGGAACAGTACATATATTTCTTTTTAAAGGGGCGACGGGAATAAAGCATATAGCTTGTTCTATCCCCAGAATTTTGTTACTTAATTTCTCACACGGCTTGCAGCTTATTGAGCAACATATTTTTCTTTCATTAAACCACGTTTACCATCAAAAGTTTCATTTTTACTTATGATCTTGACGAAAGAAAGCTGTTTAACAAATCTTCATGGAATTTTCCATAACTGCTCCTAAATTTATTTTCCAGAATGTTCTTATTAAAATGTTTTTATTAATCATTCCCTTTTGATCTAGAATCAAGAGGTATCAGTTCATTGATCTTTGGTTTAACAAGGAACCATTTTACAAACATTGAAAATGAGATATATCATTTGAATAAAAAAGTTTATTGAGCCAAGCAAAATTATCCAATTTGGTGACCCCTTTGTGTCATAATCTAGCATATATGTAAATAGGGCTGCGGTGCATTCATTTGTATGTAAGGCCAGTTAGGTTTTGCAAATGTTCTATATTTGTATTCTGAAGGATAAATTCACTTTTCTCTATGAGGATCTGTGAAGATGTTACAAATTTATATTTAATTTTTTTCTGCAAATGTGATATCATTTTTGAGTGTTATGTAATAAAACATTAACTGGGTTATAGAAAAGTTACGTTTACTGTTTACTTAGTGTTACGTAAATGTTAATTTAAGTCCTATAAAAATATTTGCAAAACACTTGTTGAGCTAAAACATATGTTTTATACTCACGGAGTAATGATCTTTAAGCACTTTGGTTATGGCACGACAAGTCTCCGAAACTATCTCTTCAATGGTTGTCCAATGTATACTGGTCAGAGAGACTCCGAAATCGAAATGTTTAGCCTGGACAAAAAATAAAGTAATTTTTAAGGAGTGGGCGAGGGGAGGGGCTAAAATATATATCAAGAAAACATAGGGATGCATTTTAAATGAATACGAATAGGATGTACACACAGACCTTCTATCGATGCGCTGCCGGAAAATTGAAAACAAAATTTGAGTAGATTTTTCACTGGATCGCCGTATGTGGAAGAGTTGCCAGGTATTCGCTGTTCGCGTAGTAAAAACCAGGGTTTCACTCAGTGACTTATATTACGCTGCGTTTGACGTCTTAGTCTTATTATATGTTACTAATCGAGTGTTTTCGTGTTGCCTTAGTATTTGTCTGAAGGTGGCCGTATTGGCAACCACCCGAAGGCCAATACCAAGGCAATACAAAAACACTCGATTCATAATATTTTTTAGTAATAGACTGGAAGTTATTTCCATGCAGGCTGTCAAGATGAACAGGAGGTATGTTTTCAGCAAGCCGCAGCATGGTCGCCCTCTGAACATTTTATCCATGCCTTAAACAAATTGACGTCCGACCTTGATTTCCTCTCTGCGTTGTTGTTGTTTTATTCTGGATAAGTAGAGAAATTTCTTCCTCTTTCACTGGCCTAAAACGGCAATCGGATTTATTTACAGTAGTTTTTGTTTTCTTTCAACTCTAATATCCTGTCAATAAAACCTTGTACAACGCGCTCTGCAATCGAGATCTCGTGCCATTCTACGAGATCTTCAACTCGAGACATGGCTCGAGAGCCGTCGCACTCCATTTTGCGCATAGTTAACTGCAAGAAATCTACTGAGAATTTTTAATCTATATACTATTTATTTCTCTGTTCTATTCTGTTCGCAAACATGTAACCCAATCATAATATGCTGCATTGCAGGTTCTTAGGGCAGAAATACTTGTTAAAAATCAAAAACATAATCGGCACTACATCAGCTCTTAAATACATTCTAAAACAAGATGGTAGCGCCCATGGATGTCAAGGCAAAATGTGATATGGACTTCAAGGTATTTCAAGGTATATTTTATGTATTAGGAGAGTAGCAATCATTATAACAAAACAGGTTGTCGGCGGCTTGAACGTTACCTACCAGAATTATATCTAATATCTCTCTACACAACCGAGTCAACTATCAGTGTCACGTGTCGTTGTTTACAATTTTAAGGACGTGGACAGCAGTGGTCTCCCTTTGTGTTAAAACAACATGTCACTCAATCGTTTTAGAGTTGATTTCTCAACGAATGGCAGTAGGATCAATCTCTATTTTAGATTGCGCGCTCTGGTGTAGACATTTTGATATCAACATCTGCCGTCTGCTTCTGTCAAACTCTGGGACGTCACATGTTAATTGCGTCTTTCCGTCACACTCCGTGAACTCGACCAATATGACTTGAACTCAGCCAATACAGCCCTACGGCTAATATGAACTTGATTCGTGTGCTGATATTACCCAGTCGCGAAGGTCGTATTCGAGTGTTATCACTGTACTAAACTAACATTCTAGTGGAGTAAATACACCCCAGTGCCACCCACAGGGTATGGATGTTTGTTAGATTATTCGTGTTATAAATTTTCGAGTTATTCCCATATTTCATTCATGCTTTATTTCGATCATATTTATGTACAAAGTTGTATTGTTTACCTATTGCAGGGTGTCTTTTGTGGTGCTTAAATTGGCGCCAAATCTGGTTCCACTACTAACGGGCAACTGGAACTTTACCCCGTGACTTGTGTTCATCATTGAAATGCGCTAGTCAAATACGGTTACATGTATAACGGTCTATGACTCAAGCTGACTGAACCTGATTCGAGTCGAATACAGTCTGGTCGCAGCAAAACTCCCAGTGCATACCGGCCTTACCGTCGAAGAACGGTCACCGGGAAACATTTTGTAAGGTTCGAGTGGTTTATAACCTTCATTGCTATAAAAGACAAGTTGACGAATTTGTCCAGCCGTAAGATTTCATTCACCAAAAATGAATAAATAAAAGTAAAAGCAGTGTCACACAGGTCAATACAGGGTCTTAGACACTTTTAAAAAATTTCTTTCGTGCTAGAAATTGTCAGGAAATTGTGATATTATATATAAATATATATTAATAGGGTGTTGTTTGTTAACGATTTACCTTCTCCATAACACTCGGCCAAATCCCTGCTGCGCAAGAAAGTTGCAATATCTTCATCCATGTGTAGACCATTGGTCTTAATGAGTCCCCTTTCTTGGTATTAGATTATGAAGATTGGAAGTGAGATGAACATGCAGCCGATGTCGAATTCTGGACTTTCTAGTCAACGTCCTCGCCATTCAAAGGAACTCTAATTCGGAGCCCATGTATCGAGTCCCACGTATCTAATTCGGAGCTACTGTAAGTCCCACGTAGCTAATTCGGACTATTTATTCCACGACTAACAAACACAAGCTGGAGGTCAAGAAATTTGATCCAAATGTTCGTCCTTTAGGGATGATACATGCCATAGTAAATAGACAAGACATGAATGTGTGGTGGAAGGAGGGGGGTCCGAAATGTTAATTCTTTAATTTCAAACGGTAACTCTACACGCTTATGTCATTTTGCCTTTAGACAGTCATATTTATGTCATTTTGAGAGAGGCGTGGGGCTCATTTCTATACCAATTTGCACACCAACCGCTGTTCTAAGCACCCTTTGTCATTCGATTGAATTTTAGTGGCTTTCTTGTTCTCAACAGACAGAAGATCCGGTTATCTAATCCAATCAGATGTAGGCTACCCCGGGATTCAGCAATGGGAGAGTCGATGACTGCTTGGTTAAGGTCTAAGACGTCCATTTAAGTCATGGTTAAAGGGGATCTTCCCGAGAACACGATTGAGATTAAATGGACTGGATACTAGTGAAAATGTCGGACCGTTTTGTTGTTCTAGACTAACATGGGCCGTCAAACATTCGGACATGAAGCAGAAACCGTACACATTTTTGGTCACGAATTCGGCTCTCATTTCAAATAAATCCACTTTTGAGTTTGATTTTGCCTGGGTTTACGAGATCTTATACTGACAGATCCTTTGATTTCGAAAGAGCGTTCAAATCATTCCAAAATTCCCCACTGTTTAAAGTTGATCGACAACACAATGTAATCTGACAGCAGATTGCATCCCCATCCTGATCTGAACTCATATCGGATTTTTAGTTTTAATGTTTAGTGGGAAAGAACGAATGAAACACTTGAAAATGTGTTTGTAGTACCTTTGTTTGCCTTCGAAGGAATGTCGTCAGGTTCGCTTGTGATCGGTACATCAAAGTCGTCCGCTCGCTGTTCACATGGTGCTTCGCTGACGACAATTGGCCTGGGTTTTAAGGGGTGTTGCATGTATTTTTGGGTCAGATTTGACCACTGGGAACGTCTAGATATCCACATGCCCGTACCCCAAAGGAATTTAGCCTGGGTTTGCGAGATCTTATACTGACAGATCCGTTGATTTCGGTTACTTTTTTAACATTTATTTCGTTCCTGTCCAAGATATCGGACCTTCTTGAATCAAATGCATCTTGTATTTCCGGAACCTTGTTACCACTTGTGCCTGGCGACTGCTCGGCAACGACGGGAAATTTCCTTCCAAACAACCCAAAAACGGTGTTGTGTCAGAAGACGTACGTATCACTGGACATTTGGATCTCTGCCAGCAGATCTCCCTCGGTCGGACACCCGTCTCCAGCTCCCAAATCCTTATTCATAGATCCTTGGCCAACATTTGATGTTCCCTTTAGACGACAGGGGACTTAACTGTCATCTAGCTGTGTGGACGGGGATCGTTTAGCGGCCCGTCAATCATCCATACTCAACCTAAGAATCCAGCCAGATTCCGATCAGGGATGTTACCTGCAGCCATGTTTTAATCCGATTGGGTTCCAGCTCTGTTGTGTACCGATTCTTGAACGTCTGAATCAGCTTCCGGTTTGTTGGGTTTAGGAATTTGAGAGTCTGAACATGATCCAGTCCAGTTCGCAGGAACACCTACTTCATAACTGTGAATCTCAGTCAATGTGTTGCCGCCAGAGGCTGTGGTCCTTTTGATCGTACATGTAGAACCCGGGGCCTTAGAATAGTCTTCAGTCTTAAAATTTGGGTACTAAAATTAACCCCAACGTTCTCTTTCTCTTGACCTGGGCGTCAGAGTAAGTATCAGATGAATTGTATGCCTCAATGTAGTTTCTTGTATGGATCAAACTACAGCCATTGATTCAAGATTCAAGATTTATTGTACGAACACCCGAAAACGTGTTACCAAATGTTTCCGAATAACACTAACAACTTGTTCGCCAACATCGTACATGGTCAACATGATACCGACAATATTGTCAGTGTGACATGGTCAACATGATACCGACCATATTGTCAGTGTGTACAGGGCTTTTATGTTTAGCAATAGATCGACCATGGCACTGGGCTTTTACAACTATATATAATTTGAGATCTTGTTGTTTTATTTTCAAATTACTTAGAAGGAAGATTTTCCCATAATAATAAGTGTTATTATAATGTTAACCATACCATTGTTTTTCTATGCAGTTCCCAAGCTGTGGATAATACTGGATAAAACCGTGATCAATCGGAGTGGCATGACATATAATCCATCAAACAATAATTAAATTCTGGCGTATTAATTTTATTGGCATATACTTGTGTTCTTTACTCTTGAACGGGAGTTAGCTGTGAAAATGCTTATGTTTTTTTTAAAATATATTGCTCATAATTTTCTAATATTGCAAATAGAAGCTTTTCCATTATCTACCCCTAGACCTGGGATAAATCGTTCTGCGTCACAGTTATTCTCGCAATTCAATGGACGCAATGAATGTGTTTGTGTCAGTAAACTTTCTTACTCCTTCGTAACCACAATCTGAATTCATAACATTTTATCCGCTCATGTTACACTAACTTTAAACCAATTAGAGTTGTAACTGTATTGTAGTATATTTGTTCTGTAAATACAACACGCTGGAACTGAAGGATTTTCCCACATAATAATGATGTTACCCTTATCCTCACTGTCCCGTCTGTCGCGTTCCCTCGATATTACTGCAAAAAACATGGAAGGAACAGTTTAATGACTTCCGTAATTGGATTTAAATTCCCTCAAATTTAGCGTTTTATCATTGACATTGTGTCCACGGACAAATCAATTACGTCGGAAATTATTCTATAATCTGTCGAGAAACGACTGTTTTTCACATTGCTGGATGATAGATTTGATGAGTAAAGCCCCGTCCTCACTATCAAACATCATCCAACATGTGTTGAGTCAACACCGGTCAACTTAAGTTGAGAGCTATTGAGGACCCGTCCACACTGTTAAAAACATTTCTCAACAACGGTCAACTTTGTTGGACGATGTTCGCTCATGTTGAGAGTATTTTCTACAGAAATTGGGGGGAAAGTTTGCTCTTCTTCTCAAATCTATGGTAAAAATGAAGACCGAACCGAAAAAGCAGTTGGCATTAATGCTGGTAATTGTCGCTGAACAGCTCCGCGTTAAACGTGCTAGAAAAAAGAAGCGCATTTGGGCTAGAGAATGGATCCGAAAGAGTGAAAAACGTGCGGCATATCACTGCCTCCTCAAGGAACTGAGGGTGTCCGATAAGTCGGGCTTTCGGAACTTCTTGAGAATGAACGAGGAAGCCTTTGAGGACTTGTTGACAAGGAAACTATCTCCCCGTGTACCCAACCCCTTTCTTTTCCTTTTCTTTTGTTGTTGCAGTCACGTGTTGGTCAACTTCATCGAACAAGTAGAAAAAGAATTGACATGCGAATTCTTCCTCAACAACGTTCGACCTTGTTGAGTCGTGTTCGGGCTTGTTGAAAAACCCGTCCACACTAGTCAACACGGTGCAACTTTGCGCCTCAACATGAAGTTGACCGGTGTTGAGTCAACAAATGTTTGATGATGTTGGATAGTGTGGACGGGGCTTAATGAGTTGGATGAATCCAGGATTGCAAGCATACACAAGGAAACCAGGGGCCTCCGTGGCTCAGTAGGTAGAGCGATGGACGCTCAATCCAAACAGCCTTCCACCAATGGGTCTTGGGTTCGAATCCCACTCAAGCAAATACAAAATTGGAACATTTTCTGACTGGGTTTTCACTCGAACGATCTATGTGGGATGGTTGCCAGTTACCACCGGAAGGTCGTGGGCTTCCTCCGGGCATAGAGCCCGGTTTCCTTCCACAATAAAACTGGCAACGCCGCCAAATAAGTGAAATAATCTTGAACGCGGCGTAAAGCACCAAACAATCACTCCGTAATCGAAAATGCTATTTAGATATAAATATAGAATACCTAATGTAGTACGTATGTACATTATATTTTCACATGTTTTTCGGCCAATGTTTCCGCGGGTGTATTATCTTACCTTCATTAACACGTCGCGCATAAAATATCACATACCTGTGTAGCCCCTATGTTTTATCATCTTCGAAAATTCGGATGAAATACATTGTATCACTGGTTTGTCTTTTATGTGACAATCTGTGATAGGTCACAGCTGAAATATCACGGAGCACAGATCACTGAAGTCAATATTAAGTCTTTGATGAATGGATTCTAAAGATAGTGTGGACACTAATATTTCTTTGGGTCAAGGGTTTTGTTGGAGATAAGATAAGAACATATCTTTTAATAGCTAGACTAAAAGCGTGCTTAAAAGGTTTCATATTTGAGATTTCCTCCAGTCGTGTCTCGACTGAATTGACTTATCTGAATGTACTTCTGATATTCAAACAGATTTATCTTTCTCCAGAAACCCTATAAAATGGTCGTGGGCGGATGAATCTTATTTCTATCAGAGGAATTACCAATATAGCACATCAAAGTACATGTGACGGGATTTATATTGAAACAAAGTATGATTTGAACCATGCAAAAAGGCGTCTTTAAGGCGAGGTACACATCTCTAATTTCTCTGGGCTAACTCAAATACATGTATTTGTGAAACATGTCGCTATTTTTGTTTTCTGTATAGCGTTATGGATGTCATTCTTTAGTGGCCAAAATGATCCCACGACACGACATTATTTGCACTCTTGTAAAGTAAAAAGTGCTTTTAGCATAACTCTTGTTTCTTGATAAAATAATAAATGACAAGTAGATATTATGTACAAATTTTGATTTTTAAAACAGAGTAACATAAATCCACAGAAGGAAATCCTGTAAACACACCGGTTAACTCTTTCCCAGATAGAATAATTCATAAATCAAAGAAATTACTTGATCATATATCTGTACGTCAAATCCTACTCGTACACAACAATCTGATATTTGTTCCGCATCAGAATATAGTTCGAAAAAAATGTTTCCGGAGTATTTTACTGCATTTCGCTTCATTCAAAAACTGTGGATCAAATCACCCTTTAACTGGTCAGAAAATTCTAAAAGTTTTCTAATTGAGCTCATGTAGCCAAAAGTTACATTTAAACTTCAATATGTATTTGATATTGTACACAAAGACGACAGTGTTTGCCTGCTTTTTAGTCATTTATGGACTTTTTGGAAAAGGTTTAGTCACGTTCAAACTTGACCATTTCCAAAGTTTGACCTATTTTGCGTTCGTGGAAACGTGTCAAGTTATAGTTGTGTTGATCTATTTATCAATAAGGAATTATTGGCATAATCAAATGCATTAATTTGGCTGTGGTGTAATATGGTAAATAACAACAGTTTTTTTTATCCAAAGCCGAAATTATGATTTGAATAAAGTTCTAAAGCTTGGGAGAAAATCTCATCTCACGTTCATCCAAGGGCTTGAGTACAGGTATATTCAACTACTTATTTTCTAATATGTGGTCCAGTTCCGACTGTGCATAAACAGGTGACATACCGACAGACACACAGAGAGAGTGTCTTATAGAACTGCTGGTCGCATTTACAAAAAAAACATTAAAGGCACACTTGCCGCGAAAATCCAGAATACTGTTTATATTAAAAAAAAGCATTGGGCGGTTTTCTGTATTTTTCACAGACAGAAGAAGTTAGGCACTTTCTATTTTTTTTTAGCAAAAATAGAAAGTTTTGGCAACATTTAGTATTTTTAATTTGAAATTGAAAATTAGATTTATAAGGTAAACAAACCCCGGACCTGAACACGCCACAGCCGCCCTAATGTTTGAGTAGTGTGAGTGATCTAACGGCACAGTATAATTTCACGTACTTTATCTTAAGAAATACAGACGACGATCGGGTAAGAGTGACTAGAAAAAAGCCTATCGATGATTTGTTAAGTGTAAACCCAGATAAAAAGGTCTGACGTGAAGGTAATCCAACCACTAAGTTAACCGACACTGATCGTTGTTGTAATCAGTCTTCGATTCTTCGTTTGTTTTTCACCTCAATTTCTACATTCTAAACATGTTTTATGTGTCTTATGTTTAATTTTAGTGATTTTATTCGTAGTAAGCTTATGTAAATTGGTTTTATTATCAAATGTTCAACATGCTACGGTGCAAATGGGCCTTTAAAACATGTACAAGTAATGATCACAAAAGTAGTGCAAAGAAAATATAAATCAAGAATAACTTACAGGGATAAGTTGTAGAGAAATGGAAAACTGCAATCCAATAACTCACAAAGTTCACTGATAGCAGAAATAGCAGTAGGTTCGATGATCTAAACTAAAATTCCACTGAATAAAATTCTGGAAGCACACTGTTTAAGTCGTCACCCAGATAGCAAAATTTACAGATCACACAAATGACTCCGATACTAGTAAAAGTTCGCAGGCAAATTGCATACAAGTTATCTCCTATCAAAGCTTACATGAGTAGTTGACAACGAGCTGATTTTTTGGCAAATTACACCCATTTAATACATACCCAGAAAATTTTGATTACGTTCAAATCTAAAATTATACAATTTTAGAAGGTTTATATATTTTATCCTCTTGTATAAGAAAAGATCGCCTCGGCGCTATGAGGTTTATGAATTTTCTCATTTCTGGAGTTTTACTAACCTTTTGTATGCCTTTCCATCATTTTCTGTGGTAGGCAAAACGTTACAAAAAAGCCAAGTTGACAGAATAACGTGTTTTTGGTAAACCATTGCGACTGACACAGTTTCTTTTATTGACAACATGTCTGGTGAAAAACCATCTCCGGCAACTGCACCTTGAATTTCGCTCGTGATAAATCAGTCGGCAAAGGGTGTTTTCTTTGCTCTTATACCTCGATGTTGTTTGAAAATGACCTCTGAGACTCGTGTGAAGTTTAATGTACACAGTTAATATTTTTAACAAATTATGCCGGGTTTTGCTGGGGGCAGTCAAAGTAAGTGTTTCTTACCTGGTCCATATTTATAGTACCAGAGGGTCGATAAGGGAAAGCACTCCATGTGTCCGAGACTGATTTCTTCTTATATTTCTAGTAAGTTGAGGGTCAACGAAAAATCGTAACAAACCTACATGTAGGCGGTGTGACCTTTTGAAACAATGATTACTGTTATGTTCTAAGCGCAAATGAAAATGAATTTTTGGTATTGCCTTCCTTAAAATTCATATCTAAATATAGCATTTCCGAAATCGTGATACTACTAAGAAGCCTGTGCTATGACGTATTTCTTCTTGATTCATGGTACATACGATAATCTTCATGGTACATCCGATAATCTTATTATTGACGTGTATTAATAATAGGTCCATTATATCAATTTGATTGAATAAAAAAGAGAATCAATTTGGATAGAAGACTTCATTGTGCAGCTTGTGAAACCACAACTTTCAAATAAGTGTCATTTTATCAATTTATCCTGCTATCTAGCGTTTTCTGATTGTTTCTCAGAGATGGGTAGCTTGACAGTTTCTCAGTCCGAAACAGGCCTTTCATCGATGCGTCATGGATTCGAAGACCCGATCGACGTACTTAAACGAGTTACCAGGTACTCGTCAAAGATCGAGGTTTTTTTTCTCGAGACAAAGAGCTCGATTTCCTCCACCAATAAACCTGGTAACGCCGCCATTTACTGAAATACTCTTACTAACAGAGGCGTAAAACAACACTGGATCATTCTAATATGGCAGGCGTATGTTATATTTATTTGTATAGTCTATCTAAATAACATAGATTAAATCTGAAATCCTGTGCTAATAACTAACCATTCTTTCCAATAGAAACTCAATACGTTTAAACCATAATAGCGGTAATGGCAATATTAGTTTGTGCTCATTTTCAAACGAACTTTGACTTATCTGCCCTTAAGTTGAATCATTCGATTTATTGGTTGATGTTTTACGCCGCACTCCAGATTATTTAACTTACTTGGCGGTGTTGTCAGGTTTAGTGGGGAGGAAACCGGGCTGTTTTTTTTCAGAAGAAAACCCCCGATCTTTGGCGAGTGCTTGGCAATTCTTCCACATACGGAGACCAAGTGAAAAATTTAATCATTTGAAGCTATACCTGGCTTGTCCCGAGATGGCTGTAATTGTATTAAAATAAAAGGTAAACAAGGAAGCAAAATATTCAACTGGAGTCTTGATCTGTTCATTACTATTTAAGTATTTGAATTTAATGAGTATGAAATGGGTTAATGGTATTGTTTTCTAAAGGTAAATTTGTGAAAATCGCCTGCCATGAACAGACACCATTACCGATAAATCGGTCATTGCCGTAGACTTTCACAGTCTTCAACCTCATGAAATAGCATGTGTTTATTTTATTATAAGAACATATGATTGGGTATAAAGTCTATATACCGCTTTTTTATACCCCTTAACACAATTAGAAACTTGTCTCTATGGCTATTGAAGAGACGAGTATTTACCCTGTGTTCGTGTGTTTTAGTGTTCATAAATATATATATTATTGGATATCTTGCTATATTATTACTAACCATCAAATTACTCCAAAGAAATACTATAGCTTTCCCAATGGGATACATGTTATTATTTTCCGAAGGCTGTAAATGATCCGAGACAAAATCTTAAGTGGAGGAATTGCGCTTCAAGGGATCGCTGCTGTTATTCAGTTTCAATTAGTATATAAGCTTGACTCTGATTTTCGTTTAAAGGAGAAGAAAAGGAAAAAACTAAGTAAATACAGTACAGGCGCGACACATTTTCCTTTCTAACGGTACCAAAACCATATTTCTACGATTTTTCCTCGCTCAACTGTGCTATAAGAAAGTTAACAATCGTTATCAGAGAACGTCTAAACTGACTCGGCAGCCATCTTCACAGCAGAGCTTAGCTGTGTGTCTCGACCGGCCAATCAGCATACGCCTGGCCACCTGTCACTCACTAGTGTAAGAGAAATTGGTCAACTCTGAAAGTCTCCCATTTAAACCTAGGTTAATTTTGATCATTTCGACGCGCTAATAAGAGAAGATAAACACTCTAACAGCTCTGAAATGTACACTGGCTAGTAAATCAACCTTTTGGGAAGACGTGACAGGCTGCTATGTTGTCTACGCGACTTGTGGAGATCGTTGTAGAATTTTAAAAAAAGGTAGTCTTAACGCTGACATTGCAGGTTATAACCATACAAGATATGATAAGCTCGCAAGGGAAGTATTCTACTAATACTTTTTCCGGTCAATTTCAAACCGTCAATGGCGCGCTCCACTGACGATCGAGCACGAGCTTGTCGGGTAGATTCATTTTCATTGTATTTTCACACCGTAAACCACGTGCAAGACTCACACACATGAATATGGTGGTCTATGGGAGCCCGTTCGATACGATTGCATGTTGTTTTTTTTGTTTTCTCCTCTTTTAAGAGAAGAAAGGTTGATATGTCTTCATGTTCTCAAAATAAAAGCGTCAATGTTTTTTTGGGGGGCAATGTCGATTATACATTTGTACTATAATACTTCAATTCTAACTAATCTCTATCTGAATTGAAATTTTATTTCCATGGCTTATAAGCTTTTGTGAGGGGCCTCGGTGACTCTGTCAGTTAGAGTGATCGCCCTTCAGCCTGACACAGGCCTTTCGTCTATGCGGCGCAGGTTCGACCCCCCCCCCCCACACACACACACGCACACCCACACACGCACACACCAAATACAAATTTAATTGGAATTTTTCATTCAATCGACGCAAGTGGAAGAGTTGAAAGGTACTCGCCGAAAAGATCGGTTTTCTCCGAGCAAAAAGCCCGGGTCTCCTCAATTTTAGCAGCCCATGCCACTTTAATGGGGTTTATAAATATTAATAGCTGTGCATGACCTGAAACAATCATACAGCTTGAGTGATAAAAATAGTATGCCAATTTGGGGGTAAAATAACACTATGGTGAAACGACGGTAAGGTAATGTCTTTATTTAAATCATTTAAATCAGATTACGATGGTCTTACAATAGTTATGCCCTACTTTATGATGCCTTGACTTGGTCACAGTTTACCATATTTTATCACGGATTACTGCACTTGTATTACTGTTTCCGGGGTAAGTTGGATAAACGAAAATATTGTAATTTGATCCATAGTAAAGTAAGGTACATAATGTTAAACTAGTGAGATAAACTGTGAACAGTTTTACTTCCAATTTAGCAAGAATCGGTCATCTGGAAGCTACTTGATGGATCAATTCTAAAGACAACATGACACAGAATCATCTTTGGGTCAACGGGTTTGATAGAGGGATAAGTATTATCCATGGTATTAGAGAGTTGTTTGTGTTACCAGCAGAAATATTTTTGTGCTGAAAAAGTTCCGTTCTTGAGTGAACTGATAATATAAATTCTGACATATCTAAGGAGAATCATTCATTACACAATAACATAATGATAGATTTATATCGTCCATTTTGTGACGGGAAGTAATTATTAGACACTTCAGTTGATGGTTAATTTATGATGTTAATATCTTCAGGTCATAGAATGTATACTCATGTTATGAGGTTGTTAACGTCTAAGTGACGATGTATGATGATTGGTTATACGAGATTGTCTCTGGCAGCCAAGATATATGTGAACCGTTTCATTATACCTGTCGAGACATCACATCGTCATTCCTGGTAAACTGAGGAATATAACCAAGATTGAAGAGCGAAGCATTAAGTGGGACATCTTTGCATTCATCCATCATTTTGCATGTATCGTGTGGCTAAATGTGTGTAAAAGATGGCTTTGTTTTTGAAAAGGTAGTTTGTATTTAGTGAGTAATGTTTCCGTCTACACTCAAACGCCACGAGTTGTTGAATGGGTTATGTAACTTTTCGAATATTTTTCCCGACTTCTTAATAAGCTGATATCACTTACACGGCTCTCTGGATGCACTGTAAAACGTCAACAAATCACTTCGAAGGCCCAACGTAACTAGCTGTCTTAAGTTGGAAATGTTTAAGCATGTGTATTCCTTTAAATAGGATCAGACACAATCGCTTACTGACCTGAAAGGATTCCCGCAAACGTTTTTGTGTTATGTTTCTCAGGACAATAAACAGAACGTTATATCAGCTCTAAATACCGAGAACTAAGTATACTAGCCATTTATAAATTAGGTTACGAATTACCTTCTTGTTTTGTTTTAGACAAGACAAAGCCAAACATACACGACAGTTACGTGTAATAAGACCTGATCATATATCGCTTTCAGTCACAATAAATCAGACGGCAGCACTCATACCATTTATTCACTCAACCAAAACTACACTTCTCTTATCCAAAACACACACACACTTCTCTCCGCTAGCTCTTAAATGATACTTGTAACTGCAAGTATGGGGAAGAAACAACTTGTGTACACGCTGATTTTTTAAATAAATAAGTCGTCAGTAAAAAAATCAAACAGGAAAAGTGTTATAAAAACGGGTCAAGTGCTTCTGGGAAGCTGAATGGATCATTGCATACTGTCAGTTTGATATAACTGTGTATCTCTGGTGTTTACTTTGATTTCTGAAGAGGTTTGTTTTCAATTAGAGCCTCAAATAGATCGATATAGCCCGTGTC
This sequence comes from Lepidochitona cinerea, assembly GCA_963971465.1. NCBI lineage: Eukaryota > Metazoa > Mollusca > Polyplacophora > Chitonida > Tonicellidae > Lepidochitona > Lepidochitona cinerea. The sequence goes on along the minus strand of OZ020560.1, from coordinate 9,537,440 downwards.
ATATCGATATAACCCGTGTCATATTGTTTCTATAACTCAATTTATTTAGCATTCAGACACTAACCTCTGTTACGATCATTCTATTGTATTTCCACACAGTTTATTCGAGAAGGAAATGAAGATATATGCAAACTACAGCTTTATCTTGCATAGCTGTTTATCTTCGCTTTTATCGAAAGTGAAGTCTACTTGATTCTGCCATGGCACATCCAAACTGTGTACTTACGGGAAGATTAAATAGTCAATTTCGTATCTGAAAAACTTTTACAATCTATACGTAGATTACAGAGGCACGTAAGCTTTTACTAAACATTCAAAAACAAATCCAAAAAACATTTTGCAAATCATTCAATTCTGTAGGCCATAAAATATATACAAACGTCGCTTTTCAAAACACATTGTCTTCTCAAACCATATTGTTGATGTTACATAACTGCAAGTGTTTATTAAGAAGTAAAATACTTTGATTATTAATGATTTCCAAAAGCTCTTACTAAAACGGAATAACGGAAGAAAATGTCTGACTTTATTAATATTAATGCTTTGTTTTCAAAGCTTAAGAGCTTTTTAATAAAACATGGCGAATGAACACTCCATAAGCTGACATAGCGTAAGGAATTAGAAAAAATAGACGACATACAATATTACAAAAAAATAGATTTAATTGACAGGGGGAGGGGGGGGGGGGTAGATTTGTCGGGAGAAACGTGATAATGGACATTTTCCTCCACCCGAGAACCTAAAATTCCTTCAGACGCTTACAACAGCTAAATTTAACAACAGAGTGAATCAGTCAACTGTAATGAATGCCGTTAATGCGCCACATCATCAGGTATAAGATGTCAGTAGCTAATTAACTTTTCCTTAAATTTAATGGTTTCCGAAGAAACCAGGACGGTTTGGAATCATGAGCCCCGTCAACCATATGTTGTTTAAATATTTTACCCGCGTGTCGGATGGGTGAGTGTGTTGCAAAGATTTTTTTTATAAAACACAGGTGAGACGATTGAAAAGGGAATATATCCGGCTGCCTATATTGTCCAAAACAATTAGACAGAAATGATAACAGAAAGTGCTTCAAGGTTGCCACCAAAGAAAGCGTTTCTATGCAACATTTACCACACTGAAACAATAACTCAGTTCTATTCGGTCAGCATGGCTTCAGTGTTGCACAATGATTGACGTGCAATTGAACAACAGCATGTAACCATCACATATATCAACACTATATGTATTACCTATATTTTTAACACTGTAATTTTTTTGCTTTGTAGAAAATATCATGAATGTTCGTGCGAGGTACACAGACAAACAAATTGATAGGTCTAGTTTGATAATTGGTTTTGTTGGCAAACGGCTAGATGAAGTCTGTGAACACGAACTCATGGACAACGGCTTGATGAAGTCTTTGAACACGAACTCATGGACAAATACACATATAAGCCTAAGTCCAGGATAAACAGTTATAAGTTGGACATTGAGAAGTTCATTTTCACTGACAATGAATGTCCGAATGTTCGGGCAAAGAATGTCAGCTTTTCGGAGTTATTGAAGAAAGGTCACACCCAACCTTCCCACAGTACCAGCATACAATATCAGTGAGGGCACCAGAGCAGCTAAAGTCAAGGCTGCTTAAATATAGTAGAAAGCTCGACACTGAGAGGGCTGTGTTAGAGATGGAGTAAATGAAATCAAGCCAAATGATTTCATTAACTCTCGATTGTTATTTCCACTGTGGCACTCTTCTTGATGTGTGCATTGCAGATGTTGCCTCCGTGTTAAACTGAAAAACGAAGAGACGAAATTAAATTGATGGTTTTCCTTTTCGCCTAACGCCGGAACACACCAACACAAATTGCAATGAAAAAATGCCAATAAATGATAAACAGAAATAATGGTTTACGCTATTACGCCTTCTAGCAAGTACAATGAATTTTACTTTTCTCATTAAAGATCATAGGCAAAGGATGAAAATATATTTTAATGGAATAGGCAGTTGTGTTCTTTAAGTGTTAACTTAAAATTCTGCGATGTTTTTACTTTCCCAACGTAAGTATTTTGGCGGGAAATGAAGATTTAAAATGACTGTTTTTACCAGCGCTTTTAATCTTTACTCGCTTATCTCCCTTAGCTATTGTGACGTCACAGAAGAACAGTATGTCTTCCGTCATAATAGAAAAAACAAGTAAGAGCGCGGCTGAGTTCGAATGAAATATGGTTTTGTGTGCGGCGTATAATTGCAATGTGAGATCGGGTGATAATGTACCGATGTACTTGTTTCCAAAGGACCCCGACATTTGTAAGTTATGGGTGGATAAATACTGGCCATCCAAACATTCAAAGTTGTGTGTTCGACATTTCAAACCAGAACAGTTTGTAATGGGTCCAGACTTGGCAAAAGAGGCCGGATTCCAGAGAGTGGCGCTCAATGAAAATGCTGTACCGTGTATTTTTGACTATTCAACTCCTTCTAAACGCAGAAATTAGGATGTTCGGATGTGTTCGGATGAAATTCGACAAAAGTATACGAGATCGTCCAACGCTAGGATAAAGAGGCGTGCAATAGAGGTAAGTTAAATGGAATTTATGCTGGTTGGCAAAATTGGTTTAAATGTGTCGAAATAATGTCAGACGTTTATAAGGGCCTACTAGCCCAAAACTAGGCAAGATATTTTTCTGAGATATGATCTTGGGAGCTGTCATTATTGTATTTCAGTGTAAATTTATGACCAATTCCGTCTTCACATGGGTAAAAAACCGATCGCTCCCTCTAGTTGACATGTTATCGTTGGTACGTGTAGGCCCTACTCCGCTGTAGTAGCTTACTAGTAGTCAAAAGTGGCTTCTTACGTTATTATTCATAATGTTAAACTTTCATTTTGCTTTTAGAATTTAGAGAAATTCCAAGTCGAAGAGAATCAAGACAGATCCCAGGCTACATTGCCTATACCGGTTGTGGACAACCAAATGACGACTTCGACTGCTGTTCACAGTTTGCCACAGGAGACCAACTCAATCACCCACAAAGTCAAGCACGATCCCTAAGGCTCAACAATATAACAGTTTCACACAACCCACTTATGGTTTAATTGTAAGTTCTTTTATAAAACATGATGGTAGTATTAAAGAAAACTGTGGAAAACTTTGTACAAACTGACAGAGAAATAATACCTGGTGTATATTTTGGTCGCCAAGATGTAAACGTGTCATTATCATTATAATGTGACTGTTTTTCTTAGTTTGTTTTCGATAATTTATCTGATTGATCGTATCCCTCACCCCAAATTTAATGCTTAGACCGTTTCTTCTTCTTCTATATTTTAGCGTAGAAGACATGTTTCTGTGCAAACCGACATCTTTGTGGAAAGACCACCGATAAAAATTAATTCAAGGAGTTTTGGGACCCAGACTGATGAAACCATTTTTCTTAAAAGACGATTTTCCATTACGCGAAGATGTTTCCATTACGCGAAGATGTTTCCGACTGTACAATTGAAGAGAGCCAAACTGACCCAGAGTGGTTTCCCGAACCTGATGATAACAGTCCTGTAAATAACTCCACCATTTACAAACCAGAGCTTGAGCGAAAGTATATTGTTTTTGAATCCTCTCTTAATAAACTATTCAGTCATTGTAGAGTATGTGGAAAGTCAGTTGATTGTGTAAAAACACTGAAGGGAACTTTTCTTTATATTACATGTCGGTGTTTATTTTGTCATGAGTTTTATTCATGGGATAGTCAACCAAAAAATAACCAAATGCCTGTTGGAAACCTCGTTATAGCTGCAACAATATTATTTTCTGGTAGTTAACCCAGCAAATGCTTGACTATGTTTAAACATGCATGTGTTGTGATGATGTCCACCAAAACTTACAGTAACATACAATCAATTACATCTGTGTGGCAATCGCAGCAGTCCAGATTATTAACCAGTTTAAGAGAGGCGGGTATTCCATTGCGAGTCGGTAGAGATGGCAGATGTGATTCACCGGGACATACAGCCAAATATGGGAGATTATGTACAAGAGCTGATGGAGGAAACAAGGAAGAGAAGAGAAAGCTTGGGTTCTTTTTCTAGGGCACGACAAAATCGCGCATTTGACAAAATCCGGCCAATTCCTCTTTCTAAGTCTCAAACACATGTCCTTTCAAAACAAGATGTTATAAAAACACAAATCACAAGATTTTCCCGGTGATTTTCAATTATAAACACTGGAATAGGACATGTTGCTGGATTGTAAATTGTTTATTTAACACAACCCCTTTTGATTTAAATATTGTTTTTCATCCTAGTTGGTACCAAGAGAAAGTCGGTGGTCTGCTTTACTCCCCAAGAACATCACTATGGAGTAATCTTTCGCAAGCCAAAGACAGCAAAGTACTAAACTAAGATTTTGAATACATTTATTTTCCGACAGCAACATCCAGCCAGACTGGGAGCTCAGTCTCTCACTCCGACACAAGCGTCCACCTACGAAATTTAAAGTTCTGCGTTGCATTTCATTGGACCGCCGCCATATAAGTGAAACAATCTTGAATTCGGCATCAAAACATCAATCGTACCACTCCCCCCCCCCCCCCCGCCAATAAAAGAAAGATAAACAAAGGGTAAAAAATCTGATAAGGGGTTAATAGCATCGATCAAGTAAAATGAATTCCATGTACCAGCGAAAAGTGGTGGGTTTTCTACGGGCATAGAGCTCGGTTTCCTTTCCAAATAGACCTGCATGGCAACACGCGATACAGGTGAAATAATTTATGAGCCGTGTGTAATCAGCATTCATTTAGTTTTATACATTGGGGTACTTGAATCCACAATATTCCTGGGACGGAAATTTGTTTCTGATTTTGTCAACTGCACATGATGGAATGACACGGCGATTATTTTTCCCTAAAGTTCCATAGACTAATCTGATAAACCTGCGATAAGCAAGGTGTCTGTATGTTCTGTAAAAAGAAGAGATAAATAGTCAAGCGTAATGAACAATGCAAAATTGACCCCTTCGTATCGATAATACACATAGAAGCATACATTGTTCCAAAGTCCGGTTTGATATTAATGATGATTGATTGATTGATTGATTGTTTGGTGTTTGACGCCGCGCTCAAGATTATTTCACTTATATGGCGGTGTTTCAGTTTTATTGTGAGAGGAAACCGAGCTCTATGCCTGGAGGAAACCACGACCTTCCGTTGGCAACTGGCAACCATCCCACATAGGTCATTCGAGTGAAAACCGAGTCAGAAAATTTTCCAATGTTTTGGACTGAGTGGGAATCGAACGATATTAATTATGAAGAAATAATATTACACAAATATAGTGGGAGAAAAAAGATCTGTGAAAAATAAAATAAAAACACATGTTTGTGATAGGCCTACCCATTGGTTATGATTTAGTCTTACATGTAGTTTTATTTGTTTTGTCTTCAATATATTAGGAAATGTTAATAGAGACGAGAGAGACCACAGACGAGAGATTATTATTAATATAGGCCTGGGCTTATACATTTTTCAGACATGTAAAATGAATTTGAGATTCTGGTGTTTATTATGCCTACTTGTGTATTAATTCGTCGGGCTTTCCATAATCCTCGATGTACTCATAGTAAGAATCCTCAATGACGCACTCATTCTGACAATTCCCTTCGAATCCATGGTGTTCGGTTATACAGTCAACCTTTTCACTCTCAAGTTTTTCAAGTAAACTGTCCACAGATTGGCAACACACTGATTCCAATAGTGTGGGCATTTTTACACATGCTCCACACGTACACCTAAAGTAGAGATTGCATTTATAATGAAATATTGCTAAGCAAGTTAAAGAAAAACACAAAATAATTTTTCAAACAAACAAAACAAATTCTGCCGCCACTTACCACTCTTCCACAGGTGGCACAATCTCTTCAACGGTTACACTCGTGCCTTCCTCGTCGTCCTCGGGGTCGCTGTCAGCCTCGATGTACCGCTCATTTGAGACAGGTTCAAACATATATGGCTAAATATTTATATTTAAATCTATCTCTGGTATTTCATCGTCCTCTAAATCGTCGTTCAAGTGCTCCGAAAAATCCATACAGACGTATTATATCGCTAGCCGTAATGTACTGTTGTACAGCGAGCCGACATCGGACACACGAACCGTGTTCTTCTGTGACGTCACCGATAAGTCAATCAGGGGAGGTAATTCATGCGATGATTTTTTATTTATTATACAGAAAAAAATCTTTAAAATAAAAAAGAGCGGGACTTTTTTCTTGTCTCAAGTATCCAATTAATTTCTAAAACATCATTTCTATACATGACGCAAATTTTCGTGATTTAAATCCTTTGCCTATGATCTTACACAGAAGAGAGAACATATACCCTGTGATAGTTGATTTCACCATTGGTAAACGATAGATGTGACATTATTTCTTACGAAAGTCGCCCAATTAAGTGAAGCTTTACTTAAGACGAAACCATGATGAACAAGCTAAGGATATTACAGCAGACTTTATTAGCTCACATTACAGGGCTGCACAGAGAAATAATCATTCCATAGTATGCGACCTGTGTCAACCTTTTTATGATGTGTACATGCGATTTTGTATTAGGTAGCTGAATTTGTATGTATCCGTGTCGGCGTACACGAAGAATACATTTGCAGACCTTGAATGCACAACTGTAAACGGGATGTTAATTAGTACTGCTTTTGTATAACATCAATAACGGAAGTCAATGAGAAACTCCAGCAAGTCCAAATCGATTACGTCAGAGAAACACCTAGTCAGCGGGTATTCCATAATTAAAAGGCTTCGCGCCTCGGATATTATTTTTCAGGAATTGGTATTTTTCTTATACGTAATGCCCTTATTTAACGATCTCATATCATCCGATGTATGAACCATGATACTTCTCACACCATACAACTGGCAGTAGGCTCGGGAGTTGTCCCTAACAGCGACTACCTACTTCCTGCCAATACTCCAGCAATGTTCTTGGTGGACCCCAATGAACAATATACGAAATGTCAGGAATGTTAATACCCATTCCAAAAGCAACAGTTGCTATAACAAGTCTTATGTTTCCTTCAAGGTCAGCAAATCCACTCACAACCCTGTTCTGGTCCTCCGTTGCCATTTCCCCATGGTACTGAAAAACATCCTTGTCTCAACGCCAGGGTTTCCACTGTAGGCAGCATCCTTTAATTTGTACATGTTTTCTCCATAAAGCATTCCAACAGTGTGAAGACTACTGCAAATAAATACACATGCATATTTTCATCAACAACACTTTCTACCTACATATGGTGCTGAGGCAAGCAGCAGTTCTGGAATTATGTTGAGTTAAAATCTTCTTGCAAGTGAGTATGTGAGAGAAAGCCATTGATCAAAGAATATTCAAACAAAAAACAGTTCCTTTAAAAAAAGCCTTTCAGTAGCAAAAGAAAATCGACAAATTGATCTATACAGCGAAATTAAGTTTTTACAGTTATCTCCTTTTGTCTTTGTAGGGCAGTATTGGCTTTACATTGACATTCACATCTGTTCCGACATAGAGTACAACAGGAACATAGCTGGCAGACACAATCTCGGCTTTTTGTCCACCCCTTGAAGTTGAGACAACTCGTTCGTTTACGCTGTTTCTCGGTATAGTATTTGTCCATCTCTGGCAGCTCCTAAAAGGAGATAACATATACCCTGATACACTTGATTTCACCATTGGTAATGTCCTTATTTAACGATCTCATATCACCCGATGCATGAGCCATGATACTTCTCACACCATACACCTGGCAGTAGGCTCGGGAGCAATGTTCTTGGTGGACCCCAATGAACAATATACAGAATGTCCGGAATGTTAATACCCATAAAATAAAATCGCTGTTTAACGTGTAACCAGTACGGCCCACCAGAATCAAACTGCAGCCTTACTTAAATCGTAGTGTTATAATATGTAGTGTTGTCACCACAGTGAATAATATATAACGAATGTTCAAATTCGTAACACTGCCCCCACCTAACAAATATCATTTGGTCATCCAAATGCAATATGGACAACAGAAGAGATGAACTGCAATTCAAGTGATTTAATAATGAAAACTCAACAGGGAATAAAATGACAATGATGAACTATTTACAAGTCTTCGTTAAGTGCATGTATTCTATGCTCCACCAGGGTTTTGAAGCCATCCAGTTGGTAATACTCGGCCTCTGAGAGAAGCCACTGTAAATATCTCCTCTCACTTGGAAACGCTGCCACAACAAACTTCGCTCCATTCCGCAGGTAATTTAAAATATGCCGAAAGTGGGCCGGCTCCCTGTCAACGTAAAATACAGGAACTTGTCCAACCTTTTCTACTGGCTCAAATGCCAACTTTGGATCCACAAAGATGGAGAGGATAGAAGCTGGATCCGCAGACAATGTGCCCTGAGTGGTCTCGAACCTGACCCCCCCCCCTCCCCCCATATTCAGAATGACCCATGACTGTTGTAGCTTCAAGGTTTTAGCCATTATTCCCCTGATCTTGGTTTAAATATATTTTTATTGTTTAATAGGAGCGCAGTAAGTCAAAGCTTGTTAGTGCGTCTCCTTACACAGGTGTTTATACAGCATGAAAGAATGAAAGCATTGTAATAAATAAGTTATAAACATTGTAATAAATAATTGCAATAAAAAAAGAAATAAAATGAATAAAGTGATGTTGCTCTCTTTGTCTCTGGATCTCTATAGCTGAAGTCGTTTGGTCTCTCCGGGGAATGAGAGAAGAAAAAAAAAATAAATAGATATAAAAAATAAAAAAATATTTTGGCATGAAAATTATTGGTTTAAATATTTAATGTAGGAAGGAAAGAAGAAAAAAAAAAAGGAAACATCAAAAACGATTTGTGGTGGCTACATATTTACCTAGTGCTTTTTGAATATCAATATTTTCCTGAGTAGATTTATTATCATCTCCAGATATTAAAATTTGGGCGTCTTTTACTTCCCCGTCCATGTATATATTTGCTAGTTCAAGTTAAGTCCCCTGATCTTGGTATCATGAGAACGGCGGGCTGTATATAACACTCTTTCTGTCGCCAGGTGTCCCTCCTTCTCCTCTGCAAGGGCGACGAGATTGTCGTCCTCAGTTCCATCGTCCTTCATCGACAGGATGTCGGACAATGTTTTTCTCTCGTCAATATAGACGGCATCAGACTCGGAGCCACGTAGTTCCTCCAGCGGGGTGGCCCTGCAGGTGATACCGTTCTTGGTGGCCAGTACTCGGCTGCAAACAACCTCTTGCCGCCTTGTCGGGGACGCGTTGTCACTTTCCGTTTTCTCGGCATAGACTCAACCCTTCGTGACAGGTTTTCCCCTTCCTCCATAATTTCTGTGAAGATTTTGGTTTTAAATTCCCTTATCTGCTCTTCAGCCTCCGTGCCCGTCTCTCCTGACTGTCTTCCAAACAAAGACAACGCCTCCCCTAGACAGCCGTCATGGGGAGAGTCTTTCCTCACAAACACACGCCGACACTTGCCGCACCGATAGGCCAAGGCCTGCGTGCTGCTCAAGAGCATGTCGGCGTGCCGCAAATTCTTTGCTGAACTGCAGGTTCCGACATATGGTGCACCTCCATGTCCTGAATTTCCTCTGCAAACACAAAAAAAAAAACAGAAACAAGAACATCGTTAGTAACAGTGGAATTCTTTGAATCGTTCAGGTTTACGGCTAAGTCGTTTAGGTCTTTCATCATTATCTAGCAGCACATTTTCAGAAACTATACTGTCGCCAGCAGTCAAATTGCCAGGCTCTGGGTCGTCAGTATGTTCAAGGTTAGAAGGCATTCGGGGAAGTATGTTGAGTCACCGGCTCATCGACAGGTGACTCATAAGTGGAATACTTAAACCAAGTTGGTTGGTTTTCCCCAGTGTTAAACTTTATTCGATCGGGATGTACAACTATCGGTTTTGACTTCAAGGATGGTTGAATCAGAGATGTCACGTCAGTTAAAGATTTAATGACAATGAAAGAACCATGCCACTGTCTGTGCAACTTTGGACTTAATCCCTTCTGTATGTTTGGTCTAAAGAGCCAAACTGCGTCTCCGGGTTTGTACAGTTTGTGTTCAATGTTATGATCATAGTTTTTCTTCATGCGGTCGCTTGCAAGTTTCAGGTTACTTCTGGCAAGTTCGTGAACATTCTCCATACGAACAGACAGTTCGAAGGCATAGTCAGTAAAGAGGTCTTCCTGAACTTTCTCGAGCTCAGGATTACCGAGCATCAAATCAATTGGAAGAGATATCTCTCTGCCAAGCATCATTTAGCAGGGGGTTTCACCAGTGGTGGCATGTACAGATGATCTGTAGGCCATCCATAGCCAGAGGTAAATACTGATCCCAGTCTCTTTGGTGGGAAGCAACAAATGACGATAGCATGTTTTCAATCTTCAAGTTTGTGCGTTCGACCATACCATCAGACTGTGGGCGGAAAGGAGTTGTTCTAGTTTTCCGAGAGCCCAGAAGTTTGCACATTTCACCAAATACTCGTGATTCGAAATTTGTTCCCTGATCTGAGTGTATCTGTCGTGGAACACCGAACTCAGAAACTGCGTGTTCAATCAGCTTAGAGGCTATGGTTACAACCTCTTGGTCTGGATCCCAGACATTATACTGTTTCATAGGTGCCTTTGCGGCCTTTTGCGTGAGGCACATATATCACATACTTTACAAAAATGTATGACATCCAGCCTCAAGCCAAACCAAAAGAAACGATCTCTAACTTTTTGCAGCGTCTTTTGGACTCCCAGATATCCACCTGTTGGGGCACTGTGTAACTCAGTAAGCACCATTTTTCTCAAGGAGGGGGAATAACTAGGTGCCACTGCACTTTACTGCCGTCGTCAATCTCATGACGTTCTGGCCGCGTATCGGCCTGCTTCCATGTAATGATAAGACCTAATGCACTATCTTCCCTCTGTAGTCCGGCAACGTCCGGAAAGAATATGCCATCACCCAAGTTTCCCTTTGACTGAGCTGTGGCCTTGGGCTTCTTATGGCAAATTCTAGAGCAAGGTACGAAATTGTCAGCTTGACAATGATCTTTCTCACGCCGATTCTTTTCCTTCTCTTCAAGCCGATCACAGTGTTTGCAAATGTCATCAGAACATGGTCTGCGTGCCAAGGCGTCTGCGTTTGAATGCACACGCCCCTGTCGGTATTTAATTTGTTATATGCGTAAAGCAATTCCAACCACCTGGCTACTTGGCCTTCCGGGTTTTTGAAATTCAGCATCCACCTCAACGAACCATGGTCTGACCTAACTTAGAAGTGTCTTCCATAAAGATAGTAATGAAAGTGTTTTACTGCCAATACTACTGCCAGTAGCTCACGTCTTGTGACACACTACCGCTTTTCTGCTAGCGAGAAAGATTTGCTGTAGTAAGCTATTACTCTTTCTTTTCCATCTTGTATTTGTGATATGACTGCGCCAGCATGTTATGAACTTTTCCTGAATTATAGGTCTGGGTGATGTCTACTGATATTCTTTTGAGTCTTAAAAGCGGCTACACGCCCCTTTCTCACATGTATGATCCAAATATGAATGTAAGTCGAGATTTCGTGTCTAGGAAATTGAATGGATTAGCTAATCCTACAAATCAACATAACCTTACTTAGTCAAAATGTCTTCCCCAAGTAAGCTAATCGGATATCAAAGCATATATCCTTATAAAACCTGCTGATAAATGCTCGGAAATAATTATTAAATGTATGTCTAGACAGAGTTATGATTGATGAGGTAGAACGGCAGCTTAACAATCCTTTTTACCAAACGCTTGATAAGGAAATTAGGCTTGAAAATGTTGGAAATTGCAAACGAATTCCCATGAAGCAAAAGGCTATATTAGTAAAAAGCACCATGGCTCTTTGGAATTTGACCTTAATTCTATAAACAGGGTACTCTATATTTCGAAAATACTCAAACCCATTGAAAAATGACCCAAGCTTTCAATGCTCCCAGGGCGTCCTATTATGTCGGCTTTTGGTATTGAACGTTGAAGAATATAAGAGCTGATTGATTACTATCTAAACCTATAGCAAATCGACGTGTTAGCTTTACCAAAAATACTAATGATTTGTAACCAAATTATCTTTTCTAGAAATTTCTACTGACTAAGGCCAAACTCCTGCCTGTAAACCTAGTGAAATATCATGGGTTGTGGTTTATTATAACAAACTTATGATTGGGTATAAACGTCTAAATGATAGTCCAGTTGCTTCATTGCTGCCATGTCTTTTTTACTTTTGTAGCCAAGGTACATATTAGGGCTGACAAAAAATATATTTTGGGGTTAAAAACAAGGTACATGGAATAACTTTGTCAAGCTTCAAGCTTCAAATTATTTGTATTTTAAAGAAGGTAATGCTTGTTAAACGCTATGTAAATCATATTTGTTTTAATCCAAATATCACAATGCATTGTCTTTCTGAACAAAGATAGGTGTTATTAAAGAACGTAAACACTTACATGTACAAGCGCAATTAATTGACTGGTTTCACAATTGATGGTGACAAAATGCTTATATTGGACACTCACCTGTCAGTTGCTTTGCCTTTCATTTGCCTGTAATATGCATGTAAATTATTATCCAGGCTTGGGTATTGTATCAGTGTTTATAATCTGTCCTACAAACGTCAAGAAAAACACTGGTTGGTGTAAAGACAATAAACTGACTCACGTCATCTAACACATCGGACTAACAGACTGAAAAATGAAACTAAATTTGGGACTTTGCACGAATACCAAAATATGAGCAAAATTAGACATTAGAATCATCTCCTTATTGATAATGCACTAGTGTTGAAATTAATGGATTTATTTTGGTGTATTTCATCATATTTATACAAAAAAAAACGTTTACATACTTGTATATAATCATTCAGTACACGATAACATAATGATAGATTTATATCATCCATTTTGTGACGGTAAGTAATTATTAGACACTTCAGTTGATGGTTAATTTATGATGTTAATATCTTCAGGACATAGAATGTATACTCTTGTTATGAGGTTGCCCTTATAAAAAAATACCATGCTTTACCATGGATTTACCATGGATTTACCATGGTATACCGTGGTTTACCATGGTTTACCATGGTAAAACTATAGTACTATAATGACCATGGTATATTTACCATGCTTTATAAATTTTACCATGGTAATTGTGTGGCACATGCATGGTATACCATGGTATTTGAAAGTTTACATGGTAAAACCATGGTACAACAATGAGCATGGTATATTTACCATGCTTTATAATGTTTACCGTGGTAATTGTATGGCACATGCATGGTATATACCATGTTATTTGAAAGTTTATCCGGCAGAGTATAGCTTTTACTAGAATCCTGGAAAGACGGGGTGAAACTCCACATGTTATTATATATAACACGCTTTAAAATTGATAACACAGATAAATTATCATCGATGAAACAACATCACAAATAGCTGATCATTAATTTATTTCGAAAACTAGTATCTTTGGAAATTATTATTCACAATGGTTAAAAAAATGTAAAAAGTAGGGTACGGGCCACTATTAATTGAATAAATTATAATAACAATAGAGATACAAAAAATGAAGAAACATAGTATATGTATATACAATATTCAATATGTATGATATACAGACGGTGTATGATACAATACAGACAGTGGAGGCATTAATCACTATCAACTTTCAGTATCTTTAGAATAAAATCTTGATCAGCTATGGAAATAGTCAAGCATTTGTGAATAATTTCTCTGGCCCTTCGAACAAATATGTTTTGCCCTTTTCTTGCATTTGTCATTATTTTGGCTAGATCAGTATTGACAAAATCATCAAATACCCTGTGTCTTCTGCTAGCTACCAACTCAGACAGACAAACAAAAACTTCAATATGACAAGTACACACACCAACACATACACATAACGGCTTACTGGTAAAACATTTTTCTATGATACCAAACACACCATCTTTCAGCTCAACGACTGAGTTATCTCGTTTAAACTGTTTACAGTATGATGCAGTTGAAAGCAAATTTCCGTCCATTAAAAAGCGATCAAACATTGTACATTCTCTGTTCTGTATTGTCTGCCCAAGTAACCGCTGCATCTCCACAGCCTGGGTTACAGAAAGACTACCCTTTATCCCACAACCTAATAAAGTACAAGTGTCTACCTTTAACTTTTGTTTTACAATGTGACTAGTCTGGCTTAACCGATTATATAGTTCTGTCACACTGTCTGGCGCGTTTTCCAAGTGGCTTTTCGCTAATTTAGTTAGGTGTCTGTGTGCCAAAAACCTTGTAACAATTTGTACGGGGACAGCTTGTGTTCCATGAAACATATTCATCAGTTTTCCATTGGCTGATTCAAACAAGAAAGCAGAGCATGACCATAAAGGTCCCCAGTTTTCGACAGTGTCACATAAATGGGTAAGTAGATGGGCATTATAGCTACAATTTTGCTCTCCATACAGGGTTGGTATAAGTACAACAAACTTAGTCAAACAAGATCTGGCTATTTCAATGTCTGCTTGTGCTATACTCTGACCAAGAAGCAAATGAATAGCATGCACAAGTAGCATCCAATGTCTGTAGATTGGGACAGGGGCCAAGTTACTCAGCACAACTGGCGAGTAGTACAAAAGATAAGTCCTCCATTCTGAGGCTTTCCAGTACTTTCGTAGATTAATTGACCTCGGACTTCGTTTGATCTCACTTGGAGGGCGGATACTCAGTAGCTGTTCGTCAATCTGTTGAACTTTTCTACCAAGATAAAACATTCTCTCATGACAGGAACTGTCTAACATCAATTCTGTGAACTGACGCACAACGCCAAGCAATACGCAATGCATGTAGTCAACCGGAAAACTCTTTATTATATCAAAGTCTTCCAGCAACAAGAAAGGACTAGGTCCTTTAACACCAAATCTTGGCTGCCCAGTCTCATGGGCTTCCTCTGCAAATCTAATTGTTTGTCCATGGCTACGTTCCTCAATAGTATCAGCAGTAGTAACATATACCTGTCTGTTTTCCACACGTTCCCCAGGATGCAAACAACAATTACAACCATAATGTCCATTAAACTGTTTAAAATTCTGAAGCATTGGTCTTGCTACAGAGTCACATACACAGAGAAGTGCAGTACATTTGGTTGTATGTAGAACTCCATGCCTATCCTGCCATATTACACCACTGTGTCGAAGAACATTCATTTCCTTTAAAAATGGTTTACAATATGTCTCAATTACAGGCTTGTTAGGTCCAAACCACAATGAGTGTAAAATAATAAACTCTGACCTCTTGTCATATGATACCTCATTCACAGTACAAAACAAAGGCCAGATAGAAAATTTAGACGACTTAAATACCGGCACTCCATCGGTAAAAAATGACAACGAGATGTTATCTTGTTCAGACAAAAATGATAACAACTCAGGGTTGCTTCGACAAAAGTTACCATCAGTCAAATCAGACATACGATTGCCAGTATTAAAAGGTTTGGTGATGTATTTATCAAGGTCATGGTTTTCAAAGAGATCCTTTAGCTGATGAGAAAGAGGTAAAGTTAAAAAGTAATTTCCATCATTTTGTAAACAAGATTTCTCAAAAGTCAAATTACAGCTACAGCATGTACAGTTTACATCTAGCATTGATTGACAATCAGGACAGTAATAATGATATTCAATTTCGTCTTCACTCCCATTGAAGAATTTGTCAAAATAATACTTGCTTTTCGGGACACATCCAGGTACAATTAAATTAAGCAAATCTAGCAAGTCTCTTAAGCCAATACCACTGATGTGGTGCCTTATCACATATGCTAAAGTCATTGCTAACACTTGGGATCTTGACACATCGGATCCCTCATAAATTGGAGTGCTGTCAATGGCTGGGTAGTTTGGCTCATTTTCCGAAGGTGGATGTTGCTGATGATTACCATTATCAACTTCATCATCCTAAAATAAACAATAATAAATGTTAGCTAGCTACAATGTAGTTTCAACAGGTTCACAGTGTCCGTAAGCCTTTTTCAGATTTTTTAAAAATCTGTAGTTGTTAAGCTTATATCTGGCAGGTTTAAAATAATTTAAATTAATGTTAACGACATTTATGCATATTGCATTAACATTGATTTTATCTACATATTATGGTTGTATTTACGAATAAATTATGTGTAAAAAAATATCGTGGCTCACTTAGATACTATGAAATATGTAACAACCATACATTGATTTACCTCTTGAGAAGCTAGATCAGTTGTAAATGCAGTCAAATCGTCGTTTGTGTTGGACAGATCAAGTTCGTCGGTACAGGTAGAAGGTGGAATGTCTGGATGTTGCTGATGATTACCATGATCAACTTCATCATCCTAAAATAAATAATAATAAATGTTAGCTAGTCTCAACAGATAGGTGTTCACAGTATCTATACACTTTTTCCAGAGGCCAGGTTTTTTTAGAAAAAATTGTAGTTACGCTAATCTGCCAGGTTTAAAATAATTTTAAAATTTTGGCGACATTTATGTATATTGCATTTATCATGATTTTATCTATATATTATGGATGTATTTACGAATAAAAATATGTCAACAAATCTAGGGGCTCGCTTAGATACTATGGAATATTTAACAACCATGCATTGATTTACCTCTTGAGAAGCTGCATCAGCTGTATATGCATTTAAATCATTGCTTGTGTTGGACAGATCAAGTTGGTGGGTGCAGGTAGAACTACTTGTATGCATAAGGAGGTTATCCAATTCATCCAAATCTAGCACTCTTTTGCGTCGAGATCTAGTTCTCTTAGGTATCGGGACAGAAGCATTTTGTAGGTATCGCTTGTAACCACGTGTCGACATCTTTAACATATACTGACAACAAGTTGAGTCTTAATAGAATTTATACTAAAAGTACCGCTTCAAGTGTCTATAGGGGGCATCCTTACAAAAAGTAATAACAGTTATAAGCCTTAATGAGAGTATGGATTATCTCTGCAGGACTAACATAATACTCTGGCTGAATGCTAACCAACATTAACCAGGCTTGGGTTCTATAGTAAACTATGAGTTAAACCCACAACAGGGAGTGAAATTAGAAAACACAACACTAACAACAGGAATACTCATTAAACTGAAATAATCCTTATAGCATAATTATCAAGATATACAGTAATGTACACAACATGGTGTCCATTTAAAAGATAATAAACATTTCTAAAGGAAACAAATTGTTTGAAGCAAAACATATATTCCTTATAAGGTTTGTGGATTTCCAGTGGATTTTCTGGGTGAGTGTTAACTTGCAAATAAAAATAGACACTACAAACTTTTCAATAAAAGCAAATTTATGTGGTGTAGATTGTATGAATTAATAAACACAAAAGCAACACATTATCACTGTGAGTGAGTCTGTGAGTATTGTACAACATGATTACTCACCAACACACTATTAGGTGGGATTTGTTGTTCTATGTTTATTGTAGTGATTAACTGTCTAATTCCAACATTTTCTGTATTTTTACATCAATAAATAATAAAATTGTTTAGAGTTAATGATCAGGTTAAAATGTTTGTATTGATGTATAAAAAAATTTATCTGAATAACTTTAAGTAATGGCTTATTTGTTCGATCGCTGGTGGTAACAAAAAACGAGTTGATACGACGAGTAGCCTAACTGTTGATTTATGTAACTTTTTGCTAGGTGGGACAAACGTAAAATTATGTTCAATGTTTGAATGATTCCCTGTTTTTTTTTTTTTACATATAGCTTTATTAATTGAAATGTGCATGGACAAAAATGTTATAATAACGAGACCAAAATGCTTTATTTTTAACACGCAGCTGCCTAGTTTGAGATCTCCGAACTCTGTGGTCAAAGTTTATGATGATGGGTGACCAACAGATCATCATAAACTTTGACCACAGAGTTTGGAGGTCTCCAACTAGCAGCTGCCTTGACCAAGATGACAATAATCAGCTTAAAACATGTGACGTCATGCTCTCTCCGGTCAATCAAAGCTCCCAGAGCGCGACACATGTGGTAAAGCGGGTCATTCCAATATGAACTTATCTCATAAACGGAAAACGGAGTCAGTTAATTTAAATTTAATTTGTATTGCCCCGGTAATAATGTTGCAGCGGATATAAATATGGTGACGCAATGTACAGTATGAACATACATAATGGAAATAGCTTGATCATTTTATCGTATTAAAATGTAGTTGTTGAAAAAAAAATCACTTCTGTACTCCGTACTGCCTTCAGTTGCTGTTTTTGTATAACCCGGTTTACGAAATCGAGGCTTAGCAAAAATGGCGGATTTCACTCTGTTTACCGGAGACTTAGTTTTGAGTTTCGGATATATCTACGAAGATATAGTAAATGTCCTACTTTTAAAAAGACTCTATTTAAAGGGAACAACGTTTATGCAACCAGAGAAAAAACACCTGTGATCAATGGCTGTCTATATTACGACAAGAAGAGATCGACTGCTGAGATCGAGGTACGGATTAAGCGATATACATTGCTCATTAATTTAAACGACGGGCGGTCAGATGGTGGCTTCTTGAAAATATCCTGGCTTGAGTTCTTGTCGGCGTCTACACAGACGTACCTAACATATATAAAGGGAAGGAACTTACCTCCTTCCATTATCGTTTCACGCTGCATAAATCTTACTCATCTAATTATTCCACCCGACTTTACTATCAGCTGACCACTTCTGACAGTCACTATGGCACCGAAACTGGCTCTGTTTGAATTTGTGAATGAAGATAACGCTTTGGAAATAGCAGATTCTTCTAGAATTATTGGATTCCGTAAGGAACAGTTTAGCAACGAAGCATGGGACTTCAAAACTGTATGCCAAGTGCGATGGCAGGGAAAGAACGGTAGAATAGACATCTTTGCTGCAAAAGTATTACGATTTGGTGGTAAGTTTTAGTTTTATCTTTTGAGTATTTTCCTTTTTAGTATTTTCCTTTCATAACCTGATACCATGTGCCCTATATTTGCTAAAACTAAATGAGGATGGTGCAAATTTTTTTTATTTAACAAAAACATAGGTCAGGATCTTGTGATTAAAAAAAACAACATAGTTTCTAAAGATGAACTTAACAGCACATGTCGAATTAGCTACGCTCCGTGAGTCTTCCAAGCCTTATGAATTAAACGAAGTCTTCTGAAATTAATCTTCCAATATATAATAATTGTATCACCTTACCTTGATTTAAACCACCTCGTGTTCTTCCTTGAACACTTGTTGATAAGTACGATTCATAAAACGACCACTTGGCTTGCATATATATTCTAGTTAAAGTCAGTAATTTCTGAGCAGTACCTGTCTCGCTCTTTCGCAATAAAAAAATGTCCTTTTAACAAGACAGGGGATGGCCTCATTCCACAAGTTTACATACTGTTTAACCTCGTATCTGTGAAGCAGGTCTATCAGATAAGAATTCGTAAATCGACTGTCAGTTTAGGGATTTAACGTTTCACCGACTGATTTATTATATTTAACATAACGATATCCACTCATACAAAATTTAGTTGCACCATAGAAAAAATCAGAAATGGAAGTCAACGCCATCATTCTTTATCATGTGTTTTTTTTTTTGTTGTTAGATGAACGCTCAGAGCTGAAACGAATCCTGGAAAGATTGCTTAAAGGCGATGACATCTAGGAAATCATCAAAACTATTGGGAACCTAGGAAGAGGCCATAGGTCAAAACGATCAGCAATGTGTGATCCGATAGAATCTGATGATGAGGTAAGCATGCATTAATTTTGTGAAGTGTGTTTTTTTGTTCAGTTATTGATCCTTCTTTACATCTGCATAATTAAGTTGTGCTAAAATCATATATCGCTCAACAATAAATCATAACGCTCTGGTGTAATACATGTAATAGAAATTAACTGATCTTACATTAATTAATTAGAGTTTGGCTAAATTGCTCTTGTATAATTATCAATACAACATTCTTACCTAATATGTATATACTGAAGCCTGTGGATTAATTTTTTTTGGACAAATTATAGCCCTACAATAAATCAATGCTGTTGATTCTATAGTTATTTACATTTTAATACTTATTCTATATTATTGTTTCAGAATGTACCACAAGCACACAAACGTATTAAGAAGACAAAGGCAGTCAACGAGAAGAATGCTGAGAAAGATATTCTGTCAATTCTTAAAGAGAGAAATCAACAAAAACAAGTAAGTGTAGAATGTCTGTCGTTTTTGTGAATATTTCCAGACGTCATCATTTTTTTTCAGTAACCTTGTAAAGAAATCTATAGTAGTAGAGTAATATTTTTTTTCTCTCAATATTCTGGTTATGTTATATGTTCGTTTGTTGGGGTTTATTTCACCCCATGATCTGACATGTAATGTTATTCATGAAATTGCCTTAAGTGCAGCGTAAGACGACAACTGTGTTCAGTGGTATTTCATGACTTGCATGTAGATATATTTCTATTATAAACTTCTATACATCTGTTATGGAGCCTACATTTTTTTAAAACTTCCATCCATACTTAAAATATGTTACATATTTCTTTGTTTGTTCCTATATATACCCTCTGATCTGATCTGTTCTGTTATTGTTTTTCTGACAGGCAGACTTACAAGCAGCTGCAGGAGACCAATCTGGTTTAAAGAATGAGGTAGCAGAGCTAAGACAAGCTGTAAAGGAGCTCCATGATATCAACAGGTCGATTGTACTACAGAATGAAGCTCTGGTATCATCTATGACAACGCTTCAGGAAAGCAACAGGTCAATCATTCAGATGCATGAAACATTGGTGACATCAGTAGAATCATTAATGGGTAAGTTTCAGCCACTAGTATGATTAAATAATAGTGTACTAATACTAGTACACATTATTTTTATCTTTTTGCAGGTATTTATTGAGCATCATACTATTTTACTTTTTAAATAATAGTTTAATACGCGTTTGTTTGTTTGAGTCAATGGAATCCTTTAACCTTAGCATCATGTTATTTTGCTTTGTCCGTATTTATACAAAAATATAAACCAGGTCTAATAACCTCCTACAGCTTTTGAGTGAGGATTTTGTTGGAATATTTAGAATGTGTATAACTGTACATGCATATGTATTCATTGAAACAACTGTACTTTCAGGCCTTCCCACAGCTGTCCAAAGGTTGTTTGATGCTTTGAAGTCAGGACCAGAACTGCCCGTACGTCATAGTCGCCCATCTCCACCACTCTCCCCCTGTCGTCTACCACTCTCCCCCTGTCCTCCACCTTCTCCTTCAGTGTCTCCATCTTCTCCTTCAGTGTCTCCATCTTCCGATTTATCGCAACCTGAGACGACTCTGGATTCCACGGTAAATGTCATTTTTTCTCTTGGATATTTGTTAACATTAGAATAAATTTAACCACAAAATTCATATCAACTCCTGTCTTTTTTTTACCAACAAAGAAAAATCTCTGTACAGGATTGTTCCAATGTTTCTGATAGTTTTCAGTAGGCCTATAACTATATGTCAGAAACATTGAATTTGATTTGAAAACTATGCCGATGCCTTTTAGAACATTTCTATCATCGCCATGTGATGTCTGTATAACCAAAACTATTTTTCCGCCCACAGTTTTCCATCCCACAATCATTGATAAGTCGCATCAACAAATCAGAGCCCAGAAAGATGACCAATGACATCCTGCATGGATTGTTTTCGGAGGAATATTTGGCAAGCCATTCCGTATGTGGAGGAAAACGAGCCAGCGGCTTATTGACTAAGCCAGCTATGGACCCACAGGAAGTTTCCATGATAACAGGTGAGAAAAAATCAAGGCACTTAACAGGTTTTAACAAAAAAATGATATACTTACAGGGGTTGATAGAAGTCAATTTCTTACGAACCAAATTATTCAATATTTGCCATTTTCAAGGAAAAAATAGTGAAATTTTCCTTGAAAATGGCAAATATTGAATAAATTTATTCAATCTACGGACAGCTAAGCGGCCCATAGATGTGACTTCTATCAACCCCTGAATTGTCTTATTTATGTGTCCTGTTAACTGTCAAAAAACATGTTTTCTTTACTGGATAAGTAGCTGGATATCCATTTGCATAAGCTTGACAATAAACACCACTGGTACATGTACATGTAGTTTGCAACTGACCGTTAATTTTGTTTTTGTTTTATGTTTTTCAGATGTGATAAAAACTGTGTTTCCCACCAGATCAAAAGCTGAGATCCACTTCTATATGAGAGAAAAATTGAACAATGCCTCCAAAACGTTCAGAAGAAAACAGGAAAAGATGTGAAAAATTGATGTGCCAATATGCATATGTCGGTTGCAGTCCTCCTCCATCCATACTGGCACAATATGAGATACATTTTCTTTTTGTGTATTATTTTGGTGAATAATATGTTTAAAAAGTTCAAATATTTAGTCATGTTATTTTTTTATCGTTTTTCTGGTATTGTAGACTCTTTCAGTCAATCCTGTTAGACATATAACACAAGGGCATAAACAACTTGCATAGTTAAGACTACGGCAACTGTACTGTAAAGCATGGTGTATGTTAATACAACTACTGTGCAAAATTAGGCTGTTAACTGTGGTTAATCCACAGTAAATCATGGTAAATACCACGGTAAACAATGATACATGCCACGGTAAATACCACAGTAAACCATGGTAAATACCACATACACCATGGTAAAAAGCATGGTAAATACCATGTAGAACCATGGTAAAACCCACGGTAAACCATGGTAAATACCAAGGTAAACCATGGTAAAAAGCACGGTAAACCATGGTAAATACCACGGTAAACCATGGTAAATACCACTGTAACCATGGTAAATACCACGGTAAACCATGGTAAATACCACTGTAACCATGGTAAATACCACGGTAAATCATGGTATATATCATCTTAAAACATGGTAAATACCGCAGTAAACCATGGTAAATACCATGGAATACCATGGTAAATACCATGCTAAAAGGGGCCAAAATACCGTTGTATTTACCATGGTAAAAACCATGGTTCAAACCATGGTATTTTTTTATAAGGGTGTTAACGTCTAAGTGACGATGTATGATGATTGGTTATACGAGATTGTCTCTGGCAGCCAAGATATATGTGAACCGTTTCATTATACCTGTCGAGACATCACATCGTCATTCCTGGTAAACTGAGGAATATAACCAAGATTGAAGACATCTGAACGAAGCATTAAGTGGGACATCTTTGCATTCATCCATCATTTTGCATGTATCGTGTGGCTAAATGTTTGTGAAAGATGGCTTTGTTTTTGAAAAGATAGTTTGTATTTAGTGAGTAATGTTTCCGTCAACACTCAAATACCACGAACTGTTGAATGGGTTATGTAACTTTTGGAATATTTTCCCCGACTTCACTTACACGGCTCTCTGGGTGCGTTGTAAAACATCAACACATCAACAAATGACTTAGAAGGCCCAAAGTAACTAGCTGCCTTAAGTTGGACATGTTTATTCCTTTAAATAGGATCAGTGAGAATCGCCTACTGGCCTGAAAGAATTCCCGCAAACGGTCTTGTGTAATGTTTCTCAGAACGCTACATCAGCTAAAAATACCGAGAACTCCGTATACTTGCCATTTATAAATTAATATACGAATTACCTTTTGTTTTCTTTAGACAAGACAAAGCCAAACATACACGACAGTTACGTATACTAAGACTTGGTCATATATCACATTAAATCACAATAAATCAGACGGCAGCATTCATACCATTCACTCACTCAATCAAAACTAAACATCTCTTATCCCCCCCCCCCCCACACACACACAAAAAAAAAATAATAATAAACACAATAATAATAAACACACACACACTTCTCTCCCTCTCTCTGTTAGCTCTTAAATGATAATTTAACAGCAAGTATGGGGAAGAAACAACTTGTGTACAAGCGGATTTAAAATAAATAAGTCGCTAGTAAAACATCTAGTAAAACAATTAAAAAAACGGGTCAAGTGCTACCCGATAAATTCTTGGTTTATTCAGATAGGACCTAGTTGAATGTCATTCCTCTATGTAGTCCGTGGTCTACTTAAATCATATGATATGTAAACATTGTATTACTGAAAAGAAATGCTGGATATTGTATTATTATTTTTTTGTCTTTTTATTCCCTTAAAACACCGATTTACACTGTTCTGAACATTTGTTATAGCTTATATTTCAGTTGGTCGTATATCCAGGTCAAAGTGCATTGTTTGGTTGAATCTGTTGTTGTCGCCATATAAGTAAAATAGTATTGGGCATGATGTAAGACAAACCAATAAATCCATTAATTTAATCTGCCTCGTATCTCACAGTAAATTCGTTGAAGGTAATGAACAATTTAGAAATACCACAGTGGAGGACACTTTTCATTCAACATTTTTTTTTCTGACAGATGGCTACTTTTTGTGGGAACAAAGTTTTTCATAGCGTGTCGTATATCGATAATCCTAAACAACGACATTATATCATGCGACGACACGCCGACGAGTTTTTCATATAAACAGTTTCTTTGCCTTTTCAATAGGTAATTTGGGTGCTTCTTTCGTTGACAAGTTGTATTTAAATGAGTCACCCACCAACATAACAGAAAGTATCGACTATTTCTACTAGCATATTATCGTATAACCAACGGAAATTACCTTTGAACTTTTTTGTTTCAAAGACCATATTCTTAGTTTTGTTAGTGTTAACAGTAAGATCATATTTATCGCAGTATTCTTTCAAGTTATATAACAGGAGATCAGGCGTCATCAGCAGAGTTACAATCAAAATATTTTAAAGGCCCACTTGCCATCATAGCCTGTTGAACTTTTGTTAAGAAAAGCAATTTACAGGTGCTTACTACAACTAAAACCACTAAAATTAAACATAGGACACATAAAACATGTTCAGTTAGGTTTACAAAGGAGAAATTGGGGTGAAAAACAAACGAAGAATCAAAAACTGATTACAACAACAACGACCATTGTTGGTTAACTTAAGTGTTGGATTACCCTGATTTCAGGCCTTTTCTATCAGTGGTTTACACACAAACATTATCGGCAGGCGATTCGAGTCCCTCTTACCCGATTGCCAGTCTGTATTTCTCAGACAAATTTCGTAAAATTATACTGTGCCGTTGGATCACTCACACGATTCAAACATTTGTGCGCATGTCCAGGTTTGAGGTTTGTTTACATTGCGGGTACTTCATAAATCTAATTTTCAATTTCAAATTAAAAATACTGTATTTGGACAATCTTTATATTCCTGATTATCGCCACAACGAAGGCATCGGAGTTTATTACGACACTCTGAAGCCATGTGGTTAAATCCCTGTCATCAAAAGCAGCGAACCACTGGAGGTATGTAAGGCTTTACCTTGAATAAGTCAAATCCCAACGCCCCTTCATTAAAACAATTCTTACTATCAAAATATAAAGCATACACGTAGTACGTGTTTTATCTTTATCTTTTTCAATCTCTCCACTCTGACACACTTTACTTTTTTGGGATCCTCTAGTATTTCCTGTTCCATAACCCCCTCCTCAAATTCCATAAATAACTCCTGTGCTCTTTGATTTGGTTTCGACTTTACATGTTACATGGACTCCCATGGTAACGTTAACGACTGGAAAATTTGTACTTGACCTTGACTGTAACTAGCCGAGAAATCTTGGCTCTGCCGAATTTTTTTTTCCGTGTTCGTCATAGCCAAGATCACTTCCATAGTAAAAAAAGTGATATTTGTTAAGGAGACCCGCCGAAAAAATCGGCGGCGCAAATTTCACAACAAGTAAGCAAAGAATAAAATATTTACCACTGCATTCCGATAGCATAGACCACGAAGAAGGAGTTTGTCAAACTTATGCCGCTGTAAAGTGACTAAAGATATATGATTGAAGTATTTCTACGACGCCCCGCACAGTTTAACTGGTCGTTTAAATGTTTTACTATGGCGGTTACGTCAGGTTGAAAGCCAGTGGACTTCGAAACAAATATTGACTGCATAAGGGAAAGTTTACCACTTTACAGCGGCGTAAGTTTGACAAACTCCTTCTTCGTGGTCCATACTATCGGAATGCAGTGGTAAATATTTTATTCTTTGCTTATTTGTTGTGAAATTTGCGCCGCCGATTTTTTCGGCGGGTCTCCTTAACAAATATCACTTTTTTACTATGGAAGTGATCTTGGCTATGACAAACACGGAAAATAAAATTCGGCAGAGCCAAGATTTCTCGGCTAGACTGTAACATGTTATTACCAACTCTTGTGAGATAGATTTTTGACTACCTCAACGTTTCCTACAGCACAGTTTAGAGCTTGGGCAAACTGACTTGAGCTTAATTTACCTACTTGAACGTCATCTACTGACGGCATCACAACATCGAGACTTCTTGTTTGTCTGTCTTGGGAGTTGCTATTTCACTTTGGGGTTCCCCCTGTTCTCTATTTCCAGATCTTGTCCTAACACTCTATATGTGATAGTTCCATATTGTCTTCTTCCTCATCATCCATAGTTGACTTATATATTTCACGGCTCTTACTACTACTAGGCTTAAAACCTGTGCAGATAAACAGTGAATGTTATTATAGCACAGTCAGCATTGTTATGTCAAGGAAGTTTTCTGTTTTATAATCAATGTCCCTGGTTTGTGTAACTTACACCATCTTCGTTCAGATGTTAAGTAAATATCCACTATATCGGAAAAAACCCATCGACACCTACATGTAATTACTGCTCTCTCTTTGACAATTGATATTTAGGAAAAAAAGAAACACAGTTCATACTACCATGTACAGCCACAGCGAGAAATTGTGATTGATTTTATCCAAGTGACAAGACGATTCCCATGAGAACCCTATTTGGAATAAAATATGTCAAAGGGTTTGGAGTCCTGTATCAATTGGTAACTTGTCAAACTGTCAGTTTAAAATGACTGAGTATGTGTGTTTTCAATTAAATCCTCACTTAGATCAATATGCATGCATCTCTATCACATATTTGAAACTGCTTCAACAAAACCGCTTAATCAATAAAAGCCCTTCCCAATCATATTTTTTTATCGAAAGTCATGTCACAGAGTCATAGTTTTAGAAGCAACCAGAACATTTTCGGTTTAAACGTTATTTTATTTCTTTCAAAAGCTATGTTTTAGCTAAGAAAGCCTTCAAAACAGTTAACAGAATTTAAAGATAGAGAGCAGAGCGCATATTAGCTCCGGCATGTAGTGTTAATGTGAGTCCCGAAGGGCCGAACGCTACGGAAAGTAGCCATGTTTCAAAAAGGAAATTTCCTGAATGGCTGGTAAAAACTTTATTCTTTGCTTATTTGTTGTGAAATTTGCGCCGCCGATTTTTTCGGCGGGTATCCTTAAGAGATATCACTTTTTTACTATGGAAGTGATCTGGGCTATGACAAACACGGAGAGAAAAAAAAATTCGGCAGAGCCCAGATTTCTCGGCTAGTTGAGACACAGTGACACTTATCTAATACATAAAATATATATTAAGGGGAGAGCACTCCGTGTGCCTGTGGTTGAGAATACAAAACATGGCCGCCGTATTCGCGAGAAAGTGTTCGAACCAGCTATAGATATGGATGTAATGCAATGATTCTGGCCTAGGGAGAAGAGGGCTTAGTTTACATCGCATTTAGTTTTCCTTTTAAGAGTTCATTACAAATACTCTCAATATGCCAGATTTTTATAAGATTGAAGCAATAATTTGGCTTTGACAGGATCCAGGCCACAGTTAACTAATTCCGCTTGTTGTGGATAAAAGTAATTCCAGATACACTAAGTGCCCTTTTTTATATTTTTTCATGCTCTTCCAACAGCCCCCCCCCCCTCCCCCGCCTTAGTCGCGTTAAACATAACGTATTATTTTTTGGATACAATTTTGTTGCTTACTTGGAGGTTAACGGTGTCCTCTCAAGTTAGTGTTCAAGAACAGTTACTAATAGAAAAAGAAAATAAGCTAGAAGAAGATATAGGTCATGATGTTTTTAAGCTGATAAAGACCAAAACTAAGATAATAAACTTAATGACAAATCATTCTAATACTTTAACCGAAAGATGATTAAACTATAAGAGCCATTAAGAAAACAAAATCTTTTTCCTCAACCTTCCTCAAGCATGAATTGAAAGTACTGAAAATCAATCCGAAAGAAAAAAATGTTGTTCAGCCCAAATACAGTGTCATCACGAGCAAAGATTGCGTGAAAAATCCACTGAACTTTTTTTCAATTTCTATTTAGTCAGTCTGATTCGATCTTGCGTCACATCGATGGAAGGCCTGTGTCGGACTGAGAGACTATTACTCCAACCGACTGAGCCATTCACCCTAATTAAAAGAACATCATTCGTTTAATTTAGAACATGATATAATGCCAAATACAGAAACAGTCAAACCAAATGTCCGTGAAGTTGTCACCCATTACCCAGTTCCCGATTCAAAACTAGGTCAATGTAGAGGATTAGTCCATTTGAAAACAGGGGTGAGAGCAAAAACACACGACATCATACATAAACCGTAATACAGCCTCAGACAAAACAGACAGATACATTGGGTAATGGGTAACAGTCGAATTGGGTAATGAGCTACACAACGCCTCCAAAGCGATAATACGCGAACAGGGAAATGGGGGATGGATGAACTGGGTAATGAGTGACAGACAGGGGCGAATTGGGTAATGGGTAACAAGCGAATTGGGCAATGAGCTACACAACGCCTCCAAAGCGATAATACGCGAGCAGGGAAATGGGGGATGGACGAACTGGGTAATGGGTGACAGGCAGGGGCGAATTGGGTAATGGGTAACAAGCGAATTGGGTAATGAGCTACACAACGCCTCTAAAGCGATAATACGCGATCAGGGAAATGGGGGATGGACGAACTGGGTAATGGGTGACAGGCAGGGGGGAATTGGGTAATGGGTAATGGGTGACAAGCGAATTGGGTAATGAGCTACACACCGCATCCAAAGCGATAATACGCGAACAGGGAAATGGGGGATGGATAAACTGGGTAATGAGTGACAGACAGGGGCGAATTGGGTAATGGGTAACAGTCCTCAGTCCACTTGAACCTCTGATCTCTCGCCAATATGGATACCAAGTGAGTTATCTGATGGGTGGTTTGATGGCACCAGTTACAGCAGGGCTAAACTGTCTGGCTGTGCACTATCCAACCTTCTTCAGCTGTCGGCCAATTTTGTTTGGACTCCTTCAAACTCTTGTCGGTGAGATTAATGGTGACTTTTATGTATTTGTAACTTTGTTTTTAAAAAGTTGGATTTATTCTTTACACATTACTACAGACTGATCGACGGTTATTCTCCGTTTTCTTTAATAAGTCGCAAGTTTGGATGCTGATTAAAGATTTGTTTTTAGGGAAACTCTTAAAAGGGTATACTGTTACGATAGTAATATTTGAAATTTAATGTTTTTGTTCAATTATGTCCATTAGTTATTGTATGTTAGAATCGGTTTCAAGTTTGTTTGACAGATTGAGGTTCTGGATGGACGTAACGTCCTGGAACTAAGACATGCATGGGTGACATCCTTTATGACGGCTGGATTTCATTGGTTAATAGTTTGGGTTGAGATTTGATTGGGCAACCAGTTAGATAGTTTGGGGTTATATAAGAGAGGAGGTAGTTTCAAACTAGAGAACAACTAGAGGACAACTAGAGAACAACGAGGAAGAACAATCAGGGGTGATAGCAGAAGAGACAAATATGGGAAGTATAGTAATGAATTAAGAACTTAGGAAAACTAGTGTTAAGAGATTAACTAACGATAAGTTTTATATATAAACATTGAACAAGGAGTTTTGTTGTTTGGACTTATTACGATTCACTTTATTAGTGGGTTATTTAGTTATATTTATGATACGTTCGTCTGCGTGGGTTAGTGTATAATTTACGAGGGTTGGGCCTCATCGTTTCAATTGGTAGCAGAGCGTGGTTTTCACTTATCTTATTTCTATACTATGTCTATCTCGATGAAAACCGAAAACGCAATAGAATCCCCAGTTGATCAATTACTGACTTTAAACTTGACTTGTAAATATCTCTAAGTTCCCTTACTATTATGACTATCAGCACTTTCCTCTGTCTTATGAATATTCCTTCTCTCTCCCCTGTTTTTCTTTCAGTCCTCTTCCTTGTTTCCTTTCCAATGATCTCCAGTCTATCAAAATCATATTCAGTTCTTTACTTTGTGACTATCTCCCTGCATCTGTTAACACTAGTTTTCCCAAGTTCTTAATTCATTACTATACTTCCCATATTTGTCTCTTCTGCTATCATCCCTGATTGTTCTTCCTCGTTGTTCTCTAGTTTGAATCTACCTCCTCTCTTATATAACCCCAAGCTATCTAACTGGTTGCCCAATCAAATCTCAACCCAAACTATTAACCAATGAAATCCAGCCGCCATAAAGATGTCACCCATGCATGTCTAAGTTCCAGGACGTCACGTCCATCTAGAAACTCAATCTGTCAAAAAAAACTTGAAACCGGTTCTAACATACAATAACTAATGGCAAAAACACTAAATTTCAAATATTACTCTCGTAAGAATACTAGTAATTACAAATGTTTAGAATTTACACGAAAATATAGGCACAGGTTCTAATAAACGATAATTTGTAACAAGAGTCAAAACCTTTCCCACTTAGCAACGAGATTTTTTAAATCTTTGAATGTGGTTGCTTCAGATACGGTTCTGGGTAAAGCATTCCATAGTATGGCTCCCTGGTACCTAAATGACATGATACCATACTTGGTTGTTCGACAAAGTGGGTCATTTATTTTCACTTTTTGTCTGAGGTCACAACGAACACCTTTTATGTTCATCAGCTCTTACATGTAGATGCATTTTGTGCCAAGGCCATCGATTGCTTGAAAATCTTCCGTTACCAGTAAATGCTGTCGTCGAACAAGGGACGTTGGTAGCTTGTCTCTTTCTCGCAATTCCTCATATGAGGATTGGTAGTCATTACAAACGAGACGAAAACATGTATTTCACTAGATATCACATTTTTAATCAGCTGTCAAACGTGCGATTAATTTAACGAAGCGGGAGATAGCAACACGTATATATTTAAACTATGTACATATTACTTATTTAGATACATACCAATACGTAGTACAACGTTATCCCAACGTCGGAGGTTTCCTCCGGGAAAAGAGTCCAGGTTTCCAACTCCACTTAACCTTTCAACGCCGCCATGTTGGTAAAATAATTTGCGCGAGACGGAAAACATCAATTAATCAAGTAGTATTTGATATTTACACTAAATACCTTACTTCATTTATTATTTCACACAGGCGTCAGTACCCATTTTTTGTATCTGCTGATTGTTGGGATAGCCGTTGAAAATTTACCAAAGAGGCATACTGGAAAAGCCCTGGGAATATTCATGGGAGTCGGAGCACTTGGAAAGATGTTTTATTCCACATTGATGTTATGTGTCCACGGAGACCTTGGGAATTTCTTTGCTATTGTTACTGTTATCTGGACGTGTATTTTTGGAGGGTGTTTGGTATTACATCGGAAGCAGTCGGATTCTCAAACCGTATCTATAGAGGATTACAAAGAATGTAAAGAACTGGTAACTGTAGATGAAATCGGAACGACTCCTCTGCAAATGATTAAAACTAGAACTTTTCATTTGACTTTCTGGCCCACGGTCATTTTTTACGCCAACATGATGGCATATTTGACCAATATAACTTGTTTTGGTGATTCTGCTGGTATGCAAACACCCGTAACTTTAATATATGAAATAGCATTCGTTATTGGAATTTCACGCATTGTCATTGGCATTGTCTTTGATTCCTTTTATTCTACGTTTGTGACATTTATTCTGATATTTTCTTGCTATATTTGTTATATAACAGCTATGATCATGGGGATGTTCTGGTTTTGTGAAACCGGTCTTTACGTGATGACGTTATTGGCAGGTATAGGTATTACTGCCGCATATTCCCTGCCTATTACGATGCTACTGAATGTATTCGGACGTAAGAACCACACGTTAATTATCAGTATGATCTGTCTGTGTGGACCTTTATTAGTTATATTTTTACAATCATTAATAGGACGATTTTATGATAATGAAATTGATGATGGCTCTTACGAAGAAATATTCTGTCGAGGAAATGATTGCTTCTTCAATGCCTTTCTTTTACTTCTTTCGTCGTCCATTTTGGGTTTAGCTTTACAAATTCTAAACGCCATTTCATTTAGACTTAGATAGTGTTAAATAGTGTCTGAGAACTTACATCTTAGAGGGATGAAGTTTCTTAAAAATAATGCCCAAAGCATTTAAGCATCTACTGCCATGAAGACATATAGCTTCAACATAACGATAAGACCAATCACAATATCACACCACTCCGCTAATGCTTTTGTCTGCACGAACATCTTCATATCTCATATTTGCTTCGGTTTATATTTAGATGACGAATAAAGTTATTGCTAATATTTTTCAAGTAAAGTATTTCAGTTTTTTTCAATATTACCGCCAGAGAAGATCATTAGCCAAAGAGATTGATTGATGGTTTGGTGTTTTACGCCGCGCTCAAGATTATTTCACTTATATGGTGGCGTTGCCAGTTTTATTGTGGGAGAAAACCGGGCTCTGTGGCCGGGGGAAACCCACGACCTTCCGCTGGCAACCATCCCACATAGGTCGTTCGAGAGAAAACCCAGTCAGAAAATATTAGCCAAAGAGAGTGAACATGCTGATTTCTCTCAACCCTAAAGTTGTACGGTTCAAGTCAAATACCCCCAAAGGGATATTTGTATAGACCTTGCTATGATACAGCTTATAATACAAGCGATAATTTATAATAAAGCGTTTAATACAATTAGCCTCAAATGTTGACCAAATCCTTAGAACAGAGCAATATAGCTCCAGTAGCTGGAACCCAATGTGACAGAAATATCATCGAACCATTTAGAAATGATAACGGTTAATTTAAAAATAAGATATTAAAGCCCCGGAGATACACCTTTTATGGAAGATTTGAATATATGGAAATTAGGATTAGGATTCTATACAGCTTTGTAGTAAACTAACACTTTTTGTTCACTCTACCAATCATTGATTTACGTTCAGTTATACATAAATTAGTTCTATTTGAATAAGTCTTTGTCTCTGGATCTGCATCCGAAATTGTAATTTAACTGATTTAATTTGAGAAATAACTACTTTAGTCCTATACATGACTTTAGTTCCTTTATGAAAACCGGTGCGTGTTTTCAGAATTCTCCGCTTAAAATTTTAATATTATTGTATTCCAACAACTTTTGACACTATGTCAACCAGTATTTTATCGTTTCAGAATCGAACGTTTGGTAAACTGGTTGTAAATTGGGTCTGTTGGTTGGCTGCGTGCCATTTCCGCAGATTTATTCCATGTGTCTTACATTTATGTCATATGGCTTGCGTTCTATCAAACGAAATTTTGGATCGTTTCCTTTAGCTTTGAAATGTGTATTTGCATTCATCTGCAGTACTGATTTGTCATTTGAAAATAAGATCCGTCTAATGTTTTATCAAAATCAAATCATATCTACGCGCTGTCAGCTATATAATTACTTTAGAATGAAGTACACTATTCATGAATGAGAATATTTCACGTTAAGATAGCCACGTAATTATTTTAAGCGAGAGAGATGAAGCCATCTTACGATGTCGTAATCATCAACATTTGGATCGAAATGAACACATGTAGGTATTTTCAAGAATTCGTGTCGCACCTCCAAACAAATAACTAACGAACGAGAGGACCAATGTTCGTTCATGATGTTGTTAATTTGCGTTCCTTAAAGTGTACATCTTTGGGCCATTTACCAGCTTTTAAAATAGACCAAATTGTTATTTGCATTCAAATTAATCGTTTTTGATGTATTACCAGAAGTCTTTGATTTTTTTCAGGTATTACTCCAATTAAACCTAATACTTATATACTTAATTCTAATGCTCTTATTCCCTAATGCACTTATATTATAGAAGTAAAACTGTTACTTTATAAATTATAAGTGAGGTAATTTGAGGTAATTTGAGCTAGATCAAATTGGATCACAGCTATTTTGGTACACCGTCAAGAATGTCATCTTCGTAAGCCTCCTTTCCCAGAAGCAAGATATGGGGTCTTAGTTAAAAGAGCAAGGCTAGAGTTTCTCCAGAGCGAGCCGTTGCACGCTTACAGCCTGGCCAATCGTTTCGTCGTCTTCTGACTTTTATGTGGGGTTTGTCCTAATCCCATAATGCAGAAGAAAAAACCAAAAAAAAAAACCCAAAAACGTCGACTCTTTACATTTTATCAGAAAGATAAATATTGGTAACGTTTTCCCAACTCACGACAGTAGGGTTCATCCATGTAGGACCTCTGTTTACATTAACCGGAAACCGTCTGTCAAACAGTAAACAATGTACCACAGATTTCGCACTAATTGCTCGTTAGTTGTGCACTTTTCGCTGAAAATCGATCTACCATCCTTTCATCCAACGTCAATCAAATTTTATTCATCTATTTAGCAGAAGTTGTAGCAAAAATGTAAACAATTCTAAGAAGACTTTTTTTAGTTAATTCTTTATTAATTAAAACTTTATTAATTCTAAATAATTGACAAAAAATGTCAATATTCCAATGAATTGCTATTAAATATCTTTAAATCGGATGAAGGTGTTTTGAGTTGCCTAACCACTGTGGTCAAGATCTCGCTTTAAAACATTAGGCTCGATTCTAAAACCGCACACTGATAGGGTGCAATTAATGGACTTCATCTTTTTTAGGATTTTTATTGTGGGTTCGTTTTTGGGGTAATGGTTCCCTTTTAAGGATTAAAGTTGTAACTGTCTGAAAATGTGTTTGGTTTGACCGTTTCTGCATTCGGCATTATCATATTCTAAATTAAGCGAATGCTGTTCTTTTAATTAGGGTGCATGGTTCAGTCGCGGTTGAAGTGATAGTCTCTCAGTCCGACACAGGTCTTCCATCGATGTGACGCAGGATCGAATCAGACTGACAATATAAATTGAAAAAAATTTCAGTGGATTTTTCACTCGATCGTTACTCGTGGAAGGTCGGGGTTTACCTCTGGGCAGCGGGCTCGATTTCCTTTACACTAAACGTGCTTGTGGCGCCAAATAAGAGAAATGATCTCGAGTGCGGCGTAAAACATGAATCAATCTTTTAATCAAGCAGAGCACGGAACCTGAAGACTTTTGAGATTAAGTGAAATGGCAGACACTTTTGATTTGGCTGGTTCAACGCCTAAATGTTAGGCACTGTCTTTGGGCTGAACAACATTTTTTCTTAACTTTCGGATTGGATTGATTTTCACTACTTTCAATTCATGCTTGAAGAAGGTTGAGGAAAAAGATTTTGTTTTCTGTATGGCTCTTATAGTTTAATCATCTTTCGGATAAAGTATTGCGCTGTTTTGTCATGTTATCTTAGTTTTGGTCTTTATCAGCTTAAAAACATCATGACCTATATCTTCTTCTAGCTTATTTTCTTTTTCTATTAGTAACTGTTCTTGAACACTAACTTGAGATGACACCGTTAACCTCAAAGTAAGCAAGTTAGTGTTCAAGAACAGTTACTAATAGAAAAAGAAAATAAGCTAGAAGAAGATATAGGTCATGATGTTTTTAAGCTGATAAAGACCAAAACTAAGATAACATGACAAAACAGCGCAATACTTTATCCGAAAGATGATTAAACTATAAGAGCCATACAGAAAACAAAATCTTTTTCCTCAACCTTCTTCAAGCATGAAATGAAAGTAGTGAAAATCAATCCAATCCGAAAGTTAAGAAAAAATGTTGTTCAGCCCAAAGACAGTGCCTAACATTTAGGCGTTGAACCAGCCAAATCAAAAGTGTCTGTCATTTCACTTAATCTCAAAAGTCTTCAGGTTCCGTGCTCTGCTTGATTAAAAGATTGATTCATGTTTTACGCCGCACTCGAGATCATTTCTCTTATTTGGCGCCACAAGCACGTTTAGTGTAAAGAAAATCGAGCCCGCTGCCCAGAGGTAAACCCCGACCTTCCACGAGTAACGATCGAGTGAAAAATCCACTGAAATTTTTTTCAATTTATATTGTCAGTCTGATTCGATCCTGCGTCACATCGATGGAAGACCTGTGTCGGACTGAGAGACTATCACTTCAACCGCGACTGAA
The DNA here is from genome assembly GCA_963971465.1 of Lepidochitona cinerea. Taxonomy (NCBI): domain Eukaryota; kingdom Metazoa; phylum Mollusca; class Polyplacophora; order Chitonida; family Tonicellidae; genus Lepidochitona; species Lepidochitona cinerea. The sequence goes on along the minus strand of OZ020560.1, from coordinate 9,501,200 downwards.
CCATGCACCCTAATTAAAAGAACAGCATTCGCTTAATTTAGAATATGATAATGCCGAATGCAGAAACGGTCAAACCAAACACATTTTCAGACAGTTACAACTTTAATCCTTAAAAGGGAACCATTACCCCAAAAACGAACCCACAATAAAAATCCTAAAAAAGATGAAGTCCATTAATTGCACCCTATCAGTGTGCGGTTTTAGAATCGAGCCTAATGTTTTAAAGCGAGATCTTGACCACAGTGGTTAGGCAACTCAAAACACCTTCATCCGATTTAAAGATATTTAATAGCAATTCATTGGAATATTGACATTTTTTGTCAATTATTTAGAATTAATAAAGTTTTAATTAATAAAGAATTAACTAAAAAAAGTCTTCTTAGAATTGTTTACATTTTTGCTACAACTTCTGCTAAATAGATGAATAAAATTTGATTGACGTTGGATGAAAGGATGGTAGATCGATTTTCAGCGAAAAGTGCACAACTAACGAGCAATTAGTGCGAAATCTGTGGTACATTGTTTACTGTTTGACAGACGGTTTCCGGTTAATGTAAACAGAGGTCCTACATGGATGAACCCTACTGTCGTGAGTTGGGAAAACGTTACCAATATTTATCTTTCTGATAAAATGTAAAGAGTCGACGTTTTTGGGTTTTTTTTTTTGGTTTTTTCTTCTGCATTATGGGATTAGGACAAACCCCACATAAAAGTCAGAAGACGACGAAACGATTGGCCAGGCTGTAAGCGTGCAACGGCTCGCTCTGGAGAAACTCTAGCCTTGCTCTTTTAACTAAGACCCCATATCTTGCTTCTGGGAAAGGAGGCTTACGAAGATGACATTCTTGACGGTGTACCAAAATAGCTGTGATCCAATTTGATCTAGCTCAAATTACCTCAAATTACCTCACTTATAATTTATAAAGTAACAGTTTTACTTCTATAATATAAGTGCATTAGGGAATAAGAGCATTAGAATTAAGTATATAAGTATTAGGTTTAATTGGAGTAATACCTGAAAAAAATCAAAGACTTTTGGTAATACATCAAAAACGATTAATTTGAATGCAAATAACAATTTGGTCTATTTTAAAAGCTGGTAAATGGCCCAAAGATGTACACTTTAAGGAACGCAAATTAACAACATCATGAACGAACATTGGTCCTCTCGTTCGTTAGTTATTTGTTTGGAGGTGCGACACGAATTCTTGAAAATACCTACATGTGTTCATTTCGATCCAAATGTTGATGATTACGACATCGTAAGATGGCTTCATCTCTCTCGCTTAAAATAATTACGTGGCTATCTTAACGTGAAATATTCTCATTCATGAATAGTGTACTTCATTCTAAAGTAATTATATAGCTGACAGCGCGTAGATATGATTTGATTTTGATAAAACATTAGACGGATCTTATTTTCAAATGACAAATCAGTACTGCAGATGAATGCAAATACACATTTCAAAGCTAAAGGAAACGATCCAAAATTTCGTTTGATAGAACGCAAGCCATATGACATAAATGTAAGACACATGGAATAAATCTGCGGAAATGGCACGCAGCCAACCAACAGACCCAATTTACAACCAGTTTACCAAACGTTCGATTCTGAAACGATAAAATACTGGTTGACATAGTGTCAAAAGTTGTTGGAATACAATAATATTAAAATTTTAAGCGGAGAATTCTGAAAACACGCACCGGTTTTCATAAAGGAACTAAAGTCATGTATAGGACTAAAGTAGTTATTTCTCAAATTAAATCAGTTAAATTACAATTTCGGATGCAGATCCAGAGACAAAGACTTATTCAAATAGAACTAATTTATGTATAACTGAACGTAAATCAATGATTGGTAGAGTGAACAAAAAGTGTTAGTTTACTACAAAGCTGTATAGAATCCTAATCCTAATTTCCATATATTCAAATCTTCCATAAAAGGTGTATCTCCGGGGCTTTAATATCTTATTTTTAAATTAACCGTTATCATTTCTAAATGGTTCGATGATATTTCTGTCACATTGGGTTCCAGCTACTGGAGCTATATTGCTCTGTTCTAAGGATTTGGTCAACATTTGAGGCTAATTGTATTAAACGCTTTATTATAAATTATCGCTTGTATTATAAGCTGTATCATAGCAAGGTCTATACAAATATCCCTTTGGGGGTATTTGACTTGAACCGTACAACTTTAGGGTTGAGAGAAATCAGCATGTTCACTCTCTTTGGCTAATATTTTCTGACTGGGTTTTCTCTCGAACGACCTATGTGGGATGGTTGCCAGCGGAAGGTCGTGGGTTTCCCCCGGCCACAGAGCCCGGTTTTCTCCCACAATAAAACTGGCAACGCCACCATATAAGTGAAATAATCTTGAGCGCGGCGTAAAACACCAAACCATCAATCAATCTCTTTGGCTAATGATCTTCTCTGGCGGTAATATTGAAAAAAACTGAAATACTTTACTTGAAAAATATTAGCAATAACTTTATTCGTCATCTAAATATAAACCGAAGCAAATATGAGATATGAAGATGTTCGTGCAGACAAAAGCATTAGCGGAGTGGTGTGATATTGTGATTGGTCTTATCGTTATGTTGAAGCTATATGTCTTCATGGCAGTAGATGCTTAAATGCTTTGTGCATTATTTTTAAGAAACTTCATCCCTCTAAGATGTAAGTTCTCAGACACTATTTAACACTATCTAAGTCTAAATGAAATGGCGTTTAGAATTTGTAAAGCTAAACCCAAAATGGACGACGAAAGAAGTAAAAGAAAGGCATTGAAGAAGCAATCATTTCCTCGACAGAATATTTCTTCGTAAGAGCCCGCATCAATTTCATTATCATAAAATCGTCCTATTAATGATTGTAAAAATATAACTAATAAAGGTCCACACAGACAGATCATACTGATAATTAACGTGTGGTTCTTACGTCCGAATACATTCAGTAGCATCGTAATAGGCAGGGAATATGCGGCAGTAATACCTATACCTGCCAATAACGTCATCACGTAAAGACCGGTTTCACAAAACCAGAACATCCCCATGATCATAGCTGTTATATAACAAATATAGCAAGAAAATATCAGAATAAATGTCACAAACGTAGAATAAAAGGAATCAAAGACAATGCCAATGACAATGCGTGAAATTCCAATAACGAATGCTATTTCATATATTAAAGTTACGGGTGTTTGCATACCAGCAGAATCACCAAAACAAGTTATATTGGTCAAATATGCCATCATGTTGGCGTAAAAAATGACCGTGGGCCAGAAAGTCAAATGAAAAGTTCTAGTTTTAATCATTTGCAGAGGAGTCGTTCCGATTTCATCTACAGTTACCAGTTCTTTACATTCTTTGTAATCCTCTATAGATACGGTTTGAGAATCCGACTGCTTCCGATGTAATACCAAACACCCTCCAAAAATACACGTCCAGATAACAGTAACAATAGCAAAGAAATTCCCAAGGTCTCCGTGGACACATAACATCAATGTGGAATAAAACATCTTTCCAAGTGCTCCGACTCCCATGAATATTCCCAGGGCTTTTCCAGTATGCCTCTTTGGTAAATTTTCAACGGCTATCCCAACAATCAGCAGATACAAAAAATGGGTACTGACGCCTGTGTGAAATAATAAATGAAGTAAGGTATTTAGTGTAAATATCAAATACTACTTGATTAATTGATGTTTTCCGTCTCGCGCAAATTATTTTACCAACATGGCGGCGTTGAAAGGTTAAGTGGAGTTGGAAACCTGGACTCTTTTCCCGGAGGAAACCTCCGACGTTGGGATAACGTTGTACTACGTATTGGTATGTATCTAAATAAGTAATATGTACATAGTTTAAATATATACGTGTTGCTATCTCCCGCTTCGTTAAATTAATCGCACGTTTGACAGCTGATTAAAAATGTGATATCTAGTGAAATACATGTTTTCGTCTCGTTTGTAATGACTACCAATCCTCATATGAGGAATTGCGAGAAAGAGACAAGCTACCAACGTCCCTTGTTCGACGACAGCATTTACTGGTAACGGAAGATTTTCAAGCAATCGATGGCCTTGGCACAAAATGCATCTACATGTAAGAGCTGATGAACATAAAAGGTGTTCGTTGTGACCTCAGACAAAAAGTGAAAATAAATGACCCACTTTGTCGAACAACCAAGTATGGTATCATGTCATTTAGGTACCAGGGAGCCATACTATGGAATGCTTTACCCAGAACCGTATCTGAAGCAACCACATTCAAAGATTTAAAAAATCTCGTTGCTAAGTGGGAAAGGTTTTGACTCTTGTTACAAATTATCGTTTATTAGAACCTGTGCCTATATTTTCGTGTAAATTCTAAACATTTGTAATTACTAGTATTCTTACGAGAGTAATATTTGAAATTTAGTGTTTTTGCCATTAGTTATTGTATGTTAGAACCGGTTTCAAGTTTTTTTTGACAGATTGAGTTTCTAGATGGACGTGACGTCCTGGAACTTAGACATGCATGGGTGACATCTTTATGGCGGCTGGATTTCATTGGTTAATAGTTTGGGTTGAGATTTGATTGGGCAACCAGTTAGATAGCTTGGGGTTATATAAGAGAGGAGGTAGATTCAAACTAGAGAACAACTAGAGAACAACGAGGAAGAACAATCAGGGATGATAGCAGAAGAGACAAATATGGGAAGTATAGTAATGAATTAAGAACTTGGGAAAACTAGTGTTAACAGATGCAGGGAGATAGTCACAAAGTAAAGAACTGAATATGATTTTGATAGACTGGAGATCATTGGAAAGGAAACAAGGAAGAGGACTGAAAGAAAAACAGGGGAGAGAGAAGGAATATTCATAAGACAGAGGAAAGTGCTGATAGTCATAATAGTAAGGGAACTAAGAGATATTTACAAGTCAAGTTTAAAGTCAGTAATTGATCAACGGGGGATTCTATTGCGTTTTCGGTTTTCATCGAGATAGACATAGTATAGAAATAAGATAAGTGAAAACCACGCTCTGCTACCAATTGAAACGATGAGGCCCAACCCTCGTAAATTATACACTAACCCACGCAGACGAACGTATCATAAATATAACTAAATAAACCACTAATAAAGTGAATCGTAATAAGTCCAAACAACAAAACTCCTTGTTCAATGTTTATATATAAAACTTATCGTTAGTTAATCTCTTAACACTAGTTTTCCTAAGTTCTTAATTCATTACTATACTTCCCATATTTGTCTCTTCTGCTATCACCCCTGATTGTTCTTCCTCGTTGTTCTCTAGTTGTCCTCTAGTTGTTCTCTAGTTTGAAACTACCTCCTCTCTTATATAACCCCAAACTATCTAACTGGTTGCCCAATCAAATCTCAACCCAAACTATTAACCAATGAAATCCAGCCGTCATAAAGGATGTCACCCATGCATGTCTTAGTTCCAGGACGTTACGTCCATCCAGAACCTCAATCTGTCAAACAAACTTGAAACCGATTCTAACATACAATAACTAATGGACATAATTGAACAAAAACATTAAATTTCAAATATTACTATCGTAACAGTATACCCTTTTAAGAGTTTCCCTAAAAACAAATCTTTAATCAGCATCCAAACTTGCGACTTATTAAAGAAAACGGAGAATAACCGTCGATCAGTCTGTAGTAATGTGTAAAGAATAAATCCAACTTTTTAAAAACAAAGTTACAAATACATAAAAGTCACCATTAATCTCACCGACAAGAGTTTGAAGGAGTCCAAACAAAATTGGCCGACAGCTGAAGAAGGTTGGATAGTGCACAGCCAGACAGTTTAGCCCTGCTGTAACTGGTGCCATCAAACCACCCATCAGATAACTCACTTGGTATCCATATTGGCGAGAGATCAGAGGTTCAAGTGGACTGAGGGCTGTTCCCACCAAAAGCATAGACGACACCATCTCCACTAAGAAAAACAAACATAAGGCAAAACTGGTTTGTAATTATTTTCAAGTCATAAACTTATATCAAGAAAAAATTTTCATCTAGGGCTTACATTCTGTCTTCCAAATACCTCGTGATCAAGAATTTCCAAAAGATAGATTTAACATTACTTTAAAGGTGTATAAGAACAAATGATCGATCAAATACGAGGTCCGTCTTCACACACGCTTAGGTGCCCCGGGTTAGTTTAAAAAATTAGTATATAAAATGGATTGACCTTTTACCTTCAGACTGTGTAAAGTTAAAGGTGAGTTTAAGAGGGATGACTATAGTGTTGAAGGATAAATTCCAGGCGGACAGTACGATACCAAACAGACCAATAGCCAGACCCGACCATTTGCGAATTGATGTCATCTTGTTTCAAAACTAAAACAGAAAAAGAAAACGAAAAGTATACTTAAGCGATTGACGAAAACTCGCAGACAAAAAAGGCGGTTTCAGTTTCCGTTGAGAATCTGTTGTCATTGTTGACGTCGTAAAAATTGCAATACAGGTTAACAACAATGGTTAAGGCATAAACATGGTTTCTGGAACAAGTAGCGATGATAGCGTGGTGACATTAATTTGTCGCGGTATAACCTTAGCTATTGAATTCGACAGCCAATGAAAAACGTAACCGATGTCGGTGTCGAGTCTTTTAACCTATACACGTCGTCAGAACCCACGGTTAAAACTTACACTCACGCTCACTTAACCCGTGGGACAAGTGGAACTGAATCCATCGTTTCTTATTTAGTATGCATGTAGATTTTGATTGGTTCCGCCACAGCCAACTGTGGCGGAAATTCCACCAATCAGAATTGGCGTTACGTAAGCATGCGGCAGTGTTTAAAACACAGATGGACGACTTTTCGGTTTACACTTCAATTCTGAAGAGTTCCAACGTTTAGAAGAGAACTTTTGATTGATCAGACAGTAAATGGGCGTCCCAAGAAAACGAGGCTTTGAATTGCAGTTGGCCCAGGGGTAAAAGGTGAGCTTGTTGAGAATCTAATCCTGGGCATCCGAGGGTGGCCTATACACTGCAATAGTCTTGTAAAACTTATCGTAAAACTCCTACGTGCAAGTAAGAGGAATACGTTTTAATTTTTATTCATAGGCCGACCGTCGATCGTCTGGAAAATTGCTATAAGAAACATTACAGTATATTGATGTCTGCAGAAAAAAGTCCAATTTAACTTACGGCGTAATGGAAATATTTACGTTTAACTGTGGACAGTTGTCTGGTTTGTGCCTACTTCTTTCTTGTTTTTTTTTTAAATAAGGACCTAACCATCCCCATTGCTTAGATGTTCTTCCTATATTTAATTGCAGTTCCCAGCAATCTCCACTTTGGTTTTCTGATCTCTTGAAATGTTATATTAGCGCTGCTTTTGTTGGCCGGGGGCCTAGAGGGGAGGGGTGCGTCCATTGTCCGACCTTTCTTCAAGGCGTAGCAAGAAGACTGGGGTGTCGGTTCATCAAATACTCCTCATGTTTTCCACTCTGTCTTGTGAGGCAGTGTCTGTAAACACCTGGAACATTGATAGGGTCAACGACTTGTGAGGACCAAGTGAGCGGATTTATGTCTGCTGCGTTGAGCCGTTCCGAGTACTGTACTCTTCATGGCCACAATGGGCTATTTGACTGCGGGCACTTGAATGGATCCACAGAGCTTCTGAACAATCGGTTGTGACAATCTCTTTGGCAGTTTTCTGGAAGAAAAGCGAATCCAACAACTCTGCGCCTAACACCTCTACCACCTTTCTTGTTTAGCAGAAACATTGCTGAAATATTCATTAAAGCCTTCAACAATTAATTTCGGGTCGGATGTGTCTTTCTTATTTATAGCGAAAGATTTAGGTAATTCGTCGGTTTTGGGTTTATTTAATAGCTCTTTCACGGCTTTCCAAGTAGCTTTTAGATCATTGTTGACAGGTGACATTTTGCCCTGGAAGTATTTTTTCTTTGCAAGTGCAAGGGTGTGATTCAATTCATGTCTGTACAGTATATATTGGATTGTAATCTCTGGGTCATTCTTCATTAGGTGATCTCTATAATGTTTTTCTTTAAAATTGAATTTAATATGGCATAGGTTATCCACGGTTTCTTATTTTTCCTTGAGGGAGAGTTTTTGGCGAAGCAGAAATGAAATGATTCAAAAATATGTCAAGAGCAGAATCTACATCGTAAAAAACAAATTTCATCCCAGTTATATCACGGATTTTATGGATTTGGTCAGCCGTAATTTGTCTGTACGAGATTGCTGAACTGCTGGATTGCTCAACGTAGAAAATCGGAAAGTGATCGCTCACATCCTCCAGAAAAATTCCAGAGAACGAATATATTTCATAGTTAACATTGTCTATCAGCGTTGCAGTAGAAGACCTCACTGACTTTTGGGAAGTAATATGATTGAAGTATTTTTACAAATTCTTGCGCTAGCTTATGTTTGTCTGTTTTAAGCAGATCTAGGTTAAAATCTCCCATTAGTATACATTTTTTTTGTTTTCAGCTTAATTGCAATTCTGTTTTAGATCAAGTTTTGAATTAAAGCTGGTGATATCTTTGCCAGGAGGTTGGTGTCGACAAATTCATTAAATAGTTTTACAGCGTCAACAAAGTCATCTTGACATTTGACATCTAGTGCCGTATTTTCGACCCCTCAATTCAAGTAACGCATTAAAATACATTATTATTTATACATAAGTGAAAACTAGGGATTTCCTTCACTCATAAATGTAATAATTCACTGCAGTGCAATAACAATTTTTGTTATTTAATGCACGCGTCGAAGCCGATGACGTCGTCGGACCTACTTCTTTCACGTCTGCTGTACAACAACAACAGTACATATGATTTGGATAGGCTAAATGAAGCCTTTTCAGTCAATTTAGCATTAAGATAAATAATTTACAACTGAAAACACTAAATTGATTCAATAGAGGATTGGCTTACCACTTTAAATCAAAGCGATAAAACAAAACTTCATTACGGATCGTCAGTTGGCAGCGTTGTGTGGCCTGCATCATCATGGCTTCGGAGAATCGTAACGAGAAACTGTAATTGCCGTTCAATGACGCGGTAAAACGATGTTAAGTAGTTTCATAGATCATTTTTTATCCTTGTGACTGGTGCGCTGCAGAGTTAAAATCCATGTTGATCGATTTAATTTCTTTTTACACGAAATATCGCGAAAAACTTCAGGGAGAAAATGGCAATTCAAATGACCACAAATCTGACAGTTGACAGTCACGTGAGGAGAACAGACATGCTGTTGTTTCATTGGTCAGCGATATATATTCCTACGTTTGCTAAAAACCTAATGCGTCATAAGTTTGTTGATATTTTCTTTTTTATAATTGATAAATTTATACTTAATAAACAATCCCCAGAATAAAACATGATAGTATAAATAATAAACAGAATATTGAACAGCTGTGTTTGAAAAGCATTTATATTTTTTCTCTTGAAAGGCGGAGGGATAACCCACTCGACGCTTCGCGTCTCGTAAGTTATTCTCCGACTTTCACTCGGAAAAATATAAGTGCTATTCAAACTCAGCTGTTCAATATCCTCTATATAAGCTGACGCAACGTGGATGGACTAAATCAACAGAATATCAACTCACACAAACCGCCGTGACTGACCGGTTTTTGTGGCTTACATCTTTATATTAAAGGCCAACGGCAACTATAAGGTGTTATATAGCCTATGTGTACTTAACAAAAGACACAATTAATATGTTAAACATAGAAATGTTTACGCTTTAACGCGTTTAAAAGGAGGACAAGTTATTATGAATGGCCAGCAGATATGTATGCCAATTGCATAGTAAAGAAACAAATAGAGAATCTCTGTCAACTGACGCCGTGATATAAATTTTTTAATCAAATGAAAATTACTACAATTTAATATCACACTGTCACGAGTAGGAGATCCTATATATCACAAAAGATATAAGAATGAACTACTGGTTGTTGACCTAAAAAAAAGTTCTGAAAGAGTAGGAGGAGCTACATGCATGACGCGAGAAAGTACGTTATATGTCCATGTTTAACTAAATATATAAATACCCAGTTTCACTATGTACACATCCGCTTTATATACTTAGAAAAATATGATAGTTTTCAAATGTGAAAAAGAAATACTTACAGCACCTGACATGGCATTAAATTGCACTTGAATGCACAACAGCAACATCATTAACATTGGTCGAAGTCTGAGACGGGCGTGTACATACATGTATGCGCACCTGTAGGTATCTTTGTAACTGTGTGCGCACAGATTCATTGGACAGTTCTTGATAAAAAAACTTTAAAAAACTGTTGAAATGATATTAAGAATTGATCCTGCACGCCAACCCTACCTCTTTTGAGACAGACTGAAAATTTAGCCATATCATTCTGCAGACGGCGTCGCCAGTTGTAAGAAATGATCTGCGCAGGCGGACGTCTTTTTGTTGCTAAATATCGTGCAAAATTCTCATCTACGTCTAATGGTGGCAAGAATTTTTGTCGGCAACAAAATATCCTGTGGTTGAATTCTTCGGAAATAAAAATCATGTTTCCTCAGCGCTGGCGACGCCCGTGTGCTTCTAGGAAAACCGTAAATTGGCAGAAGCTTCCAAATATTCGAAACAAAATTAGCTTATTGTTCGTCATTTTTAGAAAAAGCATTTTTGTTGATACCTATCTTGTATAGCTTGTACGTTTCAAAATTTTCTATCGACGTGAGAAGTTGAGTGTTTGGAGTACCTTGGAAAAGTAAAAGATGTAGAAAAACATATTCGTAAAGCCAGTTACCCATTAAAACCGAAAACGTAATAACGGACAAAATAGCCGGGATATATGAGTACATTTTCAAATCTACCCTTAAGTACAAATCCATAAATAATATATGGACATAGCTCATGTTTTATACTTCTTGATAAAAATGACGAACAAATACCTAATTCTTTTTCAACCCAATGTTCCCTATATTTTACAGTTTATACCACTTAAGATAACTTGTTTAAGAGGCTTATAGAAGTTGGAAGGATAATGAAATAGCAGTTTCAATGGATAAACAACTTTTTTTTCTCAACATACTCTTTTCAATGATTTAATTTGCTTGAAAACGATGTTAGATAAACATCGAAACGTCGTGTTTTGACATTTTTTCAAAGAAGTTGTTTATCCATAGAAACTTTTATTTCACTTAAAATGGTTTGTAAGCAGCAACACTTACAAAAATGTACTCATACATCCAGATTATTATAATTTTACTTTTCATCTACTTCTCTTGACAATTGGAATTCATGAAAAAAGTCAAAATTTATCTGGCTCTTGTCATTTTAAGACCAATGCATAGAGTAGAAATCATTCTGCGACAAAGTCTTTCAGTGCATAATTTCTAAAAGAAAATCTTTAATTATTATACGTCAATTACAAAAGAAATACAAACCCCAAACTGTGGAAAGATTCGGAAAATCCTCTTCACACTGGAGAAAACGAATGTTAAGTTTTATCTTATCTACTCAGATATATGTGCATTTTGAAAGCCAATTATAAAATGTAGAGAATAAAAAGCATCTGTATTTCGATTCGGTAGAAAGCTTTTATTAATAAGTCAATGGGAATAATATAGGTTTTGTTTAATGATAGAAATTTAATACAACGTTTTCTAATAAAAGGCTTAAAAAGCGCCAAATTCACAAATGACTTGAGGCTGTACAATAATAGCATTTGGCCAAACAGTTAACAAATACAGTACAATTATAGTGTTATCAACTGTGTCCGTTGAACAAAGAAATGATGAAGACATATCTTCAAATAGCTATTTTTCTGTGTAATACTCTACAATCCAAATCAACATCCCAGATACTTGCTTACATGCGTAGAGCTTCCTACTTTTCCGTAAAAACGTTAGATATATATGTGTCGTGAAGCTTGACAAGTGATACAACTTTTCAAAGATCCATAAAGATTATTACTTTACAGCCTTGGGGGGGGGGGGGGCTAATGGGTTAGATTGATAGTCTCTCAGTCTCACACAGACCTTACATCGATACGGCGCGGGCTCGAATCCCATTCAGACCAAATAGAAATTGAAAAATTTGTGGGTGGATTTTTCACTGGGTCGCCGTATGTAGAAGAGTTGCCAGGTAATCGCTGAATTCCTCCGGGCAATGAGCCTGGTTTCCTAACCTCCAAAAACCTGGCAACGGCGCGATATAAATGAAATAATCTTGAGTGCGCCGTAAAACATCAGTCAATCAAATGGATCTTTTACAGTATATGTAAAAAGACGACAATGAATTTAACATATATGTATATGTATATCATATGTATATATTTAACTACTGTTGAACAGTACACTAATTACACATATGGTGAATGCCATTTACTCCTGGCAATGAGTTTGTATTATCTGCAGGTTCAAGACTTAATTTTGCTTAGGATGTATTTCATATTTTACATAGTCATATCAGAGATGAAACACAGAAGCTGCTTTAACAATAATATTTCTCAGAATGTTAAATCGTCGTTAAAAAGATTAGATTCAACTGGATTCAATTGGTTTTAGATACGCCAAGTACACGAAATTAAGTACATTTTCTAAATGACAATCAGAAGAAATGTGAGAAACACATCGGCTCCTTAATGCCCCTGTGCCAATATGATTTTATTTTCAAAAACATAACAGTCGGACTTCAATAACCTCTTCATTTGGTGGTTAAATTATCCCAGTGGTCAATGTTGGCAGAAGATTACCTATTGGGAAATATAAGAATGGAATACCCTTGCGTTATCTTTCCTGTCCATGCAGGTCATTGGACTAAACTAATTTTCTTTGTAAAACAGCATTTAGGTAAATATAGATAGTTTGCACTTTGTGTAATAATGCTTCAAACAGATGTAACTAACCGGTTTTAACTGCATCAGTAGACTATTTATTTTCCATTTGCCGAAATGTTAACGTTTGGCTCTGTCACTCGGTTAGAAACCTTCACCCAGTTAAAAGCCTTGGTGGAAACTTGGAACCACCCTAGAGAAGTCTGCAGTTCAAATCTTGAAAGACCAACAAGGGAGATATCTCAATATTTTCACTTCCGAAGGGAACAGGTGTGCAGACGACACAAGTCACATTGTTGTCATGGGCCTAGCCGAGAAATCTAGGCTCGGCCGAATTTTTTTTTTCCGTGTTCGTCAGAAGGCGACAAGACACATTAGCAGCCATTTAATACCAGTCGCCGTAAGACTGATAATCCGGGCTATCATGGGCCAAATCACCCCCACGTCAGACAGCTCAATCCGCCACTTTTATATATTTTTTTAGGCAAACTACTACTTTATTGAATCACATCAATACTAAAAAAGTAATCCTAGCTTATGAGAAGATCCACTACAGAATGCTCCAAGATATCGACCGAAATTTAGGAATTTAATTCGTTCCGAAAATGGTCTAATCCTAATTGCCCACTGTGACATAAGAGGGGTTTGCTTCTGAAAACATTTACATACGACGTAATATCTTTTGTAATGTGAAATCAGGATCCATATATGGTAGGTCTTAGCCGAGAAATCTGGGCTCTGCCGATTTTTGTTTTCCGTATTCGTCATAGCCCAGATTTCTTCCATAATAAATAAATGATATTTTTGAAACAAAAAAGTAAAGAATGAAATATTTACCACTACATGTACATTTAGATGGTATAGATCACGAAGAAGGGGTTTGTCAAACTTACGCGCCTGTAAAGTGGTAAATATTCCATTATGCAGTCAATATTTTTTTCAAAGTTCACTGGCTTTCAACTTGACGTAACCGCCATAGTAAAACATGCAAGCCGTGTCCCTGAAAATTTGGCCTAAGGTATTGACTTTAAATAAAGGTAAATTTCCGGCAATTGGCGTCGCGTAAATTATCGTGTACAGTCATTTTCGAAAGCGTGTCGTTTAAATTAAGACTTATACCATAAATATATTAAAGGAGGGAAAATATCTAGAAATACATAGGGATTATCGTCGATAACAACCTTCAAAGTGCTTAAAACAGTTCACGTCAATTACCTCCAGTGACCCTCAAGCTAATAAAAACAGACAGAAGTATGTCCTTTCAGTGGCTTATCTGTGTGGCCATTTTTCCGTTTTATGATGTTTATGTGATGTTGGTGTAGCTATTTTAGATCAATAATGACGTATTTTTACCGCTCTCTAATGTACAATGGTAGATTTAGGTCCAAAAAAACATGGTGGGAAGAATGTCTCCGAATATATAGGTCAGTATGCTACCGCACACCATTGCTTAGCCAGCCATTGGCTAAATTGCATCACATGACTACTCTATAACACACTTGATTTTTTATTCAACAATAATTGGATAAAACTAATGAAAAAATGGTGGCGGCCTTGTGAATGGCCTATGGAGCTCATTCTCTATTGTAACGCCACTTTCAAATTTCACTTACGAGGGGATAAAACATACATTGGACAGTTGTTTTGGACTAAATGAACTCTACTCTTTCCATCTAAACTAGTTCTGGGTAAATTCCAGAATCAAAAATGTCATTAAATAGTCGTGTTAACATCTGAATTAACAGATGCCTTAAGTCAGTAAATAATTCATTAATTAAACCATCACTACCAGGACTCTTTTCTCGTTTAAAATTTCTAACAACACTCAATATTTCGTCTGAAGTAAGGGGTTGGTCTAATTCTTTATAACAACATGGGTATAGATCTTCATTATTCACATCAAGGCATGTTTTGCTAGGCTTCCCCCCATTTAATGTTAAGTTCTTGAAACAATTAAAAAAAATGAATCACATCTACATTTCAACTTTGCCTTTCTTTTGCTTTAAAACCATCTATAAAATGCTTTTGGATTGTTCTGTTTAAGAAAATCACTCGACCCTACCATGTAAAATAATCTTAAGCGCTTTGTAAAACAAGCAATTGAACTTTAAATAAACTTTAACCAAAGCGTCTATGGTGGGCTATTAGTGCCAACCAACGTTTTCTTAGATTGCCAGATATTTCATACATGACAGCAGAAAACTCAAAAATAAGACATAACCGCACAAATTCGATCTTGATTATGATTAAAAGTATGACTTTTTTAAAAAATATTTTGGTCTTCTGTACCGGACAACACCCTATTATATGATAGTCTGAATCGGAAATATTATACGCAGATGAGTTCAATATTGCTTGTAACTTTGTATATGGACCCATGGTCTACCAACCGTAAAGGTAAGTATTAAGACAAACACGAAAAATAACAAGAAGCCTATCTAAAACCCACCGACATCCCTTAAACAAAAACAAAAAACAGTGTTTTTCGCTCACAGCTTTGTAACTTTATACACGTGTTTAATGCGACAGTTACAAGGAACCTGTTGAAAATCGGTGCGATCCTATGTTTGTTTACGGGGTTGTATCGCTTTTTACATTACGAGCTCGGTAAACACATGATCTCAAGTGCGGTGATTTTCCATATAACAAGTACACGTGAAAACATTCTCACCGCGGTTGAAATGTTTCCCTTGTGATTTGACAGTTCACATGTGTTTTTCGACTGCAAATCGTTTTACTTAAATGTATGGTTCTTATGATACACGCTTGATTTTCTTGACATACAGAATCTCTCTTCTCAAAACCAAGTTTTAGCTTGTGCAAAATGCTGTTAAAGACGGGAAAACACTGGAAAAGTCAAAATTCCACCCAAGGCACTAATAGGCCTCCGTATATTTCCGACTGTGGTGGTTTCCTGTAGCTCCAAATCAACAAAACTAGGTCATGATCGATGGGTATGTGGATTGCGTCGTACACTCTTGGCAAATTTAAACCGCAGTTTTTTTTTAACAATACGCAAATCTTTCAAAAGTCTTAAAGGCACACTTGCCGCGAAAATCAGGAATATTGTTTACATTAAAAAAGAAAGACCGTATTCTGTATTTTTCCCAGACAATATAAGTTAGGAACTTTCTTTTTTTACCAAAATTTAAAACTTTGGACGTCACTTTGTATTTTTAATTTGAATTTGAAAATTTGAATTTTTACGTACCCGGAACGTAAACAAACCGATCTGCCCCCTATTGGCGATTTTATGTTTCAGTCGAGTGAGTGAACTAACGGCACAGTGTAATTTTACGTAGGCCTATTTATCTGAGAAATACAGACTGACGATCGGTTAACAGCGACTGGAAAAGCCTGCTGATAATTTTTTGAGTGTAAACCACAGATACAAAGGCCTGAAAGGAGGGTAATCCAACACGAAAGTTGACCGACACTGATCGTTGTTGTAATCAGGCTTCGATTCTTCGTTTGTTTTTCACCCCATTTTTACAGTCTAAAGCTAACTAGACATGTTTTTTGTGTCCTTTGTTTAAGTTTAGTGGTATTAGTCGTAGTAAGCTCATGTAAATTGGTTTTCTTAGCAAATTTAAACAGGCTACGGCGGCAAGTGTGCCTTTAACCGCTATAGTGAACAATGGCCTTCCTCTGAAGCCTACGGCCTACGCGAACCGTGACGGCTCGCTTGGTTTAAAGTTTGCGTAACCCTCACGTAACCTGAACCACGGTTCGCGTGAAATAATAAGGCCTGAGGCAGCATTTGGTTAATTGGGCCAAAACGGTCCTTTGGGCCCAGAAATAATCGCGATCTGGTGTTAGGGCAAAATTACAGATCCGCCTGGCCGGTGTGACTTTCATATGAGTGTATATTCGCAGATACCGAAATTAAATCATTCATTCGTGGTCTTTCAGTCAATTTAAGACATATATTGTATTTCTGAAGCTTTGGAGGGAAATAACGTCACATTAAATTTGATCGTTTGGCACCGGTATCGCTTCGCTGTACGTAGAAAATCCAAAGCTAACATAGTGACCTCAGCAAACAGTGGGGAGTAGATTGCTAGTTAAAGGGAAAGAAAATCTAAGCTTTAGACTAGTTTAGATGGAAAGAGTAGAGTTCATTTAGTCCAAAACAACTGTCCAATGTATGTTTAATCCCCTCGTAAGTGAATAATTGAAATTTGAAGGTGGCGTTACAATAGAGAATAAGCTCCATAGGCCATTCACAAGGCCACCACCATTTTTTCATTAGTTTTATCCAATAATGGTTGAATAAAAATTTAAGTGCGTTATAGAGTAGTCATGTGATGCAATTTAGCCAATGGCTGGCTAAGTAATGGCGCGAGGTTGCATACTGACCTATATATTCGGAGACAATCTTCCCACTTCAAGTTTGCCGCCATGTTTTTTTGGACCTAAATCTACCCTAATACATTAGAGAGCGATAAAAAATACTTCATTATTGATCTAAAAATTGCTACACCAACATCACGTAATCCTGAAACGGAAAAATGGCTACACAGATAAGCCACTGAAAGGACATACTTCCCTTTGTTTTATGAGCTTGAGGGTCACTGGAGGTAATTGACGTGAAATGTTTTAAGTACTCTGAAGGTTGTTATCGACAAGAATCCCTATGTATTTCTAGAGATTCCCCCCCCCCTTTAAGGAATTACATTATACAATTTCTGTTAAGTATTTTATGAACAAGACATCTGTTTATCATATACATCCCTACGTCACAATGGTAATACGGACAGTGATTTTCCAAATCCGTATCACCACACTAGCATAGGACCGTTTAACCTGGCAGTCTGTATCACCCTACTTGCATAGGACACTATAACATTAGAGCCGGAACTACTTTTTCTGTTCTATAATGACGTCAATGTCAACACACTCTCTTGGATACAACCAGCTGTCGAATCTATTTATAGAATTTAAGCTAACAATCTCTCCCAAGATTAGATAAATTATGTAATCTGAAGACTATTTTATAATGCGTCCGATAAATCTTAAAAATATTAAACAATTGGACAAGGGATAAAAGCATCATCAAAATATGTTTTATTTGTCTATAATAATTATTATAAATCATAGTCGAAAACCAGGATCCCGAAAATGGTACAAAACCAAAGCAATGGGGAAAAATACCATAAAGTTAAACAGTATCATGAAAACAATGGCCGAACTGGGTGAACTAAGTGGTAGAAAAAAAATCACAGCGCTCGGTCAACAGCTGCCATTCGCCTCTTAAATGCTGGGTAGCGCCGACAGGACACAACACGTTGCCAGTCTGAATAACTATGCCGTCGCTTCGTTCGACCAGCAGCGAGAGATGAGCAATATCCTGAGCTCGGACAACCGTCAGTCACTCCAAGTGTGTCGGCCTGTAGCAAGTCGTCACATCGAGTCGGACAACATTGGTAACACATGATAATAATCCCATCCATGAAAATCCAGTGAATGTGAACATTTCTGCTTTATCACAATCTTCGGGCACACATAGCTAAACGG
The DNA here is from genome assembly GCA_963971465.1 of Lepidochitona cinerea. Taxonomy (NCBI): domain Eukaryota; kingdom Metazoa; phylum Mollusca; class Polyplacophora; order Chitonida; family Tonicellidae; genus Lepidochitona; species Lepidochitona cinerea. Next base: position 9,482,886 of record OZ020560.1, on the reverse strand, counting down.
TAATCATGGAAGAAACTTGATACACAATAGTCAATAGCACTATGGCTACTAACACAACTGCCGGTATTTTCCAGGGTGCTACATTCAATAACTGCACTTTGAAAATTAACTTTGCCACTCTCGACACACATCTGTGATGTAAGCATTTACCCATAATAGCCTACTAGTAGAATCCATCTCCATGAAATTAAATGTATTCCAATGTCATTTTTCTCTGGTTCAGTCTTTGTTAAATGTTGACTTGTACATGTACTAATCCATTTGTCATTTTCTCTTTGTCTTTTGGTATATATACATTTTAAAAGTGTTCTTCGTCAGGATACCAGAAAGTCACATCTTTTATCACACATGCAAAGCTTTCGTCTGTTCACTGTCTGCAGCCGGTTGATCGAAAATGACATACATCATTTATAATCACACTATTGTAGTATTGGTACATGTTACAATTTACTTTCCGCTCTTCTTGAATAAACCCGCTCGAAACTAAAAGTTAACCCTTGGCGGACTGTTAATATAGTCCATCTTGCATGTTTTATACAACGTTACAAACAGTATGCAAGAAACACAAACAGTTAAAAGGCAGCATTTTTCATTTAACAATTGCTTCTGTTATTTAAAACGATAAAGACTTACGGTCGTACCTTATATTTTTTTAAATATTATGATGTAGGTCAGGGGCGTGGCTTATCGTGCAGTGATCTGTCACTCACATTCTAATAAGGGCGTAGGAATATGTAGACAAACGATCCTTCGAACAAGTGAATCTTTCAAAGCCGGACGCTTTTCCTGACATAAAACAGAGCGATCTAAGTATGATTTTGAAAGTGGTATATGATAAATATGTCATCACTTCAGCGTGTTGTTCTGGGCGCTTGTATCAGCTCTCGTGATTGGAGGTGGAATTTCGCAGCAACCTCGACCTTCGGTCTCGGTTGCTACTCCACTCCACCTCCAATCACTCGAGCTGATACAAGCGCCCAGAACAACACGCTGCAGTGATAACATGTATGTATTAAACTTTTGACAACAGGGAAGAATACAACATTATCACACATGACAACACATGATCATCCCTCGCTATCTCTTCACAGATTTTTGCTCAATATGCATTAACCCTTACAAAATGTAAATGTCTTCAATATTCTTTTTTCTTCATCGGACACATTTTAAAATGCACAACTCAAAGAACTTTTTATCTTTGTGAACTATTTTACTGAGGCTTATATCTTTCAACACTATTAATAAAGTACACCTATTATTTAAAACAGCCCCAAGTAATTTTGTATGTTTGGCGTTTTGTTGGCTTTATTAAATGAGGTTATATTAAATCCCTTCCATTTAACACAATGTTTACTATTCCACTGGGCTGCACAAGATGTGTAGGCTCTTTGTACCGGAACGAAATAAAGATTTTTTTAAATCACACTATTTTACAATTAGATTTCAAAATACACACTTCGTTGTATATTCGTTCTCTCCAGGGTGAAGAGGATTCTCCGTATCTTTCCAAAGTTTGGGGTCTGTATTTCGCATTGTATTGACAAATTATAGTTTTTCGTTTAGATTTTGCACTGAACGACTTTCTCACATTCTACTGATTTATTTTTCTTAATGTCTTTCTCAAAGTGAATGACTCGGATAATGACTAGTTTCTTTGAGGCATATTATAAGTTAGAACGGGTCCAAAAGGATAACAAGCTTCTTCAGTGTATTGCATTTGGTTTGAAAACAATGTTAGCAATGTTATCGTCATATACACATACAGCAAATGGACTGAGTTTCTCAACCATGTTTGGTTCTTCTTGCAATTTTCATCAAACCATAGAACTATTTGATTTGTTCCTATTCTTTTGTAATATTTATTTGGAATGCGAATCAAAATTAAAGGGGTTGAGGGGGAGCTCCGATTCCCTTAAACACCCCTGTATAAGCTTCACAAACGGGGCAGTATATTATTAGTCATTTGCCCCCCTCCCATGGGTATATCGGTCGATATTTGGCGGCCCAAAATATCTACCAGTATACCCACGGAAGAGCGTTAAATAACGAATTTATCACCATCCAAAGCAGCCTGTTTGCTTAAAACTGAGTATTATCAGGTATTCGTTATTCGATAAGTTTACTTTATCATAAATGGGCCGAATTGTTTTTGAATGTGGCTTGATCCAGGTCTTAATGACGTACCAAAGTTATACCCAAATTAACTATATGCGTAGAGTGGTCACGTCACATTGGTTAAACTGGATCTGGCGTGCTAAAATCGCCGTCATAACTATGGGATGTTGTCTCTCGTAACGCAGATAACGTTCTTCTACAAATTTATGACATCACGAATTAAAGATCAAAATTTACGTCACAAGAGTGATTTATCATGCTATGACGTTAATAAAGTAGTGGTCGTGCCAGGGCTAGTGCCGTCGTTCTCTTTCGCTTCCTCTGTAACGTCAGATCAGTAGTAATGGCGGCTCTAGCTACAACTCTAACGTCACGTGATCTCCATTCCACGCATATAGTTCATTGGTTATACCGATTCCTGAGAAGCAAATCGTTCTATGCTTACGAAACAGCATTCTAAACTGACGTCAGGATAGGGTTTTGTCTTGACTGAAGAATTCCATGACGCACAAAGGCCTTCACTCCGTGGTATTATCAGTGTGTGGTACCTTAACTCCTGGTTGATACAGAATCAAATATATACACGGAAACCACTCGGTATACAGACTAGGCATTTCGACCAATAAAAATGCCGATTTTACAAATTCATTCGCATTACTAGTTTGATGGTAGTTTATACACACATATTTTTACGGATGCCTATCCAATTACTTAGAAGTTATTTAAAAGATTTGACAGAGGCTGTTGTCGCACACAACAAAGATGGCGGTGGATGTTCATCGCGGTCAAGACATGTGGGTTGTCCTTAGCAACACAAGGAGCGACAGGCTTAAAGACAGCGTCTAGATGCCAAATCCGCGGTCAATGAGACTAATATCAAATGTAACCGTGTCTTGGTGAGTATCCCTGTGTATCCCTAAAACACTCTCGGTTGGCAGTGAATTCTGGTCCAGATCAAGGCTTTTTAGCTCAGAGGACGTATCAGGAGAAGAGACCGATTTACTTACCTCTTTCGAGTTGGACATAGATTTATGAGGACGTAAACCACCACGGGCACACATAGCACGGTTACTTTCAATGAGAGGAATTGCCTCCTGGACAGTAGGAACGGATTTTAACCCATCATCTACATAAAACTCACTGGTGTTCCTTCCAAACAGACTTTCGTTGTCAGACGCACAATGTTAGAACCCGAAATTCGCACAGGACGGAGATGACACGGTCCAAAAAAGATGAACTTTTATTTGATAAGTTATTGGACTACATGATAAGTCAGGTTCCAGTATATAAATGTACGTTTGCAGTTACATAAATAAATTGTTATTATGATAACTAGATCATAGATGAGTTAATTAAACTTTGTCCGTAATCTAGCAAAACGCATCATTATGCACGAAACTATTTACCTCCGGCAAACGTCGTATTTTATACAGCAGCCATTGCATGAAAATAGGCTATTAGTTTGATGGTAGTTTATACACACATATTTTTACGGATGCCTATCCAATTACTTAGAAGTTATTCAAAAGATTTGACAGAGGCTGTTGTCGCACACAACAAAGATGGCGGTGGATGTTCATCGCGGTCAAGATATGTGGGTTGTCCATAGCAACACAAGGAGCGACAGGCTTAAAGACGATCACGTGTACCAAATTAGCCGGTTACATACTCCTCTGCTTAAAGTTTACAGTCCCTTGCATCACTACAAATCCTCATATAAAACACAGATAAAACGCTTAAAAGTTAAGAATGTCTTTCAATATTAATCGAGCTAGTAGTAACTGGGTCCGTGTCATGCCGGTAATACCAGTCTGGTCAATTTTACTATTGTCACTGGAGGTAATTCAGTGGTTCTTTGACATAGCAAGGTGGTGAGGGTTATGATGAATCCCGAGTGTTGTCCGAGAAGAACGACGTGTAGTCTAGCCACAATCGGTATCTGCAATGTCAGCTTTATCAACTGTCGGTACATTCCTGTTGTCCGAAGAATGACTTTCCGGCTGGGGCTCAGTGTCCGGCTCCTCTGATCGAATGCTGCTACTTAGTACAATGTTAGGTTTTTGTGGAGCTAATGCTGGAGTTGACATTCGGGTCAAGGATTTCTTCTAATTCACCATCAGTATCACTGTCAAAATCACTAGAAGATATTGGTCCAGCCTGAGTGTTGGTGTCTGAGGACAGCAGCCTGAACTTGTTCACGACCTTCTGAGGAGGTAAGTATGACCATCCATTCGCTTCACAACTCTGTAAGGAGTTTCATTAGTCCTGAATTTTATTCCGGCCTTGAACAGAGCGATTGCGAAGAAAGACTCGCGCACCTTCGACCAAATCAGTGTTTAATGCATTCTTGTTAAGTCGAGTCCGGCGTCGAAGAGCTTCTTTCTCGGTGTTGTCAGAAGCCAGTTCAAATGCAGTTCTCAATCGCTTGCGATGTTCTGATATCCAATAATCCATTGGATTCACATCTGAACCTAAATCCCTTTTCCCTTCTTTTCCCAAAAGAGAATATATTGGCAGGGGCTCCTGGCCAAAGAATAAGGTGAGTAACCAGTATTTGAGTGCGGGGTCACATTATACGAGTAGACTAATTCGGGTATGTATTCCGACGACTTTTTTCTTTTCTGCTGAGAGTGTTCTAAGTCTTTCGTGGAGGGTTCTGTTCACCCTCTCACACTGGCCGTCTCCTTCAGGATCAAATGGAGTTGTACGACTTTTGAATATGTTGTAAGTATGCCAAATCTCACAATCTTTAGTAAGGTCTTAGCTGTGATTCTCGCTTGTTGAAATCGTCTGATTTGCCTACGAGTTTATAAAAATCGTTTTTAGAATCTTGCATTTTTTTCTTTTGCTTTCTTAGTTTTGAAGCAAGATGGCATCAATTCGCAAATGGTCGGGTCTGGCTATTGGTCTGTTTGGTATCGTACTGTCCGCCTGGAATTTATCCTTCAACACTATAGTCATCCCTCTTAAACTCACCTTTAACTTTACACAGTCTGAAGGTAGGTTTCAAAGGCGAGTCCATTTTACATCCTGGTTTTACTTATATATATATTTTCAAATTTACCCGGATACCAATGGGATCGTGAAATTTGATTCCTTCTATATTTTTGTAAATAATGCTTGTAAATTATATCTGCATTTTAGCAGTTCTGGATTGTTTATTTTAGGGATTTTTAAAGACAACCAGAAACTAGAGATACAAATACGACTGTATGTCGAGACTTAAATAAGTTTTGCCATGATTATTATTTCTTTTTCCTAGTGGAGATGGTGTCTTCCATGCTTTTCGTTGGAATGGCTCTCAGTCCACTAGAACCTTTGATCTCTCACCAATATGGATACCAAGTGAGTTATCTGATGAGTGGTTTAATGGCACCAGTTACAGCAGGGCTAAACTGTTTGGCTGTGCACTATCCAACCTTCTTCAGCAGACGGCCAATTTTCTTTGGACTCATTCAAACACTTGCTGGTAAGCTTGCATTTTGCTTAGTGATAAAGGCGTTAATTGTAATTCTTTGTTTGTTTTAAGAGGATCTCGGCACAGCCGAATGGCTACACGGCGATCTCATTACTATCTGCGCAGATGGGGACTGACTGTATATAGACAATGTGACAGTGACTGACAATTTTATCGAGTGACTTCCAGGAAGATTTGTCTGAGTGATCGCCGATATCAGGGTCTGATTAATCTGAAGTAATTTTCTTCAACTTTGGCTTTTAGGGTTGTTGCATGTAAATCCATATTTAAGTCTGACATCCTCTGAATTTCTTTCACACTGGGGAATTCCCTCTGCAGTTTGTTACGTTGAAATGTATTTCTCTACTTTGACCTTAAAAAATGTATGATCCAAATTTCGCGTTTCGTTGAAATTTCTCAGAAATGAAGCTACATACATGTAAAACTAGTGTACAATAAGTGTGTAGTAATGTACCGAGTAGAACTCTCAGGATGTACGTCACCAAATCACAATGGATTCCGTTTATTGCTACGTCCTAGTTTACGTGCCAAGCCTCGAATTAAAATTACAACCCGGTCACAACTAATATGCTAACATGGTAACCGTGCATATGTCAAAAATGGAGTCATGAAACATCATCATATATGTGTCTAGCCATAAACCAAGATGAAGAATTAGAACTGTTACATTAAACCCATTGGAGTTATAACCCGGAAATGATGTTCAATTAAAACAATTGGTGTTAAAGTCCTGCAACATGAATATTGACTGTTTGGTAACCATGGATATCTAGCCATAAACCAAAAATTAGGATTAAGACTTTAAAACCATTAAAGTAATAGCCAGGACACGATTCCCATAGATAATACTTACAAACTGTCCAAACACATGCCTTTCGACCCTAGAAGAAAGAGCAACATGCATTTTACACAATAAAATAAAAAATCTTGTCCCTACTGTTCTATATATTATCCTATGTTAATGCCCTGTACTAGATGTCCATTTATACGCACTGCGCATGCGCAGCCCTTCCTTTTCAACTTCCTCTTTTCAACTCTGCATTGATTGAAGCAGCATTGCAAAAAATTCTGAGTATATTTTTCTTGTACTTTCTCCAATCTAATTTGTTTGGGGTTTAAGATTTATCTGTCCCTAGCGGTTAGACACCTCCCTGTAGGCTACGGCAGGTTCTCTGACCAGAAATTGTTTTATATATTTGATATTTGAGGGGTGTTTGGACTCTGTAGATTTCCACCCGTTCAGGTATCATTGAGAGTCCAGTTTCCGTCACTCCACGTGGTTGCGCTGCTGGGCCGTTATGGTTCACTCCCGATTCACCTCAACCCCTCTTGAGCCCGAGAGGGTGTGTTTAACACCCACTGGGGTTTAGTTTGCGATGGATGATGCTTAGTTACGATTAATTTCGATTATTTTTGACTTGTAATATTTAGCTTTCCTTCTGTTTCCTTAATTGCAGATTGTTAGGAACTACTTATGGAAAGCCGTTTGTGTGTCACCTGATGTGGCGTTTGCCCGCAGGTGAAGAACATCATTGCCCGCCACGGTAGTCCCTGGTGTCGGACTCCCAAAGGAGAAAGAGTCGGTCCCGGAGCGCCTCACTAACGCTCAGGACGGGCAAATCAAGCAAACAGAGGAGGGGGGGGGGGCGATCATCAGATTCCCCTCATTTCAGGTGATGAGGGTCAACAATACAGGCAAGCCGGAATAACGATAATTCTTACCTTATACTTCGTAAAAAGGGGAGAAATATATATATAAAGAATAAAAAATAAAAAATAAAAAAATATATAAATAAAGCATTGGTTGTACACTTTCTTTATTTTCAAGTTTCCCCCATAGTACGGGGGTTTTTGAGCCGGAGCTGCACTGTTTGGACCGCTCGATGAATATTCGCCTTCTATATATATGTATTAAGTAGAAAGGGGAATTCTGGTTTATAATTGGATTATACCCATTGACTTACGGTTGAAATGTATTTTCTCTGTCGACAGCCTCACTCAACCAACCAACCAGGCCAGCCCCTATTGGACCCGCACACTCCAAGTCGCCACTACCAGGGATAGTCGCCGCGGACGTCGGACCCCCACCACCCACCATCTGGCCCATCAGCAGGCGGAAACCTACCAGCAGGGGGATTCCCAACGTCTGGAAACCATGGAACAGACGTGGGAGGGCTTAAGGAACTCCATTGCTCGACTCCTCGCTTGAACCCAAAGGGTCCCGAGGGGGAGCAATGGCAGAGCCCAGGTCACCACGACCTAAATCCTCAGCGGTTTCGACTACGACTGTACGACCAGGTACACGAGTCGTTCCGCCTGACAACCAGTCCTGGGAGTTTTGCCAATGGCCACTCCGCAGGTCTGGATCTGTCTCAACGCCAGGAGGCGTTCCAGGAGGTCATGATGAGACCTGACCAGTACTTGGAGGAATAGCCCCGGATTAGTACTCGGTCGACGGATCGCCGCCATCCAGACGTCCCTTACCTAGAATCTAATTAAGAAATCTCAGAAAAGGGCTCCGTCTTGGATTCGGCAGCGGAGACAGATGACCGGCATTGGTCCTATTCTGAACTCGTAGACCACATCTATCGGCTGGTACCTAATTTGGAATCACCACCCGAGGTGCGGTCTGCTAGGATTCCAACCATGGCGGGAATACCTGCGCAGTCCAAATATCGATCGTCACTCCCCCCCCACCCCATCAGCGGTGGGGACAGACGTCGTAGAGCGGATAAACGCAGGGCTCGACCCCTCCAAGTCGGCCACCCTAGACAGGGCGTCGTCAAGGCGGGCGTTCGCCACCAGCAAGATTGTTCGGGCTGTAAAAGCCTTCCACTATGTAATTCCAGTGGCTGTGGCTTCATACCTGGATTTCTTCCTGTTGGCCATATGTCATCTGTTGGACCGGGTAGGCGTACCATTGAGCCCTTACAGCCCACCGGTGACGGTTTCAGAAGACCTTCAATTGGTCTATCAGTATCTCAATTTGGCGTCTAGGGTAATTGCGGATGTTCAGGCAGCGGCGGCCTTTTCGTCTATCGCGTTTACTGACGCGAGAAGGACGTCCCTAGTGCAGGCCCTGTCAACCTGGACCCCAGAGGGAGTAAAACGGGCGCTGAGACAAGCCTCACCGGTATCAGCAGACATGTTTGCAGATGCATCACTTAAAGTTATTCAACCGAGGCTGAATGCTAGACGTGATCATACTTTATTGAGTTCTTACAGGCCGCCCATGAAACGTCAGTCGGTGGCACAGAAGAAACCGCCCCCCCTCCCAAAGGCGGAAGTTCACGGCTCCTCAGGCGTCCCGCCATGCAGCCCAGAACGTCGCAAATCACCGAGCTCCCGACCTCAGTCCCAAAAAAACACGGACCTCGAGCGGGTCCCAATGGGTAGGCGGCCATTTTGAGGGGGCCTGGGCATCGCACGGTCGGTGATCCATTCGCCCAGTCAGCCGACATCTCCGTTGATCCAGCCGGAGGACGTCGTGAGCGTTGATTGCGGAAATCTATCTATCCGGAAATCTGAGCCTTGAATCTTATCTCGAGGGGCTTACGTCTCCAGTTCACTCAAGTTCCACCCCTCAGAATTTCCCCACCGAAATCCTAAACAGTCCACCCCCCAGGTCAAGTTACCGAACTCCTCAAGGTGATGGACTTGTTATTGGAAAAGGGGCGCATTTCAAGAACTAGACCCCACCACCAATCAGTCCGCAGGGTTTTCTCCCTGTCAATCGGACAGTTGGACCGGTATAAACCCCTCACTGAAGCTTGGGGGTTTCCTCTCCCACTAAACCTGGCAACGTTGCCAGGTAAGTGAAATAACCTCGATTGTGGCAGAAAACAGCAATTAATAGATTACGGCCATATCACGTTGAAAACACCGGTTCTCGTCCGACCACCGAAGTTAAGCAACGTCGAACCCTGTAAGTACTTGGATGGGTGACCACCTGGGAACACAGGGTGCTGTAATCGTTTAAACGGTTAACTACCATTCGTCCATCACGACAGGAATTATCTAGGAATGCCCCGCCCTCATGCCCTGAAATAATCTCCCCGCGGCCACCTTGGTGAGGGCTAGATTTTAGGGAATCAGGGCCGTGGCAGCCTTCTGGATTCTCATCCATTAACACACATTGTCGGACATTACAAGGATTACTGTTCGGGTTCTCATCCATTAACACACAATGTCGGACATTACAAGGATTACTGTTCGGGTTCTCATCCATTAACACACAATGTCGGACATTACAAGGATTACTGTTCGAGGCCCCCTGACCTACGCAGCATATTACTTGCGAGGCTCGGTGGTCCAGTGGCATAGAGTGATCGTCCTTCAGTCCCACGCAGACCTTTCGTCGATTCGGCGCGGGTCCGAATCCCACTCAGACCAAATAAAAATTGATAAATTTCTGAGTGGAGTTTTCATTCGGTTGCCATATGTGGATGAGTTGCCAGATACACCCTCGGGAGGTCGGTGGGTTCCTCTGGGCAATAAACCCGGTTTCCTCCCCCACTAACCCTGGCAACGCCGCCATATAAGTCAAATAATCTTGAATGCGGCGTTAAACATCAACCAGCCTCAGTCCAACACAGACCTGCCGTCGATGAGGTGAAGGTTCGAGTCACGTTCAGACCAAATAGAAACTGAAATATCTTTTATTGGTCGCCTTATGTGGGAGAGTACTCGTCGAAGGTCGGGGTTTCCCCCGGCAGGAGACCAGTTTCCTCCCCCACTAAACCTGGCAATGTCACCATATAGGTGAAATAATCGTGGGTGTGATGTAAAAACCTCAATCAAACCTACGAAACTTGACGGTAGTGTACAGTTGTTTACACTCGTCAGATCCGCTGGTGTCCGCACAGCATGCCTTAAGATAGACGGCTCGTCAGGGTTCCACCCAGGACTTCAAGATTGACCGGCGTGGGTTTCCTTCGGGCATAGAGCCCGGTTTTCTCCCACAATAAAGCTCGAAACGCCGCCATATAAGTAAAATAATCTTGTGCGCGGAGTCTAACACCAAACAATCTTTCAATCAAGACTGACCGTCCCTCTTTTCTCGGCCATGTAGGGATGTATCCTAATACTGCAACAGGGCTGTAAAATGTATAACTCCCTGTTTGTAGAACTGTTTTGGTTTCCCGACAATACGTCAAGACAACTTACTATTATTTCTTGGACCCTACCTCTCGCAGAGGTACGAAGTTAGTTGGATCCCCGATAACAGTGGCCATGTATAGTCAGTCTAAACTGTGAACTCCCTCCATGCACCTGGTGCATGGTTGTCATCTATTCTTCGGTAAATTGCTCGCCAACTTGTTTACGAGCCAGTTCTATCAAAAACAGATTATGGACAAAATACCTGTTTTTTTCCTGCAGTTCATAAGTTCGAGCGTATTCCATACTAATGATTTGTATGCCCTTCGATAGCTTGCTGAAAATTACAGGGTATCCGCTTTCCGCCATCTTCATGAATTCCCATGCCGGTAAGAGACACGACCTGTGATTGGTTAATCGATATCTACTCACATGTGGGGCGTGTTGAGTGGTTAACTGCTACATCCTATCACCCATTTCGGGTCTCTTGGACGTCAGCGCTGAAATCTGCAAGGCGGTCATCTTATATTAAAAAGGAAATCACGCGAACAGTCTTTATTCCCAGTAATTGTACTGCCGCTTGACCTTTGATGCTGAGTTTGCTTGTTAAGAGGCAGAAAATCTACCTACTTGAGCGCGGACCTGGTCGACGACCGCAGTCATTCGGAGCCGATGGAGGAGTTTCGAAGTGCGTTTATTCGCTTTCTAGTGAAGTTTATTTCTGAATGGAGGAGAAAAAGGGGATTCCTTCTCAATAGCAGATATATTTTCTGTGCAACCCTCGTTTACCGAGCGACGCGATGGACGATGGACACGTATTTCTGCGCAATCAGGTCGAACGTCCCGCAGTCTACGAGGACGCGGTCGGACACGTGATTTCATTCGGAATACCGCCCTTCTCATCTGTAATTCAATTACGTTCGTTGTTATTGACCAACTACCTACAGAAACTCCACTTTGACTGTTAGTTCAGTTTATACCAAACGCAGATCAGTTCCTGCCCGCTTTTAAGCTGGCCCGTCGATTTGCACTCTCAATACTTTAGAAGTTTAGTGTGGCTGGTCCATAGGAAGACCCGATTCTCACACTACACACGTCCTCCTGGGGTCTGCAAGCACAGCCCGGGAATGACTTTTTGATGCTAGTTGGCAATCAGCAGTATGTTATTTGGTAAAAAAAATAAAAAAATCAAAAAAAAAATCTTTTAATGCTCTGTACTCTGTATTAGTCCCTCCTCCGGACTGTGTCATTCAAGGCATGTGTTTGGACAGTTTGTAAGTATTATCTATGGGAATCTGAAGAATTGGGGGGATAATTCTCATATTCCCCCAAGATATAATACTTACCTGTCCAAACAGTTAAGCCCGCCCGACCTCCCCTCACTACTACGTCCACGCGTTGAAAAGAGGAAGTTGAAAAGGAAGGGCTGCGCATGCGCAGTGCGTATAAATGGACATCTAGTACAGGGCATTAACATAGGATAATATATAGAACAGTAGGGACAAGATTTTTAATTTTATTGTGTAAAATGCATGTTGCTCTTTCTTCTAGGGTCGAAAGGCATGTGTTTGGACAGGTAAGTATTATATCTTGGGGGAATATGAGAATTATCCCCCCAATTCTTCAGATTTCGGACGAACGTACGGACAGACAGAGAAACGGAGCGAACGTACGCGCTTCATTTTACACTTCGTTTTTCAGCGGTGGCGTATATAAAGTTAACATATTTTAAACTGTAAATTTTTAACATGAATTAACAATAAGAGAAACAAATTTTGCTTTAAAAAATCAAGCCAACGAAAGCAATGGTTACATTTACACTACTTGCGACCAAAATATAAGCATAATGATTAGATGGTTCGCGTTTTTCGCTAGTTATCCAGCAATCAAGGAAGGGGGTTTCATCCATATTGTTCCATTGGAAAACACACTAACAACATTTCACTGATACATCTTCATTAACATTTCCACCATCGCTGTATTGTTAGTAATTGTGTGTTTGTACAAGGGAATCGCAGTAAATAATCATTCGTGATGCAGGCTTTTACATTGAAAGTTAAGCAATACGTCTCAAAAGAGCCTTGGCTACTCAATTTATCTCCACCCGATTGGGGAGTAACCCCTGGACCCTCCGTTCTGGTGTAGGAAGCCTATGTTAGAGTACTATCATTCAAGTGATTCCCATTTACCTCTGTTCATATTTTTCTATTTCGAGGTTGCTATCACTTAAGGCAGATATTATACAAATATTGGAGATAATACAAAATGACTTAAGAGACATTAAGAAACTTTTCAATATAAAATGACAGCGGAGATGGCTTAAAACATGGCGAGTAACTTCTGTTATTTTGAGAGTTCTAGTGCTAGCGCTTTACTGCCAAACTTTGCACAATAGTTTTCCGCAAAATATCAACAGAACGTGGAAATTGGATCCTCTCTCGAATAAAGCCAAGGAAGGGAAACATTTCAACGTAATCAGTTGTAAGAGGAAATTCATTAGCGTTAAAAAAATTCAGAGTATGTCTGGATTAAAGGAGGATTTTAAAACTTTGAGGAAAATAAAATCATATGTATAAGCTGAATATAGACGTGACAGGAAAATGACCGACACCTGAAGTCGGCGATCGCACTGGCAGATATTACCGGAAGTCACCCGAAAAGCAAGATGGCGGTCACTTTTACAATGCCTATACACAAAGCCGCTCTACTCTTGCGTATATAATACTTGCCAGGATTAATTCCGTTCACTTTCCGTTTGACCAAACTTATCTATGCTTCTACCATATGGTTGGATATCTATCGACACATCATATTTTCGACGATGGGAAACATGACTGACCTAAAGTTCGTGACCAAATCTATAGCATCTGTAGTATTGATTCTTTTCTAAAATTCAAACTGTATTTTATTCACATGTAGGTGTCAGTATACAAGTTTTGTATATGCTCATTGTTGGGATAGCCGTGGAAAATGTACCGAAGAAACATACCGGAAAGGTCCTGGGTATTTTTATGGGAATAGGAGCTCTTGGGAAGATGTTTTATTCTACATTGATGTTATGTGTCCACGGAGACCTGGGGACTTTCTTCGCTATTGTTACCGTTGCCTGGATGTGTATTTTTGGCGGATGTTTGGTATTACATCGGAAGGAGTCGGATTATCAAACCGTATCCATAGATGATTACAAAGAATGTAAAGAACTGGTAACTGTAGATGAAATCGGAACGACTCCTCTGCAAATGATTAAAACTAGAACTTTTCATTTGACTTTCTGGCCCACGGTCATTTTTTACGCCAACATGATGGCATATTTGACTAATATAACTTGTTTTGGGGATTCTGCTGGTATGCAAACACCTATAACTTTAATATATGAAATAGCATTCGTTATTTTAATCTCACGCATTGTCATTGGCATTGTCTTCGATTCCTTTTATTCTACATTTGTGACATTTATTGTGATATTTTCTTGCTATATTTGTTATATAACAGCTATGATTGTAGGAATGTTCTGGTTTTGTGAAATCGGTGTTTACGTGATGACGTTATTGGCAGGTATAGGTGTTACTGCCGCCTTCTCCCTACCTATTACCATGTTACTGAATGTATTCGGACGTAAGAACCACACGTTGATTATCAGCATGATCTCGCTGTGTGGACCGTTATTAATTATATTGATAGAATTATTAATTGGACGATTTTATGATAATGAAATCGATACGGACTCAGAGGGTCAAATCTTTTGCCGAGGAAAGCATTGTTTCTTCAATGCGTTCGTTTTACTTCTTCTGTCATCTTGTTTGGGTTTAACTTTACAAATAATAAATGCCATTTCATTTAGACTTCGGTAAATCTTAATACTGACATTAATACGACAAACTATAATCTTCATTTCATTTTGACTTCGGTATGTTTTAATACTGGCATTAAAATGAAAAACAATAATCTTCATTTCATTTAGACTTCGATATTGTAAAATCTCAGCCATCCTTTGATTATGGATTTCTGGGAGCTGTTTCTCAAAATATTTACGGCCGGAATAATTCTTTTGCAGTAAGTCCTAATTTGGTGGTTGTTACAAGTTACTCTTCTCTAGCCAAGTTAAAATCTGTATGTCCCAAGTTTGTGTTTACCTTGGCAGACTATTCCACTCAAACCCGTAAATCGAACAGCTCGTTCTGTTTGAACGCAAGTAAAACTTCTCGCAGCTCATCAAAACCTCGTGCACTTACATTGAAAATAACACAATGGCGGCTGTGTACACCTTGAGCTTTTGCTTAAGGAGTGCTGATTGGCCAAGATTAGGCCATAGGAAAAGACAACTCTTACATTCCGACCAGTGGGCGCTGTTCGATTTACGGGTTTGAGTGGAGTAGTCCTCCAAGGTAAAACACGGAATGGGGACATGTAGATTTTACCTTGGCTTGCGAACATGCAGGCTATTAAATTGAATAGTTACCTGATACGTATATAACGTAGCTTTCCCCTCTTAACGTAAACAGTTTGGTACAATTTTGTAGCGAGCGTTCATTTAATGACTAAAATCTTACATGTAGTATTGCCAATCGTTCCATTGTCAATCTCATTTAAAACCCGGGACTTTGAAAACTAATTAAAGCGTTGTTTTAAGTGAAATCTCCTTTTAACTTATTCGTGCAGTGTAACAAACCAATTTTGACAAAGGATTAAAATTTTGAGTTCATATCATTGGCGTTGATATTTTGACAAACCATGTTTAATTATATACGTACTGTTTTTGAACCTGACCGATTTGGAGATAGTACACAGTTTCATTTCCCATTTGCGGTAATGTTAATGTTCGTTGAGCCAAATGATTTTGTGGGTGCTTTCAGCAGCGGAAATTGTACATGGCAACAGAGAACAATGTTTTACAGTACTGTCAGTGACTAAGTATCAATCCTCCGTCGTTCCCCCGCGGAGCTTTGCTAACACCTCCGCGGAGGATCGGTGACGGAAAATCAGAAGCTCTGCGGGGCATTTCTCTCGCCTCCGCGGAGGATATGAACGGGAAATGTGCCGGCTCCGCGGGGGAACTGAACTGCATTTGAGACGTTGATGCAACTGACGACAGACTGTGACAAACCCTGCAACACAGAAGTTTAGGCTTACCACGGCGAAAACTAATGTGTAAAATGGAAAAGAGGAAATGCTTAGTTTGTCTTACTTGTACGTCTGAGGTGGAAAACTGACTGTCCGTAATGAATTAAATTCATTTTCCCGTTGTTTTTTTCTTATTCCACAAGAAATATCTTGCATTTGGAAATAAGTAGCGATTCACTTATAAGGGTGCTTTCTGTTAAACCAATATTATCTAAAAGTTTTTATATCCACTTCTGTGTGTTAAAACACATGCCCTGTTTAGCAGCAAGGCAGGTTGAGTCCATCTCTGACCCTTTTGTGAGGTTGAGTTTCCAAAGTGTTTATTTTGAGTTTTTATTTACATGCACGTCCAACAAGAAATATAGCTTATTTATAGCCGATATAGTTGAAAAAATTCCTTTAAGTAGTTTCGCAATTGTTAAAAAAAAAATAGAAAAAATAAAAATTCTACAACACCAGTTAAGAAGGTATCTCCCCCCCCCCCCCCCCCCCCCCCCTATATGTAATGAGACACAACTATTGTCATGGAGACAACATATCCAGACAGGTTTGACGCCAGCTGTACTAATTGAAGGTTGAACAATGTTCCAAGTGTGGGAAAATTGTCACCACAACAAAGCAGATCATTTTCCACTGTAGTGTAGAGCTATACACAGCATGTACTATCCTTGGTTATTTTCAATGTTACCCCGGCAAGACTGTTCATTCTCGTCAATGGCTTGAATCAGCTAAACAAATAAATTGTCTTCATCTGACTAGCATTATATGTCAATTAATGAATTTCTAAAAAAACATTTTTTTAATTTGTATGTATTTAAAAAAAAAAAAGATAACGCATTGTTTCTTAACTAGGTCATTTTGCTGATGGCTGATTGGTTTAAATATCAATCAGGTCATGTTCCCGTCGTCTGATTGGTCCAAACTGATTACAGCTCACTTAATTTATGTCAAACTGGAATCCTCTCGATCTTTTCCTGCTGTGTATTGATGAGTTTTCTATCCTTTTGAAAGTTTTACGAAATAATGAATGAAGTTAGTTTTCATTTATTAGAAAATTCCTGCTGTTCCCATTCAATTGTTCAATCGAAACTAAAACAAGATTCTTTGCAATGTTAAATAGTGATTTGTGCAGTACTCATACAGTGTCGTATACAGTACGGCCGTAACGGTGTAATCCACACGTGGCTATTCTATTTAAACCACCTTACGAAATATGACCGACTGCCATTGTCAGCTGACGGACTTATGAATATCTGTGAAGGCATAGAAAACCTCCGCGGGGGATTTGTGTCGGCTCCGTGGAACCTCCGCGGAGGATTCGAGCCGGCTCTGCGGAGGATTTTTAAAAGGTCCGCGGATGTTCCGCAGGGGATAAATGCTGGGTCCGCAGGGGATCCGCAGAGGATTGATACTTAGTCACTGACAGTACTGTAGTTACAGACAAAACAATATGACAGTGATACTCTTAATCGCATTCTGATTGATGTCAACAGAGCGAAGCACACCCAAATTTCAGATCTCCATCCATTTAACTGTTCTCATTACACATCCAAAAGTGTTTACCGTCTTAGATTCAGACAGTTTCCTTTAAAAAAGGTAGAATATGCATAGAACAAATTGTTTAGAAAATAAGAAAAGAAAATGCACTGAAATTTTCATGCGCTCCTACCATGAAACGGAAGTGATGAAATGGGGGTGGTGGTGGTGTTGTTTTCCATCCGTAGTGAATGATCCACGTCATACCTTAATGTTAGTTTGTTTGGCATTCGATTTCTTATTCAATCAAAAAACCCTGTAACAGTGGGTTACGAATTTAGCTAGTAGCTGAAGGACTTTATTAGTGTTTTTGACAGGCCTGAAAAGTGTTTTCATTGTAGGATTGACAATACCCAGGCGTTCTAAATCTGAAACGTCCATAGCTTCAACATAGCGTCTGCAATGAAATAATAAATGGTTAATTGTATCATCCTGGAAACAGTCTTCACACAGGCCGGAATCATGAAGGTTCAACTTAAACAAAAGGCTGTTAGTATTGAAATGTCCCGACAAAATTCGAAATACCAGTATTTCGTCTCGTCGACTGTTGAGGGAGAATTTGCAAACATCAGTTAATGAGGGGCTGAATGAATAGAAGAATCTTCCACTGGGGTTCTCATTCCAGAATTCTTGCCATAGCTGTGTAAACTTAAATTTAACTGAATTAGACAATTCTTTAACGGACAATGGAATATAATGAGACACGGATGGTAATTCAAGGCCAAGTTTAGCAAGAGAATCGATTTTTTCGTTACCCAGGATGTCCATATGGGCTGGTACCCATTCAAAGACCACCGAACATCCCTGAAAGTTCAAAACAGAACATAAATGAAGGATTTCATAGATCCCTCCAGTTGTAGTTACTGAATGCATTAAGAGAACTTAAAGAGTCAGTAAATAGAAAAACTCTTAGAGGCATTTACATGTAATCAAGCAGAAAATTTAGAGCTAATAATAACAAGGCAGATAGCTCTGCTGTAAATACAGAAACTGAGTCAGATACCCGGAAATATTTTTTTTTGCTTTATGCTGGAAATTTAAAAGGCTGAAGCAACTTTATTTGTATCAGGACATTTAGAGGCATCTGTGAAAATATGTAGATAGTTTTCACAGTTAGAGGCTATATAGTCTTTGCAGCATGGTAACGAAATAGTGGACATATCTTGTTTTGACACTCTTGTGTGGAGTTCAACAGAGATGAAAGGCAGACTTCCACGGAGGAAGAACATGATTCCTCATCTACAGTTCCTAACTGACAAAAAGCAGAAATTGCATTAGAGCGGATATAAAAAGGCAGCTGTGATTTTGATGCACGTATAAACAATTGTTCATAAAAAGGATGGTTTAAATATATCTGTTGTAGAATTACCAATATCTTTCTAAGTCTCCTCTTACAACGACAACATATCACATAATCTAGAGCTTGGCTAAGGATTTCCTTAGTCACGTGGCTTTTTGAGAGGGCTTCCCCAACCTTTTTTACACGCCCCAACCCGATTCGACTGACTCATACTTGTTCATATGCTTGATTGATTTGACGTCACAACGGAATCCTAGCATCACGTGACTGCTGGATTTTGAAACCTCTGTCCATAGAGCCCGACTGTTTAATGGCCAGTCTAATGTGTTGCTCTTCCCGACCGGCAAAGCAAGTAAAACAGGATGAGACACATGTGTGCGGCTGATGTGATGAAACGAATTGTTGATCTAAGCTGGTTAGTTTTTTAAATCTTGATTTTCAGAAACAAAACATGTTTAGATAACTGCTCCGTAGCATTTATAAGCAATATTTCGACCCTTTCCCCAATGGGAAGGGTTTGGAATTGAATTATCATTATGTTCCAAATTTCGATTTTTAACAGCATTAAGAATAAATAACGCACAATATAATTACACGGACTAGATTTTTCGGAAAATATTTTAGTCTTATTATTATCAATCTACGTGTAGTTGGTAGGACAGAAATAACGAAGGCATATTGTTTACGCAAATTGAGAACTGTTTGATTAAATACTTAAATAACAGTAACTGTGGCAGATTTGCCATGAAATTTTAATTACAACTGTTAGTAACCTGATGAAAAAGATGTAAATAGTAAATGCACTCAACCTAACATTTGTTAATTATTTTTTAATTGAAATATTAGTACATTAAACATTATAAAGCTGAATTTGTACAATGTGTCGACTAAATTTTATATGTTTTTCGTTTTTATAAAGGAGCATAGATGGCTCAGTCGGTGAAAGTAATGCAGCGCGGGATCAAATGCAACTCCGACCAAATAGCAATTTCTGAGTGTTTTTCTCTCGATCGACGGGTGCCCGGTTTCGTCCCCACTATGACTAAACCTGACAACGTCGCCATATAAGTGAAATAATCGTTAGTGAGGCTTAAAACATCGACCAATCAATCAATTGTTGTTTTTTCTGATGTGATTGTGCACGGTAAGCGTTAGTTGATCCCCACAGCTCCAGAGTGTCTTTTGTCCGTGCCTCTTCAAATCAAAGTCTCACTTGGTGTAATGAAGCGATTCTTTCCGAGTAGATGGGTAGGCTATTTTAGAAAAGGAAAACAACGAGATAACTAAACATATTTAACTTTAGCTGAGATGATCTCCACACACCTTGACTTCACAAGCGCTCATGGGTTACATGGAGCAGGATACGAAGACAAATGAACAGATGTCACAGAAATTTATTTCTGCATGTAACAATGGGTAGGTGTAGATGAATTGAACTTCAACAGTCATAAAGTTGCGTAACATAATAATGGGATTAAATCTCCGTTTTGGAAGACTAGCCACGCCATTGTGGAAAAGATTGTTAATTAATCTGGCATGTGTTTACTGTTTGAACAATTCACCAGACCATGTAACATCAACAAAAAAAAAACGTCACTCATTTTTGGATATTTATAATCAGTGTATTTCAAATATACGTAAACAACACTCTAATCAACGGAATGATTCCAAATTTGACATGATTGTACATCATCATTGGTGGACAAATGTTAGAGAATTTCAAGTGAAAGTGAGGATAGGTGAAGCCACAGTGCGATCTGGAAGTCAATAATGTGTATTGCCACCATGGGCGTTGCATCGTATGAACATTGAGTGGATGAGACAGTTGATAAAGATGATAGGAACTTGGGCCCAAACTTTGTGATACGCCTGAGTGAGTTCAGCTGCACGAGATTGAGCAGCTGCAGTGAAGCCGTTTTGCAGGTGTGAAAACCAGATTTATAAACGAGAATAAGCCCCTTTCGGGTTTGGCGGAAGTCCCACGAGATCAGGCGAGACCCGTGTTTAGGGGTATAACTTTCACCGATCGGCTGTCCGATTAACATTAGTGCTTATGGATATCGGCTGTAACCCTGTTGCTATGTCTGTGATTCTCAGCTTACAATCTATACTTTTTACAAAAGTCTTTTTCTGAGACATAACAAGATATATACAAAGCCATTAGATACTTCTATTTGACGTACAAAAAAATAATATTATTTCTAACACAAAAATAACACGTCGTAGTTGGGTTTTCACCGTTGGTTTTTGACAACTTCGAAGCGTATCCACGCGATAGAAGTATTTTTATTGACTGTCAAATGAAAAAAACGCAACTGACAGCTTCTGGTGAGTTTAATTGGATTAAATTGGATTAAAGAAATGATTTAGAAATAAAGAATCAAAGACAAGACCACACGATAACCGTCGATCACCATAGACGCTAATGTTAAATGAACGGCTAGCCAGTGAAAGTTATACCCCTAAACTCATTTCTCGCGTGATCTCGCGGGGTTTTAGCCAAACTCAAAAGAGGCTTATACGAAGCATTGCTGCAAAGGTCTTTATCAAAAACACGGATGATTTATTGGCCAAATTGTCTGAGAAATCCATCCCACAAGATGTG
Organism: Lepidochitona cinerea; assembly: GCA_963971465.1. NCBI lineage: Eukaryota > Metazoa > Mollusca > Polyplacophora > Chitonida > Tonicellidae > Lepidochitona > Lepidochitona cinerea. Next base: position 9,461,634 of record OZ020560.1, on the reverse strand, counting down.
ATTTTGGTCACTCTGGATGTGGAGTCTATGTATACAAACATTGACATAGATTTGGGGCTTAAATCCATAAAATCAGCATTCCAAAGATATCCTGACCACCGTCGTCCGGATAAAGACATTTTAGAATTGCTGGAACTTAGCTTAAAAGGTAACGATTTTGAATTCAATGGGGAGATCTTTCAGCAAATTAAAGGGTGTGCTATGGGGAAACGTTTTAGTCCTAACTTTGCCTCTATTTTTATGGCTGAGTGGGAGAGTGATATTCTTCACAAATGTCACAAACAACCTTTTATTTACCTTCGGTATCTGGATGACATTTTTATCATTTGGCAGCATACGTTGGAAGACCTTCATATTTTCATTGATACTCTTAATTCTCACGACTCAAGCATTAAGTTACAGCCTACTATTGATCAAAATTCTGTGGATTTTTTGGATGTAACTATTTACAAGGGCCATACATATCATACTACTGGGCATCTAGATTACAAAGTATTCTTCAAACCTACTGACACTCATCAGCTGCTACATGCTGGGTCATACCACCCTCCTCACACTTTCAAGGGAGTCATTAAGTCTCAGATTTTTAGATTCTATAGAAACTGTAGTTCTTCAGATTTCTTTAACCAGGCTTGTTCTGTTCTTTTTAAAGCTCTCCTCCCTAGGAGGTATTCTTTTAGATTACTCCGAAGGATCAAATCTAACACAGTAAGACAAATCATGTTTCCCCCTACAGCCCCCGAAACGCTTACCTCCCCTTCACGGGTGTACCATTACCGTCCAACATTTCTCTCAGGTACATCAATGAAATGCCTTAAGACGCGATGCAAACTCGATATATACGTACCCAATCGCGGAACCTTTTTCGGAGAACAATCTCGCGACAAATATCAAATGGCAGAGAATCTTAATTGCGACTCCTCTAATATCGTGTATGTTATCACATGTAAAAAATGTCGCAAACAGTATGTTGGAGAAACTCAGAATTCTCTACGACAAAGAGCAGCCAACCATTTATCTAGTATTAGACTTAAAAATGATGTACCTGTGGCACAACATTTCAATACTCTAGGTCATTCGGTCAAGGACCATTTTGAAATCATGCCTATTGAGAAAATCCCTTTTCTCACTTCCGCTGCAGATACCAAGCACAAACGTTTGGAAAGGGAAAGTTTTTGGATTCAAACATTACAAACTATTTATCCTTTGGGTTTGAACTTGGACCCAGGAAGATGTCGTGAAAAAACTATAATACCATTTGTCTTTCAGTATAACAAAGCTAGCATCGCTATGGCCAAGATTATAGTAGAAGAATACAAACTACTTCAAAGTAAACTTGCTCGACCTCTGACCCAAAGGCCAGTCATTGCTTATAAAAAGAACAAGAGTTTGAAAGACATACTGGTCAGGGCTAAACTCCCCTGTCTGCCTTCTACCTAGGTTTTTCTGGGTAAGGGGTGAGGGTGGGTGGGGGGCAAATTTTCACTGTCTTTTCCCATGACCCTATAATATATAGTCTGACGATATTCTTACCATAGCTTAAGATACGTAAGCATTGTCAATGTAATACAAAGTGTTCCAGAAAATTCTACTGACTAAGACCAAGCTCCTGTCAGTCGTCAACCTAATGAAATATCATAGGTTTACTTTATTACAACAATTTATGATGGGGTATAAAGGTCTAAATGATATACCTCTTTTTAACACAATTAGAAACTTGTCTCCATGGTTATTTTAGACAAGAAGATTTTCCCTGTGCCCGTGTGTTTTAGTGATCATAAATATATAAGTACAGATATAAGTAATATGTCAACCTAATGGACAATGGGCGGTTTATTATAAATTATGGTTGCTTTTAAAGGTCTAAATGCTCATTTTTAACACAATAAGAAACTTGTTTCCATGGTTAATTTAGACAAGATGATTTTGTGTTCATAAATGTAAAATGGTGAATCAAAGCAAATATCTTTTAGTTCAATAATCTGTCTATTTGTAGTATGTAATCGGACTAAACCCACAATAATAAAACAACTGACTAACAATAAACTCGAAGACGAGTCATCTTCTTCATACTATTATACATTGCGATTTGTATTCACATGAATGGACAATGATATATAATTATAATTATTGTGGAGTAGACATAGAAATGAATATTTATTGTAAAACCATCTGAATCTGTTTAAAAACTGTTAAACTAGATAACTATACATATTTGACTTTAGCTGGGATGATCTCTACACACCTTGACTTCAGAAGCGCTGATGGGTTACATGGAGCAGGATACGGTATATTAACGAAGACAAATCAACAGATATCACAGAAATTTATGTCTGCATGTAACAATGGGTAGGTGTAGGTAAATTGAACTGTCATAAAGTTGTGTAACATAATAATGGGATTAAATCTCCGTTTTGGAAGACTAGCCACGCTATTGTGGAATAGATACTTAATTAATCTGGCATGTGTTTACTGTTTGAACAATTCACTAGACCATGTAACATCAACATTCTGTTGTTTTTTTTAGGATTCATAAACCGATACAAATAAATATTTGATTTTTTATTGATAAATTTGTTTTGAAACAATCTGGAAAGAGATATATTGATCTAAATGAGGATTCCATTGAAAATGCACATTTTCTGGAATCAAAATAAACACCATCACATACTCAGTCATTTTAAACTTACAGCAAAACAATATCACTATTTATAAAGGGGAACCAAATTGTATATTTTCAAATGCATTTCCCATAATCATATTTTGTTAAATTTCAGTTTACCCAGCTTCTTGCCATAGCGGAAGATCCCTACAATATATTACAAAGTATTTACCTCTAAATACCCCCCCCCCCCCTTCCCACCACACACCCGCACACACGAATCAAAAACATCTCCAGAGGAAACGTTATTACATGTACATTTGCCATTAGTATCTCATGTCTCATCAGCTTAACCAGTGTAAATATGTCACCAGAAATTGATGTTTCTGGCTATTAATCGTTAGCTTTTATTTCAGTGGTGAAAGGTCTTTCAGCAGTTCGATTTGCCTCATGATTAAATCAAGTTTTAATTAAAAATAATTTAAACTCTGGTAATAACAGATCAGTCAGAAATCATAAAGTTTAGATCAGAAGGCAACAGGCCTATTTGGAAAAATTAAAATACTCCTATGCCAAAATTAGTACGATGTTGCTCTTGTTCTAAAATCTAAAAAACGTAATTTACATAACAGCACCTTATTATTACTATTATCAGATTTGTTGTTCTGGAAGCTTTTTCTTAGTGGTAAAACAAATTCAACTTTTCATTCAATTTGGTTTATGATCGAGTTTTTAAATGTGGTCAGAACATATTTTTGGGAAGATTAGATTGCGGTGTATATTTCAAAATAGAACATAGACAATAAATTAAAAAAACAGATCCAAAATTTAATTGGTATGGTTCTAATAAGCCAACAACTGACTTCGAAGTCTCTTGTTCTTCCCTGGTCTAATAAAGGGGGAGGTAAGTTGAATTATTCCCCCTGAATTAGAAATAGTTGATGGTATATGTGGATGTATTTTTAAAATGAACTCGTGTTAGTTATATTGGAAGTTTTTGAAACATTTCTAAATATTAAAAACAAAGAAATCACAAAGTTCCATAAGTCAATAGGTCTGGGAATATGACAGATCACAACTATGCAAAAAGCTCATTAAACAAATATACTGTAGGCTCAATACAAGATCATAGTTATTCACAACCTCAATAACTCAATACAGGGTAAACATAATTACATAATTATGTTTACCCCAGACTGAACCCATCTATTTTACCACCGTGTTTTAGATGTAGGCTTAATAATGTAGGCTTAATAAACGATCACAATTAATGTAAACCTTTTCAGTCTATCAAACCAACACAACAAAAGCATCTGTTCCTCCCAGGATAAATCCATATATTTTACCACCCTGTACTATTTCAGATGTCCCAGGAGATGGAACCTGTTTTTTCCATTGCATTAGCTTGGCTCTCCATGGTGACATTTCACGACGGTATTTTAGACACATAATATGTCGATATGTTTACGACAACTGGTCAGTAATTCACTATGAGTTACAATCCCACTCTCAGCAAGGTTACTGGGAAAATATGGTATTGGGAAATGACTTGGCAACTGCGTGTGCAATACATGCAGTAACTAAAGTCCTGCAGTATAATCTCCATATACATGGCTTAATGGATCAAAATACAACCCCACACAATCGGAGCCTATTTCACAGTACATAAATACCCTACTGATGTAATTGAAGCAGAAACATTAAACGTTCTTTTCGAGGCTTCTGGCAGATATGACCTTGATGAACGACAAGCTTGGTATCAATTTTGACACCCCAGATTTACCAAAAGTAAAATATTTCTGGAAACGAAAACTTCTTACATAAATACAGAAGAAAACATAAAAATGAAACATAACTGTAGAAGAACTGCCAGAACCCCACCCCATGAGTTTTGATAACCAGCTGAACACAACAATGGATTCCATTCGATCTTTCGAACTCCAAAAAATGAAGTACACATTTAGTCAGTGTAAAATCTGTAATGAGAGCAGACTGGACATGAAAATGGCACCCAAAAATACAAATATGTGTAAAAGATGTTATAAAGATAAAGGTAAAATTAAAATGTTCTCAAAAGAAAACAAAATGGACCCAGGAGAAATGCCTCCGAAATTGAAAGATCTCACTATTGTTGAGCAGAAACTAATTTCCCGCAAAATAATGAAGTTCAGACAGAGGACTATAAAACTGTGTCCGGCGTGAATGTCAATGGAATAATCTTCTTAAGATCAACCAATTCTTCACGTGAACAAATCTTACCCCATAGCCAAAATCAACGTTGTCACAGATGGTATCCATTCCAAACGTTCATCTGGTGATAAGGCAGGTGGCCTATCTCTGCAAAGGTGCCAAAGTTATCTTAACTGGGAATTTAAAGGTAAAATATGGCGTATTCAATGGATCTTTTGGAAAAGTCACTGACATCCTATATGAACCAGGTGCATACCTCAAGGACTCTCTTTCGTGTGCTGTCATGGTTGAATTCCCCGAATACACTGGGCCACCCTTTCTGGAAAGACAACAAACCTTGTTCCGATTGTTCCTGTTGAAAGGAGGTTGGACTGCAGATGTAGGTCCAAGAGGAAACAAATACCATTGCGACTTGCATAGGGCACAACAATTCATCGGTGTCAGGTCATGACGATTGGTAACAATGAACCAAATCGATTTATTGCTATTCATCCAGGGACTAAAACGCTTGAGTCAAACAATCCTGGTGCCCTGTTTGTTGAACTTTCACGAGTAAAGTCTGCAGGCGGACATGGCACAAATCCTGACTTTGCCTGGCACCCTGACGTCCTCTTGAATGAAGATAGACTCTGCCATGTTGTGAATACTGCGACAAAAGCATGAGGACAAGAAATCAGCGGGATAGACAAGCTTGCTACTGAAACAATGTCAGATTTCCAATATCTGGATAGCCATGGGAATTTAGAGGAATAATTGCTCTTTACAATAAATTAGTGGTGGGTGATATGACAATCGCTAACTCCAGAATCAGGTGAAAACCCGAGATCTTACTACTGTACCAAGTTGAAACTTGGAAAGTTAAAACATGTAGATTTTAGTTTAATTAGTGAGTGTATTTTGTGGCATCCTATATGATTTATCCCATAGAATTTTACATGGGAAACTATTGAAAGCTGGACAAGACTTACCTTAATGTTTCGGAGGCTTATTGGGTGATAGGACAATCGCAAACTTCGAGAAGAACACACGGACGTCTTGGGTGATTTGCCCCATAAAATAATTGGCTTTATTTGCCATATGTTTCAACTTTAATTTTTTATCTGCCATTTAACCAAACTCGTTACACATACATATATTACAAAGGCCATGCATCATTAACATTTGATCGCAGTGTTACATCCAGACTCTAGACAATTTTGATGCTTGTAACTGAGAGAACTTTTTTTAATTTCTCCTAAATATTAAAATTTAAAGGCAGTTTCTACAATTAAGAGTAGAAATCTCTAAATCAAATATAAGTTGTTCAAAATCCAGATATTTATTCATAATTATAACAACTCTCTTAAAAAGACAAAATACTTGACTTTTTGGGAAATATTCCCCATTAGATTTTTTAAAGAGTCTTTCAAACAAACTCAGTGAGACCCCTGTACTGTATGTTTGAAACAACGCAGAGTCTGTCATGATCCAGCCATGATCCAGTCATTTAACTCAAATAATGTTGTTGTCTATTAACAATTTTGTTGTCCTCCATAATCCAACTGCAACGCATATCTATCCTGTACATGTCTGGCAGAGCCATCCGTAATGGAATCTTATTACAATGGCCGGCCAATGGCTCAGAGCTCAAGCCATTTTACTATGAAGAAATTTGCATTCTTATATTTCACAGTCAATTAATAACATGTGATATTTTGAGAACGAACTAAACTTATAATAATCGTCAGTCTCCATGTCGGCAAAAATCTAAACATTCCCAATTTTCCGTAAAGATTTTTGTAGACCTATGGGTCTATGAAGTGCCTCGCCAGAAATGAAAATATACAGTTTTGGCACATACAAATGTGTGAATATAGAACAAATATCTAATTTAACCGCGAAGGTGAAATATCATTGTGGTACAACTCTGCGAATCCTGTCTTATCTGGACGAGAGTTGCTTCATTTTTGGTAAGAAGCGTTCGGGAAATTTTGGAAGTAATGAGCATTTGTACACGGGAAACGATTTGTACGTTCTTCTAGGTGTCATTTCAAACAAATTTCTGTTATTAAGTAGGTTTATCAAAACAAGTACGTTTTGGTCCCGATTGACGCTTCTGCGTCTATGTCTGTACATCTCCTTTTATATAACATGGGACTCGAAAACAGTATCTAGGGCCTCATCCAGAGGTCCAATTATTTGACTACAACGTGCCAAAGTTTTCGAAGTATGATGTCCCTATGCATCCTTCAAAAGTTCCTTGAAAAGGCGATTAAAAAGATTTCGTTCATCAAATCCTCGAGCAAGTTGCGTCCAATGCCACCGCTGTAATTAACTGTCCTGTTCCAGCGTATGTCTTGCGCCATTTTCTCAGGCAGCCATCCATTAATGCTTGCTAGATATACTTCACAAAACTGCATTTTTTGAAAACGCATTTTTTGATTGACTTCCTGTCCTAAACGCGTCGGAAAGAAATTTTGCATTCAGACAAAAGCTTTACAAAAGTATAACAAAACAATGCCTTATATTTTAACTCTATATTTGAAATATAAGAATATTTCCCTTGTGAATTGGATTTCACACATTTTCTTCTATTTACCAATGAATGTAGATATAACTTCAGCTTTATATTACAAGCTTTATGCAATTTTATGCAGCAATATTTGTGCATAGTGGATTGTTTCATGACAAATGTAGGTTTGAAAGCATTATGAGATATTTTCATTTCACAAGTTCTTGTCTGCCATTAATGCTTGCTAGATATACTTCACAAAACTGCATTTTTTTAAAACGCAATAATTTTATGTAGGATTGATTTTAATTGAAATGGGTAAAAACGAAAATTGATTAAAAGGAAGAAAACTAGACCACTCTGCGACTCAGGCCTCTTTCAGTCTGGGCAACTGGCAGCAAGTGTACTATTTTCGTTCTTATATCCTAGTTAAACCCCCACCCCTGGCACCCGTATGGGTGAAATAATCTTCAGTGTGGCGTGAAACACCATGTAATCATTCCCCGTGTTTTATATCATACATAGGGTTTCAAAATGTAAGTTACCGCTAACCGAAAATTTCAATAAATGTGACTGCCGCAGTAAACGTACGCAATCTCCATTTGAAGTTAATGGAGCCCCACTACAGAAAAATGAAATAAATCAAAGAATATAAATAGATACAAAAAAACAACAGTAAAATTAAAAACAAGTGCTTGTAATAAACAAAATAAGTGTTAAAATGACGATTGGATATCAAGACAAACGGTTATTCATTAATTATCGATTGTCGTTTTAACTGGGAAGGACGGGAATAATGTATCTTGCAACAGTCACTCTGTCGCTGTCAGTTGGCGCCGTTGCGGTTTAACAGGCAGTCCTCTTTTTACACGATACTTTCTTGAACGATCGTCTCCGCAAGTATGCGCACAGGATGTAACATGGAGTCGAGTAAAGGTGACGACCAATAAATGTCAGAAATCATAAATAGCGGAGTAAGACCTTTACTAAAGTGAAGTAGTGATAACATACAAGATTTTAGAGGAGTCGAAAGTAAGCGTCTCTATCATTTGATATTTACTACAGGAGTGTTTTCCCAAAAAAGCTCCTCGATCTGGTTTGTCGAGATTACATCGTGTCTTAAAGCACTTCATTGATGAACTGGAGTGAAACGTATATTTGCTGTTTCTTGTTTTAAAACCATTAAGCGAGAATTTTAAGAAGACAATCGAATAAAATGTGTCCAGATCACGCAGATAAAATGCATGCAGTTTATTTTGATAATACAATATAAATTTTACTCAGCATTACAAACAACAACAACTATACTTTTTCCTTCCTCCTTTTCCTTAAATCTCCTTCAAAGCTGCCGGAAAACATAATTTCCGTGTCTTTATAAAATGATATATCCCTAAATGTGTGTATTTCTATTCGCTAATCAATTACATTTATCATTTCTGATAGGCTTGACAGCTTGCTCGCGCGTGCAGGTTGTCTTCGTTAATACGTCTTGACAACATTCGAAATCTCAGATAATACATTTATATTTTCAGATTTAAAACAGTTTAATTCCCGATAGAGCATATTTTTATTAAGACTTAAAACCTCAGTGTTGGACAAAATTCGCATGTCCACTTTCTATGGTTAATAACGATCTCCTAGTAATGGTGTACACACGATCTTGGCTATAGAGGTATTATTGTCCGGTTCTTTTAAGACACATGTTTGAAAGGTGATGAAAAGTTAGTTTTTATGTGAACTCATTTTTTACCTAATTCATGTACATGCAGTGTAACAAGCCAAGTTTAACATATGGTTCTAAGTTCGATACCATTAACATACATGTACATTCTAGTGTTTCCCAATGTTAAATGTCACCAAGAACGCTTTTCATCGACATTACCAATATATTGAGTGAAGTCAAAATTGATTCAAATCCTTAAGGTGAAAAGTCAGTGGAATGTTAAAAAAGTGGCAATGGATTGCTCAATGACTGAAGGGTGTAATTATGGCGACAAGGAGCGGTACAAAGAGGTGTCTTTACTTAGAACTGTAACAAGGATACGGCCTTTATAACTGTATCAGACAACTATTCAATTCAGTAGAATGCATCTTCGCAAGCCAAGGTAAAATCTGTATGTCCCCATTCCGTTTTTTATCTTGGAGGACTACGCCACTCAAACCCGCAAATCGAACAGCGCCCACTGGCGGGAATTTAAGAGTTGTCTTTTCCTATGGCCTAGTCTTGGCCAATCAGCACTCGTTAAGCAAAGGTTCAAGGTGCACACAGCCGCCATTGTGTTATTTTCAGTGTAAGTGCTCGAGGTGTTGATTAGCTGCGAGAACTTTTACTTGCATTCAAACAAAACGAGCTGTTCTAGTTACGGGTTTGAGTGGAGTAGTCCACCAAGGTTAAACACGAAATGGGAACATACAGATTTTAACTTGGCTAGAGAAGATGAGTAGCCTGTAACAACCACCAAATTAGAACTTACTGTAAAAGAATTATTCCGGCCGTAAATATTTTGAGAAACAGCTCCCAGACATCCATAATCAAAGGATGGCCGAGATTTTACAACATCGAAGTCTAAATGAAATGAAGATTATAGTTTGTCATATTAATACAAGTATTAAAACCTACCGAAGTCTAAATGAAATGGCATTTATAATTTGTAAAGTTAAACCCAAACAAGTTGACAGAAGAAGTAAAACGAAGGCATTGAAGAAGCAATGCTTTCCTCGGCAAAAGATTTGACCCTCTGAGTCCGCATGGATTTCATTATCATAAAATCGTCCTATTAATGATTGTATGAATATAACTAATAAAGGTCCACACAACGATATCATACTGATAATTAACGTGTGGTTCTTACGTCCGAATATATTCAGTAACATGGTAATAGGCAGGGAATATGCGGCAGTAACACCTATACCTGCCAATAACGTCATCACGTAAAGACCGGCTTCACAAAACCAGAACATTCCCAAGAACATAGCTGTTATATAACAAATATAGCAAGAAAATATCACAATAAATGTCACAAACGTGGAATAAAAGGAATCGAAGACAATGCCAATGACAATGCGTGAAATTCCAATAACGAATGCTATTTCATATATTAAAGTTATGGGTGTTTGCATACCAGCAGAATCACCAAAACAAGTTATATTAGTCAAATATGCCATCATGTTGGCGTAAAAAATGGCCGTGGGCCAGAAAGTCAAATGAAAAGTTCTAGTTTTAACCATTTGCAGAGGAGTCGTTCCGATTTCATCTACAGTTACCAGTTCTTTACATTCTTTGTAATTGTCTATAAATACGGTTTGAGAATCCGACTGCTTCCGATGTAATACCAAACACCCTCCGAACACACACGTCCAGACAACAGTAACAATAGCGAAGAAAGTCTCTAGATCTGCCTGAACACAAAACACCAATGTAGAATAAAACATCTTTCCAAGTGCGCCGATTCCTGTGTAAATACCCAGGATTTTCCCAGTATGTTTCTTAGGTACATTTTCCACGGCTATCCCAACAATCAGCATATACAAAAACTGGGTACTGATACCTACATATAAACAAATAGTTTAAATTTTAGAAAATAATCAATATTTCAAATGCTGTATAGATTCGGCCACGAACTAACGGTCAGTCATATTTCCCATCGTCGAAAAGAAATCCAACCATTTGGTAGAAGCATAGAGAACACTCGGTCAAAGGCAAACTGACCGGAATTTATCCTTGCAAGTATTACCATAAACGCAAGAGTTGAGCGACTTGGTGTAGGCAATGTAAAAGTGACCACCATCTTCCTTATCGGGTTACTTCCGGTAAGATCTGTGAGTGCGATCGCCGACTTAAACTTTCGATCAGTTTTATGTCACGTTTATATATGGCTTATAGTTACAGATTACACCATTTTTATTTACTACTGATGATATATGGGTGTATTTCTTTACCTCGTCCTTTCAGTGAAACACATTTTGTGACATGTATTGCGTTCACCGGAAATCTTTTTAAACTTGAGTTTGTAACGATATTACTATGAGGTGTTCTCCGACTGCTTCTGGATTGTTTGAGTTTAACCAGTCTGTTATTCTTTGAAATTATATTCGAGTAATAATTAGGGCCTTAACCTAATAAAATTGTACGGCATCTGGACATGCCGAATCTTCTGTTAAATTTCATTTATGGTGGATGTTAACATAAATCCCACCCCCACAAAAAAAATATTTTACAACGCTCACTTTGAACATGTGAAGGGCTTCAGTAAAAGCTGTGGTGATAGTTGGTGAATAAACACTAAACGATGGTGTAACAATAATGGGAATCTATTGTGATTTGTTGATATTATCAATCAGGTGTATATCCGGAGAGTTCTACATGCTAGATTATACTGCATGTCAGTTGTACATATATCTAGCTTAATTTCTTAGAATTTTCAACAAAACGCGAAATATGGGTTATATCTTTTTAAGTCAATATCATCATAACAGTAGGGTATATACATTGCAACGTAACGTGCTGAAAGGGGAGTTCCCTGGTGAAATTCAGAGAATGTCAGGCTTCAATAAGGATTTAGACAGACTTACCTAAGGAAAAAACGTCACATGGAACTACCCTAACTAACAGCCAAATTTAAAGAAAATTACTTCAGACTGATCAGACTCTGATATCGGCGATCGCTCAGACAGATGTTACGGGAAGTCACTCGAACAAAATGTCAGTCTCTGTCACCTTGTATATATACAGTCACTCTCCACCTGCGCTTATAGTAATGCCTTTATCACTAAACGAAATGTGAGCTTACCAGCAAGTGTTTGAATTTGTCCAAACAAAATTGGCCGACTGCAGAAGAAGGTTGGATAGTGCACAGCCAAACAGTTTAACCCTGCTGTAACTGGTGCCATTAAACCACCCATCAGATAACTCACTTGGTATCCATATTGACGAGTGATCAAAGGCTCTAGTGGACTGAGAGCAGTTCCAACGAAAAGCATTGAAGACACCATCTCCACTAGGAAAAGGAAAAAACAATCAAGACAAAACTTGTTTAATATCTGGTCTAGACATATTCTAAAACACACAACTTTTATTGATAACTAATTGTAAATCTAGTTTTCTGGTTTTCTTAGAAAATCCCTGGACTAAACGATCTAGAACTGCCAAAATATAGATATAATTTACAAGCATTGTCAACAAAAATATCAAATGATGCCTGGTCGAGCGAATCAAATTTCACAGGCACATTGGTATCCGGGTAAATTTAAAAATATAAGTAAAGCCAGGATGTAAAATGGACTCGCCTTTGAAACTTACCTTCAGACTGTGTAAAGTTAAAGGTGAGTCTAAGAGGGATGACTATAGTGTTGAAGGATAAATTCCAGGCGGACAGTACGATACCAAACAGACCAATAGCCAGACCCGACCATTTGCGAATTGATGTCATATTGTTTTAAAACTAAGAAAGTAAACAAAAGAGAAAGATTCTAAAAACGATTTATTTATGAAAAGCAATACTTTTTCTCATTTTACTGCAAATTTTAGATTGCAAAAATGTGCGTGTGATACATATACAAGTAAAGGATCAATTGGTTCACTGTTTTTAACGCCGCATTTATGATTATTCCAATTATATGTCGTCAAAAAAAGATTTCCCCCAAAAGACCCATTTACATAAAAATTCACATTTTAACAGTAAAAGGACAGTAGCTCCCCCAGCCGTCATGTAACTTTAATTAGCGTTCCGAATGAATACCGAAAAAGATTAGCTTCTAAATCTTTAAATATTGTTAAACATAGATATTAAACAATTATAAATCCTATTCCAAGAATTCAGTTCACTTACTCTATGTGACGTTCTGAAAATGTTGTGAGTATTGTTTTCAAACCAAAGGCAATACACTGCAGAAATCTATTATCCTTTTTAGGCCCTTTCTAACTAATTATATGCCTATGAAATTATTCATTATTTGATTCAGTCACTTACGGGAGAACATTAAGAGCAATAGAAATCCTTCCGTTTCTGTCTCTTTCACAATTTATAAACGAAGTCCTATAATCTGTCAACGAAATACAAACCCCAAACTGTGGAAAGAAAAGGAAAATCCTATTCACTCTGGAAACAGCGAATATTCACTTTGATCGTATCAAACACAGAGTGTATTTTGAAAGCTAATTGTAAAGTGGTGTGATTTAAAAAATCGCTATTACGTTTCGGTAGAAAGCCTTTAGGCTTCCTTATCTTTTAAACTTTAGCCCAGTCGAAAAGTAAGTGTTTTGTTTAATGGGAGGAATTAAATATAACGCAGCCTACAAGACGAGAAATTTACAAGTTACTGAGGCACATTAAAATAATAGGTGTACTTAAATAGTAACGAAACATGAAAGTGACTGTAACATAGTTAACAAAGATAGTATCGTCATTGTGTTCAGCTTTTTGTAACAAACGTGTTTGTTGAGCAAAGACATGGTGAAGACATAATCATATATGTGCAACGTCTGTACATCTTATGGCTCAGTGCATATTGTAAAGACATAGCGAGGTAGAGAACAAACTAATTGTGATTGTCATAGGGCCTATGTGTTAAGTCTTCCAATAAATACCGCTGACACACAGATCCCGCTCAGATCTTAAATATTTGTCAGAACTTTTTATAATTCAATTCGTGCAAATAACAATCTACTCCCCACTTGTTGCTGGGTCACTGTGTAAACTTTGCATACAGCGAAGTTATACTCGTGCAAAACGATCAACGTCAATGTGACATAATTTACCTCTAAAGATTCAGTGCACGCGATAAATGTCATAGTTCACTGACTCTTTGGTTCCTAAAGACGTTAGTCATAGCCAAGAAAAAATAATTTGTAAACGTTAACATTTTGATGTTAAAACAGAACGTTGAAATTGTTGGCTTTTTTTCTCAAGACGTATAATTCAGAAGCTTTTTAGTACTTCTAGTCTCGAGTTTGTACAATAAAGTATTGCTTTGAACTAACTTAGGCTTAGAATGAATGAATGAATGAATGAATGGTCGTCCCGGTTATTTAAATTGTGTTTACTTTTCGAACATGTTTTCGGTTCGTACAGACCACATACTGTATGGATTTTATTCATTCCAACGCCAATGGTTTAGTTTTTCGATGGCCTTCAAAGCCTCTTACTGTTGTGACGATCAGAAATTATGAAAAACGTGCGAATTTTGGCAGTTTTAAGGTCAGACAGGCCACACGGTTGTGTATTTTTGCCCCAATACTAGATCGCGATTATTTCTGGCTTCATAGAACCATTTTGGTCCAATTAAACAAATGCTGCAATGTTTTATTTGCATATAAAAACATTTTCCTTTCCAGTAGTCGAGTAAGGCGAACGTGTTTTCCTTTCTAACTGTCTGTATGTTGTTGCTGTTTCCTGTACATTGGTTTCCCAAGGGGGGGAGGTTTGAATGTTGGCATCTCCAAATGAATCGCCACCTTCAAAGGTCGATTATCTGACGGAATTTACCTTGAAAATAATGCTGAATGGAAAGACAGTGAATGCGTAAGATATCATTGAGGCAGCTGAGCTAGAGTGTCGACTAGGCTAAATAGTCGCTTGTGTCCCACTGACAGGCTGTTATGAGCTGTTACAGTGGTGGACAGAACGTCCGTTGATATATTGTTTAATGAATGGGATTTAGCATCAGATAGGCTGCAAGTTTTCCATATTACACAGAGAACTGTTCTGGTGACGTCGAACATTGAAGATCATGAAATGAGAGAAAAATTATATGATGTGGATGTGACAGTGTTATTGAGCATAACAAGAATGTAGTACAAACGTGGCCGAGGGAACCCGATTTGTAAAATGCCTACTGCCTACTGGCATGGAATCTCTCCCCTATGCTTTGCGATTCGACACTACAACGGAGCCACAATATTTTCGTATATTGTACGATGAACAGATAAAAGTATGTTCCATATGATTTTCAGACGAACATTTACATAAAAAATGCCCATTGTACTTTTGTTATAAATGCGGGAAAATCGGCCATATTTCAAGATCTTGTCGCACTCCCACATGTGAGTGGCAAGTATTGAAATAAATGCCCGCGCAGTACTGAAAAAAGAAGTCTACTGTGTGACAAATGTGGCGCAGTCTGATAACTTCGGGGATTTGTGTACGTGAAATACCCTCTGATAAAATGCAGGTCAAATTGAATGTGTCGACCAAAAAGGTAGCCGTGAAACGTACAATCTCCACATCCTCTTGAGGACCCTCCAAAAGAGTCCCAGTGATAATGTAAGGCACCGTACACTCGGTTTGTTAACTTGGAGGAGTACTGAAATGTACCAAAACTGCGCCTCTTCCTAGCGTTACACAACATGTGCTTCACCGGGCGAAATAACATATATTAAAAACTATCTTTCTAGAAGATTTCCACGTTTGATTAATTCACTAAAATTTTATTTCTACTTTTCCGTCTGTAGTGAAGTATTTTGATATATACTTTCGACGCCATTTGCATTCAGCCCCAAAATAAGGTGATTTACCGTATAAAAAAGCGCAGACTGCCGAGGCGACCGATAGCGAGCGAAAATAGCCGAAGGGTGCTCCGACTGAAATGTGGTGCTCAAGAATTTGAGTACGGAGGTGATCCACACAGAGAGTCGGAAATTGAGTTTGAAACTTCTCATGAAAATATTGAGGTTCCCAAGTGGGGTGACCAGCCAACGAATTGGAAGTGGAAGTTACTCCATAGTGTGTAGAAATCAACACTGGGAAACGAGCCCATAGTCCCGAAAAAATAGAAGTTCTGATGGATTCAAAACCAGCCTAAAATGACATCACCGAGAGCGATAGTCAACCTATCCCTGATTGTTCAGGGCCCAGTGAGCCTTTGCCTGAGATAATGTCTGCTGATCTCCCTGGCTGTTAGTCAGACAACGACACGGCGTCCGTGAATACCGGATTTACACAAGTGGACCACCGAAGAAGCCGTCACTTTAAACCTGCACCGAGCAGTGGGACATCAAGTACATCAACTCTTGACTAGCAACAATGTATAATTGGGTGATTTATCTATCAGTATGCTGCTATTAGCTTCACTCAATTGTAATAGCTGTAGAAGCATTGAAAAGATTGAAAAAGTTCATAACTATTTCTGCTCATCGAACTGTGACATTTTCAGTGTACAAGAGACTCATTAGGACTGATGGAATAATGAAAGAAGTTCATTCATTTTATAAAGCATTATATGGTAGGGATAGTGTTGATCCTAATTACCTTAATGAATTAATATCCAATGAGACAAGTTTCTAAATGTGTTAAAAAGCGGTATTCCATTTAAACCTTTATACCCAATTCTGGGCTGCTGTAATAACCCAATACCCATGATATTTCATCACGTTGAAGACAGACATCAGTATGGTATAGAAACAGTTAAATAATTGGCGACTCTTTGGTGTGGAGTATCTCTTGTGACAAATTTTTGCACGTGACAATATGCAAGATGTTAGATGAGTCGAAATTAGGGGCCTCGGCATTTGATATTTGTGGTAGCATTGTTCTCCGAAAAAAGCTCCTCGATCTGGTTTGTCGAGTTTACATCGTGTCTTAAAGCACTTCATTGGTGTACCGGAGTGAAACGTATATTTGCTGTTTCCTGTTTTTCAACGATTAAGCAAGAATTTTAAGAAGACAGTCGTATCCGGATCACGAGGATCTATTGCATGCAGTTTATTTTGATAATACCATACACATTTTACCTAACATTAAAATCAACAACCATACTTACATAAATATTGTAAATTATACTGAAAAGAAAAACATTATTTCCGTAAATTTACTTCAAAGCAGCCGGAAAACATAATTTTCGTATCTTTATAAAATGATTCATCCCTAAATGTGTGTATTTCTATTCACTAATCAATTACATTTATCATTTCTGATAGGCTTGTGAGCTAGCTCGCCCGTGCAGGTCGTCTTCGTCAATACGTCCTGACAACATCCGAAATGTCAGATGATACAGATTATATTTTCAGATTTACAACATTTATAAATGCACGATAGGGGACTTAATTCCTCATGTCCACTTGATGTGGTTAATAATCTTTTCTTGGCAATGCTGTACACAAAATCTTTAATCAGTTTTCGAAAATCCGGGTTTTAAATGAGATCGGCAATGGAAAGATTTTAGTCATTAAAGGCACGCTCGCTACAAAAATGTACCAAACTGTTACGTTAAAAGGGGAAATTCATATCCTGTATTTTTCCCAAGTTAGAAAAAGGAAATTTGACCCAACAGTGAAGTTACGCGATTTCGGGTAGATCGATGGACTGTTTGGACTTTACTTTTTAGGTTTGTCTTTACATCGCCATTTAGACATTTTAAACCTAACTGGATGTATCTTATTTGTAAGTAAACTTGTATATTTCATTTTCATTTTCATTTCATTTATTGACCATATTATATATACAGTAGTGTAAGATGGTGATTAAACAGAAGAAATGGTGGGAATAAAACCCCGTAGGGCTTGTTCTATCCCATAGAACTTTCAAAAAAAATTTAAACAAATATTACATTTTTTTAACACATAATAATTATCTAATAGGGTCGTTGTAAACAAAACACATTAGCCATCCAGTCCGCATCAGTCACTCATTACAATAAGACATTGTCTAAGATATATTCCTGTATCTTTCTTTTAAAGAGGGAAATCGAAATCACATTTTTTATATGCAGGGGAAGACGATTCCATAACCTAGGACCATTGATGGATACAGTGTGGAGGGATAAGTCGGTTTTATAATACGGTCTATAAAAATTACATGAACTGTGTCGAGTTACGTAATGACGGACTTCTGTTGTTTTCCTAAGTATATTACGAAGTTTATCGGGAATTAAATAAGGGTGATAAAATGTTTTGTGAGCATATAAGAATGATTGGTAATCATTCAGAGATTTGAGTGGCAGTATTTTTGTTTTCTTGAACAACGGGGCTGTATTTTCTAATCTATGGGACTGCGTTATTATTCGGATAGCCTTTTTCTGGAGTTTAATTAATGAATTTAGATGAGTCGGATAAGTATTGCCCCAAATAATATTGCAATATGATAAATACGGATACACCAGGGCATAATACAGAATGTAAAGTGTTTTCTGGTTAAGGCATTTCCTTACATGACTTAAAATACCTATGTTACGAGATATTCTTTTGGACATCTCGTTGATATGGATATTCCATTTTAGTGTATCACTAAAATAAATTCCTAAAAATTTGTAGCTACTAACTTTTCCAATTTCGGTGTCATCTATTTTAATAGAAAGATTTTTTGCCATTCTGGATTTTTTTTTGTGGTTTGAATAACATGAATTTAGTTTTGGAAATATTTAGGGTAAGACGATTGGATACCAACCATGTGTGTATTTTACTAAGTTCCTTACAAATTATGTCTGCTAGTAAGGCTGGGTCTCTCCCTGAGAGGTGGACGCAAGTATCGTCAGCAAATAAAATAGTATTTAGGATTGTAGATGCTTTGTTTAAGTCGTTAATGTATAAAAGAAACATAATAGGTCCCAAAATAGAACCTTGAGGTACTCCACAGGTTACTTTTACAGGATGCGAAAGTGAACTATTATACGCTGTTTGTTGTATACGCGAGGTCAGATAGCTTTGAAACCATTTATGGATGCGGTTTCGAAATCCGTAATGTTGCAGTTTTTGAAGTAGAATTGCATGATTGACGGTATCAAATGCTTTTGCTAAGTCAAGAAATGTGGTTATGCTGTAGTTACCGGCCTCTCTACTCTCAATAAGAGTTGTTTGCAATAGTAGAGCCGCAGAGCTAGTTGAATAGTTTGGTCGAAAACCAAACTGATTGCTAGAAAGAACATTGGATTGATCAAAGAAATCAATCATCCGAACAGAGAGTACCTTTTCGAAAATTTTACTGAAGAAAGGCAATACGGAGATTGGCCTATAGTTTTCTATTTTGGATTTTTCACCAGATTTATGAATCGGTGTGACTTTAGCAATTTTTAATGGGTCAGGGAATTCGCCTTGTTCGAAGGAAAGATTTATTAAGATAGATAATGGTTCTGCAACTTGGTCGACTACAAGTTTCACTAGAGATGCTCTAATGCCGTCGGTACCTGCAGCGCCGTTTTTGAATGCCATAATCATGCTACGTATCTCAGATGGGTTGGTTGGATCAAAATCGAATGTAGGAAACTGTTCACCAACGAGATAATCTTTAAAATTGGTGTTAGTCAAGGGCAGATTTTCATCGAGTTGTTTCGCAATATTACCGAAATATTGATTGAATTCATTTGAAATTATGTCTGGGTTTGTTATATGGTGTCCTTTAATGTTAAATGTATGATTACTTTGTTTGTTGTTTTTACGATTAAGTAAAGAGTCAATAAGTTTCCAAGTTCCACGAATGTTATTGTTTGTTGAATTAAACTTGTTTTCAAAGTACTTTATTTTTTTTATTTCTATGGGATCTAAATGCATTTTTTGTCACTATTGAATTATTTTTTAAATGTTCACGGTAGAGTCTATTTTTTTTCGAATGGATATCAAAATAGAGTGACTTATCCATGGTTTTGATATTCTGCATGTTTTACCAGAACCTTTCGTTAAAGGAAATGATGAGTTATAAATGTTCTCAAATGTTTCAGAGAATTGTATATAAGACTCATTCACAGATACGTCTGCATTAATTAGCCAATCTGTTGAGATAATCTTTTCAGAAAATACTTTCTTTTGTTTTTCACTTGTAATCCGAAATTGATAATTTGTTTGTGACTCGTTAGAGGGTTTGTTTTTTGTGAAATGAAATACTGGGAAGTGATCGGTGAGGTCTGTGAGAAATATGCCTGAGTAAAGATCCCTATCATGAAAATTAGTAAATATGTTATCTATTAAAGTAGCTGTGTTGCATTTAACTCTCGTTGGCTTGGTAATCTTTGGAAAGAAGTAGTGACTTTTTAGTATTTCTAAAAATTCTTTTGATGGTAAGTGTTGGTCGGTTTTGAATAAATCAATATTGAAATCACCCATAAGGATGCAGTTTTTTCTTTCTTCGGAGATAGTAAGAAGAATATTTGATAGTGCGATGTTAAATTTAGAGACGTTTTTTCCAGGTGGGCGATAAATGATTCCAACGATATTGGTCGTCTGATTATGTACGACCTCAACAAAGAGAGATTCATATTGGCCATTGTCATCTAATACAGAAAGATCTTCGCGAAGAGATGCACAGTGGGAGACTTTATCGTTAAGGTACAATACAAGTCCTCCGCCTTTTCTTTTTGCTCGAGAAGATGTAAATGAGGTATAATTTGGTATATCAAATAAATGCTCAGTATTGGGATCAAGCCAGCTTTCTGATATTCCAATTACAGAAAAGGTTAGGTTTAAATTATGAATATGACCTAATATTTCAGAATAGTGTTTTTTGAGACTTCTGGCGTTATAATGTATAAATGATAAAGTGCTTTCGTGGGGAATGTTTTCTTCTTGGATATAACTATTAAAAGTATCCTCAGTATAATAATCTGAATAGTGTTCGGATATATTTTGCCAATGGGATTCTTCATAAGTTGAATCATCCGTTAAATATTTACTATATTTGGAATTTTGGTTTAGTTGCAGTGGGTTAAAACACATTTTGTCCAAATCATCTAAACAATGATCCAGTTTTTGGTAAACTGATTGACTATTACTATCCAGATCAGTCGAGTAAAATGGTAGTTGCTGTAGGATTGTTAAGGAGTCGTCTTCCGCGTTGATAGGATTAGTCATTTGGGAAATGTAGGTATAAATCTTCTAAAACATATGTCAGATTGCAATAGGGGAACTGGATGCGGATGGATGGATTATAAGTACAATAAATATAAACGAGGAACAAAAAATCATAATGATATACATATGCAAAAAACGGGCGCTTCATTATCAAACTGACACAATTTGTTGCCTCTCCAGATAACTCTATAGTATGATAATATCGACGAGAAGAAAATGCAGACCAAATATACAAGAAAAAAAAAATAAAAAAATAAAAATAAAAAAAAATAATAATATAAAAAAAAAAAAAAAAAAAATAAAAATAAAAAATAACCCCCCCCCCCCAAACACAAAAGAAAAACAAAAAAAAAAAAAAATTGCACACACACTCAATGCATAAATAAATACATATACACACAAACATATACGCACTCGTACCCAATATTAAATATATATATGTATACATAATACATGGGAAAAAAATTTCGGACAAAATTTTGAAGAGAGAATGTGTGTAGCCAAGTAGAAAAGAAACCTCTTAGACAAAATTTAGTAATCATAATTGAGTGAGTGAGTGAGTGATTGGGGTTTTACGGTAATCATAATTGAATAGTTTAGGGTCATGATATGTACACTAAGAAATAAGAACAGCTACACCTCTTTGGTTGGTACATTCACACTTAAGATACTATTCACATTTTTACTGAACCTGTATCATTGAGAGTAATGTACAACTGGTAAATGCAGTTGGTGTATTAGATTAACTCAGTATTAAATAGCAGAATGAAATGATATTTTATCAAATGTGAAATAGTACCAGATTATAGGGTGGTTATTGACCGGTACTGATTTTCATGAAACAATTTGAGTTTCCATATGTAGTACTATGTGTAGGACATTGAATAAAAAGAAAACCTACTATAGTATTGCTCTGTTCTTAACAATCAACAGATTC
This sequence comes from Lepidochitona cinerea, assembly GCA_963971465.1. Classification (NCBI taxonomy): domain Eukaryota; kingdom Metazoa; phylum Mollusca; class Polyplacophora; order Chitonida; family Tonicellidae; genus Lepidochitona; species Lepidochitona cinerea. Next base: position 9,439,643 of record OZ020560.1, on the reverse strand, counting down.
AGACTATATATATACATACATAATACAAGAAGAAAAAAATAATTTAAAACAAAATTTTTAAAGAAAGAATGTGTGTGGACAAGTAGATAAGAACCCTCTTAGACAAAATTAAGTAGTTATAATTGAATAGTTAGGGTCATGATATGTACACAGTCACTACGAATAAAAAAAAAAAACAGCTACACCTCTTTGGTTGGTACATTCACACTAAATATACTATTAACATTTTTACTGAACCTGTAGCATTGAGGGTAATGTACAACTGGTAAATGCAGTTGGTGTATTAGATTAACTCAGTATTAAATAGCAAAATGAAATGATATTTTATCAAATGTGAAATAGTACCAGATTATAGGGTGGTTATTGACCGGTACTAATTTTCATGAAACAATTTGAGTTTCCATATGTAGTACTATGTGTAGGACATTGAATAAAAAGAAAACCTACTATAGTATTGCTCTGTTCTTAACAATCAACAGATCCAGACTATATATATACATACATAATACAAGAAGAAAAAAATAATTTAAAACAAAATTTTTAAAGAAAGAATGTGTGTGGACAAGTAGATAAGAAACCTCTTAGACAAAATTAAGTAGTTATAATTGAATAGTTAGGGTCATGATATGTTCACTACGAATAAAAAAAACAGCTACACCTCTTTGGTTGGTACATTCACACTAAATATACTATTAACATTTTTACTGAACCTGTAGCATTGAGGGTAATGTACAACTGGTAAATCCAGTTGGTGTATTAGATAAACTCAGTATTTAATAGCGAAATGAAATATTTTATCAAATGTGAAATAGTACCAGATTATAGGGTGGTTATTGACCAGTACTAATTTTCATGAAACAATTTGAGTTTCCATATGTAGTACTATGTGTAGGACACTGAATAAAAAGTAAACAGACTATAGTATTGCTCTGTTCTTAACAATCAACAGATTCAGACTATATATATACATACATAATACAAGAAGAAAAAAAAAATAATTTAAAACAAAATTTTTAAAGAAAGAATGTGCGTAGACAAGTAGAAAAGAAACCTCTTAGACAAAATTAAGTAGTTATAATTGAATAGTTAGGGTCATGATATGTACACTAAGAAAAAAGAACAGCTACACCTCTTTGGTTGGTACATGCACACTTAAGATACTATTTACATTTTTACTGAATCTGTATCATTGAGAGTAATGTACAACTGGTAAATGCAGTTGGTGTATTAGATTAACTCAGTATTAAATAGCAAAATGAAATGATATTTTATCAAATGTGAAATAGTACCAGATTATAGGGTGGTTATTGACCGGTACTAATTTTCATGAAACAATTTGAGTTTCCATATGTAGTACTATGTGTAGGACATTGAATAAAATTGTTCTTAACAATCAACAGATTCAGACTATATATATACATACATAATACAAGAAGAAATAAAAAAATAATTTAAAACAAAATTTTTAAAGAAAGAATGTGTGTAGACAAGTAGATAAGAAACCTCTTAGCCAAAATTAAGTAGTTATAATTGAATAGTTAGGGTCATGATTTGTACACTACAAATAAAAAAACAAAAAAACAGCTACACCTCTTTGGTTGGTACATTTACATTTTTACTGGACCTGTATCATTGAGAGTAATGTACAACTGGTAAATGCAGTTGGTGTATTAGATTAACTCAGTATTACATAGCAAAATGAATTGATATTTTATCTAGTCTAGAAATTTACTGGGCTCCAAATAGAGATCCCAAATCTTGGTGTGAAAATGATAGATTCTGTACAGTGTGAGATTTGAATCGAAATACAGAAGAAGAAGAAGAAGAAAAAAAAAAAAAAAAAAAATGCAAAAGGGAAACTATAAGACTGAAATTCTTTAAGCGAACGTACAGATTCGAGAGACCTCTAAGAGAAAGAGAGTCAGAAACAGAGAGAGAGAAAGAAGGGTAGAGAGGGAGAAAAAGGCCCAGAGAGATGGAGACTCAGAGAGAGCAAAGGGTAAAAAAAAACAGAGGGTAAAAACAGAGAGATAGAGAGAGAGAAAAATCATCAGTGACACAGAGAGGACGAATATATTAGTAGCTATCTGTATTGTATATGTTTGTGTGTATCCAACTTGGAGAAATATGTACAAATATACACAAGGGGAAAATTTTCGGTGGATTCAATCAAGGGGAGATAAATAGATCATTCTTGTCATTATGAAAAACCTTAGACACACAAATCTCAATGCATTCAGAAATTGTAAAAATAGTTCCATTTAGGTCAATAAAATAAGGTAGTTTAACTGATAAATTCCTTGTTTTCAAAAAAAATAGCAAGGCTTCGGTTGCGAGTGTGCCTTTACGTTATAACTGTATCAGGCAACTATTTGATTCGGTATCCTGTAACAAACCACCAAATTAGGACGTAGCATAGCTTAAGGTTTTATCGTATATGCTTCCATGATACCGTAAAAGAATTATTCTGACCGTAAATATTTTCAGGAACAGACCCAAGGCCTCGGTAATCAAAGAATGGCCGAGAGTTCCGGGCCATTATTTTACAAAATCAATGTCAAAATGAAATTCAGATGATAGTTTGTCGTATTAATGTCAGTATTAAGACTTACCGAAGTCTAAATGAAATGGCATTGATAATTTGTAAAGTTAAACCCAAACAAGATGACAGAAGAAGTAACAGGAAGGCATTGAAGAAGCAATGCTTTCCTCGGCAAAAGATTTGACCCTCTGAGTCCGCATGGATTTCATTATCATAAAATCGTCCTATTAATGGTTCTATAAATATAACTAATAAAGGTCCACACAAACAGATCATACTGATAATAAACGTGTGGTTCTGACGTCCGAATATATTCAGTAACATCGTAATAGGCAGGGAGAAGGCGGCAGTAATACCTATACCTGTCAATAACGTCATCACGTAAAGACCGGCTTCACAAAACCAGAACATTCCCAAGAACATAGCTGTTATATAACAAATATAGCAAGAAAATATTACAATAAATGTCACAAACGTAGAATAAAAGGAATCGAAGACAATGCCAATGACAATGCGTGAAATTCCAATAACGAATGCTATTTCATATATTAAAGTTATGGGTGTTTGCATACCGGCAGAATCACCAAAACAAGTTATATTAGTCAAATATGCCTGCATGTTGGCGTAAAAAATGACCGTGGGCCAGAAAGTCAAATGAAAAGTTCTAGTTTTAATCATTTGCAGAGGAGGCGTTCCGATTTCATCTACAGTTACCAGTTCTTTACATTCTTTGTAATCCTCTATAGATACGGTTTGAGAATCTGACTGCTTCCGATGTAATACCAAACACCCACCAAAAACACACGTCCAGACAACAGTAACAATAGCGAAGAAAGTCCCAAGATCTTCCTGGATACATAACATCAATGTAGAATAAAACATCTTCCCAAGTGAGCCGATTCCTGTGTAAATACCCAGGACTTTCCCAGTATGTTTCTTAGGTACATTTTCCACGGCTATCCCAACAATGAGCATATACAAAAACTGGGTACTGATACCTACATGTGAAAAAAATAAAGTTTGAATTGTAGAAAATAAATAATACTTATGATGTTGTATATATCCGGTCACGAACGGTCAGTCGTATTTCCCATCGTCGAAAACATCATGTGTCATGAAGAGATTCAGCAATTTGGTATTAGTATAGTGAACACTCGGCTAAAGGCAAACTGAACGAAATTTACCCTTGAACGTATTACCATATACACAAGAGTAGAGCGACTCTGTGTATAAGCAATGTGTCTTCTGTGTTTCATGTACAAATCTTTCTAGAAACCTTTTGTTAACTGTGACATACTTTTCACACTTGCTTACTTCATCGGCTGACATGCAGCTGTTTATAATTCAGTAAAGTTAATCTAGATATAACTCGGTGTTCTAGGTGCATTTGTCCCGATAGGATCATGAATTCTTCAATAAGATAAAATAAAAAAGGTTCCAATAATTTCGAAAATTATTGTTTAAACGATTCGTCTGGAATTTTTAGAGGTCTACTTAAAGGGTATATTACTTGTTTTAGTCAGTCAGTTTACAGCTGCTCACAAATGCGATTTAGTACGCTACATCTCCCTGCATATTTTTATTTGAAGTGTCAACTTTTATCAGTGTTACAGTAATTTGTGTAATCTGTGATATATTATATTTAGACGAAGAATTAAACAGTGTGTTTCCATGATTTTATTCTGTTAATCATATTCGAAACTAACCAATCTAAACTTTTATTCCTACTAGTCAACTTTGTCATTTCTCTGACAGTAGATTTCTATTTCGGGACTGGCAGTATTTATGTGTATGTGAAAGTAAGTCATTTTAATTTATGTTTTCTTTCCAATATATGTATAAAATTTGCTTGCAAATGTGTTGCTCTCCTTGTTAGTGTAAATGTAAAAAATGTGCATACAATTTTCTGGTCGTTTTGTACTCCTGCATTAAATATTTTGTCACGTAACAACATGAATGGGATGGTGTGTGCGTTTGTATCTCGAAGACAGACATATGAATGGAATTTGTTTAAACTACATGTATATTATACATGTAGGTTATTTGGAATCACTTAAATGATAGTACTCCTCTTGCTCATATCCTGCCGATACCGGAACTGGTATCCAGGGGTTACTTCCCAATTCGGTTGAGATAAACTGAGTCGACAATGCTTATTTGAGACATGTTGCCCTAAGTTTCTATGTAGCAGCCTGCTTCTCGAATGCCAGGTATAGAAAACTTTAAAACACCTTCTTATCTAGTGCGATTATCTACAAGCACATAATTACCAACAATGCAGCAATGATGGAAAAGGAATGAAGATGTATAAGCCGAATGTTGTTAGTGTGCTTTCCTATGAAACAGTATGGATGAAACCACCTTCCTTGATGGGGTTGAGGGTAGAATGGTGAAAGGAAGACGTGTTGTCAGTCTGATTCGACTAACACTTATGTTAGTTCATAGCGTCGATATTCTATAATTAAAAACTAAATGACGTCACGGTGTTGAAGGATAAATTCCAGGCGGACAGTACGATACCAAACAGACCAATTGCCAGACCCGACCATTTGCGAATTGATGTCATCTTGTTTCAAAACTAAGAAAGCAAACAAAAAGAGAAAAAAAATCAAATATTCTAAAAAGCATGTATTTATGAAAAGTTATACTTGTCCTCCTTTTTACTGCATTGGTAGATTGCAAAAAAGGTGCGTGTGATACATGTACAAGTAAAGGATCGATTGATTTACTGTTTTTAACGCCGCATTTAAGATTATTCCAATTATATGTCGTCAAAAAAAGATTTCCCCCAAAAGGCCCATTTACATAAAAATTCACATTTTAACAATAAAAGGACAGTAGCTCCCCCAGCCATCATGTAACTTTAATAAGCGTTCCGAATAAATGTCGAAAAAGATTAGCTTCTAAATCTTTAAATATTGTTAAACATAGATATTAAACAATTATAAATCCTATTCCAAGAATTCAGTTCACTTACTCTATGTGACGTTCTGAAAATGTTGTGAGTATTGTTTTCAAGCCAAAGGCAATAAACTGCAGAAATCTATTATCCTTTTTAGGCCCATTCTAACTAATTATATGCCTATGAAATTATTCATTATTTGATTCAGTCACTTACGGGAGAACATTAAGAGCAATAGAAATCCTTCCGTTTCTGTCTCCTTCACAATTTATAAACGAAGCCCTATAATCTGTCAACGAAATACAAACCCCAAACTGCGGAAAGAAAAGGAAAAAAGATTCCCCCCCCCCCCCAAAAAAAAAAAACATTTACATAAAAATTCACATTTTAACAATAAAAGGACAGTAGCTCCCCCAGCCCTCATGTAACTTTAATTAGCGTTCCGAATAAATATCGAAAAAGATAAGCTTCTAAATCTTTAAATATTGTTAAACAGAGATATTAAACAATTATAATTCCAATTCCAAAAATTCAGTTCACTTACTCTATATGACGTTCTGATAATGTTGTGAATATTGTTTTCAAACCAAAGGCAATAAACTGCAGAAATCGATTATCCTTTTTAGGCCCATTCTAACTAATTATATGCCTATGACATTATTCATTATTTGATTCAGTCACTTACGGGAGAACATTAACAGCAATATAAATCCTTCCGTTTCTGTCTCCTTCACAATTTATAAACGAAGTCCTGAAACAGCGAATATTCACTTTGATCGTATCAAACACAGAGTGTATTTTGAAAGCTAATTGTAAAGTGGTGTGATTTAAAAAGTCGCTATTACGTTTCGGTAGAAAGCCTTTAGGCTTCCTTATCTTTTAAACTTTAGCCCAGTCGAAAAGTAAGTGTTTTGTTTAAAGTGGCATGAGCTGTCGAAAGTCACACTTTTTTCATAATTTCTGATCATCACGACATTAAGAGGCTTTGAAGGCCATCAAAAAACTAAATGATTGGCGTTGGAATGAGGAAAATCCATACAGTATGTGCCCTGTACGAACCGAAAACGTGTTCGAAAACTAGCAAAATTTAAATAACCGGGACGACCATTCATTCATTCTAAGTCAAAGTTAGTTCAAAAAACTTTATCGTACATTTTTGAGACTAGAAGCACTAAAAAGCTTCTGAATTATACGTCTTGAGAAAAATAGCCGATAATTTCAACATTCTGTGTTTACGTCAAAATATCAACATTTTGGCAGCTCATGCCCCTTTAATGGGAGGAATTAAATATAACGCAGCCTACAAGACGAGAAATTTACAAGTTACTGAGGCACATTAAAATAATAGGTGTACTTAAATAGTAACGAAACATGAAAGTGACTGTAACATAGTTAACAAAGATAGTATCGTCATTGTGTTCAGCTTTTTGTAACAAACGTGTTTGTTGAGCAAAGAAATGGTGAAGACATAATCATATATGTGCAACGTCTGTACATCTTATGGCTCAGTGCATATTGTAAAGACATAGCGAGGTAGAGAACATACTAATTGTGATACGATGGAGGTTTTGCGTTTCCCTTTTCTTAACTTAATATATTATAATACCATCGATTATCTTACAACCCAGAGGATAACTATATCTCGTCCAATAGCCAGAGTTACGCAATACAATTCACGAGCTGGGCCCAACCCTCATAAACTATATATTAACCCACGTAGACGAACGTATCATAAATATAACCAAATAAACTACTAATAAAGTGAATCGTAATAAGTCCAAACAACACAACTCCTCATTCAGTATATATGATAAGTTTTATATATAAACATGTATATACTTAATTAATACGAATATAAAATAAATGTCTACTTACATTCAGACATACACGAGTGGCTCTCCAAGATGGTTTCCACTTATCTTAACTCTAATACTATCTCTATTTCAATGAAACCCGAAAATGCAATAGAATCCCCCGTTGATCAATTACTGACTTTAAAATTGACTTATAAATCTCTCTAAATTCCCTTACTATTATAACTATCAGTACTTTCCTCAGTCTTATGAATATTCCTTCTCTCTCTCTCCTGTTTTTTTCTTTCAGTCCTCTCCTTGTTTCCTTTCCAATGTTCGTCCTCTATAATTCGAATTTCCTCCCTTTATATACCGTAATAATAAAGTCTCTATCGACGCAGACCAACCAACGCGATGATTGACAAGTCCCAACCGAAAACCCCCTTGTAGGTGCCACGCATGCATGTCTCAGTTGAAGGATGTCACGCCCACCCTAAAACTGGTTTTGCCACTTTAACCAAACTTAGCTTACATAATAGTTTTAAGAACTAACATACTAAAAGTAACTATTCCCTGCACATATATATACATTCTACAAATATTACATCGTTACAATTGTGATTGTCATAGGGCCTATGTGTTAAGTCTTCCAATAAATACCGCTGACACACAGATCCCGCTCAGATCTTAAATATTTGTCAGAACTTTTTATAATTCAATTCGTGCAAATAACAATCTACTCCCCACTTGTTGCTGGGTCACTGTGTAAACTTTGCATACAGCGAAGTTATACTCGTGCAAAACGATCAACGTCAATGTGACATAATTTACCTCTAAAGATTCAGTGCACGCGACAAATGTCATAGTTCACTGACTCTTTGGTTCCTAAAGACGTTAGTCATAGCCAAGAAAAAATAATTTGTAAACGTTAACATTTTGATGTTAAAACAGAACGTTGAAATTGTTGGCTTTTTTTCTCAAGACGTATAATTCAGAAGCTTTTTAGTACTTCTAGTCTCGAGTTTGTACAATAAAGTATTGCTTTGAACTAACTTAGGCTTAGAATGAATGAATGAATGAATGAATGAATGGTCGTCCCGGTTATTTAAATTGTGTTTACTTTTCGAACATGTTTTCGGTTCGTACAGACCACATACTGTATGGATTTTATTCATTCCAACGCCAATGGTTTAGTTTTTCGATGGCCTTCAAAGCCTCTTACTGTTGTGACGATCAGAAATTATGAAAAACGTGCGAATTTTGGCAGTTTTAAGGTCAGACAGGCCACACGGTTGTGTATTTTTGCCCCAATACTAGATCGCGATTATTTCTGGCTTCATAGAACCATTTTGGTCCAATTAAACAAATGCTGCAATGTTTTATTTGCATATAAAAACATTTTCCTTTCCAGTAGTCGAGTAAGGCGAACGTGTTTTCCTTTCTAACTGTCTGTATGTTGTTGCTGTTTCCTATACATTGATTTCCCAAGGGGGGGAGGTTTGAATGTTGGCATCTCCAAATGAATCGGCACCTTCAAAGGTCGATTATCTGACGGAATTTACCTTGAAAATAATGCTGAATGGAAAGACAGTGAATGCGTAAGATATCATTGAGGCAGCTGAGCTAGAGTGTCGACTAGGCTAAATAGTCGCTTGTGTCCCACTGACAGGCTGTTATGAGCTGTTACAGTGGTGGACAGAACGTCCGTTGATATATTGTTTAATGAATGGGATTTAGCAGCAGATAGGCTGCAATTTTTCCATATTACACAGAGAACTGTTCTGGTGACGTCGAACATTGAAGATCATGAAATGAGAGAAAAATTATATGATGTGGATGTGACAGTGTTATTGAGCATAACAAGAATGTAGTACAAACGTGGCCGAGGGAACCCGATTTGTAAAATGCCTACTGCCTACTGGCATGGAATCTCTCCCCTATGCTTTGCGATTCGACACTACAACGGAGCCACAATATTTTCGTATATTGTACGATGAACAGATAAAAGTATGTTCCATATGATTTTCAGACGAACATTTACATAAAAAATGCCCATTGTACTTTTGTTATAAATGCGGGAAAATCGGCCATATTTCAAGATCTTGTCGCACTCCCACATGTGAGTGGCAAGTATTGAAATAAATGCCCGCGCAGTACTGAAAAAAGAAGTCTACTGTGTGACAAATGTGGCGCAGTCTGATAACTTCGGGGATTTGTGTACGTGAAATACCCTCTGATAAAATGCAGGTCAATTTGAATGTGTCGACCAAAAAGGTGGCCGTGAAACGTACAATCTCCACATCCTCTTGAGGACCCTCCAAAAGAGTCCCAGTGATAATGTAAGGGACCGTAACACTCGGTTTGTTAACTTGGAGGAGTACTGAAATGTACCAAAACTGCGCCTCTTCCTAGCGTTACAGAACATGTGCTTCACCGGGCGAAATAACATATATTAAAAACTATCTTTCTAGAAGATTTCCACGTTTGATTAATTCACTAAAATATTATTTCTACTTTTCCGTCTGTAGTGAAGTATTTTGATATATACTTTCGATGCCATTTGCATTCAGCCCCAAAATAAGGTGATTTACCGTATAAAAAAGCGCAGACTGCCGAGGCGACCGATAGCGAGCGAAAATAGTCGAAGGGTGTTCCGACTGAAATGTGGTGCTCAAGAATTTGAGTACGGAGGTGATCCACACAGAGAGTCGGAAATTGAGTTTGAAACTTCTCATGAAAATATTGAGGTTCCCAAGTGGGGTGACCAGCCAACGAATTGGAAGTGGAAGTTACTCCATAGTGTGTAGAAATCAACACTGGGAAACGAGCCCATAGTCCCGAAAAAAAAGAAGTTCTGATGGATTCAAAACCAGCCTAAAATGACATCACCGAGAGCGATAGTCAACCTATCCCTGATTGTTCAGGGCCCAGTGAGCCTTTGCCTGAGATAATGTCTGCTGATCTCCCTGGCTGTTAGTCAGACAACGACACGGCGTCCGTGAATACCGGATTTACACAAGTGGACCACCGAAGAAGCCGTCACTTTAAACCTGCACCGAGCAGTGGGACATCAAGTTCATCAACTCTTGACTAGCAACAATGTATAATTGGGTGATTTATCTATCAGTATGCTGCTAATAGCTTCACTCAATTGTAATAGCTGTAGAAGCATTGAAAAGATTGAAAAAGTTCATAACTATTTCTGCTCATCGAACTGTGACATTTTCAGTGTACAAGAGACTCATTAGGACTGATGGAATAATGAAAGAAGTTCATTCATTTTATAAAGCATTATATGGTAGGGATAGTGTTGATCCTAATTATCTTAATGAATTAATATCGAATGAGACAAGTTTCTAAATGTGGTAAAAAGCGGTATTCCATTTAAACCTTTATACCCAATTCTGGGCTGCTGTAATAACCCAATACCCATGATATTTCATCACGTTGAAGACAGACATCAGTATGGTATAGAAACAGTTAAATAATTGGCGACTCTTTGGCGTGGAGTATCTCCTGTGACAATTTTATGCACGTGATAATATGCAAGATGTTAGATGAGTCGAAATTAGGGGCCTCGGCATTTGATATTTGTGGTAGCATTGTTCTCCGAAAAAAGCTCCTCGATCTGCATGGTTCGTCGAGTTTACATCGTGTCTTAAAGCACTTCATTGATTTACCGGAGTGAAACGTATATTTGCTGTTTCCTGTTGTTCAACGATTAAGCAAGAATTTTAAGAAGACAGTCGTATCCGGATCACGAGGATCTATTGCATGCAGTTTATTTTGATAATACCATACACATTTTACCTAACATTAAAATCAACAACCATACTTACATAAATATTGTAAATTATACTGAAAAGAAAAACATTATTTCCGTAAATTTTCTTCAAAGCAGCCGGAAAACATAATTTTCGTATCTTTATGAAATGATTCATCCCTAAATGTGTGTATTTCTATTCACTAATCAATTACATTTATCATTTCTGATAGGCTTGTGAGCTAGCTCGCCCGTGCAGGTCGTCTTCGTCAATACGTCCTGACAACATCCGAAAGGTCAGATGATACAGATTATATTTTCAGATTTAAAACATTTATAAATGCACGATAGGGGATATTTTTATTAAGACTTTAATCCTCATGTCCACTTGATGTGGTTAATAATCTTTTCTTGGTAATGCTGTACACAAAATCTTTAATCAGTTTTCGAAAATCCGGGTTTTAAATGAGATCGGCAATGGAAAGATTATAGTCATTAAAGGCACGCTCGCTACAAAAATGTACCAAACTGTTACGTTAAAATGGGAAATTCATTTCCTGTATTTTTCCCCAGTTAGAAAATGAAAATTTGACCCAACACTGAAGTTAGGCGATCTCGGATAGATCGATGGGCTGTTTGGACTACGTCTTTACAGCACCATTTAGACATTTTAAACCAACTGGATGTATTTTATTTGTCTCGTGTTTAATTTGAGAGGTTTTACTTGATGTAAGCTCATATAAATTCTTTTTTTTTCCACAAAAACAGCAAGACTTCGGTGGCGAGTGTGCCTTTACGTTATAACTGTATCAGGCAACTATTTAATTCAGTATCCTGTAACAAACCACCACATTAGGACGTAACATAGCTTCAGGTCTTATCGTGTATGCTTCCATGATACTGTAAAAGAATTATTCCGACCTTACATATTTTGAGAAACAGACCCTAGGCCTCCGTAATCAAAGAATGGCCGAGAGCTTCGGGTCATTGTTTTACAATATCGAAGTCAAAATGAAATGGAGATGATAGTTTGTCGTATTAATGCTAGTATTAAAATCTACCGAAGTCTAAATGAAATGGCATTTATAATTTGTAAAGTTAAACCCAAACAAGATGACAAAAGAAGTAACAGGAAGGCATTGAAGAAGCAATGCTTTCCTCGGCAAAAGATTTGACCCTCAGAGTCCGCGTGGATTTCATTGTCATAAAATCGTCCTATTAATGGTTCTATAAATATAACTAATAACGGTCCACACAGACAGATCAGACTGATAATTAACGTGTGGTTCTGCCGTCCGAATATATTCAGTAACATGGTAATAGGTAGGGAGAAGGCGGCAGTAATACCTATACCTGCCAATAACGTCATCACGTAAAGACCGGCTTCACAAAACCAGAACATTCCCAAGAACATAGCTGTTATATAACAAATATAGCAAGAAAATATCACAATAAATGTCACAAACGTAGAATAAAAAGAATCGAAGACAATGCCAATGACAATGCGTGAAATTCCAATAACGAATGCTATTTCATATATTAAAGTTATGGGTGTTTGCATACCGGCAGAATCACCAAAACAAGTTATATTAGTCAAATATGCCTGCATGTTCGCGTAAAAAATGACCGTGGGCCAGAAAGTCAAATGAAAAGTTCTAGTTTTAATCATTTGCAGAGGAGTCGTTCCGATTTCATCTACAGTTACCAGTTCTTTACATTCTTTGCAATCCTCTATAGATACGGTTTGAGAATCCGACTGCTTCCGATGTAATACCAAACACCCTCCAAAAACACACGTCCAGACAACAGTAACAATAGCGAAGAAAGTTCCGAGGTCTCCCTGGACACATAACACCAATGTAGAATAAAACATCTTCCCAAGTGAGCCGATTCCTGTGTAAATACCCAGGACTTTCCCAGTATGTTTCTTAGGTACATTTTCCACGGCTATCCCAATAATCAGCATATACAAAAACTGGGTACTGATACCTACATGTGAAAAAAATAAAGTTTGAATTGTAGAAAATAAATAATACTTATGATGTTGTATATATTCGGTCACGAACGGTCAGTCGTATTTCCCATCGTCGAAAACATCATGTGTCATGAAGAGATTCAGCAATTTGGTATGAGTATAGTGAACACTCGGCTAAAAGCAAACTGAACGAAATTTACCCTTGAACGTATTACCATATACACAAGCGTAAAGCGACTCTGTGTATAAGCAATGTGAAAATTACCGCCATCTTCTGATTTCATTGTTTTCGTAACTCTTCTGTGTTTCATGTACAAATCTTTCTAGAAACCTTTTGTTAACTGTGGCATACTTTTCACACTTGCTTACTTCATCGGCTGACATGCAGCTGTTTATAATTCAGTAAAGTTGATCTAGATATAACTCGGTTTTCTAGGTGTACTTGTCCCGATAGGATCATGAATTCTTCAATAAGATAAAATAAAAAAGGTTCCAATAGTTTAATACGAAAATTATTTTTAATGGGTATATTACTTGTTTTAGTGAGTCAGTTTACAGCTGCTCACAAATGCGATTTAGAACGCTACATCTCCCTGCATATTTGAAGTGTCAACTTTTATCAATGTTACAGTAATTTGTGTAATCTGTGATATATTATATTTAGACGAAGAATTAAACAGTGTGTTTCCATGATTTTATTCTGTTAATCATATTCGAAACTAACCAATCTAAACTTTTATTCCTACTAGTCAACTTTGTCATTTCTCTGACTGTAGATTTCTATTTCGGGACTGTCAGTATTTATGTGTATGTGAAAGTAAGTCATTTTAATATATGTTTTCTTTTCAATACATGTATAAAATTTGCTTGCAAATGTGTTGCTCTACTTGTTAATGTAAATTAATGTAATAAATTAAGGTCAAGTCAGTTTGGCCTAGCTCCTCACTCTGCTGTATGAAACGTAAAGGTAATCAAAACACTTAAGTCACAATAGTTGGTAATGTAACCTGACCCCCACAGAACCCCCAGTTTAGAAATTAAGACAACCCCAATCATCAGCTGTACAGATCCCATCCCAAAAGTACACAGACAGAAAAATGACGCCTGTGCTTAAACTAAAGCCTCCGGCTCAGGACGTTTGATTATCAGATGGGTCATAACGCTTCATACTACCAGGGTAAAATATCAATAACTAATAATATCCATTAGTTGTACACATATGTATATTTCCCAAATTGTCAATAAAATGCGAAATTTGGATCATATGTTTGGTAAGGTCAATGTAAGGAAATACATTTCAACGTATCAAGCGTTGTTGAATCACCGATCGCTCAGACAGATCCTACTGTAAGTCACTCGAAAAAAATGTCATTTACTGTCACATTGTTTATATACAAAATCACTCTCCACCTACGCATATATAGTAATGCCTAAAACACTAAACGAAATGTAGGCTTACCAGCAAGTGTTTGAATGAGTCCAAACAAAATTGGCCGACTGCTGAAGAAGGTTGGATAGTGCACAGCCAGACAGTTCAATCCTGCTGTAACTGGTGCCATTAAACCACCCATCAGATAACTCACTTGGTATCCATATTGGTGAGAGATCAGAGGTTCAAGTACACTGAGAGCAACTCCAACGAAAAGCATGGAAGACATCAACTCCACTTTGAAAAGGAAATAATAATTTTTGAATGACATTTAGAAGTAGGGCAAGGATAAGACATGGACAATTTTTCTGGATTACTTCTCCTGTATTCATTAAACATGACGATTTGCTGGATATGCCTCCAGGCTATGTGTCTGATGAAGCTAGAGGCATATCCAGCGAAACGTCGTGATTTATAAACAGGAGTAGCCATTCAGAAATATTGTCCATGAAATAATAATTATGTGGACATTTGTTTAGTATCAAGTCCCGACATATTCTAAAACATACAGCCGTAAACTTGTATTAATAGCTATTTTGATTTTCCTTGAACCAAGTTAGTTGGCAAATGCTAAATTTTGATCGGTCGATTACCCGTGTCGTATTATATGTTATTAATCGAGTGAATACAGGAGAAGTAATCCAGAAAAACCCGATTCATAATATTTTTATTAATAGACTGTAGAAGTTAATTTAATGCAAGCTGTCAAGTTGAACAGGCGGTCGCCCACTAAACATTTAATCCATGCTCTAAACAAAATGACGTCCGACCTTTTTTGCGCTCTGTGTTTTTTTGTTCCTGGATCAGAGAAGTTTCTTCCTCTTCTGCTGTCCTAAAACGGCAATCGGATTCCCTTACAGTAGTTTTTTCTTCCCACTATAATATCCTGTCAATAAGAGCTTGTACAACGGGCTATGGTATAGACATTTTGATATCAACATCTGCCGTCTGCTTCTGCCAAACTCTGGGACGTCACATGTTAATTGCGTCTTTCAGCCGCACTCCGTGAACTCGGCCAGTATGACTTGAACTCGGCCAATATGACTTGAACTCGGCCAATATGACTTGAACTCGGCTAATACAGCCCTACGGGTTATACGAATTTGATTCGTCTGCTGATATTACCCGGCCGCGAAGGTCGTATTTGGGTAATAGCTTGCCCAGTCAATTAATAAGAATCCATACACCCCGTCCGATTTTGTTATGACCTGCCTGGCGAAAAAATATGGCCGCCACCACTTCAAATATTTACTCGCTTGGAAAATCATTCTTATGAGGATTTCTTGTAGACACCTAAGCTTCATTGATTGTGCACAGTTTTTATTTCAATCTACTTTTTAACCTAAATCAAATCTGCAAATAGAAAAACGAATCACAGGCTTTCTATACATCGATCAATAACGTTACTAAGTATGCAGGGGGAATAACTCTGTATGTCGACTGTCGTTGGTCGATCTGTTCGACAGAGGTTCGTACATTTTGACGGTGGATGTATGTGTGAAATATCTCGAGATATTAGCTAAAAATATATTATGTAAAATATATTTGTGACGGATAGAATTTTCGAAATAAAATACAAAGCTGAAAATTTGCACAAACGATGAAGTCTGATTAAATTAACACTAATAAAAGTACCAGCTAGTAAAAGCCGATAGCAGCTGAAAAATGAATGTGTGACAATTCTCCGTCTACTATGGGTTTCGGGAAAATAAATTTGTCATGAATATTTTATCTGGGTGTAGGAATCTTTTATTACCCTTCTGTTCCTCGTGCACCCTTCGCCTCCGACTCAGGGCGGAATATCAGAAGGGTCATAACGATTTATACACCCAGGGTACAATATCAATAACTAATTGCATCTCTAATTTCTGTTTGTCTTCAAACTTTTGGACTAAATGACCCAGAACTGCCGAAATATATATGCAAGTGTCCAAAAGAAACGATACCATATGTTTGTAACGACATCAAATAAAAACTAAACAATGCAGAAGTTTAAGTTTGGTCTGACTGACTGATATTAGTTTCATCCTAAAACGGAAAAATGGCTACACAGATAAGCCACTGAAAGGACATACTTCTGTCTGTTTTTATTAGCTTGAGGGTCACTGGAGGTAATTGACGTGAAATGTTTTAAGTACTTTTGAGGTTGTTATCGACGTTAATCCCTATGTATTTCTAGAGATTTCCCCTCTAGCAGAGAATATGCTGTCCATGGCAAAACCTGTATGTTAGACGTCAAACTCGCCTGGCCCATATCAAGCTGATACCGAGGCGACAGGAGCCGTCCGCGGAAGGAATGACGTGGCAGGATACCATACTGCCGTAGTCTCCTGTAGACAACTTGTCTACTGATCCTGTGTCCCAGTGCTGTAGCCACTGTGAACGCCGCTGTTACAGTGCGGTTTCTCAGATGTAATACCCGGATATAGCGATCTCCACCGGGCATGGTTACTCCTGGTCTTCCACTCCTGGGCCTGAAGTCTCACCTAACCGCTGCATCAACCTGGTGATAGTGATGCGTACACAACCCAACCTTCTAGCTACATCGACGTGTGTTGGTCCTTGTCGAACCTTTCCAACGGGTCTCTCTCACTCGATGGCTGTCAAATGTGGCATTGCCGGTGATCTTTTTGTTGCTGCGATACCAACGTGTATGCTCAGCCCTTTTAAACAGCTTTTTCTGCAGGTGCCGAACATGTTAAAGAGGGCAATGTCACTTGCACGAAATTTACTTATTCTCCCGGAAGTGATCAAGTGTTCCCGATATTTTTGGTTGATTCTGTGTGTTTGGGATCTGCAATACAAATTGGCATGTACTCTCCTAAAAAAGAAACCCAACATCCATTTTTTTTCTTCAAAATATGAATTTTCAACATCATTTTTAATACAGAAATAAGCATCACATTACACTGAAATTTGGCAGACTAATTGTTCAGACTTTAAAGTTCATTCACATGTAAAAATTTATCACATTAAAGTTCATAGCGCTCAGATGACGTCACTGCAACGTCAATATCTGCTGTGCCTACCATTAACCTGTAACACAGCACGGACCCGTCTCGGCATAGACACAATCAATCGACGAATACGGTTTTCCGGAATTCTCCTCCATTCTTGCTCAAGAGCCTGCTGCAGTTCTTGCAGAGTTTGCGTCGCTGGATGACGACTGCCCACGCGTCTATCCAAATCATCCCACAAATGTTCTATTGGGTTCAAATCTAGTGATTTGGACGGTCAGGGGAGCACTGTTACGTTCTGGTTGGCTAGAAATTCAACAGTAGCACGAGCTGTGTGCGGCCGAGCTTTGTCGTGCTGACAAATTTCCCTACGGAGGTCCAATACGGGCAGCATATGTGGTGTCAAAACCTCATCTGTGTATCGAACGGCGTTAAGGTTGCCGGGAATGTGCACCACTTGAGTTTTTCGGGCACAGGATATGGCACCCCACACCATCACACTTCCTCCGCCGAAATTGTCGACCTCAAGGACGCAGTTCCTTGCGAACCTCTCATTCCTGCGTCTGTAAACTCGTGTACGACCATCTCTTCTCTGCAGCTGGAATCTTGATTCATCGCTGATCCAGACTCGCCTCCAGTTTCGCAAGCCCTTGCAAGCCGATGCTGGCGTCTCAGTACTACGCCAAAGTAAGGACGTCTGGCGCGTAACCCGTTTTGACGGAGACGGTTTCTGACTGTATGTGCCGATATTCGACGGAGACCTGGGATATTTGATGCTGTTTCTGTTGCTGTTTTGGTCCGGTTTCGCAGGTGAAGTAACCGGATGTAGCGATCTTGGGCTGCTGATGTGATCCTAGGTCGGTCAGAACGTTGGCGATCAGCTGTTGAACCGGATTGCTGGTGCCGTTGCAACAGTCTGGAAATCGTGTTCCGGTGAACATTATAAAGTCTAGCGACTGCATTCTGTGATTAGCCGGCCAGGAGACGACCAATGACGACGTTCCGGGTAGCTGCGTCTAGTCTTGGCATATTGTTGCAACTTCGTGAAACCATTTCACGACTGACATGATCCTGTTGTCATGTGTCAATCACGCACATTTTTGGAAAAATTCATGTTTGAAAAATAAATTGGACATAGCGTCTCTTTTTTTGGGAGAGTATATTAAAAAATCAATAAGTAACAAAAATATTTTGAAAACAATTTGGTATCGTTTCTTTTGAACATCGGTGTATATATAATTCACAAGCATTATCTATAAAAATACCAAGCCATGTCTGGTAGAACGAAATAAATTTCAGGATCACATTGGTATCCGGCAAAGTTTGAAAATACAAATTAAACCAGTACGCCTTTGAAACTTACCTTCAGACTGTGTAAAGTTAAAGGTGAGTTTAAGAGGGATGACTATAGTGTTGAAGGATAAGTTCCAGGCGGACAGTACCATACCAAACAGACCAATAGCCAGACCCGACCATTTGCGAATGGATGTCATCTTCTTTCAAAACTAAAAGAGAAAGCAAGAGAAGAAAATGCAAGGTTTCAAAAGGATTTCTTTATAAAAAAAGTAATACCCACAGACAAATCGGGTGATTTCATTTTCTTGATGATAGGTTCTACCCATTGTTTTAGCAGTATAGTTACCAACAATGCTTCAGACATTTAATTTTGATCAAGGGTTGAATAGTTATTATGTCGTCATGCATTTAACCTTAGCTATGTACTGCTATTTGGACACTAAGGCAATGTCCGTTAAACTTGGTTGTCGAATGTGTTGTCCTATGGTAAAAATAAAATATATGTATATATGTTGTATATGTAGCAGTGTATTATGTTCTCGTTTTAGTGCATCCCACGAAGTCGCTCGCTACCGGTCGGCTTTGCCATGCCTCAGTCACAATCTAAAATTAGAAGTTACTCAGTCCTTAAAAGCCCACTTGCCACCGTAGCCTGTTTAAATTTGCTAAGAAAACCAATTTACATGAGCTTACTACGACTAATACAACTAAACTTAAACATAGGACACATAAAACATGTCTAGTTAGCTTTAGAATGTAGAAATGGGGTGAAAAACAAACGAAGAATCGAAGCCTGATTACAACAACAACGATCAGTGTCGGTCAACTTTCGTGTTGGATTAACCTCATTTCAGGCCTTTTTATCTGTGGTTTACACTCAAATAATTATCAGCAGGCTTTTCCAGTCGCTGTTAAACGATCGTCAGTCTGTATTTCTCAGATAAATAGGCCTACGTAAAATTACACTGTGCCGTTAGTTCACTCACTCGACTGAAACATAAAATCGCCAATAGGGGGCAGTTTGGTTTGTTTACGTTACGGGCACCTAACAATTCAAATTTTCAAATTCAAATTAAAAATACAAAGTGACGTCCAAACTTTTAAATTTTGGTAAAAATAGAAAGTTCCTAACTTAAATTGTCTGGGAAAAATACAGAAAACGGACTTTCTTTTTTAATGTAAACAATATTCCTGATTTTCGCGGCAAGTGTGCCTTTATGTTCAGATAAATCTAAAATTAGAAATTACCCTAGTCCCTAAAGTTCAAATTTAACCTCTCAGCCCAATGGTCGACATTTGTATCGGAAGTATCCATTGCAATGGGGTTGGAGAGTTCACATAGGAGGTCAATTCTAAAAACAGGGTCTTCTATACTCTTCCGAAAATTCGTAAACCGATTGAAAAATGGCCCAAGATAACAATGCCCCCCAAGGCGTCTTATTATCTTTATACAAACATTGACATAGAGCATTGGCCTAAAAATCTATAAAATCAGCAGTCCATAGATACCATGTCCACCGACGCCCGGAGAAAGATATTTTAGAATTGTTGGCTTAGCTTAAAAGGTAATGATTTTGAATTCAATTGGGAGACCTTTCAGCAAAATTAAAGGATGTGATATGGGAAAAGTTTTAGTCCTAACTTTGCCTATATTTGTATGACTCAGTGGGAGAGTGACATTCTCAAATGACACAAACAACCTTTCATTTACCTTCGGTATCTGGATGACATTTTATCATATGGTAGCATACGTTGGAAGACTTTAATATTTCCATTGATACTCTTAATTCCCATGACCCCAGCATTAAACTACAGCCTACTATTGATCACACTTCTGTGGATTTTTTGGATGTAACTACATGTATTTACAAGGGTCATACATATCATACTACAGAATATCTAGATTACAAAGTATTCTTTAAACCTACTGACACGCATCAGCTGCTACATGCTGGGTCATACCACCCTCCACACACTTTCAAGGGAGTCATTATGTCTCAGATTTTTAAATTCTATGGAAACTGTAGTTCTTTAGATTTTTTTATTCAGGCTTGTTCTGTTTTTTAAAACTCTTCTTTCCATGGAGTATTCTATTAGGTAACTCCGAAGGATCAAATCTGACACTTTAAGACGCGATGCAAACTCGATGTATGCGTACCAGATCGTGGAACCTTTTTCGGAGAATTTTCCCGCAACAAATATCAAGTGAGAATCTTAATTGCGACTCCTCTAACATCGTGTATGTTATCCCGTGCAAAAAGCAATACTAAGGTGAAAATCGGAATTGTCTACGACAACGAGCAGCCAACTATGTATCTGGTATTGAACTTAAACATGTTGTGCCGGTGGCACAGAATTTCTTTAAAAAATCCCTTTTTTCACTTGCGCTTCAGATGCCAAGCAGAAACGTTTGGAAAGAGAAACTTTTTGGATTCAAACGTTAAAAACTTTTTCCTTTCGGTTTGAATTTGGACCCTGGAATATGTCAAAAAACTATAATGCCATTTGTGTTTCAGTATAACAAGGCCAGCATCGTTATGGTCAAGACTATAGTAGAAGAATACAAACTACCTCAAAGTAAAAAACCCAAAGGCTAGTCATTGCCTATATACTGGTCAGGGATAACCTCCCCGGGGGATTTTCAAATGATCGCATGATCATATGGGGTATAATCTCAGCCTTCTTGCCATAGTTGTAAGCATTATCAATGCATTACAAAGTGTTCCAGAAAATTCTACTGACTAAGGCCAAACTCCTGTCTGTCGTCAACTTCATGAAATAGCATGGGTTTGGTTTATTACAACACCTTTGATGGGGTATAACGGTCTAAATGATATACCTCTTTTAACACAATTAGAAACTTGTCTCAATGGTTATATTAGACAAGAAGATTTTCCATGTATCCGTGTGTTTTATTGTTCATAAATATATAAAGTTATTTGTCTACATGTTATTTAGCGTAACGCAAATGAAGACAGATGCTGTTTTGGTATAGTTCAGAATCTCTCAAATGGTATTTATGAATACTTAAACACACGGGTAGAAGGAAACTCCTTTTGACTAGAATAAGCAAGAAAAAGGTGTATATGTCATTTAGACATTTAGACCCAATCAAAGATTGCTGTAATAGATCAAATCCAATGATATGTCGTTAGGCTGAAGACAT
This sequence comes from Lepidochitona cinerea, assembly GCA_963971465.1. Taxonomy (NCBI): domain Eukaryota; kingdom Metazoa; phylum Mollusca; class Polyplacophora; order Chitonida; family Tonicellidae; genus Lepidochitona; species Lepidochitona cinerea. The sequence goes on along the minus strand of OZ020560.1, from coordinate 9,417,820 downwards.
ACAGCAGTTTGACTTCAGTCAGTAGAATGCTACTGAAATATATTGTCAAATTTGTAGAGATAGGGTAACATATTCACGCTGGCCTTATTATACTGAAACACAAAAGGTAAATTACTCTTTCCACACCTTCCAAGCTCAAACCCAAGGGGTAACAGTTTGTAACGTTGAACTGAAAAGAGGGATTTTTTAATGAGTATGATTACAAAATGTCTAAGTATAATGCCAGATAAATGGTTCGTGGATTCTATTCTTCCGTTAGTGTCATGGGTGGAATTTTGTTATTTCTGGTGTTTTATCGGAATTTTACACCTGCAGTAACTTCATTTTAAAACGTTGTTCTCCGTTGTTACAGGAAATCAAGCGTGCATCATAAGACATATGCGTCTAACTAAAATGATTTACAGAGAAATTCAAAACCCGCAAATCACAATGTAAATATTTCCACTGTGATCAAAAGGTTCCCGCGGCGGTTGAAATTCAAATTATTCTAGACATTATGTGATTTATCACCGCACTGTAACCGTTTACCGTCAATTCTACAGTAGAATATTTTAAAATTAACGGTAAATTGCCGTTTTATACTTCAGTGGAAGGTTTACGGTCGTGTACCGTAAAATAACTTTGAGACAGAGTTGTCGTTTCCGAGCTAACGAGATCTGATCTCCTCGGTTGTTTCCGTGAAGGATTCGTCCAAAATACGTCATTGCGGATCAAAGGGTGCGAAAAAAAAGGAAGTGAGCACACCGAAGCGCTAGTAAGGCATGTAGATGTGGCCACCATATTTGTAGTTAGTGTAGTGGTTAAAGGCTACGGTTATGGCTAGTGCGCATATAGTTCTGCGCAGCTCCTATGGGAGGTTAGAGGTACGAATCCCGCCGTAGGCGATTTAATAGAAGAAAAAATTTTCATTATAGGCTAAGATAGTTAATTTAACATAGCTGTATTTGAAAGTGTAGATTGAGATACCTGCCCTAAGGGAGAATTTTCATCAGCATTTTTTTTCAAATAAATATATGTTTGTCAACTTGCAGAAGTAGTCAGTTTTACTATTTCGTTGGGGGTACATACCATTTGAAAATATACATTAACAGATCCATGCTGGGGTTGACGATTTAAAGTCCTGTATTGCTTAGCCTGCTGATTTCATAATGTTTTTTTCACATTCACTGATTAGGAATGTAGTTAGTTGATCTTACGTTCTACCCTTATTTTTACGGTAGAAAGTTGGCAACCCAGCTGCTAGTATTCTACCGTAAAATTTACGGGTTACATTTTGCAGTGCGTGGTGGAATGGTTTACACTGCCGTGAGGACCTTTCCATGTTTTCCTTGTAATTTGACAGTGATTGAAACCTTTTTGTACTTAATTGTTTACATATTGTGTTTAGCAAAATATTTTTTTTTTCTTTTCCTATACATTTTTCTATTCACAAATTTGTCTGAAATAAAAGAAAAAATAATAACATTTAAGTCGCAAGAGCAGCGAAAATGATGATATTTTTCTGTTAAAACAGTAAATTATCTACTAATTCGCTCAAGACGGATAATTCGGAAGTATTTAAGTGCTACTAGTCTCGATGTGCATAGAGCTTGAATTATCGAATATTCGTCAGGGTTATTTTAATTCTGTTTTCTTTCCGGACACTACTTCTGTGCACACGGGTCCCAGACTGTATGGATATGTTCCTCATTCCAACCTCAATCGTTTAGTTTTACTGGCGTGACAAACAGAATTTATGAGTGCTTTAAACTGTAGTGATCTCTTTGAGAACCATTTCACGTAAACTTTATTACCTTACATGTAGTCAGCGTTATCGGATTGCTTACGTCCAATGGTGTCTGTTATGAGATACCATCTTTTCTTGCACAAACGGACAATAAGAACTATTTATTTTACCACAACTGGATGTAGATACAGATTCGTCAGGTAATACCCACATTAAACATGGCTGTTGACAGCCTCTTGTGAGAATACGTTTAAATTGTGATAAATCAGTCGAGATAAACAATGAGTTTTATTCTTCGTGGACCATGGTAGTCTATAATATAAAAAACGCTTGTCTAAACGTCAAAGCCTTGTCTTTAACGAGTACTTTTTTAAAAGAAGGCGAATAACGCATAAAAACACCAGCCGTAATTATCAGCGGTTCCGTAGCATATCGAAATAATAGCACTATTGCCAACAGGTAAAGAAATGTTTCTGTTTTTCAAATATCATACCTGAGAATACAGCAACGTCATCGACAAAATCAGCTTCACATTTACTATAATGTGCGGTCTGTTTAATCCCCCGATTTAAGAGACGCATAGGAAATACAATTTTCAGGTATATAGACTGTCTTTTTAGGGGAGAGAAGGGCAGAGTCAACAGAAGATCAACTTTACTTACCGTGATCACGTCCCAGCAATCCTCTTTGAAGAATATATAACGGTACTTATACGCTTACAGACAGGCATGACCAACCGCTTAGTTTTGTTTTTTTTCGCTTTTTTTTTGCCTTACATCTATCTAAGACACTAATTAAAATGTTGAAAATAGATATGTTAACTATTTGACGTGTTTAAAAGGAGGACAAGTTATTTTGTATTATGATCCGAATGAATGGTCAACAGATAGGTATACCAATTGCATAGTAAAGAAATAAATTATACTGCCCCGTGCGTGAAGCTTATATATGGGTCTTTTAAGGGGGTCGGAGTGACAGTAGCCCCTCACCCCCTTTAATGTTGATTCGGATTCCAAATAAATATTGACAAATAATAGGAACTGATGAAATAATTCTACCGTTTGATGAAAATTGCAAGAAGAACCAAACGTTCTGTTCATGGTTGACAAACTCAGTTCATTTACTGTATGTGTATATGACGATAACATTTCTAACATCGTTTTCAAACCAAATATAATACACTGAAGAGTTTGTTATCGTTTTTGGTCCCGTTCTGACATATAATATGCGTCAAAGAAACTGTTCACTATTCAAGTCATTCACTTTCAGGAAAACATTAAAGTGACATGAGCTGCCAAAATGTTGATATTTGGATTTTAAAACAGAACGTTGAAATTATAATCTATTTTTCTCAAGACGTATAATTGAGAAGCTTTTTAGTGCTTCTAGTCTAAAAGATGTGCGATAAAGTATTGTTTTGAACTAACTTTGGCTTAGGATGAATAAATGGTCGTCCCGGTTATTTAAATTTTGTTTACTTATCGAACATGTTTTCTGTTCGTACAGGCCACATACTGTATGGATTTTTCTTATTCCAACGCCAATCATTTAGTTTTTCGATGGCCTTCAGCCTCTTACTGTCGTGACGATCAGAAATTATGGATAAAACTGTGAATTTCGGCAGCTCATGCCACTCTTAAGGGGCATGAGCTGCCAAAATGTTGATATTTTGACGTAAACACAGAATGTTGAAATTATCGGCTATTTTTCTCAAGACGTATAATTCAGAAGCTTTTTAGTGCTTCTAGTCTCAAAAATGTACGATAAAGTATTGTTTTGAACTAACTTTGACTTAGAATGAATGAATGGTCGTCCCGGTTATTTAAATTTTGCTACTTTTCGAACACGTTTTCGGTTCGTACAGGGCACATACTGTATGGATTTTCCTCATTCCAACGCCAATCATTTAGTTTTTCGATGGCCTTCAAAGCCTCTTACTGTCGTGACGATCAGAAATTATGAAAAAAGTGTGAATTTCGGCAGCTCATGCCACTTTAAGAACCATTAATCAGTAGAATCCTTATGTGAGAAATTTCTCTAAACACTGTAACACTATAATTTGTCGATGAAATGCGAAATACAAACCCCAAACTGTGGAAAGATACGGAAATAGTCTTCTGTGTGGAGAACGAATGTTCAGTTTGATCTTATTCAACACAGAGTGTATTTTGAATTCCAATTTTAAAGTGGCGGGATTTTAAAAAAATCTTTATTTCCTTTCGGTACAAAGGGCCTACATGTCTTGTGTAGCCCAGTGGAATAGTAAAATATTGTGTTTAATGGAAAGAATTTGATATAACGTCATCTAATAAAGCCTACAAAAAGCCAAACATACAAATTATTTGGTGCTGTTTTAAATAATACGTGCACTTTAATAGTGTTGAAGGATATTAGCCTCAGTCAAATAGTTCACACAGATGAACAGTTCGTTGACTGTTTGCTTTCCCGCACCGATATAGGCGTGTTGTACTGGGGCGTGGTCGAGAAAATTGAGCTGTGATCACCGTTTATCATTCTCCACGATGGTTAATCAGTTTATTTTGGTAAAAAATAAAGTTAATGACAGTTTTGTCATTAAATGCGGTAATTTTTCGAAGCATTATTTTTATGTCAACTGTTGTCTATATTTGTATGACTCAGTGGAAGAGTGACATTCGCAAATGACACAAACAACCTTTCATTTACCTTCGGTATCTGGATGACATTTTATCATATGGTAGCATACGTTGGAAGACTTTAATATTTCCATTGATACTCTTAATTCCCATGACCCCAGCATTAAACTACAGACTACTATTGATCACACTTCTGTGGATTTTTTTGATGTAACTACATGTATTTACAAGGGTCATACATATCATACTACAGAATATCTAGATTACAAAGTATTCTTTAAACCTACTGACACGCATCAGTTGCTACATGCTGGGTCATACCACCCTCCACGCACTTTCAAGGGAGTCATTATGTCTCAGATTTTTCAATTCTATGGAAACTGTAGTTCTTTAGATTTTTTATTCAGGCTTGTTCTGTTTTTTTAAAGCCCTTCTTTCCAGGGAGTATTTTATTAGGTAACTCCGAAGGATCAAATCTGACACTTTAAGACGAATCATTTATCCCCTTTCAGTCCCCGACACGCTTGCTTCTCCTACACGAGTGTACTATTATCGCCCAACATTTCTCTCCGATACATAAATGAAATGCATAAAGACGCGATGCAAACTCGATGTATGCTTACCGGATCGTGGAACCTTTTCCGGAGAATTTTCCCGCAACAAATATCAAGTGAGAATCATAATTGCGACTCCTCTAACATCGTGTATGTTATCCCGTGCAAAAAGTACATAATTTCTAAAAAAAAAACTTTTCTCACTTGCGCTTCAGATGCCAAGCAGAGACGTCTGGAAAGAGAAACGTTTTGGATTCAAACGTTACAAACTATTTTTCCTTTTGGTTTGAATTTGGACCCTGGAAGATGTCGTCAAGAAACTATAATGCCATTTGTGTTTCAGTATAACAAGGCCAGCATCGTTATGGTCAAGATTATAGTAGAACTACATCAAAGTAAAAAACCCAAAGGCTAGTCATTGCCTATATACTGGTCAGGGATAACCTCCCCGGGGGATTTTCACATGATCGCATGATCCAATGGGGTTTAATATGAGCCTTCAAATATTCTTGCCATATTTGAAGATGCATAAACATTGCCAATGCATTACAAAGTGTTCCAGAAAATTCTACTTACTAGGGCCAAACTCCTGTCCGTCGTCAACTTCATGAAATAGCATGGGTTTGGTTTATTACAACACCTTTGATGGGGTATAACGGTCTAAAGGATATACCTCTTTTAACACAATTAGAAACTTGTCTCAATGGTTATATTAGACAAGAAGATTTTCCATGTATCCGTGTGTTTTATTGTTCATAAATATCTAAAGTTATTTGTCTACATGTTATTTAGCGTAACGCAAATGAAGACAGATGCTGTTTTGGTATAGCTCAGAATCTCTCAAATGGTATTTATGAATACTTAAACACACGGGTAGAAGGAAACTCGTTTTGACTAGAATAAGCAAGAAAAAGGTGTATATGTCATTTAGACATTTAGACCCAATCAAAGATTGCTGTAATAGATCAAATCCAATGATATGTCGTTAGGCTGAAGACATACAGCAGTTTGACTTCAGTCAGTAGAATGCTACTGAAATATATTGTCAAATTTGTAGAGATAGGGTAACATATTCACGCTGGCCTTAATATACTGAAACACAACAGGTATAATACTCTTTCCACACCTTCCAAGCTCAAACCAAAGGGGTAACAGTTTGTAACGTTGAACTGAAAAGAGGGATTGTTTAATGAGTATAATTACAAAATGTCTAAGTCTAATGCCAGATAAATGGTTCGTGTCATGGGTGGAATTTTGTTATTTCTGGTGTTTTATCGGAATTTTACACCTGCAGTAACTTCATTTTAAAACGTTGTTCTCCGTTGTTACAGGAAATCAAGCGTGCATCATAAGAAATATGCGTCTAACTAAAATAATTTACAGAGAAATTCAAAACCCGTAAATCACAATGTAAATATTTCCACTGTGATCAAAAGGTTCCCGCGGCGGTTGAAATTCAAATTATTCTAGACATCATGTGATTTATCACCGCACTGTAACCGTTTACCGTCAATTCTACAGTAGAATATTTTAAAATTAACGGTAAATTGCCGTTTTATACTTCAGTGGAAGCTTTACGGTCGTGTACCGTAAAATAACTTTGAGACAGAGTTGTCGTTTCCGAGCTAACGAGATCTGATCTCCTCGGTTGTTTCCGTGAAGGATTCGTCCAAAATACGTCATTGCGGATCAAAGGGTGCGAAAAAAAAGGAAGTGCGCCCACCGAAGCGCTAGTAAGGCATGGAGATGTGGCCACCATATTTGTAGTTAGTGTAGTGGTTAAAGGCTACGGTTATGGCTAGTACGCATATAGTTCTGCGCAGCTCCTGTATGGGAGGTTAGAGGTACGAATCCCGCCGTAGGCGATTTAATATAAGAAAAATTTGTCATTATAGGCTAAGATAGTTAATTTAACATAGCTGTATTTGAAAGCGTAGATTGAGATACCTGCCCTAAGGGAGAATTTTCATTAGCATTTTTTTCAAATAAATATATGTTTGTCAACTTGCAGAAGTAGTCAGTTTTACTATTTCGTTGGGGGTACATAACATTTGAAAATCTACATCAACAGATCCATGCTGGGGTTGACGATTTAAAGTCCTGTATTGCTTAGCCTGCTGATTTCATAATGTTTTTTCACATTCACTGATTAGGAATGTGGCTAATTGATTTTACGTGCTACCCTTATTTTTACGGTAGAAAGTTGGCAGCCCAGCTGCCAGTATTCTACCGTAAAATTTACGGGTTACATTTTACAGTGCGTGGTGGAATGGTTTACACTGCCGTGAGGACCTTTCCATGTTTTCCTTGTAATTTGACAGTGATTGAAACCTTTTTGTACTTAATTGTTTACATATTTTGTTTAGCAAAATATATTTTTTTTCTTTTCCTATACATTTCTCTATTCACAAATTTGTCTGAAATAAAAGAAAAAATAATAACATTTAAGTCACAAGAGCAGCGAAAATGATGATATTTTTCTGTTAAAACAGTAAATTATCTACTAATTCGCTCAAGACGGATAATTCGGAAGTATTTAAGTGCTACTAGCCTCGATGTGCATAGAGCTTGAATTATCGAATATTCGTCAGGGTTATTTTAATTCTGTTTTCTTTCCGGACACTATTTCTGTGCACACAGGTCCCAGACTGTATGGACTGTATGGATATGTTCCTCATTCCAACCTCAATCGTTTAGTTTTACTGTCGTGACAATCAGAATTTATGAGTGCTTTAAACTGTAGTGATCTCTTTGAGAACCATTTCACGTAAACTTTATTACCTTACACGTAGTCGGCGTTATCGGATTGCTTACGTCCAATGGTGTCTGTTATGAGATACCCTCTTTTCTTGCACAAACGGACAAAAAGAACTATTTATTTTACCACAACTGGATGTAGATACAGATTCGTCAGGTAATACCCACATTAAACATGGCTGTTGACAGCCTCTTGTGAGAATACGTTTAAATTGTGATAAATTAGTCGAGATAAACAACGAGTTTTATTCTTCGTGGACCATGGTAGTCTATAATATAAAAAAACGCTTGTCTAAACGTCAAAGCCTTGTCTTTAACGAGTACTTTTTTAAAAGAAGGCGAATAACGCATAAAAACACCAGCCGTAATTATCAGCGGTTCCGTAGCATATCGAAATAATAGCACTATTGCCAACAGGTAAAGAAATGTTTCTGTTTTTCAAATATCATACCTGAGAATACAGCAACGTCATCGACAAAATCAGCTTCACATTTACTATAATGTGCGGTCTGTTTAATCCCCCGATTTAAGAGACGCATAGGAAATACAATTTTCAGGTATATAGACTGCCTTTTTAGGGGAGAGAAGGGCAGAGTCAACAGAAGATCAACTTTACTTACCGTGATCACGTCCCAGCAATCCTCTTTGAAGAATATATAACGGTACTTATACGCTTACAGACAGGCATGACCAACCGCTTAGTTTTGTTTTTTTTTCGCTTTGTTTTGCCTTACATCTATCTAAGACACTAATTAAAATGTTGAAAATAGATATGTTAACTATTTGACGTGTTTAAAAGGAGGACAAGTTATTTTGTATTATGATCCGAATGAATGGTCAACAGATAGGTATACCAATTGCATAGTAAAGAAATAAATTATACTGCCCCGTGCGTGAAGCTTATATATGGGTCTTGTAAGGGGGTCGGAGTGACAGTAGCCCCTCACCCCCTTTAATGTTGATTCGGATTCCAAATAAATATTGACAAATAATAGGAACTGATGAAATAATTCTACCGTTTGATGAAAATTGCAAGAAGAACCAAACGTTCTGTTCATGGTTGACAAACTCAGTTCATTTACTGTATGTGTATATGACGATAACATTTCTAACATCGTTTTCAAACCAAATATAATACACTGAAGAGTTTGTTATCGTTTTTGGTCCCGTTCTGACATATAATATGCGTCAAAGAAACTGTTCATTATTCAAGTCATTCACTTTCAGGAAAACATTAAAGTGACATGAGCTGCCAAAATGTTGATATTTGGATTTTAAAATAGAACGTTGAAATTATTAGCTATTTTTCTCAAGACGTATAATTGAGAAGCTTTTTAGTGCTTCTAGTCTAAAAGATGTGCGATAAAGTATTGTTTTGAACTAACTTTGGCTTAGGATGAATGAATGGTCGTCCCGGTTATTTAAATTTTGTTTACTTATCGAACATGTTTTCCGTTCGTACAGGCCACAAACTGTATGGATTTTTCTTATTCCAACGCCAATCATTTAGTTTTTCGATGGCCTTCAAAGCCTCTTACTGTCGTGACGATCAGAAATTATGAAAAAAATGAATTTCGGCAGCTCATGCCACTTTAAGAACAATACATCAGTAGAATCCTTATGTGAGAAAGTTCTCTAAACGTAACACTATAATTTGTGCGAAATACAAACCCCAAACTGTGGAAAGATACGGAAATATTCTTCTGTGTGGAAAACGAATGTTCAGTTTGATCTTATCCAACACAGAGTGTATTTTGAATTCCAATTTTAAAGTGGCGGGATTTTAAAAAAAATCTTTATTTCGTTTCGGTACAAAGGGCCTACATGTCTTGTGCAGCCCAGTGAAATAGTAAAATATTGTATTTAATGGAAAGAATTTGATATAACGTCACCTAATAAAGCCTACAAAAAGCCAAACATACAAATTATTTGGTGCTGTTTTAAATAATACGTGCACTGTAATAGTGTTGAAGGATATTAGCCTCAGTCAAATAGTTCACACAGATAAACGGTTCGTTAAGTTTTGCATTTTTAAACGTATCCATTGAACAAAGAAATATTGAAGACATAAAATTGCGTGTTAAACATTTATATTTTAAGGGTTAATGCATATCAAGCGGAACTTAGTGAAGAAATAGCGAGGGATGGTCATAAGGTAGGGGAAAATACTCGATTGCAATTGTCATGTGTGACAATGTTGTGGTCTTCCCTGTTGTCAAAAGTTTAATACACAGATGTCCTGCTTATAAAATACTTAAAGTGGCATGAGCTGCCGAAATTCACACTTTTTTCATAATTTCTGATCGTCACGACAGTAAGAGGCTTTGAAGGCCATCGAAAAACTAAATGATTGGCGTTGAAATGAGGAAAATCCATACAGTATGTGGCCTGTACGAACCGAAAACGTGTTCGAAAAGTATACAAAATTTAAATAACCGGGACGACCATTCATTCATTCTAAGCCAAAGTTAGTTCAAAGCAATACTTTATCGCACATTTTCGAGACTAGAAGCATTAAAAAGCTTCTGTATTATACGTCTTGAGAAAAATAGCCAATAATTTCAACATTCTGTTTTAACGTCAAAATACCAACATTTTGGCAGCTCATGCCCCTTTAACAGAAATGTTATAATCCAATTCCTGTAACTAGCAATCTACTCCCCACTGTTTGCTGAGGTCACTATGTTAGCTTTGGATTTTCTACACCCAGCGAAACAATACCGGTGCCAAACGATCAAAGTTAATGTGACGTTATTTCCATCTAAAGCTTCAGAAGTGCAATATATGTCATAGTTGGCTGACTCTTTGAGTCGGAAAGACGCTAGTTATAACCACGAATGACTAATGTAATCTCGGTATCTGTGTATATACACTCATATGAAAGTCAGACAGGCCACACGGTTCTTTAATTTTGCGCCAACATCAGAACGCGATTATTTATGGTCTCAAAGGGTTTTTTTGCTCCAATTAAGAAAATGCTTAATTTTTTTCACACGAACTGCGAGAGTTACGCAAATTCAAAACAACGCGAACCGTGAAGGTTCTCGTAAGCTAATTCTGACGGTTCTCGTGAAAAAAAAACTCACTAAGAAAAGATAAACACGCAAGAACTACAATGCAATAACTATAGCGTTAAGATTTTGGAAACGGCGCTTATTGTTAAAAAAACAAATTCCGGTTTTAACTTTCCATTGCCAAGAGTCTACGACGCAATCCACATACCCATCGATCATTGACCTATTTTTGTTGATTTGTTGGGGCTCCAGGGAACTGCCACAGTCGGTAATAGGCCATTTTAAGTGGCTCATTACCGCCGAGCCTGATGACGTCACATAGATTCATACAAAGCTGTCTGGGTAAACTATGTACCTCAGTTCGCCATTTTGCTTACCAGGACTTGGCAAGATGACACGTATTTGGAAAATGTTGGTGACATAACGTGTTTTTATTCACATATTTTACGTCTTTCATCAATCCCGCGAAGTGACGTCATCAAGCAATCGGTCACTTGTTATGATGGAATGATCCAAGGCGACCAATCGCAGACAATTACACTGTATGGAGACGAGAGAGTTACATCTCTTCGCTTTCAAAACAACATGGGAGGCGGGAGAGGGGGTTAGAGGACACACAAAACATTTGGATTTTAGGAATATTTTTCCGCTACTTTCAATTCTATTACTACATTAAAGAACCTCTGGATATGATGGGTTTACTTTGTGAGTTGTGTTGAGAACTAAATAAAAGACTACAAGTCTCTAGAAGGATGTTGGTTTTATTGATTTATGTATATACCGGCGTCGAAGAATGGTAGGCTTTTAACACTAAAACATTCCCGATCCTTTCTCGAAGTCAGACACAGCCCAACGTTTTGTGAATGTTAATTTTGCAAGATTATTTCACTTATATGCCGGCGTTGTCAGGTTAAGTGGGGAGAAGATCGGGCTCATTGTTCGGAGGAAATCCCGACCCTAGGCGAGTACCACTACTCTTCCACCTGCGACGATGGAGTTAAAAATCCACTCAGAAATTTTTCAATAAATCGTATTTGGTCTGTGTAGGATTCGACCCAGCACCGCATTGATAGAAGATCTTATCAGACTGAGGGGTTCATTTGTTTAGCATATAGTTTAGTCACAATCATCAAATATAGATTACAATGTTAGGAACAAATTGTCACAGTTGAAATAGGGGTTCTTACAGGGACATGATGCGACAACGATCTAATCCTCTAAGCTGACATGCACTTGTCCCAAACTGTCCGAGCAAGAGGTTTAAAAACACAATTTTTTTTGCCAAATTTCGGAAGTTGTCTGTTTTCTTTTTGATTTACAAACGTTTGCCTTATCCGGTTTTCACAAAAAATATTTGAACAAGTTGACATTACTAACTGATTTAGGTTGTTATGGTGCTTAAAAACACAGTACCGGGAACAGCTACAAAGAAAATTCAGAAAAAATCAATTTACAGTGGAGTATCCGAACAATTAAAAAGTTTTGTAATTAGTGGAATTGAGATATGAAACATAATACTTCAACTAACTTGCCAAGATAGACAGTAAAATTTGTAATTGATTCGCAGTCATTACTACGTAACACAGATCTTCAATTTTACATGTAGATTAGTCACAGACGTTGTCATTAGCTTTTCCAATCTTTAGTATAATCTTTAGTATATATATATGACGTTGTGAGTTATTCCCAATCCCTAAATTCAGGAGAGTTTCCACTCAATCTGTATACACGATTTAATAAGCGTATACACACCTTGATTTTAACAGTGTCGAGATCAGGACAAACTTCAGTTAAGATTGCAATAATTCCAGATTCATAGAAATAGACGAGACCATCTCATATAGTAAGTGTTTTACAATGGTAAGGCCAGCTTTAATAAAACTATCGGATTTAAGACATTTACCGTGTACTGTTATAAGGGGATTATTGAACAGCGCCTCAGACTAGAACATGTCTTGAGTATTAACCGTTTGTTGAACAAGCCGAACGAAAATATTCCAGCTGTAAAATAATTCTCTGTAAACCGGTGATATACAATTACAGATATTACTTGGTTTATACTGAATTTTATTGATTTCGGGATTCAAATTAAGCAAATTTGCTTATCTGTGATATTACTTGGTAGTGATACATAAAGTAATTCTTTACCTAAGTTAAATCCTCCCCCAGCCCTCAACAGAATTGTAAAAAATTGTTTTAATATAAAGAAATGTTTGAAACTCTCTTTCGCTCGTGTTGTTAAAAAACAACTTACTTCGTGGTGATGTCTTATTTTTTTATTGTTAGTGTTTTAATATTATTACCAAATTAATAAACTATTAATTAGGCCAACTTTGTCCACATTTCTCATACCGTTGCAATTTAAAGATGCCACAATTAAGACATGTTTGAAACTCTCTTTAAACGTGGGTTCCATACTAATGATAACACAGTGTAACATTTGACGAAGACACCGATATAAGCGTCAAAGGCTAGTGTTGTTCACAAACAGCTAACTACGTGGTCATTTTTTATCATTAGTACCATAATTGTTAGAAGTAACCTGGTTATGGAAGAAAGTTTAATCAACGGAACGAATATTTTACGGTATGGGATCGCTCTCTTGATTTCTAAAGTCCCTGTGTTTGGCATCTCCTCCTAACCACCTGTGTAGCCAAATGCCTGTGACAGTTCCGAGTCTTCCATACTTCCACCATCTGATTGTCGGCTATCAGTTTTTAAGACACCAGGTAAATTCCCAGGGGGACCTGTGGTAACGCCTTCCATGCGTTGATCGTGCTCAATTTGTAAGCCACTATGTTTATCTGACACATTACCATCCACTTGTGTATCATATTGGGTCGCTTCAGTTTTGTTAATGGGAACGGACTGTATATGTGATCAGCTTTAGCAGTGGAAAAATAGTATCTGAGCGTTTCTAAAACTATGCCACTCTCACATGCCCGGGATTGAGGCATAGCATTTATCATTTAACATAACTCACATTCCTCTTTACAAAGACAATATTTGCGATGTCTTCCACAATGATCTTGCTAACACCCGTTAAACCCTGTGGTCTACACTTATAGCAGTTGAAATGCGGACACTGTCTGTATAGATATTGGCTTGAATAGCACATAGACCAAATTTTGACCTGTCCACGGATCTGATATACGGAAACATTCCGGTCCCGACTAAAAACGCATGTCATGTCAATGCCTGGTGGTAGCCAGATTTTTGTCAGGGAAAATGGTGACATTCATGTCTACAAATTTGTCTCTGATGTCTTTATCAGCCATGTACGAAAGAATGTACACTAGCAACTTTAGCGTGAATTTCTTCAGGTAATCCAATCTCTAGCTAGCCTTTCTCAAGCCTCATTGAGAGGCCATATTCATGATTCATTAAGTCATTTAAGGGTCAACAACAACGCTGTGCCAGAACAGAGCTCAGGAAATGCTTTTTCGACAGTCAGCATTGAATCTTCGGACCTACGCCATGTGAAACTTATTTTCTCAGGGGGGAGGTCCCGCCAAATTTATCTTATGTAATAACCTTACTCTAAGCTGCTAAACATAGACCGTGATATGTCACTATCAAACCATCTGTTTGATAGATTGAATGCAGAAAACAGATATTGAAATATCCAACAATTATTGTTCTTTTATGTGGTCTTGTATAATTTAAGAGATCTTTGAAAAATTTACATCGTTCGGAGACAGTATTTGAGGCATAAACATTTTCGGTGTCTTAACATAATAGAAATAATAACAATCTTGCCAGAAGTATCTTATTTTAGAATTTGCCACGCTGTTATTTAGTGAATGGAATTTTTCATCTTTTCATAAGATTTTCTCTCCAATTTGATTTAAGTCGAAATATTAATACCACACCAAGATTATTTACGGAGCTTCTTTACTATGTAAAAGTGTGAGAAAACAACAAAAAACATGCAATTGTATCGAACAGGTCGCAATAGAGCATCATAGTTGAATTCAATGGAACTTATGTTTTTGGCATTATTGTCAAAGGGATTATGAACAAGTTCTTAAATTTTACTAGTCCTCCTCCCTTTAAAGAATTTTATAATAAACAATAATTATTTGAAGTTAACGATGCTTTTCATTCATGCAATACGAAAACTTACAACATTCTGTGTAATAAATGACATGGCATAAATAAAAAGAAAAAAATAAACAGATAAACGATATGCATCGTGGATAGATGAACTTATCCTGTGACGACAATGGGAAAAGTAAACAAAAGGCTAGGGTGATATTAATATGTATATATGATAAGACGACATACATGTAAAATGGTCTTTTTATCTCCAATGTGACGTTAAGTTCAAACCTTCCAGTGGATTAGATATATTCCATTACCACCTGAAAAAGCAGGCATTCTAATGGTTTGACTGAACCACTAAAAGATGCACACCACTCATAGCGACTATTTAAAAGGCATGTCAAAAGAGGACGACATTATAATATTGTAGAGATTTTTTTATCGTTCTTGCAATGTTTAGGTAAAATAACCCAGATGGAAAGTTCACCATTAAAACAACGTTTTCTGGATCTCTTGCCGTTATCAGCTACATATTCCGTACATCCAATGACCTTACCACGGATACAAAAGTTCTAGTTGTTACCAAACGTTATCTATAATTGGGCCAGTTGTTTATTCTTGTTCAATGGACTAACGGAGGGTTTATATAATAAGCTATGCAATATAAACAATCCTTATTTTAAAAATAAATTGATTGTCATTCCCATAGATACAATATAATTCCAGATAGAGCCTTGCAGTCTGTTCAGTTTAACTCGCCGATATCTCCATCTGTAGTAGCAAAAGAAGTAAAATGATGTTCTCGAACCCCAATACATGTAACAGGTGGGATGTGTTGATAAAAACGTCCATATCATAGGCGTTTAGATATCCCTTCTTTTGTTAGTCTGTTGTTAGACCTAATATTTGTTAGTCTTTTTTATTTAAAAATTCAATATATCCATTAGAGACAGAGCACTGTTAATTAGCCACCCACACGTACATATATCACCTGTTTTTCTGATTATATGTTATTAATCGTTAATTTTCGTAATTTTTTGGTATTGGCCTGAAAGGGGTCAAAACCTCCGTCCGAAGGTCAAGGCCAGGACAATGCGAAAATTATCGACTCGTGATATTTTTATTGATAAACTGTGCAAATTATTTCCGGAAATAAACCACATGGCGTGTTTTATGCTGGTTTCGATGTCAGTTTTTCAAGGCTGCAGCTGACGGAATTGTCACAGATTTAACTCAGGCAATGCAGCATCACTGTCAAAATACTTTTTAAGCCATCGTCTACAAAGTCCAATCAGATGAAAGCCAATTCGACTTGAACTCGGCCAATACATTGTTTTAGTAACTTCCTGTAGGATCTGTCAGTACGACCGCCGATATCGAGTCCGATCAGTTTCAGGCAATTTCCTTTATATTTGGCTATGGACTAAGGTTATTGCATGTGATTTTGATTTTCTTCAGGGATTTCTGAGTCTTTGTAATTGCTCATTTAAGCTTGACATTCTCTGAATTTCTTTGACACTAGGGAATTCCCTCTCACAACTAGTTACGCTGAAAGGTATCCCCCGCTTTCACCCTAAAAGGCACATTATCCAAATTCTGCGTGTTGTTAAAATTTGGCGGGAATCAAGCTATGTATATGTAAGACTAGTGTGCAAAGTTTTGACATCAATGCGCTAAGAAGAACTCTCCAGATATACGCTTAGTAAATAGCAGCTCAAAAAACACTCATGTGAAACTTATTTTCTCAGGGGGAGGTCCCGCCAAATTTATCTTATGTAATAACCTTACTCTAAGCTGCTAAACATAGACCGTGCTATGTCACCATCAAACCATCTGTTTGATAGATTGAATGCGGAAAACAGATATTGAAATATCCAACAATTATTATTCTTTTATGTTGTCTTGTATAATTTAGTAGATCTTTGAAAAATTTACATCGTTCGGAGACAGTATTTGAGGCATAAACATTTTCGGTGTCTTAACATAATAGAAATAATAACAATCTTGCCAGAAGTATTTTATTTTAGAATTTGTCACGCTGTTATTTAGTGAATGGAATTTTTCATCTTTTCATAAGATTTTCTCTCCAATTTGATTTAAGTCGAAATATTAATACCACACCAAGATTATTTACGGAGCTTCTTTACTATGTAAAAGGGTGAGAAAACAACAAAAAACATGCAATTGTATCGAACAGGTCGCAATAGAGCATCATATTTGAATTCAATGGAACTTATGTTTTTGGCATTATTGTCAAAGGGATTGTGAACAAGTTCTTAAATTTTACTAGTCCTCCTCCCTTTAAAGAATTTTATAATAAACAATAATTATTTGAAGTTAACGATGCTTTTCATTCATGCAGTACGAAAACTTACAACATTCTGTGTAATAAATGACATGACATAGATAAAAAGAAAAAAATAAACAGATAAACGATATGCATCGTGGATAGATGAACTTATCCTGTGACGACAATGGGAAAAGTAAACAAAAGGCTAGGGTGATATTAATATGTATATATGATAAGACGACATACATGTAAAATGGTCTTTTTATCTCCAATGTGACGTTAAGTTCAAAACCTTCCAGTGGATTAGATATATTCCATTACCACCTGAAAAAGCAGGCATTCTAATGGTTTGACTGAACCACTTAAAGATGCACACCACTCATAGCGACTATTTAAAAGGCATGTCAATAGAGGACGACATTATAATATTGTAGAGATTTTTTTATCGTTCTTGCAATGTTTAGGTAAAATAACCGAGATGGAAAGTTCACCATTAAAACAACGTTTTCTGGATCTCTTGCCGTTATCAGCTACATATTCCGTACATCCAATGACCTTACCACGGATACAAAAGTTCTAGTTGTTACCAAACGTCATCTATAATTGGGCCAGTTGTTTATTCTTATTCAATGAACTTACCGAGGGTTTATATAATAAGCTATGCAATATATAAACAATTACTCTTGTTAAAACCAATTGATTGTCATTCCCATAGATACAATATAATTCCAGATATAGCCTTGCAGTCTGTTCAGTTTAACTCGCCGATATCTCCATCTGTAGCAGTAATAGAAGTAGAATGATGTTCTTGAACCCCAATACATGTAACAGGTGGGATGTGTTGATAAAAACGTCCATATCTTAGGCGTTTAGATATCCCATCCGTTGTAAAACCTAATATAGTCTTTTTTATTACAAAAAATTAAGTAAATCCTTTAGCCACCCACACGTACATATATTACCCGTATTTCTGATTATATGTTATTAATCGTTAATTTTCGTAATTTCCTGGTATTGGCCTGAAAGGGGTCAAAACCTCCGTCCGAAGGCCACGGCCAGGGCAATTCGAAAACCAGCGACTCATAATATTTTTTATTAATTAACTGTGCAAATTATTTCCGTAAATAAACTACTTGGCGTGTTATCGACACTTCATACTGGTTTCGATGTTAGTTTTTCAGGGTTGCAGCTAACGGAATTGTCAAAAGTATATCAAGATGAGCCAGGTTTAGTTTACACATTGCAGCATCACTGTCAAAATATACTCTCCCAAAAAAGAAACGCAACGTCCAATTTATGTTCTTTTATACTGGCAAAGTTGTATAGGACATTTTTCGAATTGCATGGCAGTGACGTCATCTCTGTGTTGCAGGCGCTGTATCGCGCATCTATCACAAAAAAATAATACATTGATAGGATTTCTAAATATTACTGTATATACTTTATGTTGAGTCGAGTGCAGCATGTTTTATATTGAATATAATGTTCTTTTGGATATGTTTCCTATTATGCCGGGCACATATCTCTTTTTATATGTTGTGTATATCATTATGCTCTAATTTCTCTTATAGATATACTATCTATGTTCTATATGAATGTTCTGCATAATAAATTGAAATTGAAATTGCGTCGTAGACAACGTGAACACAATTTCAACGTCAGATTGATTTAAAAACCCCACTGTAGCGTAATTTTTCCATATACAAAAGATACTGCGCAAACGTCTTAATCCAAGTAGCCTTTTGTGACGCCATCGTGTACTAAGGCCAATTAGCTGAACATGAACCATGGAGACAGCTTTCGTTGTGTTAAAAGGGGGTATGTCTTTTAGATCTTTATACCCAGTCGTGTTGTAATAAACCAAAACCCATGATATTTCATTCGGAAACAGGAGTTTGGCTTCTTTATATATAGATGGCTTGATTCCTGCCAGTTACACTGCATGAATTTCCGTGAAAAAAGTATACAATTTTGTATTACTACTTATCACTTAACAACCAACCAACATGTACTTATGCCGCGCCAATAAGCTAAAACAACCAACCAACATGTACTTAATGATAACCTAATAATAATTGTAAACGACAAAATGTAAAATATGATGAATTACAAAACGTTTGTTAACCATAAAGGGCCACTATTGGCTGTGTCCATCGTTTGTTTTGACAATAGATTTCCATTCATAGATATACATTATTTCATTATTACTACAAGTACGTCTAAATTCAGCTACTGAAGTCTAAATGAAATTGCATTTACAATCTGGAGGAAAAACCCAAAGCATGAGAATATGAGGAGCAACAGAAATGTGTAAAAGAAACAGTGACTTCCATAACAAAATAGATCGTTATGGGCATCTTTAACGGCTTCTCTGTCGTATAACAATCCTATACAAGATTGTATCAGTATAACTAACATAGGGCCGATGAATGTTATCAGACTTTGTATTAAAGTATGATTTCTCTTTCCGAAGACATTGACTAACATTGTAATGGGAAGCATAAAGGCGACAGACAGTCCAATACCAGCTAAACATGTCATCACGTATAGAACTGTTTCACAAAACCAAACCATTCCTAAGATCGCCGCTGTTATAGAACAGAGTGAACCGAAAAACAGCATAGCAAATGCTACTACAGTTGATCGAAATGAATCAAAAACGCATCCAATGAAGAACCGCGGTACTGCAATACATACAGCTATCACATATATCAATCGAAATGGGTTATGCATTCCGGCCGAGTAACCAAAAGAGGTTACGTTTGTTAAGAATGACAAGTTCGTTCCATAGAATATAATAGTTGGCCAGAATGTCAAATGAAATGCCTTCGTTTTAAACACAGATAAATGGTCTATGTCAATATTGGTTTGCATCTTGAAATCAAGAATTGTCTGCTGGCTTTGTTCAACTTGCACATCTGTTGTCACGGACTCCGGACGTTTACGATGTAATAACAAACAAGCACCGAAAACCAACACATAAGTGGGCCCAACAACAGCGAAGAAATTCCCCAGATCATTGGATAGACTATTCATCAGAACGGTATAAAACATTTTTCCAAAGGCTCCGGTTGCTGTGTAAATTCCTAGGATCTTTCCGGTGTGTTTTGTGGACCAATTGGCCAAAGCTATCCCGATAATTAGCATATACATAAGGCCGGTGCCGAAACCTGTTGAGAAAAGACAGTAGAAAAAAATAAATTGGTGTTTTAAGGAATTTGCAAAAGTAATCAGAAGGCAATGTGTTTAAATAGCTTTTAACTGGGGCTGGAGTTACCAATGGCACTTATCACGAAGTATACATAAGCTACTAGTATGTATCAACATATATCATCAATACCTCTGAACTTCATATCTCTAATAGCTTTGGTAGATTTAGATTCCCCTTTTAAAAAGAAATTTTGCCGTTAAAATTTACATATTCTTCTGCAATTCCCTAGCATTATTAAACATTGACATTCATCAAGCTTGGGTAGGTTATTAAAGATTACATTAGGGAATTAGTGACCCCCTTCCTCCATCCCACGATATGTAACATATTAAATTAGTTTTAGCTTTCATGACAAACTACAATTTTACGACTTGGAGATTTTGCCTCTATTTGTAATTTCTGAGTGGATTTTTCTCTCCATCGCCATATGTGGAAGAGTTGTCAGGTACTCAAGAGTATTGCCCCTTGCAATATATTGATTTATTCTCAATATATACGATGATAATGTTACTTTTTTAGCCTTGGTTTGGGAACAATAATCAATGGAATATGTTAAAGGGGCTAGACGTTTCTGTAATGAGGAATGTATTAAAGCATAATTGTATTTTCCGACAAACGTTTAATCACAATAATGACAAATTAAACAGAAATTAACGTACCACTTAGCGTTTGTATACAGCCGAGAAGGAAAGGATGCCTGTGAAAGTAAGTATGATACCTCACTGCAAAGTAGTTAAGACCTACTGAAAGTGAGGCGATTATACCACCCAGGTTGTAGCTAACGCCGTATCCGAAATATCTTGTTATTACAAGCTCAAGGGGACATAGCGCTGTCCCTATAAATAACATTGATGACATCATCTCAACTGAAAAGAAATATATAACAGTGAATAAAAGTAAAACGACTGATGGGAAGATATGAAAATTTTGCAAATTCTACAGAACCACCATCAAGAACAAATACCTGGAAGACACATGCTTGGCAACCACTTAAAACCACCCAACAACCTATTGAAAATGAATAATTGACGTTAACGGGTTGGGGGCAAGCAAGCACCCACATGTACGTAACCAGAGCAAAATCTTGAGTTTCTCACACTCTGTTATCACTTTTTCAAAACGCCCAGGTTCTTGTAACAGAAAGCACGCTATATGCACAAGGAGCTGCAAGGAGCTTCCCAGCAAACGATCGTCTACCTTTGAGAAGCTGTAACTGTATTACAACATTCTGTGTAATAAATGACACGACATAGATAAAAAGAAAAAAATAAACAGATAAACGATATGCATCGTGGATAGATGAACTTATCCTGTGACGACAATGGGAAAAGTAAACAAAAGGCTAGGGTGATATAAATTTTATATATGATTAGAAGACATACATGTAAAATGGTCTTTTTATTTCCGATGTGACGTTAAGTCAAAGCCTTCCAGTGGATTAGATATATTCCATTACCACCTGAAAAAGCAGGCATTCTAATGGTTTGACTGAACCACTTAAAGATGCACACCACTCATAGCGACTATTTAAAAGGCATGTCAATAGAGGACGACATTATAATATTGTAGAGATTTTTTTATCGTTCTTGCAATGTTTAGGTAAAATAACCGAGATGGAAAGTTCACCATTAAAACAACGTTTTCTGGATCTCTTGCCGTTATCAGCTACATATTCCGTACATCCAATGACCTTACCACGGATACAAAAGTTCTAGTTGTTACCAAACGTCATCTATAATTGGGCCAGTTGTTTATTCTTATTCAATGAACTTACCGAGGGTTTATATAATAAGCTATGCAATATATAAACAATTACTCTTGTTAAAATCAATTGATTGTCATTCCCATAGATACAATATAATTCCAGATATAGCCTTGCAGTCTGTTCAGTTTAACTCGCCGATATCTCCATCTGTAGCAGTAATAGAAGTAGAATGATGTTCTTGAACCCCAATACATGTAACAGGTGGGATGTGTTGATAAAAACGTCCATATCTTAGGCGTTTAGATATCCCATCCGTTGTAAAACCTAATATAGTCTTTTTTATTACAAAAAATTAAGTATATCCTTTAGCCACCCACACGTACATATATTACCCGTATTTCTGATTATATGTTATTAATCCTTAATTTTCGTAATTTCCTGGTATTGGCCTGAAAGGGGTCAAAACCTCCGTCCGAAGGCCACGGCCAGGGCAATTCGAAAACCAGCGACTCATAATATTTTTTATTAATTAACTGTGCAAATTATTTCCGTAAATAAACTACTTGGCGTGTTATCGACACTTCATACTGGTTTCGATGTTAGTTTTTCAGGGTTGCAGCTAACGGAATTGTCAAAAGTATATCAAGATGAGCCAGGTTTAGTTTACACATTGCAGCATCACTGTCAAAATATACTCTCCCAAAAAAGAAACGCAACGTCCAATTTATGTTCTTTTATACTGGCAAAGTTGTATAGGACATTTTTCGAATTGCATGGCAATGACGTCATCTCTGTGTTGCAGGCGCTGTATCGCGCATCTATCACAAAAAAATAATACATTGATAGGATTTCTAAATATTACTGTATATACTTTATGTTGAGTCGAGTGCAGCATGTTTTATATTGAATATAATGTTCTTTTGGATATGTTTCCTATTATGCCGGGCACATATCTCTTTTTATATGTTGTGTATATCATTATGCTCTAATTTCTCTTATAGATATACTATCTATGTTCTATATGAATGTTCTGCATAATAAATTGAAATTGAAATTGCGTCGTAGACAACGTGAACACAATTTCAACGTCAGATTGATTTAAAAACCCCACTGTAGCGTAATTTTTCCATATACAAAAGATACTGCGCAAACGTCTTAATCCAAGTAGCCTTTTGTGACGCCATCGTGTACTAAGGCCAATTAGCTGAACATGAACCATGGAGACAGCTTTCGTTGTGTTAAAAGGGGGTATGTCTTTTAGATCTTTATACCCAGTCGTGTTGTAATAAACCAAAACCCATGATATTTCATTCGGAAACAGGAGTTTGGCTTCTTTATATATAGATGGCTTGATTCCTGCCAGTTACACTGCATGAATTTCCGTGAAAAAAGTATACAATTTTGTATTACTACTTATCACTTAACAACCAACCAACATGTACTTATGCCGCGCCAATAAGCTAAAACAACCAACCAACATGTACTTAATGATAACCTAATAATAATTGTAAACGACAAAATGTAAAATATGATGAATTACAAAACGTTTGTTAACCATAAAGGGCCACTATTGGCTGTGTCCATCGTTTGTTTTGACAATAGATTTCCATTCATAGATATACATTATTTCATTATTACTACAAGTACGTCTAAATTCAGCTACTGAAGTCTAAATGAAATTGCATTTACAATCTGGAGGAAAAACCCAAAGCATGAGAATATGAGGAGCAACAGAAATGTGTAAAAGAAACAGTGACTTCCATAACAAAATAGATCGTTATGGGCATCTTTAACGGCTTCTCTGTCGTATAACAATCCTATACAAGATTGTATCAGTATAACTAACATAGGGCCGATGAAAGTTATCAAACTTTGTATTAAAGTATGATTTCTCTTTCCGAAGACATTCACTAACATTGTAATGGGAAGCATAAAGGCGACAGACAGTCCAATACCAGCTAAACATGTCATCACGTATAGAATTGTTTCACAAAACCAAACCATTCCTAAAATCGCCGCTGTTATAGAACAGAGTGAACCGAAAAACAGTATAGCAAATGCTACTACAGTTGATCGAAATGAATCAAAAACGCATCCAATGAAGAACCGCGGTACAGCAATACTTACAGCTATCACATATATCAATCGAAATGGGTTATGCATTCCGGCCGAGTAACCAAAAGAGGTTACGTTTGTTAAGAATGACAAATTAGTTCCATAGAATATGATAGTTGGCCAGAATGTTAAATGAAATGCCTTCGTTTTAGACACAGATAAAGGATCTATGTCAATACTGGTTTGTATCTTGAAATCAAGAATTGTCTGCTGGCTTTGTTCAACTTGCACATCTGTTGTCACGGACTCCGGACGTTTACGATGTAATAACAAACAAGCACCGAAAACCAACACATAAGTGGGCCCAACAACAGCGAAGAAATTCCCCAGATCATTGGATAGACTATTCATCAGAACGGTATAAAACATTTTTCCAAAGGCTCCGGTTGCTGTGTAAATTCCTAGGATCTTTCCGGTGTGTTTTGTGGACCAATTGGCCAAAGCTATCCCGATAATTAGCATATACATAAGGCCGGTGCCGAAACCTGTTGAGAAAAGACAGTAGAAAAAAATAAATTGGTGTTTTAAGGAATTTGCAAAAGTAATCAGAAGGCAATGTGTTTAAATAGCTTTTAACTGGGGCTGGAGTTACCAATGGCACTTATCACGAAGTATACATAAGCTACTAGTATGTATCAACATATATCATCAATACCTCTGAACTTCATATCTCTAATAGCTTTGGTAGATTTAGATTCCCCTTTTAAAAAGAAATTTTGCCGTTAAAATTTACATATTCTTCTGCAATTCCCTAGCATTATTAAACATTGACATTCATCAAGCTTGGGTAGGTTATTAAAGATTACATTAGGGAATTAGTGACCCCCTTCCTCCATCCCACGATATGTAACATATTAAATTAGTTTTAGCTTTCATGACAAACTACAATTTTACGACTTGGAGATTTTGCCTCTATTTGTAATTTCTGAGTGGATTTTTCTCTCCATCGCCATATGTGGAAGAGTTGTCAGGTACTCAAGAGTATTGCCCCTTGCAATATATTGATTTATTCTCAATATATACGATGATAATGTTACTTTTTTAGCCTTGGTTTGGGAACAATAATCAATGGAATATGTTAAAGGGGCTAGACGTTTCTGTAATGAGGAATGTATTAAAGCATAATTGTATTTTCCGACAAACGTTTAATCACAATAATGACAAATTAAACAGAAATTAACGTACCACTTAGCGTTTGTATACAGCCGAGAAGGAAAGGATGCCTGTGAAAGTAAGTATGATACCTCACTGCAAAGTAGTTAAGACCTACTGAAAGTGAGGCGATTATACCACCCAGGTTGTAGCTAACGCCGTATCCGAAATATCTTGTTATTACAAGCTCAAGGGGACATAGCGCTGTCCCTATAAATAACATTGATGACATCATCTCAACTGAAAAGAAATATATAACAGTGAATAAAAGTAAAACGACTGATGGGAAGATATGAAAATTTTGCAAATTCTACAGAACCACCATCAAGAACAAATACCTGGAAGACACATGCTTGGCAACCACTTAAAACCACCCAACAACCTATTGAAAATGAATAATTGACGTTAACGGGTTGGGGGCAAGCAAGCACCCACATGTACGTAACCAGAGCAAAATCTTGAGTTTCTCACACTCTGTTATCACTTTTTCAAAACGCCCAGGTTCTTGTAACAGAAAGCACGCTATATGCACAAGGAGCTGCAAGGAGCTTCCCAGCAAACGATCGTCTACCTTTGAGAAGCTGTAACTGTATTGCTGGACAATCGGGCCATTGAAGTGGCAAACAAACTGTCACAGTGTACATGTACCTGTGAGACACAGGTATTGTGGCGCTTTGAGACCGTGTCTTTGAAGCGGTGACATTGTAGCACGTGGAGTTATACCAGTGAAAAGATAGGGAACCGAAGCCGTCAAAATCCAGTCACTGTAGCGGTTGTACGCTGTGCCATTGAAGTGGTGAGAGACCGTGGAATTGCATTATAGTACGGTTTAATCGCTGTGGTATTACCGGTGAGAAGCTGCAGCATTGTAGCGGCGAGAAGCTGTGGCATTGTAGCCTCGAGAGGTTGTGGCATTGTGGCGGCGAGAAGCTGTGGCATTGTAGCGGGGAGAAACTGTGGCATTGTAGCGGGGAGAAGCTGTGGCATTGTAGCGGCGAGAAGCTGTGACATTGTGGCGGCGAGAAGCTGTGGCATTGTAGCGGCGAGAAGCTGTGGCATTGTAGCCTCGAGAGGTTGTGGCATTGTAGCGGGGAGAAGCTGTGGCATTGTAGCGGGGAAAAGCTGTGGCATTGTAGCGGGGAGAAACTGTGGCATTGTAGCGGGGAGAAGCTGTGGCATTGTAGCGGCGAAAAGCTGTGACATTGTGGCGGCGAGAAGCTGTGGCATTGTAGCGGCGAGAAGCTGTGGCATTGTAGCGGCGAGAAGCTGTGGCATTGTGGCGGCGAGAAGCTGTGGCATTGTGGCGACGAGCAGCTGTGGCATTATAGCGGCAAAAAACTGTGGCATTGTAGAGGCGAAAAGCTGTGACATTGTAGCGACGAGAAGCTGTAGCATTGTACCGGCGAGAAGCTGTGGCATTGTAGCGGCGAGAAGCTGTGGCAGTATGGCGGCGAGAAACTGTAGCATTGTGGCGGCGAGAAGATGTGGCATTGTACCGGCGAGAAGCTGTGGCATTGTACCGGCGAGAAGCTGTGTCATTGTACCGGCGAGAAGCTGTAACATTATAGCGGCAAGAATCTGTGGCATTGTACCGGCGATAAGCTGTAGCATTATAGCGGCGAGAAGATGTGGCATTGTACCGGCGAGAAGCTGTGTCATTGTACCGGCGAGAAGCTGTAACATTATAGCGGCAAGACTTTGTGGTATTGTACCGGCGAGAAGCTGTAACATTATAGCGGCGAGAAGCTGTAACATTATAGCGGCAAGAATCTGTGGTATTGTAGCGACGAGAAGCTGTGGCATTATGGCGGCGAAAAAAATTTGCATTGTGGCGGCGTGAAGATGTGGCATTGTAGCGGCGAGAAGCTGTGGCATTGTACCGGCGAAAAGCTGTGGCATTGTACCGGCGAGAAGCTGTGGTATTGTAGCGGCGAGAAGCTGTGGCATTGTACCGGCGAGAAGCTGTGGCGTTGTACCGGCGAGAAGCTGTGGCAGTGCACCGGTTAGAAGCTGTAGCATTGTAGCGGCGAGAAGCTGTGGCATTGTAGCGGCGAGGAGCTGCGACATTGTAGGGGCGAGAAGCTGTGGCATTGTAGGGACGAGAAGCTGTGGCATTATAGCGGCGAGGAGCTGCGACATTGTAGGGGCGAGAAGCTGTAGCATTGTAGCGGCGAGAAGCTGTGGCATTGTAGCGGCGAGAAGCTATGGCAATATACAGGCGAGAAGCTGTGGCAATGTACCGACGAGGAGCTGTAGCAATGTACTGACGAGAAGCTATAGCAATGTACCGAAGAGAAGTTAATGGTTTGAAGCTGTGACTTTGAAGCTCATGGTTATGAGTCTAATCACCCTTAAACGTCGAAAAACACTACATCATAAACAATTTCATCAGGTATCCTCTAAATCGAAACGTCAGCTATTACAGTTTTTTTCTGCGTCTAGCTGGTTTCATCAAATAATGGGTATCATTCAATGGTAAAACTTATCATTACTTGTCATCCTAGGTCTATGTGGATCGATGTTTAGTTTTAGTTTTTTTCGGAAATTAAATTATAATTCTATCTCTATATTAGATTGAGGGTCATTTGTAGCATTATGAAGTTAAAAGACTTGAGGGCTAGGTATAATAACGCATGTCACTGGCTGATTAACTATAGGAGAGATCGTAGTGCTAGTTACATGTATATGTTTGCAGTTAATGGTGTTCCCTCCTAGGGCGAACTTGTAAGGAAATGTGTTTTCGGATTTAAGAAGCGCATACACTGTATGTACTTGTGAAGACACTGTTTTGTCGCGAATCATACATAGTGATGTTTCTGCATAATCAAGGCTTCGACGTTATTGGCAAATTGTCTTGATGCCACATTTCAATATTGCCAAGACCACTGAAACTGTTGTTATTTGTACCTGTTGTTGTAATATGGACCTACACCTGTGTCTGAAATATAACAGTATTATTATTATTAGTAGTAGTAGTAGGAGTTAAAAACTTGCCTACAACTGACAAGTACATTGTATTCATTGATAAGGTCCACGCTAATATTTTCGGTGTGTCATTGTTTTATACGGGATTGCGAGAAGGAGGGAGATATCATCACTTAAGTTATGTGCAGTGCATTGCCACATTAAACCAGCTACAAAATTAAAATACGGGAACATACATACAACTTTGTTTCTCGAGAATTTAACAGTGGTCTATGAGAGTGCATAGAATAAAAGCGACTCTTCGTAGTTTTTGTTGAAACTGTTCCAATCTGTTTTTAAAAACAGCTTCATCGAGCAACATCTAAACTGTATCTCACCACTTCAGTAAATAAAAAAATATATATATTTAGGTACATATGGAATTTAACGTCCAGGTAAGTCAACAGTACCCACCTTCCGATTGGGTAAAGTTAAACGTTGTTTTCATGGGGAGCACTATGACGTTAAATGACATGTTCCACGCTGACAGCACAACACCAAAAAGTCCCACAATGCATCCAATCCACTTCAAATAGTTAATAGCCGCCATTATAGAGCAACGGTCTGTTCATAGAGAGATTTTAATTTTAAAATAAAAAAAATGTTTAATCGAAATTAAACATCCACAAGACAAAAACGACATAAAGTAATTGATACTAGTCTCGGTTATTACAAATCAGTGGCACAAACTGAAAATTGAACCTTTGAAAAAGAATCCTCTATGGCGATTATGCGTATTAAAGCAAATCTCCACAGACTGATCTACTATATTTGAGGAAAATGAAATGTTAATCTAACGGGTGTTTTAAGGCTTGTACCTAAAGGTTCTCTAATAAAGGAACACTCGCCGACAAAATCCAAAATACGGTTTACATAAAAAACAGCGGGCGGTGTTCTTTTTTTCCCCTAGACAGAAGATGTTAGAATCTTTTTATTTGTACAAAAATTTTGGCATCATCATATATTTGAAATTGAAAATTAGATTTATCCGGTACACGCAATGTAAACAAACTCCGAACTTAACTTCAGTTAACCGACACTAATCATTGTTGCTGTAATCGGGCTTAAATGTTTTGCCACCCATTTATGCAATCTAAACCTAGTTAGACATGAGTTATGTGACCTGTGTTTAATTTTATTGGTTTTAGTTGTAGAAAGCTCGTGTACATTGGGTTTCTTTGCAAATGTCAAACAGGCTATGGCGGCACGTGGGCCTTTAACATTTGTACAATTCGGACGAGATAAGGATTGGCGCCGAGTTTATGTCTCTAAGTTTTGACATTTTACCTGTTCATATATAAACTATGTTTTGTCCTTGTATCTTTACTCCTGGTGATGGTTTGATCTAATAAACCGAAATATTGAGTTAACATGAAGTCTTTGTCATTCCTCGGAGTGTTTACGTTGCTCTATTACGCTAGACTAATCAGTGGGAATTCGAGTAACCAAGAAATCTTCATGTACACGAGTTATCTTGACTTTCAAATCTTCTTGCGCCAATCCTTATCTCGACATAAACTATTTGTCTCTAAGTTTTGACATTTTACCTGTGCATATATAAACTATGTTTTGTCCTTGTATCTTTACTCCTGATGATGGTTTGATCTAATAAACCGAAATATTGAGTTAAACATGAAGTCTTTGTCATTCCTCGGAGTGCTTACGTTGCTCTTGGTTTACTACCGTTCACTTTTCCGCTTAAATTCATGATTCATGATAAAATGCTTGATACTCAAGAATGGTATAATCAAGGATTATGGCAGAGTATAGGGATGAATAGGATATCAATGTCATCATTTTAGCTGTTAATTCATTTATTTTTTAGTCAAACATGATTTATAAAGTTAAAACGACTAGTTATTGCCCTCAAAATACCTGTTTTACCGTACGTAGTTCCTTCGCCGTTCTCTTTCTTCCAATCGTCCCTGTATATTTTGTCCTCTCTAGATTTACGAACCTATTCAGTGTATTCAAATAAGCCGCTTGTGTTTCGAAACCAATGACCTCTGTAAGTTTGTCAGCAATCATTTACCATCTCTTGTACTGTAACATCTGCTTTACGTGTACTTATGTTAACAAACATATTTAATTGTTAAGGGGTTTAAAGCCATACTTATCTTAAATGTAATTTTATTTTTTCTAAAACTTTATAATAAATTTTATAAGAATTTTTATAACTGCTTAGGAAGAAGATATGCTTCTGATTGATAGAAATGCTGACTACAGACTTCTTGGTTGGTTTCAATTCGCTACCACTATAAACAGGAACCACTAATACGAATGGACGCGCCAGTAAGCTAAAACAACCAACCATAAACAGGAACTGCAAATAATCAGCTCGGTACGAAATACCATACGTAATGATTCAATTAGCAAGTGTATATAATTAGTAGTACATTTGTGGATTGATTAATAAACTATCTTAAAACGAAATATATTTCCCATTATATTATGCCGTGTAACAACCAAGTCTGACATGGCTTCGAATTGGAGCTGGTGCCATCAGCATGAATAACTTGACAGACCTTTTTTAAATACACTAGTGTCCAAAAGAAACGATATCAACTTGTTTTTAAAATGTTTTTGTTACGAATTGATTTTGTAACATGAAAACATGCCAATTCGTATTGCAGATCCCAAACAGAGCGCATCAACCTAAAATGCCGGGAACACTTGATAACTTCAGGGAGAAAATGTAAATTTCGCTCTTTAGCATGGTCTGCACGTGCAGAAAAAGCTAATTAAAAGGGCTGAGCATACACGTTGATGTCACAGCAACAAAAAGATCACAAGACATGCCACGTTTGACAACCATCAAGAGAGAGAGACCGTTATAATGGTGCCGGGATAAATGCAACGCCAAATTGAAGTACTCTTTGTTGTCTACCCGTGCAATATTTGTTTTGCCCGGCACGCCGCTTAGTTAATACTCATACATTGCTTCCCTATTCAAAATTGCATAATCTAACAGAATATAAAGAGCTTTAAGTTTTCGCCTGTGTCGACAGATCCAAGTGCTGTGCCGGGATAAATGCAACGCCAAATTGAAGTACGCTTTGTCGTCTACTTATGCAATATTTGTTTTGCCCGGCACAGACAATAGTTAAGACTCGTACATTGTTTCCTTATTTTTTTTTTTTTTCTAAACATCTTTATTGCTCAATAAATGGCTGTACACTTAAGCCGTAGGCTTATTCTGTGTACCGTGATGACATTTAATTTTTTCAAAGAACGTATTTACAATTGTTTGATCCGTTAAAAGAAATATAAAATTATATAAATAAATTATTATAATTCTATCCATTCTGAATTATTACATATATACAATATAAGCATAAATGATGAAAAGTAGAAATAATATTACACGAAAACATAGATTTGTACATTCCAGGTGAAATACAAAACATTGGACAAGGTCAGAAGAGGGCCCCTTTGGGGTGGCTATGTAAAGCGTTTGGTAGCTATAATATATGTGCACACCGATTCCATTATTAATTTGTTTTGTAGAAATGTTAGCTCAGCAGAGCCATACAACAAGAGCGTTGTGCTTATATCATCAATAAGTCCACCATTTTGTATATCAGTAATTAGCTTTAAGCGTTGGACAGTATACATAGGACAATGAAGAAGATAGTGGTCGGCTGTTTCAATTGAGATTTGACAAAGGCACTTTGGCGAATCGGTAATAAAATTGTTAAATAAATCATCATTGAGTGAGCTGCAGCCATTTCTCATGCGACAGAGGATGATGTTTGCAAGACGGTCTCCTACGTAGTACCAGAGCGGAGGCCGGTTTAAACGAAACACACGAAAAAGTTTTGATTTAAATTCTGAATGGTTTATTATTGATTTAATATCCTCAGGGAGGCTATTCCAGTCGCGCAAAGTAGAGGGAAAGAATGATTTACTAAAGGAAGCTGTTCTGCAGAAAAAAGTGGTAAAATTATTGTTTGACCTCTGTGGATAAGGATTTCTTGTTGATACACGTTGGGGTAACTTACTGTGGAGATTGTGATTAGTAGGGTTCGTAACCACCAGGTGAAACACATTCAAGCGATGAATCTTACGACGCATACTAAGTGTATAAAATCCCGTCTCTTCGTAAAGAAGAGAGCTGGCTACACTTTTAGTTAGGCCACTGATAATCCGGAGGCAATCCTTTTGCAGCATTTCAAGGGAATTCACCTGAAAGTCTGTGAGATTGTCCCAGACTACATCAGCGTATTCTAGAGAGGGTCGTATAAATGTTTTGTACATAATTTCTAAAGATTTTCTATTCAAACGATACTTTATTCCTCGAAAGAGGGATATTTTCAAATGTGCAGAAGTTATCAGATTTTCAATATGGTTTGACCAGTTCCCAAGATGGTTAAAGGTCAGACCTAAATGTTTGTGCGTAGCACAGGGAGTAAGTCTGCTGTCCATAAAAGAGATATCAATAGCAGAGGGCTGGCGACGCCTAGAGCACAATAAAGTTTCTGTCTTTTTAGAATTAAACGATACTTTCCACCGCTCAGCCCAAGAGAGAATGGACTGGAGGTCTTGATCAATTGACAAGGAGATGTTCGGATGAAGAAGGTCATCCGAAATAATGTAAAGACATGTATCATCTGCAAACAACTGAATTGAATTTAGTACAGAGCTGGGGAGATCGTTAATATATACAAGAAACAGGAGTGGCCCAAGGACGGATCCTTGGGGAACCCCTGCTTGTAAATTATTTGAGGTTGATCTCAATCCATTGAGAACAACTCTTTGTTTTCGATTTTTCAAATAATTTGCAATCCATTCTAACAAGTTGTCGTGAATGCCCATATTGCGAAGTTTAAGTAACAATCCTTTGTGCCAAACGCGATCAAAGGCTTTAGATATGTCAAAAAATAAGAAAATCACTTCTTTGCCTTCGTCAAGTGCTTTAATTAAATCAAAATAGATATCTAAGAGTTGGTGGACAGTGGATTTACCTGGAAGGAAACCATATTGGCATGGTGCTATATTGTTTTTAATGAACTCAAACACATACTTAAAAATTATTTTTTCAAATATTTTGCTCGAGCAGCTCAATAGAGAAATGGGACGATAATTTGAAACACAGCTTGGATCACCAGATTTAAAAACAGGAGTCACATTTGCTGTTTTCCATTGTGTGGGAAATTTGCAAGATTGCAATGATCGGTTGAACAATTTGGTTAGACATGGTGTCAAAATTGAGCGTGCTTCAAATAATAATTTCGGACTGATTTCATCAGGCCCTACAGCTTTACTGGTATCAACAGAGTTAAGTTCCTTCAGAGTATCTTCTTCTGAAATAACTATGTCACATAAACGGTTACCAGCACTGACAGGCAAATATTGTAGATCATCAGAATTCGATTCATCAACTGTGCAAATATCTGCAAAGTAGTCATTGAGAAGCTGTGCTTTGTGTTCAGTATGGTAACAAATTTCACCAGACGGCTTTTTTAATGGCGGAATTTGGTTGAAATTAACGTTAGAGTTTTTCAGATATGTTTTGCACAGTTTCCACCAACATTTTTTGTTAGTGTTGCCATTTGAAATTTGCGTCGCAATTTTCTCGTCATGAATGCGCTTCACCTGTCTAATAATTGATGTAACGTAGTTCCGTTGTAATTTGTATTTATTTATGTTTTCAACTGTCTTAAATTTTCTCGAACGTGTAAATAAGTTGTCTCTAATTTTTATTTCAGTCTTAATTTCTTTTGTTATCCATGCTTTATCCCTTGGGTTAATTCTTACGAAATGATTTGGTATTGCTTGATTGGCGGCCTCCACTATAGCACTACTGAAAAAAGAGCACATCTCGTCGACATCCACATCATCCCCCAAACCCCGGTCCCAATCTATATTATCTAATAAATTGCGAAAGAGATCCCAATTGGCTTTTTTGTAATTCCAAACATGGCGTCTATAACACAAGAGAGCCGGGACAGTAGATTGAAATATAACAAATACAGGACAATGATCACTGCAAAAGTTTGGCAATATACCGGATTTTTTTACTAAAGACCTATGGCTGCAGGCAATAGGATCCAGCAAAGTATTTGAAATGGGTCTCGTGGGCTCTGTTATCAATTGTGTCAAACCATGGGAAAGAATAATATTAGTCAAATGGCGGTTTGTATTATCTAATAGATTTTCATTAAGGTCACCTGCGATTAAAATAGTGTGATTTTTGTTGGAGTCAGTCGCGTCTGAAATATTATTATCCAAGTCACTCCATAGTTCCACCGCACTACTTGGTGGTCTGTAAATAACACATATCAATGAAGGGGGATTGTCGAAAACTTCAATCCAGATCATTTCGATGTTTGGGTGTTCAAGCTCAGGCCGACGACGAAATGACAATCTTTCAGATATATAAATACAGACGCCGCCCCAAGCTTGATCCCGATCCCGCCGTAATGGTTCGTGGTAGCCAGGTAGAGCTATGGAGTAACAAGGAACATTGGCGGTCAGGTGACTCTCTGTGAAAGCTAGCATATCGAAGTCTGAAAGGTTGGCCAAAACTAAGTCTAATTTGCTTTTAATCCCACATACATTCAAATGAACGAATGAAAATGAGTAATTGTTATTATTCTGAGGACCGGGGTTTGACTCAACATCGCCGGATAGCAAAATAAGAAAATGAATAAATAGCAGAAAAATATTTACAATTTCAATAGATTGCACAGTCTGATCGAGTTTTAAACGGCACTGTAACAATTTAAGAGCGTTTAGTAAATCACAAAAAATGGATGTTTTTTTTAATACATCTTGTTGTAAAGAACCTATAACCAACCCAAAGAGGCCTATGGACGCACGGTAGCTTGCCAAATCGTTACCCATTGTCGAGATAATAGCGTCTATAAGTCCGTGCGACCATCAACAACCCTGTCCAGTGTGGCATATTAAGTACATTCCTACATAAATCGTAGTATTTAAAACAGTCAAAGAGTGGGATCAAACAAAGGAGAAAAACGAACATAAATAGAACAAAAATACATATATACATGTACAGTAATTGTGGTTTGAGGAGGCAGATGTTTAGTTGAGTGAGAATGGGGTGAGGAAATGAATGAAGTGAAATATTCGCCATTCAATAAAATATGGATCGGATTTAATACAAACAAATTAATAATTCAATAAGAATATGCAAAATACGGCATGAATCACTTCTTCTGTTATTTAAGACATGCACCAGAATAGTGTAAACATGCATACAGTTAGTATAATCATGTATATACAGATAAGAGAACAAAAAACACAATACAGATCTACATCACTAGTATAATCATGTACATACAAATGAGAGAACAACAAACACAATACAGACCTACATCACTAGTATAATCATGTACATACAAATGAGAGAACAACAAACACAATACAGACACAGACAATAGTTAAGACTCGTACATTGTTTCCTTATTTGAAATGAGATTATCGATACCTTTAGACTTTTGTCTGTGCCGACAGATTCAAGTGCTGTGCCGGGATAAATGCAACGCCAAATTGAAGTACTCTTTGTTGTCTACCTGTGCAATATTTGTTTTGCCCGGCACGCCGCTTAGTTAAGACTCATACATTGCTTCCCTATTCAAAATTGCATAATGTAACAGAAGATAAAGAGCTTTAAGTTTTCGCCTGTGCCTGTGGATCTGTGCCGTGTGCCGGGATACAAGCAACGTAAAGGTGTTCTGCTTTCCAATGCCTTCTCAGGCTATATAGATTTTGCCCGGCACAGACAATAGTTTAGACTCGTACCCTGTTTTCATTACTTAAGTTGGAATTAAAAAAAAATATATATTTTTGCCTGTGTCGACAGATCCAAGTGCTGTGCCGGGATAAATGCAACGCCAAATTGAAGAACTTTTTGTTGTCTACTTATGCAATATTTGTTTTGCCCGGCACAGACAATAGTTAAGACTCGTACATTGTTTCCTTATTCGAAATGAGATTATCCATACCTTTAGACTTTTGTCTGTGCCGACAGATCCAAGTGCTGTGCCGGGATAAACGCAACGCCAAATTGAAGTACTCTTTGTTGTCTACCTGTGCAATATTTGTTTTGCCCGGCACGCCGCTTAGTTAAGACCCATACATTGCTTCCCTATTCAAAATTGCATAATCTAACAGAATATAAAGAGCTTTAAGTTTTCGCCTGTGCCGACAGATCCAAGTGCTGTGCCGGGATAAATGCAACGCCAAATTGAAGTACTCTTTGTCGTCTACTTATGCAATATTTGTTTTGCCCGGCACAGACAATAGTTAAGACTCGTACTTTGTTTCCTTATTCGAAATGAGATTAGTGATACCTTTAGACTTTTGTCTGTGCCGACAGATCCAAGTGCTGTGCCGGGATAAATGCAACGCCAAATTGAAGTACTCTTTGTTGTCTACCTGTGCAATATTTGTTTTGCCCGGCACGCCGCTTAGTTAAGACTCATACATTGCTTCCCTATTCAAAATTGCATAATCTAACAGAATGTAAAGAGCTTTAAGTTTTCGCCTGTGCCTGTGGATCTGTGCCGTGTGCCGGGATACAAGCAACGTAAACAGGTTCCGGTTTCCAATGCCTATTCAGGCTATATACATTTTGCCCGGCACAGACAATAGTTTAGACTCGTACCTTGGTTTCATTACTTAAGTTGGAATTGAGAAAAATATACATTTTTGCCTGTGCCGACAGATCCAAGTGCTGTGCCGGGATAAATGCAACGACAAATTGAAGTACTCTTTGTTGTCTACTTATGCAATATTTGTTTTGCCCGGCACGCCGCTTAGTTAAGACTCGTACATTGTTTCCTTATTCGAAATTAGATTATCGATACCTTTAGACATTTGGCTGTGCCGATAGATCCAAGTGCTGTGCCGGGATAAATCAACGCCAAATTGAAGTACTTTTTGTTGTCTACCTGTGCAATATTTGTTTTGCCCGGCACGCCGCTTAGTTAGGGCTCATACATTGCTTCCCTATTCAAAATGGCATAATCTAACAGAATATAAAGAGCTTTAAGTTTTCGCCTGTGCCGACAGATCCAAGTGCTGTGCCGGGATAAATGCAACGCCAAATTGAAGTACTCTTTGTCGTCTACTTATGCAATATTTGTTTTACCCAGCACAGACAATAGTTAAGACTCGTACATTGTTTCCTTATTCGAAATGAGATTATCGATACCTTTAGACTTTTGGCTGTGCCGATAGATCCAAGTGCTGTGCCGGGATAAATGCAACGCCAAATTGAAGTACTCTTTGTTGTCTACTTATGCAATATTTGTTTTTTCCGGCACAGACAATAGTTAAGACTCGTACATTGTTTCCTTATTCGAAATGAGATTATTGATACCTTTAGACTTTTGTCTGTGCCGACAGATCCAAGTGCTGTGCCGGGATAAATGCAACGCCAAATTGAAGTACCCTTTGTTGTCTATCTGTGCATTAT
This sequence comes from Lepidochitona cinerea, assembly GCA_963971465.1. Taxonomy (NCBI): domain Eukaryota; kingdom Metazoa; phylum Mollusca; class Polyplacophora; order Chitonida; family Tonicellidae; genus Lepidochitona; species Lepidochitona cinerea. Next base: position 9,380,231 of record OZ020560.1, on the reverse strand, counting down.
TTGGTTTGCCCGGCACGCCGCTTAGTTAAGACTCATACATCAAAATTGCATAATCTAACAGAATATAAAGAGCTTTAATTTTTCGCCTGTGCCTGTGGATCTGTGCCGTGTGCCGGGATACAGGCAACGTAAACAGGTTTTGCTGTCCAATGCCTACTCAGGCTATATACATTTTGCCCGGCACAGACAATAGTTTAGACTCGTACCTTGTTTTCATTACCTAAGTTGGAATTTAGAAAAATATACATTTTTGCCTGTGCCGGCAGATCCAAGTGCTGTGCCGGCAAAAATGCAACGCCAAATTGAAGTACTCTTTGTTGTTTATCTGTGCAATATTTCTTTTGCCCTGCAAGCCACAAAGTTAAGGGTCGTATATTGCTTTCTAATTCGAGTTTTAACCGGTGTTCTAACCTTATTTGTGTCCTGGACCGAAAACGTTTTAGGTGTGTACTAAAAAGGCATTAAATCAGTCAACAAACCTTGAAAAAAAAACATAACCGGAATAATTTTGTCCATATGTAGAACCAAAATCTTATTTGTGATTAATTACACCTATGATAAGAAAATTTTTTCGAATAAGGAACTGGGAATAGGGAACTAGGAATAAGGAACTGGGAATAGGGAACTGGGAATAAGGAACTGGGAATAGGGAACCAACTTCAGCCGGGTCCCAGAGAGCCGTGTAAGTGATATCAGCTTATTAAAGGGGCATGAGCTGCCAAAATGTTGATATTTTGACGTTAAAACAGAATGCTGAAATTATTGGCTATTTTTCTCAAGAGGTAGAATTCAGAAGCTTTTTAATGCTTCAAGTCTCGAAAATGTACGATAAAGTACTGTTTTAAACTAACTTTGGCTTAGAATGAATGAATGGTCGTCCCGGTTATTTAAATTTTGTTTACTTTTGAACACGTTTTCGGTTCATACAGGCCACATACTGTATGGATTTTTCTCATTCCAACGCCAATCATTTAGTTTTTCGATAGCCTTCAAAGCCTCTTACTGTCGCGACGATCAGAAGTTATGAAAAAACTGTGAATTTTGGCAGCTCATGCCCCTTTAAGAAGTCGGGAAAAATATTCGAAAAGTTACATAACCCATTCAACAACTCGTGGCGTTTGAGTGTAGACGGAAACATTACTCACTAAATACAAACTACCTTTTCAAAAACAAAGCCATCTTTTACACACATTTAGCCACACGATACATGCAAAATGATGGATGAATGCAAAGATGTCCCACTTAATGCTTCGCTCGGATGTCTTCAATCTTGGTTATATTCTTACTTGGTTATAATACTTATCTCTCTATCAAACCCGTTGACCCAAAGATGATTCTGTGTCATGTTGTCTTTAGAATTGATCCATCAAATAGCTTCCAGATGCCCGATTCTTGCTAAATTGGAAGAAAAACTGTTCACAGTTTATCTCACTAGTTTAACATTATGTACCTTACTTTACTATGGATCAAATTACAATATTTTCGTTTATCCAACTTACCCCGAATAAAGTAATACAAGTGCAGTAATCCGTGATAAAATATGGTAAACTGTGACCAAGCCAAGCCATCATAAAGTAGGGCATAACTATTGTAAGACCATCGTAATCTGATTTAAATAATTTAAATAAAGACATTACCTTACCGTCGTTTCACCATAGTGTTATTTTACCCCCAAATTGGCATACTATTTTTATACGCCCGGCTTGAAAAGCGGGCTGTATTATGGTGTCATCTCCGTCCGTCCGGCAGTCCGGCTGTCCGGCGTCCGCTTTCCCTTCCGCTCCATAACTTCTAAAGTTTTGATTCCATCTGCACAATTTTTTCTGAGTATATACCTTATGGGTAGAAGGTGTGTCGCAAACTATTTTTAACATCACTGGTTACATAATATGGGAGTTATATTGGATTATGTAATATTCCCTTCCGCTCCATAACTTCCAAAGTTTTGATTCCATCTGCACAATTTTTTCTGAGTATATACCTTATGGGTGGAAGGTGTGTCGCGAACTATTTTTGACATCATACATTGCGTAATATGGCAGCCATATTGGGTTATGTAATATTTACTTTTTCTCTCCGTAACTTTAACAAATATGATCCGATGTTTTCAAATCTTTCATGTTACATACCATATTAACAGACAGTGTGTAAAAAAATTGTTTATGATATCAACTATTGCAAATTATTGGATTATGTACATTCCCTTTTATTCTTACTTTTATTTTCATGAAAATAACCTTTAAATTATAAAATGGCTTCTACTTTTCCGATTCTCATCAGAAAAGGATTTTTTCAAATTGCAATAATGTTTCTAAATTGATTAAAACTATTCTTAAATCAATTTATAACGTTTTAATCAAATGAAAAATACATAGAAGGATTAAAGTTTTATCTACAGATAAAGAGATAAGTAACCCAGCCTTGTTCTATTTACATACATGCCTCTATTTAAACATACTCTAAAGCTCTAAGTCTCTTATCACTACAAGTGTTGAAGGTTTTATGGTTTATGGTCTACCACATGGCCTAACTGTAGGCTTTGTATTAATGTTTGAGCCATGCCATACTGAACTGTTTTTTTTTTGTAGCCAAATAATATAGAAAAATGATATGAGAAAATTTTTCAAATCTACTTGAATTGGTGTGAGCTGCAAAATTGCCAATTAATTGCATTTGTTTAAGTATGATTAGTAAATTATAAACTACTCTTCTAAAAAATTGAAACATTTTAGTCCAAACTATATTGACAACAAGCAATGTTTAACATCACGATTTAACAGCAGCGAGACCGAGTGCAAATCTTGTTAATAATCTTTGATTCAAATAGCCCATTTTAAATTTGAAACAGATGATTTTAAAGGTTTTAGTGGTAAGATTTCATTTTGTTGACATTACATCACCTTTTACAAAGCTTCAACCTGCTTCCTCTGAATTTTGAAAATTAAATCCAAATAAATATGGAAGGATTTGTTTTGGTATGGCCGCAGTTACTGTGCCTTTCCGGGCGTATTTTGGGTTTCCCGAAACTCTTGTTATCACTCAAGCTGTATGATTGTTTCAGGTCATGCACAGCTATTAATATTTATAAACCCCATTAAAGTGGCATGGGCTGCTAAAATTGAGGAGACCCGGGCTTTTTGCTCGGAGAAAACCGATCTTTTCGGCGAGTACCTTTCAACTCTTCCACTTGCGTCGATTGAATGAAAAATTCCAATTAAATTTGTATTTGGTGTGTGTGTGTGGGGGGGGGGGGGGGGGGGTATTCGAACCTGCGCCGCATAGACGAAAGGCCTGTGTCAGGCTGAAGGGCGATTACTCTAACTGACGGAGTCACCGAGGCCCCTCACAAAAGCTGATAAGCCATGGAAATAAAATTTCAATTCAGATAGAGATTAGTTAGAATTGAAGTATTATAGTACAAATGTATAATCGACATTGCCCCCCCAAAAAAACAAAAAAACATTGACGCTTTTATTTTGAGAACATGAAGACATATCAACCTTTTTTCTCTTAAACGAAAATCAGAGTCTAGCATATATACTAATTGAAACTGAATAAGAGCAGCGATCCCTTGAAGCGCAATTCCTCCACTTATGATTTTATCTCGGATCATTTACAGCCTTAGGAAAATAATAACAGGTATCCCATTGGGAAAGCTATAATATTTCTTTGGAGTAATTTGATGGTTAGTAATAATATAGCAAGATATCCAATAATATATATATATATTTATGAACACTAAAACACACGAACACAGGGTAAATACTCGTCTATTCAATAGCCATAGCTACAAGTTTCTAATTGTGTTAAGGGGTATAAACAAGAGATCAGTTAAACTGATCTAGGCGACCACCATAGAACACTATCAGAAAGTGGGGCTGCTTGTAAACGGATCGCAAATTTGATATGTGAAATTTATTTCTTCGGTTGGTGGCTGGCTGGACAAGAAAAAAGTTTCTTCGGTAGATAGTGGCTGTTATCTGAAAACTCAAAACCATCTTTCTTCAAGGAGGCCGCACATTACCGCTACTTACCGGAGCTACATAGTAGCCTACATGTACATGCACACAGGCCAGTCAGTGATATCGCTTGTTTGAGTCCTGTACACAATTAAAATTTACAAAATCTAAAACGATTGTACACATGTTACTAAGATGCATTTAGTGTTTGTTTACAAATCAAAAGATAATGTATATCTGTCAAAAATAGCCCGTGAAAAGTGAAGAAAAACGTATCACTCGTCTGATGAGTAAAAATTTACACATGACGAAAGTCAGTTTAAAAATTAATGTTAAAAAATGTCCCGATTCGTTCAGAAATTATTAAACTCTGATAAAAATAATCTTCATGCACGATTTGATATAAATATATGATTGAATAAAAACATTTCAGTTACTTTATTGGTAAATAACATTTACAATTGCGAAGTCAGTTGCTGTACATAGCTGCCTGAATGCAAATTCGATCGGCAAAATAGTGATTGTACTTTGCCGTGTATTTCACTTCATTTTGAAATATTCCTTCCTTTCACACTCCGAATAATACAATATGGATCTTCTTAAGTGTCTTAGGGAACACTCTCCTTTAAAAATATTTATTATTGTTACATTTTTGGAAAGAATTTAGGCGTTTAAAATCCCAATTCGAGAAGGCCATTTTACCGACTTCGAACAAGCCGTGGCGGCCGGCAACATGCATAGTAAACTATTTCTTATACTTATAGTCGCCCTTGGAATTCTGAAAGGAGTCGATTTTTATACGTTTTAAAATGACCCGAGGATTGCAATTTCACTCTGGGGTTTATAAAAGCTCCGATAAATGTCTTGTTTTTCACTACCCTGGACTCGGAAATTCCAAAATAACGTCCTCAGTGCCAAAAATAGCTTTAACTGGGTCGTGCTTTTAAAATGCCTGGTAGGGGCCCTGTGATTGACAGCGGGAACTCGCACTAGCAAACTTCACCACCCGATTTTGGCACTTTTTAATCATAGATATTTTTACATATCTCACTCACAGTCAGTATATTGGAGACAAGGAAATACATATTAAGATCTGAAGCTGTAAATATAAGGAATTCCTTTTCTTGTTATATACGTATGCTTGAGGTGTCCGTTCTAACCTAGACAAAGTTGGAAGTTATCAGTGAATTACGCGTCCGTTAAATTAAACCTCTTAACCGTATTCGAAGATTGAAAAAACAAAACACAAAGCAACCAACAGATGCAACATGTGATTATTTTGTTCATTTTCAAAATTAGTTGAAGTTGTAAGAAAAAATAACCATACGGCGTCAGTGGGGTTTTAGCCGACTTTCTGCTGTCGCCATACGATGTCTGCGGTAATGAAGCAGGCTAGCACTCTAACGCCATATGGCGACAGCGGTACCGAATGTGTTAAATGAAAACATCAACGACAAAAAAAATACATCTTGCATAACTTGACCATATGAGGAAGCAATACAAAAAAATTCATCAATTAAAGATCCACCTGGTAGTTTTCTTGATTCCGCGATCACAAACTATGTAGATAGAAATCACAGAAAAAGCTACCCGCCGCCATTTTTAATATGCAAATGAGCAGTGAGTGCATAGTGCGCAACGAGGCCGTAGGGTTAACCTGCGTATAACATTTTACGAACATCCTTTCATTACTTTAGGAGAACAGTGATAAAAAAATTACTAGTGGCCGCCATTTTGAATATGCAAATGAGCAAAAAAGTGCATTGTGCGCAACGAGACCATAGGGCTAACGTGCGTTAATTAGTTTACGAAAATCCTAGACTTTCTTTACTTTAGGAGAAAAGTGACAAAAAAAAGAAAAACAAAATGGTCGCCCAGCGGCCATTTTAATATGCAAATGAGCAAAAAAGTACATAGTACGCAACGAGGCCATAGGGTTAACCTGCATACAAAGTTTTACGAAGATCCTCCCATTACTTTAGGAGAAAAGTGATAAAAAGTAGAAAAACAAAATGGTCGCCTAGCGGCCATTTTGATATGCAAATGAGCAAACGAAATAGATGTTGCACAACTAGACCATAGGAGGAAAGTGCGTGTGAAATTTAAAGAAGATCCGACAAGCACTTCTCTTGGAATCGCGATCACAAAAGAGAAAAGTGATAAAAAATAGAAAATCAAAATGGTCGCCTAGCGGCCATGTTAATATGCAAATGAGCTCAGAAAAATAGATGTTGCACAACTAGACCATATGGGGTATCAACACAAAAACATTTCATCAAGATCGGTCTAGTGGTTTTCTAGATTCCGCGATCACAAACTATGTAGGTAAAAATCGCAAAATGGCCGCCAGCGGCCATTTTATTATGCAAATGAGCAAACAAAATAGATGCTGCACAACTAGACCATAGGGGGAACATGTCTATGAAATTTGATGAAGATCCGACCAGTAGGTCTCTTGAAATCGCGATCACAAGAAAAGTTTACAGACACCGGACGACAGACGACAGACGACGGACGACGGACGACGGACCACGGACAAAATTCGATTTGATAAGACCACCATGAGATCATGGTGGTCTAAAAAGCGGTATATAGACTTTATACCCAGTCATATGTTCTTATAATAAAATAAACACATGCTATTTTATGAGGTTGAAAACCGTGAAAGTCTACGGCAATGACCGATTTATCGGTAACGGTGTCTGTTCATGGCAGGCGATTTTCAACAAAACAATACCATTAACCCATTTCATACTCATTAAATTCAAATACTTAAATAGTAATGAACAGATCAAGACTCCAGTTGAATGTTTTGCTTCCTTGTTTACTTTTTATTTTAATACTTTAAACAGTGGGACATTTTGGAATGATTTGAAAGCTCTTTCGAAATCAAAGGATCTGTCAGTATAAGATCTCGTAAACCCAGTCAAAATCAAACTCAAAAGGGGATTTATTTGAAATGAGAGCCGAATTCGTGACCAAAAATGTGTACGGTTTGTGCTTCATGTCCGAATGTTTGACGGCCCATGGTAGTCTAGAACAACAAAACGGTCCGACATTTTCACTAGTATCTAGTCCATTTAATCTCAATCGTGTTCTCGGGAAGATCCCCTTTAACCATGACTTATATGAACGTCTTAGACCTTAACCAAGCATTCATCGACTCTCCCATTGCTGAATCCCGGGGTAGCCTACATCTGATTGGATTAGATAATCGGATCTTCTGTCTGTTGAGAACAAGAAAGCCACTAAATTTCAATCGAATGACAAAGGGTGCATAGAATAGTGGTTGGTGTACAAATTGGTATAGAAATGAGCCTCACGCCTCTCTCAAAATGACATAAATATGACTGTTTAAAGGCAAAATGACATAAGCGTGTAGAGTTACCGTTTGAAATTAAAGAATTAACATTTCGGACCCCCCTCCTTCCACCACACATTCATGTCTTGTCTATTTACTATGGCATGTATCATCCCTTCAGGACGAACATTTGGATCAAATTTCTTGACCTCCAGCTTGTGTTTGTTAGCCGTGGAATAAATAGTCCGAATTAGCTACGTGGGACTTACAGTAGCTCCGAATTAGATACGTGGGACTCGATACATGGGCTCCGAATTAGAGTTCCTTTGAATGGCGAGGACGTTGACTAGAAAGTCCAGAATTCGACATCGGCTGCATGTTCATCTCACTTCCAATCTTCATAATCTAATACCAAGAAAGGGGACTCATTAAGACCAATGGTCTACACATGGATGAAGATATTGCAGCTTTCTTGCGCAGCAGGGATTTGGCCGAGTGTTATGGGGAAGGTAAATCGTTAACAAACAACACCCTATTAATATATATTTTTATTATATAATTAGTAGTGAGATATTGAGTTATACAGCTCTGATATAAGTGATATCACTTTTACCGATAACATTTATATCATCACTGCCAGTGCCGGAACTATTTTCATTGGAATTCTCATGATGGATTCTTTAATTTGTGAAAATTGCTAAAATTTGTAATCAAGTCTACTTTTATATATTATTGAACACTTCTTAGTATTATAAATTGGGTGTTAAACAATTTTACACAAACTAAACATTTTTTTCGCTTTGGCCTTTCTGTGCTCGCCGGGGTACTATTACTATTAGTATCAACGGACAGTCGTGAGACACGGACAGTCGTGATACACTTTATCCTTTTTCATGTTTAAAATAACCATTTGCCTTTAAATAGGTTGATCCAGAAAAAGAATATAAAAAATTCATGTAGAGTTGGGTTTATTTTGCGTACAAACCGTGTAGTCATGTCCACAGGTTGCATGTGAGCGTCTGTAAAAGTGTCACAAAATAACCGCAATTTTCAATGACTTTTCATTTTCTCATCTTTCACTGTTTTTTTCACAGCTGCAGATTGGTAAATTATTCTTGGGAAATAACAAAACAATAACAGATGTTTGTCACTAATTCAAAACTGTTGACAATTTCTGCCTACATGCCCTCAGTTCGGCAGAAATCGAAAGTTTGGTGACGTTTGCAAAACCTTTCTAGCTCGAGGGAGCACCCATTGTTGCATTTCAGTGGAAAAGTATGGCCAATACTCACATAGAGTGGTATGAAATAATGAGGGATCCCTTTCGCGGAGAAAAATTTATTTGGTTTGTGATCACTTCCTTTTATGGTGTGTTTTGAACTATTTTGACAGAAATTTCAAAACCGTTTGGATAATTTTAAAACTTTAATACTTTTCTAACACTTTTGTCATTTAATGACATCATAATTTCACAATTTTTACTAAACATTCTTCGATCAAAAAAGTGTCTCACGACTGTCCGCCCAAGTCTTGTCAATACTGTGCCAACACACGGTTACTTTCACCAGTCCGTGGTTTATTCCATCAAGTTTTTAAAAATTTTCTTTGTATATTATTAAGACTAAAGGCCTAGTCAATATAAAGTGTATTCATTATTTCCCCTCCGCTTTCCCACATCATTAACCTCTCCTTTTCAACTGGCGTTGTCCCTAACATACTCAAAGCAGCTAAAATTACACCAGTTTACAAATCAGGGGAGACAAACAAATTTAATAACTATCGCCCAATATCAGTCTTACCGAGCTTTAGTAAAATTTTTGAAAAACTTTCCGCTGATATGCTATCAACCTTCTTTAATGAAAATGCTATTATTTCAAACGATCAATTTGGGTTTAGAGCTGGCCATTCCACTGCAGATGCTGCCTATTCACTCTATGACAAGCTAACTACGGCCAAGGAAAATAAAAAGCACAGCATTGTCACCTTCTTAGACTTGTCAAAAGCATTTGATACCGTAAATCACCAAATTTTACTTTCCAAATTAGAGCATTATGGAATTAGAGGTTCATGCAATGATTGGTTCCAGAGTTATTTATCTAATAGAACACAATCTGTTTCCTACAATAACATCCTGTCCTTACCGATGGAAATAAAATACGGTGTACCCCAGGGGTCAATACTGGGACCCATGCTATTCCTGATTTATATAAATGACATCAGCAGGGTGACCAACATCTTGAATATCATCCTGTTTGCCGATGATACCAGTGCTATTTGTTCTCATTCTGATCTAAAGGAGACGCTTAATATAATGACAACTGAATTAGCAAAACTCCACAACTGGTTCGCCTCCAATCGCCTATCTCTGAATATAAGCAAAACCAAATATATGATTATACAGCACAATTCAAGAATTATACCTGATTCAATTCCAGCACTATTTATCTCTAATACACAGGTCGAGCTAGTCCACCACTTCAAATTCTTAGGAATTATTTTTAATGACCGCCTAAACTGGAAGGAACACATTAATTATATAAGTAAAAAAGTTTCAAGAAATATTGGTATTCTTAACCATGTCAGAAGGTCTCTTAACAAAAAAACTCTTTACATTCTCTATTACTCCCTAATTTTTCCCTACTTCTTGTATGGTAATGTATTATGGGGAAATACTTACCAAACTCATCTAAACCACCTCTTCCTGCTACAAAAAAGATCTCTACGTGTCATAACATTTTCCCCAAAACTTGAACACACCAAACCTATCTTTAACAAACTGAAAATTCTGACCATCTTCCAACTGAATATCTATACATCTCTCATCATCATTCACAGATTTCTTTATCAACAAAATCAACTGCCATATTTTCTGCAAAATCACTTCAAGCTTCAAACAGACGTTCATCATTACCAAACTAGAGCAGTTAATCTTAACCTTAATAAGCCCCTAACAAAATCCAATCTTTCCTACTATACACTCTGGTCAAAAGGGCCTCGAGAATGGAACAAACTATCCTCACAGCTAAAATCAATCAAATCGCTGTCTTTATTTAAAAATAAAATCAAATCTTCCATATTAGAATCAGCCCCACTCCCATAGCACCGAGAATAAAACAAAACAAACATAAGCCAACCCCTTTACATAAAATAAACCAAAACTTACACCAGACCATCTTAAATATATAACCAGTGTCCACCTGGGATAGATCAAGCCCCATGGGGCTTTATTCCCGCCAGATTTTTTTTTCCTTATTATTGTTATTTATATACCTTGTTATTCAAATATTCCCAATTATGTATTCTATGCACATGTATATAATGTATTGAGAATTTACTATTCTGGTGAATAAATTAAATCAATCAAAATCAATAGTGTGCACGGTTTTGAATAAAAATTACCAGCCGGCTACACCAAGTGAAAGCATTTTTGGTTAAAAAGTGGCTCACGACTGTCCGGCGATGCTAGTATTACTTAGGCCTGGGCCAGCAAGATTCGCTAAATTATATGAAAACGTGTTGTAAGGCTACCCCACTTTATAGGGCCTAATGCAAAACAATGTGGTACACCTGGAACATTGAAACTGATTATTTTCAAGAATATAGAAAATGTATCGAGAACCGACGCAAATCATTGCAACCGAAGACAGTGGGATGTGGTCTGAGTGCCGCCTGATCGTCACGCTCGCTCTGGGCGAAAATGCCAGTGTGAAAGAAGCGACTCGATTGATTCTGGTAACGAGAAATTCAAGATCTAATTTATCCTAGCACATTTCAACACACTTAATCTAGTAAATCTTCATTTTAAAATAACAAGACTTCGCCACTTAAAGGTTTAATTAGAAACTGAAGTGTAGGAAATGTCCAACTTCACCGTCGATGACAGCGAACCTCGATGTTTGTTGTCGCACGTGCACTGTGTGTCCTTCCGCACAGGCAAACGCAGGTTGTTCTCACGAAATAAGTATTTTGTTCTAACTGTAACTTGTTTCATTAATTACATGTATGAATTGCAACATGAACATAAGAATTTTCGATGCAAATTTATATGTTTTTGTTGTGTTGAACCCCCAAACAACGCGCTATTTTTTCCTACGCCGTACAGGCCTATGAGTGATGTGTCATTTTCTAGGTCAAGTGACGACCGCGAATCATTCAGTTTGTCGAGAAAACACACGAAAATCTCACTAATAATTATATAATAAATAGAATATTTGATGTATTATCGGTAAATATCATTTATATTACATCTCGTGGATTAAAAAATCTTGTATTTTCACTCTTGGCTTCGCCAATCGTGAAAATACATATTTTTTAATCCACTCGATGAAATATAAATGGTATTTACCGATAAACAACAAATATCCTCTATATATGTAATATCACAATTTCCTGACAGAATTTCTAGCACGAAAGAAATTTTTGAAAAGTGTATAAGACCCTGTATTGACCTGAGTGACGCTGCTTTTACTTTTATTTATTCATTTTTGGTGAATGAAATCTTACGGCTAGACAAATTGTTTTATAGCAATGAAGGTTATAAACCACTTGAACCTTACAAAGTGTTTCCCGGTGACCGTTCTTCGACGGTAAGGCCGGTATGTACTGGGAGTTTTGCTGCGACCAGACTGTATTCGACTCGAATCAGGTTCAGTCAGCTTGAGTCAAAGACCGTTATACATGTAACCGTATTTGACTAGCGCATTTCAATGATGAACACAAGTCACGGGGTAAAGTTCGAGTTGCCCTTTATTAGTGGAACCAGATTTGGCGCCAATTTAAGCACCACAAGAGACACCCTGCAATAGGTAAAAAATACAACTTTGTACATTAATATGATCGAAATAAAGCATGAATGAAATATGGGTATAACTCGAAAAGTTATAACACGAATAATCTAATAAACATCCATACCCTGTGGGTGGCACCGGGGTGTATTTACTCCACTAGAAAGTCAACACGATCCAGACCTGTGTATTGAAGCCATAGCGTTAGACACCAAGATAATTAATCCGCACATACTCACGCACACACATACGTGTTAAAGGTACCAAACGAGGACCTCTGTAGGAGACTATCCAAATGGGGACATCGCGGAAAATGCTTCCAGTTAACTATTACTTCGTAGATTATACCTTATCGACCTGGTAAACACAGTTATGAAAGTTAAATTGTTTCCAATCAAAATTTGCCTAATATGACTGCTGGCAGCCAAAGCGGGGACACACAGGAGTGCCCCCGTTTAGGTATCATTCTTCAATACAAAGAATACACTGATAGTGCCTATGTCTCCAATAGAAGGTATAAAACAGTGCCCCGTTCAGACATAAAGCACACACATATATCTATAGGTCCCAGATAAAACATGCCTGTTTATGTATTATTCAGCTAGAAATATGTCTCTGCAGAATGTGTAGGAATGGTATCCCAGTTTAAATGTCAATTCCCTATATAATGTGTAAGAATTGTGTCCCCGTTTAGATGTCAATTCCCAATAGAAGGTGTAAGAATGGTGTCCTCGTTTAGACGTCAATTCCCAATAGAAGGCGTAAGAATGGTGTCCCCGTTTAGACGTCAATTCCCAATAGAAGGCGTAAGAATGGTGTCCCCGTTTAGATGTCAATTCCCAATAGAAGGTGTAAGAATGGTGTCCCCGTTTAGACGTCAATTCCCTATATAATGTGTAAGAATGGTGTCCCCGTTTAGATGTCAATTCCCAATAGAAGGTGTAAGAATGGTGTCCCCGTTGAGACGTCAATTCCCAATAGAAGGTGTAAGAATGGTGTCCTCGTTTAGACGTCAATTCCCTATATAATGTGTAAGAATGGTGTCCCCGTTTAGATGTCAATTCCCAATAGAATGTGTAGGAATGGTGTCCCCGTTTAGACGTCAATTCCCAATAGAAGGCGTAAGAATGGTGTCCCCGTTTAGACGTCAATTCCCAATAGAAGGTGTAAGAATGGTGTCCTCGTTTAGACGTCAATTCCCTATATAATGTGTAAGAATGGTGTCCCCGTTTAGACGTCAATTCCCAATAGAAGGTGTAAGAATGGTGTCCCCGTTTAGACGTCAATTCCCAATAGAATATGTAGGAATGGTGTCCCCGTTTAAATGTCAATTCCCAATAGAATGTGTAAGAATGGTGTCCCCGTTTAGATGTCAATTCCCAATAGAATGTGTAGGAATGGTGTCCCCGTTTAGACGCCAATTCCCAATAGAAGGTGTAAGAATGGTGTCCTCGTTTAGACACCAATTCCCAATATAATATGTAGGAATGGTGTCCCCGTTTAAATGTCAATTCCCAATAGAAGGTGTAAGAATGGTGTCCCCGTTTAGATGTCAATTCCCAATAGAAGGTGTAGGAATGGTGTCCCCGTTTAGATGTCAATTCCCAATAGAAGGTGTAAGAATGGTGTCCCCGTTTAGATGCCAATTCCCTATATAATGTGTAAGAATGGTGTCCCCGTTTAGACGTCAATTCCCAATAGAATATGTAGGAATGGTGTCCCCGTTAAAATGTCAATTCCCAATAGAATGTGTAAGAATGGTGTCCCCGTTTAGATGTCAATTCCCAATAGAATGTGTAGGAATGGTGTCCCCGTTTAGATGTCAATTCCCAATAGAAGGTGTAAGAATGGTGTCCCCGTTTAGACGTCAATGCCCTATAGAATATGTAGGAATGGTGTCCCCGTTTAGACATCAATTCCCAATAGAAGGTGTAAGAATGGTGTCCCCGTTTAGATGTCAATTCCCAATAGAAGGCGTAAGAATGGTGTCCCCGTTAAGATGTCAATTCCCAATAGAAGGTGTAGGAATGGTGTCCCCGTTTAGACGTCAATTCCCAATAGAAGGTGTAAGAATGGTGTCCCCGTTTAGATGTCAATTCCCAATAGAAGGTGTAGGAATGGTGTCCCCGTTTAGACGTCAATTCCCAATAGAAGGTGTAAGAATGGTGTCCCCGTTTAGACGTCAATTCCCAATAGAATGTGTAGGAATGGTGTCCCCGTTTAGATGTCAATTCAATAAACAGAACACACATATGTCCCCGATAGAACGTATACGAGCCTTGCGTCCGTTTAGTTGTCGTTCTACTTCAACATCAGCCCCGTTATCGATATATGTCGCCATTACCAATATTGGCGTTACACTAAATGCCCTAAAGCGTCGTTGCCAGTTAAAATGCGTAGGAAATATGACCTTTTCTCGTTGGAAAATGTTTTGCGAAGGAACTAACCAGTCAGAAATCGGAATGCGTGTGCTGATTTTTATCGATTTCTGATTCGTCTTCTCAAATATACGAATTTCAGTTATCACTCACTCTGAAGTTTGCCCAAAGAGGCCAGAGATTAGACCAAGTCGTTCAGTGAACTACTGCCTTACCATATAAGCATTATCAAGTGTTACTGTTTTTTTTAAAGTTCGCCAACATTTTAAAATGTTCCATATGTAGCGCAGCGTTAAATAAGTAGTGAGCGCTTTTGGGTTTAAATAATTTCAAAGTGCGCCCAGAACCAACGAATGGATAAATGCCTCCCTCTGACACAAATCTCAGTTTTCTGTACCAATATCGCAAATATCGCAAATATCAACCTTGAACAATCTTCTCGTGATATTTTCTATACTAACACCAGCTAAGAAATGTTAGTGCTGGTGGGTGAAGTAAATACCGACACAGCTGTGATATTGTATCAAACACATTGTTAAAATTTATTCAAAGATTAATCAAAGAAAACCGTAACTATGTCTTTGCATGCATCTTTCAGCTTAAGAGATAAACTTTCTGTAACAGAAATTATAATGGGATTGTCCAAAACATGTTTTTGTCTTTAATTAAACGATTTAATCTAATCGATTAATATATCTAATCCAATATATATATCCTCATCAGGGGGATTTTCCTCATTCCTTTTTCTCTATCAGGTAATATATATAGTTCTCTAAAGGGTAAATGGAGAGACAAAAAAAGTGATGGTCAATGATTGTAAGGGAACATGATCTTAACGCCACAAAATCCAATAGATAGCGTTATTAATGGCTTGATATAATCATAAAAAAGTTGGTAACAACAAAGTTGAGTAAATGTCAAGCGGTGCACTTTAACTTCACACGAAATGTGTGTTTTGGACTACCATTTTAGCAAATGATTAAAAGAATGGCAGTCTTTTTGGCTTAATGGTGAATTATGAAGGGCTTGAAGCGAACGGAATTTTCCTGGACCTAAATGGGAGACTTTCACATTTAGACACAAACATCGATAAATCTCTAAAGAATAAATGATAGGCAAACAAGTGACACAATAAAGGCCACCAATGCAAGGAAACATAATAAATTTGATAGCGTTATTAATGTTTTGATATGATGACAAACAAGTTAGAAACTACAAAGTTGAGTAAATGTTTAGGAGCACAAAATGTGTGTTTAATCCACCATGTTTGTTGTGGCTTAGAGCATCAAAATCCTTGTTTGGGCTTTCTAACGCGGGTTTTGTTGCGAACAAAGTCTTTGATATTCTTCCATGTCCTGTTGATAAGGATGGGCTCTTTAGAACAACAATCCATAACCTCCTTTTTCACAGGAACTTTCTTGAGCAGTATATGCTTCTCGAAGTGTCTCAGCACAGCGGCTTTCTCACTTTCTGTCCACGGCCGTTTCTTCGTAGAGTGACCTAGGGCAAAGGTGAAAACACCACTAAACACTATGTCTAATAAAAATATATTATATTATGTCTTTAATAAAACCCAGAGAAAAAAACGAAGAAAGTTTGTTTGTCTTTAATAAGCGAAATGAAAAAAAAAATACCTGAAACACCTAGAGCAGCACCGTTGTCCGTTTTTGAAGTGAAATCTGTAATTATATAAACCAAATTTTGGATTGATAGAATGCTTCTCATGAGGTGACCTCCAGATTTGAGTAATTATGTATATAAACAGTTTTGAGTTGAATGCAATGGTGGGCAAATGCATTAAGACTAGACTTTTCACCACACTGATGTAATTTTTATTATTATTTATCAAAAAGAGTTTCAGAAATATTTTATAAAGCAGGAGGAAATGTTCTGTACGTTTTTGTCTTGAGTGGCATCTGTAATTGAGCAATGCAATTAAGATGATAGACTGATGCTTTTCACCATGTTTCACTTACATGCAATAGTTTTGACGAGGGTAAGTTGAAAGAAACTTTTATTCTTTAAGCCCATCCCACTTATATCCGACCCCTTGTGCCAGTTATTTACTATTAAACTGATTTCCCTTTTGATGATTGTGTAACTCGAACATCAACGCCCTTCTCCAGCAAATTGATAAGCTAAAGAAATACTATAAGCCCAATCGATATTTTCCAAAGCTTAGTGAACGAAGTTTTTAAACCATGATCATTAACGTGAACATATTAGCTGATCATGTTACCTATACTCTCTTCCATTTCTTCTTCGATGTCACTTTCACACTCGTCCATCTGCACATCAAGATCTGGGAATGGATCAATAAAAAAATAATACTGAAAACGTGCATAGCATTTTATCAGTGATAGTAGTGATTGATGATATAGATTTGTCCCGAATTTTTATGCCTCACCCAAACTCATTTCACTTACAATTTAGAGTAGCCAAGATTAGCAGTAAAATGGCCAAAACATTGAAAATCAGAAATTTGCCCTTTTAGTTAATCTTAACTAAGTACTATTAATTGATAATTAATTGATAGTCTCACCCTCATCTACGTCAACGGTGATTTCATCTAGAGATTTTCCATGATTTTTGGAAAACTGTCCATTTTCTAAAGAAAGTAACAGTTTGGAGATTTTGGCGACTTGCAGGGTCTCTTCAGGAAGTCGATAATATTCCCGATGAACTCGGATGTCATGGCCCATAAAGTTGGCTAAAATATCCAACTCGTTATCACGAAGGTTAAGTACTTGCGACAGAGTAGCAATCTGTTTTCTGAGTTTTGTAGACCGCAACAGTTGAGGGTATTTGGCCCCACACATTTCACTGGCATCTCTCAAAGTGTCACATCCTCTAATGTGACCCAACGATCCGTAATAACATCTTGGAAAAAGGAACGGGTTTTCAGGATGGACACCAACTTTTTCTCTATTAGCCAGTAAGAGGTCAATCCACCGTCGCATTTCTTCAGTGAGGAGCATTGGAACCGTCCTTCCGCGTTTGCCAACTAGTTCCAATCTGTGAAAACTTTCACATAATTTCTGCTCAAGAGGAGACAGAATTTCCTGTAGATCTTCCTGCATAGCACTATGCTCTTTTTTGTAGTCTTCAATTTTTGCTTTAGATATCTCCCCCTGGCGTCGTCTATTAAACTGCATTATCTGCGTCAAACTCGCTTCATTCAAATCCCGCCAAGCTTCAGTATCAGTTCCATTAACAGAAAGCTTATTGAATGCATCGGTTGCCACTTTTTTTAAGTGCAATGTAAGTAACTTGACATCATTCACCAAAGGGATGAACTTGACTTTGTTTCTGTGTGCCTCACTCAAAGTTCGCAGGGCGTGTGTTGACACCTCTTCTGTCCAGCTCATTTCGCATAGTAGAAAAAAATTTCTGGCTTTCTCTACCAAACCAGCGTCTTGTTGTTCAAGGCCATTTCTCTCTAAGAGCCTTGCACACTTCTTGATAGAGTGGCCAATTTTAAGAGCAAGTGATGGAGTTCTGAAGATATGAGTTGATTGGTCGAAACCCGCTACAATCCGTGCAGCTTCAACCACTTTCTGGAAAAGCAAGGGATCAATAAAAACTTTTAGGTCTAATTCAGGTGTTTGAGCCTCGTTTCTTAACTCCAAAAGCAGCCTGGCCACTTCTCTTAATGTGTTGCGGATATAAGAAAATTGTTCTTTGTCATGCCCATTCTTCAAGAACAATTTTTCTCCCAACTGCAAGATCAGGGGATCACCTTTTACTATACGACCTATGTCATCGGATTTCATTGTGTCCAACACGGAACGAAGGCCAATGCTGTTGCCCCTCGGTACTGGCAAAAGAAGCCTACATCGCTGAACCACTCTTGCGTTCTTTACTTTATCTTCTGGTGCGAGACGACATCGCCTTATGTGTTTCCAGAGATCATGAGACACATAGTACCCCAGGCAATGTTCACAAGGCACATAGCTATCTGAAGTGGTATATCCGTCTGGCCTGTAAACAACAATTAGATCGCCGTATTGGTTCCGCAAAACTTCGGTATTGTGTTTATGATTGCCCAGGTTTCTGAGTTTCATCATCATGGTTTTTCTTTCCGCTACGTTTTCTAGTAAGCTGTACTGTATAACTTCTTTTTCGTCTTTATGAACTGTCGGTAGATGTCTGGATAGCTTACTCTGCCCTGCACCACAATAAAGACAATAGGATATCTTGTCGTATTTCCTGCCATTGTTATTATTTGTTTGTAGTACTTGTATTTTGGCATAATCAGTCGAAGAAGTTACAGTTTCCTGTTGGATGTCATTTGCCGGTTTAATAATTAGTGGAGGATAAACGTCTGACCCAGGTGATGAACAATCCGATTCTGATACAACTTCACTTTCAGGGTTGTATTCACTGTCTGATGCATATACTACTTCTTCTTCATCCTGCTCCTCACTTAGAGGTGACGTTACACTTATTCCTGCCCTGGGTCTTAAACCCTACAAAATATGTAAGTCAATAGTTACAGCGGTTTCACAATAGGAATGCAGATCAGATTTACTTCTCCATCTCGTCCATCAGATGACAATTACAGAGGGTGACATTACACACGGCCTCAGTATGTGTTTAAAAAGGCCCACAGATATTAAAATGAAGAGAGTTTGAAACCTGAACAACATTTACTTACGTTGAATGATAAAGGCTTTGAGCTCTGGGGTTCGTTCTCAAGTAGGCCCGGAAAAAGAGATGTGTTGTTTGTTGGTTGGATAAGTGACAAGTTCTCAAAGCTTCCAATTATGCCCTGGTTTTCCTTTGAAGAGGACAGAACTATATGTTCTTCTTCCATTAAGCCACAGCCAGAGAGAAGGGTGGGGTCATGAGAAGTTTTTAATGCACCGGTGACAGCTTTCCTCTGGACTGGCCTGATTTCATTTTCTAGGAGAGAGATACAAAACATTTCATTGATTTGTGATATATCGTTTGCTATTGTTAACACTACTTTAGTGAAACCAGTTTTGTACTCACCCCTCATAAAGCACAAACACACCTAACAACATAATATTTATAATCTTTGAAGTATTCTGTACGTAATCATTGTCTCCTTTAAATAATTTTACACCTATACTACTAAAAAAAAAACATTGTTTACAGGGCTTTTTTTAAACTTGTTCTCACCAGAGTGATTTTCTTGCTGAATAATTGTTTTTGTAGCAGTTATTAGTTTGATGGGATAATCAGACTTTCTTGACAGCATCCCATCCACTTTATCTACTGATAAGACATTGGCATCATCCAATCTAGGGTTGTTCACAGGAGGGTCTGGTTGTTCGTTGTTCAGTTGAAGTAGATTGGTTGCACTGGTCGAGGGGGGTGCTGTTGGGAAGGGGGAAATCCACGTTTCCTGATATGGGGCCTCGGGGGTTTTGATTCTATTCTGGGCTTCTCGTGAAGATGACTGTGCTTCATGGGTTTCGTCCGTTTCACCACAGACTACTGGCAGGATGGGGCCATAGGAAGCTATAACAGGGGCCAGAATAGCTCCATTTTCTAAGGAGAGAAAAAGAGACAGGCAATAGTTTCTTCGGTATGTTCTACTTAATATTCCACTTAAATAAAGAATTATTATTGCATTTGGGAAAAACTCACTCAACGCATTGTTGTTTATTCGCTTCCAGCAGGTATGTGTGCATGTACTAACTCTCTACGGTGTAGAAGGTTTGGCTATATTCTTATTATATGAACTGTGCTAGTTTTATTTTCTGATAGAAAACTACAAAGTTTGCTTGCTTTTTTTTAATTTGAAGGACCCATCGCATAATACTAGAATATTGGCTTAGTTTTGGACAGGGCATTTAGAGTTACACAGACATATCTATGAGAAACTTTAAACCATGTAAGTTTGCATTACTTATGAATGTATGATTGATTGATTGATTGATTGTTTGGTATTTTACGCCGCGCTCAAGATTATTTCAGTTATATGGTGTCGTTGGCAGTTTTATTGTGGAAGGAAACCGGGCTCTGTGCCAGGAGGAAACCCAAGACCTTCCACTGGTAACTGGCAACCATCCCACATAGGTCGTTCGAGTGAAAACCCAGTCAGAAAATTTTCCAATTTTTGGACTGAGTGGAATTCGAGCACGCGACCCATTGGTGGAAGGCTGTTCGGATTGATCGTCCAACGCTCTATCTACTGAGCCACGGAGGCCCCTATGAATGTATGATACTATACAAGTATTTGTTTCTTTTAAAGGATTTTACACCTATCTTACTAAAAAAAACATCATTTACAGATTTTCTTTTGTACTTGTTCTCACCAGAGTCAGGGTTGTTCACAGGAGGGTCTGATTGTTCGTTGTTCAGTTGAAGTAGATTGGTTGCACTGGTTGAGGGGGGTGCTGTTGGGAAGGGGGAAATCCACGTTTCCTGACATGGGGCCTCGGGGGTTTTGATTCTATTCTGGGCTTCTCGTGAAGATGACTGTGCTTCATTTGTTTCGTCCGTTTCATCACAAACTACTGTTAGGATGGGGCCATAGGAAGTTATAATAGGGGCCAGAATAGCTCCATTTTCTAAGGAGAGAAAAATAGACACGCAATAGTTTCTTCGGTATGTTCTACTTAAAAATCCACTTAAATAAAGAATTATTATTGCATTTGGGAAAAACTCACTCAACGCATTGTTGTTTATTCGCTTCCAGCAGGTATTTGTGCATGTACTAACTCTCTACGGTGTAAAAGGTTTGGCTATATTCTTATTATATGAACTGTGCTAGTTTTATTTTCTGATAGAAAACTACAAAGTTTGCTTGCTTTGCGTTATTTTTTTTTAATTTGAAGGACCCATCGCATAATACTAGAATATTGGCTTAGTTTTGGACAGGACATTTAGAGTTACACAGACATATCTATGGGAAACTTTAAACCATGTAAGTTTGCATTACTTATGAATGTATGATTGATAGTTTGGTATTTTACTAAAAAAACATCATTTACAGATTTTCTTTTGTACTTGTACTCACCAGAGTCAGGGTTGTCCACAGGAGGGTCTGATTGTTCGTTGTTCAGTTGAAGTAGATTGGTTGCACTGGTTGAGGGGGGTGCTGTTGGGAAGGGGGAAATCCACGTTT
This sequence comes from Lepidochitona cinerea, assembly GCA_963971465.1. Lineage (NCBI taxonomy): Eukaryota > Metazoa > Mollusca > Polyplacophora > Chitonida > Tonicellidae > Lepidochitona > Lepidochitona cinerea. The sequence goes on along the minus strand of OZ020560.1, from coordinate 9,358,710 downwards.
CCTGATATGGGGCCTCGGGGGTTTTGATTCTATTCTGGGCTTCTCGTGAAGATGACTGTGCTTCATTTGCTTCGTCTGTTACGTTACAGTCTGGTGTCGAGGTTTGGCCATGGGAACTTGCAACAGCAACAGCTTCATTTTCTAAGATTAGAAACAATATTAGACTACTTTATTGATAGATATGTTTTGTTTAAATATGTATATTTATAGCAAATGATAAATCAAATTAAACGACCAGTCTTTCCTTAATTTTCAATTCAGTTTGAATCGCTTATTTCGTAAATAACCTTAAATTTATCAAAGCACTGCTTGTATGGAAAAATGTTTATTATGGACTTTCATTTAAACCCTAAACAAATGAACTTGTTAATGAGAAAAAACAAGAATAAGAAAATGTAGAACATTAATTGATTTACACAAAAGTATGTGTTATGCAAACTTTCTTAAAAAATCGAATAACTTTAAACAAAATCGAAGAATATGAGTCAACACCATTATGCTGAGAAAAAACAAAACAAAAACACGTAATTCTGAAATAGGAAAAAATTGATTAAAAATATACGGTATACCTCTGCCAAACTTGAATATTTTCTGGAAAATTAACACTCATATAAAAGGACTTAGGTCGCAATTATGGAAATAATAACTTTTTCTTAGTAGGCCTACCGAATAAAAGCTAAGCTTTGGAGAACATCGTGAAAAGAACGTCTTAAAAGATACAGAAAAGGCAGTTACCCAAATAATACAACAATAATAGCTGTAAGAATATTATTACGAAGAATAACTTCTTCCTTCTTCTCGAGGGTGTTCTCAATATCTTGTAAGAACAATCAGATAAGTTCTTACCTTATTTAGGCCACAAAATGACAGGTCTTCAAGCGCAATTAGTCCATCTGCAGCAGCCCTATAATAATCCAAAATGACTTTGCAAGTATAAGTTGAAACACCACAAAAGTATATTGTATACACAAGGAGACGAGTGCAGGGAGAACTGCTATAGTATTTAGTTCATACGTTTTTCAAAGTAATTTAAAAAGATTACCTTTTTTGTGCCCTGGCAGATGCTATCTGGAAAAAAAAGAATCCAATTAAATGTAACTCTATTTCAGGAAAAGAAACCGTAGAAGTAAGGATTAGGGAATGATATTGTCGTATAATATATCGTCAACCAATGGAAATGTTTCTTATCTGTAGATAACAGTTTGTTTTATCAATTGTGTATAAATATGTATAACTTTCAAACAGCTACAAACCTTAGAGCGCCATGGATATGTTGATCTCTGTCCGCCATAAGAATAACGCAACTCCTCTCCAACGTCAATTTCCCTCAGGGCAAAAAAACCAATCCTTGGATTCTCTTCGTCTACAAACACCTTAGCCACACAATTCGGTCTGTCGAAATCGTCGTTAAGGAGGCGCCCAAGTGATCCATCATCGTAAGATGCGTCGATCCTTCATGTAAATCAAACAGGTTTATTAAGAGGGCTTTATTGGAAGGTTTATCGAAAGTCTGATTATTTTCCTCTGAAAAAACCGTTTCGCTCCTGAGATGGAAACCCGTGAAAAAGGCATGTGTGGTCGAGTATGTTCTCGAACAACTGTTTGCATAAGAATAAGAGAATAAGGCATAGGGAACTTTTTAAGATGAATGGCTTTGGTTTCGCGATATAAAGGCCAAAGGTATATGGCTGTGTTACTAACTATTAAAACCTTCATTAACCGAACACCTTATAAACCGTGATCGTATAATGTTATAGTCCCTAATCAATAAAAACTCTATTTTTATGTAAACCCGAAGAAATAAGCTCACCAATATGTTTTCCCACCATGTGTGTATTCAAACACAAAAGTATCATCCTCCGCCGAAGGTTCTTCCATACAAATGTTACCCTCATATGGCAACAAAAAGTCCCCCTTTGTAAAAGTCCTGTTGGCAAAGACACCAAGACCTGAAAGAATCACATGTATTTGTACGCGTTTATTTATAAGGTGGATAGTATAAAACCATGGAGGAAGTTGTCATGTTTAATATAATTATTTTTCTACATCTGGCCTAAATCTCGCCATTAGGGTTAGTTACTTTGGGTTTGTGGTTGCTGATAGAAATTATCAAGAAAACACCGCGATGAAAGTGAAATGATATTTGATATTAGGCAACTGAGACTAGGCAAAACAGCAGCCTATTCAACACTTGTTTGAAGGTTGTAAATATTATAATATCCCTTGAAACAGCGAAGGGGTCTGGTGTTCCTAATTCTGACCATTTATCCAGTGTTCAGGACTTGGAACATGAGAACCCTACAAACACCCTGCGGTTGAACAATGAACCGATTGTCAGTAAAGTAGATTGATTGTTTGGTGTTTTACGCTGCGCTCAAGATTATTTCACTTATATGGCGGCGTTGCCAGTTTTATTGTGGGAGGAAACCGGGTTCAATGCCCAGAGGAAGCCCATGACCTTACGTTGGTAACTGGCAACTATCCCACATAGGTCGTTCGAGTGAAAACCGAGTCAGAACATTTTCCATTGTTTTTTGGACTGAGTGGGATTCGAACCCGCGCCTCATTACGGTAGGCTGTTCGGATTGAGCGTAAAGTATGCTCTGGCAAAAAAAGTATCGTGTCAACTTTAAAAATATAAAATTATCACTTATTCAAAAGTTAAGAAAAAGTTGATAGCTTTGAAGTGATATTACATATATAGGCCTAGCATCCTTACCAACATTATTGTTGACGATATATATGTTGAAATCCTCCTTCTGCCAGGTGATGTTTGGCTTAGTCCGCCTTGATCTCCTCATCCTTGTTGCATGAGACCAGTCTTTATCGTAAAACATATCAAATCAAATGGCTGATGCATAATTCCACTGTAACTTATCTGATAGGCCTATTGTATTCAGCCTCATCTCCAAACACAAAACGGATGGTTGCCAGTTACCAACGGAAGGTCGTGGGTTTCCTCCGTGCATAGAGCCCTGTTTCCTCCCACAATAAAACTGGCAACGCCGTCATATAAGTGAAATAATCTTGAGCGCGGCGTAAAACACCAAAACAATCAATCAATCAACCAAACACAAAAGAGTCACAATCGTGGAAATATAGCCCAGTGTGCACATTCATTGTTCAACAATGTTCTTAATTGGAAACGATACAATTTACGTTTTAAGTATCAAGTCTGTAGTAGGCTACATGTAATTGTTGCCAAGAGCCCAATTAGTAACAAAAGTAAAAGTTGACACTATTTATAGTCTGTCCAGTGTATCTCACTGATAATCGTTCAAAATCATCCTCAAGCATTTAAATCGGCCTCCAAAAACCTGTGTAAATCTTGATTCGACCCCAGAGTGACTAAATATGACTTATTTGTTGCGATAACAAAATTGCCGTGGGCCAAATTTCATTAAAATCCTCACATAGGTTTTCCTATATACGAATTAAGTTTGAACTTGCGAATCGCCAAATATTCGATTTAGTTTTTAAAAAACGGTCTCAGTCTACAACCAGACTAGCTTGATAGGCTGTATGCGATTCGCCTAACATCAGAGACTAAACGAGGACTTGCCTATATCAAAATTTGTTTATTGAAACTCATTTATTTAAAGGCACACTTTCCGCGAAAATCAGGAATATTTTTCCCAGACAATATAAGTTAGGAACTTTCTGCTTTTACCAAAATTTAAAAGTTTGGACGTCACTTTGTATTTTTAATTTGAATTTGAAAATTTGAATTGTTAGGTGTCTGTAACGTAAACAAACCAAACTGCTCGCAGGGGCGATTTTATGTTTCAGTCGAGTGAGTGAACTAACGGCACAGTGTAATTTTACGTAGGCCTATTTATCTGAGAAATACAGACTGACGATCGGTTAACATCGACTGGAAAAGCCTGCTGATAATTGTTTGAGTGTAAACCACAGATAAAAAGGCCTGAAATGAGGGTAATCCAACACGAAAGTTGACCGACAATGATCGTTGTTGTTGTAATCAGGCTTCGATTCTTCGTTTGTTTTTCGCCCCATTTCTACATTCTAAAGCTAACTAGACATGTTTTATGTGTCCTATGTTTAAGTTTAGTGGTATTAGTCGTAGTTAGCTCATGTAAATTGGTTTTCTTAGCAAATTTAAACAGGCTACGGCGGCAAGTGGGCCATTAAGAATTTGATGCTTTTTCTGAATAAAATATGGTGCTATCTGCAGATTTTGACGACAACTGTTTGACCACAGACTTTTAGGATTTGAGCTCGAGGCCCGTGGCCCTTCTAGCTTTAAAGATTATTCTTTTATAATATCCCCGTGCCGGTGCTTTTTTACTTTTTAAAATATAATATTCAATTTGATAGTAGTTCTACTTTCTATTAATTCACGCACAAGTTATGTGCTGCTTACTGGTTGAATTTCCCTAGATCCTTCATTTAGATAAAGAAATTCAAATCAGTCAACAAAATCAAAATCATCTTCTGATATTCAACTTTGTGCAAGCGTTGATTTAATGATAATTAATATAAATATAATGAGGACTTTTTTCCAAACAAGTATACAAATTAGATTTTCGTTAATGATCAGCTTTGTGTTTTCTCCCAATATAAATGATTTGATTTAGAACGTCAAATGTCCGTAGGAATAATAGGAATTTATGAAGAAAGTCACAATTTTGGCAACTCTTGCCACCTTATACAAATTGTATCTAAATGAAAAAGAAATCTTTCATTAAAATATTCATTTTAATTCCAACCTCAGACCTCTATTTTGTATTACTGGCTAGATGTAGGGGGAGACATAAATAGCTATTTTTAGCCTATCAAATAAATACACACCGGTATTTCGGGGACGTTGACACACGTATCTACGAGAACCGTGCCAATCGGGGACCGTCATATAAATTTTTGCATTTGCTTTGGGGACACTTGTGTTGTTGAATGTTATTTCTAAATGGAATAATGACATTTTTAATGTGCATGTATACATCGTTTACAAACAGCATCATGTAGGCTGCCCATTTGGTAGAAAAACATATCAAATTAAAAGTAACAAGGTTCTGTATATATGTTTAACATTTTCGCCTAGCTGAAATGTTAAACCTATACTATATCATATGAAACCTCGACAAAGATAAATACGGCTCAAATCGAAAGAAAACTTCTGTTTTTTTGTGCTTTCACACTTACTGAATGATGGAATTGGCGGACAAATAAATGCATTCTGATGTCAATTCATTTACACCAAATAATCAGTAAAAAATCTACCCTTACCGAGATAGGAGATCAACAAGTCGCCATCTTTGATTTGGTATGAACCAATAATTAGGAACCGGGGACATGGAGACACTCAGTCAGTGATGGACCACGGAGACTGCCACACTGGAATCTTACCGCTCATATGAACTAGTACTGATTAAATGGGGACTATCATCAGGTCGATTAAAAATCGTCACTAGAGTATGAATTGGACTATCAAAAACAATTTTTGACTTTAAAACAACCGGGGACGTCCCCGGTTGCAGGTGGGTCCCCGGATAAAAGGTGTGTATTCACCCCAATGTCCCCATTTGACACCTTTCACAAATGCACACAAACATTCGCACATTTACACACTCGCACATTTACCCCAAATATACTAGACATGGTATGCAAGCTGATTGATACCAAATAATCTATATAGGCTATAGTTACTGTATAATTAGTTGTAAAGTTCAAAGGCAATTATAGAATGAATGATCTGTAGAGAATGAAGTCAGAACATGAAATCAGAATGTATAAAGTAAATTGTAATATCTGTACCTTGTTCTCGTCCAATGTCCAGTTGAATTGTTCAGTTGGATAGGGGCACAGGCATCAAGAAAATGTTGAGAGTGAAGGCTTGGTAAAAGTTGTGCAAAATGTTAGTTTAGTACAGTGCTAATATTCAGCCAATCAGAAGCTGACAAGTAGTGGTCAAGTTGACCATGGACTAGTCCACACCCCAAAATAGGTAATACAGCATACAAACTCCTATACTACAGGAATACTAAAGGAACCACATATAAATATAATAAGAGATGGTCAAGCTGACCTAAAAGCATGTCACATCAATCGAGATCTCGTGCCATTCTACGAGATCTTCAACACGAGACATGGCTCGAGAGCCGTCGCACTCCATTTTCGCGCATAGTGAACTGTAAGAATCTTACTGAGAATTTATAATGTGTATGATATTTAATTCTCTGTTCTATACTGTTCCCAAACATGTAACCCTACAATAATAACCTGTATCGCAAGGCCTTTGGGCAGAAATACTTGTTATAAATCAAAAATATAATCGGCACTACATCAGCTCATATATACTGTAACGGTCAAATTTGATGTTGTCGCGTTTTCTTTAACGAGTTGTCATAACTAAAGGGAAGTAACACCATGACGTGGGTAGGTGGCGCAGCGCTCTCAATCGAGCATGGTGCGTTTAAGCAAAAGCACTAAATACAAAATGAAAGTTAAGGCCCACAAAAAACGGTAAAGTATTCTCCCATCGCTAAATATGATTTCTAAACTTGTTTTGAGATTGTTTCGCTCATATATTTAGGCTACATATTATAGCTAGATAAAGTAAAAGACTAGAGTCGTTCGACCGATTTCAGGTCGGCCTACTGCATCATTCGGTGCGCGATATTCGTTGGCTTGAGTGTAAAAATCGTGTTTCACGGTTATGTTTTATCTTTTTGTTTGGTTGTTCTCTAATTTGTTTATTGTTAATTTTCTCAAACTACAAAACACTCTTTTCATATATGTTATATAGTTATTGGCTGCAAAAGGGTTAATTTAGACAAATACTCTAATATGTTAATTTTCTTTATTTGCAGTCAATCCGTTCCAATCACAGTCTCGATGTTTTTCTAAGATGGAGACTGTCCATAAAAACTAAAGCATGTTAAGCGCCTAAAATATAGAGAGCTAAAGAAGGGCTTAATATAAATAAAGCTATGGAAGAGTGAAACTGCATTGCGTTTTTTCTGCCTGTTATACGCAAGTATAATATATACATTCTAAAACAAGATGGCAGCGCCCGTGGATGACAAGGCAAAATATGATATGGACTTCAAGGTATTTCAAGGTATTTTATATGTATTAGGAGAGTAGCAATCAATATAACAAAACAGGTTATCAGCGGCTTAAACGTTACCTACCAGAATTATATCGGATATCTCTCTACACAACCGAGTCAACTATCAGTGTCACGTGTCGTTGTTTACAATTTTAAGGACGTCGACAGCAGTGGCCTCCCTTTGTTCAAGCAACATGTCACTCAATCGTTTTAGAGTTGATATCTCAACGAATCTATTTTAGATTGCATGTCACATAATACTATTAGTTGTATGACGCCCTTGCGTGGGTATACGGGTAGATATTTGGTGTCTGACATTAATATTTTTCCGAGGCGAAGCCGAGGAAAAATATCTGTCAGACACCAAATATCTACCCGTATACCCACGCAAGGGCGTCATATAACGAATTTATCACCATCCAGAGCAGCTTGTTTACTTAAAACTGAGTATAATCAGCTGTTCTTTATTCGATTAGTTCACAAAAATGTCATGGGTTGAGTGTATTGAGCAAGGTCTAAATAACGTCGCGAAAGAAATAAATTCTATTGTGACGTTGCAAAGTTATATCGGTTTTCACGATCTTTGAGACAAGCATAGCGTTCAATGCTGACGAAACAACATTCTAAACTGACGTCACAATAGGATTTCGTCTTGACTGAAGAATGCTGTGACGCACCAAGACCTTGACTCCGTGGTAATAACAGCGCGTGAGATCTTAACTCCGGGGTTATACGGAATCAAATGTATACACGGAAAGCACTGGGATGCAGACTCACATTCTGGGCGTTTCGACCAATCAAATGCCAAGACATTTCTCTCAATGGTGATAAAGAGCAATATTTACCTGTCACATATACTGCACGCAACTGAAGTCATCGGGAGATATGACGTTTCCAACTTCCTAGCAGAAAAAGATTTAAAAAATACGTTCGTTTTGACGTTGTTGCAGTTCTATCAAGCCATCGCTGTTTGAGGGTTTAAATGGTTTAACAATATACGAGTGGCCGTACAGGAACTTACTTTAGGTTAAGTTTTTTAGCTTGAGGTCAGTAAACATTACCGAAGTGTATACATCTGTGTAAGAATAGACCCAGAAAGGGGGCACGGAGAGCCGCTTGTCACTGCAGCTACAATATATTTGTTATTATCATATATCTATCAATAATATGTGGTCTTTTGCATATGCGATATCGGTAGCGTGACAGCATCCATATCTCACCCCGGTCCGAAAATCCATATCAGCCATACCAGACCAGTCCGAAAATCCATATCAGCCATATCAGACGGGTCCGAAAATCCATATCAATATCAATGCTGGGTGTCTTTGATTAGAGTTATCTCCCTTTGTGTCGTCTGCTAGGAAGATGGCTGCTTGTAAAAGAATGATACAATCACTGGCAAACATTAACATGAACTGTATATAAAACAAACCACTATGATCACCCAAAACCGCCCTCTAGTAAACGGCAAAGAATAAGACTGACCTTGACAGTGAATAACGTTGATTTCTGTCTACTGGCTGTTCCCCCCCCCCCATGTTTTCTTTCATGTCTACTCAAGTTACAATTACTCGAATACGACCTTCGCGACTGGGTAATATCAGCAGGCGAATCAAGTTCATATTACCCGTAGGGCTGTATTGGCTGAGTTCAAGTCATATTGGTCGAGTTCACGGAGTGTGGCGGAAAGACGCAATTAACATGTGACGTCCCAGAGTTTGACAGAAGCAGACGGCAGATGTTGATATCAAAATGTCTACACCAGAGCGCGTTGTACAAGGTTTTATTGACAGGATATTAGAGTTGAAAGAAAACAAAAACTACTGTAAGTAAATCCGATAGCCGTTTTAGGCCAGTGAAAGAGGAAGAAATTTCTCTACTTATCCAGAAAAAAACAACAACAACGCAGAGAGGAAATGTTTAAGGCATGGATATGTTCAGAGGGCGACCATGCTGCGGCTTGCTGAAAACATACCTCCTGTTCATCTTGACAGCCTGCATGGAAATAACTTCCAGTCTATTAATAAAAAATATTATGAATCGAGTGTTTTTGTATTGCCTTGGTATTGGCCTTCGGGTGGTTGCCAATACGGCCACCTTCAGACAAATACAAAGGCAACACGAAAACACTCGATTAATAACATATAATAAGACTGAGACGTCAAAGGCAGCGTAATATAAGTCACTGAGTGAAACCCTGACTTTTACTGCGCGAACAGCGAATACCTGGCAACTCTTCTACATACGGCGATCCAGTGAAAAATCTACTCAAGTTTTGTTTTCAATTTTCCGGCAGCGCATCGATAGAAGGTCTGTGTGTACATCCTATTCGTATTCACTTAAAATGCATCCCTATGTTTTCTTGATATATATTTTAGCCCCTCCCCTCGCCCACTCCTTAAAAATTACTTTATTTTTTGTCCAGGCTAAACATTTCGATTTCGGAGTCTCTCTGACCAGTATACATTGGACAACCATTGAAGAGATAGTTTCGGAGACTTGTCGTGCCATAACCAAAGTGCTTAAAGATCATTACTCCGTGAGTATAAAACATATGTAGCTCAACAAGTGTTTTGTAAATATTTTTATAGGACTTAAATTAACATTTATGTAACACTAAGTAAACAGTAAACGTAACTTTTCTATAACCCAGTTAATGTTTTATCACATAACACTCAAAAATTATATCACATTTGCAGAAAAAATTAAATATAAATTTGTAACATCTTCACAAATCCTCATAGGAAAAAGTGAATTTATCCTTCAGAATACAAATATTGAACATTTGCAAAACCTAACTGGTCTTACATACAAATGAATACACAGCAGTCCTATTTACATATCTGCTAGATTATGACACAAATGGGTCACCAAATTGGATAATTTTGTTTGGCTCAAACTTTTTTATCCAAATGATATATCTCATTTTCAATGTTTGTAAAATGGTTCCTTGTTAAACCAAAGATCAATGAACTGATACCACTTGATTCTAGATCAAAAGGGAATGATTAAAAAAACATTTTATTAAGAAAATTCTGGAAAATAAATTTAGGAGCAGTTATGAAAAATGCCATGAAGATTTGTTAAACAGCTTTCTTTCGTCAAGATCATAAGTAGAAAAGAAACTTTTGATGGCAAACGTGGTTTAATGAAAAAAAATATGTTGCTAAATAAGCTGCAAGCCGTATGAGAAATTAAGTAACAAAATTCTGGGGATAGAACAAGCTATATGCTTTATTCCCGTCGCCCCTTTAAAAAGAAATATATGTACCGTTCCTTATGGTGAATACAATTTCAATTTCGATTCATTCAAAGTTTTTTCAAACTATATCTGTCTGTCAAAAAGGTGGTGCACAACATTACGTTATCATCTAATAATGGTGGTCTAAAATTGACCGCCAATCACGATATAATGAATCCTGTTTCGGAACTAGGTGGATGTTGTCATAGTTTGAGACAGATTTTTTACGGTATGGTTGTAAATTAAAATGACTAGGATAACAACATATTTCTTCTAAAAATTAATCAGCATAGAGATTGGAATTACAGGCTTTCGTATATGTAAATAACACTTTCTAATGGCCGTGATGTCAGAATCGATTATTTCCAGGCTATTTAATTGTTGATGGAGTAAATGATTGTCCACATTTGGAGTTAAAAATAATACTGGGAATCGGGGCCCTACAATCCTTTATGTCTCTTAACTCACTGAGAAGCCATTTTGAAAAAAAATGGTCCTCATCTTCAATCTCGTCAACTGCTGCAGGGAGGGCAGGTGTTGGAAGACGGCCTATAAAGAAAGCCTTCAAAACAGTTAACAGAATTTAAAGATAGAGAGCAGAGCGCAGATTAGCTCCGGCATGTAGTGTTAATGTGAGGCCCGAAGGGCCGAACGCTACGGAGAGTAGCCATGTTTCAAAAAGGAAACTTCCTGAATGGTTGAGACACAGTGACACTATCAAATACATAAAATATATATTAAGGGGAGAGCACTCCGTGTGCCTGTGGTTGAGAATACAAAACATGGCCGCCGTATTCGTGAGAAAGTGTTCGAACCAGCCATAGATATGGATGTAATGCAATAACTCTGGCCTAGGGAGAAGAGGGCTTAGTTTACGTCGCATTTAGTTTTCCTTTTAAGAGTTCATTACAAATACTCTCAATATGCCAGATTTTTAATGAGATTGAAGCAATAATTTGGCTTTGACAGGATCCAAGCCACAGTTAACTAATTCCGCTTGTTGGGGATAAAAGTAATTCCAGATACACTAAGGGCACTTTTTATACTTTTTCCTGCTCAACCTTCTTCAAGCATGAATTGAAAGTAGTGAAAATCAATCCGAAAGTTAAGAAAAAATGTTGTCCACTGAAATGTTTTTCAATTTTTATTGTCAGTCGGATTCGATCCTGCGTCACATCGATGGAAGGCCTGTGTCGGACTGAGAGACTATCACTCCAACCGACTGAGCCATGCACCCTAATTAAAGGAACAGCATTTGTTTAATTTAGAACATGATATATAAATGCCGAATGCAGAAACAGTCAAACCAAACCATTTTCAGACAGGATGAACAAACTACAGTTACAGCTTTAATCCTTTAAAGTGAACCGCTAGATCAAAAACCAACCCACAATAAAAATCCTAAAAAAAGATGAAGTCCATTAATTGCACCTTATCAGTGTGTGGTTTTAGAATCGAGCCTAATGTTTTAAAGCGAGATCTTGACCACAGTGGTTAGGCAATTGAAAACACCTTCATCCCCTTTAAAGATATTAAATAGTAATTCATTGGAATATTGACATTTTTTGTCAATTATTTAGAATTAATAAAGTCTTAATAATTAAACAATTAACTAAAAAAGTCTTCTTAGAATTGTTTACATTTTTGCTACAACTTCTGCTTAATAGATGAATAAGATTTCATTGACTTTGGATGAATGGATGGTAGATCGATTTTCAGCGAAAAGTGCACAATTAACGAGCAATTAGTACATTGCTTACTGTTTGACAGGCGGTTTCCGGTTAATGTAAACAGAGGTCCTACATGGATGAACCCTACTGTAGTGAGTTGGGAAAGCGTTACCAATATTTATCTTTCTGATAAAATGTAAAGAGTCGACTTTTGTGTGCATTATGTGATTAGGACAAACCCCACATACAAGTTAGAAGACGACAAAACGATCGGCCAGGCTGTAAGCGTGCAATGGCTCGCCCTGGAGCTCTGTTAAGCCCGGCTCAGGTCGAGTTAAGATCCGATCCGATTGTCTGCGATTGAGTCTTATGACCGTTCATGTCGACTGAGACTGTTATATCGTTCAGCCAAACGATTCCCGACTGATCAGTCTTAAGCCTCGCTCAGGTCGATGCGATTAGTTGATCGGAAGGAAACTTCGTCACCATATTTGGCACACTGGCCCGCCACCAGGAATGACGCAACAATACAATTTTTCGAAACGCCGAGTAAAAAAAAATGATCACGTTATGAAGTATAGGTCGATGATTGGCTGCGACCTTAAGACTGATCGGTTAAAAATAGAACGTGTTTCTATCCTTACGATCGTAAGACTGATCAGTCTAAGACCGATCTGAAGAGTCTTAAGGTCGCTCATGTCGAAAAACGTTCACCGACTGATTGATCGTAGATTCACTACAGACTGGAGCTTACGACGATCGGATCGGATTTTAACTCGACCTGAACGGGGCTTTAGAAACTCTAGCCTTGCCATTTTAACTGACCCCGTATCTTGCTTCTGCGAAAGGCTTACGAAGTCTATCAAACATAAAGCCCACGGCACACTAGGCGATTTTGAACGCCGGTCGCGGCGATCAGGCGATGGTCGTGTAGTCTGCCCGCTCCCACGACGGCGATTTCGAGCGCCGGCGACTGTTGCCGCATCGATCGCCGGTATCAGAACATGTTTGATTTTCGGAATCAAAATCGCCGGCGATATTTTACTCGTCGTGTAGTGTGCCACCTCAGGCGACCGCAATTTTGAACGCCATACTCTTTTTACCAATCAGTAGAAATAATTTATGACGTTATGCAATCATGAGGGGACATGCGCATGTACTGCCTGTACATCTTCATCCTCAGTTGACAGCTCGTTCAATAAATTATAAAAAGTCCCGTGCGATCTTCGTCTCAGAATCCAGGATTTTGACCAGATCTTCATGTTCATCCATCTCTTTGAGCGCCGTCTTGTTCGACGCCTTAATAACAAAAAAATGATAGCGGACAAAATTCGCCGCTTGTTAATATGCGCCATTTTGTGATAGTCACAAGATCTTTTACTATTGTCACATGCCTTTTTGGTTATTATCGCCTGTGGAGATCGCCTGGTCTGTCCGCAGCAGTCGCCTGAACAGCCGACGGGCGATCATTGCCGGCAACAAAAGTTGCCCCGACGGGCGTCAAAAATCGCCTAGTGTGTCCCGGGCTTTAAATGACATTCTTGACGGGGTACCAAAAAAGCAGTGAAACAATTTGATCTAGCTCAAGATAAACATTTTTAATAGTTACCTCACTTATAATTTATAAAGTAACAGTTTTACTTCTATAATATAGGTGCATTAGGGAATAAGTGCATTAGAATTGAGTATTAGGTTTAATTGGGGTAATACCTGAAAAAAATGAAAGACTTCTGGTAATACATCAAAAACGATTAATTTGAATGCAAATAACAATTTGGTCTATTTTAAAAGCTGGTAAATGGCGCAAAGATGTACACTTTAGAGAACGCAAATTAACAACATCATGAACGAACATTGGTACTCTCGTTCGTTAGTCATTTGTTTGGATGTGCGACACGAATTCTTGAAAATACCTACATGTGTTCATTTCGATCCAAATGTTGATGATAATTACGACATCGTAAGATGGCTTCATCTCTCTCGCTTAAAATAATTACGTGGCTATCTTAACGTGAAATATTCTCATTCATGAATAGTGTACTTCATTCTAAAGTAATTATATAGCTGACAGTGCGTAGATATGATTTGATCTTGATAAAACATTAGACGGATCTTATTTTCAAATGACAAATCAGTACTGCAGATGAATACAAATACACATTTCAAAGCTAAAGGAAACAATCCAAAATCTCGTTTGATAGAACTCAAGCCATATGACATAAATTTAAAACACATGGAATAAATCTGCGGAAATGGCACACAGCCAACCAACAGACCCAATTTACAACCAGTTTACCAAACGTTCGATTCTGAAGCGAGAAAATACTGGTTGATATAGTGTCAAAAGTTATACAATAATATTAAAATTTTAAGCGACGAATTCTGAAAACAAGCACCGGTGTTCATAAAGAAACTAAAGTCATGTATAGGACTAAAGTAGTTTTTTCTCAAATTAAATCAGTTAAATAACAATTTCGGATGCAGAAACGGAGACAAAATTTCGGAGACAAAAACACATTCAAATAGAACTATTTTATGTATAACTGAACGTAAATCAATGATTGGTAGAGTGAACAAAAAGTGTTAGTTTACTACAAATCTAACCAGTTTACCAAACGTTCGATTCTGAAGCGAGAAAATACTGGTTGATATAGTGTCAAAAGTTATACAATAATATTAAAATTTTAAGCGACGAATTCTGAAAACAAGCACCGGTGTTCATAAAGAAACTAAAGTCATGTATAGGACTAAAGTAGTTTTTTCTCAAATTAAATCAGTTAAATAACAATTTCGGATGCAGAAACGGAGACAAAATTTCGGAGACAAAAACACATTCAAATAGAACTATTTTATGTATAACTGAACGTAAATCAATGATTGGTAGAGTGAACAAAAAGTGTTAGTTTACTACAAATCTGTATAGAATCCTAATTTCCATATCTTGAAATCTTCCATAAAAGGTGTGTCTCCGGGGCTTTAATATCTTATCTTTAAATTAACCGTCATCATTTCTAAATGGTTCGATGATATTTCTGTCACATTGGGTTCCAGCTACTGGAGCTTTATTGCTCTGTTCTAAGGATTTGGTCAACATTTGAGGCTAATTGTATTAAACGCTTTATTATAAATTCTCGCTTGTATTATAAGCTGTATCATAGCAAGGTCTTTACAAATATGCCTTTGGGGGTATTTGACTTGAACTGTACAACTTTGGGTTTGAGAGAAATCAGCATGTTCACTCTCTTTGGCTAATATTTTCTGACTGGGTTTTCTCTCGAACGACCTATGTGGGATGGTTGCCAGCGGAAGGTCGTGGGTTTCCCCCGGCCACAGAGCCCGGTTTTCTCCCACAATAAAACTGGCAACGCCACCATATAAGTGAAATAATCTTGAGCGCGGCGTAAAACACCAAACCATCAATCAATCTCTTTGGCTAATGATCTTCTCTGGCGGTAATATTGAAAAAACTGAAATACTTTACATGAAAAACATTAGCAATGACTTTATTCGTCATCTAAATATAAACCGAAGCAAATATGAGATATGAAGATGTTCGTGCAGACAAAAGCATTAGCGGAGTGGTGTGATATTGTGATTGGTCTTATCGTTATGTTGAAGATATATGTCTTCATAACAGTAGATGCTTAAATGCTTTGGGCATTATTTTTAAGAAACTTCATCCCTCTAAGATGTAAGTTCTCAGACACTATTTAACACTATCTAAGTCTAAATGAAATGGCGTTTAGAATTTGTAAAGCTAAACCCAAAATGGACGACAAAAGAAGTAAAAGAAAGGCGTTGAAGAAGCAATCATTTCCTCGACAGAATATTTCTTCGTAAGAGTCCGCATCAATTTCATTATCATAAAATCGTCCTATTAATGATTGTAAGAATATAACTAATAACGGTCCACACAGACAGATCATACTGATAATTAACGTGTGGTTCTTACGTCCGAATACATTCAGTAGCATCGTAATAGGCAGGGAATATGCGGCAGTAATACCTATACCTGCCAATAACGTCATCACGTAAAGACCGGCTTCACAAAACCAGAACATCCCCATGATCATAGCTGTTATATAACAAATATAGCAAGAAAATATCAGAATAAATGTCACAAACGTAGAATAAAAGGAATCAAAGACAATGCCAATGACAATGCGTGAAATTCCAATAACGAATGCTATTTCATATATTAAAGTTATGGGTGTTTGCATACCAGCAGAATCACCAAAACAAGTTATATTAGTCAAATATGCCATCATGTTGGCGTAAAAAATGACCGTGGGCCAGAAAGTCAAATGAAAAGTTCTAGTTTTAATCATTTGCAGAGGAGTCGTTCCGATTTCATCTACAGTTACCAGTTCTTTACATTCTTTGCAATCCTCTATAGATACGGTTTGAGAATCCGACTGCTTCCGATGTAATACCAAACACCCTCCAAAAACACACGTCCAGACTGCAGTAACAATAGCAAAGAAAGTCCCGAGGTCTCCGTGGACACATAACATCAATGTGGAATAAAACATCTTTCCAAGTGCTCCGACTCCCATGAATATTCCCAGGGCTTTTCCAGTATGCCTCTTTGGTAAATTTTCAACGGCTATCCCAACAATCAGCAGATACAAAAAAATGGGTACTAACGCCTGTGTGAAATAATAAATGAAGTTAAGACTCAAGTAAGGTAAGTAGTGTAAGTAAATATGAACTACTACGTTGATTAATTTATGGTTTCCGTCAAACGCAAATTATTTTACCAACATGGCGGCGTTGAAAGGTTTAGTGGAATAGGAAACCGGTGCTGTTTTCCCAGAGGAAACCCCCGACGTTAGGCCAATACCTGGTAACGATATACTACGTATTGGTATGTATCTAAATAAGTAATATGAACATAGTTTAAATGTATACGTGTTGCTATCTCCCGCTTCGTTTAGTTAATCGCACGTTTGACAGCTGATTTAAAATGTGATAGTGAAATACATTTCTGTGTCTCCTTTTTTAATGACGACCAATCCTCATATGAGGAATTGCGAGAAAGAGACAAGCTACCAACGTCACTTGTACGCCGACAGCAATTACTAGTAACTGAAGTTTTTCAAACAATCCTTGGTCTTGGCCCAAAATACATCTAAGAGCTGTTTAACATAAAAAGTGTTCGTTGTGACCTCAGACAAAATATGAAATGAATGACCCACTTTGTCGAACAATCAAGTATGGTATCATGTTATTAAGGTACCAGGGAGCCAGACTATGGAATGCTTTAGCCAGAACAATATCTGAAGTAAACACATTCAAAGATTTTTAAAATCTCGCTACTAAGTGGGAAAGGTCTTGAACCTGTGTAAATTCTAAACATTTTTAATTATTAGTATACATTTTTAGGAGTTTTTCTTAAAAAAATCAGCATCCAAACTTGTGACTAATTAAAGCGGAGAACGGAGAATAACCGTCGATCAGTCAGTAGTACTGTGCAAAGAATTAGTCCAACATTTGTTTAAAAATACATAAAAGTCACCATCAATCTCACCGACAAGAGTTTGAAGGAGTCCAAACAAAATTGGCTGACTGCTGAAGAAGGTTGGATAGTTCACAGCCAAACAGTTTAACCCTGCTGTTACTGGTGCCATTAAACCACCCATCAGATAACTCAATTGGTATCCATATTGGTGAGAGATCAAAGGTTCTAGTGGACTGAGAGCTGTTCCCACCAAAAGCATAGACGACACCATCTCCACTAAGAAAAACAAACATAAGGCAAAACTGGTTTGTAATTATTTTCAAGTCCTAAACTTATATCGAGAACTATTTTTCATCTTGGACTTACATTCTGTCTTCCAAATACCTGGCGAAAAAAATCAGTATTTCCAAAAGATAAATTTAATTTACAAGAATAACCAACATTAAACCATGACTGGTGTATAAGAACAAATGGTCGATCAAATGCGAGGTCCGTCTTTGCACCCGGTTAGGTGTCTGGGTTATTTTCAAAAATAGTATATAAATTTATGAACACTAAAACACACGGGCACAGGGAAAATCTTCTTGTCTAAAATAACCACGGAGACAAGTTTCTAATTGTGTTAAAAAGAGGTATATCATTTAGACCTTTATACCCCATCATTAATTGTTGTAAGCAAGTAACCCTATGATATTTCATTAGGTTGACGACTGACGGGAGCTTGGCCTTAGTCAGTCGAATTTGCTGGAACACTTGACGATGCTTAAGCCTAGCGCAGACGAGAGGCGCCGGCTGAGCTACAAGGCACGCGTGGCCAAGGGAGCAGCTACAGATTTAAGCGCAGACGATGAGCTCTCGGCTGAGGCAAGTTCTTGGTCACCCAAGTTCACTGATCTACACAAGTGTCACTACCCGTGTTACGTAATATTCTAAGTGGTCACATGATTTAATAGGCACACGCGATTGGACTATCCCTCCTTTCAGCTCAGCCGGCAGCTTACATTGTGCGCACACGGTGAGATTCTTGCCACGAGAGGCAGAAAATATCAAACATGCTAAATACTTTCCTCACCGCCTCGAGAGGCAAAAATCTCACCAAAATTTACGCGCACACGGGGGAAACAGCTTAGCTCTCAGCCACGCGTAGCCGGCAGCTCAGCCGGCGCCTCTCGTGTGCGCTAGGCTTTACGCATCTTAAGCTATGGTAAGAATATCGTCAGGCTATATATTATAAGGTCATGGGAACATACAGTGAAAATTTGCCCCCTCCCCCCACCCCTTTCCCAGAAAAACCTAGGTAGAAGGCAGACAGGGCAGTTTAGCCCTGACCAGTATGTGTTTCAAACTCTTGTTCTTTTTATAAGCAATGACTGGCCTTTGGGTCAGAGGTCGAACAGTTTTACTTTGAAGTAGTTTGTATTCTTCTACTATAGTCTTGGCCATAGCGATGCTAGCCTTGTTATACTGAAACACAAATGGTATTATAGTTTTTTCACGACATCTTCCTGGGTCCAAGTTCAAACCCAAAGGATAAATAGTTTGTAATGTTTGAATCCAAAAACTTTCCCTTTCCAAACGTTTGTGCTTGGTATCTGCAGCGGAAGTGAGAAAAGGGATTTTCTCAATAGGCATGATTTCAAAATGGTCCTTGACCGAATGACCTAGAGTATTGAAATGTTGTGCCACGGGTACATCATGTTTAAGTCTAATACTAGATAAATGGTTGGCTGCTCTTTGTCGTAGAGAATTCTGAGTTTCTCCGACGTACCGTTTGCGACATTTTTTGCACGTGATTACATACACGATATTAGAGGAGTAGCAATTAAGATTCTCTGCCATTTGATATTCAAAAATAGTATATAAAATGGATTGACCTTTACCTTCAGACTGTGTAAAGTTAAAGGCGAGTTTAAGAGGGATGACTATAGCGTTGAAGGATAAATTCCAGGCGGACAGTACGATACCAAACAGACCAAAAGCCAGACCCGACCATTTGCGAATGGATGTCATCTTGTTTCAAAACTAAAAGAGAAAAAGAAAACGAAAAGTATACTTAAGCGATTGCAATACAGGTTAACAACAATGGTAATACATAAAAATGGTTTCCGGAACAAGTAGCGATGATAGCGTTGTGACATTAATTTGTCGCGGTATATGCTTAGCTATTGAGTTCGACAGCCAATGAAGAACGTAACCGATGTCGGTGTCGAGTCTTTTACCCTATACACGTCGTCGGAACCCAGAGTTAAAACTTACGCTCACGCTCACTTTACCCGTGGGACAAGTGGAACCAAATCCGTCGTTACTAATTTAATATGCATGTAGATTTTGATTGGTTCCGCCACATAACTGTGGCGGAAATCCCATCAATCAGAATCGGCGTTACGTAAGCATCCGGGCAGTGTTTAAAACACAGATGGACGACTTTACGGTTTACACTTCAATTCGATGAACGTGTCTCCAAATCTGAAGAGTTCCAACGTTTAGAAGAGAACTTTTGATTTATCAGACAGTAACCGGGCGTTCCCAGAAAAAGAGGCTTTGAATTGCAGTTGGCCCAGGAATAAAAGGTGAGCTTGTTGAGAATCTAACCCTGGGCATTCGAGGATGGCCTATACTCTGCAATGGTCTTGTAAAACTTATTGTAAAACTCTTACGTACATGTAAGAGGGATACGTTTTAATTCGTCGGGCCGACCGTTGATCATCTGGGAAATTGCTGTAAGAGCCATTACAGTATATTGATGTCTGCAGGAAACAGTCCAATTTAACTTACGGCGTAATCGAAATATTCACGTTTAACTGTGGACAGTTGTCTAGTATGGGCCGACTTCTTGCCCAGATGTTCTTCCTGTATTTAGTAGCATTTCCCAGCAATCTCCACTTTGGTTTTCTGATCTCTTGAAATGTTACATTAGCGCTTCTTTTGTTGGCCGGAGGCCTGGAGGGGAGGGGTGCGTCCATTGTCAGAGCTTTCTTCAAGAAGTGGCAAAAAGACTGGGGTGTCAGTTCATCAAATACTCTTCATTTTTTCACTCTGTCTTGTGAGACAGTGTCTGTAAACGCCTGGAACATTGATAGGGTCAACAACTTGTGAGGACCAAGTGAGCGGATTTATGCCTGCTGCGTTGAGCCGTTCCGAGTACTATACTCTTCATGGCCACAATGGGCTATTTGACTGCGGGCACTTGAATGGATCCACAGAGCTTCTGAACAATCGGTTGTGACAATCTCTTGGCAGTTTTCTGGAAGAAAGGCGAATCCAACAACTCTGTCCCTAACACCTCTACCACCTCTTTTTTTTAGCAGAAACCCTTTTTTTAAAGGTTTATGGCAGTCATGGAGGTTGTATAGTTTTTCTAAATCCAAATTGTTTATAACTCAGTAGTGAATTACTTTCTTTGAAGTCGGTCATGTGATTGACCATTGCCCTTTAGAACATTTTACTTAAGCCCCGTTCAGGTCGAGTTAAGATCCGATCCGATCGTCGTAATTAAGCTCCAGTCTGTAGTGAATCTGCGATCAATCAGTCGGAGAACGTTTTTCGACCTGAGCGGCCTTAAGACTCTTCAGATCGGTCTCAGACTGATCAGTCTTACGATCTTAAGAATAGAAACATGTTCTATTTTCTACCGATCAGTCTTAAGGTCGCAGCCAATCAGCGAGCTATACTTCATCACATGATCATTTTTTTTCTCGGCGTTTTGAATACATTGTATTGTTACGTCATTCCTAGTGGCGTGCCAGTCTGCCAAATATGGTGACGAAATTTCCTTCAGATCAATTAATCGCATCGACCTGAGCGGGGCTTGAGACTGATCAGTCGGGAATCGTTTGGCTGAACGATAAAACAGTCTCAGTCGACATGAACGGTCTTCAGACTCAATCGCAGACAATCGGATCGGATCTTAACTCGACCTGAGCCGGGCTTAAAAGACGACAAAATAGAGATTGGGTAGTTCTCTACCGATGATGTGTCGTTGGATTTATAAATGGGTCGCACTGTGACTATTTTCATTTTTTGGGGAAACGTCCAGCTGTAAATGAGAGATTCACTATATAACTGAGCACATCGGTAATTTCTTCCCTGAAAAGTTTCAGAGTAGACGCCTTTATTTCATCTAATCCAGCGGCACTGTCTTTTATTCAGAAATAATGTAATTAATTTCTATGCTCGTAGTCGGCCTGATATCAAACTCATTTTCTACTGGCTCGGGAAAAGATTTTTTTATAGTCTGTCGGAGATATTGAAACTTGTTTTGTCAAGGTTAACTGCAACATTGCTGAAATATTCATTAAAGCCTTCAACAATTAATTTCGGATAGGATGTATCTTTCTTATTTATAGCGAAAGATTTAGGTAATTCGTCGGTTTTGGATTTATTTAATAGCTCTTTCACGGCTTTCCAAGTAGCTTTTAGATCATTGTTGGCAGGTGACATTTTGTCCTGGAAGTATTTGTTTTCTTTGCAAGTGCAAGGGTGTGATTCAATTCATGTCTGTACAGTATATATTGGATTGTAATCTATGGGTCATTCTTTATTAGTTTTTCTTTAAAATTTAATTTAATATGGCATAGGTTATCCACGATTTCTTATATTACATTGAGGGAGAGTTTATAGGGGAGGATTCTTCGTAAGCAGAGTTGAATTGATTAAAAAATATGTCAATTGTAGAATCTACATCGTTTTCTTTAAAAAAAACTTCATCCCAGTTATATGACGGATTTGATGGATTTTGGTCAGCCGTAATTTGTCTGTAAGACATTGCTGAACTGCAGCCCTGGATTGCTCAACGTAGAAAATCGGAAAGTGGTCGGTCACATCCTCCACAAGAATTCCAGAGAACGAATATAATTCATAGTTAACATTGTCTATCAGCGTTGCAGTAGAAGACCTCACTGACTTTTGGGAAGTAATATGATTGAAGTATTTTTACAAATTCTTGCGCTAACTTATGTTTGTCTGTTTTAAGCAGATCTATGTTAAAATCCCGCATTAGTATACATTTTTTGTTTTCAGCTTAATTGCAATTCTGTTTTAGATCAAGTTTAGAATTAAAGCTGGCGATATCTTTGCCAGGAGGTCGGTGTCGACAAATTTAATAAATAGTTTCACAGCGTCAACAAAGCCATCTTGACATTTGATATCTAGTGCCGTATTTTCGACCCCTCAATTCAAGTAACGCATTAAAATACAATAAACAGACGCAAAGTGGATGGACTAAATCAACAGAATATCAACTCACACAAACCGCCGTGACTGAGCGCTTTTTGTGGCTTACATCTTTGTATTAAAGGCCAACGGCAACTATAAGTCTGTGTTATATAGCCTATGTGTACTTATTAAAAGACACAATTAATATGATAAACAAAGAAATGTTTACGCTTTAACGCGTTTAAAAGGAAGACAAGTTATTATGAATCATCATCCGAATGAATGGTCAACATATATGTATGCCAATTGCATAGTAAAGAAACAAATAGAGAATCTCTGTCAACTGACGCCGTGATATAATTTTTTTAATCAAATGAAAATTACTACAATTTAATATCACACAAAGATATAAGAATGAACTACTGGTTGTTGACCTAAACAAAGTTCTGAAAGAGTAGGAGGAGCCACACGCATGACGCGAGAAAGTACGTTATATGTCCATGTTTAACTAAATATATAAATACCCAGTTTCACTATGTACACATCCGCTTTAAATACTTAGAAAAAATATGATAGTTTTCAAATGTGAAAAAGAAATACTTACAGCACCTGACATGGCATAAAATTGCACTTTAATGCACAACAGCAACATCATTAACATTGGTCGAAGTCTGAGACTGGCGTGTACATATATGCGCACTTGTAGGTATCTTTGTAACTGTGTGCGCGCAGATTTATTGGACAGTTCTTGATAAAAAAAACTTAAATAAACTGTTTAAATGATATTGAGAATTAATCCTGCACGCCAACCCAACCTCTTTTGAAACAAACTGAAAATTTAGCCATATCATTCTGCAGACGGCGTCGCCAGTTGTAAGAAATGATCTGCGCAGACGGACGTCTTTTTGTTGCTAAATATCTTGTTGCCAGCGACAAAATATCTTGCAAAATTCTCATCTACGTCTAATGGTGGCAAGAATGTTTGTCGGCAACAAAATATCCTGTGGTTGAATTCTTTGGATATAAAAATCACGTTTCCTCAGCGCTGGTGTGCTTCTAGGAAAACCGTAAATTGGCAGAAGCCTCAAAATATTCGAAACAAAATTAGCTTATTGTTCGTCATTTTTAGAAAAAACATTTGTTTTGATACCTATCTTGTATAGCGTGTACGCTTCATAATTTTCTATCGACGTGAGAAGTTGAGTGTTTGGAGTACCTTGGAAAACTAAAAGATGTAGAAAAACATTTTCGTAAAGCCAGTTACCCGTATAAACTGAAAACGTAATAACGGACAAAATAGCCGGGATATATGAGTACATTTTCAAATCTTATAAAAACTACCTTAAAGTACAAATCCATAAATGATATATGGACAGAGCTCATGTTTTAGTCTTCTTGATAAAAATGACGAACCAATACCTAATTCTTTTCAACCCAATGTTCACAGGTTATACCGTTAACTGGGTAACTTTGAACGACGGGGTATCTTTGAACAGTCAAAGATGAAAATCTAAATTTCGCTATTTGGTAACAAATACTAAGATCGATAAATACTACCATCGATAATTATTACCATCTTTGACTGTTCAAAGATACCTCGCCGTTCAAAGTTACCCCAGTTTACGGTACCACTTAAGATGATTTTGTAGGCAGGAACACTTACAATAATGTACTCATACATCCAGACTATTCTAATTTTACTTTTCATCTACTTGTCTTGACTATTGGAATTCAAAATGTGTCTGGCTCTTTTCATTTTAAGACCAATGCATAGAGTAGAAATCTTTCTGCGACAAAGTCTTTCAGTGCATAAACTTAATTATTATACGTCAATGACAAAAGAAATACAAACCCCAAACTGTGGGAAGATTCGGAAAATCCTCTTCACACTGGAGAAAGCGAATGTTAGGTTTTATCTTATATACTCAGATATCTGTGCATTTTGAAAGCCAATTATAAATTGTAGAGATTAAAAAGCATCTGTATTTCGATTCGGTAGAAAGCTTTTATTAATAAGTCAATGGGAATAATATATGTTTTGTTTAATGATAGAAATTTAATACAACGTTTTCTAATAAAAGGCTTAAAAAGCGCCAAATTCACAAATGACTTGAGGCTGTACAATAATAGCATTTGGCCAAACAGTTAACAAATACAGTGCAATTATAGTGTTATCAACTGTGTCCGTTGAACAAAGAAACAGCTATCTTTGTGTGTAATACTCTACAATCCGAATCAACATCCCCCATACTTGCTTACATGCGTAGAGCTTCCTACTTTTCCGTAAAAACGTTAGATATATATGTGTCGTGAAGCTTGACAAGTGATACAACTTCTCAAAGATCCACAAAGATTATTACTTTACAGCCTTGGGGAGGGGGGGGGGGGGGGGCTCGGTGGTCCAGTGGGTTAGATTGATCGTCTCTCAGTCTCACACAGATCTTCCATCGATTCGGCGCGGGTTCGAATCCCACTCAGACCAAATAGGAATTGAAAAATTTGTGGGTGGATTTTTCACTGGGTCGCCGTATGTAGAAGAGTTGCCAGGTAATCGCTGAATTACTCCAATAAGCCTGGTTTCATCCCCTACTAAACCGGGCAACGGCGCCATATAACTGAAATAATCTTGAGTGCGCCGTAAAACATCAGTCAATCAAATGGTTCTAAACAATATATGTGAAAAGACGACAATGTATTTAGCATATATGTATATCATATGTATATATTTAACTACTGTTGAACAGTAAACTAATAACACATATGGTGAATGTCATTTACTCCTGGCAATGAGTTTGTATTATCTAAAGGTTCAAGACTAGGTTCAACTGGATTCAATTGCTTTTAGATATGCTAAGAACACGAAATTAAGTACATTTTCTAACTGACAACCAGAGGAAATGTGAGAAACACATCGGCTCCTTATTGCCCCTGTGCCAATATGATTTTATTTTCAAAAACATAACAGTCGGACTTCAATATCCTCTTCATTTGGTGGTTAAATTATCCCAGTGGTCAATGTTGGCGGAAGATTACCTATTGGGAAATATAAGAATGGAATACCCTTGCTTTATCTTTCCTTCCCATGCAGGTCATTGGACTAAACTCATTTTCTTTGTAAAACAGAATTTAATTAAATATAGATAGGTTGCAGCAAAGGGATTTGCGTAATAATTTTTTTCTCTCCGTGTTCGTCATAGGGCGACAAGACACATAAGCAGCCATATAGGCAGCAGGTCACAGTTTCATTTTCCTTCATTTCCCATTTGCGGTAATGTTAATGTCTGCTCTCATAGCACCTTCCCTAACTTTCGTACCTCGGTTACAAGAAGCCTGAAGTCTCTTGAAAATCGGTGCGATCCGAGGTTTTATACGGAGTTGTGTCTCTTTTTACATTACGAGCTTGGTAAACACATGAATCGAAGTGCGGTGATTTTCCATATAACAATTACACGCGGGTACAATAAAATGTCTCCTCATACGTTCACTCCTTTTCCCAAACGTACCGACGCACGGATTGTTTCAGTTATAATATACTTGCTTTTCATACTCATGGAATTTCCGTTTGTCTCTACATACGGTGTTGTGACGTTACAAATTGATAGACCAATGCAAGAACATTCTGCATAATAAGTTACGGCAAAATCGCGGAAATAGTTTTCGATTATCCGCGTTTGAAATTAGGGAATTTAAAATGGCGTCAAGGTCACTTGACTTGAGATAAATGGACTCGACACATTGATAGATCCTTGCGAGAACATTATCATGGAAGTTTCGTCAGAATCGCTCAATTAGTTTTTAGTAACGCGCGTTTAAAAATAACAAGCTACCAACGGACCCACGGACTTACATATCCTCTATAGCGTCATATTTTGCTTGATCCTTTCAAGAACATTTTGCATGCCAAGTACTTGTGACGTCAACCGTTTTTAGTAGTCCCTTACAAGAACATCATGCACGCTAAGTTTCGTCAAAATCCACTTTATAGTTCTAGAGTTATACAAAATGTTACGAACGGATGGACCTACACACCCTCTTTTAGAGATGTGTAATACTTATTACACTAAGCGGTTTTATTACACTAGCAGGTTGTACATGGCTCGCTCATGCAGAATAGGATTGGATGTTCAATCTGACAAGCATTCTCCCAATGCTTCTAGGGTTCCAACCCTTGCTCTATGAAACTGTCATAGTTTTTATTCATTGAACGCACATGGAATTACTGACAGGTACCAAATGACTTCGAGGGTCTTCTTGGCTCAGGTTTTCA
Organism: Lepidochitona cinerea; assembly: GCA_963971465.1. NCBI lineage: Eukaryota > Metazoa > Mollusca > Polyplacophora > Chitonida > Tonicellidae > Lepidochitona > Lepidochitona cinerea. Next base: position 9,331,845 of record OZ020560.1, on the reverse strand, counting down.
TCACAAACCAACCTGACAATGCCGCTATAAACGAAAATACTCTTGAGTGTGAATTTGCAAACAACGAATTTGTTAACAAATGTGTTTTTTTTTTCATTTTAAATCGAACTAAGATGACCTAAGATATGACCTTCCGTTTTCTAGGGCTACAATCTAAAATAGATTGATTCTAAGCTAAATCTGAAATAATATTTCAGTTAAATTCGAACCCTCAGGGAATTGGTGGACTGTCGGTGATTCTCCAAGTAAAACGGTCTGAAGAGTTGAGAAAAACATAATAGTAGTAACCAGTGGTGGAATAAAAAAGGAGAAATTTACCAATTATGAAATAAATTAGGCTTTTTAGGTAACATCGAAGATTTCCAACGCTAGCAACAATTAAAATAGCCCCGTGGAGTTTTCGTCACTAGTTTAAAGTTTTGTTTATTTCAAAGTATATATTCCCATACAGCGTGACGTCAGGATTTTTATATTTATCTGATAGCTTTTAAAAGGCTGGCATGTGAAAACCTCTGCGCTTTGTCCGGTAAAGGCGTACGAGGTCTCGGGAGAATTTCATCATGACAATAACTCACTCCAAATGGCCTGTTCCCGACTGTGGCGTTTTCCTTGAGCTCCAAATCAACAAAACTAGGTCATGATCGATGGGTATATGGATTGCGTCGTACACTCTTGGCAGGTTTAAACCGGAGTTTATTTTTTTAACAATACGCAAAGCTTTCAAAAGTGCTAACAGCTATAGGTTTTGCATTAGTGAACAATGAACTTCCTCTGAAGCCTACGACCCACGCGAACCGTGACGGCTCGCGTGGTTTAAAGTTTGCGTAACCCTCGAGTAACCTGAATCACGGTTCGCGTGAAATAATAAGGCCTCTGGCAGCATTTGGTTAATTGGGCCAAAATGGTCCTTTGGGCCCAGATATAATCGCGATATAATGTTAGGGCAAAATTACAGACCCGCCTGGCCGGTGTGACTTTCATATGAGTGTATATTTGCAGATACCAAGATTAAATTATTCATTCGTGGTCTTTCGGACTCAAAAAGTCAATCAACTAAGACATATATTGCATTTCTGAAGCTTTAGAGGGAAATAACGTCATATTAATTTCGATCGTTTGCACCGGTATTGCTTCGCTGTACTTAGAAAATCCAAAGCTAACATAGTGACCTCAGCAAACAGTGGGGAGTAGATTGCTAGTTAAGGAATTACATTATACAATTACTGTTAAGTATTTTATGAACAAGACATCTGTGTATTAAACTTTTGACAACAGGGAAGACCACAACATTATCACACATGACAATTGCAATCCCCTACCTAATGACCATCCCTCGCTATCTCTTCACAGAGTTTTGCTCAATATGCATTAACCCTTACAAAATGTAAATGTTTTAAACGTATGGTTTTGTCTTCAATATTCTTTTTGTTCATCGGGCACATTTTAAAATGCACAACTCAACGAACTTTTTATCTTTGTGAACTATTTTACTGAGGCTTATATCTTTCAACACTATTAATAAAGTACACCTATTATTTAAAACAGCCCCAAGTAATTTTGTATGTTTGGCGTTTTGTAGGCTTTATTACATGAGGTTATATTAAATCCCTGACATTTAACACAATGTTTACTATTCCACTGGGCTGCACAAGATATGTAGGCCCTTTGTAGCGGAACGAAATAAAGATTTGTTTAAAATCACACCATTTTGCAATTAGATTTCAAAATACACACTTCGTTGAATATTCGTTCTCTCCAGAGTGAAGAGGATTTTCCGTATCTTTCCAAAGTTTGGGGTCTGTATTTCGCATTTTATTGACAAATTATAGTTTTTCGTTTAGATTTTGCACCGAAGGGCTATTTTTTTACATTTTTTTACATTCTACTGATTTATTTTTCTTAATGTCTTTCTCAAAGTGAATGACTCGGATAATGACTAGTTTCTTTGAGGCATATTATGAGTCAGAACGGGTCCAAAAAAAGGATAACAAACTTCTTTAGTATATTGCATTTGGTTTGAAAATGATGTTCGCAACTTTATCTTCATATACACATACAGTAAATGAACTGAGTGAGTTTGTCAACCATGTACAGAAGTTGGGTTCTTGTAATTTTCATCAAACGATAGGATTATTTGATTTGTTCCTATTCTTTTTCAATATTATCAGCGTGTGGCATCTTAACTCCTGGGTGATACAGAAAGAATCAAATATATACACGGAAACCACTCTGGTTACAGACTCACACTCCAGGCATTTCGACCAATAAAAATGCTGATTTTACAAATTCATTCGCATTACAGTGTCTAGATGTCAAATCCGCGGGGTTACCGCTGGTAGACACATAATGTCATTGTTCAGGGTTGGTCAAATCGCATATGCGCTGAACCCAATTCGCCACAAATACGTGAAACCATCGACTTTCATTCGATTGATAACCAAGAACAACCCTAACTTTAGTTCTCGGGAAACGAATTCACTAAGCTTCAGGGACATCCCAGCAGCAGTAAGTTCGAGCAGGCGAATGGTTACTGGACGTACGGGGTAACACGTGCCTGGCATCCGAGAAATGGTGGTGTTCGATAGAAGCAGCCTTATATTTTTCCAGAATCATATATTCAGGCAAAGGAGCATCCAATTCAGCGTTCAGTTTACACATTTCCTGCAAAAGTTGTATTTCAACCAACAGAGCGGGAACAAGGAACCCATGAGTATCCCTGTGTATTCCTAACACTCTCTCGGTTGGCAGTGAATTCTGGTCTAGATCCAGGCTTTTTAGCGGAGATGACGCGGTCCCCATCATTTGTTAAATAATTGGACCTCGGTTCAAGTCTCCTTCAAGCCACCACCAAAATAACAAGAAATCATGGGCTTCATTTCGACTTTAGCTACAAAACCATCTGCTGAATATCACATGTTATGGCAACTTTTTCCAAACGGAATCTACAATAGACTCCAGTAAAGAAGTTCGTCAAATCGGGGCCATGTAAAAACCCGTCGTTCATGGAGACACCTTTATATCTAAATCTACAATCAAAAACTGCTCTAATTTTCGGGTTTCAGGAGCTCTATGTCCCATGATGAGGTATATAACAAACATTGATTGCTTTTATCTTTGTCAATGACCCGTTCCGCACAACCATCTGCAATAACCTCACTCATAAAATCTACGCAATCCGCTCTGTAATTGGGGTCCGCTAATAAGTTTCGTTTTATTGACCACAAGCGATGTAAAGCGGCGTCGCCATTGTTGGGAAGGAATGAGGCATTTTGCTTAAACGGGAGGGGCATCTCGTAATGACCATCACTTGTCAGACAAATTCGATAACTGACATGATGAAGAAACTGATGATTCACTAAAGAATAAGTCGTTTCGCCCGTGTACCCATCATACGCACCAGAGAATCCGGGGTAACCGTTTCCTTACCTTTAGGCGTTGTAAAGATGCCATTGCCAACCACATCTGTCAAGTTTTCTGTAACTAAAATCCTGTGACTTATGCCAATTGGATCAGCTTCATAACTATGCGAAGTGTTGTCCTGTATTCCAACAATCCCCCATCGTAAGTCTGTTAACTGACCATAGGGCTGATCTCCAACTGATGTTATAACCTCTCTCTGGGCGAGACACGCGGGCAGTTATAACTGATGAGTAAGGCGACGTCAACATCTTGAATGGGAAGCAATTTTTACGCCATTTTACATAAGGGTGGCCATTGATTGGAAATGTCTGGTGTTTGTATATGGTTTTTATTCGCAGGCAGTATATTCTTTTATAGATGTATGTCAGTGGGAGATCGATAGACTTCGCGTAACCTCGAATCACTAAGCCGGAAATACGCTGATTTTCAATCAGTTGATCCAGAGAAATCATAGTTGAAAGTGAAAGTTTCACGTCCAGCCCAGCAACGTTCAACAAGCGACTTGTCTTGTCTAACTGAAAAGTTGTATCTTACTGCGTAAGTGCATAAAACAGTCTTTTTTTTCGGGAGAATTTCAGTCCCATACAGACGGCGGGGTTTGAATCACAAATCCAAATGTGTTTTCTGATTTTCTTTGTCGTCATTCACTATTTGCAGACTTTCTACGGCAACCATTGTGGTCTGGCATTGCCTTAAGAAGTCGTAAAAATTTTGCAAAGCGGGTTCATCGTAGTTAGCTACCTTGGGCCACGGCTTCAATTTGTCACTGAAGGCATTGGCTACAAGAAATGGGTCACCGTACCTTTCATCCAAAATCTGTTTCGCATCTTGGTAAGCAGTTTTAGTCGGAAGTAAGGACAGACCATCAACTGCTTCTTTCTCAGAGAAACCAAGCCATTTCTACAAGTAGCACAGCCTCTCAGCAGGAAAATCCTGTAACATACGGAGAACAACGTTTCAAAATGAAGCTACTGCAGGCGTGAAATTCCGATAACGGCCCCAAAACCGCTGAAAAAACAAAATTCCACCCATGACATTTATTTGGCATTGGACTTTAACATTCCTATACACCAGGCCACTCTGTTAAGGACCATTTCGAAATCATACCCATTTTGATGAAGTGTAACGAAAATAAAAGTCACATAGACTTGCGAGAAAGAATTCTCTATTGTCTTTAAAAATAATACAAATAACTAAATTTAGCGTAATTAACAACTCATTATGTATAATAAACCTTTGCTCTAGTGCTGTACACACAGCTATTAACATATGTACTTAGGCAATTAAATACACTTGTCTACATAAGTCACCCCTAGAGAAATACAGATTGCTATGATGTTTTTTCCATGGCCGGGGTTCACATGATATTCCTGTATATATATGTAGATATTATATTGTATCCTGTGACAAAGAAATACAACATTGTAACTATAATGAAGTAAACTAAAACAATTTCTAATTATTTACAATCTGTATTCACGATAAACAATTTGGAAGTCAGGGTTTTGTCCCTTGATTAAAAAAGCCGACTTAAGAATGTCATTACGATTAAATCATAGACATGACAAAGTATTCTCCCTTTGAATATAAGGTCGGAAGAGTTATCCTTCTTGAGAGCGTATTTACCATATATATCTTATAATAACCAGATAGGCTAATGACAAGCGGCTTCCGGCAACTAAGTCATCATCCTGCTAGATGATTTTTGACTTGCGTTACGAATTTGTTTTCTAGTCTAATGTGAGCGTTTCTGTCATTTTTTTCGAGAATGGAATAATTTCAAGCGGTAGGTGCTGTATGAAATTCCTCGCCCATCATAACAAACGTGTAAAAGTGTCTTTAGTAGGGTTTATGGCTTGACTATCGTGCAACAACAACGACAGAAAATATTTTTCAAGCGTTAACCTCGTTCTGAATTGTAACGTAACTGTTATAGTCCGCCATCTTGCTAGGTGACGGACTATTGTGCCGTTTTCTAATGCGCAGCGCATAGCGCTTAGTCAATCTAGTTATTATAAGATGTCTTTGGTATTTGCAATAACGAGACAATAAGTACAGAGAATTGTCTCTTGGACTACATGATAAATCAGGTTCCAGTATATAAATGTACGTTTGCAGTTACATCAATAAATTGTTACTATGATAACTAGATCATAGATGAGTTAATTAAACTTTGTCCGTAATCTAGCAAAACGCATCATTATGCACGAAACTATTTACCTCTGGCAAACGTCGTATTTTATACAGCAGCCATTGCATGAAAATAGGCTACTAGTTTGATGGTAGTTTATACACACGTAATTCTTACGGATACCTATCCAATTACTTAGAAGGTATTCAAAAGATTTGACAGAGGCCGTTGTCGCACACAACAAAGATGGCGGTGGATGTTCATCGCGGCCAAGACATGTGGGTTGTCCATAGCAACACAATGAGCGACAGGCTTAAAGGCGATCACGTGTACCAAATTCGCCGGTTACATACTCCTCTGCTTAAAGTGTACAGTCCCTTGCAACACTACAAATCATCATATAAAACACAGATAAAACGCTTAAAAGTTAAGAATGTCCTTCCAATATTAATTGAGCTAGTAGTAACTGGGTCCGTGTCATGTCGGCAATACCAGTCTGGTCAATTTTAATATTGTCACTGGAGGTAACTTGTTTTTGGTTCTCTGACATAGCAAGGTGGTGAGGGTTACGATGAATCCCTGCTGTTGTCCGAGAAGAACGACGTGTAATCTAGTCACAATCGGTATCTGCAATGTCAGCTTTATCAACTGTCGGTACATTCGTGTCGTCCGAAGAATGACTCTCCGGCTGGGGCTCAGTGTCCGGCTCCTCTGCTCGAATGCTGCTGTTGTTAGGTTCTTGTGAAGCTAATGATGGAGTTGACATTCGGGTACTAAGAAGGATTTCTTCTAATTCACCATCAGTATCACTGTCAAAATCACTAGAAGATATTGGTCCAGCCTGAGTGTTGGTGTCTGAGGACAGCAGTCTGAACTTGTTCACGACCTTCTGAGGAGGTAAGTATGACCATCCGGATTCATTCGCTTCACAACTCTGTAGGGAGTTTCAGTAGTCCTGAATTTTATTCCGGCCTTGGACAGAGCGATTGCGAAGAAAGACTCGAGCACCTTCGACCAAATCAGTGTTTACTGCCTTCTTGTTAAGTCTAGCCCGACGACGAAGAGCTTCTTTCTCGGTGTTGTCAGAAGCCAGTCCAAATGCAGTTCTCAGTCGCTTGTGATGTTCTGATATCACATCTGAACCTAAATCCCTTTCCCCTTCTTTTCCCAAAAGAGAATATATTGGCAGCCGAGGCTCCCGACCAAAGAACTTAGAGTAAGGTGAGTAACCAGTATTTGAGTGCGGGGTCACATTATACAAGTAGACTAATTCGGGTATGTATTCCGGCGACTTTTTTTTCTTTTCTACTGAGAGTGTTCTAAGTCTGTCGTGAAGGGTTCTGTTCACCTTTTCACACTGGCCGTTTCCTTCAGGATGATATGGGGTTGTACGACTTTTGAATATGTTGTAAGTATGCCAAATCTCACACTTTTTGTAAGGTCTTAGCTGTGGTTCTCGCTTGTTGAAATCGTCTGAGTATATATAAATCGTTTTTATAATCTTGCATTTTTTTCTCTTTTGCTTTCTTAGTTTTGAAACAAGATGGCATCAATTCGCAAATGGTCGGGTCTGGCTATTGGTCTGTTTGGTATCGTATTGTCCGCCTGGAATTTATCCTTCAACACTATAGTCATCCCTCTTAAACTCACCTTTAACTTTACACAGTCTGAAGGTAAGTTCCACAGGCGAGTCCATTTTACATCCTGGCTTTACTTATATTTTTAAATTTACCCGGATACCAATGTGCCTGTGAAATTTGATTCGCTCGACCAGGCATCATTTGATATTTTTGTTGGCAATGCTTGTAAATTATATCTGTATTTTATCAGTTCTGGATCGTTTATTTAAAGTGGCATGAGCTGCTAAAATTCACACTTTTTTCATAATTTCTGATCGTCACGACAGTAAGAGGATGTGAACGCCATCGGAAAACTAAATGAATGGCGTTGGAATAAGGGAAATACATACAGTATGTGACCTGTACGAACCGAAAACGTGTTCGAAAAGTAACGAAATTTAAATAACCGGGACGACCATTCATTCATTCTAAGCCAAAGTTCGTTCAAAACAATTCTTTATGGTACATTCTCGAGACTAGAAGCACTGAAAAGCTTCTGAATTATACGTCTTGAGAAAAATAGCCAATTATTTCAAAATCCTGATTTAACGTCAAAACATCAACATTTTGGCAGCTCATGCCAGATTTTTAAAGACAACCAGAAACTAGAGATACAAATACGACTGTGTGTCGAGACATAAAACAGTTTTGCCATGATTATCATTTCCTTTTCCTAGTGGAGATGGTGTCTTCCATGCTTTTCGTTGGAATGGCTCTCAGTCCACTAGAACCTTTGATCTCTCGCCAATATGGATACCAAGTGAGTTATCTGATGGGCTGTTTAATGGCACCAGTTACAGCAGGGTTGAACTGTTTGGCTGTGCACTATCCAACCTTCTTCTGTAGTCGGCCAATTTTGTTTGGACTCATTCAAACACTTGCTGGTAAGCTTACATTTCGTTTAGTCTTAAAGCATTACCAATATGGGCAGGTGGAGAGTGACTGTATATAGACAATGTGACAGTGACTGACATTTTGTTCGAGTGACTTCCAGTAAGATCTGTCTAAGCGATGGCCGATATCAGGGTCTGATTAATCTGAAGTAATTTTCTTCAACTTTGGCTTTCAGGCTTGCCGCATGTAAATCCATATTTAAGTCTGACATCCTCTGAATTTCTTTCACACTGGGGAATTCCCTCTGCAGCTTGTTATGTTGAAATGTATTTCCCTACTTTGACCTTACAAATGTATGATCCAAATTTCGCTTTTTGTTGAAATTTCTAAGAAACTAAGCTACATATATGTAGAACTAGTGTGCAATAGTTTGTAGTAATGTACCGAGTAGAACTCTCAGAATGTTTTTTCACCAGCTATCCTCATAGCTTTCACTGAAGCCCTTTACATGCATGTACAAAGTGGACAGAGTCCAATATTATAATTGGGAGTGGGGCTTTTATTTCCTCTTTGCTTCATGTTAATACCCATCATAATCATAAGATTCGCCATTCCCAGCTTCTCCAGAATTTGTGTCACAGTGCAAATTTATTACAGCCTTCCGTGTAGTGTAAAACACAGATCAATCAAACAGTTACGTTTTAAAATGTTGCCATAATTTTATGGTATGCCAAATTCATTAGGACTCGACTTGTAGATATATGAACTACATTTAAAATTTGTTTGAGTTAATTACTTATAAAACTGCATATTTTATCAGTCTGCATATAATTATCCTGTGACAATTTCCAGGTAGTTATAAAACTTAGATTATAGCAAACATAGCTCATGATTTTGTGTATGTTCCGCATATTTGTTTATGTCACGAACACTAAACCATGGACCGGATAAGGTTCGCCACAAAAAGGGAATTTGAGAAATATGTCGATATATTAAACGTAGGACTTTAAAATTCGCTTTCATCCATAAGTACTGTATGTTTACAGAAAATTTCAACCGGAGTTCTATCCTGGACATGAAAAACAATATAACCAAATGCTGGTACATGAATATTGGCTGTTTGGTAACCACGGTAACCATTGATATCCACAAACAAGAATAATAACACGTCACCATGCCTATCAATTTGTTCACAACAAAAAACACACCATTTCCGAACTTCAAATTAAAATGGGGGATCTCGGTAGTCAAGTGGATTAGAGTGATCGTCGCATCGTCGAATCACACTCAAACCAAATAAAAAAAATTTAAAAATTTCTGAGTGGATCAAACAACTGTACTGAGATTCGAATTAAAATTACAACCCGTTCACAAACTAAGTAATCAACTAATATGTTACCATGGTAACCGTGCATATGTAAAAAATGAGTCATGAAACATCACCATATATACACGCCAAAAAAGAAACGCAACATCCAATTTTTTTCCAAAAAATGTGCGTGATTGACACATGGCAACAGGATCATGTTATAATGTAAATGTCCGATAATTGAATTTAAGCCCCTGATAGTGGCTGTTGATCACAAGTGACTTTCGGGTCAGCCTTTGTGTAACGCTACAGAAGGAAGGCGTAGGAAAAAACGTAGGACAGTTGCACGTGCTAATCACGTCTTATCTTTATGCGGGTTTAATGGGTATAAAAGACACACAACCGTTCAATTGAATTCAGTCGTTAAATTGTTTGACGAAGCTGGTACAATATGTCAAGACTAGCCGCAGCTACCCGGAACGTCGTCATTGGTCGTCTCCTGGCTGGCGAATCACATAATGCAGTCGCTAGACTTTATAATGTTCACCGGAGCACGATTCCCACACTGTTGCAACGGCACCAGCAAACCGGTTCAACAGCTGATCGTCAACGTTCTAGCCGACCTAGGATCACATCAGCAGCCCAAGATCGCTACATCTGGTTACTTCACTTGCGAAACATGACCAAAACAGCAACAGAAACAACATCAAATATCCCAGGTCTCCGTCGAATATCGGCACAGACAGTCAGAAACTGTCTCCGTCAAAACGGCTTACGCGCCAGACGTCCTTACTTTGGCGTAGTACTGAGACGCCAGCATCGACTTGCAAGGGTCCGATGGTGCAACAGGTCAAGGGACTGGAATCTGCGAAACTGGAGGCGAGTCTGGTTGAGTGATGAATCAAGATTCCAGCTGCAGAGAAGAGATGGTCGTATACGAGTTTACAGACGCCGGAATGAGAGGTTCGCAAGAAACTGCGTACTTGAGGTCGACAATTTCGGCGGAGGAAGTGTGATGGTGTGGGGTGCCATATCCTGTGCCCGAAAAACTCAACTGGTGCACATTCCCGGCAACCTTAACGCCGTTCGATACACAGATGAGGTTTTGACACCACATATGCTGCCCGTAATGGACCTCCGTAGGGAAATTTTTCAGCACAACAACGCTCGGCCGCACACAGCTCGTGCTACTGTTGAATTTCTAGCCAACCAGATAGTAGCATTGCTCCCCTGGCCGTCCAAATCACCCGATTGGAACCCAATAGAACATTTGTGGGATGATTTGGATAGACGCGTGCGCAGTCGTCATCCAGCGCCGCAAACTCTGCAAGAACTGCAGCAGGCTCTTGAGCAAGAATGGAGGAGAATTCCGCAAAACCGTATTTGTCGATTGATTGTGTCTATGCCGAGACGGGTCCGTTCTGTGTTACAGGTTAATGGTGGGCACAACAGATATTGACGTTGCAGTGACGTCATCTGAGCGCAATGAACTTTAATGTGAAAAACTGAACAACCAGTCTGCCAAATTTCAGTGTAATGTGATGCTTATTTCTGTATTAAAAATGATGTTGAAAATTCATATTTGGAAGAACAAAAATTGGATGTTGCGTTTCTTTTTTGGGAGAGTATATGTGTCTAGCCATAAACCAAGAATTAGAACTGGTACATTAAACCCATTGGAGTTATATGTACATTTAAAACAATTGCTGTTAAAGTCCTGTAACATGAATATTGGCTGTTTGGTAAACATAGATATGGACAAATAAGATTCATAACACATCATCAACCCTATAACTATGTTCACATCAAAAATCAAAACCGTGCCGGATTCCAAATTAAAACTAGAGCCCGGACACGGACTGGTACCTATAAACAGCTCGGATAAGGTAATCAACTTATTGATAACCACGGTAACCATGCATATAAAAAACTGAAATCATGCACATCGTCCTTTATATATCTAGTCATAAACCAAAAATTAGAATTGAGACTTTAAAACCATTAGAGTAATAGCCAGGGCACGATTTCGGACGAACGGACGGACAGACAGAGAAACGGAGCGAGCGTGTTTCATTTTACGCTTCGTTTTTCGACTGTGGCGTATATAAAGTTAAAATATTTAAACTGTATATTTTTAACATGCATTTACAATAAAAGAAACAAAGTTTTGCTTTAAAAAAAATCAAGCCAACATAAGCAATAGTTTCTTCGAACATTTATACTACTTGAGACTAAAATATAAGCATAATAATGAGATTGGAAATATATGGTTTGCGTTTTTTGCTAGTTATCCAGCAATCAAGGAAGAGGGTTTCATCCATATTGTTCCATTGGAAAACACACTAACATTTTACTTATACATTTTCATTAAAGAGGGAAGGGCCATCAGGTTGGCTAAAACGAATTTTCCCACACATGGTATTATTTTTCCCGGAAAGACGAATCCTAGAAGATGCCTCTGTCCAAATTTCATGAAAATCCTAACGTAGGTTTTCCCGTACGAATTAATTTTTCAAAGGGGGGCCCTACCAATTATTACAAAATATTTGAAAAACCGCCCAGATCCTCTCCGAAGTTACTGACATGCACATGCGCACTTCGTTGTAAACAGTGTTGAAAGGCATAAGCATGCCGAGCAAAGTTGGAGAGAATGACTCGAAGAAGTTGAGTGTTAATGACGGTAAAAACAAAACAGAGGCCGTAATATCCACAAAGTTTTCACCCGAAAGCAGTTTGGAATACCTTTACTGACATTAGTGGATATGAAAAGGAGAGAAACAACGAGGATCGGGCGATAATCTGGCTTGCCTTCTTCGCTGCACTCAGGCGTCCACACAACGGTGCCTCTCACTCAGTACAGGTCTGTCAAATCTTCATTTTATCTTGTACAATTTTTTGTAGGCCTCGTGTTACAAACAAAATTTAGCTTAACTTTATTTCTTTTCAATTTCATGCAGGGTGATGTATTGGTTAGATCATTAGTTATTGATATTTCATTCGGACAAACTAGCTGACAGTGAGAGTGAGTGGTAGTACTTGTACAATCAATGTTGTTGTGGTTGCAGGAAAGTTTCAATAAACAATACATGTATACCGTATATATATGTCCAACCTTGCGTTTACTCACTGGCCTGCCAGAATGATATTAGTCTATGTGCTGCAAATGACATCACTTTGAGCTCTGTTTTGTGAATTTGTCACTACATACTTTCATGGTATGGTTATTTCAGTTCAGAGTTAACACCTTAGCCCATCCCCAGGTGACTATCCTGCCATTCTGTCAGTGTTGTATTATTTTGTGTATGACATAAAGCACCTAGTAAATCTGATATTTATTTTAGCACTGTAACTAAGAAAACCTTGTTTTAGTACTATTCCTATTTTTTATATTTTGCAGTGATATGAAAACAAAAGATGGAGCTGTAGGCCTATGGATTGTATTCTGTTGAGGAAGTGCTAAAAAATTGACTGAGGCAGAAATGAGGAGTTATTAAGATGTGGCTCACATACATTTAAATCTGTGCCAGCGTATTGACATTACAACTTCAACCTTACTCATTAGCGATGGAAAACCTTGCGAGATGGAGTATTAATTTGTTTTTGAAATAATCATTTTTGACTGGTCATGATGTTTAATTTCTAATCATCACCACTAGACTAGACTGCTAAATTCAGTGACATTAACTGAAAATGATTTCTACCTGGATATAGACATGTTTAAAATATGTCAAAACCAACGTTTGGTGGACTGGTAGTTATGGAAAAGCATATGCTTAGTGTACACATATTAAATTTGTTTTTAGGTGATTGACTTCACATTTAAATGCTGGAATTGTCAGAATAAAACTGTGTTCTTAACAAAGAACCTGTACGATAAATAATCTAGTCGGATATGTTTTATTTTGAAAATCTTCTGCAAATAATCTGAACTAAAATCATCTTTTAGGTTCTTAGGAAACATTCCACCAATTGGTTTTGATTTCAATTCCCACTTTCTTTTAAAAATGCTGGCTTGGTTTACAACTTGATCACTGGCCCAATGTGCTATGTTGTCATGTTGTTATGGATAGTCAAGGGGTTTCCTCCCCAATAAACCTAGCTAGGCCACCTTATAAACGAAATAGTCCTGAGTGCGAATTAAAACAATGAATAAATCAATCTTAGAAACCTGCATGTTCTCAACAATCACACTTGCGTACACATTCATATACCACCCCACTGACCTCGATAGATTCATTCATGCCTGGAGTAAAGCCGAAACTCTCACCCTTTGGCAGGTACCTAAAAATCTATTCAATTTGGACTGAATTGGATTCGAACTTGGGACCCACTTGTGGAAAGCTGGTGATGATGTGAGAATCATCACTACACACAATCTCCCTTCTTCAAGCAAAGAAGGGGCCTCCGTGGCTCAGTAGGTAGAGCGTTGGACGCTCAATCCGAACAGCCTTCCACCAATGGGTCGCGGGTTCGAATCCCACTCAGTCCAAAAAATTGGAAAATTTTCTGACTGGGTTTTCACTCGAACGAACTATGTGGGATGGTTGCCAGTTACCAGCGGAAGGTCGTGGGTTTCCTCCGGGCATAGAGACCGGTTTCCTCCCACAATAAAACTGGCAACGCCGCCATATAAGCAAAATAATCTTGAGCGCGGCGTAAAACAACAAACAATCAATCAATCAAGCAAAGAAAGGCGTTCGGCTCAGTTGGCAGAGTGATAGTCTCTTTGTTACTAGGTACTTACCGAATGTTGGGTGTTTCCTCTGGTCAGAGCCCAGTTTCCTCCTCCACTAAACTTGGCAATGCTACCATATAAGGGAAATACTATTCAGTGGGGCATAAATATCAATCAATCAAAGAAAGAAGGGACCTCGGCTCAGTTGGCAGAGTGATAGTCTCTTTGTTACTAGGTACTTACCGAAGGTCGGGTGTTTCCTCTGGGCTCTGGGCAGAGCCCAGTTTCCTCCTCCACTAAACTTGGCAATGCTGCCATATAAGTCAAGTAATATTCAGTGTGGCGTAAACATCAATCAATCAAAGAAAGAAGGGGTCTCTGTGGCTCAGTTGGCTAAGTGATAGTTTTTCAGTCCGACAAACACTTTCCGTTCATGGGTCGTGGGTTCAAATCCCACTCAGACCAAATAAAATTTCGAAATTTCTGAGTAAGTTTTTCACTCTGTCTGCCCATGTGGAAGAGATACCAGGTACTCGCTGAAGGTTGGGTGTTTCTTTCGAGAAGTGCTCCATTCCCCTCTCCAGTAAACTTGGCAACGCCACTATATAAGTGAAATAATCTTGAGTGTGACTAAAAACACCAATCAATTAAACAAAGAAAGGACCTCAATGGCTCAGTGGGCAGAGCGATGGATTCTCAGTTTGACCCAGGCCTTCCATCTATGTGTCGACTCGCGGCCTCAGGTCAAATAAAATTGAAAAATCTCACCCTGTCGACCAATGTGGAAAACTTACGAGGAACTCTCCGAAGGTCAGGGGTTTCCTCCGACAGAGCCCAGTTTCCTCCCGCACTAAACTAATTTTCTGTGCAGCATAAAACATCGATCTATCAAACAAACATGGGACCTCGCTGGCTCAGTGATGGTTTCTCAGCGATTCAGACATTCAAGTCATGAGTTGCAGGTTCGAGTCCTACTCCGACCAAATAAAATTGAAATATTTCTGAGTGAGATTTTTCCTCAATCGCCGTATGTAGAAGAGTTGACAGGCAATTGTCGAAGGATCAGGATTTTCCTCTCACACTAAACCTGGCAAGGCTGCCATATTAGTGATATAATCATCAATCCATCAAACAAAGTAGAAATGAAAACAAAATCTTTCTTTTTGTTATACATGTATATTTTATTTTTTTAAATGGACAGGAATCAAACTTTTTGATTCGTTTATTATGATTGAAACCACATATCATTGATGAGCCTTATCATAACTTACGTACATAGCAAATGTATTATAAAGTCTCTTCCTAATAGCCCAAATAAGAAATTGGGCTTTCTTTTCTCACCCATTCGTTTTACTGAATTGTCTGTGTTGTTTATAAATAATCAGATCTGTACACTGGATTCCATTCAATTTTGTTTTCTTTGATCTTGCTCTTGAAGCAACTGAGAAATCTTTGAAACCTTGCATTAGTTTTGAATTATCCTCCAGTCAAGTTGTTCAAGACTGTTGAAAGAATAAACAACAGTGCACTGTCATTATTATGTAGTGAATTTTTTATAACATAAATTATAAAGTTTTATTTTAGATGATGAAAATCAAACCTTGAAGATGCATTTAGAGCAGTTTTACACCAAGTATTATACTGAATGGTTTTCTATGTCACACTCAATGTTATTTCATTTATATGATTGATTGATTGTTTGGTGTTTTACGCCGCACTCAAGATTATTTCACTTATATGGCGGCGTTGCCAGTTTTATTGTGGGAGGAAACCGGGCTCTATGCCCGGAGGAAACCCACGACCTTCCGTTGGTAACTGGCAACCATCCCACATAGGTCGTTCGAGTGAAAACCCAGTCAGAAAATTCTCCAATTTTTTTGACTGGGTGGGAATCGAACCCGCGACCTATTGGTGGAATTCATTTATATGACTTTGTTGCAAATTTAGATCGAGAGGGGTACATCATTTAAAATGTTCTCCGTATTACATACAGTTTGACTTTTGATTAATTGGAGAGTAGACCAAATAGCCACAAGTGGGCTGGATTGGAATGACTTGACAAGTAAAATACCATTCTTCAAGTATATAGATGATTTGTAAATATACAAACCTATTACTTACTATACTATTTACGAAATTAAGCCTCTTGTATATGTACTTACTATTCGTATGCTTGTCCATTTGCATTTCACATTTACTACCTGTCCCACAATGCCAGTCAGTCACAGAACAAATCCACGCTTAGTTAGACTCAGAGTTAGAAAGAAGTTAGACCAAGAGTAGAAATAAAACAGATCGAGACGACGAGAGACTAGAACGTTTGTGGAAGATCTATTGGCTTCTAATTTCACCTTCAAATAAAACAAAAAATCACCAATAGTAAGGAAGTACAGGACAGATATAAATTGCCTTTTTTTAATAAGCTAAAACCACTGTGAAATAACACCGACACTCGATTTCGATCGACGTGTCGTTGTTGTTGTGATGTGCACACACTCAGCTTGCACTACGAGGCTGGTATTTCATTTAATCATCCAAAGATTAGTCAGCCGCAAATCTACGTTGGTTGCATAATTCCGATTATTCGACAAAACAACAAGAAATCAAGTGAAAATCAACTTACGCTTTGATATTCCTTTGTATTCAAACAGCTCCTTTCAAACATGTGACTTTGTTATGACAAGCAGACGGAAGACTCTACTGCGCATGTCAAGGCGGAGACTATTCCGATAATTGACAGATGAACTTCATGAAGGAAGTTTAATTTTTACTCTAATTACTTAGTTAAATCAATGAAACATTGGGTCATTAGTTAAGTTTGCCCACAACTCTCATTTACCACTAAAAACGATTGTGATTTGGACAAAGCCTATAACTTTACTGAAGCTCGTGGCCCTTCCCGCTTTAACATTTCCATCGTCGCTGTTTTGTTAGTAATTGTGTGTTTGTACAAGAGAATCGCAGTAAATAATCAGGTCTTTTAAAAATGGCATTCGTGATGCAGGCTTTTACATTGAAAGTTAAGCAATACGTCTCAAAAGAGTCTTGGCGACTCAATTTATCTCAACCCGATTGGGGAGTAACCCCTGGACCCTCCGTTCCGGTATAGGTAGGATACGGACAAGAGGAAGCTTATAAAATGACTTACTTTTAAATACTAAGAGTCCCGAAATAGACATTAAGAATCTTTTCAATATAAAATGACAGCGGAGATGGCTTAAAACGTGGCGAGTAACTTCGGTTATTTTGAGAGTTCTAGTGCCAGCGCTTTACTTCCAAACTTTGCACAATAGTTTTCCGCCAAATATCAACAGAACGTGGAAATTGGATCCTCTCTCGAATAAAGCCAAGGAAGGCAAACATTTCAACGTAATCAGTTGTAAGAGGAAATTCCCTAGCGTTAAAAAAATTCAGAGTATGCCTGGATTAAAGGAGGATTTTAAAACTTTGAGGAAAATAAAATCATATGTATAAGCCGAATATAGACGTGACATGAAAATGACCGACACCTGAAGTCGGCGATCGCACTGACAGATCTTACCGGAAGTCACCCGAAAAGCAAGATGGCGGTCACTTTTACATTGCCTACACCAAGTCGCTCAACTCTTGCGTATATAATACTTGCCAGGATTAATTCCGTTCACTTTCCGTTTGACCAAACTTATCTATGCTTCTACCATAGGGTTGGATATATATCGACACCTCATATTTTCGACGATGGGAAACATGACTGACCTAAAGTTCGTGACCAAATCTATACAGCATCTGTCGTATTGATTCTTTTCTAAAATTCAAACTGTATTTTATTCACATGTAGGTGTCAGTATACAAGTTTTGTATATGCTCATTGTTGGGATAGCCGTGGAAAATGTACCTAAGAAACATACTGGAAAGGTTCTGGGTATTTTTATGGGAATCGGAGCTCTTGGGAAGATGTTTTATTCTACATTGATGTTATGTGTCCACGGAGACCTCGGGACTTTCTTCGCCATTGTTACTGTTGCCTGGATGTGTATATTTGGCGGATGTTTGGTATTACATCGGAAGGAGTCGGATTCTCAAACCGTATCCATAGACGATTACAAAGAATGTAAAGAACTGGTAACTGTAGATGAAATCGGAACGACTCCTCTGCAAATGATTAAAACTAGAACTTTTCATTTGACTTTCTGGCCCACGGTCATTTTTTACGCCAACATGATGGCATATTTGACTAATATAACTTGTTTTGGTGATTCTGCTGGTATGCAAACACCCATAACTTTAATATATGAAATAGCATTCGTTATTTTAATCTCACGCATTGTCATTGGCATTGTCTTCGATTCCTTTTATTCTACGTTTGTGACATTTATTGTGATATTTTCTTGCTATATTTGTTATATAACAGCTATGATTGTAGGAATGTTCTGGTTTTGTGAAATCGGTGTTTACGTGATGACATTATTGGCAGGTATAGGTGTTACTGCCGCCTTCTCCCTACCTATTACCATGTTACTGAATGTATTCGGACGTAAGAACCACACGTTGGTTATCAGCATGATCTCGCTGTGTGGACCGTTATTAATTATATTGATAGAATTATTAATAGGACGATTTTATGATAATGAAATCGATGCGGACTCAGAGGGTCAAATCTTTTGCCGAGGAAAGCATTGTTTCTTCAATGCCTTCCTGTTACTTCTTCTGTCATCTTGTTTGGGTTTAACTTTACAAATAATAAATGCCATTTCATTTAGACTTCGGTAAGTCTTAATACTGACATTAATATGACAAACTATAATCTTAATTTTATTTAGATTTCGGTAAGTTTTAATACTAACATTAATATGAGAAACTATAATCTTAATTTTATTTAGACTTTGATAAGTTTTAAAGTGGCATGAGCTGCCAAAATGTTGATATTTTGACGTTAAAACAGAATGTTGTGATTATTGGCTATATTTCTCAAGACGTATAATTCAGGAGCTTTTAAGTGCTTCTAGCCTCGAGAATGAACGATAAAGTATTCTTTTGAACTAACTTTGGCTTAGAATGAATGGATGGTCGTCCCGGTTATTTAAATTTTGTTTACGTTTTGGACACTATTTAGGTTCGTATAGGCCGTAGACTTTATGGATTTCCCTCATTCCAACGCAAATCATTTAGTTTTTCGATGGCCTTCAAAATCTCTTACTGTCGCGAATATCAGAAATTATGAAATGAGTATGAATTTTGGCAGCTCATGCCACTTTAATACTGGCATTAATACGACGAACTATAATCTTGATTTTATTTAGATTTCGGTAAGTTTTGATACTGGCATTAAAATAAAAAACTATGACCTTTATTTCATTTAGACTTCCATATTGTATAATCTCGGCCATTCTTTGATTATGGATGGCTGGAAGGTGTTTCTCAAAATATTTACGGCCGGAATAATTCTTTTACAGTAAGTCCTAATTTGGTGGTTGTTACAGGCTACTCATCTTCTCTAGCCAAGTTAAAATCTGTATGTCCTCATTTGGTGTTTTACCTTGGCGGACTACTCCACTCAAACCCGTAAATCGAACAGCTCGTTCTGTTTGAATGCAAGTAAAACTTCCCACAGCTCATCAAAACCTCGGGCACTTACACTGAAAATAACCCAATGACGGCTGTGTATACCTTGAACCTTTGCTTAACCAGTGCTGATTGGCCAAGACTAGGCCATAGGAAAAGACAACTCTTACATTCCCGCCACTGGGCGCTGTTCGATTTACGGGTTTGAGTGGAGTAGTCCTCCAAGGTAGAACACGGAATGGGGACATGTAGATTTTACCTTGGCTTGCGAAGATGCAGGCTATTAAATTGAATAGTTACCTGATACAGACAACGAAGAGTGGGTTTTTTTTCGACGAGTCTGCTGGACGATGTAGACGTGTTTTGCACTGCTCCGAAAATCTTCGCCGACTTTCACCTACCGTATAGTATCTGTGTTGCATGTTTATATATTGTTTACTTATATGGATGCTGTGGAATGTGCTTGTCTTGTGTGTGTAATTTATGTCTGTATATATAATACTGATTTCTGTGAATGTTAGAATTTGCTTTGTGTTTACGTATGTTGTTGTTGTACATTTGGAATTTTGCAATCGCGCCAAAAAAAAAAAAATTCTTTTTTTTTTCTTGGTATAGTGTTGTAAATATAATCCCATAAGCTTTCTAGATCACCACTGTAAGTAATACCTTAACTTAAGGTAACAATAATTTAATTTAAATTTTTTTTTTGTAATTGTATTTGCACTGTCTACTCTGCACTGTCTCTGTCTATGTAGGGCTCCTTTCGTTTTCCACCGTTCTGAGTCGCCCCAGAATACTCTTCAAATAACTGTGCTGTATTAACTTCCCCTTGTCTGTTGCACTTAGTTAAGTTATTGCACTTTCATTTATCGCATAGTTCTGTAAATCTTCGGCCTGAACATGGACGAGGATGAATCGGATGGTACTGGTATGGATTTTAGCGAAGCCCCCCACAGAGGTCGAATTAAACGAGGCATCAGAGAACGCGATCGACCCGAGAGTTCTGAGCGCGATACAGGAAAGAAATCAAGACCTTGTAGAATATCAGAACAACAGGTAAAATCTACACATGTTATTTTATCAACCATAGGGGGTGCCCCTGCTACTAGTTTTAGCCCAATTCAATTTGCATCAGCACTTCATAAAAAAAGTAGGTTTAGTTAAGTATGCCAAAAAACTTCCATCAAGAGATTACCTTATAGTTTGTGAAAGTACGAGTCAGGCAAAAAAAGTATTACAGCTTACCAATATCCTGGGTAGAGATATCAAATGTAAACTGCAGTCTAATAATTCCTGTAGAGGTGTCATATATGGTATAGACGAAGAGATTAAGGAAGATGAAATCCTTGATGCATTAAAAGATATGAAATGTACCAAGGTCCAACGTCTTACAAAAGGCAAAGAAAAAACACCCACCAGATGTATGCTCTTGTGTTTTGATCTAGAAACATTACCTTCTGAGATAGTTTTGAGTTTTGAAGTATTTCAAATTAAACTATATATCCCCCCAGTAATTCGGTGCTTAAAGTGCCAAAGATTAAATCATATCGCGTCAGAATGCAGAGGTAGTATAAGATGTGCCAGGTGTGGGGGGAACCATTCCTATCAGGATGGCCCCAACAAAGAATCCCCTCGCTGTATTCGATGTTCCGGAAATCATAGCTCGGCCTACCAAGGATGCCCTAAAATCAAAGAAGCTAATAAGGCCCAATATATCAAAGTCACTCAAAAAGTCTCTTTTTCTGAAGCACTTAAGTCTGTAAGATCACAGCCCTCTCATCCCTTAAATTGTTCACAAGATCCAGACTTTGATGAATCACTTTTTATTACCCCTGAAGTACCTCCAGTTGTCCCTAAATCCCTGAGACAACCAGTCAATAAAAGTCGCCCAGTAATGAATTCTGCTGCAGTGCAAAGAGATGTTGATGTATCAAGCCAAACAGATGCTTGTCCAACAATCACAGTATCTAGTATAATCTCCTTAATCACAGAAATTCTCTTCCATTGTGTAAAAATATCTAAAAAACCTGATTTTGTGGAATTCATTTCTAAGCGCGCAGAGCATCACTTGGGAAGTGGAATTGTAAATTCCGATGATTTAGCTGAAATGCTACAATTGAGAAACTATACTCGTAAATAATGGAGCTAAAAATAAGAAGTAATATTTGTCTTAGTCTTACTACTCTTCTTATGGTTTTTCACATCTTGCAACAGAATATTCAGTCTCTCTATTCACATGGCCAAGAGTTCAAATATTATGCATCAAATCTTAGTGTTCAACCTGATGTAATCTGTCTTCAAGAGACATTTCTAAAACCCCACCTTAATTTTACATTCCCAGGATATGAAGTTAAGCGACTTGACAGGCTTAATGGTGAGAGAGGTGGATTGGCAATATTTATAAGGCAAGGTATTTCCGTTACAGAAGTCAATTTACCTAATACTAACACATTTGAGTGTCAGGGTTATCAAATAGGCCAAGAAAATGGTCAGCAAATCACCCTGTATAATCTCTATAACCCATGTAAAAAGTTGGCCTTAGGGGATTTTCAATCATTGTTTCAATCTCAATCAGGTTCTTATATAATCTGTGGGGATTTCAATGCCCACAATGCAATGTGGGGATCCAATGCTACTGACCACAATGGCAAGATAGTTTATGATTTCATAAATGAGTACAATCTGGTGGTATTGAATGATGGTACTGGGACAAGGCTAGATATTCGATCTGGAAAAACGTCAGCTATTGATTTAACTATTTGTACTGGTGATATAAGTACAACTTCCTCATGGACAGTCGATCAGAATTCAGAATGGAAGTGACCATTTCCCTATTATAGCATCATTTGGATTCTCCCCATATAATCATGAAATAGGATCTACCCCTCGATGGAAATTAAACAAAGCTGACTGGAATAAATATGCAAATGAATGTAAACAATTACTGAATGATCAGAGCTACAGTGAAAATGTAGATAGTTTTTCGGAAAATGTTTTGAGTGCGTTAAATCTTGCAGCCCATAATTCTATCCCCAAATATTCTGAAACCCCACACTGTAAAGTCCCAGTCCCCTGGTGGACAGATGAGTGTTCAAAAGCCATAAAAAATAGAAAAAAAGCCAAAAATCGTGCCCAGCACACAAGTTTGTTCACTGATGTAGTAAATTATAAAAAAATGAAGTCTATAGCACAACGAGCAATTAAGAAAGCCCAGAAATCATATTGGAGAGTATACTGTACCAATATCAACAGTAACACACCACTCAAACATGTTTGGGCCCAAACCAAAGCTATAAGTGGCAAAAGAAAATCTAGTTCTATCCCTTCAATTGTCTGTAATAATGTGCATTATACAACAAACAAGGATAAAGTGTAATATTCTGGCTGATAAGATTGCATTTGTTTCTAGTTCAACAAATTATGACTCTGAATTGTTTTCTCTCAAAGAAAATGTGGAGACTATACCGATATCTGCTACCCCCTTAACCCAAGAAGAGACATTGAATGATGATTTTACCATCTTTGAGCTGAAACAAGCCCTCCATTCCACCAAAGATTCTACTCCTGGGGAGGATGGGATCTCTTATTCCATATTAAAACATTTACCACAAAAATGTCTCTATGTAATCTTAATGTTTTATAACACAATATGGCACAGTATGCAACTACCAGCATCATGGACAACGTCCATTGTAATACCTGTCCCAAAACCTGGTAAGGATCCGTCCCTCCCCACATCCTACAGACCAATATCCTTAACTTCAACTCTCTGTAAGGTAATGGAAAAGATGGTAAATTCTCGTCTAGTATGGTTTCTCAATAAAAATGGTATATACTCAACTGTCCAGAGTGGCTTTAGGAGAAACAGAAGCACAACAGATCATATTGTTACTTTAGAGAATTCATTTAGACAGGCCTTAGGTAATAGAGAATATTCTTTAGCAGCTTTCTTAGATACAGAAAAAGCCTACGATATGTTGTGGAAAGAAGGACTTCTACAAAAAATGAGATCTTAGGTAATAGAGAATATTCTTTAGCAGCTTTCTTAGATATAGAAAAAGCCTACGATATGTTGTGGAAAGAAGGACTTCTACAAAAAATGAGATCTTTAGGCATATGTGGTAAATTGTTAGGGTGGGTTAAAGGTTTTTTTGTCAAACCGCTTTATCAAGGTTCGTATAGGTAGAGATTTGTCTTACCCTGTTATTTTAGAAAATGGATGTCCCCAGGGTAGTATTATTTCTCCATCTCTCTTCAATATTGCTGTAAATGATTTGCCTCTAGTCCTTAACCCAAGATTGAATTGTGCATTATTTGCTGATGATGTAGTTATATGGTTTAAAGGGAAAAATCTAAATGTGGCTAAGAAATTTATTCAACAGGGATTGGATGATATTGTGAAATGGAGTAAGTTGTGGGGATTTAAATTCTCGCCCAGTAAATCTGAGGCAGTTCTATTCTCAAGAAAAAGATTACACATATCCCAGTTACTACTATCATTAACCTTGGACAAACAAAAGATTAAGATTTCCCCCTCTTTTAAATACTTAGGTATTGTATTTGATAAAAGATTGACATGGACTGAGCACATTAATAACATTATTTCCAAATGCCAGAAGGTACTTAATCTCATGCGATCAATTTCAGGCAAGGCATGGGGTGCAGATAAAACTTGCATGCTATTATTATATAGGGCTTTGATTCGTTCTAGGCTGGGCTATGGGTGTGAGGCTTTTTCATCCGCTAGTAATAGTACTAAAGCTAAGCTTGATTCTATTCAATGCTCTGCACTAAGACTAGCAACTGAAACTCTGAGAACTACTCCTTTAAAAGTTTAGCAAGTTATGTGTAAAGAATGGCCTTTATACTTAAGGCGTCAATTTCGAACTCTAAAATATTCCCTTAAGCTAAAATCAATGCCCAGAAATTCTGCAAAATGTGTATTTGATGCTTCTTTTAATACGAAAATCTACAATTCTGAGAGCAAACATTCAATACCATTTAAACTAAGGGCAGAGCAGTTGTCAATTAAGTCAGGTGCAGATCACATTACTCTACAGGAATATGTCATTCCCCACATCCCCCCGTGGACATTGGTTCAACCTAAGGTGTCTGTAGAGCTACACCATAAAATTAGAAAATCTGACCCAAATGATATAAGTAGATTGTGTGCCATGGATATTATCTCTTCAAACTGGTACGGGTATTTACAAATATATACTGATGGTTCTAAATTCCCAGAAACTGGTAAAGTTGGAGCTTCATATTGTGTTCCAGATCTTTATGTCCAGAAAGGATATAGATTGTCTAATTATGTGTCAGTTTTTACATCTGAACTTACAGCTATCCTACTCTGTTTATATTTTCTTGTTGATCTGAAACCTACCAAAATAGTCATATTCTCAGACTCATTAAGTGCCCTTCAGGCTATATGTAATTATTCATGGGAAATTTCTATCCCTGTTGTTCATGAAATTGTGCATATTTGCTCCACCTTAATCTTGCAAGGCATTGATACATGTTTTGAATGGATTCCAGGCCATGTTGGTGTCCCTGGAAATGAGATGGCTGATAACAATGCTAAAAATGCTCTTTCACTCTCAACTATATCTACTAATGTCCCCCTATCACTACCAGAGGCTATGAGTCATCTTAAATCATATTTTACTACTTTATGGCAAGCTGATTGGGAAAACTCTGAAAAGGGTCGTTTTTACTACAAATTTAATCCAACAGTTATCTCCCCTGATATATCATTTCCATCTAGACACTTAGAATCCCTATTCTACAGGCTTCTTTCTGGACACCTTCCTGTTAACTATTACCTTTATAGGTTTAATCTGCATGAAAATGGCCTGTGTGAATACTGCAAAGTTTCTGAAACTATCTCGCATGTTTTGTTTAGCTGTAGGAAATATGAGGCAAATAGAGAAATTTTTTATACAGATCTTATTGCCACAGGCATATCAAGGCCTTCTATACATTTAGTTCTTAAACCAACCAGAAAGAAAATGAAAGTGTACAATGCTGTTGTGAAATTCCTTTCTAAGTGCCAAAAGTTTTAATTCCCTGCTGGGTTTTTTTTTTTTTTTTTTTTTTAATTTTTTTTTTCTACTTCAATGTTAATATTCGCATTTGTATAATCCCATCTACCACCATATACGCTATATGCGATATACTTATATGTTAATATTGCAGTAGTCATCTTGGCTTAAGCATATCTGCTCACAAGTGCAATATTCCATGTAGTCTGTCTGTCTTTATTATGCATGTATCCCTGCCAGTTATCTCTATTGGGTCTAGTAGCTGTATGTGTGAAACTTTATATCATTGACATGGGTTAGTCTATAAAACATTCAATGATTTTTGCTGACCCCTCTACTGTGTCTAGTACTTGCCATGTTTGATCTGGTCTGTCTGTAATAGGCCTAGTGATCCCAGCTGTCATTCTTATTATTTATCTACACTTTGTCATTATTGGCATCTGGGGATCTATATAACAGGTTATGATTTAGTTTTCCAGTTTATAGTATGTGTAACTACCTGTCATTACTGGGATGTATCTTACCCCTACAACATGTAATGTTTTTGCTATGACCTCTTTTATATATGTACTACTTGTAAATATTAACATGTCTTCTGTTCTTAATGAGTGTAGTGTCATTATTGGTATATATCCTGTCTGTAACATATGCAAGGATTTCTGCGGTCACCCTTAAGTAGGTTATGTGTACTACTGGTCATTATGGGTTTTGGTCCTGCCTTAACATTAATAATGATTTCTGCTGAAACCCTTTAGTATGTTATATGTACTATTTTTAATTATAATCATTTTTTTTTTAATTCCTGTAAGGATTTCTACTGTCCACTTAACTGTATGTCTACTATGTGTCACTATCTGCGTGTGCTCTGTGCAATACACATAAGGATGTCTGCTGTCACACTACGATGTACTCATCATTATTGCCATATAATGATATATGTTTTTTTTTCACCTTTATTGTATATTATCATGTGTTATTAATGTAATTGAAGTAATGATTTCGACATTCATCTCTACTAAATGAACTACTTGTCATTATTGGCATGTTCCATGATGATGTCTGAAAATGTGACATGTGGCCTTTTCGAAATTCATGTAATTATTTCTACTTAATGTAAAGTGAGTTGCCACTATCGATAGGTGAATATGTTTGAAATTCATGTAATGAATTCTACTGTCAACTCCATGTACTCCATGATTTCTGAATTGTTTAAGGGTTTAATACCGCCGTAGCGGTGTTTGTTGCGTAACCCGATACCGCTGAACGTTGGTTCGTACCGAGTCAAACCACGAGACTCGCTGACTCATCATTATTGCCATATAATGATATATGTTTTTTTTTCACCTTTATTGTATATTATCATGTGTTATTAATGTAATTGAAGTAATGATTTCGACATTCATCTCTACTAAATGAACTACTTGTCATTATTGGCATGTTCCATGATGATGTCTGAAAATGTGACATGTGGCCTTTTCGAAATTCATGTAATTATTTCTACTTAATGTAAAGTGAGTTGCCACTATCGATAGGTGAATATGTTTGAAATTCATGTAATGAATTCTACTGTCAACTCCATGTACTCCATGATTTCTGAATTGTTTAAGGGTTTCCCTAATGAAAATGTACTATAGTTTACTATAGCAAAAAACTATAGTTTACTATGGTACTTTTGCCACTTTACTATAGCCTGTTTACTATAGTAAACTATAGTCACTGTAGTTTACTATAGTAAACAGACTATAGTAAACGTGGCAAAAGTACCATAGTAAACTATAGCGACTATAGTAAACTATAGCGACTATAGTAAACTATAGCGACTATAGTAAACTATAGCGACTATAGTAAACTATAGCGACTATAGTAAACTATAGCGACTATAGTAAACTATAGCGACTATAGTAAACTATAGCGACTATAGTAAACTATAGCGACTATAGTAAACTATAGCGACTATAGTAAACTATAGCGACTATAGTAAACTATAGCGACTATAGTAAACTATAGCGACTATAGTAAACTATAGCGACTATAGTAAACTATAGCGACTATAGTAAACTATAGCGACTATAGTAGTCTATAGCGACTTTTCTGGTAAAAGTACTATAGTAACCTATAGCGACTATAGTGACTATAAAGTACCATAGTAAACTATAGTAATCCATGGGGACTATAGTAAACTGTAGCGACTATACTATTGGCATAGTAAACTTTAGTAAACCCTGGTGACTGTAATAACATAAACTATAGTGACTGCTGACTGTATTCAGTTAACATACAAAATAATAAGAAAAAATCTTTAGTTTAAGACAGATAATGCTGTTTATTACATCAAGTACTGTTGAAAAATCTGTACACAAAATCTGATAAAACTGACATTTGATATTATTTTACAACACCTTCCTTCTCAAAATGACTTTGTTAAACTTGTGAATGGTTGCTTTTTTTTTTGGGGGGGGGGGGGGGGGGGTCCTCTGATTTCTGTTTGGGGTTAGATTGCTGTTTTGAGGCCAGACTGCTTTTATGGTTTTGGTGTATGACTCTCTGTGATCAGGATATCGTTCTTCAGTTTATACTACAAGAAAACAAAAGAAATATAAATAAATAACATCAACAGGGAAGGCCTGTGCTTGACTGAGCTAGATTAAGCCCATGTATTACATATTGAAACAAATTTTGCACTGTGACCATGAAGTATTATCTTGATTTCAATAATTTACCTCATAGAAATCCACTGTGTGCCGTCATCCCAGGCTTTGTTACCTCACTTTGCTTTGAACCTCCGTTGACTTTTAACATGGGAATAAATGGAGAAAAAATCTACTCTGATATGTAATTTCCAATTTCCTGCAAAAAAAAAGTATGGTAAAGAATATACAGTTTCCAAAATTTTATTAACCCAAGTTAGACTTTTTATCTGTCCTTACAGTCGAAATGTGCTTGTTTTCCATTTTTTTGCCATGTTATATTTCACCAACCAGCAGACGACCAAAAGGGACCTTTATATTATACTGTAATACATGTATGTTTGATGCACTAAACCAATGACCTACATGTATACAGTATAGTAAAACCGGGAGTTCCATGCAAATATTTTGTTTTGCTACCTCGTATTCTATTTTTCTTGATATACAGCATTTGTTAAACCGGTTACCGTTATGATTTTAAAGTCTACCCTATAAGTATAAATATAATAATAAAGCCTACAGGCATTGAGATTTTGCGTTATCCGGGTAATCATAAAAACTTAAATGTTAATCTACCTTTTTTGATTATGTATCCTAATTTTCAGAAAGACTCTGGTTTCCGGTGAAAGGATTCTTCAACTCCTGTAGTTGTAGGGTGTCCCATGTTAACTGTAGTATAGGTTGATTGTCATTTCTGGGAGCCGATTTACTGTACATCGCCTATTGTCATATTGTCAGCTCTGAAAATATAATAGTGGTTGTTATACTTGTTAACTACTATAAAGGAGGCAAGAATGTTCATCTTTATCAAAAGATATACAATTACATTTTAAATGCACTTCACCCTTTCACACGTACGTAGACATGCATATAGATACATACACAACTGAATGTGTTTGTTGCGTAACCCGATACCGCTGAACGTTGGTTCGTACCGAGTCAAACCACGAGAATGCGTAGCATTCGAGGGGTGTAACGAGGTGCGAACCAACGTTCAGCGGTATCGGGTTACGCAATAAACACCAAGACGAAGGTATTAAAGTCGATTCTACCCCGATAATTGAGAAAAATGAGGAAACAGTGACCTGTTGAAGATTGCCGTTCCTTTTCCCTCCCCGGGACAGAGTGGGAACTGTTAACCAATCAACGATAAGCTTTGGTCACGTGCGACGGTTCACCCAGATATTTTGAAGCAGAATGACATAATGTCACTATGGCTACGGCCTTGACAGGCTGGGTTGCTGGTGACGCTATCGTGGGAAATGTTGTGAAATCAACCCTTTGATGACTTTATACGTTCATGACTATAAGATTAAGTACATCTGACCTAGAAATAGAAAGGGGCAGATACCGTAAACAGCCTGTTTATGCCAGAATTTGTACCAAATGCAATCAAAACAAAATAGAAAACGAATGGCACTTCTTAATGGAATGTCCTGCCTATAAACTTTACAGACAACAAATGATTCGAAATCTAATAGAACATTATCCAACTATACTTTCATTCAACGCAATGCAAGTGTTCATTCTATTATTAGATCCACAGCCTCAAATTGCACGCCAAGTTGCAAATTTTATGTACAACTGCATTAAAATACGTGCAAATTTATAGATTAACCTCTATATATGTATTTTATAGGCTAAAATATCCGGCCTATATCAGTATTGTGTATAAATTGTTATTATTATTGTTTAGTTATGTTTGTGTTTTTGCACATTAATATTGTACCTGTCCCAATGTGGGCTTTTATTTGTGCAATAAAATATTTGAATTTGAATTTGAATTTGACAGCCCAGTTTTCAATATAAAAGGACAGAATATAACCACACTCACAACATTAACAGGTTAAATCCTTTATTTTGTATGACAAGCAAAAGATCACTTCTTCCGGGGGAGGTAAACCTACCGGCCGGTATGTTGCACTACACGCTCGATGCTGTTTGCAAAGTCATCTCTACTTAACATGTATATTTGCACACGGCACGCACATACAGGAGGGGTAGAATGTGGCGCACATCATTCAACAGAATGGAGCCGCCAAATAATCAAATTATGTATGTATGTATGTTACCTGATACAGTTATAACGTGAAGGCTTTCCCCTGTTAACGTAAACAGTTTGGTGCAATGTTGTAGCGAGCGTTCCTTTAATGACTAAATTCTTACATGTAGTATTGCCAATCGTTCCATTGTCAATCTCATTTAAAACCCGGGACTTTGAAAACTAATTAAAGCGTTGTGAAATCTCCTTTTAACTTATTCATGCAGTGTAACAAACCAATTTTGACAAAGGATTAAAATTTTGAGTTCATATCATTGACGTTGATATTTTGACAAACCATGTTTAATTTTATACGTACTGTTTTTTAACCTGACCGATTTGGAGATAGTACACAGTTTCATTTCCCATTTGCGGTCATGTTAATGTTCGTTGAGCCAAATGATTTGGTGGGTGCTTTCAGCAACGGAAATTGTACATGGCAACAGGGAACAATGTTTTAGTTACAGACATGACAGACTATGACAGGGATACTCTTACTCGCATTCTGATTGATGTCAACAGAGCGAAGCACACGCAAATTTCCGATCTCCATCCATTTAACTTTTCTCATTAAACATCCAAAAGTGTTTACCGTATTAGATTCAGACAGTTTCCTTTAAAAAAGGTAGAATATGCATAGAACAAAT
The DNA here is from genome assembly GCA_963971465.1 of Lepidochitona cinerea. NCBI lineage: Eukaryota > Metazoa > Mollusca > Polyplacophora > Chitonida > Tonicellidae > Lepidochitona > Lepidochitona cinerea. The sequence goes on along the minus strand of OZ020560.1, from coordinate 9,300,897 downwards.
TGTTTAGAAAATAAGAAAAGAAAATGCACTGAAATTTTCATGCGCTCCTACCATGAAACGGAAGTGATGAAATGGGGGTGGTGGTGGTGGTGTTTTCCATCCGTAGTGAATGATCCACGTCATACTATAATGTTAGTTTGTTTGGCATTCGATTTCTTATTCAATCAAAAAACCCTGTAACAGTGGGTTATGAATTTAGCTAGTAGCTGAAAGACTTTATTAGTGTTTTTGAGAGGCCTGAAAAGTGTTTTCATTGTAGGATTGACGATACCCAGGCGTTCTAAATCTGAAACGTCCCTAGCTTCAACATAGTGTCTGCAATGAAATAATAAATGGTTAATTGTATCATCCTGGAAACAGTCTGCACACAGGCCGGAATCATGAAGGTTCAACTTAAACAAAAGGCTGTTAGTATTGAAATGTCCCGACAAAATTCGAAATACCAGTGTTTCGTCTCGTCGACTGTTGAGGGGGTTGATGAGGGGTTGAATGAATAGAAGAATCTTCCACTAGGACTTTCATTCCAGAATTCTTGCCATAGTTGTGTAAACTTAAATTTAACTGAGTTAGACACAAAGGCCCTTTGTACCGGAACGAAATAAAGATTTGTTTTAAATAACACCACTTTACAATTAGATTTCAAAATACACACTTCGTTGAATATTCGTTCTCTCCAGAGTGAAGAGGATTCTCCGTATCTTTCCTAAGTTTGGGGTCTGTATTTCGCATTTCATTGACAAATTATAGTTTTTCATTTAGATTTTGCAGTGAAGGGCTTTCTCACATTCTACTGATTTAGTTTTCTTAAAGTGGCATGAGCTGCCAAAATTCACACTTTTTTCATCATTTCTGATCGTCATGACAGTAAGGGGCTTTGAAGGCTATCGAAAAAGTAAATGATTGGCGTCGGAATGAGGAAAATCCATACAGTATGTGGCCTGTACGAACCGAAAACGTGTTCGAAAAGTAAACAAAATTTAAATAACCGGGACGACCGTTCATTCATTTTAAGCCAAAGTTAGTTCAAAACAATACTTTACCGTACATTTTCGAGACTAGAAGCACTAAAAAGCTTCTGAATTATACGTCTTGAGAAAAATAGCCGATGATTTCAACATTCTGTTTTAACGTCCCAGGCGACCATTTTGTTTTTCTATTTTTTATCACTTTTCTGTCTTGTCATCGCGATTACAAGAGAACTGCTTGTCGGATCTTTTTCATATTTCACACGCACGTTCCTCCTATGGTCTAGTTGTGCAACATTTATTTCTTTCGCTCATCTGCATATCAAAATGGCCGCTAGGTGACCATTCTGTTTTTCTTCTTTTTATCCCTTTTCTCCTAAAGTAATGAGAGGATCTTCGTAAAATTGTGTACGCAGGTAATCCCTATGGCCTCGTTGCGTACTATCTATTTTTTGCTCATCTGCATATTAAAATGGCCGCTGGGCGACCATTTTGTTTTTCTTCTTTTTGTCAATTTTCTCGTAAAGTAAAGAAAGGTTAGGACTTTCGTAAACTAATTTACGCATGTTAACCCAATGGCCTCGTTGCGCACTATGCACTCGCTGCTCATTTGCATATTCAAAATGGCGGCCGGTAGCTATTTCTGTGATTTCTACCTACATAGTTTGTGATCGCGGAATCAAGAAAACTACCTGGCGGATCTTGATGAATTTATTTTTGTATTGCTTCCTCATATGGTCAAGTTATGCAACATGTATTTTGTTCGTCGTTGATATTTTCATTGAACACATTCGGTACCGCTGTCACCATATGGCGTTAGAGTGCTAGCCTGCTTCATTACCGAAGACATCGTATGGCGACAGCAGAAAAGTCGGCTATAACCCCACTGACGCCGTATGGTTATTTTTCCTTACAACTTCAACTAATTTTGAAAATGAACAAATAAAATCACATGTTGCATCTGTTTGTTGCTTTGTGTTTTGTTTTTTCAATCTTCGAATACGGTAAAAGAGGTTTAAATTACGCGTAATTCCCCGATAGCTTCCAACTTTGTCCAAGTTAGAACGGACACTTCAAGCATACTTATATAACAAGAAAATGTTAAATTTGACATTGAAAGCTTGTGGAATTCCTTATTTTTACAGCTTCAGATCTTAATATATATTTTCCTTGTCTTCAATATACTGACAGTGAGTGAGATATTCAAATATCTATGATTAAAAAGTGCTAAAATCAGGTGGTGAAATTGGTTTGCTTGTGCAAATTCCCGCTGTCAATCAAGCGGCCCCTACCAGGCATTTTAAAATGCTTCTCAAGTATGACCCAGTTAAAGACAAAATAAGCTATTTTTGGCACTGAGGACGTTATTTGGAATTTCGGAGTCCAGAGTAGTGAAAAAAGACATTTATCGGAGCTTTTTTAAACCTCAGAGTGAAATTACAATCCTTGGGTCATTTTAAAACGTATAAAAATCGACTCTTTTCAGATTTCCAAGGGCGACTATAAGAAATAGTTTATCTATGCTTGTTGCCTGCCACCACGGCTTGTTCGAAGTCGGTAAAATAGCTTTCTCGAATTTGGATTTTAAACGCCTAAACTCTTTCCAAAGATGTAAAAATAATAAATATTTTTAAAGGAGAGTGTTCCCTAAGACACTTAAGAAGATCCATATTGTATTTTTCCGAGTTTGAAAGGAAGGAATATTTCAAAATGAAATGAAATACACGGCAACGTACAATCACTATTTTGCCGATCGAATTTGCATTCAGGCAGCTATGTACAGCAACTGACTTCGCAATTGTAAATGCTATTTACCAATAAAGTAACTGAAATGTTTTTATTCAATCATATATTTATATCAACATTGCGAACATTAAATCCAAATCTATACAGACCAGATAATTATTCCAATCTCTCGTTTTTTTTCTATACACATATCTGGGCCACGTGAATGGAACAGGCTTCCCGCAGAGATGAAAGCTATAAATTCTTTGTCACTCTTTAAATCACTTCTAAGGAACTACCTAATAAATCTTTAATTGTCCACCCTTCATTTACTTATTGGACCATCTTATATACAATTTTTTCACCTACATTACTTACGTAAAACATATTTGCACCATAGCCATATTTATTATATTAATAGTTTTTTGTTGTTGCAAATTTCCGCTATAACTTAAGATATTATTATAACCTTACCTGCTACGCTTATTTTGAATGGTTATTTATTATTATTATTATTTTTTAGGGATAGAACAAGTCTTTTAGACTTTATTCCCGCCAAACGCAGTGTAACTTAAGTAACCATTAAATAAAACGACTTTATGGTGAATAAATGAAATGAAAATCAAATCGTATAAGAGTTCACTAATTTCTGAACGAATTGGAAAAAAATTTGCCATTAATTTTTAAACTGACTTTCGTCATGTGATACGAGTGATACGTTTTTCTTCACTTTTCACGAGCTATTTTTGACAGATATACATTATCTTTTGATTTGTAAACAAACACTAAATGCATCTTAGTAACATGTGTACAATCGTTTTGGATTTTGTAAATTTTAATTGTGCACAGGACTCAAACAAGCGATATCACTGACTGGCCTGTGTGCAAGTACATGTAACTCCGGTAAGTAGCGTTAATGTGAGGCCTCCTTGAAGGAAGTTGGTTTTGAGTTTTCAGATAACAGCCACTATCAACCGAAGAAACTTTGTTCTTGTCCAGCCAGCCACCAACTGAAGAAATACATTTCACATATCAAATTTGCAATCCGTTTACAAGCAGCCTCACTTTCTGATAGTGTTTTGTGGTGGTCGCCAAGATCAGTTCACTGATCTCTTGTTTTCTTTTCTGCTGAGAGTGTTCTAAGTCTGTCGTGAAGGGTTCTGTTCATCCTCTCACACTGGCTGTTTCCTTCAGGATGATATGGAGTTGTACGACTTTTGAATATGTTGTAAGTATGCCAAATCCCACAATCTTTTAGTACGGTCTTAGTTATGGTTCTCGCTTGTTGAAATCGTCAGAGTATATATAAATCGTTTTTAGAATCTTACATTTTTTTTCTCTTTTGCTTTCATAGTTTTGAAACAAGATGACATCAATTCGCAAATGGTCGGGTCTGGCTATTGGTCTGTTTGGTATCGTACTGTCCGCCTGGAATTTATCCTTCAACCCTATAGTCATCCCTCTTAAACTCACCTTTAACTTTACACAGTCTGAAGGTAAGTTTCTAAGGCGAGTCCATTTTACATCCTGGCTTAACTTATATTTTTAAATTTACCCGGATACCAATGTGCCTGTGAAATTTGATTCGCTCGACCAGGCAGCATTTGATATTTTTGTTGGCAACGGTTGTAAATTATATCTGTATTTTATCAGTTCTGGATCGTTTAATTTAGGGATTTTTAAAGACAACCAGAAACTAGAGATACAAATATGACTGAATGTCGAGACATCAAGAAGTTTTGCCATGATTATTAATTCTTTTTCCTAGTGGAGATGGTGTCTTCCATGCTTTTCGTTGGAGTTGCTCTCAGTCCACTAGAACCTTTGATATCTCACCAATATGGATACCAAGTGAGTTATCTGATGAGTGGTTTGATGGCACCAGTTACAGCAGGGTTAAACTGTTTGGCTGTGCACTATGCAACCTTCTTCAGCAGTCAGCCAATTTTGTTTGGACTCATTCAAACACTTGCTGGTAAGCTTGCATTTTGCTTAGTGATAAAGGCATTAATTGTAATTCTTTGTTTATATTTAGAGGATCTCCGCACAGCCGAATGGCTACAAGGCGATCTCATTACTATCTGCGCAGTGGAGAGTGACTGTATATAGACAATGTGACCGTGACTGACAATTTTATCGAGTGACTTCCAGTAAGATCTGTCTGACGATCGCCGATATCAGGGTCTGATTAATCTGAAGTAATTTTCTTCAACTTTGGCTTTTAGGGTTGCTACATGTGAATCCATATTTAAGTCTGACATCCTCTGAATTTCTTTCACACAGGAACTTGTTATGTTGGAATGTATACTCTGCCAAAAAAGAAACGCAACATCCAATTTTTGTTCTTCAAAATATGAATTTTCAACATCATTTTTAATACAGACATAAGCATCACATTACACTGAAATTTAGCAGACTGGTTGTTTAGACTTTGAAGTTCATTCACATGTAAAAACTTATCACATTAAAGTTCATAGCGCTCAGATGACGTCACTGCAACGTCAATATCTGTTGTGCCCAACATTAACCTGTAACACAGCACGGACCAGTCTCCGCATAGACACAATCAATCGACGAATACTCTTTTGCGGAATTCTCCATTCTTGCTCAAGAGCTTGCTGCAGTTCTTGCAGAGTTTGCGGCGTTGGATGACGACTGCACGCGCCTATCCACATCATCCCACAAATGTTCTATTGCGTTCAAATCTGGTGATTTGGACGGCCAGGGGAGCACTGTTACGTTCTGGTTGGCTAGAAATTCAACAGTAGCACGAGCTGTCTGCGACCGATCGTTCTGGTGCTGAACAATTTCCCTACGGAGGTCCATTACGGGCAGCATATGTGGTGTCAAAAGGACGCAGTTCCTTGCGAACCTCTCATTCCTGCGTCTGTAAACTCGTGTATGACCATCTCTTCTCTGCAGCTGGGCGTGGTCGGTCGGCAACATTGCCAGTCTCATGTTCCCTGATTCTGAGGCGACTAATTGTGGAGGGATGACACTGCATATGACGTCCTACGGCGGCACAACTGAGACCCGCCTGTAACATGCCAATGACATGTTTCCTTTGTTGTGTCGCAAGTCGGGGCATGGTAACATTTTCTGATTTTTTTTCGTCTTTATGCTGTGCTTCGTGTAAAGTGTTGACCCCACGACAAATGAGCCCTGCAAGCTGTTCTCAGTGACGGTGAAACACTCAATGGACGTTATTAGGAAATGTTGCGTAATGTTCACGACAAGCGCGTAGGGATCACCACAGGTTATCCAGTTATTGCAACTCAACTTGAACTAACAATAAACAACAAAACGTAAATGGCCAATAGCCTTACTGGGGTAGAAACATAAAATTCAACCGTGCGTTTTTAATGGCGCTAAGTATATATACAGCATCTGTAGTATTGATTCTTTTCTAAAATTCAAACTTTATTTTATTCACATGTAGGTACCAGTATACAAGTTGTGTATATGCTGATTGTTGGGATAGCCGTGGAAAATATACCTCAGAAACATACTGGAAAAATCCTGGGAATTTTTATGGGAATCGGAGGACTTGGAAAGATGTTTTATTCTACATTGGTGTTTTGTGTCCATGGAGACCTAGGGACTTTCTTCGCTATTGTTACTGTTATCTGGACGTGTATTTTTGGAGGGTGTTTGGTATTGCATCGGAAGAAGTCGGATTCTCAAAACATATCTATAGAGGATTACAAAGACTGTAAAGAACTGGTAACTGTAGATGAAATCGGAACGACTCCTCTGCAAATGGTTAAAACTAGAACTTTTCATTTGACTTTCTGGCCCACGGTCATTTTTTACGCCAACATGATGGCATATTTGACTAATATAACTTGTTTTGGGGATTCTGCTGGTATGCAAACACCCATAACTTTAATATATGAAATAGCATTCGTTATTTTAATCTCACGCATTACCATTGGCATTGTCTTTGATTCCTTTTATTCTACGTTTGTGACTTTTATTCTGATATTTTTTTGCTATATTTGTTATATAACAGCTATGATTGTAGGAATGTTCTGGTTTTTGTGAAGCCGGTCTTTACGTGATGACGTTATTGGCAGGTATAGGTGTTACTGCCGCCTTCTCTCTACCTATTACCATGTTACTGAATGTATTCGGACGTAAGAACCACACGTTAATTATCAGCATGATCTCGCTGTGTGGACCTTTATTAGTTATATTTATACAATCATTAATAGGACGATTTTATGATAATGAAATCCATACGGACTCAGAGGGTCAAATTTTTTGCCGAGGAAAGCATTGCTTCTTCAATGCCTTCCTGTTACTTCTTCTGTCATCTTGCTTGGGTTTAACTTTACAAATTATAAATGCCATTTCATTTAGACTTCGGTAAGTCTTAATACTTACATTAATATGAGAAACTATAATCTTAATTTTATTTAGACTTCGGTAAGTTTTAAAGTGGCATGAGCTGCCAAAATGTTGATATTTTTACGTTAAAACAGAATGTTGTAATTATTGGCTATATTTCTCAAGACGTACAATTCAGGAGCTTTTAAGTGCTTCTAGCCTTGAGAATGAACAATAAAGTATTCTTTTGAACTAACTTTGGCTTAGAATGAATGGATGGTCGTCCCGGTTATTTAAATTTTGTTTACGTTTCGGACACTATTTAGGTTCGTATAGGCCGTAGACCTTATGGATTTCCCTCATTCCAACGCAAATCATTTAGTTTTTCGATGGCCTTCAAAATCTCTTACTGTCGCAAATATCAGAAATTATGAAATGAGTATGAATTTTGGCAGCTCATGCCACTTAAATACTGGCATTAATACGACGAACTATGATCTTCATTTAAGTTAGATTTCGGTAAGTTTTGATACTGGCATTAAAATAAAAAAACTATGACCGTTATTTCATTTAGACTTCCATATTGTAAAATCTCGGCCATTCTTTGATTATGGATGGCTGGAAGCTGTTTCTCAAAATATTTACGGCCGGAATAATTCTCAAACAGTAAGTCCTAATTTGTTGGTTGTTACAGGCTACTCATCTACTCTAGCCAAGTTAAAATCGGTATGTCCCCATTCCTTGTTTTACCTTGACGGACTACTTCACTCAAACCCGTAAATCGAACAGCTCGTTCTGTTTGAATGCAAGTAAAACTTCTCGCAGCTCATCAATACCTCGGGCACTTACATTGAAAATAACACAATGGCGGCTGTGTACACCTTGATTAAGCCATAGGAAAAGACAACTCTTACATTCCGACCAGTGAGCGTGTTCGATTTACGGGTTTGAGTGGAGTAGTCCTCTAAGGTAAAACACGGAATGGGGACATGTAAATTTTACCTTGGCTTGCGAACATGCAGGCTATTAAATTGAATAGTTACCTGAAACAGTTATAACGTGAAGGCTTTCTCCTGTTAACGTAAACAGTTTGGTACAATGTTGTAGCGAGCGTTCCTTTAATGACTAAACTCTTACATGTAGTATTGCCAATCGTTCCATGAAGCACACCCAAATTTCAGATCTCCATCCATTTAACTGTTCTCATTAAACATCCAAAAGTGTTTACCGTCTTAGATTCAGACAGTTTCCTTTAAAAAAGATAGAATATGCATAGAAAAAATTGTTTAGAAAATAGGAAAAGCAAATGCACTGAAATTTTCATGCGCTCCTACCATGGAACGGAAGTGATGAAATGGGGGTGGTGGTGGTGGTGTTTTCCATCCGTAGTGAATGATCCACGTCATACTATAATGTTAGTTTGTTTGGCATTCGATTTCTTATTCAATCAAAAAACCCTGTAAAAGTGGGTTACGAATTTAGCTAGTAGCTGAAAGACTTTATTAGTGTTTTTGAGAGGCTTGAAAAGTGTTTTCATTGTAGGATTGACGATACCCAGGCGTTCCAAATCTGAAACGTCCCTAGCTTCAACATAGCGTCTGCAATGAAATAATAAATGGTTAATTGTATCATCCTGGAAACAGTCTTCACACAGGCCGGAATCATGAAGGTTCAACTTAAACAAAAGGTATTGAAATATCCCGACAAAATTCGAAATACCAGTATTTCGTCTCGTCGACTGTTGAGGGAGAAGTTGCAAACATCAGTTAATGAGGGGTTGAGTGAATAGAAGAATCTTCCACTAGGGCTCTCATTCCAGAATTCTAGCCATAGCTGTGTAAACTTAAATTTAACTGAATTAGACAATTCTTTAACGGATAATTGAATATAATAAGACACGGATGGTAATCTAAGGCCAAGTTTAGCAAGAGAATCGGCTTTTTCATTACCCGGGATGCCTATATGGGCTGGTACCCATTCAAATGCCACCGAACATCCCTGAAAGCTCAAAACAGAACACAAATGAAGGATTTCATAGATAAGTGGTGAAGAATTCCTCCAGTTGTAGTTACTCAATGCATTAAGAGAACTTAAAGAGTCAGTAAATAGAAAAGCTCTTAGAGGCATTTAATCAAGCAGAAAATTAAGAGCTAATAACAAGGCAGATAGCTCTGCTGTTAATACAGAAACTGAGTCAGATACCTGGAAATATTTTTTTTGCTTTATGCTGGGAATATAAAAGGCTGAAGCAACTTTATTTGTATCAGGACATTTAGAGGCATCTGTGAAAATATGTAGATAGTTTTCACAGTTAGTGGCTATATAGTCTTTGCAGTATGGTAACGAAATAGTGGACATATCTTGTTTTGACACTCTTGTGTGGAGTTCAACAGAGATGAAAGGCAGACTTGACTTCCACGGAGGAAGAACATGATTCCTCATCTACAGTTCCTAACTGACAAAAAGACAAAATTTCATTAGAGCGGATATAAAAAGGCAGCTGTGATTTTGATGCACGTGTAAACAATTGTTCATAAAAAGGATGATTTAAATATATTTGTTGTAGAGTTACCAATATCTTTCTAAGTCTCCTCTTACAACGACAACATATCACATAATCCAGAGCTTGGCTAAGGATTTCCCTAGTCACGTGGCTTTTTGTAGAGGGCTTCCCCAACATTTTTTACACGCCCCAACCCGATTCGACTGACTCATACTTGTTCATAGGCTTGAATGATTTGACGTCACAACGGAATTCTCCCATCACGTGACTGCTGGATTTTGAAACCTCTGTCGATAGAGCCCGACTGTTTAATGGCCGGTCTAATGTGTTGCTCTTCCCGACCGGCAAAGCAAGTAAAACAGGATGAGACACATGTGTGCGGCTGATGTGATGAAGCGAATTGTTGATCTAAGCTGGTTAGTTTTTAAATCTTGATTTTCAGAACCAAAACATGTTTAAGTAACTGCTCCGTAGCATTTATAAGCAATATTTCGACCCTTTCCCCAATGGGAAGGGTTTGGAATTGAATTACCATTATGTTCCTAATTTCAATGTTTAACAGCATTTAGAATAAATAACGCACAATATAATTACACGGACTAGATTTTTTTTAATCTTATAATTATCAATCTACGTGTAGTTGATCGGACAGAAATACCGAAGGCCTAATGTTTACGCAAATTGAGAACTTTTTGATTAAATACTTAATTAACTGTAACTGTGGCAGATTTGCCATGACGTTTTAATTACAACTTTTAGTAACCTGATGAAAAAGATGTAAATAGTAAATGCACTCAACCTAACATTTGATGATTATTTTTGAATTGAAATATTAATACATTAAACACTATAAAGCTGAATTTGTACAATGTGTCGACTAAATTTTATATGTTTTTCGTTTTTATAAAGAAGCATAGATGGCTCAGTCGGTGAAAGTAATGCAGCGCGGGATCAAATGCAACTCCGACCAAATAACAATTTCTGAGTGTTTTTCTCTCGATCGACGGGTGCCCGGTTTCGTCCCCACTAAGACTAAACCTGGCAACGTCGCCATATAAGTGAAATAATCGTTAGTGAGGCTTAAAACATCGATCAATCAATCAATTGTTGTTTTTTTCTGATGTGATTGTGCATGGTAAGCGTTAGTTGATCCCCACAGCTCCAGAGTGCCTCGATCTTTTGTCCGTGCCTCTTCAAATCAAAGTCTCACTTGGCGAAATGAAGCAATTCTTTCCGAGTTGATGGGTATTTTCGAAAAGGAAAACAACGAGATAACTAAACATATTTGACTTCAGCTGGGATGATCTCCACACACCTTGACTTCAGAAGCGCGCATGGGTTACATAGAGCAGGATACGAAGACAAATGAACAGATGTCACAGAAATGTATTTCTGCATGTAACAATGGGTAGGTGTAGATGAATTGAACTTCAACAGTCATAAAGTTACGTAACATAATAATGGGATTAAATCTCCGTTTTGGAAGACTAGTCACGCTATTGTGGAAAAGATTGTTAATTATAATCTGGCATGTGTTTACTGTTTGAACAATTCACCAGACCATGTAACATCAACATTCTCTGGGGTTTTTTTTAGGATTCATAAACCGATTCAAATAAATATTAGATTTTTTATTGATAAATTTGTTTTTAAACAATCTGGAAAGAGATATATTGTTCTAAATGAGGATTTCATTGAAAATGCACATTTTCTGGAATCAAAATAAACACCACCACATACTCCGTCATTTTAAACTTACAGCAAAACAATATAACTATTTATAAAGGGGAACCAAATTGTATATTTTCAAATGCATTTCCCATAATCATATTTTGTTAAATTTCAGTTTACCCAACTTCTTGCCATAGCGGAAGATCCGTACAATATATACTGAACCGCAAAATAAAACGTCACTCATTTTTTTATAATTATAATCAGTGTATTTCAAATAGATGTAAACAACACTCTTATCAACGGAATGACTCCAAATTTGACATGATTGTTCATCATCATTGATGGACAAATGTTAGACAATTGCAAGTGAAAGTGAGGATAGGTGGAGCAAAAGTGCGATCTGGAAGTCAATAATGTGTATTGCCACCATGGGCGTTGATTACGGCGTTGCATCGTCTGAACATGGAGTGGATGAGACAGTCGATAAAGATGATAGGAACTTGGGCCCAAACTCTGTGATACGCCTGAGTGAGTTCAGCTGCAGTTGTCGGCCTTGGCAGCACGATATTGAGCAGCTGTGGTGAAGCCGTTTTGCAGGTGTGAAAACCAGATTAATAAGCGAGAATACGAAGCATTGCTGCAAAGGTCGCATCGATATATACTTGAATCTAAACGCAAACAGATATAAGTACATACATATATACGTACAGATATAAGTAATATGTCAACCTAATGGAAAATTGGCGGTTTATTATAAGTTATGGTTGCTTATAAAGGTCTAAATGCTCCTTTTTTAACACAATAAGAAACTTGTTTCCATGGCTAATTTAGACAAGATGATTTTGTGTTCATAAATGTAAAATGGTGAATCAAAGCAAATATATTTTAGTTAAATAATCTATCTATTTGTAGTATGTAATCGGACTAAACCCACAATAATAAAACAAACTCGAAGACGAGTCATCTTCTTCATACTATTATACATTGCGATTTGTATTCACATGAAAGGACAATGATATATAATTATAATTATTGTGTACTAGATATAGAAATGAATATTTATTGTAAAACCATCTGCTTCTGTTTAAAAACTGTTAAACTTTAAACTAGGAATGAGATAACTAAACATATTTGACTTTAGCTGGGATGATCTCCACACACCTTGACTTCACAAGCGCTGATGGGTTACATGGAGCAGGATACGGTATATTAACGAAGACAAATGAACAGATATCACAAAAATGTATTTCTGCATGTAACAATGGGAAGGTGTCGGTGAATTGAACTGTCATAAAGTTGTGTTACATAATAATGGGATTAAATCTCCGTTTTGGAAGACTAGCCACGCTATTGTGGAAAAGATTGTTAATTAATCTGGCATGTGTTTACTGTTTGAACAATTTACCAGACCATGTAAAATCAACATTCTGTTTTTTCCTAGGATTCATATACCGATTCAAATAAATATTTGATTTTTAGATCACCATGATCTCATCGCTTTTTGTCCGTGGTCCGTCGTTTGGTGTCTGTAAACTTTTCTTGTGATCGCGATTTCATGAGAACTACTGGTCGGATATTCATCAAATTTCACAGACATGTTCCCCTTATGGTCTAGTTGTGCAACATTTATCTTGTTTGCTCATTTGCATAATAAATGACCGATCATGATGAAATGTTTTGGGTTGGTTCCCCATATGATCTAGTTGTGCAACATCTATTTTTCTGGGCTCATTTGCATATTAAAATGGCATTTTGTTTTTCTTCTTTTTATCACTTTTCTCTCTTGTGATCGTGATTCCAAGAGAACTGCTAGTCTGATCTTCTTTAAATTTCACACGCACGTTCCTCCTATAGTTTAGTTGTGCAACATGTATTTCTTTCGCTCATTTGCATATAAAAATGGCCGCTATGCGACCATTTTGTTTTTCTTCATTTTATCACTTTTCTCCTAAAGTAATTAGAGGATCTTCATAAAACTTTGTACGCAGATTAACACTATGGTCTGGTTGCGCACTATGCACTTTTTTGCTCATTTGCATATTCAAAATGGCGGCCACTGTCCATTTTGTTTTTCTTTTTATCACTGTTCTCCTAAAGAAATGAAAGGATCTTCGTAAAATTTTGTACGCAGGTTAACCCTATGGTCTCGTTGAATTCTTTATATCTACAGCTTCAGATCTTAATATATATTTCCCGCTGTTAAGCACGCGGTCCCTACAAATGCATTTTAATAGGCTTCCCAGGCATGACCCAGACAAATAAGTTCTTTTGGCACTGATGACGTTATTTGGAGTTCAGAGTCCAGATTAGTGAAAAAAGACATTTATCGGAGCTTTATTAAAGCTCAGAGTGAGTCATTTTAAAACGTACAAAAATCGACTCCTTTCAGGTTTCCAAGGGCGACTATAAAAATAGTTTATCTATGCGTGTTGCCGGCCGCCACGGCCTGTTCGAAGATGCTCAGTCATTGTAAACAAAACACTTACAGCAAAACAATATAACTATTTATAAAGGGGAACCAAATTGTATATTTTCAAATGCATTTCCCATAATCATATTTTGTTAAATTTCAGTTTACCCAACTTCTTGCCATAGCGGAAGATCCGTACAATATATACTGAACCAAATTAGACATGAATGATCATCATCATTGGTAGATGACAGGTGGCACCACAGTGCGATCTGAAAGTCAATAATGTGTATGGCCACAATGGGAGTTGATTACGGTGTTGCATCGTCTGAACATTGAGAGGATGAGGCAGTTGATGATAGGAAGATAGGAACTAAGGCCCAAACTCTGTGATACGCCTGAGTGAGTTCAGCTGCTGTTGTCGGCCTTGGCCGCACGAGATTGAGCCCTGAATCTCGTCCCTCAAGTGTTATATCGGATTTAAATCTGGACTGAGAGCAAGTCATTGAAGAGTCTGTATGTTGCTTTGACGGAGGATGTCTCTAGTGTGGGCTCGTGCGTTCTCCTGCTGAAAGACAAGATTTCCATGACGAGAAAAATGGGGCACGATGAAGGTCTCAGCGCCTGATCGATGTGGCGGGCAGCTACCAGGGCCAACATTCTGGAACACCATAGGGCCTAGTTTTTTATTCAGTGCTATAGCACCCCATACCATAATGCTGGGACCTCCCCAGGCGTCTCTTTCCAGGACACACTCATCTGCAAACGCTCCCCTCGTATACGCCACACTCTCATTCGCCCATCAACCGTCGAGATGCAGTACCGACTTTCATTGGAGAAGACTACAGTTCTCCACTCCCGAGGACTCCAATTCCGATGCTGTGTGGCCCATTACAGACGAGCGCGGCGATGTCGACCAGTGAGGATCGGACCCCTGTAAGGCCTGTGACATCTGACATTTGCCTGTCTCAAACGCCTGCGCACCGTGTCGTCGCTGATTTGTCTCTGGTGATTGCCAATGGTTGTCCTTGCAGTTTCCGAAGCTGTGGCGAAGCAGTTTTACAGGTGTTGACGGACAATCTGTCGATCTTGCCTCAACGTTGTTACAGGCGGTCTTCCACTACAAGGACGTTCTGCTGTGCTTCCAGTGGCTTTAACCCGTTTTGCTCGGACATGAACATTGAAGTGGTTTGCCACAGGTCTTGCAGTCTGGCCAGCATGAAGTCTTCCCCAGGTTTGGTCTCTCTGCTCCCGTGACAGTCGTGGCATGTCACTATTGTCAAACTGTGAATGATTCGGTGCATGCTCATTGTTTTTTTTATAGGGATGACACCTCGCAACACACGTGCATTGTGACCTTCAGACAAAATGAACCGAGAAAGCACCCCCATCATTACTTTAGGATGATCAGAAACCAAAACTTTCTTGACCACTGTCTTCAAACCAGGTCTAGCAAGGATATTGAAAATTATGATAATATATGCATTTATTATATAATTAGTAGTGAGATATTGAGTTAAACAGTTCTGATATAAGTGATATCACCACTTTTACCAATAACGTTTATATCATCACTGCCAGTGCCGGAACTATTTCCATTGAAATATTATCTTCTCATTATTAAATCTTTAATTTGTGAAAATTGCCAAAATTTGTAATCAATTGTTAATTTATAAATTATCGAACATTATTAATTGGCTGTTAAATACTTTTACGCAAACCAAATATATTTTTGGCTTTGGCCTTTCTGTGATGCTTGCCGTATTATATTTATAACCTAGGCCTAGCAGCAGGACTTGCTAAACAAGAAAACGTGAAGTAAATCCATCCCACTCTAAAATGTAAATAAAAGTGTTAGGCCTACAACTGGAGCATTAAAATTGCTTATTTTTAACAAAATGTATCGAGAGCTGACGCAAATCAAAGAAAGCGAAGACTGTGGGATACGGCAATCAGTGTTTGCTGATCGTTACGCTCGCTCTAGCGTAGTAGTCTACTGTCACTGTGTCAGTGTCGACTCGATTGATTTCGGTAACAAACAATTAAAGATCTAATTTACCGTAGAACATTTCAACACACATAATCTAGAAAATCTTCATTTTAAAATAATAAGACCTTGCCACTTAAAATTTTAATATAAAACTAAACAAAAGAAAATGTCAAGTTCAACTTCACCAACGATGACAGACCTCAATGTTTGTCGTCGCGCGCACACCGTGTGTCCTTCCGCGCAGACAAGCGCAGGGTTTTCCTCCGAAATAAGTATACTATTCGAACTGCAATTTGTTTCATGAAAGCATTTTCTATCCAAAAATTGGAACTGCAACATGAAAATAACAACTTTGGATTCAAAGTTATGTTTTTATTGTGTTGAGCCCCCAAACGGTGCGCTATTTTATTTTATCCTACGCCGTACATATATATGTGTGATGAGCCCAAATGTAGGTCATTTTCTAGGTCAACTGACGACAGCGAATTGTTCATTTTGTCGCAAAAAATACACGAAAATCTCACTAATAATTATATAATAAATAGAATATTTGTTGTTTTATTGGTAGGCCCTAAATATCATTTATATTTCATCTCGTGGATAAAAAAAAATCTTTTTATTCACTTGATGAAATATAAATGGTATTTACCGATAAACAACAAATATCCTCTATTTAGCAACATTTGAATAGGGTAACGTTTCTTTTGCGCCCCCCCCCCCCCACGAATAAAAAACATCTCCAGAGGAAACGTTCTTACATTTGTTTATGTTTAAATATGTCACCGGAAAGTGATGTTTCTGACTATTAAAGTGGCATGAGCTGCCAAAATTCACAATTTTTACATAATTTCTGATCGTCACGAGAGTTTTTGGAAGGCCATCAAAAAAACTAAATGATTGCCGTTGGAATTAGGATAATCCATACAGTATGTGGCCTGAACGAACCGAAAACGTGTTCGAAAAGTAAACAAAATTTAAATAACCGGGACGACCATTCATTCATTCTAAGCCAAAGTTAGTTCAAAACAATACTTTATCGTACATTTTCGAGACCAGAAGCACTGAAAAGCTTCTGAATTGTACGTCTTGCGAAATATAGCCAATAATTTTAACATTCTGTTTAAACCTCAAAATATCAACATTTTGGCAGCTCATCCTACTTTAATGTAGCCCCACCACAGAAAAAAAATGAAATAAGTCAGAATATAAATAGATACAAAAAACAACAGTAAAATTAAAAACAAGTGCTTTTAATAAACCAAATAAGTGTTAAAATGATGAAATACAAACGGCTATTCATTAATTATCGATTGTCGTTTTAACTGGGAAGAACGGGAATAATTTATCTTGCAACAGTCACTATGTCGCTGTCAGTTGGCGCCGTTGAGGTTTAACAGGCAGTCCTCTTTTTACACGATACTTTCTTGAACGATCGTCTCCGCAAGTATGCGCACAGGATGTAACATGGTGTAAGAGAACATCCATAGACACACCCACCAATCCTGGTGTGTCCAGACCCGATACAGCCTGATAGGGTATTCGGAGAGCTATGCTCATCCGATTCCCTCTGCATAATACATATGCAACCAGATCTATGTTTCGGACAGTTTTACGGATAACACCATAAATGATTATGGGTCCGAGCGTAAGTCCATCACCAGGGGTCTACGCAGTAACGGCAATTATGGTCTAACATTTTGACATTTTCAGTATTTCCTTGAGATTTTTCCCACGTCGGTATGCCATAGCAGGCGGAGTTTGGAAGACCACAGAGGCGGATTTGTTTTTAGAAATGATATTCCAGTGTTTGCTGATTACACGGCTGGCAGCGGGAGAGCCGGACGTATAACTAGTAATAAACCGTAGTGGTTTTTTCACAGTCTTGTTGTTACCTGCTTTGTGCTTAGTGCGACACAGCATGCGTGTTCTTTGAGACTGTTTCCGTGTTCAACGTCTCGCATAGAGGAGTCAATTTCTAATTTAGTGTACCCACGGAGTAGCAGCTTAGTTTTGAACTCTTCACATTTCTTATGGAAGTCGTCCACGTTTTTGCAGTTTCATGCATATCTTGTAGTTTCACCTCTAATGAAGGATTTAAAACAGTACACTGAGTGTGACGTTCTCTGTGTAGGTACTGGTATGTCTCAGTACTTTTGGTGTGACAGTTAATGTCTAATATATTCATTTTGGAGAATCGATCTCATTTGAATATTTCTGTGTCAAGGAATGATAGTTTGCTCTCTGATATTTCAAAGGTAAACTTCATAAGAGCGTGAGCTTCATTAGCCACACGGAAGAATTCAATCATGTCAGTGGTTGGTCCGTCGTAGATGATGAATCCGTCATCACGAAATCTCCAGTGTCCTAAAATGTTTCTTTTTTCTTGAAGTTAGAAATCAATCGGCCAGTAGTGTACTGATAGATGGTCTTTTAATGTCATACTGGATGTCGTCATACATTTCAAGCTCATGCTCGAGGGCCTCAGTAATTTCATTAAAACTGATGTTGGTATATAGGGACGTAATGTCATAGTTTATCATATTAACCCTTTGTGGGACAACTAGACCTTCAATTTTATTTATGAACTGCGTAGTGTCAGCTATGTATGTATTTTGCCGTTTGACAATTGGCAGCAAAAAATATCAAGGAATCTGCCCAGCTTTTCCGTCGGGGAATTGCATTGGGAGATTATCCGTCTGCCAGGTATTTTGATGTCCGAAACATTCACTGGATTAGCCGCATCTAATCTATCCATAACGTGCTTGATTTATGGATCTTAGGTAAAAGGTACATATAGGGTACGACTTTCCGTTCATACGGGTCGTGTGTGTACCTATAGGTTGTGTCATCGAGACAGCCTTCGTATTTCAATTTGCGTACAAGGTTAAGCACCTTTTTGTGTGTGCCTATCACGTCAATCACTGTGTAGTGTATGCGATCATAGAGCTGGCTGTGCGCTTCCCGAATATATTCGCCTTTGTTGAGGAGAACGGTGGTGTTGTTCTTATCTGCCTTCGTAATGGTAATTCCTAGCTCTTTCGAGTACAGTTTCCTTAAGGAGAGTCTTTCTCCCGGAGATAGATTAACATTTCTGCAGTTAGATATACTAGTGCTGGAGATCTCCAGACGTGTTGCGTACAGATACGTTTCAATGGTATCCGAGGCAAGCTGCGGGTCAGATTTGCGTTTTGTAGTAAAACGGCGGGTGACATTGTTATTAGGTCTGTTAGAGACGGTCCAGAATTTTCTTCTAACCTGTCACAGTAATCTCGCCATGATGCTTTATGCCTAAGATTTGTCTTCGGGACAAAATCTAGACCTCGAGAGAGTAGCAAGATATCATCATCGGTCAATGTAATACTGGAAAGATTTCTGATGTAGCGTCTGGCTGTGTTCAGTTTTTCGGATCCTATTTGTGACCTCCGTGATGTCTTAAAATATTTGTGCTTAGCGCACTTTGATTTGCGCTTCGCTGTTTTCTTCAATCGTATGGAGGCCATGTTGAGCAATCACGTCGTAAGAGGTCTGCAGTGACCAATAAATTTCAGAAATTATAAATAGCAGAGTAAGACCTTTACTAAAGTAAATAAGTGATAACATACAAGATTTTAGAGGAGTCAAAATTAAGCGTCTCTGTCATTTGATATTTACTACAGGAGTGTTTTCCGAAAAAAGCTCCTCAATCTGGTTTGTCGAGTTTACACCGTGTCTTAAAGCACTTCATTGATGAACTGGAGTGAAACGTATATTTGTTGTTTCTTGTTTTAAAACCATTAAGCACGAATTTAAAGAAGATAGTCGAATAAAATGTGTATCCAGCTCAAGCAGATAAAATGCATGCAGTTTATTTTGATAATACAATACAAATTTTACTCAACATTAAAAACAACAACAACAACCATAATTCATAAATATTTCATACTGAAAATTTCATACTAAATTTTCTTCAAAGCTGCCGGAAAACATAATTTCCGTGTCTTTATAAAAAGATATATCCCTAAATGTGTGTATTTCTATACGCTAATCATTTCTGAAAGGCTTGTGAGCTTGCTCGCACATGCAGGTTGTCTTCGCCAATACGTCCTGACAACATCCGAAATTTCAGAAATTTTCAGAAAAGTCAGTGGAATATTAAAAAGCGGCAATAGATTGCCCAATGGCTGAAGGGAGTAATCGTGGCGAGTAATCGTGACATTTGACCTCGGATTGAAAAATATGCTGACGTCACTCGTCGATATATGGAATCAGTCACCACTTCTTGGTAGGAGCGCATGAACACCTCCGTGCATTTTCTTTTCTATGCCCGTGCAACTTATTTTCTATGAATATTCTACTTTTTTGAAAGGAAACTGTCTGAATTTATGACAGACTGTTGGGTGTGCGATGAGAACAGGTTAGGTGGATTGGACATCCGAGATTTCGGTTTGCTTTATTCTGTTGACATAGGTTTTTGTCTGTAACTAAAATATTGTTTGCTGTTGCCATGTACACTTTCCGTTTAAAAGAAAAGCTAAAAACACCCACCAAGCCATTTGGCTCAACGAAAATAAGCAAATGGCAAATGAAACTGTGTACTATCTCCATATCGGTCATGTTAAGAAAACGTATATTTCGAAGTCCCGGGTTTTAAATGAGATTGGTAATAGTTAGATTTTAGTCATTAAAGGCACACTCGCTACAAAAATGTACCAAACTGTTACGTTAAAATGGGAAACCCATTTTCTGTATTTTTCCCCAGTTAGGTCATTTTGTATTAATGATTTGAAAATAAATATTTGAACCAACACTGAAGTTACGCCATTTCGGATAGATCGATGGACTGTTTGGACTTTACTTTTAGGTAGAGTCCAAACACCATTTAGACATTTTAAACCTAACTGGAGGTATTTTATTTGTCTCATGTTTAATTTTAGAGATTTTACTTGTAGTAAGCTGATATCAAAATATCATTAAGGATACGGTGGCGAGTTTGCCTTTACGTTATAACTGTATCGGGCAATTCAGTAGAATGCATCTTCGCAAGCCAAGGTAAAATCTGCATGTCCCCATTCGTGGAGGACTACTTCACTCAAACACGCAAATCAAACAGCGCCCACTGGCGGGAATGTAAGAGTTGTCTTTTCCTATGTTCTAGTCTTGGCCAATCAGCACTCGTCATAAAGCAAAGGTTCAAGGTGTACACAGCCGCCATTATGGATTTTCAGTGTAAGTGCTCGAGGTTTTGATTAGCTGCGAGAACTTTTACTCGCATCCAAACAAAACGACCTGTTTTAATTACGGGTTTGAGTGGAGTAGTCCGACAAGGTAAAACACGGAATGGGGACATACAGATTTTAACTTGGCTAGAGAAGATGAGTAGCCTGTAACAACCACCAAATTAGGACTTACTGTTTGAGAACTATTCCGGCCGTAAATATTTTGAGAAACAGCTCCCATACATCCATAATCAAAGGATGGCCGAGATTTTACAAGATCGAAGTCTAAATGAAATGAAGATTATAGTTTGTCATATTAATACAAGTATTAAAACCTACCGAAGTCTAAATGAAATGGCATTTATAATTTGTAATGTTAAACCCAAACAAGATGACAGAAGAAGTAAAAGGAAGGCATTGAAGAAGCAATGTTTTCCTCGGCAAAAGATTTTACCCTCTGAGTCCGCATGGATTTCATTATCATAAAATCGTCCTATTAATGATTGTATGAATATAACTAATAAAGGTCCACACAACGAGATCATACTGATAATTAACGTGTGGTTCTTACGTCCGAATATATTCAGTAACATGGTAATAGGCAGGGAATATGCGGCAGTAACACCTATACCTGCCAATAACGTTATCACGTAAAGACCGGCTTCATAAAACCAGAACATTCCCAAGAACATAGCTGTTATATAACAAATATAGCAAGAAAATATCACAATAAATGTCACAAACGTGGAATAACAATAATCGAAGACAATGCCAATGACAATGCGTGAAATTCCAATAACGAATGCTATTTCATATATTAAAGTTATGGGTGTTTGCATACCAGCAGAATCACCAAAACAAGTTATATTAGTCAAATATGCCATCATTATGGCACCCCATACCATAATGCTGGGACCTCCCCAGGCGTCTCTTTCCAGGACACACTCATCTGCAAACGCTCCCCTCGTATACGCCACACTCTCATTCGCCCATCAACCGTCGAGATGCAGTACCGACTTTCATTGGAGAAGACTACAGTTCTCCACTCCCGAGGACTCCAATTCCGATGCTGTGTGGCCCATTACAGACGAGCGCGGCGATGTCGACCAGTGAGGATCGGACCCCTGTAAGGCCTGTGACATCTGACATTTGCCTGTCTCAAACGCCTGCGCACCGTGTCGTCGCTGATTTGTCTCTGGTGATTGCCAATGGTTGTCCTTGCAGTTTCAGAAGCTGTGGCGAAGCAGTTTTACAGGTGTTGACGGACAATCTGTCGATCTTGCCTCAACGTTGTTACAGGCGGTCTTCCACTACGAGGACGTTCTGCTGTGCTTCCAGTGGCTTTAACCCGTTTTGCTCGGACATGAACATTGAAGTGGTTTGCCACAGGTCTTGCAGTCTGGCCAGCATGAAGTCTTCCCCAGGTTTGGTCTCTCTGCTCCCGTGACAGTCGTGGCATGTCACTATTGTCAAACTGTGAATGATTCGGTGCATGCTCATTGTTTTTTATAGGGATGACACCTCGCAACACACGTGCATTGTGACCTTCAGACAAAATGAACCGAGAAAGCACCCCCATCATTACTTTAGGATGATCAGAAACCAAAACTTTCTTGACCACTGTCTTCAAACCAGGTCTAGCAAGGATATTGAAAATTATGATAATATATGCATTTATTATATAATTAGTAGTGAGATATTGAGTTAAACAGTTCTGATATAAGTGATATCACCCCTTTTACCAATAACGTTTATATCATCACTGCCAGTGCCGGAACTATTTCCATTGAAATATTATCTTCTCATTATTAAATCTTTAATTTGTGAAAATTGCCAAAATTTGTAATCAATTGTTAATTTATAAATTATCGAACATTATTAATTGGCTGTTAAATACTTTTACGCAAACCAAATATATTTTTGGCTTTGGCCTTTCTGTGATGCTTGCCGTATTATATTTATAACCTAGGCCTAGCAGCAGGACTTGCTAAACAAGAAAACGTGAAGTAAATCCATCCCACTCTAAAATGTAAATAAAAGTGTTAGGCCTACAACTGGAGCATTAAAATTGCTTATTTTTAACAAAATGTATCGAGAGCTGACGCAAATCAAAGAAAGCGAAGACTGTGGGATACGGCAATCAGTGTTTGCTGATCGTTACGCTCGCTCTAGCGTAGTAGTCTACTGTCACTGTGTCAGTGTCGACTCGATTGATTTCGGTAACAAACAATTAAAGATCTAATTTACCGTAGAACATTTCAACACACATAATCTAGAAAATCTTCATTTTAAAATAATAAGACCTTGCCACTTAAAATTTTAATATAAAACTAAACAAAAGAAAATGTCAAGTTCAACTTCACCAACGATGACAGACCTCAATGTTTGTCGTCGCGCGCACACCGTGTGTCCTTCCGCGCAGACAAGCGCAGGGTTTTCCTCCGAAATAAGTATACTATTCGAACTGCAATTTGTTTCATGAAAGCATTTTCTATCCAAAAATTGGAACTGCAACATGAAAATAACAACTTTGGATTCAAAGTTATGTTTTTATTGTGTTGAGCCCCCAAACGGTGCGCTATTTTATTTTATTCTACGCCGTACATATATATGTGTGATGAGCCCAAATGTAGGTCATTTTCTAGGTCAACTGACGACAGCGAATTGTTCATTTTGTCGCAAAAAATACACGAAAATCTCACTAATAATTATATAATAAATAGAATATTTGTTGTTTTATTGGTAGGCCCTAAATATCATTTATATTTCATCTCGTGGATAAAAAAAAATCTTTTTATTCACTTGATGAAATATAAATGGTATTTACCGATAAACAACAAATATCCTCTATTTAGCAACATTTGAATAGGGTAACGTTTCTTTTGCGCCCCCCCCCCCCCCCCCCCACGAATAAAAAACATCTCCAGAGGAAACGTTCTTACATTTGTTTATGTTTAAATATGTCACCTGAAAGTGATGTTTCTGACTATTAAAGTGGCATGAGCTGCCAAAATTCACAATTTTTACATAATTTCTGATCGTCACGAGAGTTTTTGGAAGGCCATCAAAAAAACTAAATGATTGCCGTTGGAATTAGGATAATCCATACAGTATGTGGCCTGTACGAACCGAAAACGTGTTCGAAAAGTAAACAAAATTTAAATAACCGGGACGACCATTCATTCATTCTAAGCCAAAGTTAGTTCAAAACAATACTTTATCGTACATTTTCGAGACCAGAAGCACTGAAAAGCTTCTGAATTGTACGTCTTGCGAAAAATAGCCAATAATTTTAACATTCTGTTTAAACCTCAAAATATCAACATTTTGGCAGCTCATCCTACTTTAATGTAGCCCCACCACAGAAAAAAATGAAATAAGTCAAAGAATATAAATAGATACAAAAAACAACAGTAAAATTAAAAACAAGTGCTTTTAATAAACCAAATAAGTGTTAAAATGATGAAATACAAACGGCTATTCATTAATTATCGATTGTCGTTTTAACTGGGAAGAACGGGAATAATTTATCTTGCAACAGTCACTATGTCGCTGTCAGTTGGCGCCGTTGAGGTTTAACAGGCAGTCCTCTTTTTACACGATACTTTCTTGAACGATCGTCTCCGCAAGTATGCGCACAGGATGTAACATGGTGTAAGAGAACATCCATAGACACACCCACCAATCCTGGTATGTCCAGACCCGATACAGCCTGATAGGGTATTCGGAGAGCTATGCTCATCCGATTCCCTCTGCATAAT
Organism: Lepidochitona cinerea; assembly: GCA_963971465.1. Classification (NCBI taxonomy): domain Eukaryota; kingdom Metazoa; phylum Mollusca; class Polyplacophora; order Chitonida; family Tonicellidae; genus Lepidochitona; species Lepidochitona cinerea. Next base: position 9,276,345 of record OZ020560.1, on the reverse strand, counting down.
ACATATGCAACCAGATCTATGTTTCGGACAGTTTAACGGATAACACCATAAATGATTATGGGTCCGAGCGTAAGTCCATCACCAGGGGTCTACGCAGTAACGGCAATTATGGTCTAACATTTTGACATTTTCAGTATTTCCTTGAGATTTTTCCCACGTCGGTATGCCATAGCAGGCGGAGTTTGGAAGACCACAGAGGCGGATTTGTTTTTAGAAATGATATTCCAGTGTTTGCTGATTACACGTCTGGCAGCGGGAGAGCCGGACGTATAACTAGTAATAAACCGTAGTGGTTTTTTCTCAGTCTTGTTGTTACCTGCTTTGTGCTTAGTGCGACACAGCATGCGTGTTCTTTGAGACTGTTTCCGTGTTCAACGTCTCGCATAGAGGAGTCAATTTCTAATTTAGTGTACCCACGGAGTAGCAGCTTAGTTTTGAACTCTTCACATTTCTTATGGAAGTCGTCCACGTTTTTGCAGTTTCATGCATATCTTGTAGTTTCACCTCTAATGAAGGATTTGAAACAGTACACTGAGTGTGACGTTCTCTGTGTAGGTACTGGTATGTCTCAGTACTTTTGGTGTGACAGTTAATGTCTAATATATTCATTTTGGAGAATCGATCTCATTTGAATATTTCTGTGTCAAGGAATGATAGTTTGCTCTCTGATATTTCAAAGGTAAACTTCATAAGAGCGTGAGCTTCATTAGCCACACGGAAGAATTCAATCATGTCAGTGGTTGGTCCGTCGTAGATGATGAATCCGTCATCACGAAATCTCCAGTGTCCTAAAATGTTTCTTTTTTCTTGAAGTTAGAAATCAATCGGCCAGTAGTGTACTGATAGATGGTCTTTTAATGTCATACTGGATGTCGTCATACATTTCAAGCTCATGCTCGAGGGCCTCAGTAATTTCATTAAAACTGATGTTGGTATATAGGGACGTAATGTCATAGTTTATCATATTAACCCTTTGTGGGACAACTAGACCTTCAATTTTATTTATGAACTGCGTAGTGTCAGCTATGTATGTATTTTGCCGTTTGACAATTGGCAGCAAAAAATATCAAGGAATCTGCCCAGCTTTTCCGTCGGGGAATTGCATTGGGAGATTATCCGTCTGCCAGGTATTTTGATGTCCGAAACATTCACTGGATTAGCCGCATGTAATCTATCCATAACGTGCTTGATTTATGGATCTTAGGTAAAAGGTAGGGTAGAGTGGGGCGCTCTGGGACATTTTTCACTTTTTACCCATTGTACTGTCTCTTGTCATTGTTATACATGAGACAACTGGTTATATACCTTGCTTGGCTGTTGAGTTCCCTAGGAATATGCAAGTTTTTCTACCACCCGGTGTACTTTGGCATAAAATTACAGTTTTTCAAATCCTGAAAACTGTCCCAGTGCACCCCATACATGGGGCACTGTGGGACAATTAGTGGGGTACAGTGGGACTACAACTTAACAAGTATAACATAATGCAAACACAAACTAAGAAATAAATACAACGATGAAACTTTATTTTGAGAAGAGCAAAGAACTAGCCCAGTGCGATATTGTCCGGTAATTACTAACACAGTCTGTAATAGTCGCTCAGGTCGCAGTTTCTCTTATTTTTATGGCTCCGCAAAGCGAAAGCGGAGCCATTATGTTTTCAGGTCTTCGCTCCGTCCGTCCATCCATCCGTCCGTCTTTCCATCCTTGTCCGTAAAATAACTCATGATCGGTTCTTCCGATCAACGTCAAACTTGGGGTGTGCCTTGACATCGGACAGAGGACGGTTGGGATTGATTTTCAGCAATGTGCGATCCAATATGGCAATCCAATATGGCAGCTATCCGTCATATTGGATTATGAGCATGATTTTCTTGTCCGGGCAATAACTTGTGGATGATTCATCCGATGAACTTCAAACTTGGGGTGTGCCTTGACATTAATGAGAGGATGGATGGGATTGATTTTCAGCAATGTGCGCAATCCAATATGGCCGCTATCCGTCATATTGGATTATGGGCATGATTTTCTTGTCCGGGCAATAACTTGTGGATGATTCATCCGATGAACTTCAAACTTGGGGTGTGCCTTGACATTGGGCAGAGGACGGTTGGGATTGATTTTCAGCAATGTGCGCAATCCAATATGGCCGCTATCTGTCATATTGGATGATGAGCATGATTTTCTTGTCCGGGCAATAACTTGTGGATGATTCATCCGATGAACTTCAAACTTGGGGTGTGCCTTGACATTAATGAGAGGATGGATGGGATTGATTTTCAGCAATGTGCGCAATCCAATATGGCCGCTATCCGTCATATTGGATTATGAGCATGATTTTCTTGTCTAGCCAATAACTCATGAATGATTCATCCGATCAACTTCAAACTTTGGGTGTGCCTTGACATTGGGCAGAGGACGGTTGGGATTGATTTTCAGCAATGTGCGCAATCCAATATGGCCGCTATCTGTCATATTGGATGATGAGCATGATTTTCTTGTCCGGGCAATAACTTGTGGATGATTCATTCGATGAACTTCAAACTTGGGGTGTGCCTTGACATTGGGCAGAGGACGGTTGGGATTGATTTTCAACAATGTGCGCAATCCAATATGGCCGCTATCCGTCATATTGTATTATGAGCCTGATTTTCTTGTCTAGCCAATAACTCATGAATGATTCATCCCATCAACTTCAAACTTTGGGTGTGCCTTGACATCGGGCAGAAGACGGTTGGGATTGATTTTCAGCAATGTGCGCAGTCCAATAAGGCCGCTATCGGTCATATTGGATTATCACCATGATTTTCTTGTCCGGGCAATAACTCATGAATGATTCATCCGATCGACTTCCAACTTGGGGTGTGCCTTGACATCGGTGAGAGGACGGTTGGGATTGATTATCAGCAATCTGCGCAATCCAATAATATCAAACCTAGGGTGTGCCTTGACATTGAGGAAAGGGCGATTGGGATCAATTTTCAGCCATGTGCCCAATACAATATGGCTGCCATGAAGCATATTAGATTATGAGCAATATTTTATCGGGAGTAAACTTGTGATAAGGCATTATTTGTTATAAGTTTTCAGCCATCTTGATTTTTAAAGATGGCAGCCATCTTTTAAAATAATTAATGCCAAGAATATCATACATCATCTTTATTGTTTCATTTCTTCTTTATGTCACCTCTTAAACCACACTGCCGGTTCTAATACCCTTGTCAATCAGTTCCCCTCCTTCGCGGAGCCATCTCCAGTGATTGCGTGCAATCACTTAATCTCTAGTCTGATCATGTTCCAGCACAAGTTTTATACCTCTCTCCATTTGTTCCCCAGTGGTACCCCCATACCCCTCCGCCTTACGCTTACGGCTACGAACCATTTTCTCTGAAAATAAGGGGAAAAAATGAAATTAAAAATAAAATTAAATAAAACATAGCCTTGGGGTACAGTGGGACATTGTCCCAGTTGACCCCACCAAAACTGTCCCAGTGCACCCCAATAGTACACTATCAACATTTTGTCAATTTCAGCATACATAATGGAGAGGAGGTAATCTTTATCACTATCACAATCTGAATCAATCATCAATATAACTATAACAACCAGCAAATCAGAATATATAGTAAACATGTAGGAGAAAAGAGAAAAATGGTTGCACTGTAAACAAATTGTTGGAATGTCGAAAAAGAGATTATTTACTCACAGTTTGTACTTGACAATTAAACTTGAATTCAGTGCAGATGGCTGACTTCAGAAAGAGGCTGGTCTTCAGGAAATGATGTCACAGTTGAGCTCGTGCTAAAATTAAACTGTGGGTAACCCTTGTCCTACTGTACCCCATGTCCCACTGTACCCCAGTCTCCCCTACATATAGGGTACGACTTTCCGTTCATACGGGTCGTGTGTGTACCTATAGGTTGTGTCATCGAGACAGCCTTCGTATTTCAATTTGCGTACAAGGTTTAGCACCTTTTTGTGTGTGCCAATTACGTCAATCTCTGTGTAGTGTATGCCATCATAGAGCTGGCTGTGCGCTTCCCGAATATATTCGCCTTTGTTGAGGAGAACGGTGGTGTTGTTCTTATCTGCCTTCGTAATGGTAATTCCTAGCTCTTTCGAGTACAGTTTCCTTAAGGAGAGTCTTTCTCCCGGAGATAGATTAACATTTCTGCAGTTAGATATACTAGTGCTGGAGATCTCCAGACGTGTTGCGTACAGATACGTTTCAATGGTATCCGAGGCAAGCTGCGGGTCAGATTTGCGTTTTGTAGTAAAACGGCGGGTGACATTGTTATTAGGTCTGTTAGAGACGGTCCAGAATTTTCTTCTAACCTGTCACAGTAATCTCGCCATGATGCTTTATGCCTAAGATTTGTCTTCGGGACAAAATCTAGACCTCGAGAGAGTAGCAAGATATCATCATCGGTCAATGTAATACTGGAAAGATTTCTGATGTAGCGTCTGGCTGTGTTCAGTTTTTCGGATCCTATTTGTGACCTCCGTGATGTCTTAAAATATTTGTGCTTAGCGCACTTTGATTTGCGCTTCGCTGTTTTCTTCAATCGTATGGAGGCCATGTTGAGCAATCACGTCGTAAGAGGTCTGCAGTGACCAATAAATTTCAGAAATTATAAATAGCAGAGTAAGACCTTTACTAAAGTAAATAAGTGATAACATACAAGATTTTAGAGGAGTCAAAATTAAGCGTCTCTGTCATTTGATATTTACTACAGGAGTGTTTTCCGAAAAAAGCTCCTCAATCTGGTTTGTCGAGTTTACACCGTGTCTTAAAGCACTTCATTGATGAACTGGAGTGAAACGTATATTTGTTGTTTCTTGTTTTAAAACCATTAAGCACGAATTTAAAGAAGATAGTCGAATAAAATGTGTATCCAGCTCAAGCAGATAAAATGCATGCAGTTTATTTTGATAATACAATACAAATTTTACTCAACATTAAAAACAACAACAACAACCATAATTCATAAATATTTCATACTGAAAATTTCATACTAAATTTTCTTCAAAGCTGCCGGAAAACATAATTTCCGTGTCTTTATAAAAAGATATATCCCTAAATGTGTGTATTTCTATACGCTAATCATTTCTGAAAGGCTTGTGAGCTTGCTCGCACATGCAGGTTGTCTTCGCCAATACGTCCTGACAACATCCGAAATTTCAGAAATTTTCAGAAAAGTCAGTGGAATATTAAAAAGCGGCAATAGATTGCTCAATGGCTGAAGGGAGTAATCGTGGCGAGTAATCGTGACATTTGACCTCGGATTGAAAAATATGCTGACGTCACTCGTCGATATATGGAATCAGTCACCACTTCTTGGTAGGAGCGCATGAACACCTCCGTGCATTTTCTTTTCTATGCCCGTGCAACTTATTTTCTATGAATATTCTACCTTTTTGAAAGGAAACTGTCTGAATTTATGACAGACTGTTGGGTGTGCGATGAGAACAGGTTAGGTGGATTGGACATCCGAGATTTCGGTTTGCTTTATTCTGTTGACATAGGTTTTTGTCTGTAACTAAAATATTGTTTGCTGTTGCCATGTACACTTTCCGTTTGAAAGAAAAGCTAAAAACACCCACCAAGCCATTTGGCTCAACGAAAATAAGCAAATGGCAAATGAAACTGTGTACTATCTCCATATCGGTCATGTTAAGAAAACGTATATTTCGAAGTCCCGGGTTTTAAATGAGATTGGTAATAGTTAGATTTTAGTCATTAAAGGCACACTCGCTACAAAAATGTACCAAACTGTTACGTTAAAAGGGGAAACCCATTTTCTGTATTTTTCCCCAGTTAGGTCATTTTGTATTAATGATTTGAAAATAAATATTTGAACCAACACTGAAGTTACGCCATTTCGGATAGATCGATGGACTGTTTGGACTTTACTTTTAGGTAGAGTCCAAACACCATTTAGACATTTTAAACCTAACTGGAGGTATTTTATTTGTCTCATGTTTAATTTTAGAGATTTTACTTGTAGTAAGCTGATATCAAAATATCATTAAGGATACGGTGGCGAGTTTGCCTTTACGTTATAACTGTATCGGGCAATTCAGTAGAATGCATCTTCGCAAGCCAAGGTAAAATCTGCATGTCCCCATTCGTGGAGGACTACTTCACTCAAACACGCAAATCAAACAGCGCCCACTGGCGGGAATGTAAGAGTTGTCTTTTCCTATGTTCTAGTCTTGGCCAATCAGCACTCGTCATAAAGCAAAGGTTCAAGGTGTACACAGCCGCCATTATGGATTTTCAGTGTAAGTGCTCGAGGTTTTGATTAGCTGCGAGAACTTTTACTCGCATCCAAACAAAACGACCTGTTTTAATTACGGGTTTGAGTGGAGTAGTCCGACAAGGTAAAACACGGAATGGGGACATACAGATTTTAACTTGGCTAGAGAAGATGAGTAGCCTGTAACAACCACCACATTAGGACTTACTGTTTGAGAACTATTCCGGCCGTAAATATTTTGAGAAACAGCTCCCATACATCCATAATCAAAGGATGGCCGAGATTTTACAAGATCGAAGTCTAAATGAAATGAAGATTATAGTTTGTCATATTAATACAAGTATTAAAACCTACCGAAGTCTAAATGAAATGGCATTTATAATTTGTAATGTTAAACCCAAACAAGATGACAGAAGAAGTAAAAGGAAGGCATTGAAGAAGCAATGTTTTCCTCGGCAAAAGATTTTACCCTCTGAGTCCGCATGGATTTCATTATCATAAAATCGTCCTATTAATGATTGTATGAATATAACTAATATAGGTCCACATAACGAGATCATACTGATAATTAACGTGTGGTTCTTACGTCCGAATATATTCAGTAACATGGTAATAGGCAGGGAATATGCGGCAGTAACACCTATACCTGCCAATAACGTTATCACGTAAAGACCGGCTTCATAAAACCAGAACATTCCCAAGAACATAGCTGTTATATAACAAATATAGCAAGAAAATATCACAATAAATGTCACAAACGTGGAATAACAATAATCGAAGACAATGCCAATGACAATGCGTGAAATTCCAATAATGAATGCTATTTCATATATTAAAGTTATGGGTGTTTGCATACCAGCAGAATCACCAAAACAAGTTATATTAGTCAAATATGCCATCATGTTGGCGTAAAAAATGGCCGTGGGCCAGAAAGTCAAATGAAAAGTTCTAGTTTTAATCATTTGCAGAGGAGTCGTTCCGATTTCATCTACAGTTACCAGTTCTTTACATTCTTTGTAATCCTCTATAGATACGGTTTGAGAATCCGACTGCTTCCGATGTAATACCAAACACCCTCCAAAAACACACGTCCAGACAACAGTAACAATACCGAAGAAAGTCTCTAGATCACCATGAACACAAAACACCAATGTAGAATAAAACATTTTTCCAAGTGCGCCGATTCCTGTGTAAATACCCAGGACTTTCCCAGTATGTTTCTTAGGTACATTTTCCACGGCTATCCCAACAATCAGCATATACAAAAACTGGGTGCTGACACCTACATATAAACAAATAGTTTGAATTTTAGAAAAGAATCAATACTTCAAATAATGCATAGATTCGACCACGAACTAACGGTCAGTCATATGTCCCATCGTCAAAAAGAAATCCAACCATTTGGTAGAAGCATAGAGAACACTCGGTCAAAGGCAAACTGACCGGAATTTATCCTTGCAAGTATTACCATAAACGCAAGAGTTCAGCGACTTTCCGCCATCTTGCTTTTCGGGTTACTTCCGGTAAGATCTGTGAGTGCGATCGCCGACTTAAACTTTCGATCAGTTTTATGTCACGTTTATATACGGCTTATAGTTACAGATTACACCATTTTTATTTACTACTGATGATATATGGGTGTATTTCTTTACTTCGTCCTTTCAGTGAAACACATTTTGTGACATGTATTGCGTTCACCGGAATTCTTTTTAAACTTGAGTTTGTAACGATATTACTATGAGGTGTTCTCCGACTGCTTCTGGATTGTTTGAGTTTAAGGTCACAACACCCAGTTTGTGTTTTCTCAGCCAATAAAAAATTGACTTCGGTTATACAGGAGCTAGAAGGTGGCTACATAGTGATAGTTTGGTATCTGGGTTATTTGAATATTGGATTGAAACTAACATAGGTCTACTGTACATACTTTAAGCTTTCAATCAATGCCTGATAACAGATTTTTGTGTGTGTTTTTTTAATGTTCACCCAATTTTGAAAATACCAAAGTTTGGCTAGAATAAGTAAGCCTAAAACTGTCAAAATGGCGGTACCCATGTTAAATTGTGTGTAGCTTGAAACCGGCATGCACTATGTCAACTTTATTTGGTTGTAAAGGATTTCTCATGTGTTGATCTATTTGGAAATGGTTAGGAAAAGTCTTAACGAGATTTAGGTAATTAGCCACAAATCAAAACGTTAACATTACCGCAAATGGGAAATGAAACTGTATCATGTAACCTATAGTGAAGTGTGAAAAGTAAGTATTTTGTTCTAAATTTTCAAACCACCACCATTTTTGGTGCCGTTGTATCTGGACTACATATTTGAAATATAAAATAAATGAATTCAGTAAAAAAAATTAAATATTCACCACTTTTTCTGAAAAACAGGCTTTTGTGGACCAGGGCTAGGTTTGAGCAACCACAAGACTCTTATTGTAGGGTGTAAAATACTTGTATATGCCTCAGTAGTGATCCATTTCCATCAATGAGGTCTAGGAATGACATTTCACTTCTTGGAAATATTAATGTTTTTCAAAGCAAATGATTATTTCAGGCTCATTAGCTATTGATGTAAAATAACCAAACCCCCCCCCTCCCACCCCCTTCCCTGTGGGTCTGAAATGATATAATCTGTACAAATTGCCCTTTTTATATCTTAACAGGTAAGCTGACATGACTGTGGCCCTGAATTGGACAGTTTTTAAATCACTGGAGAAGTTTTATTAGCTTTCAAACAGTCCAAATGTTAAGAAATCAGACATTTTTTGGACGGGTGGGGTGGGTTATCTCCCCTGGCTCTGCCCTTATGGCAGTCTCTAACCCGGACAGATGCTAACAGTAAACTACAACCAACAACCCATCATTTCCAGCAAATTTGAAGGGTATTTGATGATTCACCTTTTTATAGCGAGGAATAACATTTTGAATTGGTCCTCAGAAAAACTTTAAAATATAAGCCTGGAAACATGAAGGGGGTGGGTGTGTAAATTACTTCGCAAATTCAAAACGACTGGCCGAAAAGCTTTGATCTTTTGAAATTCAATTTGATATTGGTTAATAAAAGCAAAGTTATTAAATTTGACAAATTTCGAGGAATTATATCCTTGTTATAGGTCACAACACCCAGTTTGTGTTTTCTCAGCCAATAAAAAATTGACTTCGGTTATACAGGAGCTAGAAGGTGGCTACATAGTGATAGTTTGGTATCTGGGTTATTTGAATATTGGATTGAAACTAACATAGGTCTACTGTACATACTTTAAGCTTTCAATCAATGCCTGATAACAGATTTTTGTGTGTGTTTTTTTAATGTTCACCCAATTTTGAAAATACCAAAGTTTGGCTAGAATAAGTAAGCCTAAAACTGTCAAAATGGCGGTACCCATGTTAAATTGTGTGTAGCTTGAAACCGGCATGCACTATGTCAACTTTATTTGGTTGTAAAGGATTTCTCATGTGTTGATCTATTTGGAAATGGTTAGGAAAAGTCTTAACGAGATTTAGGTAATTAGCCACAAATCAAAACGTTAACATTACCGCAAATGGGAAATGAAACTGTATCATGTAACCTTAACCAGTCTGTTATTCTTTGAAATTATATTCGAGTAATAATTAGGGCCTTAACCTAATAAAATTGTACGGCATCTGGACATGCCGAATCTTCTGTTAAATTTCATTTATGGTGGATGTTAACATAAATCCCACCCCCACAAAAAAAATATTTTACAACGCTCACTTTGAACATGTGAAGGGCTTCAGTAAAAGCTGTGGTGATAGTTGGTGAACAAACACTAAACGATGGTGTAACAATAATGGGAATCTGTTGTGATTTGTTGATATTATCAATCAGGTGTATATCCGGAGAGTTCTACATGCTAGATTATACTGCATGTTAGTTGTACATATATCTAGCTTAATTTCTTAGAATTTTCAACAAAACGCGAAATATGGGTTATATCTTTTTAAGTCAATATCATAACAGTAGGGTATATACATTGCAACGTAACGTGCTGAAAGGGGAGTTCCATGGTGAAATTCAGAGAATGTCAGGCTTCAATAAGGATGTAGACAGACTTACCTAAGGAAAAAAACGTCACATGGAACTACCCTAACTAACAGCCAAATTTAAAGAAAATTACTTCAGACTGATCAGACTCTGATATCGGCGATCGCTCAGACAGATGTTACGGGAAGTCACTCGAACAAAATGTCAGTCTCTGTCACCTTGTATATATACAGTCACTCTCCACCTGCGCTTATAGTAATGCCTTTATCACTAAACGAAATGTAAGCTTACCAGCAAGGGTTTGAATTTGTCCAAACAAAATTGGCCGATTGCTGAAGAAGGTTGGATAGTGTACAGCCAGACAGTTCAACCCTGATGTAACTGGTGCCATTAAACCACCCATCAGATAACTCACTTGGTATCCATATTGGCGAGAAATCAAAGGTTCTAGTGGACTGAGAGCAGTTCCAACGAAAAGCATGGAGGAAACCATCTCCACTAGGAAAAGGAAAAAATAATCAACTAAGACATACAACTTGTAAATCTAGTTTTCTAGTTGTCTTAAAAAATCATTGAACTAATCGACCCAAAATATAGATATAATTTACAAGCATTGCCAACAAAAACATAAAATGATGCCTGGTCGAGGGAATCAAATTTCACTATCACATTGGTATCCGGGTAAATTTAAAATTTAAGTAAAACTAGGATGTAAAATGTACTCGCCTGTGGAACTTACCTTCAGACTGTGTAAAGTTAAAGGTGAGTTTAAGAGGGATGACTATAGTGTTGAAGGATAAATTCCAGGCGGACAGTACGATACCAAACAGACCAATTGCCAGACCCGACCATTTGCGAATTGATGTCATCTTGTTTCAAAACTAAGAAAGCAAACAAAAAGAGAAAAAAATCAAATATTCTAAAAAGCATGTATTTATGAAAAGTTATACTTGTCCTCCTTTTTACTGCATTGGTAGATTGCAAAAAAGGTGCGTGTGATACATGTACAAGTTAAGGATCGATTGATTCACTGTTTTTTAACGCCGCATTTAAGATTATTCCAATTATATGTCGTCAAAAAAAGATTTCCCCCAAAAGACCCATTTACATAAAAATTCACATTTTAACAATAAAAGGACAGTAGCCCCCCCAGCCGTCATGTAACTTTAATTAGCGAAAAAGATTAGCTACTAAATCTTTAACTGAGATATTAAACAATTATAAATCCAATTCTAAGAATTAAGTACAAGTGATTCACTGTGACGTTCAGACAATGTTGTCTGAAACTGCAGAAAAACTGCAGAAATCTATTATCTTTTTTTAGGCCCATTCTAACTAATAATATGCCTATGAACTACAGTATGAACGAATATGCCTATAAACGAAGTCTAAACGAAGTCCTATAATCTGTCAACGAAATACAAACCCCAAACTGTGGAAAGAAAAGGAAAATCATATTCACTCTGGAAACAGCGAATATTCACTTTGATCGTATCAAACACAGAGTGTATTTTGAAAGCTAATTGTAAAGTGGTGTGTTTTAAAAAATCGCTATTACGTTTCGGTAGAAAGCCTTTAGGCTTCCTTATCTTTTAAACTTTAGCCCAGTCGAAAAGTAAGTGTTTTGTTTAATGGGAGGAATTAAATATAACGCAGCCTACAAGACGAGAAATTTACAAGTTACTGAGGCACATTAAAATAATAGGTGTACTTAAATAGTAACGAAACATGAAAGTGACTGTAACATAGTTAACAAAGATAGTATCGTCATTGTGTTCAGCTTTTTGTAACAAACGTGTTTGTTGAGCAAAGACATGGTGAAGACATAATCATATATGTGCAACGTCTGTACATCTTATGGCTCAGTGCATATTGTAAAGACATAGCGAGGTAGAGAACATATTAATTGTGATTGTCATAGGGCCTATGTGTTAAGTCTTCCAATAAATACCGCTGACACACAGATCCCGCTCAGATCTTAAATATTTGTCAGAACTTTTTATAATTCAATTCGTGCAAATAACAATCTACTCCCCACTTGTTGCTGGGTCACTGTGTAAACTTTGCATACAGCGAAGTTATACTCGTGCAAAACGATCAACGTCAATGTGACATAATTTACCTCTAAAGATTCAGTGCACGCGACAAATGTCATAGTTCACTGACTCTTTGGTTCCTAAAGACGTTAGTCATAGCCAAGAAAAAATAATTTGTAAACGTTAACATTTTGATGTTAAAACAGAACGTTGAAATTGTTGGCTTTTTTTCTCAAGACGTATAATTCAGAAGCTTTTAAGTACTTCTAGTCTCGAGTTTGTACAATAAAGTATTGCTTTGAACTAACTTAGGCTTAGAATGAATGAATGAATGAATGAATGAATGAATGAATGAATGGTCGTCCCGGTTATTTAAATTGTGTTTACTTTTCGAACATGTTTTCGGTTCGTACAGACCACATACTGTATGGATTTTCTTCATTCCAACGCCAATGGTTTAGTTTTTCGATGGCCTTCAAAGCCTCTTACTGTTGTGACGATCAGAAATTATGAAAAACGTGCGAATTTTGGCAGTTTTAAGGTCAGACAGGCCACACGGTTGTGTATTTTTGCCCCAATACTAGATCGCAATTATTTCTGGCTTCATAGAACCATTTTGGTCCAATTAAACAAATGCTGCAATGTTTTATTTGCATATAAAAACATTTTCCTTTCCAGTAGTCGAGTAAGGCGAACGTGTTTTCCTTTCTAACTGTCTGTATGTTGTTGCTGTTTCCTGTACATTGATTTCCCAAGGGGGGGGGGGAGGTTTGAATGTTGGCATCTCCAAGTGAATCGGCACCTTCAAAGGTCGATTATCTGACGGAATTTACCTTGAAAATAATGCTGAATGGAAAGACAGTGAATGCGTAAGATATCATTGAGGCAGCTGAGCTAGAGTGTCGACTAGGCTAAATAGTCGCTTGTGTCCCACTGACAGGCTGTTATGAGCTGTTACAGTGGTGGACAGAACGTCCGTTGATATATTGTTTAATGAATGGGATTTAGCAGCAGATAGGCTGCAAGTTTTCCATATTACACAGAGAACTGTTCTGGTGACGTCGAACATTGAAGATCAAGAAATGAGAGAAAAAATTATATGATGTGGATGTGACAGTGTTATTGAGCATAACAAGAATGTAGTACAAACGTGGCCGAGGGAACCCGATTTGTAAAATGCCTACTGCCTACTGGCATGGAATCTCTCCCCTATGCTTTGCGATTCGACACTACAACGGGGCCACAATATTTTCCTATATTGTCCGATGAACAGATAAAAGTATGTTCCATATGATTTTCAGACGAACATTTACATAAAAAATGCCCATTGTACTTTTGTTATAAATGCGGGAAAATCGGCCATATTTCAAGATCTTGTCGCACTCCCACATGTGAGTGGCAAGTATGGAAAAAAATGCCCGCGCAGTACTGAAAAAAGAAGTCTACTGTGTGACAAATGTGGCGCAGTCTGATAACTTCGGGGATTTTTGTACGTGAAATACCCTCTGATAAAATGCAGGTCAATTTGAATGTGTCGACCAAAAAGGTAGCCGTGAAACGTACAATCTCCACATCCTCTTGAGGACCCTCCAAAAGAGTCCCAGTGATAATGTAAGGCACCGTACACTCGGTTTGTTAACTTGGAGGAGTACTGAAATGTACCAAAACTGCGCCTCTTCCTAGCGTTACACAACATGTGCTTCACCGGGCGAAATAACATACATTAAAAACTATCTTTCTAGAAGATTTCCACGTTTGATTAATTCACTAAAATTTTAATTCTACTTTTCCGTCTGTAGTGAAGTATTTTGATATATACTTTCGACGCCATTTGCATTCATCCCCAAAATAAGGTGATTTACCGTATAAAAAAGCGCAGACTGCCGAGGCGACCGATAGCGAGCGAAAATAGCCGAAGGGTGTTCCGACTGAAATGTGGTGCTCAAGAATTTGAGTACGGAGGTGATCCACACAGAGAGTCGGAAATTGAGTTTGAAACTTCTCATGAAAATATTGATGTTCCCAAGTGGGGTGACCAGCCAACGAATTGGAAGTGGAAGTTACTCCATAGTGTGTAGAAATCAACACTGGGAAACGAGCCCATAGTCCCGAAAAAATAGAAGTTCTGATGGATTCAAAACCAGCCTAAAATGACATCACCGAGAGCGATAGTCAACCTATCCCTGATTGTTCAGGGCCCAGTGAGCCTTTGCCTGAGATAATGTCTGCTGATCTCCCTGGCTGTTAGTCAGACAACGACACGGCGTCCGTGAATACCGGATTTACACAAGTGGACCACCGAAGAAGCCGTCACTTTAAACCTGCACCGAGCAGTGGGACATCAAGTACATCAACTCTTGACTAGCAACAATGTATAATTGGGTGATTTATCTATCAGTATGCTGCTATTAGCTTCACTCAATTGTAATAGCTGTAGAAGCATTGAAAAGATTGAAAAAGTTCATAACTATTTCTGCTCATCGAACTGTGAAATTTTCAGTGTACAAGAGACTCATTAGGACTGATGGAATAATGAAAGAAGTTCATTCATTTTATAAAGCATTATATGGTAGGGATAGTGTTGATCCTAATTATCTTAATGAATTAATATCCAATGAGACAAGTTTCTAAATGTGGTAAAAAGCGGTATTCCATTTAAACCTTTATACCCAATTCTGGGCTGCTGTAATAACCCAATACCCATGATATTTCATCACGTTGAAGACAGACATCAGTATGGTATAGAAACAGTTAAATAATTGGCGACTCTTTGGTGTGGAGTATCTCCTGTGACAAATTTTTGCACGTGACAATATGCAAGATGTTAGATGAGTCGACATTAGGGGCCTCGGCATTTGATATTTGTGGCAGCATTGTTCTCCGAAAGAAGCTCCTCGATCTGGTTTGTCGAGTTTACATCGTGTCTTAAAGCACTTCATTGGTGTGCCGGAGTGAAACGTATATTTGCTGTTTCCTGTTTTTCAACGATTAAGCAAGAATTTTAAAAAGACAGTCGTATCCGGATCACGAGGATCTATTGCATGCAGTTTATTTTGATAATACCATACACATTTTACCTAACATTAAAATCAACAACCATACTTACATAAATATTGTAAATTATACTGAAAAGAAAAACATTATTTCCGTAAATTTACTTCAAAGCAGCCGGAAAACATAATTTTCGTATCTTTATAAAATGATTCATCCCTAAATGTGTGTATTTCTATTCACTAATCAATTACATTTATCATTTCTGATAGGCTTGTGAGCTAGCTCGCCCGTGCAGGTCGTCTTCGTCAATACGTCCTGACAACATCCGAAATGTCAGATGATACAGATTATATTTTCAGATTTACAACATTTATAAATGCACGATAGGGGACTTAATTCCTCATGTCCACTTGATGTGGTTAATAATCTTTTCTTGGCAATGCTGTACACACAATCTTTAATCAGTTTTCGAAAATCCGGGTTTTAAATGAGATCGGCAATGGAAAGATTTTAGTCATTAAAGGCACGCTCGCTACAAAAATGTACCAAACTGTTACGTTAAAAGGGGAAATTCATATCCTGTATTTTTCCCAAGTTAGAAAAAGGAAATTTGACCCAACAGTGAAGTTACGCGATTTCGGGTAGATCGATGGACTGTTTGGACTTTACTTTTTAGGTTTGTCTTTACATCGCCATTTAGACATTTTAAACCTAACTGGATGTATAAATTCCTTGTTTTCACAAAAAATAGCAAGGCTTCGGTAGCGAGTGTGCCTTTACGTTATAACTGTATCAGGCAACTATTTGATTCGGTATCCTGTAACAAACCACCAAATTAGGACGTAGCATAGCTTAAGGTTTTATCGTATATGCTTCCATGATACCGTAAAAGAATTATTCTGACCGTAAATATTTTGAGGAACAGACCCAAGGCCTCGGTAATCAAAGAATGGCCGAGAGCTTCGGGCCATTATTTTACAAAATCGATGTCAAAATGAAATTCACATGATAGTTTGTCGTATTAATGTCAATATTAAGACTTACCGAAGTCTAAATGAAAGGGCATTGATAATTTGTAAAGTTAAACCCAAACAAGATGACAGAAGAAGTAACAGGAAGGCATTGAAGAAGCAATGCTTTCCTCGGCAAAAGATTTGACCCTCTGAGTCCGCATGGATTTCATTATCATAAAATCGTCCTATTAATGGTTCTATAAATATAACTAATAAAGGTCCACACAAACAGATCATACTGATAATAAACGTGTGGTTCTGACGTCCGAATATATTCAGTAACATCGTAATAGGCAGGGAGAAGGCGGCAGTAATACCTATACCTGCCAATAACGTCATCACGTAAAGACCGGCTTCACAAAACCAGAACATTCCCAAGAACATAGCTGTTATATAACAAATATAGCAAGAAAATATTACAATAAATGTCACAAACGTAGAATAAAAGGAATCGAAGACAATGCCAATGACAATGCGTGAAATTCCAATAACGAATGCTATTTCATATATTAAAGTTATGGGTGTTTGCATACCGGCAGAATCACCAAAACAAGTTATATTAGTCAAATATGCCTTCATAAATGACCGTAAAAAATGACCGTGAGCCAGAAAGTCAAATGAAAAGTTCTAGTTTTAATCATTTGCAGAGGAGTCGTTCCGATTTCATCTACAGTTACCAGTTCTTTACATTCTTTGTAATCCTCTATAGATACGGTTTGAGAATCTGACTGCTTCCGATGTAATACCAAACACCCTCTAAAAACACACGTCCAGACAACAGTAACAATAGCGAAGAAAGTCCCAAGATCTCCCTGGATACATAACATCAATGTAGAATAAAACATCTTCCCAAGTGAGCCGATTCCTGTGTAAATACCCAGGACTTTCCCAGTATGTTTCTTAGGTACATTTTCCACGGCTATCCCAACAATCAGCATATACAAAAACTGGGTACTGATACCTACATGTGAAAAAAATAAAGTTTGAATTGTAGAAAATAAATAATACTTGTGATGTTGTATATATCCGGTCACGAACGGTCAGTCGTATTTCCCATCGTCGAAAACATCATGTGTCATGAAGAGATTCAGCAATTTGGTATTAGTATAGTGAACACTCGGCTAAAGGCAAACTGAACGAAATTTACCCTTGAACGTATTACCATATACACAAGAGTAGAGCGACTCTGTGTATAAGCAATGTGTCTTCTGTGTTTCATGTACAAATCTTTCTAGAAACCTTTTGTTAACTGTGACATACTTTTCACACTTGCTTACTTCATCGGCTGACATGCAGCTGTTTATAATTCAGTAAAGTTGATCTAGATATAACTCGGTGTTCTAGGTGTATTTGTCCCGATAGGATCATGAATTCTTCAATAAGATAAAATAAAAAAGGTTCCAATAATTTCGAAAATTATTGTTTAAGCGATTCGTCTGGAAGGGTATATTACTTGTTTTAGTCAGTCAGTTTACAGCTGCTCACAAATGCGATTTAGTACGCTACATCTCCCTGCATATTTTTATTTGAAGTGTCAACTTTTATCAGTGTTACAGTAATTTGTGTAATCTGTGATATATTATATTTAGACGAAGAATTAAACAGTGTGTTTCCATGATTTTATTCTGTTAATCATATTCGAAACTAACCAATCTAAACTTTTATTCCTACTAGTCAACTTTATCATTTCTCTGACAGTAGATTTCTATTTCGGGACTGGCAGTATTTATGTGTATGTGAAAGTAAGTCATTTTAATTTATGTTTTCTTTCCAATATATGTATAAAATTTGCTTGCAAATGTGTTGCTCTACTTGTTAATGTAAATGTAAAAAAATGTGCATACAATTTTCTGGTCGTTTTGTACTCCTGCATTAAATATTTTGTCACGTAACAACATGAATGGGATGGTGTGTGCGTTTGTATCTCGAAGACAGACATATGAATGGAATTTGTTTAAACTACATGTATATTATACATGTAGGTTATTTGGAATCACTTAAATGATAGTACTCCTCTTGCTCATATCCTGCCGATACCGGAACTGGTATCCAGGGGTTACTTCCCAATTCGGTTGAGATAAACTGAGTCGACAATGCTTATTTGAGACATGTTGCCCTAAGTTTCTATGTAGCAGCCTGCTTCTCGAATGCCAGGTATAGAAAACTTTAAAACACCTTCTTATCTAGTGCGATTATCTACAAACACATAATTACCAACAATGCAGCAATGATGGAAAATGAATGAAGATGTATAAGCCGAATGTTGTTAGTGTGCTTTCCAATGAAACAGTATGTATGAAACCACCTTCCTTGATGGGGTTGAGGGTAGAATGGTGAAAGGAAGACGTGTTGTCAGTCTGATTCGACTAACACTTATGTTAGTTCATAGCGTCGATATTCTATAATTAAGAACTAAATGACGTCACGGTGTTGAAGGATAAATTCCAGGCGGACAGTACGATACCAAACAGACCAATTGCCAGACCCGACCATTTGCGAATTGATGTCATCTTCTTTCAAAACTAAGAAAGCAAACAAAAAGAGAAAAAAATCAAATATTCTAAAAAGCATGTATTTATGAAAAGTTATACTTGTCCTCCTTTTTACTGCATTGGTAGATTGCAAAAAAGGTGCGTGTGATACATGTACAAGTAAAGGATCGATTAATTGACTGTTTTTAACGCCGCATTTAAGATTATTCCAATTATATGTCGTCAAAAAAAGATTTCCCCCAAAAGACTCATTTAGATAAAAATTCACATTTTAACAATAAAAGGACAGTAGCTCCCCCAGCCG
Source organism: Lepidochitona cinerea (assembly GCA_963971465.1). Classification (NCBI taxonomy): domain Eukaryota; kingdom Metazoa; phylum Mollusca; class Polyplacophora; order Chitonida; family Tonicellidae; genus Lepidochitona; species Lepidochitona cinerea. The sequence continues at coordinate 9,257,244 of OZ020560.1, read as the reverse complement.
TCATGTAACTTTAATTAGCGAAAAAGATTAGCTACTAAATCTTTAACTGAGATATTAAACAATTATAAATCCAATTCTAAGAATTAAGTACAAGTGATTCACTGTGACGTTCAGACAATGTTGTGAATATTGTTTTCAAACAAAAGGCAATAAACTGCAGAAATCTATTATCTTTTTTTAGGCCCATTCTAACTAATAATATGCCTATGAAATTATTCATTATTTGATTCAGTCACTTACGGGAGAACATTAAGAGCAATAGAAATCCTTCCGTTTATGTCTCCTTCATAATTTATAAACGAGGCCCTATAATCTGTCAACGAAATACAAACCCCAAACTGCGGAAAGAAAAGGAAAAAAGATTTCCCCCCAAAAAAACATTTACATAAAAATTCACATTTTAACAATAAAAGGACAGTAGCTCCCCCAGCCCTCATGTAACTTTAATTAGCGTTCCGAATAAATATCGAAAAAGATAAGCTTCTAAATCTTTAAATATCGTTAAACAGAGATATTAAACAATTATAATTCCAATTCCAAAAATTCAGTTCACTTACTCTATATGACGTTCTGATAATGTTGTGAATATTGTTTTCAAACCAAAGGCAATAAACTGCAGAAATCGATTATCCTTTTTAGGCCCATTCTAACTAATTATATGCCTATGAAATTATTCATTATTTGATTCAGTCACTTACGGGAGAACATTAACAGCAATATAAATCCTTCCGTTTCTGTCTCCTTCACAATTTATAAACGAAGTCCTATAATCTGTCAACGAAATACAAACCCCAAACTGTGGAAAGAAAAGGAAAATCCTATTCACTCTGGAAACAGCGAATATTCACTTTGATCGTATCAAACACAGAGTGTATTTTGAAAGCTAATTGTAAAGTGGTGTGATTTAAAAAGTCGCTATTACGTTTCGGTAGAAAGCCTTTAGGCTTCCTTATCTTTTAAACTTTAGCCCAGTCGAAAAGTAAGTGTTTTGGGAGGAATTAAATATAACGCAGCCTACAAGACGAGAAATTTACAAGTTACTGAGGCACATTAAAATAATAGGTGTACTAAATAGTAACGAAACATGAAAGTGACTGTAACATAGTTAACAAAGATAGAATCGTCATTGTGTCAGCTTTTTGTAACAAACGTGTTTGTTGAGCAAAGAAATGGTGAAGACATAATCATATATGTGCAACGTCTATACATCTTATGGCTCAGTGCATATTGTAAAGACATAGCGAGGTAGAGAACATACTAATTGTGATACGATGGAGGTTTTGCGTTTCCATTTTCTTAACTTAATATATTATAATACCATCGATTATCTTACAACCCAGAGGATAACTATATCTCGTCCAATAACCAGAGTTACGCAATACAATTCACGAGCTGGGCCCAACCCTCATAAACTATATATTAACCCACGTAGACGAACGTATCATAAATATAACCAAATAAACTACTAATAAAGTGAATCGTAATAAGTCCAAACAACACAACTCCTCATTCAGTATATATGATAAGTTTTATATATAAACATGTATATACTTAATTAATACGAATATAAAATAAATGTCTACTTACATTCAGACATACACGAGTGGCTCTCCAAGGTGGTTTCCACTTATCTTAACTCTAATACTATCTCTATTTCAATGAAACCCGAAAATGCAATAGAATCCCCCGTTGATCAATTACTGACTTTAAAATTGACTTATAAATCTCTCTAAATTCCCTTACTATTATAACTATCAGTACTTTCCTCAGTCTTATGAATATTCCTTCTCTCTCTCTCCTGTTTTTTCTTTCAGTCCTCTTCCTTGTTTCCTTTCCAATGTTCGTCCTCTATAATTCGAATTTCCTCCCTTTATATACCGTAATAATAAAGTCTCTATCCACGCAGACCAACCAACGCGATGATTGACAAGTCCCAACCGAAAACCCCCTTGTAGGTGCCACGCATGCATGTCTCAGTTGAAGGATGTCACGCCCACCCTAAAACTGGTTTTGCCACTTTAAACAAACTTAGCTTACATACTAGTTTTAAGAACTAACATACTAAAAGTAACTATTCCCTGCACATATATATACATTCTACAAATATTACATCGTTACAATTGTGATTGTCATAGGGCCTATGTGTTAAGTCTTCCAATAAATACCGCTGACACACAGATCCCGCTCAGATCTTAAATATTTGTCAGAACTTTTTATAATTCAATTCGTGCAAATAACAATCTACTCCCCACTTGTTGCTGGGTCACTGTGTAAACTTTGCATACAGCGAAGTTATACTCGTGCAAAACGATCAACGTCAATGTGACATAATTTACCTCTAAAGATTCAGTGCACGCGACAAATGTCATAGTTCACTGACTCTTTGGTTCCTAAAGACGTTAGTCATAGCCAAGAAAAAATAATTTGTAAACGTTAACATTTTGATGTTAAAACAGAATGTTGCAATTATTGGCTTTTTTTCTCAAGACGTATAATTCAGAAGCTTTTTAGTACTTCTAGTCTCGAGTTTGTACAATAAAGTATTGCTTTCAACTAACTTAGGCTTAGAATGAATGAATGGTCGTCCCGGTTATTTAAATTGTGTTTACTTTTCGAACATGTTTTCCTGTTCGTACAGACCACATACTGTATGGATTTTCTTCATTCCAACGCCAATGGTTTAGTTTTTCGATGGCCTTCAAAGCCTCTTACTGTTGTGACGATCAGAAATTATGAAAAACGTGCGAATTTTGGCAGTTTTAAGGTCAGACAGGCCACACGGTTGTGTATTTTTGCCCCAATACTAGATCGCGATTATTTCTCGCTTCATAGAACCATTTTGGTCCAATTAAACAAATGCTGCAATGTTTTATTTGCATATAAAAACATTTCCTTTCCAGTAGTCGAGTAAGGCGAACGTGTTTTCCTTTCTAACTGTCTGTATGTTGTTGCTGTTTCCTGTACATTGATTTCCCAAGGGGGGGAGGTTTGAATGTTGGCATCTCCAAGTGAACCGGCACCTTCAAAGGTCGATTATCTGACGGAATTTACCTTGAAAATAATGCTGAATGGAAAGACAGTGAATCATTGAGGCAGCTGAGCTAGAGTGTCGACTAGGCTAAATAGTCCCACTGACAGGCTGTTATGAGCTGTTACAGTGGTGGACAGAACGTCCGTTGATATATTGTTTAATGAATGGGATTTAGCAGCAGATAGGCTGCAAGTTTTCCATATTACACAGAGAACTGTTCTGGTGACGTCGAACATTGAAGATCAAGAAATGAAAGAAAAATTATATGATGTGGATGTGACAGTGTTATTGAGCATAACAAGAATGTAGTACAAACGTGGCCGAGGGAACCCGATTTGTAAAATGCCTACTGCCTACTGGCATGGAATCTCTCCCCTATGCTTTCCGATTCGACACTACAACGGGGCCACAATATTTTCCTATATTGTACGATGAACAGATAAAAGTATGTTCCATATGATTTTCAGACGAACATTTACATAAAAAATGCCCATTGTACTTTTGTTATAAATGCGGGCAAATCGGCCATATTTCAAGATCTTGTCGCACTCCCACATGTGAGTGGCAAGTATGGAAATAAATGCCCGCGCAGTACTGAAAAAAGAAGTCTACTGTGTGACAAATGTGGCGCAGTCTGATAACTTCGGGGATTTGTGTACGTGAAATACCCTCTGATAAAATGCAGGTCAATTTGAATGTGTCGACCAAAAAGGTAGCCGTGAAACGTACAATCTCCACATCCTCTTGAGGACCCTCCAAAAGAGTCCCAGTGATAATGTAAGGGACCGTAACACTCGGCTTGTTAACTTGGAGGAGTACTGAAATGTACCAAAACTGCGCCTCTTCCTAGCGTTACACAACATGTGCTTCACCGGGCGAAATAACATATATTAAAAACTATCTTTCTAGAAGATTTCCACGTTTGATTAATTCACTAAAATCTTAATTCTACTTTTCCGTCTGTAGTGAAGTATTTTGATATATACTTTCGATGCCATTTGCATTCAGCCCCAAAATAAGGTGATTTACCGTATAAAAAAGCGCAGACTGCCGATGCGATCGATAGCGAGCGAAAATAGCCGAAGGGTGTTCCGACTGAAATGTGGTGCTCAAGAATTTGAGTACGGAGGTGATCCACACAGAGAGTCGGAAATTGAGTTTGAAACTTCTCATGAAAATATTGAGGTTCCCAAGTGGGGTGACCAGCCAACGAATTGGAAGTGGAAGTTACTCCATAGTGTGTAGAAATCAACACTGGGAAACGAGCCCATAGTCCCGAAAAAATAGAAGTTCTGATGGATTCAAAACCAGCCTAAAATGACATCACCGAGAGCGATAGTCAACCTATCCCTGATTGTTCAGGGCCCAGTGAGCCTTTGCCTGAGATAATGTCTGCTGATCTCCCTGGCTGTTAGTCAGACAACGACACGGCGTCCGTGAATACCGGATTTACACAAGTGGACCACCGAAGAAGCCGTCACTTTAAACCTGCACCGAGCAGTGGGACATCAAGTACATCAACTCTTGACTAGCAACAATGTATAATTGGGTGATTTATCTATCAGTATGCTGCTATTAGCTTCACTCAATTGTAATAGCTGTAGAAGCATTGAAAAGATTGAAAAAGTTCATAACTATTTCTGCTCATCGAACTGTGACATTTTCAGTGTACAAGAGACTCATTAGGACTGATGGAATAATGAAAGAAGTTCATTCATTTTATAAAGCATTATATGGTAGGGATAGTGTTGATCCTAATTATCTTAATGAATTAATATCCAATGAGAAAAGTTTCTAAATGTGGTAAAAAGCGGTATTCCATTTAAACCTTTATACCCAATTCTGGGCTGCTGTAATAACCCAATACCCATGATATTTCATCACGTTGAAGACAGACATCAGTATGGTATAGAAACAGTTAAATAATTGGCGACTCTTTGGTGTGGAGTATCTCCTGTGACAAATTTTTGCACGTGACAATATGCAAGATGTTAGATGAGTCGAAATTAGGGGCCTCGGCATTTGATATTTGTGGCAGCATTGTTCTCCGAAAAAAGCTCCTCGATCTGGTTTGTCGAGTTTACATCGTGTCTTAAAGCACTTCATTGGTGTACCGGAGTGAAACGTATATTTGCTGTTTCCTGTTTTACAACGATTAAGCAAGAATTTTAAGAAGACAGTCGTATCCGGATCACGAGGATCTATTGCATGCAGTTTATTTTGATAATACCATACACATTTTACCTAACATTAAAATCAACAACCATACTTACATAAATATTGTAAATTATACTGAAAAGAAAAACAATATTTCCGTAAATTTACTTCAAAGCAGCCGGAAAACATAATTTTCGTATCTTTATAAAATGATTCATACCTAAATGTGTGTATTTCTATTCACTAATCAATTACATTGATCATTTCTGATAGGCTTGTGAGCTAGCTCGCCCGTGCAGGTCGTCTTCGTCAATACATCCGAAATGTCAGGTGATACAGATTATATTTTCAGATTTACAACATTTATAAATGCACGATAGGGGACTTAATTCCTCATGTCCACTTGATGTGGTTAATAATCTTTTCTTGGCAATGCTGTACACAAAATCTTTAATCAGTTTTCGAAAATCCGGGTTTTAAATGAGATCGGCAATGGAAAGATTTTAGTCATTAAAGGCACGCTCGCTACAAAAATGTACCAAACTGTTACGTTAAAAGGGGAAATTCATATCCTGTATTTTTCCCAAGTTAGAAAAAGGAAATTTGACCCAACAGTGAAGTTACGCGATTTCGGGTAGATCGATGGACTGTTTGGACTTTACTTTTTAGGTTTGTCTTTACATCGCCATTTAGACATTTTAAACCTAACTGGATGTATCTTATTTGTAAGTAAACTTGTATAAATTCCTTGTTTTCACAAAAAATAGCAAGGCTTAGGTAGCGAGTGTGCCTTTACGTTATAACTGTATCAGGCAACTATTTGATTCGGTATCCTGTAACAAACCACCAAATTAGGACGTAGCTTAGCTTAAGGTTTTATCGTATATGCTTCCATGATACTGTAAAAGAATTATTCTGACCGTAAATATTTTGAGGAACAGACCCAAGGCCTCGGTAATCAAATAATGGCCGAGAGCTTCGGGCCATTATTTTACAAAATCGATGTCAAAATGAAATTCACATGATAGTTTGTCGTATTAATGTCAGTATTAAGACTTATCGAAGTCTAAATTAAATGGCATTGATAATTTGTAAAGTTAAACCCAAACAAGATAACAGAAGAAGTAACAGGAAGGCATTGAAGAAGCAATGCTTTCCTCGGCAAAATATATGACCCTCTGAGTCCGCATGGATTTCATTATCATAAAATCGTCCTATTAATGGTTCTATAAATATAACTAATAACGGTCCACACAGACAGATCATACTGATAATAAACGTGTGGTTCTGACGTCCGAATATATTCAGTAACATCGTAATAGGCAGGGAGAAGGCGGCAGTAATACCTATACCTGCCAATAACGTCATCACGTAAAGACCGGCTTCACAAAACCAGAACATTCCCAAGAACATAGCTGTTATATAACAAATATAGCAAGAAAATATTACAATAAATGTCACAAACGTAGAATAAAAGGAATCGAAGACAATGCCAATGACAATGCGTGAAATTCCAATAACGAATGCTATTTCATATATTAAAGTTATGGGTGTTTGCATACCGGCAGAATCACCAAAACAAGTTATATTAGTCAAATATGCCTGCATGTTGGCGTAAAAAATGACCGTGGGCCAGAAAGTCAAATGAAAAGTTCTAGTTTTAATCATTTGCAGAGGAGGCGTTCCGATTTCATCTACAGTTACCAGTTCTTTACATTCTTTGTAATCCTCTATAGATACGGTTTGAGAATCTGACTGCTTCCGATGTAATACCAAACACCCACCAAAAACACACGTCCAGACAACAGTAACAATAGCGAAGAAAGTCCCAAGATCTCCCTGGATACATAACATCAATGTAGAATAAAACATATTCCCAAGTGAGCCGATTCCTGTGTAAATACCCAGGACTTTCCCAGTATGTTTCTTAGGTACATTTTCCACGGCTATCCCAACAATGAGCATATACAAAAACTGGGTACTGATACCTACATGTGAAAAAAATAAAGTTTGAATTGTAGAAAATAAATAATACTTATGATGTTGTATATATCCGGTCACGAACGGTCAGTCGTATTTCCCATCGTCGAAAACATCATGTGTCATGAAGAGATTCAGCAATTTGGTATTAGTATAGTGAACACTCGGCTAAAGGCAAACTGAACGAAATTTACCCTTGAACGTATTACCATATACACAAGAGTAGAGCGACTCTGTGTATAAGCAATGTGTCTTCTGTGTTTCATGTACAAAACTTTCTAGAAACCTTTTGTTAACTGTGACATACTTTTCACACTTGCTTACTTCATCGGCTGACATGCAGCTGTTTATAATTCAGTAAAGTTGATCTAGATATAACTCGGTGTTCTAGGTGTATTTGTCCCGATAGGATCATGAATTCTTCAATAAGATAAAATAAAAAAGGTTCCAATAATTTCGAAAATTATTGTTTAAACGATTCGTCTGGAATTTTTAGAGGTCTACTTAAAGGGTATATTACTTGTTTTAGTCAGTCAGTTTACAGCTGCTCACAAATGCGATTTAGTACGCTACATCTCCCTGCATATTTTTATTTGAAGTGTCAACTTTTATCAGTGTTACAGTAATTTGTGTAATCTGTGATATATTATATTTAGACGAAGAATTAAACAGTGTGTTTCCATGATTTTATTCTGTTAATCATATTCGAAACTAACCAATCTAAACTTTTATTCCTACTAGTCAACTTTGTCATTTCTCTGACAGTAGATTTCTATTTCGGGACTGGCAGTATTTATGTGAAAGTAAGTCATTTTAATTTATGTTTTCTTTCCAATATATGTATAAAATTTGCTTGCAAATGTGTTGCTCTACTTGTTAATGTAAATGTAAAAAAATGTGCATACAATTTTCTGGTCGTTTTGTACTCCTGCATTAAATATTTTGTCACGTAACAACATGAATGGGATGGTGTGTGCGTTTGTATCTCGAAGACAGACATATGAATGGAATTTGTTTAAACTACATGTATATTATACATGTAGGTTATTTGGAATCACTTAAATGATAGTACTCCTCTTGCTCATATCCTGCCGATACCGGAACTGGTTTCCAGGGGTTACTTCCCAATTCGGTTGAGATAAACTGAGTCGACAATGCTTATTTGAGACATGTTGCCCTAAGTTTCTATGTAGCAGCCTGCTTCTCGAATGCCAGGTATAGAAAACTTTAAAACACCTTCTTATCTAGTGCGATTATCTACAAACACATAATTACCAACAATGCAGCAATGATGGAAAAGGAATGAAGATGTATAAGCCGAATGTTGTTAGTGTGCTTTCCAATGAAACAGTATGGATGAAACCACCTTCCTTGATGGGGTTGAGGGTAGAATGGTGAAAGGAAGACGTGTTGTCAGTCTGATTCGACTAACACTTATGTTAGTTCATAGCGTCGATATTCTATAATTAAGAACTAAATGACGTCACGGTGTTGAAGGATAAATTCCAGGCGGACAGTACGATACCAAACAGACCAATTGCCAGACCCGACCATTTGCGAATTGATGTCATCTTGTTTCAAAACTAAGAAAGCAAACAAAAAGAGAAAAAAATCAAATATTCTAAAAAGCATGTATTTATGAAAAGTTATACTTGTCCTCCTTTTTACTGCATTGGTAGATTGCAAAAAATGTGCGTGTGATACATGTACAAGTAAAGGATCGATTGATTTACTGTTTTTAACGCCGCATTTATTCCAATTATATGTCGTCAAAAAAAGATTTCCCCCAAAAGACCCATTTACATAAAAATTCACATTTTAACAATAAAAGGACAGTAGCTCCCCCAGCCGTCATGTAACTTTAATTAGCGAAAAAGATTAGCTACTAAATCTTTAACTGAGATATTAAACAATTATAAATCCTATTCCAAGAATTCAGTTCACTTACTCTATGTGAAGTTCTGAAAATGTTGTGAGTATTGTTTTCAAGCCAAAGGCAATAAACTGCAGAAATCTATTATCCTTTTTAGGCCCATTCTAACTAATTATATGCCTATGAAATTATTCATTATTTGATTCAGTCACTTACGAGAGAAGTGCAATAGAAATCCTTGTGTTTCTGTCTCCTTCACAATTTATAAACGAGGCCCTATAATCTGTCAACGAAATACAAACCCCAAACTGCGGAAAGAAAAGGAAAAAAGATTTCCCCCCAAAATACCATTTACATAAAAATTCACATTTTAACAATAAAAGGACAATACCGCTGACACACAGATCCCGCTCAGATCTTAAATATTTGTCAGAACTTTTTATAATTCAATTCGTGCAAATAACAATCTACTCCCCACTTGTTGCTGGGTCACTGTGTAAACTTTGCATACAGCGAAGTTATACTCGTGCAAAACGATCAACGTCAATGTGACATAATTTACCTCTAAAGATTCAGTGCATGCGACAAATGTCATAGTTCACTGACTCTTTGGTTCCTAAAGACGTTAGTCATAGCCAAGAAAAAATAATTTGAAAACGTTAACATTTTGATGTTAAAACAGAACGTTGAAATTGTTGGCTTTTTTTCTCAAGACGTATAATTCAGAAGCTTTTTAGTACTTCTAGTCTCGAGTTTGTGCAATAAAGTATTGCTTTGAACTAACTTAGGCTTAGAATGAATGAATGAATGAATGAATGGTCGTCCCGGTTATTTAAATTGTGTTTACTTTTCGAACATGTTTTCGGTTCGTACAGACCACATACTGTATGGATTTTCTTCATTCCAACGCCAATGGTTTAGTTTTTCGATGGCCTTCAAAGCCTCTTACTGTTGTGACGATCAGAAATTATGAAAAACGTGCGAATTTTGGCAGTTTTAAGGTCAGACAGGCCACACGGTTGTGTATTTTTGCCCCAATACTAGATCGCGATTATTTCTCGCTTCATAGAACCATTTTGGTCCAATTAAACAAATGCTGCAATGTTTTATTTGCATATAAAAACATTTTCCTTTCCAGTAGTCGAGTAAGGCGAACGTGTTTTCCTTTCTAACTGTCTGTATGTTGTTGCTGTTTCCTGTACATTGATTTCCCAAGGGGGGAGGTTTGAATGTTGGCATCTCCAAGTGAATCGGCACCTCCAAAAGGTCGATTATCTGACGGAATTTACCTTGAAAATAATGCTGAATGGAAAGACAGTGAATGCGTAAGATATCATTGAGGCAGCTGAGCTAGAGTGTCGACTAGGCTAAATAGTCGCTTGTGTCCCACTGACAGGCTGTTATGAGCTGTTACAGTGGTGGACAGAACGTCCGTTGATATATTGTTTAATGAATGGGATTTAGCAGCAGATAGGCTGCAAGTTTTCCATATTACACAGAGAACTGTTCTGGTGACGTCGAACATTGAAGATCAAGAAATGAGAGAAAAATTATATGATGTGGATGTGACAGTGTTATTGAGCATAACAAGAATGTAGTACAAACGTGGCCGAGGGAACCCGATTTGTAAAATGCCTACTGCCTACTGGCATGGAATCTCTCCCCTATGCTTTGCGATTCGACACTACAACGGAGCCACAATATTTTCGTATATTGTACGATGAACAGATAAAAGTATGTTCCATATGATTTTCAGACGAACATTTACATAAAAAATGCCCATTGTACTTTTGTTATAAATGCGGGAAAATCGGCCATATTTCAAGATCTTGTCGCACTCCCACATGTGAGTGGCAAGTATGGAAATAAATGCCCGCGCAGTACTGAAAAAAGAAGTCTACTGTGTGACAAATGTGGCGCAGTCTGATAACTTCGGGGATTTGTGTACGTGAAATACCCTCTGATAAAATGCAGGTCAATTTGAATGTGTTGACCAAAAAGGTAGCCGTGAAACGTACAATCTCCACATCCTCTTGAGGACCCTCCAAAAAGAGTCCCAGTGATAATGTAAGGGACCATAACACTCGGTTTGTTAACTTGGAGGAGTACTGAAATGTACCAAAACTGCGCCTCTTCCTAGCGTTACACAACATGTGCTTCACCGGGCGAAATAACATATATTAAAAACTATCTTTCTAGAAGATTTCCACGTTTGATTAATTCACTAAAATTTTATTTCTACTTTTCCGTCTGTAGTGAAGTATTTTGATATACACTTTCGATGCCATTTGCATTCAGCCCCAAAATAAGGTGATTTACCGTATAAAAAAGCGCAGACTGCCGAGGCGACTGATAGGGAGCGAAAATAGCCGAAGGGTGTTCCGACTGAAATGTGGTGCTCAAGAATGTGAGTACGGAGGTGATCCACACAGAGAGTCGGAAATTGAGTTTGAAACTTCTCATGAAAATATTGATGTTCCCAAGTGGGGTGACCAGCCAACGAATTGGAAGTGGAAGTTACTCCATAGTGTGTAGAAATCAACACTGGGAAACGAGCCCATAGTCCCGAAAAAATAGAAGTTCTGATGGATTCAAAACCAGCCTAAAATGACATCACCGAGAGCGATAGTCAACCTATCCCTGATTGTTCAGGGCCCAGTGAGCCTTTGCCTGAGATAATGTCTGCTGATCTCCCTGGCTGTTAGTCAGACAACGACACGGCGTCCGTGAATACCGGATTTACACAAGTGGACCGCCGAAGAAGCCGTCACTTTAAACCTGCACCGAGCAGTGGGACATCAAGTACATCAACTCTTGACTAGCAACAATGTATAAGTGGGTGATTTATCTATCAGTATGCTGCTATTAGCTTCACTCAATTGTAATAGCTGTAGAAGCATTGAAAAGATTGAAAAAGTTCATAACTATTTCTGCTCATCGAACTGTGACATTTTCAGTGTACAAGAGACTCATTAGGACTGATGGAATAATTAAAGAAGTTCATTCATTTTATAAAGCATTATATGGTAGGGATAGTGTTGATCCTAATTATCTTAATGAATTAATATCGAATGAGACAAGTTTCTAAATGTGGTAAAAAGCGGTATTCCATTTAAACCTTTATACCCAATTCTGGGCTGCTGTAATAACCCAATACCCATGATATTTCATCACGTTGAAGACAGACATCAGTATGGTATAGAAACAGTTAAATAATTGGCGACTCTTTGGTGTGGAGTTTCTCCTGTGACAAATTTTTGCACGTGACAATATGCAAGATGTTAGATGAGTCGAAATTAGGGGCCTCGGCATTTGATATTTGTGGCAGCATTGTTCTCCGAAAAAAGCTCCTCGATCTGGTTTGTCGAGTTTACATCGTGTCTTAAAGCACTTCATTGGTGTACCGGAGTGAAACGTATATTTGCTGTTTCCTGTTTTTCAACGATTAAGCAAGAATTTTAAGCAGACAGTCGTATCCGGATCACGAGGATCTATTGCATGCAGTTTATTTTGATAATACCATACATATTTTACCTAACATTAAAATCAACAGCCATACTTACATAAATATTGTAAATTATACTGAAAAGAAAAACATTATTTCCGTAAATTTACTTCAAAGCAGCCGGAAAACATAATTTTCGTATCTTTATAAAGTGATTCATCCCTAAATGTGTGTATTTCTATTCACTAATCAATTACATTTATCATTTCTGATAGGCTTGTGAGCTTGTACACCCATGTAGGTTGTATTCGTCAATACATTGTACGTCCTGACAACATCCGACATGTCAGATGATACAGTTATATTTTCAGATTTAAAACATTTATAAATGCACGATAGGGGATATTTTTATTAGGACTTTAATCCTTATGTCCACTTGATGTGGTTAATAATCTTTTCTTGGTAATGCGGTACACAAAATCTTTAATCAGTTTTCGAAAATCCGGGTTTTAAATGAGATCGGCAATGGAAAGATTTTAGTCATTAAAGGCACGCTCGCTACAAAAATGTACCAAACTGTTACGTTAAAATGGGAAATTCATTTCCTGTATTTTTCCCCCAGTTAGAAAATGAAAATTTGACCCAACACTGAAGTTAGGCGATCTCGGATAGATCGATGGGCTGTTTGGACTACGTCTTTACAGCACCATTTAGACATTTTAAACCAACTGGATGTATTTTATTTGTCTCGTGTTTAATTTGAGAGGTTTTACTTGATGTAAGCTCATATAAATTCTTTTTTTTCCCACAAAAACAGCAAGACTTCGGCGGCGAGTGTGCCTTTACGATATAACTGTATCAGGCAACTATTTAATTCAGTATCCTGTAACAAACCACCAAATTAGGACGTAGCATAGCTTAAGGTTTTATCGTGTATGCTTCCATGATACTGTAAAAGAATTATTCCGACCTTACATATTTTGAGAAACAGACCCTAGGCCTCCGTAATCAAAGAATGGCCAAGAGCTTCGGGTCATTGTTTTACAATATCGAAGTCAAAATGAAATGGAGATGATAGTTTGTCGTATTAATGCTAGTATTAAAATCTACCGAAGTCTAAATGAAATGGCATTTATAATTTGTAAAGTTAAACCCAAACAAGATGACAGAAGAAGTAACAGGAAAGCATTGAAGAAGCAATGCTTTCCTCGGCAAAAGATTTGACCCTCAGAGTCCGCGTGGATTTCATTGTCATAAAATCGTCCTATTAATGGTTCTATAAATATAACTAATAACGGTCCACACAGACAGATCAGACTGATAATTAACGTGTGGTTCTGCCGTCCGAATATATTCAGTAACATGGTAATAGGTAGGGAGAAGGCGGCAGTAATACCTATACCTGCCAATAACGTCATCACGTAAAGACCGGCTTCACAAAACCAGAACATTTCCAAGAACATAGCTGTTATATAACAAATATAGCAAGAAAATATTACAATAAATGTCACAAACGTAGAATAAAAGGAATCGAAGACAATGCCAATGACAATGCGTGAAATTCCAATAACGAATGCTATTTCATATATTAAAGTTATGGGTGTTTGCATACCAGCAGAATCACCAAAACAAGTTATATTAGTCAAATATGCCATCATCTTGGCGTAAAAAATGGCCGTGGGCCAGAAAGTCAAATGAAAAGTTCTAGTTTTAATCATTTGCAGAGGAGTCGTTCCGATTTCATCTACAGTTACCAGTTCTTTACATTATTTGTAATCCTCTATAGATAAGGTTTGAGAATCCGACTGCTTCCGATGTAATACTAAACACCCTCCAAAAACACACGTCCAGACAACAGTAACAATAGCGAAGAAAGTCCCAAGATCTCCCTGGACAAAAAACACCAATGTAGAATAAAACATTTTTCCAAGTGCGCCGATTCCTGTGTAAATACCCAGGACTTTCCCAGTATGTTTCTTATGTACATTTTCTACGGCTATCCCAACAATCAGCATATACAAAAACTGGGTGCTGACACCTACATATAAACAAATAGTTTGAATTTTAGAAAAGAATCAATACTTCAAATGCTGTATAGATTCGGCCACGAACTAACGGTCAGTCATATTTCCCACCGTCGAAAAGAAATCCAACCATTTGGTAGAAGCATAGAGAACACTCGGTCAAAGGCAAACTGACCGGAATTTATCCTTGCAAGTATTACCATAAACGCAAGAGTTAAGCGACTTGGTGTAGGCAATGTAAAAGTGACCGCCATCTTGCTTTTCGGGTTACTTCCGGTAAGATCTGTGAGTGCGATCGCAGACTTTAACTTTCGATCAGTTTTATGTCACGTTTATATACGGCTTATAGTTACAGATTACACCATTTTTATTTACTACTGATGATATATGGGTGTATTTCTTTACTTCGTCCTTTCAGTGAAACACATTTTGTGACATGTATTGCGTTCACCGGAATTCTTTTTAAACTTGAGTTTGTAACGATATTACTATGAGGTGTTCTCCGACTGCTTCTGGATTGTTTGAGTTTAACCAGTCTGTTA
This sequence comes from Lepidochitona cinerea, assembly GCA_963971465.1. Taxonomy (NCBI): domain Eukaryota; kingdom Metazoa; phylum Mollusca; class Polyplacophora; order Chitonida; family Tonicellidae; genus Lepidochitona; species Lepidochitona cinerea. Next base: position 9,242,192 of record OZ020560.1, on the reverse strand, counting down.
TTCTTTGAAGTTATATCCCAGCAATAATTAGGGCCTTAATCTAATTAAATTGTACGGCATCTGGAAATGCCGAATCTGGTGTTAGTTCATGGCAGCCACCACATTTATGGTGGATATAAACATAATCCAAGAATAGATTCCCACTCCCACTTAAAATATTTGACTTTGCCCACTTAGAACATGTAAAGGGCTTCAGTGAAAGCTGTGATGGTGAACGATGGTGTAACTAAACGATGGTGTAACAACAATGGGAATCCATTGTGATTTGTTGATATTATCAATCAGGCGTGTATCCTGAGAGTTCTACATGCTAGATTACTGCATGTTAGTTGTACATATATGGCATGTTAGTTCTACATATATTGCATGCTAGTTGTACATATATGTAGCTTAATTTCTTAGAAATCGCAATAAAACGCGAAATTTGGATTATATATTTTTTTCAAGTCAATGTAGGGAAATACATTGCAACGCAACGTGCTGTACGGGGAATTCCCTAGTGAAATTCAGAGAATGTCAGGCTTCTTTAAGGATTTAGACAGACTTACAGAAAAAAACGTCACATGCAACTACCCTAACAGCCAAATTTAAAGAAAATTACTTCAGACTGATCAGGCCCTGATATCGGTGATCGCTCAGACAGATCTTACTGGAAGTCACTCGAACAAAATGTCAGTCACTGTCACATTGTCTATATACAGTCACTCTCCACCTGCCCATATTGGTAATGCCTTTAACACTAAACGAAATGTGAGCTTACCAGCAAGGGTTTGAATTTGTCCAAACAAAATTGGCCGACTGCTGAAGAAGGTTGGATAGTGCACAGCCAGACAGTTCAATCCTGCTGTAACTGGTGCCATTAAACCACCCATCAGATAACTCACTTGGTATCCATATTGGCGAGAGATCAAAGGTTCTAGTGGACTGAGAGCAGTCCCAACGAAAAGCATGGAAGAAACCATTTCCACTAGGAAAGGAAAAAATAATCAAGACAAAACTTGTTTATTATCTAAGACATACAACTTGTAAATCTAGTTTTCTGGTTGTCTTAAAAAATCACTGAACTAATCGACCCAAAATACAGATATAATTTACAAGCATTGTCAACAAAAATATCAAATGATGCCTGGTCGAGCGAATCAAATTTCACAGGCACATTGGTATCCGGGTAAATTTAAATATATAAGTAAAGCCAGGATGTAAAATGTACTCGCCTGTGAAACTTACCGTCAGACTGTGTAAAGTTAAAGGTGAGTTTAAGAGGGATGACTATAGTGTTGAAGGATAAATTCCAGGCGGACAGTACGATACCAAACAGACCAATTGCCAGACCCGACCATTTGCGAATTGATGTCATCTTGTTTCAAAACTAAGAAAGCAAACAAAAAGAGAAAAAATTCAAATATTCTAAAAACCATGTATTTATGAAAAGTTATACTTGTCCTCCTTTTTACTGCATCGGTAGATTGCAAAAAGGTGCGTGTGATACATGTACAAGTAAAGGATCGATTGATTTACTGTTTTTTAAGACCGCATTTAAGATTATTCCAATTATATGTCGTCAAAAAAAAGACCCATTTACATAAAAAAAAATCACATTTTAACAATAAAAGGACAGTAGCTCCCCCAGCCCTCATGTAACTTTAATTAGCGTTCCGAATAAATATCGAAAAAGATTAGCTTCTAAATCTTTAAATATTGTTAAACAGAGATATTAAACAATTATAAATCCAATTCCAAGAATTCAGTTCACTTACTCTATATGACGTTCTGATAATGTTGTGACTATTGTTTTCAAACCAAAGGCAATTAACTGCAGAAATCTTTTATCGTTTTTAGACAAATTCTAACTAATTATATGCCTATGAAACTATTCATTATTTGATTCAGTCACTTACGGGAGAACATTAAGAGCAATAGAAATCCTTCCGTTTCTGTCTCCTTCACAATTTATAAACGAAGCCCTATAATCTGTCAACGAAATACAAACACCAAACTGTGGAAAGAAAAGGGAAATCCTATTCACTCTAGAAACAGCGAATATTCACTTTGATCGTACCAAACACAGAGTGTATTTTGAAAGCTAATTGTAAAGTGGTGTGATTTAAAAAGTCGCTATTCCGCTTCGGTAGAAAGCCTTTAGACTTCCTTATCTTTTAAACTTTAGCCCAGTGGAAAAGTAAGTGTTTTGTTTAATGAGAGGAATTAAATATAACGCAGCCTATACGACGAGAAATTCACAAGTTACTGAGGCACATTAAAATAATAGGTGTACTTAAATACATGTAGTACCGAAACATGAAAGTGACTGTAACATAGTTAACAAAGATAGTATCGTCATTGTGTTCAGCTTTTTTTTAACAAACGTGCCTGTTGAACAAAGACATGGTGAAGACATAATCATATATATGAAACGTCTGCCATCTTATGGCTCAATGCATATTGTAAAGAGATAGCGAGGTAGAGAAAATACTAATTGTGATTGTCATAGGGCCTATGTGTTAAGTCTTCCAATAAATTCCGCTGACTAATTTCCCTTTTTCAAATGATTGACACACAGATCCCGCTCAGATCTTAAATATTTGTCAGAACTTTTTATTATTCAATTCGTGCAAATAACTCCCCACTTGTTGCTGGGTCACTGTGTACACCTTGCATACAGCGAAGTTATACTCGTGCAAAACGATCAACGTCAATGTGACATAATTTATTGGCTTTTTTCTCAAGACGTATAATTCAGAAGCTTTTTAGTACTTCTAGTCTCGAGTTTGTACAATAAAGTATTGCTTTGACAGGCCACACGGTTGTGTAATTTTGCCCCAATACTAGATCGCGATTATTTCTGGCTTCATAGGACCATTTTGGTCCAATTAAACAAATGCTGCAATGTTTCATTTGCATATAAAAACATTTCCCTTTCCAGTAGGTTACATGATACAGTTTCATTTCCCATTTGCGGTAATGTTAACGTTTTGATTTGTGGCTAATTACCTAAATCTCGTTAAGACTTTTGCTTACCATTTTCAAATAGATCAACATGAGAAATCCTTTACAACCAAATAAAGTTGACATAGTGCATGTCGGTTTCAAGCTACACACAATTTAACATGGGTATCGCCATTTTGACAGTTTTAGGCTTACTTCTTCTAAGCCAAACTTTGGTATTTTCAAAATTGGGTAGACATTAAAAAAACACACACAAAATTCTGTTATCAGGCTTTGATTGAAAGCTTAAAGTATGTACAGTAGACCTGTGTTAGTTTCAATCCAATATTCAAATAACCCAGATACCAAACTATCACGATGTAAGCCACCTCCAAGCTCTAGCTCTATACCCAAAATCAATTTTCATTGGCTGGGAAAACACAAACTGGGTGTTGTGACCTGTGGTCGAGTAAGGCGAACGTGTTTTCCTTTCTTACTGTCTGTATGTTGTTGCTGTTTCCTGTACATCGATTTCCCAAGGGGCTGGGGGGGGGGAGGTTTGAAAGTTTCAAGCCATGGCATCTCCCAAGTGAATCGGCACCTTCAGAGGTCGATTATCTGAAGGAATTTACCTTGAAAATAATGCTGAATGAAAAGACAGTGAATGCTTAACATATCATGTAGGCAGCTGAGCTAGAGTGTCGACTAGGCTAAATAGTCGCTTGTGTCCCACTGACAGGCTGTTATGAGCTGTTACAGTGGTGGACAGAATGTCCGTTGATATATTGTTGAATGGATGGGATTTAGCAGCAGATAGGCTGCAAGTTTTGCATATTACACAGAGAACTGTTCTGGTGACGTCGAACATTGAAGATCAAGAAATGAGAGAAAAATTATATGATGTGGATGTGACAGGGTTATTGAGCATAACAAGAAGGTGGTACAAACGTGGCCGAGGGAACCCGATTTGTAAAATGCCTACTGCCTACTGGCATGGAATCTCTCCCCTATGCTGTGCGATTCGACAATACAACGGGGCCACAATATTTTCGTATATTGTACGATGAACAGATAAAAGTATGTTCTATATGATTTTCGGACGAACATTTACATAAAAAATGCCCATTGTACTTTTGTTATAAATGCGGGAAAATCGGCCATATTTCAAGATCTTGTCGCACTCCCACATGTGAGTGGCAAGTATGGAAATAAATGCCCGCGCAGTACTGAAAAAAGAAGTCTACTGTGTGACAAATGTGGCGCAGTCTGATAACTTCGGGGATTTATGTACGTGAAATACCCTCTGTTAAAATGCAGGTCAATTTAAATGTGTCGACCAAAAAGGTAGCCGTGAAACGTACAATCTCCACATCCTCTTGAGGGCCCTCCAAAAGAGTCCCAGTGATAATGTAAGGGACCGTAACACTCGGTTTGTTAACTTCCAGTCTCGAACAGTTTTAAGATTGAGGCATTGGAGGAGTACTGAAATGTACCAAAACTGCGCCTCTTCCTAGCGTTACACAACATGTGCTTCACCGGGCGAAATAACATATATTAAAAACTATCTTTCTAGAAGATTTCCACGTTTGATTAATTCACTAAAATTTTAATTCTACTTTTCTGTCTGTAGTGAAGTATTTTGATATATACTTTCGACGCCATTTGTATTCAGCCCCAAAAAAAGGTGATTTACCGTATAAAAAGCGCAGACTGCCGAGGCGACCGATAGCGAGCGAAAATAGCCGAAGGGTGTTCCGACTGAAATGTGGTGCTCAAGAATGTGAGATCCACACAGAGAGTCGTAAATTGAGTTTGAAACTTCTCATGAAAATATTGAGGTTCCCAAGTGGGGTGACCAGCCAACGAATTGGAAGTGGAAGTTACTCCATAGTGTGTAGAAATCAACACTGGGAAACGAGGCCATAGTGCCGCAAAAATAGAAGTTCTGAAGGATTCAAAACCAGCCTAAAATGACATCGCCGAGAGCGATAGTCAACCTATCCCTGATTGTTCAGGGCCCAGTGAGCCTTTGCCTGAGATGATGTCTGCTGATCTCCCTGGCTGTTAGTCAGACAACGACACGGCGTCCGTGGATACCGGATTTACACAAGTGGACCACCGAAGAAGCCGTCACTTTAAACCTGCACCAAGCAGTGGGACATCAAGTAGAAAGGCACCGTATCGTAAGAAATCTTCAACTCTTGACTAGCAACAATGTATAATTGGGTGATTTATCTATCAGTATGCTGCTATTAGCTTCACTCAATTGTAATAGCTGTAGAAGCATTGAAAAGATTGAAAAAGTTCATAACTATTTCTGCTCATCGAACTGTGACATTTTCAGCGTACAAGAGACTCATTAGGACTGATGGAATAATGAAAGAAGTTCATTCATTTTATGAAGCATTATATGGTAGGGATAGTGTTGATCCTAATTATCTTAATGAATTAATATCGAATGAGACAAGTTTCTAAATGTGGTAAAAAGCGGTATTCCATTTAAACCTTTATACCCAATTCTGGGCTGCTGTAATAACCCAATACCCATGATATTTCATCACGTTGAAGACAGACATCAGATTGGTATGGAAACAGTTAAATATTTGGCGACTCTTTGGCTTGGAGTATCTCCTGTGACAATTTTATGCACGTGATAATATGCAAGATGTTAGATGAGTCGAAATTAGGGGCCTCGGCATTTGATATTTGTGGCAGCATTTTTCTCCGAAAAAAGCTCCTCGATCTGCATGGTTCGTCGAGTTTACATCGTGTCTTAAAGCACTTCATTGATGTACCAGAGTGAAACGTATATTTGCTGTTTCCTGTTTTACAACGATTAAGCAAGAATTTTAAGAAGACAGTCGTATCCGGATCACGAGGATCTATTGCATGCAGTTTATTTTGATAATACCATACACATTTTACCTAACATTAAAATCAACAACCATACTTACATAAATATTGTAAATTATACTGAAAAGAAAAACATTATTTCCGTAAATTTTCTTCAAAGCAGCCGGAAAACATAATTTTCGTATCTTTATGAAATGATTCATCCCTAAATGTGTGTATTTCTATTCACTAATCAATTACATTTATCATTTCTGATAGATTTGTGAGCTTGTACACCCTTGCAGGTTGTCTTCGTCAATACATTGTACGTCCTGACAACATCCGAAATGTCAGATGATACAGTTATATTTTCAGATTTAAAACATTTATAAATGCACGATAGGGGATATTTTTATTAAGACTTTAATCCTCATGTCCACTGGATGTGGTTAATAATCTTTCCTTGGTAATGTTGTACACAAAATCTTTAATCAGTTTTCGGGTTTCAAATGTGATCGGCAATGGAAAGATTTTAGTCATTAAAGGCACGCTCGCTACAAAAATGTACCAAACTGTTACGTTAAAAGGGGAAATTCATTTCCTGTATTTTTCCCCAGTTACAAAATGAAAATTTGACCCAACACTGAAGTTAGGGGATCTCGGATAGACCGATGGGCTGTTTGGACTTTGTCTTTACAGCACCATTTAGACATTTTAAACCAACTGGATGTATCTTATTTGTCTCATGTTTAATTTGAGAGGTTTTACTTGAAGTAAGCTCATAAAAATTCCTTTTTTTCACAAAAAGCAAGGCTACGACTGCGAGTGTGCCTTTACGTTACAACTGTATCAGGCAACTATTTAATTCAGTTGCCTGTAACATACCACCAAATTAGGACGTAACATAGCTTCAGGTCTTATCGTATATGCTTTCATGATATTGTAAAAGAATTATTCTGACCTTACATATTTTGAGAAACAGACTCTAGGCCTCCGTAATCAAAAAATGGGCGAGAGCTTTGGGCCATTATCGAAGTAAACATGAAATGAGATGATAGTTTGTCGTATTAATGCCAGTATTAAAACCTACTGAAGTCTAAATGAAATGGCATTTATTATTTGTAAAGTTAAACCCAAACAAGATGACAGAAGAAGTAAAAGAAAGGCATTGAAGAAGCAATGCTTTCCTCGGCAAAAGATTTGACTCTCAGAGTCCGCATGGATTTCATTATCATAAAATCGTCCTATCAATGGTTCTATAAATATAACTAATAACGGTCCACACAGACAGATCAGACTGATAATTAACGTGTGGTTCTTACGTCCGAATATATTCAGTAACATGGTAATAGGCAGGGAGAAGGCGGCAGTAATACCTATACCTGCCAATAACGTCATCACGTAAAGACCGGCTTCACAAAACCAGAACATTCCCAAGAACATAGCTGTTATATAACAAATATAGCAAGAAAATATCACAATAAATGTCACAAACGTAGAATAAAAGGAATCGAAGACAATGCCAATGACAATGCGTGAAATTCCAATAACGAATGCTATTTCATATATTAAAGTTATGGGTGTTTGCATACCAGCAGAATCACCAAAACAAGTTATATTAGTCAAATATGCCTGCATGTTGGCGTAAAAAATGACCGTGGGCCAGAAAGTCAAATGAAAAGTTCTAGTTTTAATCATTTGCAGAGGAGTCGTTCCGATTTCATCTACAGTTACCAGTTCTTTACATTCTTTGTAATCCTCTATAGATACGGTTTCAGAATCCGACTGCTTCCGATGTAATACCAAACACCCACCAAAAACACACGTCCAGACAACAGTAACAATAGCGAAGAAAGTCCCGAGGTCTTCCTGGATACATAACATCAATGTAGAATAAAACATCTTCCCAAGTGAGCCGATTCCTGTGTAAATACCCAGGACTTTCCCAGTATGTTTCTTAGGTACATTTTCCACGGCTATCCCAACAATCAGCATATACAAAAACTGGGTACTGATACCTACATGTGAAAAAAATAAAGTTTAAATTGTAGAAAATAAATAATACTTATGATGTTGTATATATTCGGTCACGAACGGTCAGTCGTATTTCCCATCGTCGAAAACATCATGTGTCATGAAGAGATTCAGCAATTTGGTATGAGTATAGAGAACACTTGGCTAAAGGCAAACTGAACGAAATTTATCCTTAAACGCATTACCATATACGCAAGAGTAAAGCGACTCTGTGTATAAGCAATGTGAAAAAGGTCCGCCATCTTCTTATTTCATTGTTTTCGTAACTCTTCTGTGTTTCATGTACAAATCTTTCTTGAAACCTTTTGTTAACTGTGACATACTTTTCACACTTGTTTACTTCATCGGCTGACATGCAGCTGTTTATAATTCAGTAAAGTTGATCTAGATATAACTCGGTGTTATATGTGTATTCGTCCCGATAGGATCATGAATTCTTTAATAAGATAAAATAAAAAAGGTTTCAATAGGTACGAAAATTATTGTTTAAGCGATTCGTCTGGAATTTTTAGAGGTCTATTTAAAGGGTATAATACTTGTTTTAGTCAGTCAGTTTACAGCTGCTCAGAAATGCGATTTAGCATGTTACATCTCCCTGCATATTCTTATTTGAACTGTCATTAATGTTACAGTAATTTGTGTAATCTGTGATATATTATATTTAGACGAAGAATTAAACAGTGTGTTTCCATGATTTTATTCTGTTAATCATATTCGAAACTAACCAATCTAAACTTTTATTCCTACTAGTCAACTTTGTCATTTCCGTGACTGTAGATTTCTATTTCGACTGTCGGTATTTATGTGTATGTAAAAGTAAGTCATTTTAATATATGTATTCTTTCCAATATATGTATAAAATTTGCTTGTAAATTTGTTTAAACTGTATTATAGGTTATTTGGAATCACTTAAATGATAGTACTCCTCTTGCTCATATCCTGCCGATACCGGAACTGGTATCCAGGGTTACTTCCAAATTCGGTTGAGATAAATTGAGTCGACAATGCTTATTTGAGACATGTTGCCCTAAGTTTCTATGTAGAAGCCTGCTTCTCGAATGCCAGTTATATAAAACTTTCAAAGACCTGCTTATCTAGTGCGATTCTCTTCTACAAACACATAATTACCAACAATACAGCAATGATAGAAAAGGAATGAAGATGTATAAGCCGCATGTTGTTAGTGTGATTTCCAATGGAACAGTATGGATGAGACCACCTTCCTTGATGGGGTTGAGAGTAGAATGGTGAAGGGAAGACGTGTTGTCAGTCTGATTCGACTAACAGTTATGTTAGTTCATAGCGTCGATATTCTATAATTAAGAAATACATGACGTCACGGTGAACTGGGTGTTGCTGAATAAAGGGTCATTGACGGAAGATGCCACTATTTTTAGGCGAGGGGTGAACCCCTGTATGCATACTTGTAACCAAGACATCCAAACAAAAGTCTCAATGCTGTGATGTTATTAGTAGATGGCGGTCAAGTAGATAAATTAAGCTCAAGTCAGTTTGGCCTAGCTCCTCACTCTGCTGTATGAAACGTAAAGGTAATCAAAAAACTTAAGTCACACCTCACCTAAAATGTGAAATTTGGATCATATTTTTTGTAAGGAAATACATTTCAACGTAACAAGCGTTGTTGAATCGCCGATCACTCAGACAGATCCTACTGTAAGTCACTCGAAAAAAAATGTCATTTATTGTTACATTGTTTATATACAAAATCACTCTCCACCTACGCATATAGTAATGCCTGAAACACTAAATCAAATGTGAGCTTACCAGCAAGTGTTTGAATGAGTCCAAACAAAATTGGCCGACTTCTGAAGAAGGTTGGATAGTGCACAGCCAGACAGTTCAACCCTGCTGTAACTGGTGCCATTAAACCACCCATCAGATAACTCACTTGGTATCCATATTGGCGAGAGATCAGAGGTTCAAGTACACTGAGAGCAACTCCAACGAAAAGCATGGAAGAAACCATCTCCACTAGGAAAACGAAAAAATAATGAAGACAAAACTTGTTTAATATCTGGTCTAGACATATTCTAAAACACACAACTTTTATTGATAACTAATTGTAAATCTAGTTTTCTGGTTTTCTTAGAAAATCCCTGGACTAAACGATCTAGAACTGCCAAAATATAGATATAATTTACAAGCATTGTCAACAAAAATATCAAATGATGCCTGGTCTAGCGAATCAAATTTCACAGGCACATTGGTATCTGGGTAAATTTAAATATATAAGTAAAGCCAGGATGTAAAATGTACTCGCCTGTGAAACTTACCTTCAGACTGTGTAAAGTTAAAGGTGAGTTTAAGAGGGATGACTATAGTGTTGAAGGATAAATTCCAGGCGGACAGTACGATACCAAACAGACCAATTGCCAGACCCGACCATTTGCGAATTGATGTCATCTTCTTTCAAAACTAAGAAAGCAAACAAAAAGAGAAAAAATTAAAATATAAAATATATTTATGAAAAGTTATACTTTTCCTCCTTTTTACTGCATCGGTAGATTGCAAAAAGGTGCGTGTGATACATGTACAAGTAAAGGATCGATTGATTCACTGTTTTTTAACGCCGCATTTAAGATTATTCCAATTATATGTCGTCAAAAAAAGATTTCCCCTAAAAGACCCATTTACATAAAAAAATTCACATTTTAACAATAAAAGGACAGTAGCTCCCCCAGCCGTCATGTAACTTTAATTAGCGAAAAAGATTAGCTACTAAATCTTTAACTGAGATATTAAACAATTATAAATCCAATTCTAAGAATTAAGTACAAGTGATTCACTGTGACGTTCAGACAATGTTGTGAATATTGTTTTCATACCAAAGGCAATAAACTGCAGAAATCTATTATCTTTTTTTAGGCCCATTCTAACTAATAATATGCCTATGAAATTATTCATTATTTGATTCAGTCACTTACGGGAGAACATTAAGAGCAATAGAAATCCTTCCGTTTATGTCTCCTTCACAATTTATAAACGAGGCCCTATAATCTGTCAACGAAATACAAACCCCAAACTGCGGAAAGAAAAGGAAAAAAGATTTCCCCCCAAAAAAAACATTTACATAAAAATTCACATTTTAACAATAAAAGGACAGTAGCTCCCCCAGCCCTCATGTAACTTTAATTAGCGTTCCGAATAAATATCGAAAAAGATAAGCTTCTAAATCTTTAAATATTGTTAAACAGAGATATTAAACAATTATAATTCCAATTCCAAAAATTCAGTTCACTTTAATACTCTATATGACGTTCTCATAATGTTGTGAATATTGTTTTCAAATCAAAGGCAATTAACTGCAGAAATCGATTATCCTTTTTAGGCCCATTCTAACTAATTATATGCCTATGAAATTATTCATTATTTGATTCAGTCACTTACGGGAGAACATTAACAGCAATATAAATCCTTCCGTTTCTGTCTCCTTCACAATTTATAAACGAAGTCCTATAATCTGTCAACGAAATACAAACCCCAAACTGTGGAAAGAAAAGGAAAATCCTATTCACTCTGGAAACAGCGAATATTCACTTTGATCGTACCAAACACAGAGTGTATTTTGAAAGCTAATTGTAAAGTGGTGTGATTTAAAAAATCGCTATTACGTTTCGGTAGAAAGCCTTTAGGCTTCCTTATCTTTTAAACTTTAGCCCAGTCGAAAAGTAAGTGTTTTGTTTAATGGGAGGAATTAAATATAACGCAGCCTACAAGACGAGAAATTTACAAGTTACTGAGGCACATTAAAATAATAGGTGTACTTAAATAGTAACGAAACATGAAAGTGACTGTAACATAGTTAACAAAGATAGTATCGTCATTGTGTTCAGCTTTTTGTAACAAACGTGTTTGTTGAGCAAAGACATGGTGAAGACATAATCATATATGTGCAACGTCTGTACATCTTATAGCTCAGTGCATATTGTAAAGACATAGCGAGGTAGAGAACATACTAATTGTGATTGTCATAGGGCCTATGTGTTAAGTCTTCCAATAAATACCGCTGACACACAGATCCCGCTCAGATCTTAAATATTTGTCAGAACTTTTTATAATTCAATTCGTGCAAATAACAATCTACTCCCCACTTGCTGCTGGGTCACTGTGTAAACTTTGCATACAGCGAAGTTATACTCGTGCAAAACGATCAACGTCAATGTGACATAATTTACCTCTAAAGATTCAGTGCACGCGACAAATGTCATAGTTCACTGACTCTTTGGTTCCTAAAGACGTTAGTCATAGCCAAGAAAAAATAATTTGTAAACGTTAACATTTTGATGTTAAAACAGAACGTTGAAATTGTTGGCTTTTATTTATTTAACATCAGGACACAACAGGCACTAAGTGCCTAATTACAGCGCCGATAACAAATACAAGAGTTACTAGAGAACAATACACAAAAAAATAATAATAATAAAATAAATATTTAAGTAAATAGTAAATAATAAATAAAGAAAAATAAAAAAATAACCGTGCATTTGCTAAAAAAAAATAAAATAAATAAATAAATAAATAATAATAATAATAATTGTATATATATATATTAAAATTCAACAGAAATTCTATAAACTTTTAAAATAATCAGTACCCTTCCAGAAATAACACTCTCTTGCATTGAGTTTTAAAATTGCTTAAATTTTTAAAAATATCTAATTTATCATAATATTCATTGAAGCATTGCTGACTCTTGACTATCACAGAATTTTTCCTTAAAACTAATTTACAAGATGGCGGTTTAAAAAGTTGCTTCGAGCGAAGATTTCTTTGAGGTGCATAAAAACAGATACGGCTAACAAGATAGGAACAATTATAAACGCTATTAACAGTTTGATGTAAAAAAGTAAAAGACTAATATTTTCTCCTCTGAACAAGGGGTGCCATTTTAAAAGTTTGACAAAGCAATTGATAGTTATTTGTACTGTAGGGTAAGTTTGACTTATAACAAAGAAATTTGACAAATTTTTTCTGAACTTTTTCGATCTTGTCGATAAATGTCAATTGAGAAGGAGACCAAATCTGGCAACAGTATTCCAGATGGCTCCTAACTAAACAAAAATATAACTTTTTTAAAACAGATACGCTTTTAAAAGAATTACAAGATCTTCGAATAAAACCAGACATCTTAAAAGATTTAGCAACGATCTTGTTAATGTGGGACTTAAAACTGAGGGTTTTTCTCAAGACGTATAATTCAGAAGCTTTTTGGTACTTCTAGTCTCGAGTTTGTACAATAAAGTATTGCTTTGAACTAACTTAGGCTTAGAATGAATGAATGAATGGTCGTCCTGGTTATTTAAATTGTGTTTACTTTTCGAACATGTTTTCGGTTCGTACAGACCACATACTGTATGGATTTTCTTCATTCCAACGCCAATGGTTTAGTTTTTCGATGGCCTTCAAAGCTTCTTACTGTTGTGACGATCAGAAATTATGAAAAACGTGCGAATTTTGGCAGTTTTAAGGTCAGACAGGCTACACGGTTGTGTATTTTTGCCCCAATACTAGATCGCGATTATTTCTCGCTTCATAGAACCATTTTGGTCCAATTAAACAAATGCTGCAATGTTTTATTTGCATATAAAAACATTTTCCTTTCCAGTAGTCGAGTAAGGCGAACGTGTTTTCCTTTCTAACTGTCTGTATGTTGTTGCTGATTCCTGTACATTGATTTCCCAAGGGGGGGAGGTTTGAATGTTGGCATCTCCAAGTGAATCGGCACCTTCAAAGGTCGATTATCTGACGGAATATACCTTGAAAATAATGCTGAATGGAAAGACAGTGAATGCGTAAGATATCATTGAGGCAGCTGAGCTAGAGTGTTGACTAGGCTAAATAGTCGCTTGTGTCCCACTGACAGGCTGTTATGAGCTGTTACAGTGGTGGACAGAACGTCCGTTGATATATTGTTTAATGAATGGGATTTAGCAGCAGATAGGCTGCAAGTTTTCCATATTACACAGAGAACTGTTCTGGTGACGTCGAACATTGAAGATCAAGAAATGAGAGAAAAATTATATGATGTGGATGTGACAGTGTTATTGAGCATAACAAGAATGTAGTACAAACGTGGCCGAGGGAACCCGATTTGTAAAATGCCTACTGCCTACTGGCATGGAATCTCTCCCCTATGCTTTGCGATTCGACACTACAACGGAGCCACAATATTTTCGTATATTGTACGATGAACAGATGTATGTTCCATATGATTTTCAGACGAACATTTACATAAAAAATGCCCATTGTACTTTTGTTATAAATGCGGGAAAATCGGCCATATTTCAAGATCTTGTCGCACTCCCACATGTGAGTGGCAAGTATGGAAATAAATGCCCGCGCAGTACTGAAAAAAGAAGTCTACTGTGTGACAAATGTGGCGCAGTCTGATAACTTCGGGGATTTGTGTACGTGAAATACCCTCTGATTAAATTACAGGTCAATTTGAATGTGTCGACCAAAAAGGTAGCCGTGAAACGTACAATCTCCACATCCTCTTGAGGACCCTCCAAAAGAGTCCCAGTGATAATGTAAGGCACCGTACACTCGGTTTGTTAACTTGGAGGAGTACTGAAATGTACCAAAACTGCGCCTCTTCCTAGCGTTACACAACATGTGCTTCACCGGGCGAAATAACATATATTAAAAACTATCTTTCTAGAAGATTTCCACGTTTGATTAATTCACTAAAATTTTAATTCTACTTTTCCGTCTGTAGTGAAGTATTTTGATATATACTTTCGACGCCATTTGCATTCAGCCCCAAAATAAGGTGATTTACCGTATAAAAAAGCGCAGACTGCCGAGGCAACCGACAGCGAGCGAAAATAGCCGAAGGGTGTTCCGACTGAAATGTGGTGCTCAAGAATTTGAGTACGGAGGTGATCCACACAGAGAGTCGGAAATTGAGTTTGAAACTTCTCATGAAAATATTGAGGTTCCCAAGTGGGGTGACCAGCCAACGAATTGGAAGTGGAAGTTACTCCATAGTGTGTAGAAATCAACACTGGGAAACGAGGCCATAGTGCCGCAAAAATAGAAGTTCTGATGGATTCAAAACCAGCCTAAAATGACATCACCGAGAGCGATAGTCAACCTATCCCTGATTGTTCAGGGCCCAGTGAGCCTTTGCCTGAGATAATGTCTGCTGATCTCCCTGGCTGTTAGTCAGACAACGACACGGCGTCCGTGAATACCGGATTTACACAAGTGGACCACCGAAGAAGCCGTCACTTTAAACCTGCACCGAGCAGTGGGACATCAAGTGCATCAACTCTTGACTATCAACAATGTATAATTGGGTGATTTATCTATCAGTATGCTGCTATTAGCTTCACTCAATTGTAATAGCTGTAGAAACATTGAAAAGATTGAAAAAGTTCATAACTATTTCTGCTCATCGAACTGTGACATTTTCAGTGTACAAGTGACTCATTAGGACTGATGGAATATTAAAGGAAGTTCATTCATGTTATAAAGCATTATATGGTAGGGATAGTGTTGATCCTAATTATCTAAATGAATTAATATCGAATGAGACAAGTTTCTAAATTGTCTCATTCGATATTAATTCATTAAAACCTTTATACCCAATTCTGGGCTGCTGTAATAACCCAATACCCATGATATTTCATCACGTTGAAGACAGACATCAGTATGGTATAGAAACAGTTAAATAATTGGCGACTCTTTGGTGTGGAGTATCTCCTGTGACAATTTTTTGCACGTGACAATATGCAAGATGTTAGATGAGTCGAAATTAGGAGCCTCGGCATTTGATATTTGTGGCAGCATTGTTCTCCGAAAAAAGCTCCTCGATCTGGTTTGTCGAGTTTACATCGTGTCTTAAAGCACTTCATTGGTGTACCGGAGTGAAACGTATATTTGCTGTTTCCTGTTTTTCAACGATTAAGCAAGAATTTTAAGAAGACAGTCGTATCCGGATCACGAGGATCTATTGCATGCAGTTTATTTTGATAATACCATACAAATTTTACCTAACATTAAAAACAACAACCATACTTTTAAATATTTTATACTAAAAAAAAACATGATTGCCGTAAATTTACTTCAAAGCTGCCGGAAAACATAATCGCTAAATGTGTTCTATTGGACTTTTTTTTGGTTTGTCTTTACAGCACCATTTAGACATTTTAAACCTAACTAGATGTATCTTATTTGTCTCATGTTCAATTTAAGAGGTTTTACTTGAAGTAAGCTCATATAAGTTCCTTTTTTTTCACAAAAACAGCAAGATTTCGGCGGCGAGTGTGCCTTTACGTTATAACTGTATCAGGTAACTATTTGATTCAGTATCCTGTAACAAACCACCAAATTAGGACGTAACATAGCTTAAGGTCTTATCGTATATGCTTCTATGATACTATCAAAGAATTATTCTGACCGTAAATATTTTGAGGAACAGACCCAAGGCCTCGGTAATCAAAGAATGGCCGAGACTTCGGGCCATTATTTTACAAAATCGATGTCAAAATGAAATTCAGATGATAGTTTGTCGTATTAATGTCAGTATTAAGACTTACCGAAGTCTAAATGAAATGGCATTTATAATTTGTAAAGTTAAACCCAAACAAGTTGACAGAAGAAGTAACATGAAGGCATTGAAGAAACAATGCTTTCCTCGGCAAAAGATTTGACCCTCTGAGTCCGCATGGATTTCATTATCATAAAATCGTCCAATTAATGGTTCTATAAATATAACTAATAACGGTCCACACAGACAGACCAGACTGATAATTAACGTGTGGTTCTGCCGTCCGAATATATTCAGTAACATGGTAATAGGTAGGGAGAAGGCGGCAGTAATACCTATACCTGCCAATAACGTCATCACGTAAAGACCGGCTTCACAAAACCAGAACATTCCCAAGAACATAGCTGTTATATAACAAATATAGCAAGAAAATATCACAATAAATGTCACAAACGTAGAATAAAAAGAATCGAAGACAATGCCAATGACAATGCGTGAAATTCCAATCACGAATGCTATTTCATATATTAAAGTCATGGGTGTTTGCATACCGGCAGAATCACCAAAACAAGTTATATTAGTCAAATATGCCTGCATGTTGGCGTAAAAAATGACCGTGGGCCAGAAAGTCAAATGAAAAGTTCTAGTTTTAATCATTTGTAGGGGAGTCGTTCCGGTTTCATCTACAGTTACCAGTTCTTTACATTCTTTGTAATCCTCTATAGATACGGTTTCAGAATCCGACTGCTTCCGATGTAATACCAAACACCCTCCAAAAACACACGTCCAGACAACAGTAACAATAGCGAAGAAAGTCCCAAGATCTCCCTGGATACATAACATCAATGTAGAATAAAACATCTTCCCAAGTGAGCCGATTCCTGTGTAAATACCCAGGACTTTCCCAGTATGTTTCTTAGGTACATTTTCCACGGCTATCCCAACAATCAGCATATACAAAAACTGGGTACTGATACCTACATGTGAAACAAATAAAATTTGAAATGTAGAAAATAAATAATACTTATGATGTTGTATATATTCGGTCACGAACGGTCAGTCGTATTTCCCATCGTCGAAAACATCATGTGTCATGAAGAGATTCAGCAATTTGTATAGTGAACACTCGGCTAAAGGCAAACTGAACGAAATTTACCCTTGAACGTATAACCATATACACAAGAGTAGAGCGACTTTGTGTATAAGCAATGTGAAAATTACCGCCATCTTCTGATTTCATTGTTTTCGTAATTCTTCTGTGTTTCATGTACAAATCTTTCTTGAAACCTTTTGTTAACTGTGACATACTTTTCACACTTGTTTACTTCATCGGCTGACATGCAGCTGTTTATAATTCAGTAAAGTTGATCTAGATATAACTCGGTGTTCTAGGTGTACTTGTCCCGATAGGATCATGAATTCTTCAATAAGATAAAATAAAAAAGTTTCCAATAATTTCGAAAATTATTGTTTAAACGATTCGTCTGGAACTTTTAGAGGTCTATTTAAAGGGTATTTTATTTGTTTAATCAGTCAGTTTACAGCTGCTCAGAAATGCGATTTAGTATGCTACATCTCCCTGCATATTTTTATCTCAAGTGTCAACTTTTATCAATGTTACAGTAATTTGTGTAATCTGTGACATATTATATTTAGACGAAGAATTAAACAGTGTGTTTTCACGGTTTTATTTTGTTAATCATATTCGAAACTAACCAATCTAAACTTTTATTCCTTCTAGTCAACTTTGTCATTTCTGTGACTGTAGATTTCTATTTTGAGACTGTCAGTATTTATGTGTATGTAAAAGTAAGTCATTTTTCATTATTATCATATATGTATTCTTTCCAATATATGTATAAAATTTGCTTGTAAATGTGTTGCTCTACTTGTTAATGTAAATGTAAAAAATGTGCATACAATTGTCTGGTCTTTGTGTACTCATGCATTAAATATTTTGTCACGTAACAACATGAATGGGATGGTGTGTGCGTTTGTATCTCAAAGACAGAAATATGAATGGAATTTGTTTAAACTGTATTATAGGTTATTTGGAATCACTTAAATGATAGTACTCCTCTTGCTCATATCCTGCCGATACCGGAACTGGTATCCAGGGGTTACTTCCCAATTCGGTTGAGATAAATTGAGTCGACAGTGCTTATTTGAGACATGTTGCCCTAAGTTTACATGTAGAAGCCTGCTTCTCGAATGCCAGTTATATAAAACTTTAAAAGACCTGCTTATCTAGTGCGATTCTCTTCTACAAACACATAATTACCAACAATACAGCAATGATAGAAAAGGAATGAAGATGTATAAGCCGCATGTTGTTAGTGTGCTTTCCAATGGAACAGTATGGATGAAATCACCTCCCTTGATGGGGTTGAGGGTAGAATGGTGAAGGGAAGACGTGTTGTCAGTCTGATTCGACTAACAGTTATGTTAGTTCATAGCGTCGATATTCTATACTTAAGAACTAAATGACGTCACGGTGAACTGGGTGTTGCTGAATAAAGGGTCATTGACGGAAGATGCCACTATTTGTAGGCGAGGGGTGAACCCCCGAGTCTTCAAATAATGGCCACGTTTCACACACTTTATTTGGAATATTAAATCCCTACGCCAGATATAATCTGTATACATTCTTGTAACCAAGACATCCAAACAGAAGTCTCAATGCTGTGATGTCATTAGTGGATGGCGATCAAGTAGATAAATTAAGCCCAAGTCAGTTTGTCCTAGCTCCTCACTCTGCTGTATGAAACGTAAAAGTAGAATACAAAAGGCCGGTTCGGCAACACCTATGACGTCATACGAGGTGGAAACATGTTACGTAATATCCGAATTCCAGGTCTAAGACGTCCCGAGTGGCCCAGGTCAATAACTAGCACATCTCATTAACATCTAAGCTCCCGGCTATTGGTCGCGCTTGACTACACATCTAATTAAAATCTCCTAACAATATTGGAGGCAACAATGGCTTGAACTGTGAGGTCGAGGTCAATAACTAGCACATCTAATTAAAATATTAGCTCCTGTTTACTGGTCACGGTTCGCCGCATGTCTAATTAACATCTAAGCTCGCGGCTATTGGTCTCGCTTGGCTACACATCTAATGCGCTCCACTGCACAGCTCATTAAAATCTTAGCTCTCGGTTATTGGTCACGGTTCGCTGCATGTCTTATTAAAATCTAAGCTCGCGGCTATCGGTTCACTACGGTACACATCTCATTAAGAGTAGAATCTAAGTTATTTATTAAATTATCTCAATGGCATTGCATATCAAAAACATACTACGTATAATACTTAAGTCTTGACCACTGGTCATCAACCCGGAAGTGACCGGAAGTGAACCGGAAGTGAACCGGAAGTGTACCGGAAGTGATTGGAAGTTACCGGAAGTAACCTGAAGTGAACCGGAAATAACCCGGAAGTGGACCGGAATGAACCGGAAGTGAACCGAAAGTAACCGGAAGTGACCGGAAATAATCCGGAAATAGTTGGAAGTGAACCGGAAGTAACCGGAAGTGAAACAGAAGTCACCGGAAGTAACCTGAAATGAACCGGAAGTGACCGTAAATATTCCGGAAATAGCCGGAAGTGAACCGGAAGTAACCGGAAAGTAACAGGAAGTAACCGGAAATGGCCGGAAGTGAACCGGAAATAACCGGAAGTGAACCGGAAATAACCGGAAGTGAACCGGAAGTGACCGGAAATATTCCGGAAGTGGCCGGAAGTAACCGGAAGTGACCGGAAATAACCTGAAGTGAACCGGAAATAGACCGGAAGTGACCGGAAATAGACCGGAAGTGACCAGAATTGAACCGGAAGTGACCGGAAATAATACGGAAATGGCCGGAAGTGAACCAGAAGTAACCGGAAGTGACCGGAAATAATCCGGAAGCGGCCGGAAGTAACCCGAAGTGACCGGAAATAACCAATGAACTATATGCGTGGAATGGACACGTCTCATTGGCTGGTTTGGATCTGGCTTTGTAAAATGTGCCGCCATTGACAGTTGATAAGCGCGTGCAGAACAAATCTGGATGGACGCTCCACTATCTCCTGGTAATGGCGGCATTCGAAACATATCAAGCACCACGTGACCTCCGTTCCACGCATATAGTTCATTGGAAATAACCTGAAGTGAACCGGAAGTGACCGGAAATAGACCGAAAATAGACCGGAATTGAACCAGAAATAACCGGAAGTGAAGTAATTGAGCCAAAAATAAGTTCCAAGCCCGGAAGTAGCCAAATTCTAACCGAATTCGGTCGTGTTACATATCAAAGTAAAGGGTGTAAAGATATCTGCAAGACTTACTATAGTTCGTGGTTTTCTCAATTCTGGTTTTACACAAATCGATTGAAACGTTCAAATCTAACATTGAGTCCGAGAGCTTAGGGACTAACGCCATTCACCTTTAAACGGTCCGACTTCGAACCGGAAGGGACGTTATCGAACCGGAAGTCGTCCGTAATTTCGTTATTTTTGTCCGAGAGCTTAGGGACTAACGCCATTCACCTTTAAACGGTCCGACTTCGAACCGGAAGGGACGTTATCGAACCGGAAGTCGTCCGTAATTTCGTTATTTTTTTGTTTTAGAGCTTAGGGACTAACGCCATTCACCTTTAAACGGTCCGACCTCGAACCAGAGGTGACGTCATCGAACCGGTAGTTGTCCGTAATTTCGTTATTTTTTTTGTCTCACAGCCTGTGTACTAACGCCATTCAATGCGTTACGACATCATATCCGCTATTGTGAGGCGTAAAACACCAAACAATCAATGACTCTAAGCAGTCGTCCTACATCAGGCGTTTTTCACCCCAGAACTGTATTGTGAAAGTCTCAACCAATGCATTAACATAAAGAAACATAAGACATCGTTCGTTCTGATGAGCATTTTATTATCTTCATGGTGAACATTCTTCAAGTACATCGTTTCCGGTTTTCGTAAGGGTATTCGTCCGGTAAAACCTTATCAAATAACATATAGCGTATTTTGATCGCGTTCGCTAATGCCTCGTCAATCGGTAGGCCAATTACTCCGCGTAAAAAATCTCTAGTTTTCACAATTTCTCGGTGAAGCGGGTCTCCCATTAAATGCATCCAAATAGTGTTGTACTGTCCGTATATAGTCATCAAGGTTTTCTTTAATTCCGGCCTGCGCCGTCGGTATTCCTCCTGCAAACTGCAGCCGTCAACAGACATATGAGTTTGAATAGCTTCCTTCACAGTGTCGTCCCATACGTCGGAAACTGTATCAGCCATACCGCTAGCGGGCGTAATGCTCCTCGTTAGAAAAACTTTACGATCATCTTCTAAAGTATTTTCATCCGAGGGATGCCCTCCATAAACGGTCATCTCAGTATTCTGCGAATCGGTTTTGTGTTTATTGAAAACGTGCCGCTTCATGTCATGTCGGCGACTAAAAGTCTTGTTACAAACGTGTCAATTGAATCTCATTTTGTTTCACCCACTGTGGAATTATAATTGATAGCGCTATTTCAGCGGTCGGTCTAATCCAATGTGAAGGACGCGCCGCCTTTTATACGCTTCTGGCTTGCCTCCAATTCCGACTTAGCCATTTCCACCGCTTGCTGTGCGTTAGATACGGCAATAATTCGCGGCAAGTCCGCCTTTTCACTGTTGGGAGAGCTTTCGCGATAATAGGGCTCGACAGTTTTTCTTCCTTTAAAGGCTTGACTTTGTGGCGTACCACTTTTTCTGCGTTCCTGTCTGACCTCCGATCTGATCATTTCCACCACTTGTGCGGGAGACACCACATCTATCTGCGGTAAATCCGCATGGTCGGCGTCAATTTGCGGCGGATCCATCTTTTCACGGTCGGGAGAGCTTTCACGGCAATAGGGTTCCAGAGGGATGAGCGAGTTTCTACTTCTGAATGCTTGGCCGAGGGGCGAGCCTCTCTTTCTCATTACACCTTCGTTCATGGGTATTTTACCCTTTTCCATATTACGGTAAAAACGCACCAATTTATCCACGTTCGACATGTTTAAACGTTACAGACACCGTCTGCGTAAGGAGTGTTGTCGAAGTACGATGATAGCTCGTTATATAAAGCTTTATGATACGCTCCCGCTGAACGCCAGAAGCGACCGTTAACGCAGCTAATTGTGAGTGAATGATAATATTGTTTTACGCTTAAGGCTGCGTTAACGGTCGCTTCTGGCGTTCAGCGGGCGCGTATCATAAAGCTTTATATAACGAGCTATCATCGTACTTCGACAAAAAGTGGTACGCCACAAAGTCAAGCCTTTAAACGAAGAAAAACTGTCGAGCCCTATTATCGCGAAAGCTCCCCCAACAGTGAAAAGGCGGATTTGCCGCGAATTATTGCCGTATCTAACGCACAGCAAGCGGTGGAAATGGCTAAGTCGGAATTGGAGGCAAGACAGAAGCGTATAAAAGGCGGCGCGTCCTTCACATTGGATTAGACCGACCGCTGAAATAGCGCTATCAATTATAATTCCACAGTGGGTGAAACAAAATGAGATTCAATTGACACGTTTGTAACAAGACTTTTAGTCGCCGACATGACATGAAGCGGCACGTTTTCAATAAACACAAAACCGATTCGCAGAATACTGAGATGACCGTTTATGGAGGGCATCCCTCGGATGAAAATACTTTAGAAGATGATCGTAAAGTTTTTCTAACGAGGAGCATTACGCCCGCTAGCGGTATGGCTGATACAGTTTCCGACGTATGGCACGACATTGTGAAGGAAGCTATTCAAACTCATATGTCTGTTGACGGCTGCAGTTTGCAGGAGGAATACCGACGGCGCAGGCCGGAAATAAAGAAAACCTTGATGACTATATACGGACAGTACAACACTATTTGGATGCATTTAATGGGAGACCCGCTTCACCGAGAAATTGTGAAAACTAGAGATTTTTTACGCGGAGTAATTGGCCTACCGATTGACGAGGCATTAGCGAACGCGATCAAAATACGCTATATGTTATTTGATAAGGTTTTACCGGACGAATACCCTTACGAAAACCGGAAACGATGTACTTGAAGAATGTTCACCATGAAGATAATAAAATGCTCATCAGAACGAACGATGTCTTATGTTTCTTTATGTTAATGCATTGGTTGAGACTTTCACAATACAGTTCTGGGGTGAAAAACGCCTGATGTAGGACGACTGCTTAGAGTCATTGATTGTTTGGTGTTTTACGCCGCACAATAGCGGATATGATGTCGTAACGCATTGAATGGCGTTAGTACACAGGCTGTGAGACAAAAAAAAATAACGAAATTACGGACAACTACCGGTTCGATGACGTCACCTCTGGTTCGAGGTCGGACCGTTTAAAGGTGAATGGCGTTAGTCCCTAAGCTCTAAAACAAAAAAATAACGAAATTACGGACGACTTCCGGTTCGATAACGTCCCTTCCGGTTCGAAGTCGGACCGTTTAAAGGTGAATGGCGTTAGTCCCTAAGCTCTCGGACAAAAAATAACGAAATTACGGACGACTTCCGGTTCGATAACGTCCCTTCCGGTTCGAAGTCGGACCGTTTAAAGGTGAATGGCGTTAGTCCCTAAGCTCTCGGACTCAATGTTAGATTTGAACGTTTCAATCGATTTGTGTAAAACCAGAATTGAGAAAACCACGAACTATAATAAGTCTTGCAGATATCTTTACACCCTTTACTTTGATATGTAACACGACCGAATTCGGTTAGAATTTGGCTACTTCCGGGCTTGGAACTTATTTTTGGCTCAATTACTTCACTTCCGGTTATTTCTGGTTCAATTCCGGTCACTTCCGGTCTATTTTCGGTCTATTTCCGGTCACTTCCGGTTCACTTCAGGTTATTTCCAATGAACTATATGCGTGGAACGGAGGTCACGTGGTGCTTGATATGTTTCGAATGCCGCCATTACCAGGAGATAGTGGAGCGTCCATCCAGATTTGTTCTGCACGCGCTTATCAACTGTCAATGGCGGCACATTTTACAAAGCCAGATCCAAACCAGCCAATGAGACGTGTCCATTCCACGCATATAGTTCATTGGTTATTTCCGGTCACTTTGGGTTACTTGCGGCCGCTTCCGGATTATTTCCGGTCACTTCCGGTTACTTCTGGTTCACTTCCGGCCATTTCCGGATTATTTCCGGTCCCTTCCGGTTCAATTCTGGTCACTTCCGGTCTATTTCCGGTCACTTCCGGTCTATTTCCAGTTCACTTCCGGTTATTTCCGGTCACTTCCGGTTACTTTCGGCCACTTCCGGATTATTTCCGGTCACTTCCGGTTCACTTCCGGTTATTTCCGGTTCACTTCCGGTTATTTCCGGTTCACTTCCGGCCATTTCCGGATTATTTCCGGTTACTTCCTGTTACTTTCCGGTTACTTCCGGTTCACTTCCGGCTATTTCCGGAATATTTACGGTCACTTCCGGTTCATTTCAGGTTACTTCCGGTGACTTCTGTTTCACTTCCGGTTACTTCCGGTTACTTCCGGTTCACTTCCAACTATTTCCGGATTATTTCCGGTCACTTCCGGTTACTTTCGGTTCACTTCCGGTTAATTCCGGTCCACTTCCGGTGACTTCCGGGTTATTTCCGGTTCACTTCAGGTTACTTCCGGTAACTTCCAGTCACTTCCGGTACACTTCCGGTTCACTTCCGGTCACTTCCGGGTTGATGACCAGTGGTCAAGACTTAAGTATTATACGTAGTATGTTTTTGATATGCAATGCCATTGAGATAATTTAATAAATAACTTAGATTCTACTCTTAATGAGATGTGTACCGTAGTGAACCGATAGCCGCGAGCTTAGATTTTAATAAGACATGCAGCGAACCGTGACCAATAACCGAGAGCTAAGATTTTAATGAGCTGTGCAGTGGAGCGCATTAGATGTGTAGCCAAGCGAGACCAATAGCCGCGAGCTTAGATGTTAATTAGACATGCGGCGAACCGTGACCAGTAAACAGGAGCTAATATTTTAATTAGATGTGCTAGTTATTGACCTCGACCTCACAGTTCAAGCCATTGTTGCCTCCAATATTGTTAGGAGATTTTAATTAGATGTGTAGTCAAGCGCGACCAATAGCCGGGAGCTTAGATGTTAATGAGATGTGCTAGTTATTGACCTGGGCCACTCGGGACGTCTTAGACCTGGAATTCGGATATTACGTAACATGTTTCCACCTCGTATGACGTCATAGGTGTTGCCGAACCGGCCTTTTGTATTCTACTCGTAAAGGTCATCAAAAACTTAAGTCACAAGAGTTGGTAATGTAACCTGACCCCCACAGAACCCCCAGTTCAGAAATTAAGACAACTACCCAATCATCAGCTGTACAGATCCCATCCCAAAACCTACCCAGATATCCATAAGTACACAGACAGAAAAATGACGCCTGTGCTTAAACTAAAGCCTCCAGCTCAGGACGTTTGATTATCAGAAGCGTCATAACGCTTCATACAACCAGGGTAAAATATCAATAACTAATAATATCCATTAGTTGTACACATATGTATATTTCTCAAATATGTCGAAATTTGGATCATATTTTTTGTAAGGTCCAATGTAACAATGTAACAACAAGCGTTATTGAATCGCCGATCGCTCAGACAGATCCTACTGTAAGTCACTCGAAAAAAATGTCATTTATTGTCACATTGTTTATATACAAAATCACTCTCCACCTACGCATATAGTAATGCCTAAAACACTAAACCAAATGTAGGCTTACCAGCAAGTGTTTGAATGAGTCCAAACAAAATTGGCCGACTGCTGAAGAAGGTTGGATAGTGCACAGCCAGACAGTTCAACCCTGCTGTAACTGGTGCCATTAAACCACCCATCAGATAACTCACTTGGTATCCATATTGGTGAGAGATCAGAGGTTCAAGTACACTGAGAGCAACTCCAACGAAAAGCATGGAAGACATCAACTCCACTTGGAAAAGGAAATAATAATTTTTGAATGACATTTAGAAGTAGGGCAAGGATAAGACATGGACAATTTTTCTGGATTACAATTCTTGTATTCATTAAACATGACGATTTGCTGGATATGCCTTCAGGCTATGTGTCTGACGAAGCTGAAGGCATATCCAGCGAAACGTCGTGATTTATAAACAGGAGTAGCCATTCAGAAATATTGTCCATGAAATAATAATTATGTGGACATTTGTTTAGAATCAAGTCCCGACATATTCTAAAACATACAGCCGTAAACTTATATTGATAACTATTTTGATTTTCCTTGAACCAAGTTAGTTGGCAAATGCTAAATTTTGATCGGTCGATTACCCGTGTCGTATTATATGTTATTAATCGAGTGAATACAGGAGAAGTAATCCAGAAAAACCCGATTCATAATATTTTTATTAATAGACTGTAGAAGTTAATTTAATGCAAGCTGTCAAGTTGAACAGGCGGTCGCCCACTAAACATTTAATCCATGCTCTAAACAAAATGACGTCCGACCTTTTTTGCGCTCTGTGTTTTTTTGTTCCTGGATCAGAGAAGTTTCTTCCTCTTCTGCTGTCCTAAAACGGCAATCGGATTCCCTTACAGTAGTTTTTTCTTCCCACTATAATATTCTGTCAATAAGAGCTTGTACAACGGGCTATGGTATAGACATTTTGATATCAACATCTGCCGTCTGCTTCTGCCAAACTCTGGGACGTCAACTGTTAATTGCGTCTTTCAGCCGCACTCCGTGAACTCGGCCAGTATGACTTGAACTCGGCCAATATGACTTGAACTCGGCCAATATGACTTGAACTCGGCTAATACAGCCCTACGGGTTATACGAATTTGATTCGTCTGCTGATATTACCCGGCCGCGAAGGTCGTATTTGGGTAATAACTTGCACAGTCAATTAATAAGAACCCATACACCCCGTCCGATTTTGTTATGACCTGCCTGGCGAAAAAATATGGCCGCCACCACTTCAAATATTTACTCTCTTGGAAAATCATTCTTATGAGGATTTCTTGTAGACACCTAAGCTTCATTGACTGTGCACAGTTTTTATTTCAATCTACTTTTTAACCTAAATCAAATCTGCAAATAGAAAAACGAAACACAAGCTTTCTATACATCGATCAATAACGTTACTTATTAATTGACTTTCAATGTTATTGGCATAATACGGAGAAACGGTCACACTCATACAGAGCTTACCAGGGCCAATACGAACAAATTGGGCTAATACGAACAAACAAGGCCAATACGGACTGGGCCAATACGAGATCAAACATGGCGACCGTTTCATTGCTATCACTTCAAAATCCCAACGCTATTTTTCTTGAATTCATCAACAGAAAAAAAGAAAATAGCCAATGTTCAGTCAAAGAAAAACAAATATTCCGTCTATTTCATTAGATAAATTAAAAATTGCATTAATAACAATTTGTAAAAATAAAGAAATATGTTCCTATGTTTTATGTACAAAAGGGGGACAACTCTTGGTACACTACGTCTAGATTTTTTTAAAGAAATTTTTAAGAAAATAATGGTCAACTTTATTTGCGAATGTGTCTATTAAAACACTATTATTTTTAAAGTACACATATATTTTATGCAAAAAAACATTGAAAGCCAATTAATAAAATTTTCATTAATCAGGATATTCCCTATTGGCATTGTCACAGGTCCTCGGACAGCCGTATAAGCCCTCGGCCTTCGGCCTCGGACCATTACGACTATCCTCGGACCTGTAACAATGCCAATAGGGAATATGCTGATTAATAACATTATATAAGTATGCAGGGGGAATAACTCTGTATGTCGACAGTCGTTGGTCGATCTGTTCGACAGAGGTTCGTACATTTTGACGGTGGATGTACATGTATGTGTGAAATATCTCGAGATATTAGCTTAAAATATATTATGTAAAATATATTTGTGACGGATAGAATTTTCGAAATAAAATACAAAGCTGAAAATTTGCACAAACGATGAAGTCTGATTAAATTAACACTAATAAAAGTACCAGCTAGTAAAAGCCGATAGCAGCTGAAAAATGAATGTGTGACAATTCTCCGTCTACTATGGGTTTCGGGAAAATAAATTTGTCATGAATATTTTATCTGGGTGTAGGAATCTTTTATTACCCTTCTGTTCCTCGTGCACCCTTCGCCTCCGACTCAGGGCGGAATATCAGAAGGGTCATAACGATTCATACACCCAGGGTACAATATCAATAACTAATTGTATCTCTAATTTCTGTTTGTCTTCAAACTTTTGGACTAAATGATCCAGAACTGCCAACATATATATGCAAGTGTCCAAAAGAAACGATACCATATGTTTGTAACGACATCAAATAAAAACTAAACAATGCAGAAGTTTAAGTTTGGTCTGACTGACTGATATTAGTTTCATCCTAAAACGGAAAAATGGCTACACAGATAAGCCACTGAAAGGACATACTTCTGTCTGTTTTTATTAGCTTGAGGGTCACTGGAGGTAATTGACGTGAAATGTTTTAAGTACTTTGGAGGTTGTTATCGACGATAATCCCTATGTATTTCTAGAGATTTCCCCTCCTTTAAGTGTTCGATGGGATTAATTGTCTGGTGAATATGCTGTCCATGGCAAAACCTGTATGTTAGACGTCAAACTCGCCTGGTCCATATCAAGCTGATACCGAGGCGTCAGGAGCCGTCCGCGGAAGGAATGACGTGGCAGGATACCATACTGCCGCAGTCTCCTGCAGACAACCTGTCTACTGATCCTGTGTCCCAGTGCTGTAGCCACTGTGAACGCCGCTGTTACAGTGCGGTTTCTCAGATGTAATACCCGGATATAGCGATCTCCACCGGGCGTGGTTACTCCTGGTCTTCCACTCCTGGGCCTGAAGTCTCACCTAACCGCTGCATCAACCTGGTGATAGTGATGCGTACACAACCCAACCTTCTAGCTACATCGACGTGTGTTGGTCCTTGTCGAACCTTTCCAACGGGTCTCTCTCACTCGATGGCTGTCAAATGTGGCATTGCCGGTGATCTTTTTTTTTGCTGCGATACCAACGTGTATGCTCAGCCCTTTTAAACAGCTTTTTCTGCAGGTGCCGAACATGTTAAAGAGGACAATTTACCTATTCTCCCGGAAGTGATCAAGTGTTCCCGATATTTTTGGTTGATTCTGTGTGTTTGGGATCTGCAATACAAATTGGCATGTACTCTCCTAAAAAAGAAACCCAACATCCATTCTTTTTCTTCAAAATATGAATTTTTTGCTGTGCCCACCATTAACCTGTAACACAGCACGGACCCGTCTCGGCATAGACACAATCAATCGACGAATACGGTTTTGCGGAATTCTCCTCCATTCTTGCTCAAGAGCCTGCTGCAGTTCTTGCAGAATTGGCGGCGCTGGATGACGACTGCCCACGCGTCTATCCAAATCATCACACAAATGTTCTATTGGGTTCAAATCTAGTGATTTGGACGGTCAGGGGAGCACTGTTACGTTCTGGTTGGCTAGAAATTCAACAGTAGCACGAGCTGTGTGCGGCCGAGCTTTGTCGTGGTGACAAATTTCCCTACGGAGGTCCAATACGGGCAGCATATGTGGTGTCAAAACCTCATCTGTGTATCGAACGGCGTTAAGGTTGCCGGGAATGTGCACCACTTGAGTTTTTCGGGCACAGGATATGGCACCCCACACCATCACACTTCCTCCGCCGAAATTGTCGACCTCAAGGACGCAGTTCCTTGCGAACCTCTCATTCCTGCGTCTGTAAACTCGTGTACGACCATCTCTTCTCTGCAGCTGGAATCTTGATTCATCGCTGATCCAGACTCGCCTCCAGTTTCGCAAGCCCTTGCAAGCCGATGCTGGCGTCTCAGTACTACGCCAAAGTAAGGACGTCTGGCGCGTAACCCGTTTTGACGGAGACGGTTTCTGACTGTATGTGCCGATATTCGACGGAGACCTGGGATATTTGATGCTGTTTCTGTTGCTGTTTTGGTCCGGTTTCGCAGGTGAAGTAACCGGATGTAGCGATCTTGGGCTGCTGATGTGATCCTAGGTCGGTCAGAACATTGACGATCAGCTGTTGAACCGGATTGCTGGTGCCGTTGCAACAGTCTGGAAATCGTGCTCCGGTGAACATTATACAGTCTAGCGACTGCATTCTGTGATTCGCCGGCCAGGAGACGACCAATGACGACGTTCCGGGTAGCTGCGTCTAGTCTTGGCATATTGTTGCAACTTAGTGAAACCATTTCACGACTGACATGATCCTGTTGTCATGTGTCAATCACGCACATTTTTGGAAAAATCCATGTTTGAAAAAAAATTGGACATTGCGTCTCTTTTTTTGGGAGAGTATATTAAAAAATCAATAAGTAACAAAAATATTTTGAAAACAATTTGGTATCGTTTCTTTTGAACATCGGTGTATATATAATTCACAAGCATTATCTATAAAAATACCAAGCCATGTCTGGTAGAACGAATTAAATTTCAGGATCACATTGGTATCCGGCAAAGTTTGAAAATACAAATTAAACCAGTACGCCTTTGAAACTTACCTTCAGACTGTGTAAAGTTAAAGGTGAGTTTAAGAGGGATGACTATAGTGTTGAAGGATAAGTTCCAGGCGGACAGTACGATACCAAACAGACCAATAGCCAGACCCGACCATTTGCGAATTGATGTCATCTTCTTTCAAAACTAAAAGAGAAAGCAGGAGAAGAAAATGCAAGGTTTCAAAAGGATTTCTTTATAAAAAAAGTAATACCCACAGACAAATCGGGTGATTTCATTTTCTTGATGATAGGTTCTACCCTTTGTTTTAGCAGTATAGTTACCAACAATGCTTCAGACATTTAATTTTTATCAAGGGTTGAATAGTTATTATGTCGTCATGCATTTAACCTTAGCTATGTACTGCTATTTGGACACTAAGTCAATGTCCGTTAAACTTGTTTGTCGAATGTGTTGTCCTATGGTAAAAATAAAATATATGTATATATGTTGTATATGTAGCAGTTTATTATGTTCTCGTTTTAGTGCATCCCACGAAGTCGCTCGCTACCGGTCGGCTTTGCCATGCCTCAGTCACAATCTAAAATTAGAAGTTACTCAGTCCTTAAAGGCCCACTTGCCACCGTAGCCTGTTTAAATTTGCTAAGAAAACCAATTTACATGAGCTTACTACGACTAATACAACTAAACTTAAACATAGGACACATAAAACATGTCTAGTTAGCTTTAGAATGTAGAAATGGGGTGAAAAACAAACGAAGAATCGAAGTCTGATTACAACAACAACGATCAGTGTCGGTCAACTTTCGTGTTGGATTACCCTCATTTGAGGCCTTTGTATCTGTGGTTTACACTCAAATAATTATCAGCAGGCTTTTCCAGTCGCTGTTAACCGATCGTCAGTCTGTATTTCTCAGATAAATAGGCCTACGTAAAATTACACTGTGCCGTTAGTTCACTCACTCGACTGAAACATAAAATCGCCAATAGCGGGCAGTTTGGTTTGTTTACGTTAGGGGCACCTAACAATTCAAATTTTCAAATTCAAATTAAAAATACAAAGTGACGTCCAAACTTTTAAATTTTGGTAAAAATAGAAAGTTCCTAACTTAAATTGTCTGGGAAAAATACAGAAAACGGATTTCTTTTTTAATGTAAACAATATTCCTGATTTTCGCGGCAAGTGTGCCTTTAAGTTCAGATAAATCTAAAATTAGAAATTACCCTAGTCCCTAAAGTTCAGATTTAACCTCTCAGCCCAATGGTCGACATTTGTATCGGAAGTATCCATTGCAATGGGGTTGGAGAGTTCACATAGGAGGTCAATTCTAAAAACAGGGTCTTCTATATTCTTCCGAAAATTCGTAAACCGATTGAAAAATGGCCCGAGATAACAATGCCCCCAGGGCGTCTTATTATCTTTATACAAACATTGACATAGAGCATTGTCCTAAAAATCTATAAAATCAGCAGTCCATAGATACCATGTCCACCGACGCCCGGAGAAAGATATTTTAGAATTGTTGGCTTAGCTTAAAAGGTAATGATTTTGAATTCAATTGGGAGACCTTTCAGCAAAATTAAAGGATGTGATATGGGAAAAGTTTTAGTCCTAACTTTGCCTATATTTGTATGACTCAGTGGGAGAGTGACATTCTCAAATGACAAAAACAACCTTTCATTTACCTTCGGTATCTGGATGACATTTTATCATATAGCATAGCATACGTTGGAAGACTTTAATATTTCCATTGATACTCTTAATTCCCATGACCCCAGCATTAAACTACAGCCTACTATTGATCACACTTCTGTGGATTTTTTGGATGTAACTACATGTTTTTACAAGGGTCATACATATCATACTACAGAATATCTAGATTACAAAGTATTCTTTAAACCTACTGACACGCATCAGCTGCTACATGCTGGGTCATACCACCCTCCACACACTTTCAAGGGAGTCATTATGTCTCAGATTTTTAAATTCTATGGAAACTGTAGTTCTTTAGATTTTTTTATTCAGGCTTGTTCTGTTTTTTTTAAACTCTTCTTTCCATGGAGTATTCTATTAGGTAACTCCGAAGGATCAAATCTGACACTTTAAGACGCGATGCTAACTCGATGTATGCGTACCAGATCGTGGAACCTTTTTCGGAGAATTTTCCCGCAACAAATATCAAGTGAGAATCTTAATTGCGACTCCTCTAACATCGTGTATGTTATCCCGTGCAAAAAGCAATACTAAGGTGAAAATCGGAATTGTCTACGACAACGAGCAGCCAATTATGTATCTGGTATTGAACTTAAACATGTTGTGCCGGTGGCACAGAATTTCTAAAAAAAATCCCTTTTCTCACTTGCGCTTCAGATGCCAAGCAGAAACGTTTGGAAAGAGAAACTTTTTGGATTCAAACGTTAAAAACTTTTTCCTTTCGGTTTGAATTTGGACCCTGGAATATGTCAAAAAACTATAATGCCATTTGTGTTTCAGTATAACAAGGCCAGCATCGTTATGGTCAAGACTATAGTAGAAGAATGCAAACTACCTAAAAGTAAAAAACCCAAAGGCTAGTCATTGCCTATATACTGGTCAGGGATAACCTCCCCGGGGGATTTTCAAATGATCGCATGATCATATGGGGTATAATCTCAGCCTTCAAACATTCTTGCCATAGTTGAAGATGCGTAAGCATTATCAATGCATTACAAAGTGTTCCAGAAAATTCTACTTACTAGGGCCAAGCTCCTGTCTGTCGTCAACTTCATGAAATAGCATGGGTTTGGTTTATTACAACACCTTTGATGGGGTATAACGGTCTAAATGATATACCTCTTTTAACACAATTATAAACTTGTCTCAATGGTTATATTAGACAAGAAGATTTTCCATGTATCCGTGTGTTTTATTGTTCATAAATATATAAAGTTATTTGTCTACATGTTATTTAGCGTAACGCAAATGAAGACAGATGCTGTTTTGGTATAGCTCAGAATCTCTCAAATGGTATTTATGAATACTTAAACACACGGGTAGAAGGAAACTCGTTTTGACTAGAATAAGCAAGAAAAAGGTGTATATGTCATTTAGACATTTAGACCCAATCAAAGATTGCTGTAATAGATCAAATCCAATGATATGTCGTTAGGCTGAAGACATACAGCAGTTTGACTTCAGTCAGTAGAATGCTACTGAAATATATTGTCAAATTTGTAGAGATAGGGTAACATATTCACGCTGGCCTTAATATACTGAAACACAACAGGTATAATACTCTTTCCACACCTTCCAAGCTCAAACCAAAGGGGTAACAGTTTGTAACGTTGAACTGAAAAGAGGGATTGTTTAATGAGTATAATTACAAAATGTCTAAGTCTAATGCCAGATAAATGGTTCGTGTCATGGGTGGAATTTTGTTATTTCTGGTGTTTTATCGGAATTTTACACCTGCAGTAACTTCATTTTAAAACGTTGTTCTCCGTTGTTACAGGAAATCAAGCGTGCAT
Source organism: Lepidochitona cinerea (assembly GCA_963971465.1). Taxonomy (NCBI): domain Eukaryota; kingdom Metazoa; phylum Mollusca; class Polyplacophora; order Chitonida; family Tonicellidae; genus Lepidochitona; species Lepidochitona cinerea. The sequence continues at coordinate 9,207,875 of OZ020560.1, read as the reverse complement.
CATAAGAAATATGCGTCTAACTAAAATAATTTACAGAGAAATTCAAAACCCGCAAATCACAATGTAAATATTTCCACTGTGATCAAAAGGTTCCCGCGGCGGTTGAAATTCAAATTATTCTAGACATCATGTGATTTATCACCGCACTGTAACCGTTTACCGTCAATTCTACAGTAGAATATTTTAAAATTAACGGTAAATTGCCGTTTTATACTTCAGTGGAAGCTTTACGGTCGTGTACCGTAAAATAACTTTGAGACAGAGTTGTCGTTTCCGAGCTAACGAGATCTGATCTCCTCGGTTGTTTCCGTGAAGGATTCGTCCAAAATACGTCATTGCGGATCAAAGGGTGCGAAAAAAAAGGAAGTGCGCCCACCGAAGCGCTAGTAAGGCATGGAGATGTGGCCACCATATTTGTAGTTAGTGTAGTGGTTAAAAGCTACGGTTATGGCTAGTACGCATATAGTTCTGCGCAGCTCCTGTATGGGAGGTTAGAGGTACGAATCCCGCCGTAGGCGATTTAATATAAGAAAAATTTGTCATTATAGGCTAAGATAGTTAATTTAACATAGCTGTATTTGAAAGCGTAGATTGAGATACCTGCCCTAAGGGAGAATTTTCATTAGCATTTTTTTCAAATAAATATATGTTTGTCAACTTGCAGAAGTAGTCAGTTTTACTATTTCGTTGGGGGTACATAACATTTGAAAATCTACATTAACAGATCCATGCTGGGGTTGACGATTTAAAGTCCTGTATTGCTTAGCCTGCTGATTTCATAATGTTTTTTCACATTCACTGATTAGGAATGTGGCTAATTGATTTTACGTGCTACCCTTATTTTTACGGTAGAAAGTTGGCAGCCCAGCTGCCAGTATTCTACCGTAAAATTTACGGGTTACATTTTACAGTGCGTGGTGGAATGGTTTACACTGCCGTGAGGACCTTTCCATGTTTTCCTTGTAATTTGACAGTGATTGAAACCTTTTTGTACTTAATTGTTTACATATTTTGTTTAGCAAAATATATTTTTTTTCTTTTCCTATACATTTCTCTATTCACAAATTTGTCTGAAATAAAAGAAAAAATAATAACATTTAAGTCGCAAGAGCAGCGAAAATGATGATATTTTTCTGTTAAAACAGTAAATTATCTACTAATTCGCTCAAGACGGATAATTCGGAAGTATTTAAGTGCTACTAGTCTCGATGTGCATAGAGCTTGAATTATCGAATATTCGTCAGGGTTATTTTAATTCTGTTTTCTTTCCGGACACTATTTCTGTGCACACAGGTCCCAGACTGTATGGACTGTATGGATATGTTCCTCATTCCAACCTCAATCGTTTAGTTTTACTGTCGTGACAATCAGAATTTATGAGTGCTTTAAACTGTAGTGATCTCTTTGAGAACCATTTCACGTAAACTTTATTACCTTACACGTAGTCGGCGTTATCGGATTGCTTACGTCCAATGGTGTCTGTTATGAGATACCCTCTTTTCTTGCACAAACGGACAAAAATAACTATTTATTTTACCACAACTGGATGTAGATACAGATTCGTCAGGTAATACCCACATTAAACATGGCTGTTGACAGCCTCTTGTGAGAATACGTTTAAATTGTGATAAATTAGTCGAGATAAACAACGAGTTTTATTCTTCGTGGACCATGGTAGTCTATAATATAAAAAAACGCTTGTCTAAACGTCAAAGCCTTGTCTTTAACGAGTACTTTTTTAAAAGAAGGCGAATAACGCATAAAAACACCAGCCGTAATTATCAGCGGTTCCGTAGCATATCGAAATAATAGCACTATTGCCAACAGGTAAAGAAATGTTTCTGTTTTTCAAATATCATACCTGAGAATACAGCAACGTCATCGACAAAATCAGCTTCACATTTACTATAATGTGCGGTCTGTTTAATCCCCCGATTTAAGAGACGCATAGGAAATACAATTTTCAGGTATATAGACTGCCTTTTTAGGGGAGAGAAGGGCAGAGTCAACAGAAGATCAACTTTACTTACCGTGATCACGTCCCAGCAATCCTCTTTGAAGAATATATAACGGTACTTATACGCTTACAGACAGGCATGACCAACCGCTTAGTTTTGTTTTTTTTTTTCGCTTTTTTTTGCCTTACATCTATCTAAGACACTAATTAAAATGTTGAAAATAGATATGTTAACTATTTGACGTGTTTAAAAGGAGGACAAGTTATTTTGTATTATGATCCGAATGAATGGTCAACAGATAGGTATACCAATTGCATAGTAAAGAAATAAATTATACTGCCCCGTGCGTGAAGCTTATATATGGGTCTTGTAAGGGGGTCGGAGTGACAGTAGCCCCTCACCCCCTTTAATGTTGATTCGGATTCCAAATAAATATTGACAAATAATAGGAACTGATGAAATAATTCTACCGTTTGATGAAAATTGCAAGAAGAACCAAACGTTCTGTTCATGGTTGACAAACTCACTCAGTCCATTTACTGTATGTGTATATGACGATAACATTTCTAACATCGTTTTCAAACCAAATATAATACAATGAAGAGTTTGTTATCGTTTTTGGTCCCGTTCTGACATATAATATGCGTCAAAGAAACTGTTCATTATTCAAGTCATTCACTTTCAGGAAAACATTAAAGTGACATGAGCTGCCAAAATGTTGATATTTGGATTTTAAAATAGAACGTTGAAATTATTAGCTATTTTTCTCAAGACGTATAATTGAGAAGCTTTTTAGTGCTTCTAGTCTAAAAGATGTGCGATAAAGTATTGTTTTGAACTAACTTTGGCTTAGGATGAATGAATGGTCGTCCCGGTTATTGAAATTTTGTTTACTTATCGAACATGTTTTCCGTTCGTACAGGCCACAAACTGTATGGATTTTTCTTATTCCAACGCCAATCATTTAGTTTTTCGATGGCCTTCAAAGCCTCTTACTGTCGTGACGATCAGAAATTATGAAAAAAATGAATTTCGGCAGCTCATGCCACTTTAAGAACAATACATCAGTAGAATCCTTATGTGAGAAAGTTCTCTAAACGTAACACTATAATTTGTGCGAAATACAAACCCCAAACTGTGGAAAGATACGGAAATATTCTTCTGTGTGGAAAACGAATGTTCAGTTTGATCTTATCCAACACAGAGTGTATTTTGAATTCCAATTTTAAAGTGGCGGGATTTAAAAAAAAATCTTTATTTCGTTTCGGTACAAAGGGCCTACATGTCTTGTGCAGCCCAGTGAAATAGTAAAATATTGTGTTTAATGGAAAGAATTTGATATAACGTCATCTAACAAAGCCTACAAAAAGCCAAACATACAAATTATTTGGTGCTGTTTTAAATAATACGTGCACTTTAATAGTGTTGAAGGATATTAGCCTCAGTCAAATAGTTCACACAGATAAACGGTTCGTTGAGTTTTGCATTTTTAAACGTATCCGTTGAACAAAGAAATATTGAAGACATAAAATTGCGTGTTAAACATTTATATTTTAAGGGTTAATGCATATCAAGCGGAACTTAGTGAAGAAATAGCGAGGGATGGTCATAAGGTAGGGGAAATACCTGATTGCAATTGTCATGTGTGACAATGTTGTGGTCTTCCCTGTTGTCAAAAGTTTAATACACAGATGTCCTGCTTATAAAATACTTAATAGAAATGTTATAATTCAATTCCTGTAACTAGAAATCTACTCCCCGCTGTTTGCTGAGGTCACTATGTTAGCTTTGGATTTTCTACACCCAGCGAAACAATACCGGTGCCAAACGATCAAAGTTAATGTGACGTTATTTCCATCTAAAGCTTCAGAAATGCAATATATGTCATAGTTGGCTGACTCGTTGAGTCGGAAAGACGTTAGTTATAACCCCGAATGACTAATGTAATCTCGGTATCTGTGTATATACATAGTGACGTTATCAAGCAATCGGTCACTTGTTATGATGGAATGATCCAAGGCGACCAATCGCAGACAATTACACTGTATGGAGACGAGAGAGCTACATCTCTTCGCTTGTACAGCAATAATGCTTCGAAAAATAACCGTATTTAATGACAAAACTGCCATTAACTTTATTTTTTAACAAAAGAAACTGAAAAAACAATCGTAAACAATGATAAGCGATGATCGCAACTCAACTGTCTCAACCACGCCCCAGTACAACGGCGCGAGAAAGCAAACAGTCGTTTCATAACAACATGGGAGGCGGGAGAGGGGGTTAGAGGACACACAAAACATTTGGATTTTAGGAATATTTTTCCGCTACTTTCAATTCTATTACTACATTAAAGAACCTCTGGATATGATGGGTTTACTTTGTGAGTTGTGTTGAGAACTAAAAAGACTACAAGTCTGTAGAAGGATGTTGGTTTTATTGATTTATGTATATACCGGCGTCGAAGAATGGTAGGCTTTTAACACTAAAACATTCCCGATTCTTTCTCAAAGTCAGACACAGCCCAACGTTTTGTGAATGTTAATTTTGCAAGATTATTTCACTTATATGCCGGCGTTGTCAGGTTAAGTGGGGAGAAGATCGGGCTCATTGTTCGGAGGAAATCCCGACCCTAGGCGAGTACCACTACTCTTCCACCTGCGACGATGGAGTTAAAAATCCACTCAGAAATTTTTCAATAAATCGTATTTGGTCTGTGTAGGATTCGACCCAGCACCGCATTGATAGAAGGTCTTATCAGACTGAGGGGTTCATTTGTTTAGCATATAGTTTAGTCACAATCATCAAATATAGATTACAATGTTAGGAACAAATTGTCACAGTTGAAATAGGGGTTCTTACAGGGACATGATGCGGGGCTTGACAGTTGACCACTCAGGTGATCGGACGTGTCTGTCCTTGCTCTCTGTAGTTGTTGTAGTTGTTGTTTAGATGAATTGGCTAGTTCAACGGTAGAGATCGGGATGGATTCCCCTCGATCATCTTATGATCAGAGGAGGAACCGCGATACAAGGAGTTACTTGAAGGAATTCACTGTGAAACTAATCCTGAACGAAAAGAAAATTTCCCCTGTTGATGTGATTGAGGCGGTGGAGGCAGAATGCGGGCTAGGGTCAATTATGGCTTGTGTGCCGAAATCCGATTGCTATGAGCTGACACTGGTGGACCAAACTTCAGTGGATATTTTGACGGAAGGAGTGACGATCAAAGATCATAATTTCCAGGTAACAAACATAACACAACGTGTTGTGGTGGCCTCATTCATGAATCTTTCTTCATACACGACCGATTATGAAATTAGAGAAAAACTTTATGATTTAGATGTAACTGTTCTATCTGAGGTGAAAAGAAGGTTCCATAAAGGCACAAATGTAGCTGATGGAACACGGATGGTGAAAATCATGTTACCCCCGGGTCTAAAATCGCTTCCATACGCAATGAAGTTTAATACCGCCACCGGGTCAGATCACTTTCGTGTATTACATGATGGACAGGTAAAGGTATGTTCATCGTGTCTGTCTGACACTCATACCTATAGAAGCTGTCCAGGATTCATTTGCTTTAGGTGTGGAGGTCAAGGTCACATATCTAGAGCTTGTACAACTGTTGCTTGTAGTTATTGTAAAAAAGCAGGCAAATATTGTGTGTGTGAGTCGAATAATGTCTCTGTTCTGTGTAATTCTTGTGGATTCGACGGGGAATTGTGTCAATGCTATTCTACAATTCCCGGTGTCCAGTCAGCCAGGAATTCAACTGAGGAAACTACGCTTACTGAAAGTGATATTGTTAGTGAGATTGTGGTCAGACCGGTTTCGTCAAACTCAGGTGTGTCAGCAGTGATTAGTTCTGTGGTAGCCGAAGTCCACTCACCGGGGATTCTAACCACAGAGGATAATACCTCTATTGTTAGTAGTGTGTATAATGATACTGTGGTCAAGCCAGCCTTTTCACAGTCAATCAGCCAGTCTGATGAGAATTTAATAGCTTCTCAAAGCTCGGAAGCTGTGCAAAGTGGGGCTAAATCGGGAAGCTCCACCCCGAATATGCTTTCAGACGTAGACGAATGTGCATCGGAGGGAGGTCAGAGTGAGAGGGAGGACGATAACCAATTTACTAAAGTAAAAAGAAGGAGGAGCAAACGGATTAACCCCTCCCCCAATACAGGCAAGTTGACAAGGATGTCTCCGTATCGAAAGAAACTTTCCGTGCAAGACTAATTAAGACTTTCATTTTCATAAATTTCATCTTCCCATTTTTTTATTTATGGTTCTGTTTGGCTCATTAAATTGCAATGGACTAAGAAACCTAGACAAATTAGAAAAAGTAACTTCCCTCCTTTCGACCGGTCACACTGATATGATTTTGTTACAGGAAACCCACTGGGACACGGGATTTGTTAACTCTTATAAACATTTAATTGATGGGGATATTTTTTGTAGCCATGGCACTCCAAATAGTTGTGGGGTGGCCACAATCGTCCCAAAATCATTGAAAGACAAAGTCATCAATCATGAAACTGACAAATCTGGGAGGTTAGTTAAGGTTACTATTCTATTAGATAATTGTGAATATGACGTCATCAATTGTTATGCACCCAACATTACTAAAGACCGGGATATTTTTTTTCAAAACCTCAAATCTTATATGAGGAAAAATGTTTTTACTTTGCTAATCGGAGACCTAAATGTAGTATTTTCTCCCCTGGATAGATCTACTAATGTTTTAGAACACGATTTGTCAAGAAATACATTAATCAATGTTATAGATACTTTTAATTGCCGTGATATGTGGAGATACTTGCATGCTGATAAAATTAGTTTCAGTTGGAGAAGAAGGGTTAATAATGCTTTACAACAAAGCAGAATAGATCATGCTATCCTCAGCCAATCGCTTACATCAAAGATACAATCTGTGTATTACAGGAAAAACAGTATTAGCGATCATAGTTTTCTGTATTTAAGACTTGATATCAACACAGTAGAGCGAGGTCCAGGTCTATTTGTATTTAATAATTCTTTATTGCGTGATGAAACTTTTTGTTTAAGAATTAATGAAACAATCACCAATGAAAAACAGAACCCTTTGTATGCCTCTAATATTGACATATGGTGGGACAACTTAAAATATAGGTTTAAAAGAATAGCAATGTTATACAGTAAAAAACGTAAGCAGGACATGACCCAGCAAATGTTTGAAATACAATGTAAATTGGATAACGAATATAGAAGAGCGGCCACTTGTACAAATTACGATCTTTCCAAAATATATACTCTAGAAAATGAACTTAATACATTAGAGGTCGATATTTGCAATGGGGCAATTCTAAGGTCCAAAGCCCAGTGGACAGTTGAGGGCGAACGCAATTCTAAATTCTTTCTGTCATTAGAAAAACATAGACAAGATGGAAAACTTATTTCTAGTTTAAACACACCCTCTGGGGTTGTTGTTTCTGGGACTGATAATGTAATAAATGAAGTTTTTAATTATTACAGCAATTTGTATGATCATGAAGATATTGACAGGGGAGCTGCTGATAGTGTTTTATCAGAGCTTACGGCCCATTTAGATATGCATGATAAAAACTCTTGTGATGAAATTATTACTGTAGAGGAGCTCACGACCGCAGCTAAAAGTCTGTCAAAAAACAAAAGTCCAGGTTCTGATGGTTTAACAGTAGAGTTTTATTGCTTTTTTTGGCCAGTGTTAAAAGATATTTTACTCAATGTTTTCCATTATTGTTTCACAAATTCAGAACTAACTAGATCTATGAGAACTGGTATTATTACAATTATTTATAAACAAAAGGGAAACAAAGAATTATTGAAAAACTGGAGACCTATTACGTTACTGAACGTCGATTATAAAATCTTATCCAGATGTATGGCTAATAGGCTTAAATGTGTCATGGGTAAAATTATCTCCCCTTTTCAGAGTTGTTGTGTTCCCGGTAGAGATATTGCCGATACGATTGCCAGTATAAGGGATGTCATTTCCTATGTAGAACAGGATGAATTGGAACTTTTTGTTCTAAAATTGGACCAAGAAAAAGCCTACGATAGGGTAGCACATGAATTTTTGTTCAGCGTTCTGAAATCTTTTGGTTTTGGGGACTATTTTATAAGGTGGATACAGATATTATATAGCAACATTCGCAGTGCAGTAAAAGTAAATGGTTTTTTGACGCCTTTTTTCAGAGTACATAAGTCTGTGCGCCAAGGCTGTCCTATCTCAGCCATGCTATATGTATTAACTGTAGAGCCCCTCGGGGCCTTAATAAGGAACTCAAATTTAATCAAAGGTATTCAAATACCCAATACGAATGTTTTTTCTGTTGGGTTTCAGCATGCAGATGATATCACTTTAACATTATCTGACCCCGAATCCGTACGTAACACGTTACGTGTTGTTAATTCTTATTGTTCTGCCTCTAACGCTAAAGTAAATTTAGATAAGAATGAACTGATGTATATTGGGGAAAAATTCAATGACACAACATTGTGTGGTATTTCCATGAAAAGGGAATGTGTGAAAATTTTAGGTGTATATCTGGGTCCCAATAAACGGGTAGTCGATAGTCTAAACTGGGATGATATACTAGCATCAATTAAGCGCACTTTGAAAATATGGAGTGCACGAAAGCTTACTGTTATTGGTAGAGCTACAATTCTTAATACTCTTGTGACGTCCCGCCTCTGGTATAAACTAACAGTAGTAAGCATACCGGAGCATATCTTGCAAAATATTAAACAGATTTGTGTAGATTTTGTTTGGAAAGGCGGTGCCCACCTTGTACCCTACGATGTTATTGTAAAAACCTGTAAAAAGGGAGGATTAAATATACAGGATATTTCAGTTAAATTGGATGCTTTTCGTTTAAAATTTCTATCTAAATTTCTTAACGATGATGTTAATTTTGTTTGGAAGCACTTGTTATTTTTTTTCCTCTCCCGCTGTGGAAGATGGGATTTGTCTGTTGAGTTATTGTATATAAATTATAGTACTGTTATTTTTGGAGAACTACCTTTATTCTATGTCGAAATGTTAAAAGGTTGGCAAAAACTATGTCAAATTGCACAAATCACTGTAGATAATAGAGATCATTTTTGGTCACAGCCATTATTTAACAACCCTCGTATTTTGATTAATGGGAAATGTTTACAATCAAAGCTTTTCCAAGATGCGGGTATTTTGTTAGTAAAGCACCTATTGTACGAAACGATACCCGGCTACCTTCCGGAAATAGCCATTTGTGAAATGGTGTCCGAGGTTTTCCCCGATGTTGACTTGGAAAAGGTCAAATCTATCTATAGGAGTATTAAGGCATGTATACCTAACAGTTGGACACTGTTTAATGACTGTGACAGTGGGCATCATAAACCTTCAGTTTGTTTAACTTTTAACAATGAAACTAAAAAGGTTTCTTCCTTATCTACAAAGGAGTTTTATAAGTTGTTGCTGTTAAATGTTGAAAAACAATGCTCTTGTGTTGACAAATGGAAAGAGGATTACCCCAATCTTAATATTCACTCTTTGTGGAGATTGCCGTTTATGAATATTAAATCACCTGAATGTAAAGATCTAGATTTCAGAATTATTCATCGGGCAATCTTCACAAAGGAAAAATTGTTTAAAATGGGAAAGGTTCTGTCTCCAAAATGTAGTATTTGCAATACTGCCACAGAAGATTTTTTACATGTGTTTCTCAACTGCCCTGAGTTAAGTATTTTTTCTACTTATATTGGAAATATGCTGGAAACTTTATTCAAACATGCACCAGTGGGCTATTTAAATCAAATCAGCTACGAATCGCTCCTTCTGTTTGGGTATGCAGGTAATCACCCAAAGGTTAACTGTGGTTTTGTAAACTTGATGTGCAGCTGTGCTAGGTACTCCATTATCAAGCGCAGAAATATGAGGGTTTTTCACGGTAAACATATCAACTTGTCAAACTTTTTCAAGTATGTTTGTAAAAAAAACACGAAAGAAAGATATGCTTATTTCAAGGAGATAAATAGTATGTCAACTTTTCGCTCTGATTTCCTTGATAAAAACTGCCTTATACAAATAGTCAATGGGGTAGTTAGCTTCAAATTTTGATGAATTTGCTATGTACTTTATGATAACTGTCAATTACTCATGATCACGTGCCCTGTCTCTTTTGTGATTATTATTTTTTTAACTTCGGGCCGTGATTGAAGATCTTGAATGTAAGATACATTTTGTTGATCAATAAACATTAATGAAAAAAAAAAAAAAGCTACGGTTATGGCTAGTACGCATATAGTTCTGCGCAGCTCCTGTATGGGAGGTTAGAGGTACGAATCCCGCCGTAGGCGATTTAATATAAGAAAAATTTGTCATTATAGGCTAAGATAGTTAATTTAACATAGCTGTATTTGAAAGCGTAGATTGAGATACCTGCCCTAAGGGAGATTTTTCATTAGCATTTTTTTCAAATAAATATATGTTTGTCAACTTGCAGAAGTAGTCAGTTTTACTATTTCGTTGGGGGTACATAACATTTGAAAATCTACATGAACAGATCCATGCTGGGGTTGACGATTTAAAGTCCTGTATTGCTTAGCCTGCTGATTTCATAATGTTTTTTCACATTCACTGATTAGGAATGTGGCTAATTGATTTTACGTGCTACCCTTATTTTTACGGTAGAAAGTTGGCAGCCCAGCTGCCAGTATTCTACCGTAAAATTTACGGGTTACATTTTACAGTGCGTGGTGGAATGGTTTACACTGCCGTGAGGACCTTTCCATGTTTTCCTTGTAATTTGACAGTGATTGAAACCTTTTTGTACTTAATTGTTTACATATTTTGTTTAGCAAAATATATTTTTTTTCTTTTCCTATACATTTCTCTATTCACAAATTTGTCTGAAATAAAAGAAAAAATAATAACATTTAAGTCGCAAGAGCAGCGAAAATGATGATATTTTTCTGTTAAAACAGTAAATTATCTACTAATTCGCTCAAGACGGATAATTCGGAAGTATTTAAGTGCTACTAGTCTCGATGTGCATAGAGCTTGAATTATCGAATATTCGTCAGGGTTATTTTAATTCTGTTTTCTTTCCGGACACTATTTCTGTGCACACAGGTCCCAGACTGTATGGACTGTATGGATATGTTCCTCATTCCAACCTCAATCGTTTAGTTTTACTGTCGTGACAATCAGAATTTATGAGTGCTTTAAACTGTAGTGATCTCTTTGAGAACCATTTCACGTAAACTTTATTACCTTACACGTAGTCGGCGTTATCGGATTGCTTACGTCCAATGGTGTCTGTTATGAGATACCCTCTTTTCTTGCACAAACGGACAAAAATAACTATTTATTTTACCACAACTGGATGTAGATACAGATTCGTCAGGTAATACCCACATTAAACATGGCTGTTGACAGCCTCTTGTGAGAATACGTTTAAATTGTGATAAATTAGTCGAGATAAACAACGAGTTTTATTCTTCGTGGACCATGGTAGTCTATAATATAAAAAAACGCTTGTCTAAACGTCAAAGCCTTGTCTTTAACGAGTACTTTTTTAAAAGAAGGCGAATAACGCATAAAAACACCAGCCGTAATTATCAGCGGTTCCGTAGCATATCGAAATAATAGCACTATTGCCAACAGGTAAAGAAATGTTTCTGTTTTTCAAATATCATACCTGAGAATACAGCAACGTCATCGACAAAATCAGCTTCACATTTACTATAATGTGCGGTCTGTTTAATCCCCCGATTTAAGAGACGCATAGGAAATACAATTTTCAGGTATATAGACTGCCTTTTTAGGGGAGAGAAGGGCAGAGTCAACAGAAGATCAACTTTACTTACCGTGATCACGTCCCAGCAATCCTCTTTGAAGAATATATAACGGTACTTATACGCTTACAGACAGGCATGACCAACCGCTTAGTTTTGTTTTTTTTTTTCGCTTTTTTTTGCCTTACATCTATCTAAGACACTAATTAAAATGTTGAAAATAGATATGTTAACTATTTGACGTGTTTAAAAGGAGGACAAGTTATTTTGTATTATGATCCGAATGAATGGTCAACAGATAGGTATACCAATTGCATAGTAAAGAAATAAATTATACTGCCCCGTGCGTGAAGCTTATATATGGGTCTTGTAAGGGGGTCGGAGTGACAGTAGCCCCTCACCCCCTTTAATGTTGATTCGGATTCCAAATAAATATTGACAAATAATAGGAACTGATGAAATAATTCTACCGTTTGATGAAAATTGCAAGAAGAACCAAACGTTCTGTTCATGGTTGACAAACTCACTCAGTCCATTTACTGTATGTGTATATGACGATAACATTTCTAACATCGTTTTCAAACCAAATATAATACAATGAAGAGTTTGTTATCGTTTTTGGTCCCGTTCTGACATATAATATGCGTCAAAGAAACTGTTCATTATTCAAGTCATTCACTTTCAGGAAAACATTAAAGTGACATGAGCTGCCAAAATGTTGATATTTGGATTTTAAAATAGAACGTTGAAATTATTAGCTATTTTTCTCAAGACGTATAATTGAGAAGCTTTTTAGTGCTTCTAGTCTAAAAGATGTGCGATAAAGTATTGTTTTGAACTAACTTTGGCTTAGGATGAATGAATGGTCGTCCCGGTTATTGAAATTTTGTTTACTTATCGAACATGTTTTCCGTTCGTACAGGCCACAAACTGTATGGATTTTTCTTATTCCAACGCCAATCATTTAGTTTTTCGATGGCCTTCAAAGCCTCTTACTGTCGTGACGATCAGAAATTATGAAAAAAATGAATTTCGGCAGCTCATGCCACTTTAAGAACAATACATCAGTAGAATCCTTATGTGAGAAAGTTCTCTAAACGTAACACTATAATTTGTGCGAAATACAAACCCCAAACTGTGGAAAGATACGGAAATATTCTTCTGTGTGGAAAACGAATGTTCAGTTTGATCTTATCCAACACAGAGTGTATTTTGAATTCCAATTTTAAAGTGGCGGGATTTAAAAAAAAATCTTTATTTCGTTTCGGTACAAAGGGCCTACATGTCTTGTGCAGCCCAGTGAAATAGTAAAATATTGTGTTTAATGGAAAGAATTTGATATAACGTCATCTAACAAAGCCTACAAAAAGCCAAACATACAAATTATTTGGTGCTGTTTTAAATAATACGTGCACTTTAATAGTGTTGAAGGATATTAGCCTCAGTCAAATAGTTCACACAGATAAACGGTTCGTTGAGTTTTGCATTTTTAAACGTATCCGTTGAACAAAGAAATATTGAAGACATAAAATTGCGTGTTAAACATTTATATTTTAAGGGTTAATGCATATCAAGCGGAACTTAGTGAAGAAATAGCGAGGGATGGTCATAAGGTAGGGGAAATACCTGATTGCAATTGTCATGTGTGACAATGTTGTGGTCTTCCCTGTTGTCAAAAGTTTAATACACAGATGTCCTGCTTATAAAATACTTAATAGAAATGTTATAATTCAATTCCTGTAACTAGAAATCTACTCCCCGCTGTTTGCTGAGGTCACTATGTTAGCTTTGGATTTTCTACACCCAGCGAAACAATACCGGTGCCAAACGATCAAAGTTAATGTGACGTTATTTCCATCTAAAGCTTCAGAAATGCAATATATGTCATAGTTGGCTGACTCGTTGAGTCGGAAAGACGTTAGTTATAACCCCGAATGACTAATGTAATCTCGGTATCTGTGTATATACATAGTGACGTTATCAAGCAATCGGTCACTTGTTATGATGGAATGATCCAAGGCGACCAATCGCAGACAATTACACTGTATGGAGACGAGAGAGCTACATCTCTTCGCTTGTACAGCAATAATGCTTCGAAAAATAACCGTATTTAATGACAAAACTGCCATTAACTTTATTTTTTAACAAAAGAAACTGAAAAAACAATCGTAAACAATGATAAGCGATGATCGCAACTCAACTGTCTCAACCACGCCCCAGTACAACGGCGCGAGAAAGCAAACAGTCGTTTCATAACAACATGGGAGGCGGGAGAGGGGGTTAGAGGACACACAAAACATTTGGATTTTAGGAATATTTTTCCGCTACTTTCAATTCTATTACTACATTAAAGAACCTCTGGATATGATGGGTTTACTTTGTGAGTTGTGTTGAGAACTAAAAAGACTACAAGTCTGTAGAAGGATGTTGGTTTTATTGATTTATGTATATACCGGCGTCGAAGAATGGTAGGCTTTTAACACTAAAACATTCCCGATTCTTTCTCAAAGTCAGACACAGCCCAACGTTTTGTGAATGTTAATTTTGCAAGATTATTTCACTTATATGCCGGCGTTGTCAGGTTAAGTGGGGAGAAGATCGGGCTCATTGTTCGGAGGAAATCCCGACCCTAGGCGAGTACCACTACTCTTCCACCTGCGACGATGGAGTTAAAAATCCACTCAGAAATTTTTCAATAAATCGTATTTGGTCTGTGTAGGATTCGACCCAGCACCGCATTGATAGAAGGTCTTATCAGACTGAGGGGTTCATTTGTTTAGCATATAGTTTAGTCACAATCATCAAATATAGATTACAATGTTAGGAACAAATTGTCACAGTTGAAATAGGGGTTCTTACAGGGACATGATGCGACAACGATCTAATCCTCTAAGCTGACATGCACTTGTCCCAAACTGTCCGAGCAAGAGGTTTAAAAACACAATTTTTTTTGCCAAATTTCGGAAGTTGTCTGTTTTCTTTTTGATTTACAAACGTTTGCCTTATCCGGTTTTCACAAAAAATATTTGAACAAGTTGACATTACTAACTGATTTAGGTTGTTATGGTGCTTAAAAATATAGTACCGGGCACAGCTACAGAGAAAATTCAGAAAAAAATCAATTTACATTGGAGTATCCGAACAATTAAAAAGTTCTGTAATTAGTGGAATTGAGATATGAAACATAATACTTCAACTAACTTGCCAAGATAGACAGTAAAATTTGAAATTGATTCGCAGTCATTAATACGTGACACAGATCTTCAATTTTACATGTACATTAGTCACAGACGTTGTCATTAGCTTTACCAATCTTTAGTATAATCTTTAGTATATATATGACATTGTGAGTTATTCCCAATACCTACATTCAGGGGAGATTCCAGCCAAGATTTAGATCTAATCTGGGAAATAAAACCGAAAACACTCATACACTGGAGCATGGAGTTTCAATACCAGACAACAATATAGAATATAATTTTGTTGGTGTTGGGTGACTTGACGAGCCTTTAGCCTTGAGTCATACCTGACTGACCTTGGTCACTCAATCTGTATACGCGATTTAATAAGCGTATACACACCTTGATTTTAACAGTGTCGAGATCAGGACAAACTAAAGTTAAGATTTTAATCATTCCAGATTGATGGAAATAGCAGGGTCCGTCTCATAGAGTAGGTGCTTTACAAGGGTAAGGCCAGCTTTAATAAAACTATCGGATTTGAGACATTTACCGTGTACTGTTATAAGGGGATTATTGAACAGCGCCTCAGACTAGAACATGTCTTGAGTATTAACCGTTTGTTCAACAAGCCGAACGAAAATATTCCAGCTGTAAAATAATTCTCTGTAAACCGGTGATATACAATTACAGATATTACTTGGAAGTGACACACATAGTAACTCTTTACCTAAGTTAAACCCTCCTCCCAGCCCTCAACAGAATTGTAAAAAATTATTTTAATATTATTCAAAAATTAATAAACTATTAATAAGGCCAACTTTATCCATATTTCTCACACCCTTGCAATTATGTAGCCAAAGGCCTGACAGCTCAGAATCTTCCATACTTCCATACTTTCACCATCTGATTGTCGGCTATCAGTTTTTGAGACACCAGGTAAATCTCCACGAAGACCTGTGGTAACGCCTTCCATACGTTGATCGTGCTCAATTTGTGATCCACTATGTATATCTGACACTTGGACATTACCATCCACATGTGTATCACATTGGGTCGCTTCAGTTTTTTGAATGGGAACTGACTGTATATGTGATCAGCTTTAGCTATGGAAAAAATTATCTGGGCGTTTCTGAAACTAGTCTACTCTCACATTCACAGGATAGTGCTGAGACATCACATTTATGACATAGCATTAACTCACATTCCTCTTAACAAAGACAATATTTGCCATGTCTTCCACAATGATCTTGCTACCACCCGATAGGCCTTGTAGTCCACATTTATAGGTCACAACACCCAGTTTGTGTTTTCTCAGCCAATGAAAATTGACTTCGGTTATACAGGAGCTAGAAGGTGGCTACATAGTGATAGTTTGGTATCTGGGTTATTTGAATATTGGATTGAAACTAACATAGGTCTACTGTACATACTTTAAGCTTTCAATCAATGCCTGATAACAGATTTTTGTGTGTGTTTTTTTAATGTTCACCCAATTTTGAAAATACCAAAGTTTGGCTAGAATAAGTAAGCCTAAAACTGTCAAAATGGCGGTACCCATGTTAAATTGTGTGTAGCTTGAAACCGGCATGCACTATGTCAACTTTATTTGGTTGTAAAGGATTTCTCATGTGTTGATCTATTTGGAAATGGTTAGGAAAAGTCTTAACGAGATTTAGGTAATTAGCCACAAATCAAAACGTTAACATTACCGCAAATGGGAAATGAAACTGTATCATGTAACCTATAGTGAAGTGTGAAAAGTAAGTATTTTGTTCTAAATTTTCAAACCACCACCATTTTTGGTGCCGTTGTAACTGGACTACATATTTGAAATATAAAATAAATGAATTCAGTAAAAAAAATTAAATATTCACCACTTTTTCTGAAAAACAGGCTTTTGTGGACCAGGGCTAGGTTTGAGCAACCACAAGACTCTTATTGTAGGGTGTAAAATACTTGTATATGCCTCAGTAGTGATCCATTTCCATCAATGAGGTCTAGGAATGACATTTCACTTCTTGGAATTATTAATGTTTTTCAAAGCAAATGATTATTTCAGGCTCATTAGCTATTGATGTAAAATAACCAGACCCCCCACCCCCCTCCCACCCCCTTCCCTGTGGGTCTGAAATGATATAATCTGTACAAATTGCCCTTTTTATATCTTAACAGGTAAGCTGACATGACTGTGGCCCTGAATTGGACAGTTTTTAAATCACTGGAGAAGTTTTATTAGCTTTCAAACAGTCCAAATGTTAAGAAATCAGACATTTTTTGGACGGGTGGGGTGGGTTATCTCCCCTGGCTCTGCCCTTATGGCAGTCTCTAACCCGGACAGATGCTAACAGTAAACTACAACCAACAACCCATCATTTCCAGCAAATTTGAAGGGTATTTGATGATTCACCTTTTTATAGCGAGGAATAACATTTTGAATTGGTCCTCAGAAAAACTTTAAAATATAAGCCTGGAAACATGAAGGGGGTGGGTGTGTAAATTACTTCGCAAATTCAAAACGACTGGCCGAAAAGCTTTGATCTTTTGAAATTCAATTTGATATTGGTTAATGAAAGCAAAGTTATTAAATTTGACAAATTTCGAGGAATTATATCCTTGTTATAGGTCACAACACCCAGTTTGTGTTTTCTCAGCCAATGAAAATTGACTTCGGTTATACAGGAGCTAGAAGGTGGCTACATAGTGATAGTTTGGTATCTGGGTTATTTGAATATTGGATTGAAACTAACATAGGTCTACTGTACATACTTTAAGCTTTCAATCAATGCCTGATAACAGATTTTTGAGTGTGTTTTTTTAATGTTCACCCAATTTTGAAAATACCAAAGTTTGGCTAGAATAAGTAAGCCTAAAACTGTCAAAATGGCGGTACCCATGTTAAATTGTGTGTAGCTTGAAACCGGCATGCACTATGTCAACTTTATTTGGTTGTAAAGGATTTCTCATGTGTTGATCTATTTGGAAATGGTTAGGAAAAGTCTTAACGAGATTTAGGTAATTAGCCACAAATCAAAACGTTAACATTACCGCAAATGGGAAATGAAACTGTATCATGTAACCTATAGCAAATGCGGACATTGCCTGTATAGATGTTGGCTTGAATAACGCTTAGACCAAATTTTGACGTATCTGATATACGGAAACATTCCGGTCCCGACTAAAAACGCATGTCATATGGTAGCAATACCTGGTGGTAGCCAGATTTTTGGAAAACGTGTCCCATCCGCCACATTTGTCCCTTTATTATACTTTTGTTTTATGTCAGAGAAAATGGTGACATTCATGTCTACAAATTTGTCTCTGATGTCTTTATCAGCCATGTACGAAAGAATGTACACTAGCAACTTTAGCGTGAATTTCTTCAGGTAATCCAATCTCTGGCTAGCCTTTCTCAAGCCTCATTGAGAGGCCATATTCATGATTCATTAAGTCATTTAAGCGTCAACAACAACGCTGTGCCAGAACAGAGCTCAGGAAATGCTTTTTCGACAGTCAGCATTGAATCTTCGGACCTACGCCATGTGAAACTTATTTTCTCAGGGGGGAGGTCCCGCCAAATTTATCTTATGTAATAACCTTACTCTAAGCTGCTAAACATAGACCGTGATATGTCACTATCAAACCATCTGTTTGATAGATTGAATGCGGAAAACAGATATTGAAATATCCAACAATTATTGTTCTTTTATGTGGTCTTGTATAATTTAAGAGATCTTTGAAAAATTTACATCGTTCGGAGACAGTATTTGAGGCATAAACATTTTCGGTGTCTTAACATGTCTTAACAATCTTGCCAGAAGTATCTTATTTTAGAATTTGTCACGCTGTTATTTAGTGAATGGAATTTTTCATCTTTTCATAAGATTTTCTCTCCAATTTGATTTAAGTCGAAATATTAATACCACACCAAGATTATTTACGGAGCTTCTTTACTATGTAAAAGGGTGAGAAAACAACAAAAAACATGCAATTGCATCGAACAGGTCGCAATAGAGCATCATAGTTGAATTCAATGGAACTTATGTTTTTGGCATTATTGTCAAAGGGATTATGAACAAGTTCTTAAATTTTACTAGTCCTCCTCCCTTTAAAGAATTTTATAATAAACAATAATTATTTGAAGTTAACGATGCTTTTCATTCATGCAGTACGAAAACTTACAACATTCTGTGTAATAAATGACATGACATAGATAAAAATAAAAAAAATAAACAGATAAACGATATGCATCGTGGATAGATGAACTTATCCTGTGACGACAATGGGAAAAGTAAACAAAAGGCTAGGGTGATATAAATTTTATATATGATTAGAAGACATACATGTAAAATGGTCTTTTTATTTCCCATGTGACGTTAAATCAAAGCCTTCCATATTCCATTACCACCTGAAAAAGACAGGCATTCTACTAGTATGACTGAACCACTAGAAGATGCACACCACTCATAGCCACTTTTTAAAAGGCATGTCAATAGAGTACGACATTATAATATTGTAGAGATTTTTTTTTATCGTTCTTGCAATGTTTAAGTAAAATAACCGAGACGGAAAGTTCATCATTAAAACAACGTTTTTGGATCTCTTGTCGTTATCATCTACATATTGCGTATATCCATTGACCTTACCACGAATACCAAACTTTATCTAGTTGTTATCAAACGTTATTTATAATTGGACCATTTGTTTATTCTTATTCAATGGACTAACGGAGGGTTTATATAATAAGCTATGGAATATAAACAATCCTTCTTTTTTAAAATAAATTGATTGTCATTCCCATAGATACAATATAATTCCAGATGGAGCCTTGTTCAGTGTAACTCGCCGATATCTCCATATGGAGCAGCAATAGAAGTAAAATGATGTTCAATACATGTAACAGGTGGGATGTGTTGATAAAAACGTCCATATCTTAGGCGTTTAGATATCCCTTCTTTTGTTAGTCTGTTGTTAGACCTAATATTTGTTAGTCTTTTTTATTCAAAAATTCAAATATATCCTTTACAGCCAGAGCACTGTTAATTAGCCACCCACACGTACATATATCACCTGTTTTTCTGATTATATGTTATTAACCGTAAATTTTCGTAATTCCCTGGTATTGGCCTGAGAGGGGTCAAAACCTCCGTCCGAAGACCACGGACAGGGCAATTCGAAAACTATCGACTCATAATATTTTTATTTTATTAACTGTGCAAATTATTTCCGTAAATAAACCACATGGCGTGTTATCGACACTTCATACTGGTTTCGATGTCAGTTTTTCAGGGCTGCAGCTAACGGAATTGTCAAAAGTATATCAAGATGAGCCAGGTTTAGTTTACACATTGCAGCATCACTGTCAAAATATACTCTCCCAAAAAAGAAACGCAACGTCCAATTTATGTTCTTTTATACCGGCAAAGTTGTATAGAACATTTTTCGAATTGCATGGAAGTGACGTCATCTCTGGGTTGCAGGCGCTGTAACGCGCATCTATCACAAAAAAAATAATACATTTATAGGATTTCTAAATATTACTGTATATACTTTATGTTGAGTCGAGTGCAGCATGTTTTATATTGAATATAATGTTCTTTTGGATATGTTTCCTATTATGCCGGGCACATATCTCTTTTTATATGTTGTGTATATCATTATGCTGTAATTTCTCTTATAGTTATACTATGCACTGTTCTATATGAATGTTCTGCATAATAAATTGAAATTGCGTCGTAGACAACGTGAGCACAATTTCAACGTCAGATTGATTTAAAAACCCCAATGTAGCGTCATTTTTCCATACACAAAAGATACTGCACAAACGTCAAGTCTTAATCCAAGTAGCCTATTGTGACGCCATCGTGTACGAAGGCCAATTAGCTGAACATGAACCATGGAGACAGTTTTCGTTGTGTTAAAAGGGGGTATGTCTTTTAGATATTTATACCCAGTCGTGTTGTAATAAACCAAAACCCATGATATTTCATTGGGAAACAGGAGTTTGGCTTCTTTATATATAGATGGCTTGATTCCTGCCAGTTACACTGCATGAATTTCCGTGAAAAAAGTATACAATTTTGTATCACTACTTATCACTTAACAACCAACCAACATGTACTTATGACGCGCCAATAAGCTAAAACAACCAACCAACATGTACTTAATGATAACCTAATAATAAGAATTGTAAACCACAAAATCTGAAATATGATGAATTACAAAACGTTTGTTAACCATAAAGGGCCACTATTGGCTGTGTCCATCGTTTGTTTTGACAATAGATTTCCATTCATAGATATACATTATTTCATAATTACTACAAATACGTCTAAATTCAGCTACTGGAGTCTAAATGAAATTGCATTAACAGCCTGAAGGAAAACCCCAGAGCATGAGAACATGAGGAGCAGTAGAAATGTGTAAAAGAAACAGTGACTTCCATAACAAAATAGATCGTTATGGACATCTTTAACGGCTTCATTGTCGTATAACAATCCTATACAAGATTGTATCAGTATAACTAACATAGGGCCGATGAAAGTTATCAGACTCTGTATTAAAGTATGATTTCTCTTTCCGAAGACATTGACTAACATTGTAATCGGAAGCATAAAGGCGACAGACAGTCCAATACCAGCTAAACATGTCATCACGTATAGGATTGTTTCACTAAACCAAACCATTCCTAATATCGCCGCTGTTATAGAACAAAGTGAACCGAAAAACAGTATAGCAAATGCTACTACAGTTGATCGAAATGAATCAAAAACGCATCCAATGAAGAACCGCGGTACAGCAATACTTACAGCTATCACATATATCAATCGAAATGGGTTATGCATTCCGGCCGAGTAACCAAAAGAGGTTACGTTTGTTAAGAATGACAAGTTCGTTCCATAGAATATGATAGTTGGCCAGAATGTCAAATGAAATGCCTTCGTTTTAAACACAGATAAAGGATCTATGTCAATATTGGTTTGCATCTTGAAATCAAGAATTGTCTGCTGGCTTTGTTCAACTTGCACATCTGTTGTCACGGACTCCGGACGTTTACGATGTAATAACAAACAGGCACCAAAAACCAACACATAAGTGGGCCCAACAACAGCGAAGAAATTCCCCAGATCATTGGATAGACTATTCATCAGAATGGTATAAAATATTTTTCCAAAGGCTCCGGTTGCTGTGTAAATTCCTAGGATCTTTCCAGTGTGTTTTGTGGACCAATTGGCCAAAGCTATTCCAATAATTAGCATATACATAAGGCCGGTACCGAAACCTGCAGGGGAAAAACAGTAGAACAAATAAATTGGTGTTTTAAGGAATTTGCAAACGTAATCAGAAGGCAATGTGTTTAAATAGCTTTTAACTGGGGCCGGAGTTAGCGATGGCCCTTACATGTATCACGCAGTATACATAAGTTACTGGTATGTATCAACATATATCATCAATACCTCTGAACTTCATATCTCTAATAGCTTTGGTAGATCTAGATCCCCCTTTTAAAAAGAGATTTACATATTCTTCTACAATTGCCTTGCATTATTAAACATTGACGTTCATCAGGCTTGGGTAGGTTATTAAAGATTGCCTTAGGGAATTAGTGACCCCCTTCCTCCATCCCACGATATGTAAAATATTAAATTAGTTTTAGGTTTCATGACAAAATACAATTTTACCACTTGGAGATTTTGCTTCTATTTTTAATTTCTGAGTGGATTTTTCTCTCCATCGCCATATGTGGAAGAGTTGTCAGGTACTCAAGAGTATTGTCCCTTGCGATATATTGATTTATTCTCAATATATACTTTAGTCTAATTTCTTAGTCTTGGTTTGGGAAAAATAACCAATGGAATATGTTAAAGGGCCTAGACGTTTCTGTAATGAGGAATGTATTAAAAACATGATTGTATTTTCCGACAAACGTTTAATCACAACAATGACAAATTAAACCGAAATTTACGTACCACTTAGTGTTTGTATACAGCCGAGAAGGAATGGATGCCTGTGAAAGTAAGTACGATACCTCACTGCAAAGTAGTTCAGACCTACTGAAAGTGGGGCGATTATACCACCCAGGTTGTAGCTAACGCCGTATCCAAAATATCGTGTTATCACAAGCTCAAGGGGACATAGCGCTGTCCCTATAAATAACATTGATGACATCATCTCAACTGAAAAAGAAATATATAATAGTGAATAAAAGTAAAACGACTGATCGGAAGATCCAGAGAGCCACTATCAGGAACAAATACCTGGAATACACATGCATGGCAACCACTTAAAACCCGACAACCTATTGAAAATGAATAATTGGCGTAGACGGGTTGGGGGCAAGCAAGCACCCACATGTAAGTTACAAGAGCAAAATCTTGAGTTTCTCACATTCTGTTCTCACTTTTTTCAAAACGCCCAGGTTTGTGTAACAGAAAGCACGCTGTAGCTGCAAGGAGCTTCCCAGTAAATCGACCGTCTATCTTTGAGAAGCTGTAGCATTGTATTCCAAAATCCGGTCATTGCAGTGGTAAACAAACTGTCAAAGCGTAACAGTGAGACACTGTGGTATTGTTGCGCTGTGAGACTGTATCTTTGAAGCGGTGACATTGTAGCACTTAGAGTTACAGCTGTAAGGACCTTGTTCATTATACCAGTGAAAAGATGTGGAACTGAAACCGTCAATTGTAGCGGCGAGAAGCTGTAGCATTGTGTCGGCGAGAAGCTGTGGCATTATAGCGGGGAGAAGCTGTAGCAATGTGCCGACGAGAAACTGTAGCAATGTACCGACGAGAAGCTGTGACATTGTACCCATGAGAAAATGTGGTAGTGTACAAGTGAGACGCTGCGACATTATACCGATGAGAAATTGTATCATTGTTGTGGTGGGAAGCTGCGTCATTCCACCGATGAGAAGTTCTGTCATTGCAGTAGTGAGCTGCTGTGGCATTGTAGAAGTGAGAAGCATGAGGCTGTGCCATGCTATTGATGAGAAGCTGTGACCTAGTAATTGTGAGAAGCTGTCCCATTGTACCGTAGGTATTGGTGAGAGTATGTGGCCTTATAATGGTTTGAAGCTGTGACCTTGAAGCTCATGGTTATCTCTAATCTCCCTTAAACGTTGAAAAAGACTACATCATAAACAATTTCATCGGGTATCCTCTAAATCGAAACGGGTTTCGTCAAATAATGGATATCATTCAATGGTAAAACTTTTCATTACTTGTCCTCCTAGGTCTATGTGGATCGATGTTTAGTTTTATTTTTTTTCGGAAATGAAATTATAATCTATCTCTATATTATATTGAGGGTCATGGATAGCATTATGACGTTAAAATACTTGAGGGCTAGGTATAATAACGCATGTCACTGGCTGATTAACTATAGGAGAGATTGAAGAGCTAGTTACATGTATATGTTTGCAGTTAATGGGAAATGTGTTTTAGGATTTAAGAAGCGCATATGTACTTGTGAAGACACTGTTTTGTCGCGAATCATACATAGTGGTGTTTCTGCATAATCAAGGCTTCGACGTTATTGGCAAATTGTCTTGATGCCACATTTAAATTTTGCCAAGACCACTGAAACTTTTCTGATTTGTACCTGTTGTTGTAATATGGACCTACACCTGTGTCTGAAATAAAACAGTAGGCCTATTTTCATCATTATTATGAGTTAAAAACTTGCCTTCAACTGACAAGTACATTGTATTCATTGATAAGGTCCACACTAATATTTTCGGTGTGCCATTGTTCCATACGGGATTGCGCGAAGGAGGGAGATATCATCACTTAAGTTATGTGCAGTACATTGCCACATTAAACCAGCTACAAAATTAAAATACGGGAACATACATAAAACTTTATTTCTCGATAATTTAACAGTGGTCTATGAGAGTGCATAGAATAAAGAGACTTTTCTTATATGCTCTTTGCAGAAACTGTTCCAATCTGTTTTTAAAAACAGCTTCCTCGAGCAACATCTAAACTGTATTTAAAGAAAGAAACATATATTTATAGGTACATATGGAATTTAACGTTCAGGTAAGTCAACAGTACCCACCTTCCGATTGGGTAAAGTTAAACGTTGTTTTCATGGGTAGCACTATGACGTTAAATGACATGTTCCACGCTGACAGCACAACACCAAACAGTCCCACAATGCATCCAATCCACTTCAAATAGTTAACAGCCGCCATAATAGAGCAACGGTCTGTTCATAAAGAGATTTTGATTTTAAAATAAAAAACCGTTTAATCGACAAAAACGACATAAGGTAATTGATATTAGTCTCTGTTATTACAAATTAGGGGCACAAACTGAAAATTGAACCTTTGAAAAAGAATCCTCTATGGCGATTACACTGTATGCGTATTAAAGCAAAGCTCCACAGACTGATCTACTATATTTAAGGAAAACGGAATGTCAATCTCACGGGTGGTAACTGTTTTAAGGCTTGTACTTAAAGGTTCTCTTTTAAAGGCACACTCGCCGACAAAATCCGAAATACGGTTTACATAAAAAACAGCGGGCGGGTTTCTGTATTTTTCCCAAGACATAAGATGCAAGGAATTTTCTTTTTTCTTTTCCTTTTCTTTTTGTTTCTGTTCTTTTTGCCTTGTCATTCTGTTTTAAATTGAAAATTAGATTTATCAGGTACATGTACCCGCAATGTAAAAACTCCTAACTTAAGCATGCGCAAATCCGTCCTAATGTTTGGAGTCGTGTATCGGCACAGTATAATGTTACGTACTTTATCTGAGATATATAAGACTGACGATCGAGTCATTTAAGAGTATGGACCACATGCAAAAAAGCCTCAAACAAGGGTAATCCAACACTTCAGTTAACCGATACTAATCATTGTTGCTGTAATCGGGCTTGGATTTTTACCACCCATTTATGCAATCTAAACCTAACTAGACATGGTTTATGTGTCTTATGTTTAATTTTATTGGTTTTAAATTGGTTAAATTGGTTTTCTTAATAAATGTCAAACAGGCTATGGTGGCAAGTGGGCTTTTAACATTTGTACAATTCGGACGAGATAAGGATTGGCGCCAGACGATTTGAAATTCAACAGAAATCGTGTTAATGAAGATGTCTTGGTTTCTACCGTTCACTTTTCCGCTTAAATTCATAGAAATGCTTGATAATCAAGAATGGTATAATCAAGGGTTATGGCAGAGTATAGGAATGAATAGGATATCAATGTCATCATTTTAGCTGTTAATCAATTTATTTTTTAATCAAGCATGATTTATAAAGTGAAAACGACTAGTTATTGCCAAAATACCTGTTTTACCGTACGTATTTCCTTCGTCGTTCTATTTCTTCCAATCTTTCCTGGATATTTTGTCCTTTCTAGATTTACGAACCTATTCAGTGTATTCAAATAAGCCGTTTGTGTTTCGAAACCAATGACCTCTGTAAGTTTGTCAGCAATCATTTACCATCTCTTGTACTGTAACATCTGCTTTACGTGTACTTATGGTAACAAATATATTTAATTGTTAAGGGGTTTAAAGCCATACTTATCTTAAATGTAATTTTAAATTTTTTTATAACTTCTAGGGAAGAAGATATGCTTCTGAATGATAGAAATGCTGACTACAGACTTCTTGGTTGGATTTAATCGCTGCCACTATAAACAGGAACCATTCATACGCATAAACTAAAACAACCAACCATAAACAGGAACTTTGAATAATTAGTTCGGTACGAAGTACCATACGTAATGATTCAATTAGCAAGCGTATATAATTAGTAGTACATTTGTGGATTGATTAATAAACTATCTTAAAACGAAATATATTTCCCGTTGATTTATGCCGTGTAACAACCAAGTCTGGCATGGCTTTGAATTGGAATCAGCATGAATAACTTGACGGACCTTTTTTAAATACACTAGTGTCCAAAATAAACGATATCAACTTGTTTTCAAAATGTTTTGTTACGAATTGATTTTGTAATATGAAAACATGCCAACTCGTATTGCAGATCCCAAACACAGCGCATCAACCAAAAATACCGGGAACACTTGATCACTTCCGGGAGAAAATGTAAATTTCGTGAAGGTGACATTGCCCTCTTTAGCATGTTCTGCGCGTGCAGAAAAAAGCAGTTTACAAGGGCTGATCATACACGTTGATATCACAGTAACAAAAAGATCACAAGACATGCCACGTTTGACAGCCATCGAGAGAGGTTGATGCAGCGGTTACGTCAGACAGGTCAGACTTCAGACAGGCACAGAAGTGGACGACCACGAGTAACCACGCCCCGTGAAGATCGTTTAACCCGGATATTACACCTGAGAAACCGTAACAGCGACGTTCACAGCTGGTAACAGCACTGGGACACAGGATCAGTAGACAGATCGCCTACAGGAGACTACGGCAGTATGGTATCCGGTCACGTTATCCCTTCCGCGGACCGCTCCTGACGCCTCGGCACCGGAACGACATATTGATATGGGCCATGCGAGTTCGACGTCCAACGTACATATTTTGCCATCACCCATAAGTTCATCGGACATTAATCCCATCGCACACTTATGGAACCACCGGCAAATCAGACAACGCCTTGAGCCCTCAGCCAACGTCCTGGACTTGGAACGATGTCTCCTCGAGGAATGGGAACGCATCACTCCCAACCTCATCAGACGTTTGCGTTTGACGTCATCAGTACGATGGCGTTTCCTGGCATGTTTTAAAGCTGACGGTGGACATACCCACTACTAACTTGACTTTGAGACGTGTGGTGTGATATTTCCCGTTGTTTCTGTGATCAGCGCTCTAACGAAATGTTTATTTTTTGACCCCACCCAACTTTAAAGGCTTACCATAATGATTGAACTCATTTGATTGAAATGAATTTTAGTTCAGAGCTTGTGAAAAGATTTCTCACAAGAATAACACAAAATTCTTAAACTGCAATATTTACTTTTTATTTTATGTCGTTGTAAACATGTGGTATTGTTTCTTTTGGACACTGGTGTATTTTCCCATCTTTATTTTTCAACCCAGTATGACATATTTGTGTCAGTAGGTTACAAGTACAAGATGTTTGACATTTGTTCAAAGCAACTGAGTTTGGAATTTTGTAAAAAAAAAAATGGAAGAAACAAAAACCCACATTCTTTTAGCGCTGATTCTAAAGTGACTTTCCTTGTTTCGTCTTAGGATTGTTTTTATCTTTGATTCATATATGATGAAATCGCATCTTTGCTATGCTTGTTGGGGGAGGATGGGGGCACGACGAAACGGGTCTTTTGTAAATGAATCGCAGTGTGTTCCCGTATTTTAATTAGAGTCAGCAATGTAACGGTGGGGTGTACAATACCCGCAGGGCTTAATTTATAAGTAAATTTTGATCCCAACGCTTGTACGTCATCGCTTCCATACATTGAAGGAAAGTCAATTCCATAATGTCCTCGGGCTAGGCGCAGTACTCCATCAGACGGTTTTCAGAAACTCTATCAATGTATAATTATGAACAGACAGTGTAAATTTCAAGACGTGGGATTTTAGAACAAGGTAATAGGAAGACTGATCTTGTCAATAGAAATTGTTTGATAGTTTGTGGACCCCCGTTTGACTGCTTAATCTAGAATTGCAGAGATACTGATTTTGTATTTCTTTCTGTGGGCTTTAGCTTAGAAGATACAGGATAAGTCCTTATCATGAGTTTCATTATATTTGTGCTGAGCCGAAATGAATGTTTTAGATAAAGTATAGATTGAAAAAATATGATTTGTGTAAGCTTTCTAGTGGACAAATATGGTTTATGTATGGTTTCGTTCCAAAGAATGGCTGTTTTATGACATAATATAAGACATTTGGTGTGTCTTTTTACAACATACGGGTTTTTAGCATCATGATACTACTATTTTACCATCAGTTCGTGCGATTTTCTAAAACCATAGTATTAGCATAATTTAAATAAACTGTATTTTAATTATCTGTCGATCGGTGGGAAAATCTGAGTTGGTACTTGAACGAATCCAAAACGATATGTTCATTTGGGTTTCAGGCTGCGTATAAAATCCCCAAAATACAAATTTTCCAACAAGTAAATATTGGATATATCCTGTACTTTTGATCAATTATTTCATTAAAATAAGTTCTGGAAAGAATACATAAAAAATCAGTATTTGGTACTTGAACGAATCCAAAACGATATGTTCATTTGGGTTTCAGGCTGCGTATAAAATCCCCAAAATACAAATTTTCCAACAAGTAAATATTGGATATATCCTGTACTTTTGATCAATTATTTCATTAAAATAAGTTCTGGAAAGAATACATAAAAAATCAGTATCTCTGGACAATTCCAGATTAAGCAAACAATCGGGTCTCCACAAAACAATTTCTAGCGACAAGATCTTCCTTATTTATAGATGATCTAGAAACCTATCTTATGCAACACGCCGATGATTACTTAGAACTAAAACGAATTAACCATTTTTTTGCTATTATATGCAAACGACCTTGTATTATTTTCGTACTCCATATCGGGACTAAAGCACTCTCTGGACAATCTATCCAAATATTGTTCTGATTGGGGAATAAAAGTTAATATCGAAAAAAAAAAACAAAGTGCATGATCTTTCGGAGAGGTGAATTTATTAATTAATTCAGAATTAATAAATTAATAAATTCAGAATTCCTTAATTCAGAAAAGTGGTATTTCCAAAATTCTCAACTGGCTAACGTTGAAGGCTAGGAACAGTTTTGACTTTCCGCCTAAATTTTAATGCTGTCTAGAAAACATTGGTAGATAAGGGCGTGCGTTCCATGTACTCTGTTATTTCAAACGTTAAAAAGCATGAGCTGCCGAAATTCATACTTTTTTCATAATTTCTGATCGTCGCGACATCGACGAACTAAACGAATGGCGTTGGGATGAGGAAAATCCATACAGCATGTGGCCTGTACGAACCGAAAACGTGTTCGAAAAGTAAACAAAATTTAAATCACCGGGACGACCATTCATTCATTCTAAGCCAAAGTTAGTTCAAAACAATGCTTTATCGTAGGCTACATTTTCAAGACTAGGATGACTAAAAAGCTTAATTCTGGATTTATACGTCTTGAGAAAAATAGCCACTAATTTCAACACTCTGTTTTTAGTCAAAATATCAACATTTTGGCAGCTCATGCCACTTTAAACTCGATAAGAAAAAAGCATGTGATTTGTTTGACACTGTTGTACTTCATGTCTTAAATTATTGCTGTGAATTGTGGGGGTACCAAAAAGCAGAGCAGATCGAAAGAGTTCAAAGAACATTTTACAAATCTGTGTTTAAAGGGAAAGAAAATCTAAGCCTGGACTAGTTTAGATAGAAAGAGTAAAGTTCATTTAGTCCAAAACAACTGTCCAATGTATGTTTTAGTCCATCGTAAGTGAATAATTGAAATTTGAAGGTGGCGTTACAATAGAGAATAAGCTCCATAGGCCATTCACAAGGCCGCCACCATTTTTTCATTAGTTTTATCCTATTATTGTTGAATAAAAATTTAAGTGCGGTATAGAGTAGTCATGTGATGCAATTTAGCCAATTGCTGGCTAAGCAATGGCGTTCGGTTGCATACTGACCTATATATTTGGAGACAATCTTCCCACTTCAAGTTTGTCGCCATGTTTTTTGGGACCTAAATCTACCATTATACATTAGAGAGCGGTAAAAATACGTAATTATTGATCTAAAAATAGCTACACCAACATCACGTCATCCTAAAACGGAAAAATGGCTACACAGATAAGCCACTGAAAGAACATACTTCTGTCTGTTTTTATTAGATTGAGGGTTACTGGAGGTAATTGACGTGAAATGTTTTAAGTACTTCGAAGTTTGTTACCGACGATAATCCCTTTGTATTTCTAGAGATTTCCCCTCCTTTAATGTAAATTCATCCACTCCGAATGCTGCTGTGTATGGGGAGCTCGGGCTTTATCCAATTTATACAAATCGAATCGTCCGTATTATTAAGGACTGGTTAAAATTATGGTCCACAGATAACTGCCTTCTCCTAAACTGTTATGATAAGCTAAGTAATTGTACCGAAAATAATAATTGGTTATGTATGGTTAAAATATACTATCTCAGTACGGCTTTGCAGAAGTATTTTTGTTCCCTGGCTCCGTAAGAGTTAATTCATTTCTGTTAGAATTTAAAACCAGGGTGAAAGATAGCTACATTTCAGAATGGTATACATATTTTGCCTCACCCAGGCTGACTTTCTACAAAGCCATTAAAGCTTATTTCAGATTTGAAGATTACCTAAACAATATAACAAACGATAATCATAGAACTATATTCACACGCCTTATAACATCATCTCATTGTTTACGTGTGGAATCCGGTAGACATGGCCCCAATCGCCTGGAACGTATGGACCGTATTTGTCAAATATGTACCTTAAATCAAGTTGACGAATTTCATTTCTTGTCTGTATGCCCCAAATACAACGACCTCAGCTGTTTGTATTTAAAAAAATATTACTGGAAGCGTCCTAGTATGTTTAAATGCCAGCAATTGTTTTTTTCATGCTCAAGAAAAATCATAAAATTGTTAGCTACCCTGTAAAAAATGTGGTTGTAATTTTACAGCAAAGTTCGCGGGCAATCGTAGGACAGATAAAATTTGCTGTAGATTTACATCTGTGCGAATAAGTAAATTTACAGTGTGGTGTTAGTAGATTTACAGTGAAACAGTGGATTTACTGCACTTCGTGCTTTCTTTTCTCTTTAAATACAAGCATCTTCTCTGTTAATCTACCATAATTGTTGTGTAGATTTGTAAATTAACCAAAAAGAGTAAAATTACCGAAATGTGTTACAGAGTAACATGTAAAACAACAATACTTATAGGTACTCTAACAAATCTGTGTATATTTACAGTGTGTTTACGTAAATTTACATGGGAGCCAATATAATAACATCACATTCAGGGGTAAAACGTTTACAGCAAATTCTCCTGTGATGAAATACAAAAGTTTATCTTGTAGTTCTACAAACATTTTTTACAGTGTAAGTTTGCCTACGAAGCCTTTAAAGTCAGACGGTGTCAGCTTAATGCTAATGTATAATTTCAATGTATAGTTTATGTTCTCATTGGATCTGTATGTCGCATGTACCTTATATGTACCTTTCAGCGAAAGGCAGCAATGCTAAATAAAATTCAATTCAATTCATTATAAGTCAACTGTATTTCGGCTGTACATTTGTGTATTTATTGGTTGAATTCAACTGTTTGGAAGACAAAGGTGTCCGTGTTAAGTGAACGGTAATCGGAAAGGCTGGTATACCTCTTCTCGTAATGTGCATATAGGACAAGCACTAATAGCATTTTATTTAAAGACACTAAAATCTACGCACAGAAGAAAAATATGCTTGAGTTAAATAACCATGGAGACAAGTGTTTAGTTTATTTGTGGGTTGAGTGTTCTTTCCAAATGCTTTTTGAATTATGTATGAGTTGTGGAACGTGCTGTAAGGCACACGTGAACCATACTACTGATGGTAAGGGAAAATGCAAACAATTATGAAAGTATGGGGCATCAGCCTTCAACAAAGATTCGTCTTCAACATGTCCTGCAGCGTTTTATTTTTGTGATTTAAACGATGAGATATTCCATTATGATACGTTGATATGACGTACATGTATTTGTAACAAAATCATTTACAGCCCCTGTCCATAAAGTGACAAATTAACCTATGAAATTGTCTGTTTGTCGCAGCCAATTTGTTCGTATTTTTTCTTAAAGGGGCATGAGCTGCCAAAATGTTGATATTTTGACGTAAAGACAGAATGTTGAAATTATCGGCTATTTTTCTCAAGACGTATGATTCAGAAGCTTTGTAGTGCTTCTAGTCTCGGAAATGTACGATAAAGTATTGTTTTGAACTAACTTTGGCTTAGAATGAATGAATGGTCGTCCCGGTTATTTAAATTTTGCTACTTTTCGAACACGTTTTCGGTTCGTACAGGGCACATACTGTATGGATTTTCCTCATTCCAACGCCAATCATTTAGTTTTTCGATGGCCTTCAAAGCCTCTTACTGTCGTGACGATCAGAACTTATGAAAAAAGTGTGAATTTCGGCAGCTCATGCCCCTTTAATTGTTTAAAATGCATGGGGAGACTTAATCTTATCACTTTGACGAGACGCCAAAGCAAAGAAACTAATACGCGACAGTTGTTTGATTTCTTCATTATTTTAGTGCAAACCAAGGGTGGTGTTCCCAGCTGTAGTAAACCTTATTAAAAACATAACGTTTAAAGTCTGGCGTTTCTGGTTGCAAGAAGTAATTGTTATTTAGATTAGCCAAGCAGCAAACAGCACTCATCGGTACCCGGGACTTCCAATCGAAATCTCGTGTCATTTGCGTGACTTTTGTCCGAGACATGGCTGAAGCTTTAAAGGGCACCGTGCATATGGGGCAAATTAAAGATCCACAAAATTACATTTCCCCTGACGAGTTTAATACGATTTTTCAATTAATTTGCAGTTTATATGTTTACTTTTAGTTTCAGCCTGGCTGTAGTTTCTAATAGAGGCTTCAGGGTGAGGCGTTGCACGCTTACAGTTCGACCGATCGTTTCGTTGTCTTTTGACTTTTGTGTGTTTTGTCTGGATAACATAAAGTAGAAATATACTTAAGAATGTCGGACCATTACCGTTTAACTTAGATAGATAAATATAGGTCAGATAACAATATAAGTACCACGAAACACTCACTATAGCTCGGTAATTGTTCATTTATCGCTTAATATCGACATACCTCCTTTCTTCCGAAGTTAATTCACTCGTATTTTACCCGGGAGTATATAGCGTCTGTCCGTCAGTCAGTCTGTCTGTCGGTCCACTCAATAACTTTGAAAACTTAATAGTGTTTTGAGCTCATGCTTTCAGGATTCTGTGGATTTAACGACGGGCGCCCAATTAACATTAATCTCAATATATGAGCCCGCTCCATAACCCGAGTATCTTTTTTGAAACTTGAATAGTTTGTTCTTCTTATGACAAAAACAAATAAGATTACTTTCGGTGGCTCGTCAGGTTGTAACTATAAAAGGAAACCTTTAAAGATTTGTTTGCCTTCTAAAAACGGTTGCATACAAGGCACTAAATCTGGGTTATCCAATAGCCACTGAAGGGAATCTATTCCTTGAGAAATCTGGTTATTTATTCGCCAGCGAAGTGAAGCTATTCCTTGGGAAATCTCGGATTTCTGCAGGTCCAATTAGAGGGCGTAGTATCTGTTATTTAGCCTGAATGATTTAGCATTTCTCTGCGTATTCTTATTTGGAGTGCTAAATAATCAGCTAACGACCTTGTATGAGTATCACGGTCGTTTAAGTAATCTGTGATTTTTTTCTATTTAGACAAAGAGTTACCCAGCATGTTTCCAGGATTTTACTCTGTGAAATCTATTCGAGATCACCTACCAGTGAACTCTGTGAGTTGTGGGACGACAGTTTTCCATCCCATAACTGTGAAACTTATTTTTGTACCTGTAAGCACATAAATGTTAACTGTAGGTTATGAGATGGAGTTTATAACCGTGTTGTTTATTAATTGTTGGTTCTGAGGTTGAGTCTATAACCTTGTTGTTTGTTAATTGTAGGTTGTGAGATGGAGTTTATAACCGTGTTTTTTGTAAATTGTAGGTTATGACATCTTGTTTATAACCATGTTGTTTGTTATAACTGTGCTGTTTGTCATAAGCATGTTATTTGCTAATTGTAGTTTGTGAGATTAGGTTTATAACCATGTTGTTTGTTATAACTGTGCTGTTTTGTCTTAACCTTGTTGTTTGTTAATGTTAGGTTGTGAGATGGAGTTTATAACCATGTTGTTTGTTATAACTGTGCTGTTTTGTCTTAACCTTGTTGTTTGTTAATGTTAGGTTGTGAGATGGGGTTTATAACCGTATTGTTTGTTAATTGTAGGTTATGAGATGTAGTTCATAACCATGTTGTTTGTTATAACTAATTGTAGGTTGTGAGATGGAGTTTTTTAAACCATTTGTTCGTTATAACTGTGCTGCTTGTCTTAACCGTGTGGTGTGTGTTTATTGTACATGTAGGTTGTGAGATGCAGTTTATAGCCATGTTGTTTGTTATAACTAAGTGTAGGTTGTCAGATGGAGTTTATAACCATTGGTTTGTTATAACTGTGCTGTTTGTCATAACAGTGTTGTTTGTTACATAGGTTTTTCTGTGCCCGGGGGGTGGACCAAAATGTATGGGGTTCAATCTCAGTCTACCGATGTTCTTGCCATAGTTAAGATGCGTAACCATTGTCAATGTATTACAAACGGATTCCAGAAAATTCTACTGACCCAGGCTAAGCTCCTGTCAACCGAATGAAATATCATAGGTTTAGTTTATTACAACAATTTATGGAGTATTAAAGTTCTAAATGATATACCTCTTTTTAATACAATTAGAAACTTGTCTCCATGGTTAATTTAGACAAGAAGATTTTCCCTGTGCCCGTGTGTTTTAGTGATCATAAATATATATATGGATTGTGGTTTATCATAACAACTTATGATTGGGTATAAACGCCTAAATGATATGCATCATGGTTTGTGGTTTATTATAATAACTTATGATTGTGTATAAACGTCTAAATGATATGCCCCTTTTTAACACCATACAAAACTTGTCTCCTTGGTTATTTTAGACAAGAAGATTTCCCCTGTGCCCGTGTGTTATAGTGTTAAAAAAAAATAGATATATACACATAATATATACGTCTTCATCCCACTGTTTGTGGATATTTACTTCTAAATACGTTACTCTATATATTTTAGTATCAATCGAAATTTGCATGTATAATCTGCTGGCCCATTTTAACTTCTTCGTAGGATATTTTGACTCGTTACAAAATTGGGGGCTTTATCCGGGAATAATTCGTAATTCATTGAGCGAGATTGTGCTCGAGAAAATTTTTTAATTCTAAACTTAAAACTAACTTGCACTAAACATTTAATATTTGTTTAATATTTGAAATCTTACAAGATGAAATTGCTCAACACTTAATTTAGATTGGAGAGTTTAGATTTGAAATTGTATTAAATGAATATTTGCTTAATAGGCATTTAGAAGTTGAGTAATACAACATAAAAAATGATTTATGTTATATTGAATGAATAGTTAAGAAACAGAAATAATTAAATGAAATAGACCGCGAGCAATGAGCAATGGAAAGAGGAAAATTAAACGGGTATTTATATAGCTTTCTTGTAGATAAAGCCATAGATGTGTAAACAGCATTTTATGTAAAGTAGTGTTGAAATTTGAGTGAAAAATGTTGTTTTACCCGCCTACGAACTTGTCCCAGAGACTTATCGTCAAAAGTTCCGTAATTGTGCCAAAGATTAAGATGAGACACACATTGAATTTGGCAGAAAAAAAGAAACAATTATTCCAAAGGTGGTGTGTTTCAAAAGCGGTAAACCAGAATTACAGCAATTTAAAAGGCGTTATTTTAACTTAGGAATTTAAACGCGATATCCAGAGACATTAGTGTCTACCTTGAGGAGAAAGGCGTGGGTAGTTTACAGTCTTACATAACTGACAATCCCCACGCAGACACTGACAAACTTCTTTTGAGAGGAAAGAAAATTAAACAATTTTCATTTAGAGATCCTAAACCCCGTTCTCAAATCTATTTTAAACCTAATCACAACTCTTAATTTTAAAAGCAATCAAAACCAACATTAATACTGACAAAACGGGCAATACAGGAAACAAAAATTCCTTTCAAAATAACACACAATTTAGCAGAATTGCATGTACCTTGTTAACAGTGTAAAACATTTGGTCGGGGTGAGAAAAGCGGGTTCTCGGCCCGGAGGGGATCTTCGACCTTTCAGATGGTTCTGGCAGCCATTCCTTCATGACAACTGCCTGTCTTTCTGATGTCATGTTGTTCCAGACAGTTAGAAAATTCACGTTTTGTGACCACAAATCTACGCTGTTCTGTAGCATTCGAGAAATTAGACGAACCAAGACTTCTTTATACAAAAATAGCAAAATACAACTTCGATCTCGACTAATCGGGGAAATATTGGTTTTCAAAGTTTGTTTGTTTGAGTGTGTTTTACTATATAATGAATGACTCTAGGTAAAGATAGTGAATGTCGATTTAAAAAAAACATAATTGCAACAATTTGATTTTGTTTAACGATCGTTCCTTGTTTATGATTTCTCTTTAGAACTCTAAGAATTTACTTTGAACTTGTATAGAAAGGCTTTTACCATGAACAAGCCAAGGGAACTTCCAAGGATTCTCCTGCTGTTTACATAAGCCTGTGTTCTATTAACTCGAGTTACATTAAGACGGTTTCAAAAAGTATAGCCCACACGAAGCTTTATAAAGGAAACCCTTCACTTACATGTTATGCGGGAAATTTGATCGAAAAAGCAAAGCCTCTCAATTCTCTTAGAAGTTTGTCATAACTGTAAGATGTGGCCAGGTACTTATCGCAGAAGAGAGAAGCATCAATCTCGCCATTTTTTTTACTGAGAAAGAATTACCAAACTTTCTTTATATTGACGAGGTGTTAAGTGGTCAACATTGGGTCAGGTATGTCGAGAGAACGTTACTTGTACCAACAAAGGGACAACGGTTATCTCGATCGACCTGTCCCACAGTTCTATCCGGGGGCG
This sequence comes from Lepidochitona cinerea, assembly GCA_963971465.1. NCBI lineage: Eukaryota > Metazoa > Mollusca > Polyplacophora > Chitonida > Tonicellidae > Lepidochitona > Lepidochitona cinerea. Next base: position 9,170,257 of record OZ020560.1, on the reverse strand, counting down.
ACATAGGTCCGTATAGGTTTTAAAAAAGAATAAAATAGACAATCAGGGTTATCGCTGGGTTCAGTATTTTACTCAAGTGAGTAACAGTTGACCCCAAAATACGACCAGATCGGATGAAAGGGGAACTCTTGTTATCATCGATCTACCTGTATTCTTTTCGCTGCGTCGATAATCTTATTTATACACAGAGAAAAAAGTCAAGCACCCCCCCCCCCCTCTCTCCTGGAAAGTTTGCACCGACCGATAAAATCAATGGTGTAGGGAGATTGTTGGCAAACTGATATTGCAGAAACGATTGTGATAATAAAGAGCAACATTCTTGCGATAAAAAATCACCATTAATGGCAATAAGCTATACAATTTATTCGTTAGCCAAATCAAAAGTGTATTTTAACAAAATAAAAAGATGCTTGTAAGTACGAAACTTTAGAGTTAACTGGCTTCACAGGGCGAACATAGTGAAGTAAAAATCACTTTGAGTGTGTAGAACACATCCCTAGAGCAGATGCGTTTCATCCCTCCGATCGGGGACCCTTTCCAGGAGCGGGGGGGGGGGGGGGGGCTTAACTTTTTTTAGTGTATAGTAAAACGGATTTTAACCTAATTGTCGGTTATATGACACCCTTTTCAAATTATTATAGGCTGGATGTGTCAGTGATAGGCCTATATTGTGATGGCCTAGCCGAGAAATCTTGTCTGTGTGGGTTTTCTTTATTTCTATATTACATACGTCAGGGAGTGCGTTAGATTCTCAGCACCACAGAGGCTGATTATTCGGGCTAGGGGTGGCGCTGCTTTAATTCTTGTTCAATTTGATTATTTGATTATCTAGTAGCCCTAAAAAAGTAACCACAAAATATGTGTCTCAAAGTGTGGGCCCTATATGGTAAATGCATGGCACCAGTAAATGTAATTTATATTTTCACGGATCAACTAAGTGCAAGCTATATGATGTGCGACTGTTCTTGCTTTGAAACTGTGGATCAGTACAGGAAGTTTTTGTTCTATGTTTCCTACAAGGCTAGGTCTATTTATAAACTATTGGCCTCTTCCTCCAAATGTGCTATTGTTTTTATAGTCGGTCTATCAATAACCATAAATTTATAAACACACGTTTGCAGTCACTTTCTAACTTTAAAGTGGTCTGAGCTGCCAAAATGTTGATACTTTTCTGTTGAAATAAAGTTTGAAACTGTAATTTAAGAACAAAACTTCCTGAAATGATTCCTAATCGATAGATGCGGACTTTGCTTGTATGTGTTCCTTAATTCCACCATTTAGACAATTTAAACGTGACTGGGTGTATTTTATTTGTCCCATGTTTCATTTTAGGGATCTTACTAATTGCAAGCTCATACAAATTCGCTTTTTTCACAAATAACAGAAAGACAACGGTGCATATGACATCCTATATGACCATACAGCACTTTCCTAGTTAAAGTTGCATCATTCCGAATTAAATTCTGTTGTTTTTCAAGTATAGTCAAATATCGACTTTACCAGCATAACTTCGGTGTTAATTCAGACACGGTTTTCTAAACATGTTTCTGTTATAAGCGAATGCTGAGAGAAATATCGCAAATTTTATTTTTAATCAATTAGAAAGGATAGCTTACGTGACAAACGCTCGAATAATCACCTTGATATCGGAGTTCAATTTGACACTGACTGATAAATTAATAAGACGGATCACGCATGTATATCGATGTTTCCGAAATCGCAGTTCGTCTCAGTAGACAAACTCAAAGTTCGGGAGCCATGTCCGGCTGTACTAACACCGATAGTGTGAAAATGCCTACAAGCGTGCATCAAATTATTTGCAGTTATAAAAACGGATGATTCTTTCAATGGTTTGACCTATGGTTACCCGGTAGCATTTTTATTAACCGGTAGGTACCAAACATCGATCCGATCACGATCAACCGATTACTGGTTTCTGCACTAGTCACCAATACTGCTCCTTATAGCTATAGGTCCCTACCTCGTTATCTTTAATGTACAGTAGTACCTAGAAACAGAGTGGTTTGCAATTACCTATGAAACCTAACGAGGATAGATTGCAGAAGGTATATATATATGTAATTCCAAAGCTTTAAAACTTCCTTCGGGTCGAGCCTATAACTAAATTTTTTCCCAGTTTATATTCTCAGCACGTATAATCGCAAAGATGACTTTTTTTCATAGGTCGGGGGGTTCCCCCTGCCAAAAAGCCCCGTTTCCTCCCCAACTAAACCTTGACAACGCCGCCATAAAGGGTAAACAATCTTGAGTACGCCGTAAAACATCAATCAATCAATCGAATTGTCAATATAATTTTCAATACTGTTAGCAACGCAAATAAACCTCAATCTCGTTGATAGAAGTCCGGTCGATTTCTGTTCTGAATTGACCTGCAAGGGGGTCTCCGTGGCTCAGTAGGTAGATCGTCCGACGCTCAATCCGAGCAGCCTTCCACCAATAAGTCGCTGGTTCGAATCCCACTCAGTTTAAAAAAAAGACTGGGTTTTCACTGGAACCTATGTGGGATGGTTGTCAGTTACCACCGGAAAGTCGTGTGTTTCCTCCAGGCATAGAGCCCGGTTTCCTCCCACAATAAAACTGGCAACGCTACCATATAAGTGAAATAATCTTGAACGCGGCGTAAAACACCAATCAATCAATCAATCAATTAACCTGCCAATGCATATATTAGCGATGGAAGCGACATTCAAAGTAAAGGGGGGGGGGGGGGGGGGGGGGGAATTCCGAGCAATTCCAGTTGACAATGTCCATTTCACCTTAAAATCGCCTACGTTGACCAGAAGGTTCACATCTAGGGTACCGGGCGGCGTAAAACATCAATCAATCAATCATTCAAGGATACCGGTAGCTGGAGATATCCAACCAGGTGGCCAAAGTTTGTACGTGTAGCTGCTGGTCACAGAGGCAGCTGGTGTAGGCCTATAAATCTTTGAGAAAACAGTTAAAGATTGAACATGGAAAAGGGTTCTATACCTAATCTTTTAGGCAATCATATTACTCATTATGCATCAAACCCCGAGTAAGGATGAGTACACAATTTTTTCATTCCCCAAAATTCCTAAAATTGTTTTAAATGAAACTTATTTCTCAATACAGGTGCCTTCTTAGCAACAGCTAGAAGCTACGTACAGCACCCAAATATTGCTAGCATTGGGGTCACAACCATTGCGATTTTCGCGTGTTTCCTTGTTTTCTTTAGCTTCGCACGGATCACAGATTGTATGGACATTTCAACGTGCTGGGGTTTATAAAGCCGAGCTGTCTAAGTTCTCTCATGTAAAGGGGGTTAACAAGTCTTCAAGTATGTCAATACATTAAAATATTGATGTTATCTCCCCTTGTTACTCATTTTTTTTTTAGATTAGAGAGAAACAAGGACAAAACAAATAGGCCTACGGTACGTATTTTTATCGTTTTTTTTTTTTCTTTTGCTGGCGTATTAATTCACTGTTAAATATAGACTCGAACGTAAGAGTTAATTCATTTTGTTTGTGTTTTCCTAAACACCACGTACGCTAACTTTTTCCTGATATTTCGTCAATTCAATTCAGCCAATGAACATCACGGAAAGACAACCATTAGAAAGGGGTGCCGCCAAATGCAACAACACATGGAAATGACAGATCTATCAGTCTATTATGGAAAGCCGATTCTGACTGTTGACAATGCAATCCTGGCGAGTTGATGGATTGCCCTCAATAACACTGAATTGTAATGAATGCAACAAGGAGTTCGCCAATTATCATGAGTGAGTATTGATGTTTTTCTTTTCAAATCCGAGTTTAGCTTCATGTGACAATAACACTGCGTTGTTGTTGTAACTACCTATCACAGGTGCACTCCGTCTCCAATCGAATCGATTGCATTTTCCATTCGCGGAAATGTCATTGACTACCGGTAACCACACTTCCCTAAACTTCGTTGATCCAAATGGCTTGATGGGGGCTTTTAGCAGCTACTCGTAAGGTGTTAAAACGGGAATTTTAGATTGCAACACTCCCAACAGGGGACAAAAACAATACTCTAAATTCTAATGTAATGATCTAGGAGTAGGAGCTCCAAAATTGTAGAATACTAAATAGTCCGAAATATCTGCGATGATGATGTAAGACATTTTCTGACAGATAGACCATCATCATCGTCAGAACGCATTTGATCAATTTTCTGGGAATTTCTTGCCACCCTTCGAGGTGGCAAGACCACCTCTCGTTTCTCATCAAAATATTAAGATTCTCTTCATAACTTTTAAAAAATAAAATTGCTAACCCGTACTTTAATGATTTCCCTTTCTCCTCGCACCAATCTGAAGTCTGTATGTCTACACCAGCCATAGATCTGCCCGGTTAAATTTCAAACTGTACCAAACCTTTAGTTTACAAAAGTCGCCATCTGCATACTCTCATTGATACGTCACTATATCCGCGAAAGGTCAAGCTGTCACATGACTACCCACTAGCAGACGATATAGTTCATTGGTCGTGTTGTATTTTTGTTGAAGTCATGTGAACCAACACGACCAATGAACTATATCGTCTGCGAGTGGGTAGTCATATGACAGCTTGACCTTTCGCGCATATAGTGACGTATCAATGAGAGTATGGAAATGACGACTTTTGTAAATTAAAGGTTTGGTACTATGTTAGATTTAACCGGGCAGATCTATGGCTGCTGTCGACATACAGACTTCAGATTGGTGAGAGGAGAAAGGGAAATCATTAAATTACGGGTTAGCAATTTTATTTTTTAAAAGTTATGAAGAGAATCTTGATATTTTTGATGAGAAACGAGAGGTGGTCTTGCCACCTCGAAGGGTGGCAAGAAATTCCCAGTAAATTGATCAAATGCGTTCTGACGATGATGATGGCCTATCAGGGACTGATCCAGGGAAAATTTGGGCATACCATTTCGGTTCAAAATGTTCCAACAATAAGACAAAAACAACATCTCTGGCCCAAAATTCAACATTAAATGCTATTTTGACATTAAAATCTGTTGATTTTAAGAATTTGGGCGGATTTTTTGCTTGTGAGTTTGGGCGCCCATACCTGTATACAGGTATCAAAATGTCTCTGGATCAGTCTATGCCTATCTGTCAGAAAATGTCTTACGTCATCATCGCAGATATTTCGGACTAAATACTGAATAGTCACCTGTTCAAAAGGTAACTGTGACTAACTCCGGGAATGGTAAAGAATACATGGTGAGCCAATGTGGGCGGAGCAACCGTGGGTAAGTTTTTAATTGGCTTGCATTCATTGGTTCTTGACTAAACGGTCTATAATGACAGTAACAAAAGTAGTATACGGGGACGTTTGGAAGCGTGAACTGTTACTTTCATCCTATCTTCTTGCTGTATACAACAGCGCCACCTAACGTCTTACGCTAGACAACTCCCTTCACTGCAACACACCCAAGTTAATAGATTATTTTTTTTCTATTTAATTCCGCACTCAACGGGTCTCGAACCCCTACCTTTCCAATCTGAAGCTGCACAGAACCACATGCGCACTCAATTAGACCGTAGCATCTTTCCACTAGACTAACTTCCAACACAGCGTTAGAGGTATTAAATTTCTATGTGTTACCTGAACTGTGATACACGCATGCGCACTTCATATTTATATACCCTTTGACCTGCGATGACGTATTTGGACGAATCCAAGAGGATCCTTCAGTTTTGTAAATAAACATGGCTAAACCTAACCCTTTTCCGTCAATAAACCCCGTCCCTAACCCTAAGTCCGTCTTTAGCGTTGTCAATAAAAGATTCCAAAACCTAACCTTATTCTGTCAATAAACCCCGTCCCTAATCCTAGGTTTGTCTTTGACGTTTTGTCAATAAAAAAAGCTGTTGACAATTGGGGCACACCGTAGTGACCCTCCGTCTCTGAAGAGCTGGCATAGTGCCAAAGGCCAACAGTCATCGACCACAGCCACGCCTTACGCACAGTGGGGCCACTTTATCAATGAGTTGACTGACCGCAACTTTTACGTTACCTACTATACTTTACCCAAGCCCTAACTCCTACATGTACATTGGTCATTTTTTCTTTCGAAAAAATCCCTTAAAATGAATGACCAACATTTTTTGTCTTGATATCCATTCTCCTTTTGTCGAATTATAGGCCAGAGTTCTTGCATTACATCCACATCTAGAGCTGGTTGGAAGACTTTCCATCACGACCATGTTTTGAATTCCCAGCCATTCAAGAATCTTCCTATTTTAAACATGCCTAGGCTACCCTCCTTAGCGCTCATCCCTCACATTTAGTTCAAATTTACCGAACTTATGGTGATATTACATATACCAACGTTCGGTATACGAAATTGAAATGCAAGGTGGAAATGATGCTTAAATTACAAGCCATGAAAATATTATTGTAACTCCTCGGTATGGATGATTCCTACCTCAGACTTCTTTAAAACTCATAAAAGATTATTCTTGTCCGCTTTTATTACATGTACAACTGTAGCTATTCCACAGGGTGTACATCTGGTCTCAAACAATAACAAACTGCCATTTCTTGGAGACTTTGCTGCCATTTTGTGTGACGTTCAAACTGGTTTAGTTAGTTGTGGTATAAGACCAGATATACACCCTTTGGAATAGCTACACTTATTAAAAGAGGACAAGAATAACCTGTTGTGAGTTCTAAAGAAGTCTATGGTAGGAATTGTCCATACAGAGCAGTTACAATAATATTTTCATTCCAGGCTTGTAATTTCCGACAAAAGTTTGTCGGACTTTACCGACCAGCATTTCAAAATTCGTAGACTGAACGTTGGTATAAGTACGCTACATACCGGGCTATCCCAGCAGGGGACAAAATTTTAATTACAGACTGACAAAAACATATCTTGGCAAGGGTCATTTTTATGCATTCTGACTTATGTCATACTGTCAACATTTCTTTCCATGCCAAAAAGTGGAAAGAGAAAAACTGTAAAATGACCCCATCACAGTGGCTCGAGGCATAGGTATAGGATGGGGGTTGGGTATGGTTTGTGGATTGTATAGAAAATCCATACTGTTATGAGATAAAATAATAAAAATGAAACAACGAAAGGACCAAGTAGATTTTGTACAATTTTTTTTTTATTTCTATCAAAAAGAAACAAACTGAGTAACATTTTTACAGGCCTAAATATTATATTCAAACAGTGCACGAAAAACATATGTCAAAATGACCTACTTTTACAAACTAAGATCGGACAGTTCTGAGATAGAAAACTGTACTCCGAGAACTCACAAAATATGGTATGGCTGTATAGATCCAATCACGAAATATAAATCCACTAAATGAAATCCTGCAATCGCAATGGTTAATCCACAGAATAGAAATTTGTAACACGCTGGTGAATCCGTAGAAAATAATCTTTTTACTAATAAGCACACCATTACATCCACAGAATAAAATCTTGATAGAACTTACAAATCAAATAAATGACTGTGTCACTGGGGTCTGTCAAGTTCGAGCAAGACGAACATTTCCATTCCATATCACATAACATATTGTAGCATACTAAATAATATCACTGCACAGCAGTTGTAAAATGACTGACCAAAATAGAAACAAAGGCCGGAGAAGGATCTCTAGACTTTTGCATGAATCACAAAAGATTTGCAATAACAGTCAATACATGTAATACAGTATACCCACTGCCCTTTACACCATTGCTTCTCGTCTGTGCTTTAATCTACCCTCAATATTTGACTGCAGGTGGCGCCACCTAAAAGTGTAATTCGTCTCCGAAGCATTTTTAAATGCATCCTTCAATTTTCTCCAAGTTTTGTATATGTCCACATGTACAATGTAGCTTCTACACCATGAGATCTCACTTAGAATTGTTTTTGGTTAATGTTGCGACTATAGTGGTGCCTCCTATAAGAGTAATTGGTAAAAAACAACAATAGGGAGTGGGTGTATTGTTAGAATTCCACAAATTTAATTAAAATTGTATATCTGTGGAGCCTTTATCGTTCGAATGTGATGCTCATTTCTGACGTGTAAAACAAAAACGTTACCTACATGTATCACCCGATAAAGCAAAATTTCTATGGAAACTCCGAATCCCTGTACATTTTACGTTTTTGAAGCATAACTTACAATCCAGATCAATATAGCACAACAAGTATGTGAAATGTTCCAAGGAAAGGTGGGTAGAATTTATGGAAATTGTTTGAATGTTCTGGTTCAGGTGTATTTTTGGAGCCTTATGAATCATTGCTGTATTCACTGGGAATCACATTCCAAGCCTTCTTCTTCATCAAATATTTTGAAAGGCAAGCGCTTTAACGGAGGAAAATATATTGCCATTAGAAAAGAATAATTCTAAAAATAATATTTTGACACATGGTGCTAATGCATGTTTTAAATATATATTAGATTTTAAAGTTTAAGTGCAATACATGTCAATCTATTTATCATTTACCAGTTGTTAAGATCGTCGGCCCAGGCTGTTACCACATCATTCTGTGGCGCTGTGATTTATACAAGTGTATGTGTGTGCTTGGGAGGGGGGGGGGGGGGAGAACTCATAAGAGATGCGGTTCTCTTTTGACACTCTACATTCCTTAACATAAGTCTGAGCAAAGAAAAAAAATGATAGAATGACGAAGAAAGGCTTTTTAGTGAAGTACATTGGGGTAGGTGGACTGGGAGGGTAAAAAAAACATTGGTGTTGCGAATCACTCCCCATCCCGTGCATTGGTCAATAAAATACAACAATAACAAGTTTACACAATGCACTCTTTGGACATCTTTTTATTGGATGAAATTCGAAATATTGTGTTGACAATAATGGATAATTGATCAGCATCTGCATGTCTGCATATGAATAGAACAAAAATACATGTTACCTTGTAGATTTAAGCAGATTTGGTTTGATAGTCAAGTAGGGTTCGTGTCCGGGTTTTAAGATTTTGTTGATATTTTTCTAAAAGTAACTCTAGATAAACCAGCGAGGGGGAAAAACTATAAACTAAGGAGGAAAAGACATGGAATCTTTTCAGGGTTTTGTATTTAAACTCAAGGGATTATGCAGAAGGATAAACCTGTTTACAGTTTAAGGTTGTCACTTAGGCTGTGTTCTTTTGGTTCTTGAAAGGGGATTACAGCATGTCACTTGACTGTGGGGCATAATCTAGGGCAAAAGTTTTGGCACCCACACTAAAAGCCTGACAAAACCATCCGAGGGCCTACTTTAAACCACCATTTCTAGCTAATATGTCCCTAATATTTATGTTTTAAATACTTTGTAGAGCGGTTTTCACTTGTATTCAACATTCAAAGCAAGAAACAGATTTTTTTCTCATACCCTGGTTTGGGTGCCCAAACTGCATAAGCCCAAATATATGGAATTCAAAATCAGCCTAGATTACATGTAGGTCCTGGTCAGTAAAAGTTATTAAAATTACAATTCACTATTTCACATATTTCAGTCAACTACTGACTGGGTGGATTCAAAATAAAACTATATGTTTACGGAAATTATATGAAAACAAGTCAGCATTTTGACCACTCATGCCAGTTTAATTTATTTGTCGATCATTATCTTCATGCATACTTATTGTTAATTTGTCCCTAGCCCAGTACCAGTTCCACATGAACTGTGTTTAAAGTACCTTTGTTATTAATTTAACATGTTTTAAGGTGTGGCCTAGCTATTGTTATCACCACTCCATTAGAGTTGGTCATCTGTAGTGATTCTACTGTGAAAAACCTTTGACCCAGTGAACCATGGAGGGGATGGCAGGATATCTGATCAAAGTTTTTCTCTCCATAATTTGGCTTGCTGTGTGTATCGGCTGTCATGTTCCAGTCAATGAACTCTTAAAAAACTGTCCTAAAATTGAACTCGGCTTAAGATTCAAATTTCTTCCACTTGACTGATTTTGAAAAGTTTTGGAACTATTTCTCTTAGCTGTACTAGATTTGTGTATGGAATGTGCGTATTTTAAATAGTTAATCCACTTGCCATTGATGCTACACATATCCTGTTTCTGAAGTTGTGAACCCATTTTCTAGTACTGCCTTGAGATACAGTGTACGCAGTTAATATTGTTAAGATATTCCCTAGGTTATTTACTGTACAAACTTACCAGCAGGAAAGAGCACCTGCATCTATTGTCACCAACTGGAATTCTATTTGTACCTCTGTGCAAATTGACACATGTTTTCATGAATTCAGCCATTGATTGTTCAATTGAATGTGTTAAAACAGTCTGTTATTGACACTTCCTGATGATATAGGAAAAGTGCTAGTTGTTGTTGTTGACCTTTTGACATTAGAGGTCTATGGAGTTTTAACTGTATGGATTGTTGAATGAACGATTCCAGTCATTGTGGGTATCAGATCTAACAACTCTCAGTTCCAGGATAAAGTTCTACATATTGCCCAAATTTTAAATTTTTCGCGTATTTGGGATTTTTCTTGGATGTTTTAAACAATTCACAAGTGATGTCTGCAACAGGTAAGATTTTTAATACAGTTTTAATACCTTGTTATAACATAAAATAAAAAAGTCATACAACATTGACAGGACTCAAAAGAAAAAGCCATCCCTTTACATAACTTACGTTGTCAGAGTCTATTCAGATTATATTCAATTATAAGCACTGAAACACACGGGCACAGGGAAAATCTTAGACTAAAATACCCATTGAGACAAGTTTCTAGTTGTGTCATTTAGACCATTACACCCAATCATACTTTGTTGCAATAGATCAAACCCCATGATTTGTAATTAGGTTGAAGACTGACAGAAGTCGGTTAAAATTTCTGAAATACTTTGTAATATGTTGACAAAGTTGTTCAGATCTTCAGCTATGGCAAGAAGTCTTGTAAACTGAAATTAAACAAAATATGATAATGGGAAAAGAAAGTAAAAATATGTAATTTGGTTGGAAGGTAGACAATGTATTATGATATTTATCAAACTCCGCATACATGTAGGTCTACATGTACACTGTAGTTGAATATCCGTGTTTTACCAGATATATTTTTGATCACTAAAACACATGGGCACAGGGAAAATCTTCTTGTCTAAAATATTCCCATGGAGACAAGTTTCTAATTGTATTAAAAAGAGCTACATGTACATGTATATCATTTAGACCTTTATACCCCATAAATTTTACCACATATACATGTAGATCGATTGTTAATAATTATACTTTTACAAATGAACTATATACGTAAAATGGACATGCCTCATTGGCTGGTTTGGATCTGAAGTTCTAAAAGTGCCACCATTGCTACAAGATGGGCGCCAGCATGCTGTATACAATCTTGGATTAAAATCGTCTTGTATTAATGGCGGCACTTGCTGAAAACGCTATGGTCACGTGGCCTCCATTCCATGTATATAGTTCATTGGTTAATTGGTTTGTCCTATCTGATTAGTTCTCTGGATAATTACATTGGGTGTGCATTGTAAATCTCTTCCTACTAAAATTATAAATGTCACTCTTTAAGTCACTGTAATATTAAGGGCCAGCCTTATACATGTATGTAAACGAACTAAAAATTGTTTGCAACAAGGTATAGATCAGATACATGTATTGCATGTGAAATATTTCAATTATGTAGAATGTAAGAAAAGCTGTTACATATTGAGTCATTGACACTTTTCACAGCTCTGAAGTTTATTTCACCTGTGATCATGACAGTGCTCTCATGTGGGGGACAGTGTCTCTTTACAGAGGCATCTGCTGACTTCCTACTTTTCCTGGAATTCTGAGTATCAATCAAACCAAACATGAAAAGCTTACTTTCTAGGATTTTGAAGTCTGTCGATGGACTGCTTGTGTATACATGTATATAGCACACTGGCATATAGGAACATTAACAAGAATTAGTTTTTTTTTTTACTAGAAAAGCTACATGTACTGTAATTAGTTCAGTTTCTAATTGTGTTTAATAGTCAGTCTACAATCATTAATATGTATGTCAAAAATGGTTAAAATATCAGTTGTATTTTAAAACATTTGGAAAATCGAAATATTTTGCTATTTTTAATCTCTTACATCAATAGTAAAATTAGTATTTACCAAAAATCTTGCAATTTGCACTTATTCCTTTTGATAAGACACATTCTTTTAAATATTTAATTTTTTTTAGAAAAACCCTAAAACTCATACAAATGTAAAAATATAATGTATTTCAGAAGTTGAGGTGAATTTTAATTTATTGTGGGACGCGTGCTTGTTTCTGAAGATAATGACAAGTTATTAGTAAACAATTATAGGCTTGCTCTAGATAACAGTAATACATGTAGCATACACTGTATATGTAATTGAATATTCTATTTGTTAACTGGTGAGGTCCTTCACCTGCTGCACCTGTCAGTTCTGTATAGTATAGTTTGTGAATGACATGTTGAGGACTGTTTGAAACCTACATACTGTCATTGTCAGCACAGTATATTTGTGAAATATTTGTTATTCAAAACTCCATGATCACACTTCATGTTTACAACCAAAGGCCATAGGATTTCACGGTAACAATCGGTTCCGGATAGCCTGTTTTATATTCTAAAACCATGTAAACAAAATGTGATACCCATCATGAAAGCCAATATGATATGGTGTATGACAAAACTAGCCGAAGGACCGGTTCAATATACTGAAACATTCAATGTAACAAACACTGAAATTATCTGGCCTGAGCCAACTGTCATAGTTATTTGGGAGGCAATTTTATGTACATGTACGACATTATTAATGTAGACATGAATTTATAATAACTCTCGTTGTGACTTGCCCCTATAAATTTACTACAAATATATATATTTTTATGTACATGTACATCATTATTAATCTACATGTAGACATGAATTTATTAACTCTCGTTGTGACTTGCCCCTAATTTCCTACAAATATTTTTTTTCTATAATACCTTTAAATGCTGAATGCTGTAGACATTACACTGTACATGTTAAGACAATTAAATGCCCTGGTTCAAATTCCACTGAGTCCAAAGAAAAAGAGTTGCCAGGTACCCGTCGAAGGTCAGTGATTTTCTTCCCCACTAAACCTGGCAACGCTACCATAATAATGTAAATAGAGGTATATCATTTAGACTTTTATACCCAATCATACATGTAGGTTGTAACTGTTGTAAAAAACTAAAACACATGATATTTTATTATGTTGATGACAGACAGAAGCTTGGCCTTAGTCAGATAGTATTCTTATCCCAGAGTTGGACAACTATCGCCAGCACTGGGGTGTCGATGGTCCAGTGGGTAAGAGTGATCATCCCTCAGTCCCACACAGACCTTCCACCGATGCGGTGCGGATTCGAATCACACTCGGACCAAATAAAAATGGATTTTTCACTTTGTCGCTGTATGTGGAAGAGTTACCAGGTACTCGCCAAAGGTCGAGGGTTTCCTCCAGGCAATGAGCCCGGTTTCCTCCCCCACTAAACCTGGCAACGCTGCCATATAAGTGAAATAATCGTGAGTGCGGCGTAAAACATCAATCAATCAATCACCAGCACTTATTTCCCTCTGTGTCCTATCCATTAATCCCTCTTTTCAACAAAGTGTAACCAACCAAAATAATGAGAATATTTTTATACTCCCTTTCTAAAAACAGCACAAAATAATTATACTGATTTACTGACATATATACAGTATATCTTGTTGATCCACCAACTAGCTTAGCAAGATGCAAAAGCATAGATACTCCGAATAAAGTAAGACGACGCATTTTGACGTTCTCAATATTTTGACAAAATTTTATTTGTCATCTTCAGGAGAAATGGTTAGAATACAGTAGATACAGTTTATATACACAATTTCCAGAGAAGACAGAGATTAGACCAGGGGTACATTGTGTAATGATTAATGTATAAAGAAAACATAACTGTGTTACTATCAGTGACTAAAGCATGGATTAAAAGTATATACAGTATATATTTATAGGGATGATTCCAGTGTCTCAGTAGGGATATACTTGTACTGTAATAACTTGGTTTTTTTTATTACAATATTGTAAATCAGTAATATGTGTACATACATGTACATGTAGATGTACAATAAAACCTATATGGGTATACAGCTCTAGCTTATAGGTTAAATGATATCAGATGAATTCTTAGAGGGTTGTCTCATAAACTTCTTCTAGTTAAATATTTAAAGGTTGTCATTATATATTACAGTGTGATAATGATATTGTCCCAAATAACTGCATACAGAACACACTGTATACGCCTGACATTCCTTTAGTTGATAGCTGGAGGCATCAGGTATCTCCACTCACACTATTATGGTCTATCTAAACTCAGGTGTGTCTCACATTAAATACTACCTGGATTTTTTACCTTTCTAATTGAGCCAGGTAAGTGCTTATACACAGGTATATCTTCTGTTTATATACATTATATGGCCTGTTTCTGAAATTCAGGTTGATCTGATTATTTAAATATGTTACATGTATATAGAATTATTTCATCTTGAATGTGTTAATGAGTGTTTTGGACTTAAGATTCTTTCATTGAAGCTTATCAACTATCATGACTATTATGTACAACGACAACATTAACCAAAAGTGAAAAAGATGACTTCTGTATTTTTTACTTTGTACAGAATTCCTTTAATCAAAAGTGTACATTGTACATTGCCAGGTTCTCTCCCCACAGGTTTTCTCCCCTATTATATGTAAATGTAGCAACGCCACCATATAAGTGAATTAATACAAGTGCCACAAAAACATCAATCAATCTTATCTAAAAGTTTGTATACATGTATATGTCGTTTAATAGTTCAATGAGTTCAACTCATATTATTGTTGAAAGCAGCCTTCATGTAATGTATTATCAGCCTGGTTAATCATTATAGATAAGTGTTGACATGTTATCATTATGTCATTGTTGTTTAGATTTCTATGATTACCTGTGAGTCAGAAAACTTTTTCAGCTTAGGTGTGTGTCCTTTACTTAGAAGATCTTACATATCCTTTAAAGTGGTATGAGCTGCCAAAAGGTTGATATCTTGACATTAAAACCGAATGTTGAAATTATTGGCTATTTTTCTCAAGATGTATAATTCAGAAGCTTTTTAGTGCTTCTAGTCTCGAAAATGTACGATAAAGTATTCTTTTGAACTAACTTTGGCTCAGAATGAATGAATGGTCGTCCTGGTTATTTAAATTCTGTTTACTTTTTTAACACGTTTCCGGTTCGTACATGCTGCATACTGCATGGATTTTCCTCATTCCAAGTTTTTCGATGGCCTTCAAATCCTCTTACTGTCGTGATGATCAGAAATTATAAAAAAAGTGTGAATTTTGGCAGCTCATGATCTTTAACAGGGTTTGACTTTATCTCTCAAAATATGGTGTCGAATGGACCCCTATCAGATAAAAATAGGGTCAGTCCCATTACATTGAATTTAGGTTGGACCCAATTACATGTAGTTCTGCATTGTGATCTATTTTTTACTTTTTTTCTGTTTGACTGATGTAACAGTGATGTTATAGTCAAGATTATTTCACTAACATGGCGGAATTATCAGGTTGGGAAAGGAAATTCAGCTCTTTGCGCGTAGGAAAGCCCTCAAATTTCGGCGAGTACCTGTTGACTCGTCTACTTACAGTGATCGAGAAATTTGTGCAATTTTATTAGGTCTGAGTGGGCTTTGACATTGAAGGATTGTCAATCTTCTGACTGAGCCACTGAGGCACCTACTTATGGTTTGCATCCCATGACACCCATCACACTGTAGTTTTTTGTGTCCAAGGGCAATAATGAAAAAAAAAGATGCAGATTAATGGTCAGCAAATCTCTGATTTTGTTTTGAAGTGGTGTCATATTTTTATTTTTACCTTCAAAATCTCAAAGTATTTTTCACCTGGTAAAATTACAAAGAAAATGACATTTTAATATAAAACTAAACTTTAATACTCCCAAATATTGTACTAGATATCACCATGAGCCTGAAATGATGTTGAAACCGAAACAATATTTGAAACAGAAAATTGCTAGTATCATTTTTTACATGTACTTCCAGACAACTGTCAGGACTTCTCCTTAATCCAGGTTGTTGCTGACATTAGCTGTGTTTAATTACTACAATGTATCACTCTTTTATTCAGAGACTCTGACAAAGGGACACACACAAAACAAACCACAATAAAAGTATGTCAGTGATGTTGACAGTTTACCTGTAATATTTGTTTATATAGGTTACCTATTGAAGTGGCAATCAAACCTGCCTACACATGTATCATACCTGGAATTTATATTCAAAGGGACAGTACTGTGTCATTCATATACCGATAATCTACCAGTTTACACTTGTAATGTTATACATGTGTGATAGATCTGTGATTATTTCCCCTGGATAGACTGAACAGTGCTGAAACTACAAAGAATGTAATCTCTTCACAGCTTGTCTTGTTAAGGGACTAATTTTTTTGTTGAAGACCGTACAATACATTGGCACAAGCCTTTATTGAATAGATGTTCTGGTTTAACTTACTTTAGCGGCTTAGCCTTAAATTAATTCCCCGCATGACCAGGCATTATGGCTAATCAAAATTTATGCAATGTTACTGGACACTACTGTTTATTTTTTAGCCCTTTAACACATGGGCACAGAAAAAATCTTCTTGTCTAAAATAACCACGCAGGCAAGTTTCTAATTGTGTCAAAAGGGGGCATATCTTTTAGACCTTTATACCCAATCATACGTTGTTATAATAAACCACAACCCATGATATTTCATTAGGAGTTAGTCAATATTATTTAGTTACTAATGTTCCACATATGTGTATGATTGTTTCCCTTCGATACTCAACATACAAACATGTAATTATTTAGTTACTAATGTTCCACATATGTGTATGATTGTTTCCCTTCGATACTCAACATACACCCATGTGCCACAATTTATTCTCTTCATGGCTCATCTCTTGTACTTTTGAGATAAAAACATTATTGGACACCTGTACTTGAGAGTTAAAAATAAATCTTTTAGAAAACATAATCAGTAATCCATTAATTTCACGGATCAATTTTGTAAAAATATTAGTACACCCAATAGCCTGTACGAACCCAAGAAGTTTGCTGACAATGGACAAAATTCGAATAGCCAGAATGCAGGGGCCTATTAAGCGGCGTAGATGTATTTTTTGCGTAACATTCATACCAACGTATCTCTACAGTATGGTTTGCTATTGCAGTTACGTAAAAACTCACGCTACGCCGCTTTGTGAAACAGGCTCCAGGACCCTGTTTCACAAAGCGACATAGCGCAAGTTTTCACTGGAGTTTGAGTTCACCTGGAGTTAATTTTTTCAAGTTTTGCTACTTACATGTATAAGATTACCTTATCATACATTGCCAAGATTGGTATCAGTGGAAGTGTCTTTTTTTGTACTTTCAGATAAAAATAACCAACAATTAGCCATTTTTGTTTGAATAAAATTTTCCTTGTTCAGCTGTATTCAGAAGAGTTGTGGCCAGGTACTCCGTGAAGGTCTGGGTTTCTATCTGGCAAAGAGCCTGCTTCCCCCCCCCCCCCCCCCCCCTCCTCCCCACTGAACCTGGCAACAACACCATATAATCAAGTGAAATAATCTTGAGTGCTGCATCAAACAATCAATCCTTATATTTAGCAGCTCATATACAGGGGCGTCGCCAGGGGGGGGGGGGGGGATGGGGTCGCTAGGTGCAAACGACCCCCCTTGCGCGTGGAAAAAAAAAGAACCGAACTAAACCAAAAACCCTGGAAAAAGGCTAAACAATAAAAGGGCGAAAAAAGAAACAAAAAGTCCGTCTCCAAAATCGTCAGCACGGACCGTTTCTGCGTTACCTTTACCTGTTTGTAGCCCTACCGTTAGAACAATTAAGAAATGTGATGAAGATTTCCCAAACCTTGCTGTCCTCCTTCAGATCGCTTGTACCCAAGGCGTCACATCCGCGGAATGTGAGCGTTCCTTCTGGACGATGCATCGACTCCGGCATTATCTTCGCGCAACAATGGGATCAACACGCCTGTCCGCTTTGGCGCTCATGAACATACACTATGGTCATGAAGTGGATTATGAAAGAGTAGCCCTGTTTATGAGACTCCATCCTCGGCGAATACAGCAGGCGAATTTGCTCTTCGCTTGACCGATCACTCAAACTCGCATTTCCCTCTTTCTTATGTTACCAAGAGCACGTAAATATTAGCCTACGTTTAAGTAAATAAAAATGTTACACTAATACATGTATTTGACAATTGATGTGTTGGTTGAATTTTAAAAAAAAATCTCTCAAAACGCTTTTCATGCTATCTAACGTGTAATATACATACCCCTAAATCTGAAAACAGGTTGCTCAATGTTTCACGGGAAACAGCTTAGAACGCTTCTACGGCGATCTAGAACCCCGTAGCTTCTGGGGCCTAGGTGGCCCCTGTACCCTCGCCTAAAGATATGATAGTCGACCCCCCCTCCATGATTCCTAGCGACGCCCATGCATACAGCTTTGGCAAACAAGCTCTCTTAGAACTCACATAAAGAAGAGTGTCACCAATTAATTATGATCTCTATTCTGCATAGGGGATGGAACGATATACATGTACATGTATTGCACAACGTTAATCCCCTTGTTTTATTTATTCGTTTAGTAAAACTGGTCTTGTGTTTAGTAAAACTGTTCTTGTCTTTTGGGGTATCGCTCTTATTTTTCATTGTGGACTAATTGGTCTAAAATAAAAAGAAACAATATTAATGAACTATGATACTGTGAAATCAAACACAATCATGTAACTAAGAATGTGTGACTCAAACTAGATCAATCGCGATGTCAAGACTGCATAATGCTATGGTTGACTCTGAGGACATCTTTGTATTTTGACTGTAGTCCTGGAAGGGAGCCTGGAGCATGGTGCAATATGCAAAAGCAAATGAGCCAATCAGATTCCTAGATATTACTGTAAGATTTTATAAGCTCTTGTCCCCGTCAGGATATTAATTTTAGAACTGTTATTATTGAGATGTCATTTTACAAAAAAAAAATATATGGCTTCTTGATAAACAAAAGAAGTTTCCCACTCACGTAATATAAAACTTCTCAAGTGACAAATACAGCCCTCCGACTAGATTTCTCCCCACTACATATTGGATATTATATCCTGTGTACATGAAGTAGGTTGAAGGTACTTCAGTTTCAGGTCAAGATGAAGTGACCTATTGCAAACTTTACAGATTGTATACTGGTACTTAAAACTACTTATAACGGAAATAAAACCATGTTCAGGAATCTACATGTTTGTAGTGTTATACCTACATGTATATTGTTCATTTGTAAATCAGTTTGTTACAAGTATTTCCACCTCACTGGGAAGCCTTGTGCTATGTTAGACGGACATTGCATGCTGTAGGATCACCCTTCTTAATTATCTTCTTTGGATTCGTGTCTGTTTTGGCGTCTGAGTTGCAAGTTTTGAATACTGTAGCATTTCTTATGGTTTTGTAAGATTTAGTAATTTTTCTGTCAGTTTGAAATGAAGAGTTTTAAACAACTTTGGGGATTTTCTTTCACAGGTATGGTAGTTATTATCTTTATTTGCAAATGTTAGGGGCCCAATTACATAACTGATCGAGGCTAGAAGTTAACAAACCCAGTGTTTCGGTCACAGAGACTTTTAGTTTCTCAAAGTAGGCTACTTCAAACACTCAACTTCTATTGACTATCAGAATTTATGAAGAAAAAAAAACCCATCAGAATTTTGATAGCTAATGCAACTTCAACATAGAATTTAGAATAAATATACTAGAATGTTATTTGGTAATGATGTTTTTTGTTTCTTAATTCAGATGAGACTGTGATGGAGTGTCAGAATCCCTTGTGTTCTAATCAAGCCCTTGCAGTTAGGGTAAGTCTATTTAATGTCTCATCATTTTCAAATCTTTCAATGGCATTTAGAAGTTGAAAGGTTACAATAAGGTGAAGCATTACTTATGGATAACAACTTCTTGGTTTATTGTCACCCAATAAACCAAGAAGTTGTTATCCATAAGTAATTCTTCACCTTATTCTCATCATTTTAACTGTAACAGTTTCTTATTTTGTGTACCTTCCACATCTATCTCTTTAGTTCTGCTCTCCAGGTAAATCCATCAGTTATTCTTTTAGGGCCAAGTAGGACATTTTTGATAAATCTTTTGCTGTATTCAAGAAGAAACTTGAGATACATGTTTGCATTGCTCAAGAGCTTCTGAAGTATGGGTGGCCCCTGGACCATCATCACAGATAGCTCTGATTTTTATTTCTTATATATCCGATAACATGCTCAACGCTGTCAAGGAAAGCGACAGTCCACTCCCCGCTAGTTGTCGCCTATAGTACGAGAAATCCCCTTTTGGCTTGCCCCCGCTGTTTGCTACATGTATGTAGGTCACAGTGTGTAGAGATGTTTGTTGGTGCATAGAACTGTTTTAGTTTAGTTCTATGGTTGGTGTAGAAAACTAATTTCACCGTTTCAAAACCGATGTTTCTTTGATAACTCTTGATTAAATATCTATATAAACCCCTTGCAAAATTCAAAACTGCAGTTGTTTGACATTGCATAAGCGCTTACACAAGGATTCTAGGTCAATCAGGGGAGGTAAATCTTTCGGGTTTTAACGTGCAGCCACGGAAAAAAGTGGTGTCCACAAACTACTGTTTTGTGCTGGAAGACTAAAGCAACAATTGAGAAAAGAACAAATACAAAGTAAAATACAATACATTTGCTTTATATTACCAGAAGTGTCTAATGAATATCAAAAAATTATGGAAACAGACGGAAAGTCAATTCAGCATATTTCTTAACACGGTCCTTTTCCGCCATGTAAACATGAATATATTTTTTATAAAGGCCTTATTTCCTTAACACTTTTGATATATAATCCATCAATAGATTCTCTTTAAAGGTACATCTAAGATCTTCATTTTTATGGCTCCGCAAAGCGAAAACGGAGCCATTATGTTTTCGGGTCTTCCGTCCGTTCGTCCGTCCGTCTTTCTATCCTTGTCAGTACAATAACTCATGAATGATTCATCGGGTCAACTTCAAACTTGGGGTGTGCCTTGATATCGGGCAGAGGACAGTTGGGATTGATTTTCAGCAATGTGCACAATACAATATGGCCGCTATCCATCATTTTGGATTATGAGCATGATTTTCTTGTCCGGGCAATAACTTGTGGATGATTCATCCGATGAACTTCAAACTTGGGGTGTGCCTTGATATCGGGCAGAGGACGGTTGGGATTGATTTTCAGCAATGTGCGCAATCCAACATGGCCGCTATCCGTCAGATTCGATTATGAGCATGATTTTCTTGTCCGGGCAATAACTTGTGCATGATTGATCCGATCAACTTCAAACTTGGGGTGTGCCTTGACATTATTGAGAGGACAGTTGGGGTTGATTTTCAGCAATCTGCACAATCCAATATCAAACCTGGAGTGTGCCTTGACATTGAGAAAAGGGCGATTCAGATAAATTTTCAGCCATGTGCCCAATACATAAATTTTCAGCCATGTGCCCAATACAATATGGCTGCCATGAAGCATATTAGATTATGAGCAATATTTTATCGGGAGTAAACCTATGATAAGGCATTATGATAAGGCATTATTTGTTATAAGTTTTCAGCCATCTTGATTTTTAAAGATGGCAGCCATCTTTTAGAATAATTAATGCCAATAAAAAGATTAATACATCATCTTTATTGTCAATCAGTTCCCCTCCTTCGCGGAGCCATCTCCAGTGATTGCGTGCAATCACTTAATCTCTAGTTTAGTTCAGACTTCTAAACTTCCTGCACAATTCAATTTAATAGACAACCTTCAAAACCAGGATTTGGCCCCATAGCAACCGTTGCTATGGGAACCAAATGACCCAAAATGTCATATCATGGTATCCTAACAATATATAATACTCAAAGACACATCGTTAAAAATATATAGCAATTAAGTACATATTTTACGCATAGAAGCCGTCATTGAGTGTTTTGAATTTTGCTTCAATTATGTGTAACAGAACATTCTACGTACACCAGTTTCTACTATACTAAAAGCATTCTGATGAAATGTTGTGGTATTGTGGTAGCGAAAAAAAAAATTATTAGCATACACAGATTTTGTGTGTATGTTTCAGTGGGCATAAATATATTCATGTGTCACTGCTGTATTAAAGTGTTACTGCTGGCATTTACATAGGCGATCATCCTCCTCCCTTCACCAAAATACATGTGGCAATAGTGGAATATATTTAAATGAAATAATCGTTTGTTTGGTGCTCAACTCAATCAGAAGAAAACCAAAGTTCAAGCATATGCTGAAGGATATTATTGTTGGCAGTGATCTTGTTTACAGAAGGAACGTTTATCAAAATAAACAGAAATTTCACTGTTTTGAATTTCTAAAGAATATGTTCACATGTCATATTGAAAAGATTTTGAAATATCCGGTTTCACGGCCCCACAATTATATTTAGATTACACTTTGTCAAGTGTACGTAGGCCAACCTACCAAATAAATAATACTGACAATGAAGCAGTGTCGAGAATGATCTATATTCTAGTAGACCTTTTAAAATCGTCAATCCTGTTGTCCAATGATTTAGTATTTTTCAACCTAATAGCTGTAGATTTAAGTAGGCTTTCTATAAGAACTTAAGTAAAGTTGTCACACAATTAACAAGGACATCTTACAATGGTAAGCCAAACCCCAATGAAAAACGATCTCCTCTCTTTACAAATAAAGGACTTAAATTTGAAGATAATATGTCTGATGTTAAGAATGGGTGTAGAGAAAAGGAAAATTTGTGTAGTTAAGTAAGCTGGAAGCCATTCTTGGCAGGTGTGGTGGGTCGTGTCAGTTTTATATATGATAGGTTTAAAAAGACTACCTTTAACACCTCTCTTATCAGTAACTACTGAAACCCTCAGGAAACTTTCTTGACCCAAAAGGCTTGTCGAAGTCTCAGAAACTGGATCACGTTACGACTGTGCAAACCGATTTGGCCCCACCACTTTCCGATGAGTTATGCAAACCAGCGTCTTACACACAGAGTCTTTTTGTGGCAGAAGAGCAGGGTAAATTCTTCTGAGCACCACAAACAATTCTTACCATTGTTAGTGTCACAATGTTGTACAACCATGAGAAAGTCACTGTTTAAATCAAAACGTTTGTTGTGTAGTTTATCTGACCAAATCTTTCATACCCTGTGGAAGCCAGAATATTGACCCTCTAGTTAAGAGGCTTAAGAATGTGAAAGGCTTGTGGGCAAAACTCCTAATACCAAGTGTATGTGTACTTGATTTTACTCTATGGAACACAAGTTTGTCTTCGCGCAATGTAATATATTTTCCAGCAATGGGATTCAATGGAATGCAACTTTTATATCGAGCTTTGGAGTACAATACTACAGTTTTATTTTCAAACTTTAATGGAAATACAGTGCCAGTTTTGTTTTTCAACTATAGAAGTAAACCAGTGCCACACAGATAGTTTGGAAAGTTATGTTTACAATCTTTGGGGGAAATGGAGCTCAACAGTGTTAATTCTTGAAAGAAATCTATTGGGACAATTTCATTTTGGAGTTTTAAAGAAACCAAGCTTCTAACATCATTTTTCTGAAATTCACATGAAGTTGTACATCGTTCATAAAGGGTTGTCCAGTGTCTGAGATGGACTACAAATCTGTTAACATATACCTTTCACTTAAAGATGATTTTCCTCAGTCATATTGGCAATGTATTAAGATCACATATACCACAAAATTACTACGAAAGCATTTTCATACAGAATTAATACCCAAAGCATATTTCTAATTTTTTGGACCAAAATATTAAGTTTTAGATAAGTGAGATTTTCGGTTTTTCCAATCGAGGATTCATGGTAACTAGAATATACATGTAGTTCCTGTACTCCTTTGTTGTGCCATCTATTTGAGTGGCATGAAGATATTTAGTTTTTAAAGAGAGGCAGGGTACTCTAAAAGAGAGGTATACATGTTGTACAAAGTGCAGGGCCAGACCCTAACACATTAGGGACATATTTGAGCTTACTTGTCCAAACATACTGACAGAGAGGTATGTGGTCCCACCTGATATATTGAGATATTTTATCATAGAGTTCCTGTTGACAGATACTTGTCTTTAACCTCATATGTTTAACTAGTTGTTAAGGGCCCTTTGTAAACAGACAAAAATATGAAGGTATTGAATGAGGAGATATGGAACCCCCAGTATCATAAAATATAGATGGATTAAACATATTCCAAGTACTCAAGTTCATTACAAAATTTATAAATCCTGAATAAAGTGCCAACATCATTTGCTAGTCAGTATTTTTCAGACTAAAGATATCATGACAAAAAGTGTTTTCTAATTCAAACATAAAAGGAAACATGTACATAAAAGAAAAAAATTGATTGCACTGTATATGCAAAAAATCCCCCCCAAAATAATCAGTTGTATTTTTTTTTTTTTGAATTGATGATTTAATTTGACTAATCATCGTTTCATGGACATTGTTTTATAAAGAAACAAATATTTTTCTTTAAACTCTCATTTGTGGACAAAGATTATTTTTCATTTCAAAGTTCACCCAAGTCAATTTATGCAAAGATATTAGAGGCCGGAGCCACCAGAATGACTGAAGACTTTGTCTATTTGGATATCAGAAACAAGGTCTTTGAAAGTAAAACTATTAAACATTTCACATGCCCAGGATAAAAACTTTAATGGTTTTGTTCTTACATGTCAGGCTGATCTAAGGGAATATTACCTATGAATTTGACTGTTGTGGTTCTCCTTTAAAGCCTTGTGTCTCTCCCAATAATTAAACCCTAGCCTGTACAGGGTTTTATGGGCCTTGTACAGTTTTGTCTTGCTTCTCCCATGAGATCAAAGCTGGGTAAAAATTGGCAATTGGTACTTGAACCCTACAGTGTGTGTCAGTGTGTTATATTGACACAGTAAGGCTGTCAGTCTCCCTTATGTAGATGGAGATTTAATGAGGGGAATATTGGTGATATATTACCAGAAAATGACCAGTACAAATCACCTGACCAGTTGGCTGAGGTGAAAACTGTACATCAGGAAGTCAACACAATATAGAACCATACACCAATGTAAGTGGGCCATACACAACAGGAACATATACTCTGATCTGCAAGTCTTTAAGAACCAATGCTCAAGAACAGTAGAACTTGGATTTACATGCACCGTTAAGGAACAAGCCTATTTGAACTGATACACCGGTGTTCAAGAAATAGTGTTTTATTGTTGAAGAACAGTAGAACTTGGGAAACAGAAAGCATCTCTTGGATTTACAGTTACTGTTGAGGAGCAAGCCTGTTTCTACTGATATATAAGTTTCCATGGAACAGTGTGAGCGGTGAATCTTGGGACACAAAAATCATCTCTTGGATTTACATGCATTTATGGTTTACACTTTAGGAACTAAACAAGTTGTACTGATTGAACATTTTTCAAGAAGCAGTCTTACATGTATATGATCAAGAGTAGTTTGTGTGGATTGCTGGACACAAACAGGTATTCTGGATATACATGTTCATGTGCTGTTGACGAAGGAGGAGACAAACAATCTGTGCTGAGCTACTGTGTAGACCATCATTCAAGAACATTAGATTTTGAGACCCGAAAAGCTAGTTTAAAGTATATATTAAAACACTTTGTACTGGGAACAAAATACCAGGGAAGTAATCCACGGACCACAGAAAAGTACTTTGAGGTGTTCTTTTTATTGATTTGGAAATCTAGACACTGTTCAAGCACAATCTATTGGATTCAAGATTTGAGATTCTGGAATTTGACAATATATGTTCACAAATTTAAGAATTTCAAAAGGAACTTTAAACATGTAACAGATGTGTTTGTTTGATATTCATCTAATCAATTGATGTGTAAAATTGCATGATACCTCGTGTGAAGGAACAGAGCAGTCCCCAACAATGCTTCCCAATAGGTCTAAAAGTTCTCAAAATTTGCGAGAAAGGGGTAATAATAGTGCTTTACGAAGGAGGAGATTTTCTCTTGTAGGTGATGCTATTCAAAGAGTTTTTGACAAGACGTTCTCAAGTAGTAAAACCAGAGTAGGCCCTAGTACAGAGGGGGATGTTTTCAAAGAAAATACATTGATAAAAGGGAATTCTAAATCAAATTCTAGTGCTTTTAGAGTCAGAAAATGTCATTCTTGCAATGATGTCTCAAGCGCCGAATTCACTCTTCCAAATTTGGATCCAATTTTGAAAACTGATTTAGATATTTCACAAAACCTTGAAAAGGAATTTGTAAATACAGAATTTGCTGACAATGATGGTTTGTTTGGCGAGGCTGAGAAGGATACATTTGAGGAACAAGAAGATTGCGTGTTTTCAGAAAACGAAAGTGAAAAACAGAAACCTGAAATAAAAGCTGTCAAGTTTGATTTAGGTTTAAAGGACAATGAACAGTCTTCATCTAGTAATAGTCAAACTCTTTCTAGTAAGATATCTAACAAAATAATGGGAAAAGCTGAGCTCCTGCAAAAATGGAAACAAAGAAGTAAGAGTTGTCCGACTTTTCCGAACTCTTCTTTGCCGAGTTTAAAAGACTCGCCAAATCTAAAACGATGTATTGTAGAAAGCATTCCAGAGGATAGAGAAATAGGATTTAATGATGGTAATTGTAACCATGACAACTGGGAAAGCCGAGATCTTAAGGCGATCCAAATAAGTCCCCGGCATTCTAATGAAAGAAAACTTCTGGAGGGTTCTATGACCCAAGAAATGGGAACTTCTGAAGTCCTGGTAAGATCGTGAGATATTATTTGTATTTGTGGCAGTTCATATTTTATCAAGGGCAACTTCCTTGAATAATTCTTGTTGAATATAAACTTTTACCTCTTAAAAATACTTCTCTATAGATTGCTCATCTTATATCTTAGTGCATCGCTATATATTTTTGTCTTGATCTTAGACAGTTATGAATGAATTTACACATTATCAGACACAACTGATATACATGTAGCAAATGTCTGACAGCCAGGGGACACCTCTGATATAGCAAATGTCTGACAGGGACAAATCTGCTACATAATCAGGATCAAAACTGCACCCTAGCGCATTCCTTTGTATAGATGCAGCTGACCTGATAATACAATTCCTCCCTTGATTTGCCTTGGGTTTGAAAAAAATGTAATGTAGTGTTTTCACTCAGTTAAATACTCTAGTTGGAATGGTGGAGGGACCAGCCAGAGCTTTAGGGCTCTCTGGCCCAGTCCCCACTAAACCTGCCAAAGCCTCAATATAAGTACAATAGTACTAAGTGTCAAACCTCAATCATATTCAACCATGTTTTATAACAATTTTCGGAATCTGGCCATTATTTATGTTGTCTCCCAGGTTATGTTGTCCGAATGTTTGCCTGTCCAATTGTACCTACCAACTGTAAACCCTTTTATAAATAAGTGCTATATTGTATTACAAGTGGTTGAATATATCATCCATATCACTGAATATCAACAATATTGTACTTCTGTTTAATTTAAAGGACCCCTATTAAATACTGCTCTCTATGGTGCCCTTTGGATTTATACTGGGGATGTTTATTTTCAAAGACGGAAATTTCAGCTGCATTCTATTTTTATACTTTTTATAACTAAATATCAAACTAAGTGATGCAAAGTCACATCTATTCATATCAAATACATGCTATTTTAATCCTCAAAGAAAAGTACCTTTTATGTACCATGTACAAGTATGTCAGTTTTTTTCTCGTGTCCGCCTCTATTCATGTAGCTTTAATACGGGGACATACCAGCCTGTATTATACACAGACTTCAAGGGGTGGTTTGGAACCTTCATACAGTACCATATTCAGTCAACCCTAACTTGTTTTTTATAGCCAATGCATTTTTATAGGCCACAAGTAACTGTATATGGCTATGTTTACAACCAGTAATACCATTTTAAGTAAATCAGACACATACTAAGGCATCTTTATCTTCTCAAAGTATACTAGATTGGACTGGATTTTACTCTTATTTTTCCTCCGACATTTTTTAAAGGTAAGAGGACTTGTTTTCCCCCTTCAAATGTTACTTTCATTGTTTATTTCTTGGTTTATATATAGTAAAATGCCCCTCTTGGTATAGACTAGAGTAGGGTTTGTTTATTATTCACCATAGATAGAAGTATTTCACAGACATTTAAAACTGAACATTTAAGCTTTTATATGCAGCTGTATTCAAATATTACTCAATCTTAATTGAGTAGAATACATAGATGTATAATTACTTTGATTTCACACTAAGTTTTACCAGTGTTGGCTAATTGGATAAGACTGCTAGTCAGTATTTAGTGCTGGCAATATGTGCGATACTCTGTGAACCAGGTCCGACTCTCGTTTAAAGTGTCACCCAAAATCGGCAGACAAATTTCTGCCATTTTTTTCAAGAAAGAGTTATCCCCAAAATAACAAGAATAGTGAATAGTGAAGAATAGTGTTATATACATATAAGATTATGCAAGTACATGTAACATAAACTCTCTTTAAACGATTTTTCAATGATTGGCCAGATTACATATTTGTTCTTTTCTTTAGTATTTATATTAATATTTTGAAACATTAAATTCAGTTACACTTGACGAAGACACCAGTATAGGTGTCGAAAGCTGTCTAATCAGGGTTGATGCAATCAGTTTTATCTGTCAAAGGTTGGCTTCTCACCCCCCCCCCCCCCCCTCCTCCCCCCTATCTTCTTTCAACAATATTCCCACACCAAACATGGGGCTAAGTGTGTCAGAGTGAAAGTCCCTCAATCCCACACAGACCTTCCATTGATGCGGCGCAGATTCAAATCACTCAGACCTAATAAAAATTGAAAAATTTCTGGGTGGATATTTTCACTTTCCAGGAATATCCTCCAGACAATGAACCCAGTTTCCTCCCCAACTAAATCATTCAATGCTGCCATATAAGTCAAATAATTTTGAGTGCGGCGTAAGACATCAATCATTCGTACATCAAACACTTAATAAAGTTTGAAGAAAAAGAGGCATTATGAAATGTAGGTCTCCTGCTTATATATATACTGTATTTGTTCTGTAAAGTGACCGTGCACTACATTGTACATTAAGTACCACGCTCCCTATACACTTATAATGTTATAGGTATATGTACATTGTTGACATGATGTTTTATCAGCCAACAGGGAAGTAACTTTCTTTAAGGTTAAATCAGAAAGCGTTTTGTCCAAAAATGTGTGTTCGTATAATATTACCTGATCTGAACTTTGAAATGATTTCACTGTACACAAATAGTTTTCTCATAAATTGCTACTTTAGACCTTGATACATCTTGTCATATGACGACGTGACTTTTGAACAAGATGCTGCCAGAGTTTCAATTTCGTATCTCCCCCATGTTGAAACACTTCATACAAGGGTTCCGTTACATGTACATGTATATGTGAAAGATTTGAAACTTTCCATGAACTTGATGGGTATGTCTATGACTACAGACATGGCTGGGTTTATTGGCTATTTTTCTCAAGGCGTATAATTCTGAACCTTTTTAGTTCATCTAGTCTCGTGAATGTACGATAAAGTATTGTTTTGAACTAACTCTAGCTTAGAATGAATGAATGGTCGTCCCGGTTATTTAAATTTTGTTTACTTTTCGAAAACTATTCCGGTTCATATAGGCCACATATTGAATGGATTTTCCTCATTCCAATGCCAATCATTTAGTTTTTCGATGGCCTTCAAAGCCTCTTACTGTCGTGCCGATCAGAAATTATGAAAAAAGTGTGAATTTTGGCAGCTCATGCCATTTTAATGTACAAGCCCATCATCATAATCACTTTTATTTTAATAGTACAGTGTAAATTAACATGTTACTTTTGATTGTTGTAGGTATGCCGTCACCCTAACTGCATGGAGAAGAACCAAGAACGGCCCTACCTGTTATGTACATCATGTGATCATGATATTCACAATTCCCCTGAAAACACCGGCCATCTTGTCTTTGATATTAACAAACAGAAAAAGGGGGTTGGTGTAACATTATCTAGTGGACTGTCTTCGCCACTACCAACAGGTAAGTTTACGACGGTGAAAGCTCTGTACACTGTATATGGAGATTTTCCAGATAGTCTCCAATGACTTTTCACATGCCAGACAGTGGTGAGCCCCCAATGACTTTACACTTATTACTATTCTGTAAAATAATCACAACAAAATTAGGCTTTTTTCTGTTTAAAAAAAGCATATATATATATTATTTCATTAATTGGTTGATTGATTGATGTTTTGTTATATGATTATTTCACTTATATGGCGAAGTTGCCAGGTTTAGTGAGGGAGGAAACCGGGCTCTTTGGTCACAGGAAACCCCCAAGCTTTGATGAGTATCTGGCAACTCTTCTACATACGACCATCTAGAGAAAATCCACTCAGAAATTTTCTTATTCTTTTTATTTCGTCTGAGGTGGGATTTGTTTTCGTGACCCATCGATGCAGAGGAACTATCACTATAACATATCACTATTAATTAAAACTGTTTTCTAAATTTCTTGGCATCTCTCTGGCTGCATCGGAATATATGGATTCAGTCATGAATTCTTTAGTTTTAATTCTAATGTTTTTAATTGCAGCTAATGGTGTAGGTGATGGAAACACTTCATGTGAATCTCAAATAACCCCCATGTCTTCCTTACTAACGGAGGCGAGCAGAAACGCCCACAGTGATAATGAGGCTGATCAGACGGATGGACATATTGACGATACAGATGGGGTGTACCTTAAGAAAGGGGAACTGGATGGGAAAGGGTATGTGTTGATAAGCCAGTAATTGATTGATTTGTCATAGGAAGCTTTATGTTTTTCCAATGATTGATGTGAATAGCCTTCCACTAATTGGGGGGGGGGCCTCCGTGGCTCAGTAGGTAGAGCGTTGGGTGCTCAATCCGAATAGCCTTCCACTAATGCGGGGCCTCCATGGCTCAGTAGGTAGAGAGTTGGGTGCTCAATCCGAATAGCCTTCCACTAATGCGGGGCCTCCGTGGCTCAGTAGGTAGTCCCCCCCAAAAAATTGGAAAATTTTCTGACTACGTTTTCACTCGAACGACCTATGTGGGATGGTTGCCAGTTACCACTGGAAGGCCGTCAGTTTCCTCCTTGCATATAGCCCGGTTTCCTCCCACAATAAAACTAGCAACGTCATCTTATAAGTGAAATAATCTTGAGCACAGCGTAAAACACCAATCAATCAATCATCATTCATAAGTTACTTTCGATTTTTTTTACAATTGTGGTGAGAAGGGGTTGGGTGGAAGGGGTGTCTCTTCTACCATCATAAAACAAGTCCTAAATTCAAATAGAAACATAAAGATTATTGATTATTATTGTACATAAGGTACTGTTTAGAATAATGAGTGAGATTCACACAGAACAACTCAGTTGACCAATTTGATAAAATTGAAATTTTTTATAAATCTACTCTTTCAGAAATTTGTGTCTTTTTTTTCCATTTAATTTTGTAATTTCCACACTACTGGGAAGGGAGGCTGATCATTTATCACATTTGCTCATCCCCACACTAGCTCCCCATAAATAGTTCCAGGGGATATACATGTATTTATTCATCATGAGGGCCCTGTCTTACAAAGCTGATATACACTGTAAGTTCCGTTGGATGTAAATCTGTGTTAAAAGTAGAGGAACATGCCAACCGAATCATCTACAACATATAGACCTACGTTATATGTACATCTTTACGTCATCCTTATAAGACACAGCGCCTCATTACCGTCCAAATTTAATCTGAGGAAGTTTTAAAAATCCTTCAGAAATTAAAAAAACTGTTTTTTTCACTAGGTTATTTTGGGTTTCGCAACTCGTCACAACATCCAATATCCTCATTACATCATTGCCTGACATTCTCATTTTAATTTAAAAGGATGATTTTTAGGAGAACAGTGTCAATTTATAAGAGCCATTTCTAGCTCTCCTGTCTTTTACTCTTGATGAAGGCTGGTCTCAATTTTCTTTTGTAGAAACTCCACCGCCAGAGCATCAAAGTTCCGTAGAAAAAAAGCTGTTAAAGGCAGACGACACCACACAGACGTAAGTACCCCGTCAAAAAACACCCGTTACATTTACTTCATCTTATGCTTTCAACTTTAATCCCCCAATTTCTACAATGTATGTGGTATAGAGAAAATGTCATACCCCTCAAATTTTCACTCCACCTAATTTCTCTAAACGTTTTCTGTGGTATTTGCAAATCTGTTTGTTGCAGTCAATCAATGTTTATTTCACTATATCTCCATCAAGCCACCGACATAAGCTTTTTCAATATGTTTGTATTCATCTGAAGTTATGTGAGGATTTTTTTCTCTGTGGGTTTGTTTTTTTTGCATCCATTTTTGAAGTGGGTCAGGTTTTATAAAGTAGTCTTGTCAATTTGACATTACAGTTAACACATGTGTTGAGACGCCGATCTGACGTTACTCTATCTAGTCTTATCTCCCCTGTCGATGGCAGACGGAGACATTCTATGGTGGGTTTTCTCTGTCCAGTTGGATTTCTTTCATTTAGCACTTGTTGAATACACACTGAGTTACTCCCCCTTCTTCCTTTTCACATATACATGCAAATGTATAACATTCTGGTCAAAATTACTTCACCATTTTTTTTTTCAAGTTTGTTCAAAGTTTTTATTTTGTTGCAACTTTTTTTTGTTTTCTTTGCAAGTTTGTGGTTCTGTTTCTTTGAATTCCATTTGCTTTGTTAAAAAATTGGTGTTTGGTAAATTTACAAGTTTGAATTCTTCACTTTTTCAGTATGCCCCGGTAGTTTGTTTTCGTTCAAATCTGACAATTTTTTTCTCAATTTAATATTTTTCGTCATATCATTGCTGGTTAATTTATGTATTATATTAGTTGGCATTTCACATGAGTTTTCATCGTAAATGTTTTGGTTTAGTTTGATTTATATTCTTCTGACTTCCAAACTCAAATTGTTTCAACATTTTGTTCGTCCCATACCTGTGTTTAGTTGTTATGCCTTTGTTATTGTTTTTTATTTTGATATATTATTGGGTTTATATATTTGGTTTTGGTATACAGTTTGGTTGCTGGTAGTGGTTGTTATGTGTTTTGTTTCTTTTTGGAACTGAAATTTGACGTCTAACCGTTCAATTTTGAACCAAAGCAATGGTTTTTTTGTTTCGTTTTTTGGAATTTTATGAATAATCACTCATTATTGTTGACTTTCTGTTTTGCATGAACCCTGCATGTCAAAAATAAATAATTTGTTTTTGCACCCACATTAATTATGCCTGTTGTGTCAAATTCCCTCAAAATGAAGTTAATCAATACAACATTTTGAAAA
Organism: Lepidochitona cinerea; assembly: GCA_963971465.1. Taxonomy (NCBI): domain Eukaryota; kingdom Metazoa; phylum Mollusca; class Polyplacophora; order Chitonida; family Tonicellidae; genus Lepidochitona; species Lepidochitona cinerea. The sequence continues at coordinate 9,136,840 of OZ020560.1, read as the reverse complement.
CTTTATAAATGTTCTAACCTGTTCAAATGATTGTCCCCATTAACATTTCAATATTTAATTTCTAAATCCATCGTAATTTTTCAATTGTCTGTGTTTTTGCACCCATATTAATCTTACTTAACTACAGGATGAACCAGAGAGTTATGACCCTGGTAAGAGGCGGGCCAGTCTCAATGTGGATTTGATGAGTTTAATGACAGGTGTCAATCATCGGAAATCTGAAAGTTCCATTGCATCCTTTGATCCTGATACTAACCAATCACCTACCCAATACCCAGATGACTCCGCCTACCAGAATGATGATCCCGCCTCTCATAAAAGCGCAACACAACTACGAAGACATTCTGTTTATAAGGTCACTATTTTAATTTCACTTAATTGGAAATTAAGCAGCAGAATTTCAAATTTCTAAAAAAAAAAGGTTTTAGCTCCTTTGTAAGATTTTATAATCTAAAATTGCCTCCCTGGGCTTAGTTGGTATGGTTGTCAGACAATCAATTCCAGCTGTCACTTTTTTAGATGAAAATAGACATGAACAGTTAACCGGATATTGAAATAAAGATTTCTAGCTTTTCTATTTTTCTTTTCAAAACTGATAACAAAAGATTTGCAGTTTTCAGAGCAAAATGTTTTCTTTCATGATATTCCACTTGTTTGAGAGTTATTGCTCTACAACAGTGAAAAATCCTTATTAGACTTATATGATTGATTGATTGTTTGGTGTTTTACGCCGCACTCAAGATTATTTCACTTATATGGCGGAGCTGCCAGTTTTATTGTGGAAGGAAAAGGGGCTCTATGCCCGGAGGAAACACACGACCTTCTGTTGGTAACTGGCAACCATCCCACATAGGTTGTTCGAGTGAAACCCCCACTTGTTTGAGAGTTACTGCTCTACATCAATGAAAAATCCTTATTAGAATAATAAGTTTGTTCAACTGCCTGGTTTTAAATGTTGTCATTGTACCTTAAGATATGGTAAATCTTTTTCATTACTTGAGAAGGGTTATTGCATTATGTCTATGTTGCACATGTTTCAATGTAATTTTAAAGTTTTAACCAATTGTTGCACTTTGCTGACTAAAATCTATTGAACATAATTTGTTGTGTAATTTTAATTCATAACTCAAAGAACCAATTAAGAGAGTTTTAATTGAACGTTTAATAATTATATCTTTGGGAGGCATTATTATTTTATGTAATGTACATAATTATTTTTTTTTTTAAAATGCTTAACAATGTGAACTTGGCCGGGTTGGGACTGGTTGGGCATCTGATCTATTCATAAATTTCCTCGAACGACCTATGTGGGATGGTTGCCAGTTACCAACGGAAGGTCGTGGGTTTCCTCCGGGCATAGAGCCCGGTTTCCTCCCACAATAAAACTGGCAGCTCCGCCATATAAGTGAAATAATCTTGAGCGCGGCGTAAAACACCAAACAATCAATCAATCATAAATTTCCATCCTTAATTGAATTGAACTGTTGGGTGTTATTTGTATTACACAATACTGTTTTATGAATTGCTTTTGAATTATTAACAAATTCAACCGTTGCATGTTAAGATTAATAAACACCATAATCAAAAGTCATACATTTCTTTCATGGATTTGACATAAATTTATTACTTATTTTGAGTATCAAGTTACAGTTGTATATGTATACCTGTGGTTCATATGAAAGCAACCCATCATAACTTTGCAATGATTACTTTTATTCTCAATTTATTTGTAAAAGAAATAACCTATTTCAAAGTTATATTAAATAACAAGTCCATGAAATCAACATGTGTTTAATATTTAACAGGGATTATTTAATTATGTTATTTACATTTCGTAATTAATTTTCCTTTCACTATTCCCAATTTTATATAGGTAAATATTAACGACGAACTTATCACAGTTCATCTTCCCATGGAAGAAGGGAAACCTGCACAAACAGAGATATTGGCAGCCATTAAAAATACTACACTCAGGTGAGGACTAATTCTCTAATTACAGTCAAACCTGGTTTAAGCGACCAACTAAGAGAAACGTGAAAGTTAGCCTCTTAAGGCAGGTGGTCTCTTAATTCAGGTTTGATGCGACGGACATCTCGATAACCTGTCATCTTTTCTCATGAGTGAGGGCTTTCCTAGTCTTAAGCGTTTGCATTTTGACTTAGTTCACTGATTTCTGTATATCTCTTACCATTTTTATAGGATTAAAAAGGAACCCAACTGCGATATATCTATTGATAATTTTATTCGAGATGTTTTGTTGTTGTCAAGTCTGTTTAGTATAATGCAATTCACAGATATAATGTAATAAGTTAGTGTCCGGCTTTAAGTGTAGGCTATAGTTATTACGACAATCGTGAATTGCCTACTACAGCGAGATTAAGCATGCGAGGTAAAGCTGCAGTGTTTGTTTTTTTTAAGAACATCTGGAGCATTTTACCGAATATAGAACCACATTTTGGTTGCTTAATACAGGTTTTGTGTATACTTTATCAGCTGGTCGCGTTTGCGTTAGACAGGTGGGCGCTCTATACAGTGTCTTAAGTACGGGATTTTGTTGGGGAGGGGGGGGGGGGGGGGCGTCGTGGGGTGGCCGCATGAGGCAGTTGGTGACTGTTTACAGGTGGTCGCTTGTCCAGGTTTGACTGTATATATATATCTCATGACTAGGTATAAAGGTCTAAATGATAAACTTAGAAACTTGTGTCCATGGTTATTTTCCCTGTGTTTGCGTGCTTTAGTGTTCATAAATATAACGAGTAGTTGAATGTGTTTTCCCAACATGGTTCATATACTGACTGGCTTCTTGTTAAATTTAGCAAACATTTCAGAGGCTAAATTTCTTCCCCCAAATACCTTTTACGATGTTAATAAACAAGAAGTTGTTACCCAAAAAGTGTCTTGCTTACTCATATCTCCAACTTCTAAATGCCAATCAAAGAACAAATACCTTTGCATTTAACCAAACAAAAAAAAATTAAAAAAAAAAAAACATTTAATTTCAATGTGCATTTTATAAAGATATGGTTCTGATGTACACTATTTGAACTCTTGTGTTTCCCATTTGCAGAGATGCAGTTTTACCATTGTTAGACAGAAGGAAAGTGGATTTCTCCTCAGTTGGTGTTTTTCTTGACTCGTCCCACACACCGTTACCATGGAATTGTGAAATCTTTCTTTTAGGAGGGAAAAATCTTCATGTAAAAGGTAAGAACATTTAATTTCAGTTTTGGTTTGGTTTGAAGGAGATTCCTTCTATTCACATGTAAGTATTTTAGCCCCCATTCTCTCTCCATCAAATAACCTTGTATATGCATCTCAGAAGTGGACTTTTCCCTACCATCATTTTCCGTCTATCATCAGTGACATACATGTACAAGGTATCAAGGTTAATCTTCAGGAGTAAATGTGTACGTACAAAATGCAGTTGATACGGTCTACTTTTCTGGACTCAACCAAAAAACAAACTCTTGTTTGATAATATTGTGATAAAGTCTGACTTTCTGGCTTTGATTCAAGTATTTCACCTTTTAACCATATTAAGTATTGTCTTTGAAAAACTAGACATCTTTTCTATTTATGACATCAAATAACAATGGTGTTTTGAATCTGGCTGAAATTATTGCCATTTTAATAGAGCAATAAAACCTAGAAACGTCAAATGTTCAATGAACTGGAACGTAGATTCAATGATCTTTTGTTAATGGAATAGTACTTGTAATACACGTTTATGTCCCTGGAAATACCAAACTCACTTTTAATGACCTTATATTGTAAAACATATACACATTGTACAGTTCTGTCAGTCAGATTCTTTTAGGTTTTATGCCACATGCAAGCTTTTTAGGGAAACATTATGTTAATTTTGTTTTTTAATCAAGTTCCACCTGCAAAATTAAAATACAAAGCTTGTTATTCTAGAATTTTGTCCAGCATAATTGTAATATACTAGTATTTGCTTTGATGTGAAACTTAGATTTATCGATATAAGATAAATACAGCTCTCGAAACTGCTCAACCATTTTACATGGCAGATAATTTTGTTGTCAAACAGAAACATTGATGGGTTCCATTTATTGAAATGCTGGGAACCATTCGTTACTGATGCTAGTTTTGTTATACCTCATACCATAGAATGATGGGTAACAGTCTACCGGAACCGATCATTGTCGTGAAATCCTATGGTCTGATTTTAAAGTTTTAAAGTGGCATGAGCTGCCAAAATTCACACTTCTTTCATAATTTTTGATCATCACAACAGTAAGAGGCTTTGAAGGTCATCGAAAAACTAAATGATTAGCTTTGGAATGAGGAAAATCCATACAGTATGTGGCCTGTATGAACTGAAAACGTGTTTGAAAAGTAAACAAAATTTAAATAACCGTGACGACCATTCATTCTAAGCCAAAGTTAGTTCAAAACAATACTTTATCGTACATTTTCGAGACTAGAAGCACTAAAAAGCTTCTGAATCATACGTCTTGATAAAGATAGCCAATAATTTAAACATTCTGTTTTAACGTCAAAATATCAACATTTTGGCAGCTCGTGCAACTTAAAGATTATACCATATTTCTGAGCATCCATTGTATCCAGTTTACTGTCTGGGCTATTTAAGCTTATATTTAAAATCTAAAAAAACGTTCGTAATGCTAGTGCTTTTTAAAAAGGATTGATGGATTGTTTGGTGCGTCCAATGCTATACCTACTGAGTCAGGAAGGCCCCCTTTCATAAAGAAATATGATCTCTATATATACCCCCCCCCCCCCCCCCCCCCCATCCCCCACCAACTTTTTTGACACCTGACCTGTCAAATATAAAACTTAAGTGGAGATTAAATTGGTTGATTTACACAAGCTTTAATCCTGGAAGCTGAAGGGTTAATTAAACCACCTCTCCCCTAGGATTAACACTGTTTACTTTGACTATTATTCACAGGTGTTAAACCCCATTGTTGCATAATCACTTGTTTACACAAACATCAAGTTTTAAGATAAAGTTAAAGAACTTGTTAAAGGGGTATTTTGAGAACATTGTGTTAATGGAATTTATTTACAAATACGAACTTGTCTCCATAGTTATTTTAGTCCAGAATGTATTCCATGTACCAATCTGTTTTTAATTAGATATTGCATCTTGTCATTAAAATTAATTACATTTAGTTGGATATGATTCAGAAAATTTGTATTTCTCCTTCCGTAATTTTGGACCATCATGTTAAGTGGGTGTTTGTTAAAGACACTTGCCATCATAGCTTTCACATTTATGCAGAAAGTGAATCTGCACTGACTTCCTATAAGTGAAAGGTTCAACCTAGGACACATTAAATACATCATGGTCCAATTACTTTGAAAATGTCTAAAAGTTGGTGGAAAAGCATACATAAAAATGAAGCCCAAGCTAACTTTCAGAAACTGGTTAATTTCAACTTTGGATTACACTAATCTTAGATTTTTGAACAGGTTTTTTTTTGTCTCTCAAACCAAATCCTTCGGCTATATTTTACAGATAAAAATAATATAGTTCTACCATTACTTTGTTAGTATGGCCCACCCCTGTTTAAAAACATAAAGGTGCGTGTGCCTATTCTTATGTTCAAAGTTTATTTACTACATGTATGCGGGTACATAACAAATCAAATTTTCAAATTCAAATAAAAAATTTCGGAAAAGCAAAATTAAATGTTCCTAACTTCTGGTCAAATATTATACAGAAAATCGGCTTGTTTTAAATGTAATTTGCATTCTGAATTATATATATACAGTAGCAAGTACAAGTAGCAAGGTGCCTTAAATAATAGTGTCTTAAGAATTTGACCAGCTGTTGTACATATAGAATGAAATCTACCTTAAATACCAATATGTCATGTCAGTCTATGTTTGTTGTCAATCACTTTTATTGATTTCTAAACTCTCTTATAAATATTTGACTGGGTAACATCTGTTGTTTTTATATCTATCACAAAAGTCCAAATTGTCGCTTTCTTTTCCCATGATCCTATGGGGTTCAATCTAAGTTTACCGATATTCTTGCCATAACTGAAGATGCGTAATCATTTTCAATGTATTACAAAGTATTCCAGAAAATTCTACTAAGGCCAAGCTCCTGTCTGTCATCAACCTATATGAAATATCCCCTTTTTAACACAATTAGAAACTTGTCTCCGTGGTTATTTTAGCCAAAAAACTTTTCCTAACGTAACCTACAACATGTATGTAGCACAAGTTGATTTTCCGCTAAAAATCATTTACTGCTTCGTGAAATCCTTGTTATTGTCTGATTTATCAAGATTGCAACTACAGAATGTGTATAGTATGCAGATAAACCAAGTCAATCCTTCCGAAAGAAAGAAGGAACAAGAATTTCCAAATTAAATTCAGTATCCGGGGCAGCTATCTGTGGATGGTAGAAAAGTTATCAATGAACCTTTATTGTGGGAGGAAAACGGGCTCTATGCCAGGAGGAAACCCACGACCTTCCGCTGGTAACTGGCAACCATCCCACATAGTTCGTTCGAGTGAAAACCCAGTCAGAAAATTTTCCAATTTTTGTTGGACTAAGTGGCATTTGAACCGTCCATTGGATTGAGCGTCCAACGCTCTACCTACTGAGCCACGGAGCCCCCCCCCCCCCCCCCCCCCCCACACACACACACATTATGGGAAGTAGTCCTGAGTGTACTGTAGAGTAAGATCACTAGCTTTTGATAACCTGTGAAGTCAGTGGTCCAGTGTTAATATTGTATTTTATGGATGGTTGACTTTGTGGCATGTCATGGCCTGTTGGATACTGAAGGTGTTAAACACAACAAATTAGCCAATCTCTCCATTGTTTGCTCTCTCTGTGTTATTTTTACTGTTGAGTTAACACAGCTGATCCTACCAGTCTATGACAGACTCCTGGAGAGATTCCACATGGACATTACGTCTCTCTCTTCACAAGTTCAACTTATATCGGTTGTGAAACAAGTGTGATCTACATCCGATGGATACAGGATTTTTATTTAATTTCATATTGATATTTGTAAAAGCTGACGACAGGCTTTTAGTTGAGGGGAAAAAGCAATAATTTATGTATATTGTGTGATTTTGGATAAATCAATAAGAATATTTCAGTGCCCACTTGGAATAATCAAGGACAGTATGCATTCTGGAAGTTGATGGTGGATTTAAAGATAGTTTTTGTGGAAATTACATGTTGACAACATTAATAATCCGTGGTTATTTTAGACAAGAAGATTTTCCCTGTGCCCGTGTGTTATGGTGTTAAAAAATAATGGAGAACGGTGGCTGCCAAAAATTTGTCATGATTTCACCAACTGATGGCTGTTTTTGTATGCCTCTATCTGGATTGTTATTGTAACAATAGCTCAGAAATTCCAGTCAACTTAACCCCTGCTTATTTGCTCAGGTAACCCACTGATATTTGGATGGTCTAATTGACTGATATTCACCTGACATTCTCACTGGTCAACTGTTCCTAAACGACTCTCCTGCAACCTGTTACCTGTGGACCTACCTACCTTCATACCTGGTTGTAGGCATGCTATATTATTTATGACATGGGTCATGTTACAAACAGCTTCAGCCAGATAATGCCAGAATTTAATCATCAGGGGCTAGCAATCAATTTTCATGGACAGGTAAAAACTCTAAAATCCTTGTTGTGAAGATAGGGACTGCTATACGTAATCATAGGAACGTATGTGTGTAATGATCCCTACATGTATCAACTTTACCTGAGTGATTGTGGAACCAAAGTGGCATATATATGTGTTGATACATTGTACTAATATCACTGTGTTACTTTCCTTCTTTTTGTGTTGGATGAAAAATTACACATGGGCCAGAGGATAAGGACTGCTATACGTATATAGGAACATACATGCGTAATGATACTTAGCTTGTTAACTTTACCTGAGTGACTGTGGAACCAAAGTGGCATATATATTTGTTGATACTTTCCTGCCTTTTTGTGTCTGATGGAAAATTACACATGGACCAGAGGATAAGAATGTTTGTGCTCATAAACACCTAAAGATGGTTCTTTGAATTGGACATTTTCTTACAACATGTATGCTGAACCGTATAGAAAACCTTGGAGTTACTTCTTTACATCATAATCTTGTCATACTCTAAGATTAATACATGTGGCAGCTTGTTGTTGTGTGAGTCTGAATGGGGAAGATAGTTCGGTCTCTTAACACCCAACACAGAACATTTGTTGGTGTACAAGTCATCAGAAATAACAGACTAAGAATCTTCAACTCACTGTGAATGTCATAAAGCTATTAACAAGAACTTAGTCCCAGAACGGTGAAAGTGTCCTGAGTCTTCAGATAATAGAAATCGAAGCAAGGGATGTCCTATTTTGCTGAAGCCTTAACAGTACATTTAAAGTCTAGTTTCTGGCTGATTGTACCAATTTTAAGTGTAACTTTAGATTTCCATCTACACCTAGATATTTATAATATTTGAAGAGATCCATATTTATAATATCTAAAAGAAGACCTATGTCATTTTTAGTGTATATGTTTCAGTCTGCGTCTCAACTTATTTGGGGGGCTTTCGGGTGGTTTCACAGAAGATTGATTTTGGAGATTATCAATTTCAATGACTATTAAGATTTTATAGGATTTTTTTTGGCCTTTTATTTGCTGTCAAATTTTTTGTGAAACTTTTGTAGAATTTTGCGAGGGAGATAATTGATTATAAATACCTGGGACATTTCACAGGTGCTTCTGTTTTTACTTGGTGAAGCTGAACAAGATTTGATGTGTGATAACAGATTTGTTTCACCTGAGAACGTCGGCCATCCCTCAGGCTAAATAATTACCTGAAATAAAAAGGTGGTGTTATTTAAGACTTGTAGTGTTAGCCAGTCAGACAATGAGCTACCTGTGTTAAGCTGACACACACACTCAGTCGTAAGGCAGTTTGAACGGTTTTCATCGTAGAAAACAGTTGATCATGTCCATGAATCGCTTTTTGAGATTGAATTTGTGTTTAGTTTTCTACGAGGTTCTCTTCGGGACAATTTTGTGAGAACTACGTCTGATTTCTGGACATTTAGTTTGTGCAGAGTGAACAGTTTCATCAGTGTTGGGACCCAGTGTCCAGACATGCATGAATCCACATGCAAGTGTTACTGTTAATTTCATCAGGATTTACAGACTTTGGATTTTAGAGGCTAACTTTTATATGGATTAGTTTTGTGGCGTAATTTGTGAAATTATTTCAGCTGTAAATTGCTGCCATCCATGTTTTGTGATATACATGTATGGGTTGATTCACGATTCTATAAATAACCCATTAAGACTTTTAACAAAGTGGTTGGGACAAAAAGGTCAATGACAAAGTATTTTGACGACATGTTACCTTTTGTATGACTCTGCTGTTTAATGTTTTTAACATTGGAATCTATAGTATTCTCTGACTTCGAGAAGTTTTCTCAACAAGATTGTCTACAATATCAACATGGAAAAAAGTCTTGTGAATTTTCAACCGTTTCCATTTCCTTAACAAGAGATTAAGTGTGTTATTGGATTAATATGTGACGTGAAAAATGAATTATTACATGTTTTTGGATTATTTATAATCAACTGGAGGTTGCCATGGATACTAAAGTATACAAAGTTCCCTCCATGATGGAGATCTTTGCACAGGAATTTTTCGGAATATCAGGTATTGTTTGTGATCATGACTTACAAGTACACTAACATATAGACAATTTATGATGGGGCATAAAGGTCTAAATGATATACCTCTTTTTAACACAATTAGAAACTTGTCTCCATGGTTATTTTAGACAAGAAGATTTTCCCTGTGCCCGTGTGTTTTAGTGTTCATAAACATAAAGACATAGTTTTCTGGATAACTTAGGTTTATTTCTCACCACAATGAATCCCTCCCCCACCTCAACCACAACATCAAGAACATCCGGAAAACTATGTCTTTATCTTACTTATTCCCTACTTCTAAATGTCTTTGAAACGTTATGACTTACACTATTATTATCAGTGTTGTTCATAACTTCAATAGTATAAATTTCTGAGAGAGGTTTTCAATTGTCAGATACCCTCTTAAGGCTGAAAGGATAAATGACATGGTTAAGACAATATTATATTATAAAAACAATGGAGACTATATAGATTATAACTTCTGGTTTTATTGGGTTGCAACGTTTCGTATAGATACTAACATCTTTATCAAACACTGTTTGCTTGATAAAGATGTAAGTATCTACATCGAAATGTTGCAACCCAATAAAACCAGAAGTTGTAATCCATATAGTCTCCATTGTTTTTACTGTATTCTTCAACTTCTAGATGTAAATGCCACTCAAACAAATATTATATTGTCTCATATTTTGTAATCCATTTGATTAAAGTGGCATGAGCTGCCGAAATTCACACTTTTTTCATAAGTTCTAATCGTCACGACAGTAACAGGCTTTGAAGGCCATCGAAAAACTAAATGATTGGCGTTGAAATGAGGACAATCCATACAGTGTGTGGCCTATACGAACCGGAATAGTGTTCGAAAAGTAAACAAAATTTAAATAACCGGGATGACCATTCATTCATTCTAAGCCAAAGTTAGTTCAAAACAATACTTTATCGAACATTCCCGAGACTATACGCACTAAAAAGCTATTGAAATATACGTCTTAGGAAAAATAGCCGATAATTTCAACATTCTGTTTCAACGTCAAAATATCAACATTTTGGCAGCTCATGCCACTTTAAGAACAACGAACCTGGCCCAAAAGAAAATGAGATTTCTGGCACAGAACCTACAAAACTAAAGGCATTATTTTTCTCTCTACGACCTTTATACGGAAATTAATTAGCATCGTGACGTCATAGTTGACATCTGATATGTACATTCCCATTGTTGCAACGTCATGCACGACCAACGTTGAATCAAGGCGTCTTCATGATTGGTTGAAATGATGCCGAAAACATTCAAATGTCATGTATGACGGAAGATAAGCATATTCTTAATCACTTCCTTCAAACTAGGAAACAAAATGAGCCTATAGCGGTCTATTATTTCCATATAAATGAAATTTATCAGAACACTTCGTAACTGATTTCAAGAAGATAAAAAAACTTACAGTTTTAAAATTCCATCAACAATTTTAAAATTTAAAAAAAATACAGACTTAGAAATCAATTCAGAAATGAGGGTTTCAATCATCTTCAATCTGTTAATGTGTAATTGACAAGATGTTTAACGAGCTCATTCACAAATAAAGTCTCTTTATTCAGTTATCTTTTTGAGAAAACACATTAAGATAGGATATGTGCATGAAGTCAATAAGAGATGTAATCTTAATAATGTTACTACAGTCAATGCAAGGGATATATGTTCACTTGGGATTATTATAACAATGATGAGAAATTCTATTTTATGGTGTTTGATGTTAACATGTTTTATTTCAGTTTTAATGTTAAGCTGTTAGGGGTTTTAATGTGAGATATCTGGTGCCTGAATGTTTTATTTTAGTTGATTGAATGAATAAGAAATGCCTTTGTATTATAGCCGGGGGCCTCTGTGGCTCAGTAGGTAGAGCGTTGGACGCTCAATCCAAACAGCCTTCCACCAATGGGTCGCGGGTTCGAATCCCACTCAGTCCAAAAGTGGGAAAATTTTCTGACTGGGTTTTCACTCGAACGACCTATGTGGGATGGTTGCCAGTTATCAGCGAAAGGTTGTGGGTTTCCTCCGGGCACAGAGCCCGGTTTCCTCCCACAATAAAACTGGCAACGCCGCCATATAAGTGAAATAATCTTGAGCGCGGCGTAAAACACCAAACAATCAATCAATCATGTATTATAGCCAGTCTGCTTGCATCCTTTGACCTCACTTTGGTTTGTCTTAGGCACCTGGTGGGGTAATCTGATTGGATCTATGAGTGGGGAAGTGTGAAAGGTCACATTGCCCCCATATTCAGAGCACTGACCCCGTCAGCCTGCTTCTACATTATGTGACGTTTATGCACGGTAGATTTTGAAATTGTCAACCGTTGCTCAATTTCAAATCAGAAAATAAATTCACTCTACATTTACTGTACTATCATATCTATCGACAATCTCAGTAACCTCAGTTCGGAGAATGCATTGGTTCTTATAGAAACTTTTGATTCCAATTGTTCCAAACAAGGCTCCTTGTCTCATTTTGAACTAAATTAAGTTTTTCGGAAACTTTGTCTTTCACTCTATCAAGTACTGTTGTCATATCTAAAACATTAGCCATCTTTTTTCTTATGCGTTCCATAATGGTTTATATAAAGAAGAGAAGAAAAGCCACAGCTTCTGACTAATCTAGAGAGGGCGCTATTTAAGGTGACCTCTGGGTCAAAAGGCACCAGTGAACTGAATATGGTGTAATCGTACGTTTTACACTTCCCTATTCATAGACTTCTAGTAATATATTTTGAGATGATCAAAAATTGCAAAATGTGAACTATTTCTTTTATTCCGCTATATGTATCAGGCCTTAGTTTTGTTAACCATGCCCTTGTTTATTGTAAACTATTTCTTTTATTCCACTATTGGGACTTAGATAAGTAAATCGTGTCCTTATTCGGCAAATGCTTCAAGGAGGAAACTAGTGACTCGTCTCTCATTTTGACATGAGCCTTGGGTCACAAGATTAGCACACTATGAAATTTTCTCCCAATATAAAATACAAAATGAACGATAAATCATGTAAAATATAACATGACTTTGTCTTTAGTCTGCAATAATTTAATTAACATTTTGCACAAGGACAATAAACTGAGGCTTAAATTTAAGAACCCAGGCCCGTGTGAGTGATCCAACATTATCTATTGTGTTTTGAGGACTGCATTACATTTGTAACCGAAAGTCAAATTGTTTGAATTTTGTTTTGTAGATAAAGATGGTGAAAGTGTGCTCAGTCGATCCAAGAACCTCACCTCAAACAAACCTCAAGTTATGAAGGAAACAAGACCATTTGTCAAGCCTATTGGGGTATGTTGAACATTATTACTGACTTGAACATTGGCTCACTATTGTTTGTCTTTAGATACCTGTTAAGCGCATTGCGATCCACACCGAGAATAGTTGAAACCCCATTCAGAACAGACTTTCGTCTCCACTAGTTACTGGTCGGCTTTGTATGTCACATACGTAAATCTCCGAAATTAAGAGTGTCAAAGCATGCCAAAACTGACTTGTAGCGAGCAAAGATAGCCAAAAGTTTGATTGATCAATAAATACCTTGGCTGGTGTAACACTTGATCTGCAACCCTGTACTGCTGTTAGTCACACTAAAATAAAAGAAAATTCTGACCCATTTTCATGAGATGAGAAATAAGAGGGTTTCAGATACGTCTGAACTAAGATAGTGTTGAAAGCGATTTGAAATCTTCTCTCAAGATCCAAATAACGATACTCTACTATTTCCATAGTTTGAAAAGCCAATTTTGCTCTACCTTTTCCGACTCAAGATTGGTTGACGGTTATGTTTGTGAAACCATTGTTTTTTTGCTTTAGCCATGTTTGCTGACCGTACAGGGAGGAACAATGAGTGCCTTCCTGTAGCTCGTTCTACTAAGCAGGAGCAAAGTTATGTATAGGGTTACAGCATAGAGTTGCGCCTCCAGACTTGCAACAATGCACAAGTTCCTATTATTTAACACGCATTTGTGACTGGCTCAACTTATGCCAGATTAGTAGAACTGAGACCTGAAGGTCTATGATCTGTGGAGACTAATGTCCGAATGTATTCATATGGGGGTCTGGTGGTATCTCTTGTTCTGGTGGAACTTTCGTACCCATATGACAGTAGTTGTTGAGTGATTAAGCCCCAATCAATCAATCTATGCTGAAGATTTGCCACATAAAGTGGATTGGATAGAATAGAAGGCTTTCCAAAGAAAACTCGCCAAGTTCAATGGGACTATATAATAAAATCCTCTGAAAGACAAAAAAATACTCCCATTGGAAGGTAGCAAAAGGAATAGAACAATGAACTATGCAATCTTTGTTAAGAAAGATATATTTGTAACCATTTTTTTCCTGCTTGTATTTTGGGGCATTGAAAAAACGTGTTTAACAACTTTTATATTTTATATTTGCTACAGTGCAGAGACATTCATGCAAGGGATTTGATTGGCAGTTTTCTAATTAAGAGTTGTGTCAATGTTGACATTAGACTTGTCTGACTTAATATTGACCCAATTTCACCTGTCTCGTTTATCTTACCTGTGACATAAGGGCTTGTTTATGGGTCACAATTATTGCATTTCGCATATTACTTTTGTTTCATATGGCTTTTTTTTGTGCCCTTTTCTGACAAGGGAGGGAGAGGTGTAAGGGGCTGGTGGGCATCTTCTGATGGCTCTTCTCTTCCTTAAATGATAGGATAAGCAGAAAGCCAGTTACATTTTTAGTTTTAGCATGTACGCAATAGCTTTCCATGCATCATTGTTAGTGGGATTTGTAAGGACCATAGCAAGCTCTACGATATAGTGATTTCAGTGTTTTCTTATATTATGTAGACCATGCAACAAGAATATGCCTAAAATTCATGGGCCAATCAGGCATAGAAGTTACCAGCAGAAATAGTCTTCGGAAAATAATAAAAATTAAAAAAAACGGACACATATTTGGCCTAAATTACAAAACACTATTTTCATGAACAAATCTTTCGTTAACTGAAAAATATCAACATTTTTTGGCAGCTCAAGACACTTTAAAATGACAAGGAAATATTTCGGATTTAAATAAAACACCAGAACATAATTTTCAGGAATAAAACTATCTGGCTAGAGTATTCATGAGTTCACCGTGACATCACAATCGCAAAAACAAAGCTCCCAATTTTGCGTAAAGTTGAAAACAAGTCCATGACAACGCCATTATGACTGACTAATTAGAGAGAGACCATCACAATTTATCTGTACAACCAAAGTCAACACAACCATAGTCAATCTTTTGCAAAGATTATTTATTTTACGACTTAGCTGCTCAAAATCACTTTTCAAAATGGCATCCAACGGGGTGTTGTGTTCAAATCCCACTCAGTCCCAAAAAATTGAAAAATTTTCTGACTGGGTTTTCACTCGAACAACCTATGTGGAATGGTTGCCAGTTACTACCGATAGGTCATGCGTTTCTTCCGGGCATAGAGCCCGTTTATACCTCCCACAATAAAACTTTTAGACAAAAATGAACTAATTTAGGTTTTTTTTTTCATTGTCTCTAATTGTTAAACTTTTATTGTGTTAAAAACAGCAAAGATATTTTAAACGATCTCCCCAGTATCGAAGTTTAGGGAGTCGAATTCCTGTACAACAGCGCAAGAAAGTCTGTGAGCTCTTAGGACAAGAGGATAAAAATGAACATCACGTGTGTCAGAGTTTGGATGTTCCTTCAAACTTAATAGACCTGCCTTCCGTCTCCAGTCAGTCTATTGTAAGACCAGTTTTAGGATTATTGCATAACAAGCATGAACTTGCCACAATGAGCATGCCCTGCTTGAAAACTCCTAAAACAGTGATTGTCTCCCTTGCAACAAAGCATGCTATTATTATAAATAAAAACGCTTAAGTTAACTAAACAGCACACTAAAGGAGCATCTTTTTTTTTCCAGTTCAAGCCTATACAAATGTATAGGCGTTTATTAGGCACCTTGCCAGGCTGCACATGACACATGATATTTATTTACAATGTGGCATGGTCCCAAACACTGTTACAAATAAACAACAAAAGTTTTTAACAGAAGTATAACACGTACAGTACATGTATATAGCAGAGAAAATACTAAATAGAAATTATACTTGTTTAAGTGACATTTAGAAGTTGAGCATAATAATGAAGGAAAGAACACTCTTGTGTAGGAGCTACACCGAAATGTTGTGTTCCCAATCAACCAAGAAGTTGTAAATCCATACGCAAGAGAAATTATAATAGAATTAAGTAGGAGTTCTATTCTGTTTCTATTTCGAATATTATTACTATTGACAAAACCTTAAAAAAAACATGACTGATGAGACATTCAAAAAAAGAAGAGACAAAACAAATTTTGATGATACATGTATTAATACTATGAAGGCCAGATTAGGATGACAAAACTTAGAAACACATGAGATAGAAAAAAAAATTACATCTAAGGAGCATGATCTGAGCTTGATTGCCTCCCTTGAACAAGCATGCTATTACTTCTCAATAACATCACCAACTCACTTACAACGAGCATCAATCAATCAGTCAATCAATCCCCATGGCATGCATGCTACTGCCTTTATCAGCCTTACTAATGTTAATGAATGTCCAATTCCTTGTCGCCTGATGCACCTAAACCCTAATTAAGTCTGTAAGTGATTAAATTAAGTTACATTCATACCAACTGAAAAAAAAGATATCAGTTACATGTATACAATGTATATAATTTTCTAAATAGTATGTATTTAATTATTAATATTATTTGTTTGTGTTATGTTCTACCATTTTTAATTTATTATCTTTATAATTAGTATGCAGAATCTTATACACTGAATTTTCTCCAGAAAAATGCTATAAACAATTATATATATATTTTATCCTACCTCTAAATCTTCCCAAAAGTTACCAAAAGAAGTAATTTTCCCTAACACAAACTAATCAGACATGTAAAGAATATCGTCTCAAATTGAATGTTTTCTTAAAATACTGTAAATAAATACAATGTAAAGATATATCAAATCAATTTAAATGAAGACCGATATATATTTCAGCCTATCATGAATTTTGACAATTTTATTATACAGTTATCTTAACATTTAATTGAAAAACTCTGTATGTATTGAACTTTTCAATTCATTCTAATTGAAATGTAGCTTTGTCTAAAAAATGTTCTTCAGTTTAAAAAAAAAAATTCTGTAATTTTGGATAAAAATCGTGTATTTTTAAGATGTATAGTCGACATGGTAGTGTAAGTGATCCAGAATCTTTATACGAGTCTGATGAAGATTCCCGCATAACTTTTCCACGGCGCAGTTCTCTCCCTTTCCGTGAGCGGTTAATGGTCGATGTGAAAAATGAGCACCCATTAGCTCGAAACCAAGTGCAACAAACATTGAGTTCTGTAAGTCATAAAGACTGGTATTTGCATGCTTGCTCATTTGCATGCAATCTTGAAGTATTATTTTGGAAAGGTTTCTTCATTTCCAAGTTGAAGATCCTTGTTTATAGAATGTTAGAACATTTATTGTAACAAAAAACTTTTTATTGGTTCTTGTGTCAATTAGTTATGATGGTAAATATGTCTCATAGTCCAAGACATGTTTACATGATGTGTATAGAGGGTATAAACATTCCACTTAGTGCAGAGAAAACTATTGAACAAATTTCCGAGTTGAGTGTTCTTGTGATCACCATGTGTGGAAGGTCTACTACTTATCCATGGAAGGTCGGGGTTTCCTCTGGACATAGAGCCTGGTTTCCCTCACACTTAACCTGTCCGCCTTGAATACGGCACAAAACATGAATCAATAATAAAAAACCTAATGTTTAGGGTTAATGAGATGAAAAACAGAAAACCATTGTCAAATCATTAGATATAGTATGATTCATATCACTCACTTCTAAAAACTGAGTTGTTTAATTTTTTATTTTTTATTTTTATAATCTAAAGTATTTATTTTGGGAGGAGCGTATGGCAGAAAAGTTTAAAGCATGAATGTAGGCCTTTTCTACTGAATTAAGCTCACCAAAATATATTTACACTGCCATACATATAGTTTGAAAGTTTTTAAAATTGAAATTTATTTATTCGCCTCTGAAAATAATAGAAATATGACAATATAATACATAGTTGAGGTGGGAATGAAGCTCCGTGGAGCTTGTTATATCCCTAAAAGATGAAAAAATTAGTAGGTTATTATTTGTTAAATATTTAATACTAATGTGTAGCAATGTCTTGTTTCAGTCTGCTCAGAGGTTAAGACGTACAAACAATTTATCTGCTGATGAGACGACATATTCTGTCATCCCGGCTGTCAGTCCTCATGGGACTTGGTCATCCAGTGAAGGGAAGAAAACATCTCGTCCTCAAACTAAACTCCAGCAGCTCTTCAACCCACTCAGCAAGGTAAGGTACTTCTCACCACTAGTTGTTTGGGGGAGAGGGGATTAATGGGTGGGGCCCAGGGGTGGGTTGTTCAAAGCGACGTTATCTTAACGGCATGTTAGATGACACAACAGAATTTCTTTGTTACGTCGCGTCATTTAACCTGCCGTTAAGCTCTTTTTTTTTAACAACCGGACCCTGATGCATGGGTGGTTGGGGCTGTGGCTCAAGAAAGGAAACAATTGTGAGCAGGGTTTTGACTTGCTTGCCTAAGTAGAAGGGTTGCCATGTATGCACCAAAGGTCAGTGGGTTCATCTTGGTGAAAAGCCAGGTTTCCTCCAACCCTAAACCAGGCAACATCGCCATATGGATGAAAAAATCTTGAGTTTGGCGTAAAACATCAATCAATCTGTCTACCATCTACATGCATTATGTTAGCTGGCTGCGACAGCCCTCTGAATGGTAAACAGTTTCTATTGATATTGGCCCTATTTTACTGCAACTAGCTTGTCAATGCCACATACAATAATTTGTATTTTACAGCCATTCTAATGTCTGGTCTGCTAGAGTGTTGTCCCTTTAATCCAGCATATTCCCATTACTTGAGGTCTCTTTAATGTAGAGTTTAGCTTGGATTTTAGTTACAGTTTTTAACACAGTGTTTTGAAAGCTTGAGCTTAAAATCCTCTCCAACATTTAACCTCAGAGAACCTGTCAGACTAGTGTAAAGTAATTGTTACAAGAACTACTTTTGTTGTATTACATTTATATTACCATGTTCTAACAAATATCCCTTAAATTTGTATTTGAAAGTTTGATTGGTTTGAGCTTTTGTATATATACATGTATTTCAGACACTTTTGGTTCAGTATTTAGTTTACAAATTTAGCATCTATTTCGAAAGCTGAGTTGTACTGAATTTATGTGAGAAAAAAACTACTTTTAACTTTTGACCTTTTGTCAACAGTGGATTGAAAGGTCACCACTGTTGAAAAACATGTTAATCTGTTAATCTTTGGCTGGCTTAAACTTTATTAACACAGGATTAAGCATTTACCTGACCGGATTAGTGCAGATTAGTGAAATACTAATTTGTCATGAACTGTTGTATAGACAGGATTATTAGCAACATGTCTACCATTTTGGATATTATATTGGCACCATTGTAGAATGACAGGCAGAGTTTAGACATTTTGCTGTTGTTGTTTTTCTATCATTGAAGCAGTCAACAAAATGTCAAAATAGATATTTTTTCCAACTTTGTTAAACATCTAACTTTAATAGCTTACATGTTTCTATAAATGGACAAATGTAAATATTATCCAACACTGCCAGCGTGTTCCATACATGTACGTATTCTTTGTTACTTTTAAGCCAAACTCCATTCTTCCCAGCAACATATTAATGGATACAGATCAGAGAGACAAGGAAAATAAGCTCAAGCAATGTGTATAGTCTATATAAAAATAAGCACTAGTTGGAGTCTAATCCTTTTAGCTCTCTACAAAAAGCTATGTTTGATGAGATTTGGCCATAATTGAGGCTTGTCAAAAAAGTAGATTTTTTTAGCTTTCAATTCTCTCTTCGATGCTATCAAAATTTGAAGTTTTTGATGAAATCTGAACATTTTAAAAACTTGATTACAAAGGTTGATTTTTTTTTCACCTTTAAATCTTCAATGGAAATTTAAATAAGAGGGTTAATCAAGTTGTCCTTTTTAACCAATTGTCCCTGAAGATGGTGTCTAAACTTATTATGTCACCTATTTTAAAAATCATCTGAAAACTGTCCATCTTATTGGAAGCTTACCCCCAATATGTTGAGATGCATGCTTCTTTGATATAGCTCAAATATGTAATGTATGGATTGAAAGGATCTTCTATGCCACCATGAAGAGTATTTCACTTAATTATATCCGGAGAAAAGTGAGTTTTTTTTGTCCCCCCCCCCCCCCCCCCCCTTCAGGATTGAGCAAAAAACAAGGACACAAATTAAGCATTATATTGTCTCTTATAAATTGATATGTTGGTTTATCCTGGATGTTTAAAAGAAAAATTCACTTTATGAGGGGGTGGCAATGTTGTTTTTTACTTTTTACTGAAATACCTTTACCTTATAAAGTGACAGTTTTGTGGTCCAATTCTTAGCAGACTTACACCAGTACTTAATGGCTGATGTTAACTCAGTGTTTACCTAACTGAGTTCTATGTTTACCTGGGTAAAGTGTTAACCAGGTGAAAAGAAGCTAATTGCTTTAACTTCACCTCATGAATCAACTTCACAAAAAGGTGACAGGAAAAGTCTTCTAATGATTTAACGTCAAAGTGGTCCTTTAGTATTTGCCTGTGACAGTGGAATGTCCAGTGATACTGGGATCTCAGTTTGTTCCTCTCCTGTAACATTAGACAAATTCAATTCTCTAAATCTCTTTAACTCTAGAAAATCTTCACAAAAAGGTGACAAGAAAAGTCTTCTAATGATTTAACGTCAAAGTGGTCCTTTAGTATTTGCCTGTGACAGTGGAATGTCCAGTGATACTGGGATCTCAGTTTGTTCCTCTCCTGTTACATTAGACAAATTCAATTCTCTAAATATCCTCAACGCCAAAAAATCTGTTAGCGGTTGAATAACATTAACTTATCTCCATGGTTATTTTAGACAAGAAGATTTTTCCTGTGCCCGTGTGTTTTAGTGATCATAAATATATTAAATTTAGTTTTAAACAAGTTTGTAATTCTTCCATTATGTTGCCCTATGTGGGAGGGTTGACGTACTCAGTAAAGGTAATGGGGCTCATACAAGCCATGAATCCCTTCACTTCACCCACTTAGCCAATGCTGCCATATAAGGGAAATAATCTTAAGTGTGATGTAAAACTTCCATTAATGCATAGTGAATAAATTAAAAGCTGTGAGTTTTATAGAGGGAAATTAAACTTTATTTCTTTATATCTTTGCCTCACCAGAGGTTTAACCCACTATTAGGTTTTATTTCCATGCTTTATCTATATGAGGTAAATTCAGGTAATGTTTTTCTCATTAGCAGAATCAAGAAAACTCTATTGTGTGATAACCTTATTAAAACACTCTGTTAAAATATACCTGGGGTTAAACCGGGTGCCCTATTTAGTCCAGGGTTATTTGATACAATATGACTTTAAAATAGCATTTTGTGTGTAAAAAAAATCTTCTTTATTCTGACACTTCCTGTCAACAGAAAAATGGTGATCGTGAGTTCAGATTATGAGTGGGCGAATTGTTTAAAAATGTTGTCAACTTTGAGTCATTTTATAACAAAGGGTATTTGACATAATTACATATGCACGACCTTTATTTGATGAGAAGAAAAGTTAATTTTGTCAAACACAGTCTACCAATATTGTCATAGCTGAAGATGCATAAGCATTGTCAATGTATTACAAAGTTTTCTAGAAAAGCCTACCGACTCAAGCCAAACTCCTGCCTGTCGTCGACCTAATGAAATAGCATGGGTTTTGGTTTATTACAACTTTTGATTGGGTATAAAAGTCTAAATGATATAGCTCTTTTTAACACAATAATAAACTTGTCTCCATGGCTATTTTAGACAAGAAGATTTTCCCTGAGTCTGCGTGTTTTAGTGTTCATAAACATATTAGGCGGGTATGTACTTAACTTGTATATAAGTACAAGAAAAAAACTTCTTAAGCGTTGTCTGATTTGAGGTGTCTTGGAAAACATATATCCTGTTTCATGGACTTTGTCTGGGAATATTTTAAGTGTGACTTAAGCCCAACCCTCACTCTACGGGTAACAATATGTACCTGTTTACGTGGAAAAATGTCTGTATAAAGCTTCTGATTGGTAGTTGTAAAGGTTTAATTTATTACTGCGTTGGGTCAGAGGTCAGATCTGTCTATACAGTAATATTAATGTTTAGGAGACAAGTGTCTGGGAAACTTTTTTTTTTTTTTTTTGCTTTCAATAAAGATTTAGGTTTCACCTCTAAGCAGGAAGGGACCGCCCATATTATTTTCACCATACAACAACATTAAACTATGTAATGTTGGTACTATTGAATACATAGTGATTATACGGATATTTGAGAGAACGTGCATTAATAGTTGTCTGACACGCTATTGGAAAAATGTGACTATAACCCAGCTTTTTGAGATTACATAACATAGACTTAAACATGATCTAAAGTGTTGAATATCCACAAAGTACATTGATATTGGTTTAACTGGTTTTATAAAACTACAACTTGCTCATGTAAAGAGTTAAGTTTCTTTGCTTTTTGTATAACAAAACATAATCTGCTCTTTTTCTTCCCCAATTATTTGTTTTACTATTTTATTAATTACTAGAAAATCATCAATAATGATAGAGGTTTTGAATCTTTAAATCGGTTACTCAACCGCAATATAGTAAGATCTTTTATTAATAAAATTCATTTTATCTTATTTAAAGATGCCTTGAAATGCATACATGTATTTAAAAATCATTTAATATAAAAACTGGAACAATCAAAAAATTAATCTGAGAAAATCATTGCACAATAAAGGTATCGGAAATATTCTCTGACTTATTTATATAATAAAAATCCACCAGAAATTAAAGCCAAATGTTTCCCTTGTATTTTATTTTCACTTGCTTTAAATCTTTCTTTAAAATGTTTTTTCTAAACTTCTTTGTTACATCAACCAGTTATTATTTAAGATTCCCTTATTCTTTCTAAACATATATTCGCTTCCTATATGACCTTACTGGCTGGCATAATTTCAAACAACGGGGTTGTTCTCCTGTAAGGTATTATGATAAGTATGCAGTAGCCGTTTAAAATGTCAGGTAAAGTTTAGAATAGTTGCACGGTTGATGCACATTGACAATACAGCTGTCAGGGTGTATTAATCTGGTCTTCACCACTGGTTGAAGTATCAAATCTGAGCTAAGTTTGAAAGCTGTTAGAGTTGGAACACCTGGTAGAGCCAACCAATAGTAGGCAGATTGGGTAAGCTGAATTTGGCTGGTCTCCAGTGATTACCTGAAGGTAGTGGAGCAGAACAGTTGCCCCTTTACCCTACCACCAAGCCAGGATATTGAGGAAGGAAGGACACCCCTCCTGTCTAAGTTTGTACATGTTGGATGTTAACTAAATCAGCTGGTATATACTGTACATGTACTGACCAAGAGTTACAGTTATTTCAAGAGTAATGTTAATGTGACCAAAGAACTAAAGGATTTAGTAGGCCTACATTTTAATGGTGGTGCTAACAACTATATTCAGGTCCACGAGGTTCCAGAAACAAGCTTTCAATGCATGTACAAGCAAAGGAACATCTTCAATTGTACATGTATGACAAAGGAAAGATTGTTTAAACACTAACTAGAAATTATACAGCCAAAATTGTGATACATTACTTAGCTTTTTGAGTAGTTCAGTAATTTTCAGTTCAGAAACAATCCATGCATATCATGTGTAAAGATGGAAACCTTTTGAGCAAATCACAGTTGAATTATTGTTTCTAAATTTGTTTGATGTGTCTTGCATATTTATATCGAAAAGAAACAGTGCAATAGGTTTTTGAGGTTTATAGACTATACATGTATCTTTAAAACTGGGAACAATTCTAAAGCAATTTTGATTGTTGTTGAAAAGTCAATCAATCAATCAATCAACAGTCACCTTAAAGTGTGATTTTTCTCTCTGTGTCTCCCTGGTTCTGATTATCCAGTAAAGTAAATGATTCCCCGCTGATGATCTCAACTTGTCCTAGATTGTGTACATCCAAGTGGACTGGGCCAGGGTCCACGGGGAGATTCTCTAAAGCACTTGATGATAGAAGACATAAAACCACGAGGAGGAGATGACACACATCTTTTTTAGCCAGTTGAGAAAACTTGGATATTTTCTGCCTATTGAACATTACAAGGGGCTGAGTTTAGGAGCCAGCCTCAAAGAAAGTTGACACTGAGTCTTAAGTTTATCGGATTATTCTTTGTCAAGTAAACAAGTTTCAGTTTGCACGGAGGTTTGTCCCCCTTCATTGTGTACGCTGTGATCGCTGTGTGGAAATAGTGGCAGATTTCAAACTGTTTAGCAGTAGTTGTAACTGCACCATATATTGATGTCGTCAGTCTATTTTTTTGTCAGGACTGACTAACCTTCGTTGGTATGTACCAGTTACAATAGGTATATATATTGACAAATATTGGCCCACTTTATGTCACTGAGAAGTTTATTACCTGTTTTTTTATTACCTCGTTTGTGAAGTTCACAGATGAACAAGGACAACCAATTCACTGCAGCTTAAAGTTGTGTTGTCACAAACTAAACTGGCTTGAACAGAATCCAGATTTTCAGCTTCTATCAGGCTTGTGTTTGTCTCATGTTCACAGATAAAGTATATATGTCTATAATTTGGATTGAATCTACCTGTGATTTCGATCAATATGTTTGTCACCTAGAAAACATAGGTAAAGTAGACAAGTCTTGGCTGGAGATATACATGTATTGTATCACTGAAATTTAAGAAGGATCAAGAAACCTGTTTGATCTATGGCCAGAAAAAGTGTATTATTTTCACAGTGTATCTTTATTGCTACACTTAAGAAGTCTTCACTTCTTCCTGGTATTGGAGACTTTACCTGAATATTCCTAAAATCATGGGAACTTGAAAAGAAAAGAGTTTTAAAAAGTCAGCGAGCAAGTGTGTGTTTTCTTTTCCTTTACTGAGTGCAAAGAAAGGAAACATACACAATGAGCATATCAGGATTTCCGAGTTCAGTCCGGCGAAGGAATCGAGTGAGGTCCAGTTTGAACGTTCTAAACAGGAGGTCCTGGCCTCTGGGGCCCACAGGGGTCAAGGTAAATTAAGTCTTTTGTTGTCTTTGAGAATTTTTAGTTTTGAAGTTTTGAATTGCCTTAAAGCATTTGTTTAACTTTGTTCTCTTTCTTCAGTTTTTCAATCATGATTTATGAAATTTTTTGAATAAGACTTGCTTCTCAGAACGAAAAATGGAGAGAATAAGATGATTTGTAGACCAGAATGTTGAAAATAGGGCCTTATTGAAACATACATTCTGAATTATTACAGATTGTGGAGAATTGATGTACGTGGGTTGTTTCAATTTTTTTCTAAACTTGGACATTACTTTTATTGGTTTATGTGATGCTACTCCACTATCCGATTCATTTTCATGTATGTACCTGCATATCCAAAGGTTTACTTTATATAGTTGTCTTTCAAAGAGTTATTTCGACATACTGATAGGTATCTAGTCACTAGTAAGAGAAAATACTTAGTAATTTTATAGTTCCCACATTTCAGTTAGCCTAACTGGTAAATTTGAATAAACAATAGTTCACCGACATTTTTGTTTATAATATTTATCCTAAAATGTTTTCTATCTGTAGTCCCAAGCATACCTACATAGAACGTCATTTAAATCATACATACAATTGTTATGAACACCTGTCCATCAACTTAGGGCAGAGCTAGTTTTCATCTGTATACATCACATGCAGTGAGACCTGTACATGTGTGTTGTTCATCTGTTCTACTGAATACTTAAACAATATTGTTTCATTTGTAATTAGTACTCATATCAGCACGGCTAATGGCCTGATTATGGTTTTAATTCCTCGTCAAAGATTGAGTTGAGTTTAATTAGTTAGCGTCTTTTAGAAAGTGAACATAACAATATTCTCGTAATTTTGGGATTACACTTTCTTGAAAATATGGTAGAAATTCTTTTATCGATTTTTGGGTGACGCCTGAAACGGGAATCAAACCCGGGTTGAGTTGCAATGAAACTGTCATTTTTCGGGTTACATGTGAGTATATAATGTCTCGTCTTCGGGATATTTTGAAACTTGCTTCAGAATCGGGATAAGTAAAATAATTACCTAGTTTACTTTCAAACATAACTCACTTGTAAAGCCTCCCTCTCTGATTTAATTTTTTTTTCACATTTCAAAATTTCAATGAGAAGGTTCTATTAGACACATCCAAAAGCACAAGATTAGATTATAGTGCATATCAAATCACTAATTAGACCTCCAAAAATGTATATTGGACGTCAATTTGTATTTAATAGTGGTACATAAGACCACTGCAGTTTGGGATCAAGGGAAAACCCTGCAAGACAAAAAAAAGTAAAGCCAAAATCTTTTTAAACACACACTCATAGCTAAAATGCAGAAAACTATTTATACTGAAAAGAAAACAGATGGGGTTTTGTGTTTTTCCCAGATAAAAGAAAAAGTTAAAAACATTTTATTTTTGAAAACGAAAATGTTATTGCTGGCCTAATTAAACAGTTAGATAACATCTGTCAGAGATCAGAGTGGCTCTGTAATATAGTGCTATTGTGTTCTGTGGTTTAGGACCACAGGCTGAAGCTGCAGGGGTCTGTGGGGGAGGGGGCAATTGGTGCAACATTTGGTGATTGTAATTTTACAAACAGACATTGGCCTCAAATTACATAGATAACATGCATTAGTTTACAATATTTGTTTCCTTTTAAATAATTGCTTTGAGATGTAAATACCTTATTTGCATTAAGTTGTTAATTTGAGATATTCTGCAATATACCTGTATCTCTGTTTAACTTTATAAAGACTATTGGTAGTTTAAAAACTAATGTTTGACTACAATAAACTTTTTAAATTGCCATATAAACCGTAGCTCTGGTATGTAGCGTTATTGTGAAGCCCGAAGGTCAGCTCCCAGCTCGTTAGACCATTGTTTTCTACAATTATATAAACCGTTACACCTTCACTTGAACACATGTACAGGTGAACATGTATGTTGATAATCATTTTATTTCTATATATTTATTATGTTCAAGCGATTTGTAAATTGTTTCTTGTAGTTTATGACACCTGTTTGTTATATAATCTGTTTGATTATATAATCTCAGTATAAATGTCAAATAATACATTTAGGGATGGACCGGGATAAAGAGAAATTGGTTTATCCAGTAAGTTTTAGACATGTTATTTTTTAACACCAAAATACATGGGCATAGGGAAAATCTTCCTGTCTAAAATAACCATAGAGACAAGATTGGAAAGAGAAAATTACAAGGCAATTAAATGGACTAACTAGAACCATTTTCTAATGCCTCGCCCAATATTCTGTTTACTGACCCCATATATTTCCGTATCCCCCCTTGAACAAACCCTGTAACTAATATTATCTTATTGTTATAAAACATTGGATTGTGATTGATTGATTGATTGATCTCAAGATTCAACTTTGGGGGAAAATACTTCGAGCTGTTTATCTTTTTGTCAACTCAGTTTAGAAAATTTCAATGTTTGAATGAGTTGCTTTCATCAGTTTTTAACTCGGTACAGAAGCAGTAAGTAGCGAAATAAAAAATTCAGACTTCAGTGAAATTTTCTTCAGGAAAGGGTAATTTTCAAACTCAAATTCATCGCTAACCCTATGGGAAATAACAACATAGATGATCTTTGATCGGCATGTCATGACCACCTATAGAGTTCTCAACACACAAACTTTTCTCCATGGTTATTTTAGTCAAGATTGATTGATTGTTTGGTGTTTTACGCCGCGCTCAAGATTATTTCGCTAATATGACGGCGTTGCCAGTTTTATTGTGGGAGGAAACCGGTCTCTATGCCGGAAGGAAACTCACAACCTTCCGGTGGTAACTGGCAACCATCCCACATAGGTCGTTCCAATGAAAACCCAGACAGATATTTTAGTCAAGAAGATTCTCTCTGAATCTGTTTGTTTTAGTGTTCATAAATACACTGTATATACATTTTAGTGTATAGTCATTCTGTTATATTTTAATAATTTGACAATAAGATTATAATGATTGGTGGGGGGGGGGGGGATGTGTTCTGGTGGGTGTTGCTAGGACTCTTGGGGGTATGGTGAAAGTCTTAGATAATCTTCAGGTGGTGGGGGGTAAGGAACAGAGCTTAAGGTCAGCCGAAAGGGTGTTACAAGGGGGTGAAGGGGACATAATCACTGAGACAGATATACAATGACACATTATGTTACCTATTGAAAAGAATATAATTGGTGAGAGCCTGATTGGTGGGGGGTTGGGGGTAACTGGCTAGTTGGGATGAGTAGAAATAAGGAAGGGTAATCTATATAATCTATTATCAACTGAGACAGACATATTAACATTGTTATATGAAAACCCCACCAGACCAGTTCTGCGAGGGATCAGGGAATTGCTCTGCACCTTTGTCCAGTGTTAGACTGACCACTGTCCAGTTAGCAACTAAGAATGCATTCACCATTGGGAAGATATACCTATTTCAGATATGTAAGTTTTATTAACAGTTCCTTTATCAGTAACTGTTAATTCAGTTTAATTCAGTTTAAAGTTTATCTGCACTGCCTTAGAATCTGTTTTATTTTAAAATTTACCAAATGTCAATCCCGGACTGTTTTCCATATGCAATGAAATCCCCTTTGAAAAGTCCCATAGATTGAGGTCAATTTGAACCAAATTACATATTTTCACTTTTTTCCCATTATTAGATTTTGTTCAATTTAAGTTTACCCAAATTCTTGCCATAACTGAAGATCCTTACAACTTTGTCAATATATATAACAAAGTATTTCAGAAAAGAATTGATTAAAGCCATCCTAATGAAATATCATGGGTATTGGTTTATAGCAACAACCTATGACTGGGTATAAATGTCTATGATATACCCCTTTTAACACAGCTACAATTACACTTATCTTATTCATTTGTAACCCATTTAGGTCCAAAAGCCTATTTTAAGTTTGGCCAAAGTCGGACAAGAGGACAACAGATTAGGGTCTAGAGCTAAAAAAAAATTTCAATCCACATTAGTGTTCATGGGGATCGATAGTTAAACCTTTTGTTTCTCAACTTGCGATGCATATTATATATGTTTTACCAGGGTCTTTTTCAGAGATATTTCAAGATATATACAACATTAGACTGACATAACATGATATAAATATTTTTGTCAGCTGACAAAATCTTGACAGATAGATTTCAATATATCTTGGTATTTTTCACAGAAAATAATAGGATAACAGAAATGATTTGGAAATAAAGAATCAAGACAAAACGACACCGTCAATCCACATATACACCAATAAGAAACTAGTCTCTGTGGTTATTTTAGACAAGAAGATTTTCCCTGTGTGTTATAGTGTTAACAAATATTAAATGAACAGCTGATCAGTGAAAGTTACACCCCTAATTAGCTCTGGTCTCGTAAGATTTTCAAACTCAAAAGGGCTTATTCAGCCTACGTGAGTTAAAACTTTTCCACTGTCCAATTCAAATTGTGTATAAAAACTGTAAAATAAAGTCTGGTTGTATATGTGAATCTGTCTGACAGCTGTCCAGAATGGATTGCGTATTGATTTTCAAATCACGATCCATAAAGTTTTACAATACAGCAGTGTGTAGGTAATATGTAGTTAAAACACAGGCAAAGTTTTGATCCAATTTATCTTGATTTGATATTTTGATCACAAATTCTCGGCTTTATACATCGTGGACATAGCCGTTTTCTAGTTGGAGATAAAAAAACATGGACTCTTTTGGGAGTAAATGTGTTTTTGTAGGAATTTGTTTTTAAATGTGAAGTGGCTATCATCTGATGTTTCGTTTCAAGGTTAGCAAAGTATATTTATGTTATTTTTAGGATGGTCTCCGTTGAAGTTTCCCTCTTGTTTCACAGTTTGATTTATTTTCCCGAATTTCTAACTCTCTCCCATTTGTCCAAATGATAATCGGTTGCCAGTTACCAGCGGAAGGTCGTGGGTTTCCTCCGGGCATAGGCCCCGGTTTCCTCCCACAATAAAACTGGCAACGCCGCCATATAAGTGAAATAATCTTGAGCGCGGCGTAAAACATCAATCAACCAATGATAATCCACCGTTGTCCAGCAAAGGCGAAACAATCCAACCTTTTGACCGGACGTGAGCTTCAGTGTGTGAATGAGACCTATTCTTTTTATCCCGGCAATGAATTTTGTCCATCATAGTTAAAATATCATGTTATTGATATTTGGTTAATGTATGTATAAATTTATTAAAATAATCAGAGAATTAATTAGGATTTTAAGCAACATCCTGCTTTAATGAATAACTTATGAATAGAGTATTTATTAGTTTATAAATCAATCTAAAAAACATACATTATTTATGGGAAAGTTTCTCACATTGACCACAGCAAGTTTCTCATATTTAGAATCTAATTTATGAATCACTTACAGGTTATATGTTTTCATGATTAACATGTCCCTAAATTAGTAAAATGATCCCAAGTGTGGATTTTCTCATTAAAAAAGGGGTTTTCTCCAGGCAAAGAGCTCTTCATAAAACATCAATCCATCAATCAACTAAGCAGACAAAAGTAGACTTTTACTTTGAAAAGTAATTTTTTTAAAATTTGAAATGAACATGGTTTCTTGTTGGCAAAGAATCCAAGACTGGTACTTGAAATCCATTAAATAACAAGTCTAGGGCTTGTAAGATATTCAGACAATTTTCGATGAAGTTTTACGCTTTTTTTTTTTGCTACATGTAAATGTAAGGGCCCCTCTTTAGCTTAAGTAAATGAAACTTGTTTTGCTCATAGTCGCACAACTTGAGGAAAACCAATGAGAAATAATAAAGGCATCACCCTGATAATTTTTTGTGAACAACACGAGATTAAGACACCTGTGCCGGTGTCTTTTATAAAATAATAAAAGCTTGTGTTGTTCACAAAAACTTACTTTATGGTGATGCCTTGATTTAAAGACAGTTTCAAACACTTCTTATGTTTTGGAAAACTGTTAACATTTCTGAATTATATTTTACTTGTAAAAACTTCGTAAAAGTTGTGATTGCAAATTTGTAAAAAACGTAAGCAATTTTTATACGCCCGACTTAAAAAAAGTCGGTCGTATTATGGTATCACCAGCGCCGTCCGTCCGGCCGTCCGTCCCGGATTCCCTTCCGCTCCATAACTTGAAGAGTTTTGATCTAATCTTTAGAATTCTTTCACAACATATACCTTGTGGGTAGAAGATGTGTCATGAACCATTTATGACATCGTCGATTGCATAATGTGGCTTCTACATTGGATTATGTAGTATTCTGTCTTAATCTATATCTTCGTTCCCTTCCGCTCCATAACTTGAAGAGTTTTGATCCGATCTTTATAATTTTTTTTACAACATATACTTTAGGGGTAGAAGGTGTGTCATGAACCATTAAGAACATTGTCCATTGCATAATATGGCTTCTACATTGGATTATGTAATACTCTGTCTTAGTCTATATCTTCTTTCCCCTCCGCTCTATAACTTGAAGAGTTTTGATCCGATCTTTATAATTTTTTTTACAACATATAGTTTAGGGGTAGAAGGTGTGTCATGAACCATTTAGGACATTGTCGATTGCATAATATGACTTCTACATTGGATTATATAACATTCTGTCTTAGTCTATATCTTCGTTCCCTTTCGCTTCATAACTTGAAAAGTTTTGATCCGATCTTGACAATTTTTTCAGAGTATATACCTTATGGGCAGACGGTGTGTCATGTACCATTTCTGACTTCACCCGTTGCATAATATGGCAACCATATAGGGTTATGTAATATTCCTTTCCGCTCCATAACTTCTAAAGTTTTGATCCGATCTTCACCATTTTTTTCAGAGTATATACCTTATGGGCAGATGGTGTTTCACATACCAATTCTGACATCACCTGTTGCATAACATGGCAGCCATATTGGATTATGTAATATTCCCTTTCGGCTCCAGAACTTCTTTCGTTTTGATATAATCTTTACAATTCTTTTAGAGTATATATACCTTATACATGTAGGTAGATGATGTGTCGCATACCAAATACGATTTGGGTCCACATATTTTTTTTGTGTTTTCAAGAGTTTTATTTTATCAGAAATGTGTACCTGATGTTTAATATATATACATTGATATATATCAATGCTTTTTTTAGTACACTTGGTCCAGAGTAATACTGGAAGCCAGTTAATTTATACATTCTGAGACTGTTTTCTTGGATAGTTTAATGAGCACTACAATAACAAAAAAAGACAATTTTTCACAGCTTTATTGCCCATCTGGTATTTATCAGAGTGGCTGTTTAAATAGAGATAAGGGGACATCCCACACAAGGTTGGTATATTTACACACCATTGTATCAGTGGCCAGCCTGAAGTTTGTTTGCTTTGTACTAAAACTATTACAGCCAAGTCCAATAGAACAGTGTCCAAGTCAAAACTGTTAAAAGTCTATTGCATAGATTGCTCCTTCCCAATTATGGAACATAATAGCAATGCCAAAACAGCAACAATATTTCAGTTTTTGCAATTAAAATGTAATTGAATTTACATATGTGTACAATAAAGGTATTGGTATTTAGTTGCAGCTTCATCAAATTCAGAAAAGAAAAACTTCTAATGTGAACAAGAAATTTCAATTGATGAAATTAAAACAAATGTTATTTTAAATGTAACGTTATTAATCGTAGCGGTGAGACTTTGCCACGGCGGGCGTATGTTGAGTTTACTAAAACTCTTGTTTAGAATATTATCTAGTGTGTGAATAGTTTACATGTACTGTATAGCATATTTGAAATAATTGAGTACATTTATTGTTACATATCTGACACAGGTTGTGTTCCATTTTTGTAATAAAATATGGCATGTTAACATTCTGTTTGAAGCAAACATAGTTTATTTCTGGAAGGGAGGTATGGAATTTCTATTTTGTTACGCATTCATTCGTGACAGTCATTGGACTGCGTGGGAAGTTTTTTTACCACCTTGTATGTACATATACTAGTTCAATAATGACATCTTTTTGTTAATGTATCTTTATAGGTGTAAAAGCTCCCTCAAGTACATGTATGTCAAACTTTATAATTAGTAGGCTTAATGTCAAAAATCCAGTGCATCAGGGAAAACTAGATGTCTAGTACATAATGTATTCAGTACTCGTAATAAATGTCTTAAGCTGAGAAGTGGCCTCAGTCATGAGGTTCAGTTACACCCAAAATTGGTATATTTTTTTCTCTCAACTTTTCAAGAAGCTGTTTTCCTAAAGATTGTATTTAAATTAATTTTCAAAGCAAACACAGTGAGAAACTGGTACTTATTAAGGTTTATGATACAAAGCCTCTTACAGCATACATGTACAATTTATGAAATATCATAGGTTTAGTTTAATACAACAATTTATGATCGGGTATAAAGGTCTCTTTTTAACACAATTAGAAACTTGTCTCCGTGGTTATTTTAGACAAGAAGATTTTCCCTGTGCCCGTGTGTTTTAGTGGTCATAAATACAATTTAGTTGCTTTTAACTACAAAACTTTAGAAAAAGTTCCAGTCTTTTGAAATACCGTATATATATTACACTTATTGTAGAAAGTCTGTAGATTTCTTACTTTCATCATGTTATAATGCTTTCAACATATGATGAATTTTAAGCTTACTCCTTCAGCCAATTAAAATGAAACGTCAATATTCAAATAACACCTGCTTGCGTGCGAATATTTTTTTTTTCGTGTCCGATGAGCAGTCAGATAACAAGAGACAAATAATTGTGAATCAGTAAGCTATAATCATCCAAACACTGACAACAAAACAACCTACACGCAATACACAGTCAGTCAACCATGGAGAAAATGTCTTCATGACATTCAAATTGATGTCAGTCATGAGCAGTGCATTTTCATCTAAATCTATTGCATGATTTACCTCCCCTGGCTGAGAACTCTTCAGCTTCATGTTTCTAATTGGAGATAACAGGGGATCTGAATCTACTCTATGTTTTTGAAAGACACACTGGGCAATGGCTACATTTTTGAAAACTGCAAAGGCGAGTGACAATCTGATT
The DNA here is from genome assembly GCA_963971465.1 of Lepidochitona cinerea. Taxonomy (NCBI): domain Eukaryota; kingdom Metazoa; phylum Mollusca; class Polyplacophora; order Chitonida; family Tonicellidae; genus Lepidochitona; species Lepidochitona cinerea. The sequence goes on along the minus strand of OZ020560.1, from coordinate 9,102,882 downwards.
TTCACTATTTTTTTTATTTTTAGAAAACGGTACTGTGTATTTCCTGTTTTATTAATCACAAATGTCATGGGTTTTGTCCCCGATCTTTGCTTTCATTCTTTGGCCATGTTACATGTATATGTAAAAAAATAATGCTTTTTATGACATCTTAGATTTAAATCTTAAAACAGGGTATTGGAAAGAAATTAGGCTTTTAATCTAAGTAAATTGTCATAATCATGACATACACATGTAACTATAGTACGGTAGGTTATTCTTTTAACATAAAAAACATTAGCATTTTATGGTCTAATCTTTAACTTATGGGTTATAGATCCAAATCATTTATACTGGAATTGGCATGTGTGTAAACCATGAGTAAAATTGATACAGACAATGGTTCTTTCTTCTTATACAATTCCATTATTATATAAGCATTAAGGTCAATTGATTTGTATCTACGGTACCGGTATCTTATTTAGTTATGTTTTGTACATTATCTTCAAATACAGTCCAATACCTCTGACATGTTAAAATTAATTCAGTTTTAAGATTGAGACAAACCTGCATCACATATTTTGATATAAAGCTATAGCTTTCAGGTCACCACAGATTTAAATTGATTTTCTAGGTCTTTGTACAGTGCAATTGTTCATAAGCCTCAAATATACTGGCTGTTAGTTTTTATCAGTATTGCCATATGAAGTACAGTGGGGATTTCAGACATGCAGGTGATTACATCTCATGTTTTAGCAGTTCTTATTCAAAACACATAGATGTGGGATGGTTGTCAGTTACCAACGGAAGGTCTTGGGTTTCCTCGGGGCATAGAGCCCGGTTCCCTCCCACAATAAAACTGGCAACGCCACCATATAAGTGAAACAATCTTGAGCTCGGCGTAAAACAACAATCAATCAACGAATCTTCTACAAAACCAGCTTTATGCTTATCATCATGGACAATGGATTTTCCCTGTGGTATTTCAGTACATGTTAGTTTGTCTGTCCTCAACTAGGCAGTATATAGGGTATATAGTCCATGTTAGTGTAATTCCACCTATCAGCTGTTCCCTGATCAATACTCTGATGACATTCCTCAATACCTAGCATGGTGGCAGACTCCACAATATCACCCACACTGATTTCTCAAGCAAAGCCTGTGCTCTCCAACATTTCTTAATAAACAGTTCTTATTCAGAATCTTTATCAAAGTTATTAAAATCTGTTTGTCAAGACTCAATGTTATATGTTATTACCACTTACCACTAAAACACATGGGCACAAGGAAAATCCTCTTGTCTAAAATAACCTAATCTAAAATTTCTTATTGTGTTAAAAAGGGGCATGTCATTTAGACGTTTATACCCAATCATAACTTGTTATAATAAACAACCACAACCCATGATATTTCATTAGGTTGACAACAGGCAGGAGTTATTTAAGACAATGTTATATATTATACTTATGAACACTAAAACACATGGGCACAAGGAAAATCTTCTTGTTAAATCTATGTGCATAGAGAATTTCTCTATGGTAACATGTTTTGCCCCAGTCTTGGTTAATAGGAAACTCATCCATATATCCCATCCACTAAAAGCAAGTATTTTATTAACTATTCTCCTGGAAATTTGCTTTGTTGTTTTACATGATACATACTTTTCTTTAATTTTTTTCTCATTTGCAACTGTTCTTAAAAATACATATTTACAGGCCATATAATACCAGTGTAAAAGACTTTGAATTGTTTCCGTATTTCAAAATACTGGGAAACCACCAGTACCTATGCTTCTACATCATATATCTATTGTGATGGGTAACAGATTTTTGATTCCGTAGTTCTAGAACAATAGTAACAACAGACTACATGAAGCAACCGTCCTATTGCCTGTATTTAATGTCAAAATTTAATCTATATACATACATATACCCTTGATTCAAGGGTTACATACAAGAAGAAGACTCCTACTGGTCCTCAGGAAAAAAATCTTGATTCTAAAGATGCAGAAATCTTGTATGCTGTAAGAGTTATTCTATGAAGTGTGCCTTTCATTACATGTAACTTGTATTGTACTACATAAAGCCAATGATCTGGGGATTGTGTCTAAATAAGTGGCCTCGGTGGCTCTGTTGGTTAGAGTGATAGTCCCTCAGTCTGTCACAGGCCTCAGTGGCACAGTCGGTTAGAGTGATAGTCCCTCAGTCTGTCACATGCCTCAGTGGCACAGTCGGTTTTAAGAGTGATAGTCCCTAAGTCTGTCACAGGCCTCAGTGGCACAGTCGGTTAGAGTGATAGTCCCTCAGTCTGTCACAGGCCTCTGTGGCACAGTCGGTTAGAATGATAGTCCCTCAGTCTGTCACAGGCCTCAGTGGCACAGTCGGTTAGAATGATAGTCCCTCAGTCCGACACAGGCCTCAGTGGCTTAGTCGGTTAGAGTGATAGTCACTCAGTTTGTCACAGGGCTCAGTCGGTTAGAATGATAGTCCCTCAGTCCGACACAGGCCTCAGTGGCTTAGTCGGTTAGAGTGATAGTCACTCAGTTTGTCACAGGGCTCAGTCGGTTAGAGTGATAGTCCCCCAGTTTGACACAGGCCTCGGTACCTCAGTCGGTTAAAGTGATAGTCCCTCAGTTTGACAGGCCGGCCATCAATGTGGGTTCAAATATCATTCAATAAAAATTGATAATAATAAAAATTTGTTGTATATGAAAGAGTTACCAGGTATTAGTCCAATGTCGTGGTTGTCCTCCGGTCAAAGAGCCCAGTTTCCTCCCCCACTAAACCTGACAAAGTCGCCAAATAAGTGTGGCGTAAAACATCAATCAATCAAACTTTAGAATTTATAGAAGTGTTTCCCTTTAATGAATTAGTAAATTAACCGACACTGATTGACCCGAAAAAAATTCTGGGCCAGGGTGAGAATCTAACTCACGACTTAGGGTTACCGTTTCCCTTTAACTTTGCCAGTTTATTCATTTTGGAGAGCTGATCATATGGTTTGCAGCACTGTGTCCCATTTCCAGACCTACATTACATGCATTGTAAATCTTGTCAAGATGTAGGTCTTGGATGGTTTTGACATGGCAAATTGCATTGTAGTTTATTTGTGCTTTAGGCAAACTATCAACTATTTGCTACACTTTAGTTTTGTTGTCTGCCTGGTAATGTTAAGTGTCAGTAAGATGAGTGAAATGACAAGTTAATGTGTCATTATACATGAATGGCTCAGAGCACTTTGTCTCGGATAGCCTCTTGGAGTTTTCATAAAGCTCTATAAGCTAATTACCTACATAAACGACTTACCTCCTTAAATAGCAAATTAAGGAGACTGATATAAATCTTAGTTTGCAGCTATATTTTGAATCCACCAAATGATACTGACCTAGATAATTTTAAAATGTCTTTATTCCAGAGATCATTCTATTTCAAGGTTCCACCAAAGAGTCGCGGGTTCGAATCCCACTCAGTCGCAAAAAAAATTTAAAATTTTCTGACTGGGTTTTCACTCGAACGACCTATGTGGGATGGTTGCCAGTTACCAACGGAAGGCTGTGGGTTTCTTCTGGGCATAGAGCCCGGTTTCCTCCCACAATAAAACTGGCAACGCCGTCATATAAGTGAAATAATCTTGAGCGCGGCGTAAAACACCAAAAAATCAATCTATTTCAAGAATCATTTCATTCAAAAGATCATTTTATTGAAAATACCATTTTCTTCCAAAGATCATTTTATTTTTTTATTCAAATGATATTTCACCATATAAGTGAAATAATCAACCAAACATCTGCTGTCAATTCTGATTTGCTCTGGTGGAATAGTGCATAAATTTCAAAGCATAGTCCTTAATCCCAAGGCCATAGTATAGTGTGTATCTATTAAAAACACAACCGGTAAAATCTGAAAATAACATTTTGTGATGCAAATGAAATATTTTGCTGTTAACACAAAAAAATGACAGTTAGTCTGTAACATACTTCCAAGTCATTACTTGGTTCCTTTTACAAAAACTCACATTTTGTTAAATTTGTTTCTGCCCTTACAAAGTGAAATTTAAATTTTAGATTCTTCGTTCTGTTTTCAGGATTCTGCCCTTAAAAAGTGAAATTTAGATTTTAGATTCTTTATTCTATTTTCACGATTCTGCCCTTACAAAGCGAAATGTAAATTTGAGATTTTTCATTCTGTTTTCAGGATCGAGAGAAACAGGACCAGTTGAAGGAGCTGTTGAATAGTTACAGTGTGGATGGACTTCCTAATTTACCAGACTTGATGAGAGTGCCGGGACAAAGAGTTTATGAAGACGACCTTTTCCAGCTGGACTCTCACTGGAGTTCCTTAGTAGCCAATGCTTCAGTAAGTCAGTTTCAAATACCTTTGGAGGGTTCTCCGTGGCTCAGTAGGTAGAGCGTTGGACGCTCAATCCGAACAGCCTTCCACCAATGGGTCGCAGGTTGGAATCCCACCGAGTCCAAAAAACAAACAAAAAAATTGGAAAATGTTCTGACTGGATTTTCACTTATGACCTATACATTACTTCAATATGTCGTACACTCAGTTTTGAATACCTTTTGGTACATAGCTCAGTGGGTAGAACAATCATCCCGACACATGCATTACTTCAATTCTGTACGTCGTACGCTTAAATCCAAGGAAATTTATCCTGATTGGGTAGTCAAGCACTGACTCTAAGTGAGATGCTGGCCAGCCAGGTAACGATTGGAAGATAAGGGTTTTCATTTCCTCAGGTGCTCAACACTGACTGACCACCTGTGTTATGGGTTCAAATCACACTCAACCCAATGAAAAATCACTCTACATGAATAATAATAATAATATATCTTTATTTTCTGAGGGTTACACAATCAGTATTAATCAACTGTACTCCCTTGAGGCCATCTATATACTATACTAATAAATGTAATCATGAACAATTAAAGAAAAAGATAACATAATTAGAATAAAGAAAAGAACATATAACTTGAACAACAAATAAAACTATCAATTGAAAGAAAAACTATCTAGAAGATCTGAAAAGTATATGAGCAAGAGTGCAGAAAGTTTACAAAGTACCCACCGTCTGATCATGAAGAACCAAAAAAATTTTAATAAGAAGCAAAGATAAGCAATTAGCATGTATATTATATTCTATCTACACATACTGTATGGTATGATGTCAGTTTGTGACAATGAATCTGAGAACTTAGTTTAACCTATGTGGGATGGTTAAGGGTTTAATACCGCCGTAGCGGTGTTTGTTGCGTAACCCGATACCGCTGAACGTTGGTTCGTACCGAGTCAAACCACGAGAATGCGCAGCATTCGACGGGTATGACGAGGTGCGAACCAACGTTCAGCGGTATCGGGTTATGCAATAAACACCAAGATGAAGGTATTAAAGTCGATTCTACCCCGATAATTGAGAAAAATGAGGAAAAAGTGACCTGTTGTTGATTGCCGTTCCTTTTCCCTCCCTCTGGAGAGAGTGGGAACTTTTAACCAATCAACGATAAGCTTTGGTCACGTGCAACGGTTGACCCAGATATTTTGAAGCAGAATGACATAATGTCACTATGGCTACCGCTTTGACAGGCTGGGTTGCTGACGACGCTATCGGGGGAAATGTTGTGAAATCAACCCTTTGGTGACTGTATACGTTCATGACAGCCCAGTTTTCAATATTAAAGGACAGAATATAACCACACTCACAACATTATCAGGTTAAATCCTTCATTTTGTATGATAGCAAGCAAAAGATCACTTCTTCCGGGGGAGGTAAACCTACCAGCCGACGTTGCACTACAGACTCGATGTTGTTTGAAAAGTCATCTCTACTTAACATGTATATTTGCACACGGCACGCACATGCAGGAGGGGTAGAATTGCCAGTTACCAACTGAAGTTCGTGGGTTTCCTCCGGGCGGGCATAGAGTCCGGTTTCCTCCCACAATAAAACTGGCAATGCCACCATATAAGTGAAATAATCTTGAATGCGGCGTAAAACATCATGTAGTTTAATTCTGTTTAACATACTCTAAACAGAATATCAAGATACCCGCTCAATTCAGTATTCAGTAGATACATGTGTGTTCAGGGGAAATCCCAGGTGTGTGATGATGAGGCTCATGTTTTACCTGAATAAGTAATAGCATATAACCAAGTATAAAAGAATACTAATCACTAGTTGCTGTTTGTGACTTATCAAAATTCAGGTCAGGAAGGTTATACTCATTACCTATATTGTACATCATGTTTATAGTGATGGCCCTGCTGACTCGGTCGGTTAGAGGGATAGTCCCTCAGTCCAACACAGGCCTGCCTTTGATATGGGCGGTGCCTCTGTGACTTAGTAGGTAAACCGTTGGACGCGGATTCAAATCCCACTCAGTCCAAAAAAAATTGGAAAATTTTCTGACTGGGTTTTCACTCAAACAACCTATGTGGGATGGTTGCCAGTTACCAACGGAAGGTCGTGGGTTTCCTCCGGGCATAGAGCCCGGTTTCCTCCCACAATAAAACTGGCAACGCCGCCATATAAGTGAAATAATCTTGAGCACTGCATAAAACATCAATCAATCAACCTTTGATGTGGCACGAGATCAAATCTCACTCTGACCAAATATTCCATATTTTTATTGTCACGCTTTATCACACATTTGAAAATTATATTGTCTTGAGAATTGAGGCTGGGTTGTTTGATTATTACATTCGGGGTTTTCCCTGGCTTCTAAAATGTTGGGGTTCATTGGACCCCCATCAGATAAAAAGTAGGGTCCCATATACACTAGGTGAGTCTAATTAGAGATGTAGGTTTTAAGGTGTTTTGCACAACACAGGAGTACTTTAATATTAATTGTATTCATGATACCAGGGCCCTGTCTTACAAAGCTGGCGTAAAGGAGTGTAATATTCCTGCAACATGGACCAGTTTCAACAAGGGTGTAAGTTCTGATAGTTTTAACACAGTGATACCCACGATAAAACTAACGCCAGTTGTAAGTCAGGGCCCTGGCTCTATGCCCCCCTGAAAATACCCACAATACAAGTAACGCGTACAACCAGTTACACTAAAACCAGGGCACATTCTTTTGGTCATGATTATACAGGTATATTGACAAATAATAAAAAGTTTTTTATCAGTTGCTTTCATCAGCAGCACCATTTCCATCTCATTTACAGTATTTTGTAACGGTCGTAAAGGAAGGAATGTCAAGAATGTAGAATGAAATTAACCAATAATGAATTTGATGCAAAATGCATTGTATGATTTATAAAATATAATAATACTACATGTATGTATTCTCGTTATTTTTTGGGAATTCACTTTCTTGAAAAATGGCAGAAATTTTTCTACAGATTTTGGCTGAAACCCGAAACGGAAATTGAACCCAGATACCAGAGTATGGCAGCTATCGCCAGCACTAAATCCATTTCACCCAAAATTGGTAGAAGAATTTCTGCCATTTTTCAAGAAAGTGTAATCCTAAAATAATGAGAATACTGTTATACTCACTTTCTAAATGACACTAACTAATTAAATAATAATCTATGGTTTGAGAATGATAATGATAAATGAGAATGATAAACAAGTATGTTGTTTCTCGTATGTTTTGTAAATATAGAACAAAAAATAACTCTAAAAACTAATGCAAAGGTTGGGTGATATTCTCTGTCTCGCCAGATAACATGTACATGTATAGATGGCTATCTTCAGAAATATTGATCTGCTAAAATATAGAATATCACCTAACTACGGCTTCATATATCAGAGTTCCTTTTGTTTCATATGAAAATCTGCTGTGTTGGTATGTTGGCCTTATCTACTTAAGAAATAATGGATTGATTCTTTGGAGGAAAAAAAAAGGAGGTGTCGATTGTTTTATCAAATGATAGGGATGCTAGCTTCAAACAGGTTACCATTTGTTTTATCTACCAACAGAAATGGTAACTTATTGAAGATATATTTATACTTTTAGCTTATGTAATTTCCCTTTTACGTCTTGCCATCTCATATTACCATTTTCCTGCGTTTATGAGTTAGTTTCAAAGACACGACAAGGCATTCCTAACAGTCTGATATCCCACATGATCAAGTAACGACGCGTTTCATTGCATCGTCAAAATTTTAAGATGATGACACCATTGAGGCGTTCGACGTCACAATGAAAACGTTCTCTACGTATATGCTAGTTTATACGCCAGCTTTGTCCTATCTCACAATATGTACGAAAATCACACATGTGTTAGATTGAGAGATGATATGTTTGGGACACAGTCATACATATATCCAGTCTTTATCGCACAATAAATCTGCTATGTCGTCATTTAATTGAAATAATATTGATTTTGGCTCAAACAGAATAACTATTACCTTATGTAAATAGCCAATATATTATATGAAAGATTTGATGTTTCTATTTTCAGAGTTTAACCAAAAGGCAGCATGATCAACAGGAAGCTATCTGGGAACTGTTACAGACAGAGGTTCATTATATTAAAGCTTTACAAGTTATCAATGAGGTATACTATTGCTATATTTGATAATTTCACTCCCCAAAAACTGGAAAGGATTTCTTGATCCTCTTGAAATAATTTAGATTGATTGATTGATATCTTTACACCGCACTGAATATTATTTCATTTATATGGCGGCGTTTCCAGGTTTAGTGGGGGAGAAAACCAGGCTCATTGCTCAGAGGAAACCCCCGACCTTCTGCGAGTACCTGGCAACTCTTCCATAGAAATAATTTAATAACTTCCAAAGATTGAAGTTCATTTGTAACCATTGCTGAAAGCTCTTGCTTGCCTGTAACATTGGATACGAAGATATTTTGATTGGAGAACTTCCTCCAACATTGTGATTATTTCAACTGTATGTTGGTTAATGAGAAATGATTAAGGCATCACCACGAAGTAAATTGTTTGTGAAGTTCGATACAAGCTTGAGTCATCAGTTTTACTGATATTTATGTTGTTTAACATGATTTCAGCTTTTCAACTGACGTTTTTGTCTTTTTTGTTTTTTAGCTTTTCACATGTGTCTTATTAAACCTACAACAAGAAACATTATTAAATGAGGTAAATGTTTGATATCACATTTGGTAATCTCAATTATTATTTCTTTGACAACATTTGATAACTATTTGGAATAGTTTGCCCAATAGATGGGGGCTGTGTTGGCTCAGTCGGCAGAGTGACAGATCCTCAATCCGCGACAAGTTTGAATCCCACTCAGACAAAAAAAAATTGCAAAATTTGCTTGATGGCCGTATGTGGAAGAGTAGCCAAAGAACTTGATTTCTTCTCCCTGTAAATCTGGCAACACCGCCTTAGAAGATAAATAATCTTTAGTGCGACGTATAAAAATCAATCAATCACCAATATATGATGAACTGGTTAACAAGAGTTATTCCCCCTTAGTTTGAAATATTAATGGTTTCTTTTGATAAAAAAAATAGTTTTTTAAGACATCACAGGAAAAGTAAAAATAAAACTGACTTAAGCTTAAGGAAGACTATTTTCAGTTTATTGAACAGCAATGTTATTTAAACTTATTTATAAATTATAGTGGTTTTCCATTAATACATATAATTAGGTTTTTAATTTAGTCCTTCACCTGTTTGTTTTATTGGGGAAAAAAGTATATGATATGTGTTAGAATTTTGGTTTTTGTTTGCTAATTGATTGAACATCAGTACTTTCAGGTTGAAAAATAATGCAGATATTCAAAGTTATTATCATTGTTACTGAAAACAGTACAACATGATTTTCTTCAATTACCAATTGGTTGTACTTTGTTTGAAATTTCAGATAGAGACAGAAAAGTTATTTAGCAATGTCAATGAAATTTACCTGTCTAACTGCCAGTTTTGGACAACCCATTTTTTAACTGTGATAGAAAAAGCCAGAGAAACAAGAAAACCTCTCGATCCATCTTTACTTAAAGATGGCTTTAAAAAGGTGAGTTGTTGAACAGATTTACATTTCGATAGCTCGCTTTTGGTTGAGTGAAAGCATAGACATGTAAACAGTTACCATTGTAAGGCTGTGTTGTACTCTTCCATTCTTGTTTTGGTGTCAGTCAGCAGAGTTAGTCTCTCAGTCTGACACAAGCCTTTCATGAATCTCATTCAATGCAATGGAGAATCTGAATGTGTTCTTTGCTCAGTTTCCCTAAGTGGAAGAGTTCCCCAGCATCCCCTCCCCAATAATCTTTACTATTGTATAAAACATTAAGTCTCGCGCTCCCCAAAATGAATTTCGTCATCAGCAATTATGAGTCCAGTGGCAACCATATATTGTAGGGTCTGGGACGTTTTTGCTGATGACATCATCTCTAACATTACAATGCGTTCTCTTCTTGTCTAAAATAACCACGGAGACAAGTTTCTAATTGTGTTAAAAAGAGGTATATCATTTAGACCTTTATACCCCATCATAAATTGTTGTAATTAACTAAACCTATGATATTTCATTAGACTGACAGGAGCTTAGCTTTTGTCAGTAGAATGGATCCCCCCCCCCCTCAAACAACACATGATCATTGTTAACTTTTCCTGTCTCTAAAGCACTAAATGTTACACTTAACTGTTTCTTTTTCAGTTTGGTGAGAATTTTAAACCTTACACAAAGTACTGCCTGGAACAGAAGCCTTGTTTGGATTACATGAAATCTCGATACAGGGATAATGATCTGTTTAAGTGTTTTGTTGTGGTGAGTATCAAAATTAGTATAAGTATTATAATTTGTGTTATCAGTCATCCGATAAAAACAACTCTGAATATGCTATGGATTGAAACTTGTTATTTACCTGCGTCCCCCCAGCTGTTGGTCACCAGGTACCTGTTCCACCAATGGGTCGCGGGTTCGAGTCCCACTCAGTCCAAAAATTGGAAAATTTTCTGACTGGGTTTTCACTCGAACGACCTATGTGGGATGGTTGCCAGTTACCAACGGAAGGTCGTGGGTTTCCTCCGGGCACAGAGCCCGGTTTCCTCCCACAATAAAACTGGCAACGCCGCCATATAAGTGAAATAATCTTGAGTGCGGCGTAAAACACCAATCAAACAAACCAGGTACCTGTGTGATATGATTATCAGGTACAAACACATCTGCGATCCTTTTTAGGGTAATATCCCTCAATAAACCTGGAAAACCCTGAGATTTACCAGACACATAAAACGTGCTCTTAAACGTGAACACAAATAAATTCTACGAGAAAGTTCATAGGATGCAAAACAAAAAAGGCTTTGTATTTAAAAATGGGTTTTGGACACCGATTAATTTACAAAGCCGGTCTACTTTTAATTGGATAGGTGTCTGGAAGACCTTGAACTTTGGGAGCGAAAACAAGCAATCAGCAATGAAATGACATAATTTTAATTGTACCACCATTTTATTTCAGTGGGCAGAAGCTCAGAAGCAATGTAACCGTCTAAAGTTAACAGACTTACTTGTCAAACCTATGCAACGCCTAACAAAGTATTCCCTCTTATTACAAGCCATTCTTAGAAAGACTGAGGATGACAAACAACGTAGAGCCGTCCTAGAAATGGTATGTCTGGGGGGTTTTTGTTCATTTTGTTTTGCTGTAATATTATCATGCTTTTGTTTTTCATTTTTCCTTAAAAAAATCTTGGTTTTTTGCAGTAATTGTTTTGCTATAATATCATTTTTGCAAAACTATTTTTTAAACAATGAGTACATGTACAGTTTGGAATTGAGTTGGTTTCAGTCTCTCAATGTTTTGATCTTACAAATGGTCATTTTTAATGCTGATTTTTGTGGTTTACTAAAAAAAGACCATATTTACCTTTGTCAGTTATTGAGATATCTTCACTGGCCATTAACAAACTGTGAGCTACATGTAAGACTGTTGAATTACCTTGGTTATGATAACTTTATAACTCGGAACAACTACTGAGCTCTGGGTTTCTTTTGAGCAAAGAGACTGGTTTCGTCCCTCACTAAAGCTGACAATGCCGCCACATATGTGAAATAACAGTCAATCAATCATTTGGTGTAAAAGCGCACCTTTGAAATGTTAAAAATCAACAGCTGAATGCTATGTTGCCATTGATATTGACTGATAAAATTTCATATTTCAGATAGGAAATGTGGACCGATTTGTGACGCATGTTAATGGAGAGTTACGGAAGCGTCATGAACAGGAACGTCTTGGTGCTATTGCTGGTAAAATTGAATCTTATGATGCTGTGGAACCACCAAATGAAGAATGCAAAGAGGTGAATATACATGTAGCAACCATAATCTTAGTTTTCTTTGCTGGAGCTCTTACAATGAACACGCATATTTGCTTTGGTACTTTATTTCACATTGCTTAGTAGTTTTCGTGATAATTAGTCTTTTACAAATGTGTGGTGTGTTGAAATCTAAATCAGTCATAATAAATTTCTTATTCAATAATTATTCAAACATTGATTGGATGATTGCCTTTTAAATCCAAAACAGTTTAAATTTTACTTCAGGGAATGGGGCTTTATGCTCATCAACTTATGTGGTGGGCCTCCACTGTGATCGTCCCCTGGTCTCGCACAGACCTTCCATCGATGCGGCACGGGTTCGAATCACACTCTGATCATACAAACAAAAAAAGTGCATTTTTCACTCGGTCGCCATATGTGGAAGATTTGCCAGGTACTCGTCAAAGTTAGGGGGTTTCCTCCGGACAAAGAGCTCCATTTCCACCCCCATTAAATCTGGGGATAGCAGTATACATGTAAAAGAAATAGTCTGGAGTGCAGTGTTAAACATCAATCAACCAACTTATGTGAGAGTTTCATTCATGATTGAGTTTGCATACTTACCAAAGTGAAATAATCTCTAGTCCTTCCCCAAACCAATACATCTGATATGTTTGATATTTTCAGGCCATCAGCCAGTACAGTGATTTGAACTTGTTAGACCCAATGCCAGGCTGCGACATCCATCAACCACGCTGTGTTATTATACAGTCTGGACTGAAACTGAAAGATGCTCAAATGAGGGTAAGAACTGATATAGCTATCTGGGAACAGACCATAGGATTTCATGGTAACGATCGGTTCCGGCAGCCTGTTGTTACTGTTGAACCCAGCATTTAAAAATACAGAACCGATTGAATGTTTCTAACCGACACCGAAATTATATGCCCTGTGGAAGTTTGATTTCCTTACACATTATACCTAAAATAATCACAGATTATTCCATTTTTATTATAAACAAATCTTAACCCAGAATTTGATACGGTTGTTGTTGTTGTTCACAAAGACTTCCTTCATGGTGACGCCCTAATTGTTTCTCATGAAATCTCAATCCTTCGTTCAGCAACTTGACCCAGAAGTTATTTATTTCTATGTCTAAGTATTTATTTCTAAGTATATTTATGATCATTAAAACACACGGGCACAGGGTAAATCTTCTTGTCTAAAATAACCATGGAGACAAGTTTCTAATTGTGTTAAAAAGAGGTATATCATTTAGACCTTTATACCCCATCAAAGTATACATGTACATACATAATTTGCTTATTTGGCAGCTCCATATTATTTCTAAGTGTAAAAATTGTGTACATTGCTTAAATTTTCAGATTGATGTGGAGTGTTTGTTGTTCACTGACATGTTATTATTATGTAAGGCCAGCAAGAGAATGGACAAATTCAAGGTGATAAAACCACCAATGAGAGTGGATAAAATCATAGTACAGGAACTCCGAGATAAAGGTGAGACGGACTTTAAAGGGATGTGGCTTTTTGATGACCTTTTGACAAGTATAAAAGAAGTCTCAATCTATTTTCTATCAAAAAGTTCAGTAAAGTAATTATTTAGGGAAATCTCTGCATATTCTCTCTGCATATTCACTGCATATTCCTTTAAATTAGGTGTGTAGTGTAGAAACGGATTCAGTTAGCAGTAAGCAATAGACAATAACTTTTACCACACATGATTAAATATGTCTTAAAATTTCAAGAGATTTGTCATGAAAAGGTGGGCTTTGACTGTATTTTATCATAGACTAACTGTCCTCTATTTAGCCAGGGTGGGGGGGGGGGGGGGGGGGGGGGGCTCAGTAGTAGGTTAGAATGATCATCCTTCAGTCCCACACAGACCTTCCATCGATGCGGCGTGGGTTCAAATCATGCTCAGACCAAATAAGAATTTAAACATTTCCGAGTGGAATTTTCACTCGGTCGCCGTATATAGAAGAGTTGCCAGGTACTCTCCAAAGGTTGGGGGTTTCCTCCCCCACTAAACCTGGCAACGCTGCCATCAATGTGAAATAGTCTTGAGTGCTGCGTAAAACATCAATCAATCAATTTAGCCAAATAGAAAGTGTCTAACAGTTACTTTATACTAAAAATTGTTTGGTTTTCAGGGAGTTTTTTGTTACTTTATCTGAACGAGTATCGTGTACCAGTGTCAGCCTTCACGTTTCACAGCGATACTGCTTCAATTAGAGTCTGGATTGAACATATTAAGAAAGCACAAGTAAGTGATCTTTTTAGCTTTCAGAAGTTTGTTTCACAAAAATCAGTAAACACATTTTGTTACAGTGTACGTAAATATATTGTCATTAAAACTAAAGACACCTTGCTATCAAAGTGAAATTGTGGTCATCGCTGCATAAAACACCAAACAGAATAATCTGTAATTGTATGGAATACATATATATTTAGGATCACTAAAACACACGGGCACAGAGACAAGAATACATATATACATGTACATGTAAATAGTAGGAACATTTTTGTTTATTTTGTCAAATTCACATTGATATTTTTTAACCAAATTAAAAAAACCTAGCATTTTTGACATATTGAGAATAATAATGTATGTTTTCATTTCTGTCAGGATCTATATAATGAAGCTAAGATGGCCTCGGTGAAAAGTTCCAAAGAACAGATTTACTCCGGAGAAAACTCACCTAACAGTCCAAACTCATTTCTCGGAGAAAGTCTGGATAGTGCCTCTTTCAGTCGCCAGCAGCTCAATGAGCCGCCGCCGCCTTCTGAGCCACCACCGCCACTCCCTGTTAAGCGACTCCGTTCATACACGGTCGGTTCACAAGACCCTGACGATGGGGAAAAGGATGAAATTGACTATGTTAATGTTAGTGGGACACTCAAAAGAGACATCTTGCCCAGGGATGACACAGCGCCCCCTGTTGAGGTTTTTAGCCCAGGAAATAGCATGATTTCCCCTGTGATTGATGGTGATACGCCATCAATAACAACAAACTCTGAAAATCGGGTGAAAATCATTCAACAATCAATGTCCTTGCCTGTTTGTCAATCTAACTCTAACAGCTCCAGTGACGATAACGAATTTGGATTTAATTCTGCTCTAGGCGATGAGGCAGCTAAGTTAAAACTTAACCAAAGGCGAACATCTCGAACAGAACGTCGTTATCACACAGCTGATTCCATCCGTGAAATTCAGCGACAAAATCAGGATCGAGATAACAGTATTTATAAACGGTTATCCTGGAATCTGGGAATGGTTGATATCAGCTTGGATGAAAAACGTGGAAATCTGAAGAATAAGGCATTTAGTAGTGACTCACTACGTAGTGTGCCCAGTTCAAGTGGTGTTAGTTCAACAGGGTCCTTACATCTCAGTCCAGAAAGTGAAATCTCTGAGGAGTCTGAAACTAACTCTATCAAAGCCAGCCCTGCCACCAGGCTCAGTATCACCGATGGCTCAGACAGTCCACTGGATGTCTCCGTGGAAATACCCGATGTTCAAAGTGATCATAACTTAACAGTGATAGAAAGTGAACAAAATACATTAAGCCCTGAAGACAAATATGCCAAATCGAAATCAACATCGGATATTGCCGCCTTGATGAGTGATTTGACTAAAACCAAATTAAAAGACGGAATATCCTCTGTTGAATTACCCAAAATTGGGAACAATTCCAAAAAACTGAGTTACTCTCAAATGTTGCTTGTAAAAAAGCAGTTGTTGTTGAATTCTGACTTGGAAGCCTCGTAAGTATTTACTTCAAGTATTTTTTTTTTCATGAGGGGGCCTTGGTGGTCCAGTGGGTTTGATTGATCGTCCCTCAGTCACACACAGTCCTCAGTGGTCCAGTGCGTTTGATTGATCGTCCCTCAGTCCTCGGTGGTCCAGTGCGTTAGATTGATCGTCCCTCAGTCCTACACTGGCCTTCCATCGATGCGGCTTGGTTCCAATCACACTCAGACCAAATAAAAATTGTTAAATTTTCGAATGGATTTTCAATTGATCGCCATATGCCTTATGCAAGGGTTGCCAGGTACTCGCCGAAGATCGAGGGTTTCCTCCGGGCAATGAGCTCAGTTTCCTGCCCCACTAAACCTGGCAGCGCCACCATATAAGTGAAATAATCTTGAGTGCAGCGTAAAACATCAATCCATCATTTCCATGAATTTCAACCTTGAAAATACCTACCTTTTGACAGCTCATAACTTTAAAGTGCACTCACACAGCATCATGTTACATGCATGATAATGATCCTAATGTCTGCACTGAAATGTTGCATTCTGGATTAAAATGACCGGTTAAATTCACGTAAAAGATAATTCCAAAACATTCCCAATATATTAAGTGATGTGAAAATAACAAATTATTACATTGCTATTTGCCACATTTGGTCTATAAAAACAACAACAGCGATCGTTCAATAGGATTATCTGATCGCTCACTCCAGGAGGTAAGACTCTCAACGAAAAAAGTTGAATTTTAAGTGTACTTTTGTTAATGTTTTTCTGGCCCTTGAATTTTTTAGAGTACTTGAATTAGCGGAGATCTTACCGTACGTGATACTACAAAATTTCTATGTAATTTTTAAAAAAATGTATGCTTAATACTCTTTTTATCTTTTTACAGAGAAGTATGAAAGAAGGAAATCATTCCACCTCAGCCAAAAATGGAAGAAACCTGTAAACACTTGATACAGAACTGGTGCTGATTCTATTGAAAACCCCTTATTCTACCCATAAAGCAACGCCAACTTTTCTGTAATACCTACTGTATGTAAATATGTACATAGATTGTATATAGAAGAAAATCTGGCTGTGTGAAATTTTTATATTTATTGTTGTAATTTTCAGGGAGGTAAACTGTTTATTGTCCCCTAGAATCAGTCTGTCCGTTCTAGAAAAATAGACCTTAAGTGCTTTGAACAAACCTTTATTCATGCAATTTTTTTAAGAACATGTTTTTTTTTAAAGAATTTAATATTTACTCTAGCAGTCTCTACAGTATTTAGACAAAATTGTTAAATATTTTTATATTCATAAAGAATTTGTAGAATAAACCATTATGTGATCTCTTTTAGAATTTAACATTTTCTTGGTTTATAATCCTTAATAAATAGTCAAAATAAAACCATAAAGAAACTTCAAACATATGTGACGGTTTTACTGAACAAAATGGTGGCTTTTATAGAGCAGTGAAGTTTCAAATTATACATTTGTAAGAAGAGTTTTCTCCCTTTGATCAGATAATTTTTATTAATATTTTTTTTTAAATTTGATTTCTGAAAGCCTTTTTTGAGGTTGAATATTCATTAACATATCTTAGATTTAATATGAAACGTCTCTGAATCCCAATTCATGTACACATTCACATGGAGCCGGTCAAAAGACAATGTTTCAGTGATATTTCAATAAAATCCCTCTGCATATCTGAATTTTGGATACATCTACTATTTAAAATTGCTGACATTATTATTAAAATTTGTCTCTGTGAGAAATACAGATATTTATATTGTCTTCAGATTATATTAAACTAATACAACTGTTATTTACTTTTGACATATCGTAAAAACAAGCCCTAAAACGGACATGTATTTTAACAAGGATTACTTCTAGCTAGAACTGTACGAGAATGGTTAATAAAATGTGTAGGAAAAACAACAGTAAAGTCAGTAAAGTGGCATGAGCTGCCAAAATTCATACTTTTTTCATCATTTCTGATCGTCATGACAGTAAGGGGCTTTGAAGGTCATCGAAAAACTAAATGATTGGCGTCGGAATGAGGAAAATCCATACAGTATGTGGCCTGTACAAACCGAAAACGTGTTCGAAAAGTAAACAAAATTTAAATAACCGGGACGACCGTTCATTCATTTTAAACCAAAGTTAGTTCAAAACAATACTTTATCGTACATTTTCGAGACTAGAAGCACTAAAAAGCTTCTGAATTATACGTCTTGAGAAAAATAGCCGATGATTTCAACATTCTGTTTAACGTCAAAATATCAAAATTTTGGCAGCTCATGTCCCTTTAAAGTTTTTAGAACATAATTATGCAGAAGTGCCCTGTGTAATTCACTTATACAATTTCATTAGCTCAACTGAGCATTTTTCAAGAACCCATACAATTTAGCTGAGCACTTTGTAACTGGCTGATATAGCCCACGGATTTGAACAAAGAAAGGTTCAATAATAAAAATATATACCATACTAACAAATGTATGACTAATAACCAGTGTAATTCCTCCTATTAAACACAATTCAGAGTCAATTTTGCTTTAGAACATCAGGTCCTTAAAAACACATTATCCCAACCCACAGCTCTCTCTTCTAAATCCACCACATACAATAAAATCCATGAAACACCATCTGTCTCGGTGGTCCAGTGGGTTCGTCCCAGAGACCTTCCATCCATGAGACAGGGGTTAGAATCTCACTCAAAACAAATAAAAATTTCTTAGTGGATTTTACACTGTCGATGTATGCTCGCCAAAGGTCTGGGGGTTTTCCTTCCCCAACAACCCGTCATATAAGTGAAATAATTTTGAGTGCAGCGAAAACATTAATCAATCAAAAGACCTACACATGTATGTCGGTAATGTAAATGTATATAGAAGCAGACCCAGCTAAGCGAGGAGAATTTCCTTGTACAACTCAAATGAATAACTAAAGTATCTTATCACATTCCAATAGTTTGCTTTACAAGACTGTACGTTGCTACCATATAAAAGCTGTTGAGAAATAAGCCTCAATATTTGAGTGAGCAATTTAGACCAGTCTTATTAAAGAATTATGCATTGAATTTTAAACTTAATGAAAACAAAGTCATGAATATATGTTGGGTTTTTACAATGCTTTATTTACAAAAAATGAAACTGTCTATCCCAGTTTGACTTGGTTGCTGGGTGACCATTGTTTTATAGACCTTTATTAGAGAACATTTTTTGAAACAGCTGATAATTTGAGGACATATTGTTTATCTGAAGTAAAAAAACAATGAATATTTATGATGTCTTAGTTTTGTTTTGGTCACTGTTAGAAAACGTTGAGTGTTTAAGTTGTTTGTTTTAGACTGCAGTCAATATTATTTCACAATAGTCCTTGACCAATCAAAGTGATATTTTCTTCTCCACACCAGAAAAGTCAGGACATCACGGAGCTATTTGTTGAACAAGTAAACTTTTTTGGCGGAGAGGTCGAATTGCTATCATCAGGAATTGTCAAATGGGAATGAATAAACTAAAATTACTTGATAAGCCACATTCAAAGATTATTTCATTTAAATGGCAGTGTAACAAAGTTCATCAGAAGAGGGTTTGAACCTATCTAGGGTTAAATTAACAACAATCCATTATTTTCATAAAGACCAAGTGGATGGTTCTGGTCTACATTCAACATGTATGATCTAAAGACCAGGGGGCCCAGGTGGGTTAGAGTGATCTTCCCTTAGTCCAACACAGACCTTCCATCGATACGGCACAGGTTCGAATCCCTAAGACCAAATAAAAATGTAAAAAATTCTGAGTGGATTTTTCACTCGGTTGCCATATATATGGAAGAGTTGTTAGGTACATGTACCTGCTGAAGATCGGGTTTCCTCCGGGCAATGAATGTGAGTTTGATAAACGCACAAACCCTTGAAATAATTACAGATGCCGTTTAATTCTGTACCACACAGTTCCTTCAAGGGCCATGATTCCAACTGGGCATATGGGTGACAAACTGAGCCTTTATCTCTCTCTCCATATGAACATCTGTTTTACAATTTGTTCAACCATCAGAATCCATCCCAATTAATATTGAAAACTTCTTTTAGTCTTGATGTCATCTAAGATTTGCTGCAGCTCATCATCTTCAAAACGACCTTCCAAACTGAAAGAGAAATTAAAGAAATGTTAAATGATTACAATGTTCAGACAGAAAATGTCCTTCCAACAGCATATCGGAACTAGGCATATATCTCAATGATCTTGTTAAAATATATGCAACCAACAGGCACAAGACCCCTTTAATGAACTAAAAAAAAGTTCAGGAAATTCAGTCAATTTTTTTTTGTTGTACATTGTATATATGCTGCAGACAACAGCCATACCAGTGTAAGACAGGGTCATCAACATCTGTCTGCCTATAAATTAATGAAAAAGGCTGAGAACTCAAATTCAAGTTTTTAAGGTTCTTGCTGCTTGTACGTGAATATAAAAACAATCATTTTGTGAGAAAATTGACTACACAAATGCTACAGATCACCTGAACTATATAAGAATACATGTATATGTAGTGCTTTACCAGTAAATTGGTTGTGAGGAAACCGGGTCCATGGAAACTTTTAGTCTCTTGGCTCATTTTTCACTGCGTGCTACAGAACCCAAGATGTGTGGTAATATCAGACAAAATTGCTAGGACGTATGTTTAGGGGTTTTCTGTTAATTATAAAACTTCCTAAACTTACATTGCCAAGATTCCAAACCACTTTATACAAGTAAGTGGGGGTGTTGGGGGGCAAACCACATTATACATGTAAGTGGGGGTGTTGGGGGGCAAACCACATTATACATGTAGGTGGGGGTGTTGGGGGGGGCAAACCACATTATACATGTAGGTGGGGGTGTTGGGGGGGCAAACCACATTATACATGAGGGGGAGGGGGGGGGGGGGGCAAACCACTTTATACGTGTAGGTGGGGGTGTTGGGGGGGCAAACCACATTATACATGTAGGTTGGGGGGCAAACCACTTTATACGTGTAGGTGGGGGTGTTAGAGAGCAAACCCACTTTATGCATGTAGGTGGGGGTGTTAGGGAGCAAACCACTTGATACATGTAGGTGGGGGTGTTAGGGAGCAAACCACTTTATACATGTAGGTGAGGGTGTTAGGGAACAAACCACTTTATACATGTAGGTGGGAGTGTTAGGGAGCAAACCACTTTATATGTGTAGGTTGGGGGACAAAGCACTTTATACATGTAGGTGGGGGTGTTGGGGAACAAACCACTTTATACATGAAGGTGGGGGTGTTAGGGAGCAAACCACTTTATACGTGTACATGTAGGTGGGGGTGTTAGGGAGCAAACCACTTTATACATGTAGGTGAGGGTGTTAGGGAACAAACCACTTTATACATGTAGGTGGGGGTGTTAGGGAGCAAACCACTTTATACGTGTAGGTTGGGGAACAAACCACTTTATACATGTAGGTGGGGGTGTTGTTGAACAAACCACTTTATACATGAAGGTGGGGGTGTTAGGGAGCAAACCACTTTATACGTGTACATGTAGGTGAGGTGTTAGGGAGCAAACCACTTTATACATGTAGGTGAGGGTGTTAGGGAGCAAACCACTTTATACGTGTACATGTAGGTGGGGGTGTTAGGGAGCAAACCACTTTATACATGTAGGTTGGGGTGTTAGGGAGCAAACCACTTTATACGTGTACATGTAGGTGGGGGTGTTAGGGAGCAAACCACTTTATACATGAAGGTGGGGGTGTTAGGGAGCAAACCACTTTATACGTGTACATGTAGGTGGGGGTGTTAGGGAGCAAACCACTTTATACATGTAGGTTGGGGTGTTAGGGAGCAAACCACTTTATACATGTAGGTGGGGGTGTTAGGGAACAAACCACTTTATACATGTAGGTTGGGGAACAAACCACTTTATACATGTAGGTGGGGGTGTTGGGGAACAAACCACTTTATACATGAATGGGGGTGTTAGGGAGCAAATTACTTTATACGTGTAGGTGGGGGTGTTGGGGAGCAAACCACTTTATACATGTAGGTGGGGGTGTTAGGGAGCAAACCACTTTATACGTGTAGGTGGGGGTGTTAGGGAGCAAACCACTTTATACATGTAGGTTGGGGTGTTAGGGAGCCAACCACTTTATACATGTAGGTGGAGCAAACTACTTTATACATGTAGGTGGGGGTGTTAGGGAGCAAACCACTTTATACGTGTAGGTGGGGGTGTTAGGGAGCAAACCACTTTATACATGAAGGTGGGGGTGTTTAGGAGCAAACCACTTTATACATGTAGGTGGGGGTGTTAGGGAGCAAACCACTTCACACATGTAGGTGGGGGTGTTTATGAGCAAACCACTTCACACATGTAGGTGGGGGTGTTAGGGAGCAAACCACTTTATACATGTAGGTGGGGGTGTTGGGGAACAAACTACTTTACACATGTAGGTGGGGGCCGGGGAACAAACCACTTTATACATGCAGATGCAGGCGGGGGTGTTAGGGAGCAAACCACTTTATACATGTTGGTGGGGGTGATAGGGAGCAAACCACTTTATACATGTAGGTGGGGGTGTTAGGGAGCAAACCACTTTATACATGTAGGTGGGGGTGTTAGGGAGCAAACCACTTCACACATGTAGGTGGGGGTGTTGGGGAGCAAACCACTTTATACATGTAGGTGGGGGTGTTGGAGAACAAACCATTTTATACATGAAAATGGGGGTGTTGGAGAACAAACCATTTTATACATGTAGGTGGGGGTGTTGGGGAAGAAACCACTTTATACAGGTAGGTGGGGGTGTTGGGGAACAAACCACTTTATACATGTAGGTGGCACAGTAGGTACAGTAAAGACATAACTCACCTTGGAATAAGAGATTTAGCTTCCTCAGCATTTTCAGGACATAAGTTTGCTAATGCAGCCAACTCAAACTTGTGTAACTTTTTTTGCATCAAAGAGCTGAAATTAAATTATAAGTTAAATAAGGTTCAAGATGTTAAAGCGGATTAACTTTTACTTGATGTATGTCTATTCAATAATTGATTGGTCGGTTGTTTAATGCAGGACCCCAGATAACCAATGTCCTTCTATTCAATAAGGGGGCCTCGGTGGTCCAGCAAAACATCAATTAATCAATCTACCCAATAAGTAACATTGTCAAAAAGAAATAGTTTGGGTGTTCAGTAGCTTATATGTACATGTAAGTATGTTGTTTTCAAATCTAACACTGTTCAAAACCGCTAACCCTGGACATGGCTTGCTGTTGTATATTTCAATTTTACCGAACTTATAAAATATAACCATAAGTTTGGTATAATTGAACAAAGTACAGAAGAGGTGGCTCTTGTTCAAATCTTTCTTTCTGGTATTTCTATAGTGTCTTTCTTGTAGCCTCAAGATAAATGTACGTTGGATTCAATTATTGATGTATCAGAGAAGAAAAAATGACCTAAAATTTTCTCAGCATATTTGTAATGATGATTTCCCCCTATCAGTAATCTCACCTTCTGACAGCTGCAATGGTCTCCCTGTTCTTAAACTTGCTGAATCTCTGTGTGTAATTTAAGGTTTTTAAAAACACTTCAGATAACTCTTGTTCATCTTCAGCACTCTCATTCTGTTGTTTTCTGAAATGAAATCAACCATTATAGTGAACACTTAAACTAACATATAGTTCTAACATGTTCTATTTCCATTAGTAGAACTCTACAAAGTGGAGGTGCATTTAGTGGTAGGAGTATGACAGCCTCCTTCTCGTTGTAATGCAAAGCAATACAAACAATGAAAAAGATCTATTTACAGATAATTTAATTAGGTTTTAATGAATTATTTATATCTTTACATCTTCATTTTAACTATTTGAGGTAAAATCCAAAGAAATATTTTGATTTTATAGCCTGGCAACAGTTTTCTGTACAATTCCCCATTCATTTAACACAAGGCCCGTTCTAGAAATATTGCGAGAGCGGAGAAATGCTTCCTCCTTTCAATAAAGAGCACAGCAGCGAGAGCAACTTTGAAGCTATCTATCTGTGTGTTTTAGTGTTTGTAAATATACACTTAAATTAACTTTGAAATACTAAATACTGTTTTAACACCTGGGGCTACCTGCCGTTGTCAGAAATCCCTCTATAGCTTTACCATTGAAACAAACACATAAAAAAAACACTGAACCAAAATTACCTGTGCTCTAACAACATTTGAACTTCTGACACCAACAATGTCTCTGCATTCTCAAACTCTGTGAATAACAGAAAAAAAATGTGATATATACATGTGTGCTTAAGAGGGTATAACGAAGCTTAAAAGCAAAAAAGAAAATTTATACATTTGTACAAGTTGGTCACACACGTGCTTCAAACAAAACAAAGACACATAAGAACCTTAAAATTTATAATTGTAACAAAATGAACTTGCCAGGTGCTCAGGGCAGTACAATGAGAACATGTAGTTTTTGTTTGGCAATCTCAGGGACTGATCCAGGAAAAATTTGGGGATACCGGTAGGCCGTCAATGACGTAATGTCCATAAGCGACTCCCATCTCAAACTTAAATAAAAACACATCGGCTGATCTGCATGTAGACTACATGTCGTACATGGGCAGCTGCTTTGAGAATTGCCAAACTGAAGTCATTATATTGCTGTTTTGTTTAGTTTTGTTATTTATTCAAAGGTGCCGATGGCACATGGTGTATGCTATGTCTGTCGGTTACGCCGAATCACCGCGGAACGGCGATGTCTGATCAGCACCACATGCAAAGCCAGCAACCATATATTTGTGAGCTGAAGGTCTGGTGGCTGGAGCTAAGCGAACACTGTGACCGGTGAAATTAATGAGTGTGTGAGGTTTTCCTTGACAGCAACAGTGTCCCAAAAAATTAACTATTTTTTTTTTAAATAAGACACGATCCAACAAATCTCATTCAAAGGAAAACCATGGATATCTTTCATCTCGCATGCGCTGAATAACGTGCTTGTATCACGGTATAAGTGATTGACGTTGTCAATCAACTATCACGTGTTTACTCTCTGATACCCAGTCAAGAGAGCCATACAACAACTTCCAAAATCGGGAAGTTATTCAACGCTTAAGCCCCGCCTACTATCTGTCCACTGGGTATCGGATTTGTCGAAGACTGCTCATCAAAAGAAAAACGCTGCAACCATGCTACAAGTGCGTATAGTACTATATGAGCGATCTGGTTCCCAAAGCATAAATTGTCCTATTGGCGTAAAGCTTACACCCCTTCGTTCACTAGTGAATAATAAGAAAACAAACAATCAAGCGACACAGGGAAACAGTAAAGCTCCTTTCGCATACGCGTGTTGTTACTGTTGGCAAATCTGACAATGGTAGAATGATGACATACAAAATATCTTGCAATAACATGGCTTGATGTACCATCCTGCAACAGTTCTCGTCCCTCTGCTAATAATGTTGACATTGCAGAATAAATTTCACTTTGTAACTGAAAACGGTTTTGTGTCGGTCATGTGTAGGCTACCTCTTCATCACCATGTTTTTCGCGTGCAATTTGGGTGTCTTTTCATATTTACAGCATTATTTGTGGTCTTCTGTTTTAAATCCATTATCATTCTTAAAGGAGGAGAAAACAAAATAAAATTGGCAAATACACTAAATGGACGGCGAATTTCCCTTTTCAATGGTTACCATAGACTTATTTTTAAAATTTTTTTCCCACCGTACAGTCCTAAGACACTTAAAGGCCCACTTGCCGCCGTAGCCTGTTTAAATTTGCTAAGAAAACCAATTTACATGAGCTTACTACGACTAATACAACTAAACTTAAACATAGGACACATAAAACATGTCTAGTTAGCTTTAGAATGTAGAAATGGGGTGAAAAACAAACGAAGAATCGAAGCCTGATTACAACAACAACGATCAGTGTCGGTCAACTTTCGTGTTGGATACCCTCCTTTCAGGCCTTTGTATCTGTGGTTTACACAATTATCAGCAGGCTTTTCTAGTCGCTGTTAACCGATCGTCAGTCTGTATTTCTCAGATAAATAGGCCTACGTAAAATTACACTGTGCCGTTATAGTTCACTCACTCGACTAAAACCTAAAAAATTCGCTTGTGCGAGCAGTTCAGTTTGTTTACGTTCCGGGTACCTAACAATTCAAATTAAAAATACAAAGTGACGTCCAAACTTTTAAATTTTGGTAAAAATAGAAAGTTCCTAACTTATATTGTCTGGGAAAAATACAGAAAACGGTCTTTCTTTTTTAATGTAAAAAATATTCCTGATTTTCGCGACAAGTGTGCCTTTAAATGCAGTGTTGGTCTAAATAGACCTACAAAATAGCGACAGTGAAATGTTATAGCCTTTTTTAGTATGTCTATGAAATCGTGAATTAGCCTAATAATAAAACAAGGAAAATAACATTAACAAGCACTTCTCCACGATTTACACAGATCCTCTCAAATCTTACGGTAAAAAAAATTGTGAAAGACAGGAATTAGTTTGTTGTGTATTATCCTGAATACAAAAGAACTGTTTCTATTACCAGAAATAAAATTTCATGTGATGGAATTGCTCAGATGAAAAAATGAAAGCGTACATATAAGAGAAGTCAACGTTCGACTCCGAGTCGAGCCTTGGCTGAGTGACTCAAATCGTCCGCGAAGACGTTTCCTAGAGGCTACAATAGTTCACTCTTCAATGTATATACCGGATAATAAGTTGATAGAAATATAGAGATGTCGGTGACAAATGTGGATAAACGTCAATCAACTAATTAGTGGTCAAATATAGACTGCCAATGAGTTTTGCGAGGTCTAGCAGACGACTTTTAGTCAAGCCATGTGGTTCGCACAATGCAATAGAATTGAGCACAATACAGTTCCCCCCTCTAGGAGGCAATGACGCATGACATGCGCCGTCAGTCTTAAACCCCCACGTGTCGTTGAACAGAGCGCTGGTTAGTTCTGTAGGGCAGGGTACCAAACACTGTTCAGTGGTAAACCCACTGACCTATCATTTATATAGGTCAGTGGGTAAACCAAAAGAGAGTAGATTGAAGTATAGATGGTGTTCTTTCACGCGATTTCGTAGCGACGTACCTCATTGTGACGTAGGGCCTACACTGTGACGAGGTAAAACAAAAATCATTTGTCTAAAACGTAACGTTTTTCAATATATTATAAACTGAACATTTGTTTTAACTTCAGGAATTTTTTCCGCCCAAATAATTTGAGAAAAAAAAAGTTTTTTTTCACCCAAATAATTGAATTTTTTTTTTTTTTTCCTTGAGTTTGGGCGGATTTTTTTCCTCCGAGTTTGGGCGCCCATACCGGTATACCGGTATCAAAATGGCCCTGGATCAGTCCCTGAATCTGTAGTATAAAACACCACATATACATGTTGTTGCAATTGTTTACATACATGGATTACGTAAACATGATTCTAAAATACCTCAAAATATCTACCGGACTTGCATGTTTCACCAATCCATGTGTATATAGCGCTCTCTTTGAAGTTTTAAAAAATTGCTACAAGGACTAAATCCATGTCCTGGATTGTTCGGTGTTGTGGAAAAAACTCAAGAATGTTTCACTTAGGCCTATGTGGCGCCAATGCCAGTTTTATTGTGAAGGGAAAACAGACTCTATGCCCGGAGGAAACCCACGACCTTCCAATGGTTACTGGCAGCCATCCCACATAAAACTATTAAACGCTATAGGTCGTTCGAGTGCAAACCCAGTCAGAAAATTGTCCAATTGGTGGAAGGCTGTTCTGGTTGAGCGTCCAACGCTCTACCTACTGAGCCATGGAGGCCCCCAGTGAGAACGGGCCTTTATGACTTGGAGGATTAGAGAGTTCCGCCAAGAGCACATCTGATGAGCTGTTTCAAAAAACTACACTGATAAATTATGAACTTTAACTTAAGTTTATTTAACTTTATTTTCTGTGCTCACTTCTAGGATTTGCCTATTACATATTATGATTATATATGACAATAAACAAGAAATGGCTTGGGTACCCTAATAGAGAGGAAATTGTCATTTTTGTCCAAACGTTACCCACCGATCGATGAACAACCCGCCGATCGACGACTTTCCCCAGCCTGATATAATATATGTGTAACGAAATATGGACACTGTGACTTTGTGAAAGAAGACTTTCATAAAGCACGTCAGTGTAGCTCATTTCAACATACTACACCTGAAACTAAATTGTTTACTTTTCAAAGAGCGTAATACATAATTGGAATGAGAATGATAAAATAACAACCTTTAGGAAACTGAAGTTCAGAAGCATCTTCTTCGGGCGCTTCGTTTGGAAGTGCGGCTCCGGTCGCCATTATGATTTCAAGTACTCATACGTTGCTTGTACACTCGTACTCAAAATCCCATTGCCATTGCAGTCGCACCCACCGGCTTGCAACGGTTAGTCGTGCGTTATCGTTCGGGACCTCTCTGTTAGGACCCGTACAG
This sequence comes from Lepidochitona cinerea, assembly GCA_963971465.1. Classification (NCBI taxonomy): domain Eukaryota; kingdom Metazoa; phylum Mollusca; class Polyplacophora; order Chitonida; family Tonicellidae; genus Lepidochitona; species Lepidochitona cinerea. The sequence goes on along the minus strand of OZ020560.1, from coordinate 9,074,467 downwards.
CAAAAATATGAACCGGGTCTTGTTAAAAACTTATTTTGGATAAATACCCGAAGCTTGGCTAGTTAATTATTGATCTGCGCGAAAAGAAAACCTAATCTAAATAACCATGACGAACGTTCATTTATTTTAACTGATGATAATTAACGCTAGACATTTAATACAGTTTCATTCAACCATACGGTAGGATTCTTATTTGTATTTAATACATCATATTTGTTTATTAATGTTGGGCCTATACAGTTTGCTTATTTTGTTTGTCCAATAAATCTTGAATCGCACACCTGTGTGTCTCGACCTCTATATATATATTTTTGAACACTAAAAAAAGGGGACACGGGGAAAATCTTCTTGTATTAATATTATTAAGCTCAGGCCCTCCTCGTTGAGAGAGATTACATTTTGAAAGTTTCCCTCACTTAAACGAGCTAGCATACATGGATCGAATCATATCGTTAAAATGTGAGCCATTCGACTGTTTTGAATTAGTAAATAACCGACACTAATTCGTAATTGGTCCGGAAAAAATTCCGGGCCAGGGTGAGAATCGAACTCACGACTTCGGGTTACCGTCCCACCGCTCTACCAACTGAGCTACCCGGCCCTGTCGGGAACGGTTCGCTTGTTAGATTCTCTTTTCCGCGCACAGCTTAAACTAAGCCCATTAGAACATGTATATTTAAATTTTCATACGATGAAGTTTTTTTTTTTTTTGTTTTTTTTTTTTATAGTGTCGGTTATTTACTAATTCAGTAATTTACCTGATGATGAATGCAGCTCGACTGTTTTTATATGAAGCTACCCGCTATAAACCCATTGACTTTGGTGGCTGCCCGTGTGGTGCATTCTCGGCTGTTTGCTTGATGGCCGTCAGAAAGTAAGAGGCGTTGGCGGCCATCGAAAAACTAAATGATTGGCTTTGGAATGAGGAAAATCCATACAGTGTTCGAAAAGTAAACAAAATTTAATTAACCGGGACAACCATTCATTCATTCTAAGCCAAAGTAGGTTCAAAACAATACATTATCGTTCATTCTCGAGACTAGAAGCACTAAAAAGCTTCTGAATTATAGGTCTTGAGAAAAATAGCCAATAATAATTTCAACATTCTGTTTTAACGCCAAAATGTCAACATTTTGGCAGTTAATGGCACTTTAAGGAATCGTGTGTCGGGGGACTGTCTACAATATATAAACCGAACACCCATGTAAAACAAAGTTGCATGAGCAGTGTTTGGTATAATATATTATATACACAAAGAAAAAAGTTAAGCACCACCTGGAAAGTCTGCACTTACCGATAAAACCATTGGTGTAGGGAGATTGTTGGCAAACTGATATTGCAGAAACGATTGTGACCATAAAGGGCCACATCCTGGCGATAAGAAATCACCATTAAAGGGGCATGAGCTGCCAAAATGTTGATATTTTGACGTTAAAATAGAATGGTAAAATTATTGGCCATTTTTCTCAAGACGTATAATTCAGAAGCTCTTTAGTGCTCTCAGTCTTGAAATTGTACGATAAAGTATTGTTTTGAACTAACTTTTGCTTCGAATGAATAAATGGTCGTCCCGGTTATTTAAATTTTGTTTACTTTTTGACACGTTTTCGGTGCGTACAGGCCACATACTGCATGGATTTTCCTCATTCGAACGCCAATCATTTAGCTCTTACTGTGGTGACGATCAGAAATTATGAATAAAATGTGGCCGGGGCGAATATATTGAAGTAAAAATGTCACTTTGAGTGTGTAGAACACATCTCCAGAGCAGAAGGTCATTAGCGCGTATAGCCTCCATTAGCTTGCGATCAATGGTGATTTCTTATCGCCAGAATGTTGCCCTTTATGATCACAATCGTTTCTGCAGCAGCATCATCAGTTTGCCAACAATCTCCCTACACCAATGATTTTATCGGTCGATGCAGACTTTCCAGGGGGGTGCTTAACTTTTTTCTTTGTGTATATCTCAGCTAGCCGAGAAATCAAAGCTCTGCGATTTTTTCTTCTCCTTTTTATCTGTTTTTGTCCGGATTCGTTGCCAACGTCAGGGAGTGTATGTTAGATCATAGATTTAGTTTATGGTTAGATTCTCGGCACCGTAGAGACCGATTTTTCGAACAACCTTTCAGCCTTATTCAAGGTCATTTCACAGATGTTCCCCTATAGGAGAGCACTGGTAGACAGGCGTAGGTCGCTGTGGCATCCCTTGGAGAAGCAGCAGTGGAGATTTGATTTATTTTCAGATACTTATTTCATTATTTTACATTGTAGACCTCTTTATTAATCGACAAAACTATTGCGATCAGATTGGCAAATAAATAGTTAAAACTAAGTTTTAAAAAAATTAATGACAGAATTATGCCTATACATTTTGTGAGAAAATATATAAAAACCTCGTTTAGTCCTACATTACTCTTGGCAATATATTCTAAACTTTATATGTATAACTTTCATTCTAATAATTCGGATGTATTTTCATCAATTTCTTTCTTTCGACTTTGACCCTTGTATTAGACATTTGTTTTCCAACACCATTCCGCACAATCTTCGCTACCAGTCGGCTTTGACAGGAGAAACCCCTGACCTTCTGCAACTGTATGGCAACTATTCCACATTGGACAATCAGGAGGAACCCCCAGACCTTTTGCAACTGTATGACAACTATTCCACACTGGACAGTCAGAAGAAACCCCAGACCATCCGCAACTGTATGGCAACTATTCCACACTGGACAGTCAGGAGAAACCCCTGACCTTCTGCAACTGTATGGCAACTATTCCAGACTGGACAATCATGAGAAACCCCTGACCTTCTGCAACTGTATGGCAACTATTCCAGACTGGACAGTCAGGAGGAACCCCCAGACCTTCTGCAACTGTATGGCAACTATTCCACACGGGACAGTCAGGAGAAACCCCTGACCTTGTGCGACTGTATGGCAACTATTCCACACTGGACAGTCAGGAGGAACCCCTGACCTTCTGCAACTGTATGGCAACTATTCCACACTGGACAGTCAGGAGGAACCCCCAGACCTTCTGCAACTGTATGGCAACTATTCCACACTGGACAATCAGGAGAAACCCCCAGACCTTCTGCAACTGTATGGCAACTATTCCACACTGGACAATCAGGAGAAACCCCCAGACCTTTTGCAACCGTATGGTAACTATTCCACACTGGACAATCAGGAGAACCCCCCAGACCTTCTGCAACTGTATGGCAACTATTCAACACTGGACAATCAGTAGAAAGCCCAGTCCTTCTGCAACTGTATGGCAACTATTCCACACTGGACAATCAGGAGAAACCCCCAGACCTTCTGCAACTGTATGGTAACTATTCCACACTGGACAATCAGGAGAAACCCCCAGACCTTCTGCAACTGTATGGCAACTATTCAACACTGGACAATCAGTAGAAAGCCCAGTCCTTCTGCAACTGTATGGCAAATATTCTACACTGGACAATCAGGAGAAACCCCCAGACCTTCTGCAACTGTATGCCAACTATTCCACACTGGACAGTCAGAAGGAACCCCTGACCTTCTGCAACTGTATGGCAACTATTCCACACTGGACAGTCAGGAGGAACCCCTGACCTTCTGCAACTGTATGGCAACTATTCCACACTGGACAGTCAGGAGAAAGCCCAGACCTTCTGCAACTGTATGGCAACTATTCCACACTGGACAGTCAGGAGAAACCCCAGACCTTCTGCAACTGTATGGCAACTATTCCACACTGGACAATCAGGAGGAACCCCTGACCTTCTGCAACTGTATGGCAACTATTCCACACTGGACAATCAGGAGGAACCCCTTACCTTCTGCAACTGTATGGCCACTATTCCACACTGGACAATCAGAAGAAACCCCTGACCTTCTGCAACTGTATGGCAACTATTCCACACTGGACAATCAGGAGGAACCCATGGCCTTCTGCAACTGTATGGCAACTATTCAACACTGGACAATCAGGAGGAACCCCTGACCTTCTGCAACTGTATGGCAACTATTCCACACTGGACAATCAAGAGGAACCCATGACCTTCTGCAACTGTATGGCAACTATTCCATACTGGACAATCAGGAGGAACCCCTGACCTTCTGCAACTGTATGGCAACTATTCCACATTAGACAATCAGGAGGAACCCATGACCTTCTGCAACTGTATGGCAACTATTCCACATTGGACAATCAGGAGGAACCCCCAGACCTTTTGCAACTGTATGACAACTATTCCACACTGGACAATCAAGAGGAACCCATGACCTTCTGCAACTGTATGGCAACTATTCCACATTGGACAATCAGGAGGAACCCCCAGACCTTTTGCAACTGTATGACAACTATTCCACACTGGACAGTCAGAAGAAACCCCAGACCATCCGCAACTGTATGGCAACTATTCCACACTGGACAGTCAGGAGAAACCCCTGACCTTCTGCAACTGTATGGCAACTATTCCAGACTGGACAATCATGAGAAACCCCTGACCTTCTGCAACTGTATGGCAACTATTCCAGACTGGACAGTCAGGACGAACCCCCAGACCTTCTGCAACTGTATGGCAACTATTCCACACGGGACAGTCAGGAGAAACCCCTGACCTTCTGCAACTGTATGGCAACTATTCCACACTGGACAGTCAGGAGGAACCCCCAGACCTTCTGCAACTGTATGGCAACTATTCCACACTGGACAATCAGGAGAAACCCCCAGACCTTCTGCAACTGTATGGCAACTATTCCACACTGGACAATCAGGAGAAATCCCCAGACCTTCTGCAACCGTATGGTAACTATTCCACACTGGACAATCAGGAGAAACACCCAGACCTTCTGCAACTGTATGGTAACTATTTAACACTAGACAATCAGTAGAAAGCCCAGTCCTTCTGCAACTGTATGGCAACTATTCCACATTGGACAATCAGGAGAAACCCCCAGACCTTCTGCAACTGTATGGTAACTATTCCACACTGGACAATCAGGAGAAACCCCCAGACCTTCTGCAACTGTATGGCAACTATTCAACACTGGACAATCAGTAGAAATCCCCAGACCTTCTGCAACTGTATGGTAACTATTCCACACTGGACAATCAGGAGAAACCCCCAGACCTTCTGCAACTGTATGCCAACTATTCCACACTGGACAGTCAGGAGGAACCCCTGACCTTCTGCAACTGTATGGCAACTATTCCACACTGGACAGTCAGGAGGAACCCCTGACCTTCTGCAACTGTATGGCAACTATTCCACACTGGACAGTCAGGAGAAAGCCCAGACCTTCTGCAACTGTATGGCAACTATTCCACACTGGACAGTCAGGAGAAACCCCAGACCTTCTGCAACTGTATGGCAACTATTCCACACTGGACAATCAGGAGGAATCCCTGACCTTCTGCAACTGTATGGCAACTATTCCACACTGGACAATCAGGAGGAACCCCTGACCTTCTGCAACTGTATGGCAACTATTCCACACTGGACAGTCAAGAGAAACCCCTTACCTTCTGCAACTGTATGGCCACTATTCCACACTGGACAATCAGGAAGAACCCCTGACCTTCTGCAACTGTATGGCAACTATTCAACACTGGACAATCAGAAGAAACCCCTGACCTTCTGCAACTGTATGGTAAATAGTCCACACTGGACAGTCAGGAGGAACCCCTGACCTTCTGCAACTGTATGGCAACTATTCCACACTGAACAATCAGGAGGAACCCATGGCCTTCTGCAACTGTATGGCAACTATTCAACACTGGACAATCAGGAGGAACCCCTGACCTTCTGCAACTGTATGGCAACTATTCCACACTGGACAATCAGGAGGAACCCATGACCTTCTGCAACTGTATGGCAACTATTCCATACTGGACAATCAGGAGGAACCCCTGACCTTCTGCAACTGTATGGCAACTATTCCACACTGAACAATCAAGAGAAACCCCCAGACCTTCTGCAACTGTATGGCAACTATGTAACACTGGACAATCAGAAGAAACCCCTGACCTTCTGCAACTGTATGGCAACTATTCCACATTGGACAATCAGGAGGAACCCCCAGACCTTTTGCAACTGTATGACAACTATTCCACACTGGACAGTCAGAAGAAACCCCAGACCATCCGCAACTGTATGGCAACTATTCCACACTGGACAGTCAGGAGAAACCCCTGACCTTCTGCAACTGTATGGCAACTATTCCAGACTGGACAATCATGAGAAACCCCTGACCTTCTGCAACTGTATGGCAACTATTCCAGACTGGACAGTCAGGAGGAACCCCCAGACCTTCTGCAACTGTATGGCAACTATTCCACACGGGACAGTCAAGAGAATCCCCTGACCTTCTGCAACTGTATGGCAACTATTCCACACGGGACAGTCAGGAGGAACCCCCAGACCTTCTGCAACTGTATGGCAACTATTCCACACTGGACAATCTGGAGAAACCCCCAGACCTTCTGCAACTGTATGGCAACTATTCCACACTGGACAATCAGGAGAAACCCCCAGACCTTCTGCAACCGTATGGTAACTATTCCACATTGGACAATCAGGAGAAACCCCCAGACCTTCTGCAACTGTATGGCAACTATTTAACACTGGACAATCAGTAGAAAGCCCAGTCCTTCTGCAACTGTATGGCAACTATTCCACACTGGACAATCAAGAGAAACCCCCAGACCTTCTGCAACTGTATGGTAACTATTCAACACTAGACAATCAGTAGAAAGCCCAGTCCTTCTGCAACTGTATGGCAACTATTCCACACTGGACAATCAGGAGAAACCCCCAGACCTTCTGCAACTGTATGGTAACTATTCCACACTGGACAATCAGGAGATATCCCCAGACCTTCTGCAACTGTATGGCAACTATTCAACACTGGACAATCAGTAGAAAGCCCAGTCCTTCTGCAACTGTATGGTAACTATTCCACACTGGACAATCAGGAGAAATCCCCAGACCTTCTGCAACTGTATGGTAACTATTCAACACTAGACAATCAGTAGAAAGCCCAGTCCTTCTGCAACTGTATGGCAACTATTCCACACTGGACAATCAGGAGAAACCCCCAGACCTTCTGCAACTGTATGGCAAATATTCTAAACTGGACAATCAGGAGGAACCCATGACCTTCTGCAACTGTATGGCAACTATTCCACACTGGACAATCAGTAGGAACCCATGACCTTCTGCAACTGTATGGCAACTATTCCACACTGGACAGTCAGGAGAAAGCCCAGACCTTTTGCAACTGTATGGCAACTATTCCACACGGGACAGTCAGGAGAAACCCCAGACCTTCTGCAACTGTATGGCAACTATTCCACACTGGACAATCAGGAGGAACCCCTGACCTTCTGCAACTGTATGGCAACTATTCCACACTGGACAATCAGGAGGAACCCCTGACGTTCTGCAACTGTATGGCAACTATTCCACACTGGACAATCAGGAGGAACCCATGACCTTCTGCAACTGTATGGCAACTATTCCATACTGGACAATCAGGAGGAACCCCTGACCTTCTGCAACTGTATGGCAACTATTCCACATTAGACAATCAGGAGGATCCCATGACATTCTGCAACTGTATGGCAACTATTCAACACTGGACAATCAGAAGAAACCCCTGACCTTCTGCAACTGTATGGCAACTATTCCATACTGGACAATCAGAAGAAACCCCAGACCTTCTGCAACTGTATGGTAAATATTCCACACTGGACAATCAGGAGAAACCCCAGACCTTCTGCAACTGTATGACAACTATTCCACATTGGACAATCAGGAGAAACCCCAGACCTTCTGCAACTGTATGACAACTATTCCACACTGGACAGGCAGGAGAAACCCCAGACCTTCTGCAACTGTATGGCAACTATTCCACACTGGACAATCAGAAGAAACCCCTGACCTTCTGCAACTGTATGGCAACTATCCCACACTGGACAATCAGGAGAAACCCCTGACCTTCTGCAACCATATGGTAAATATTCCACACTGGACAATCAGTAGAAAGCCCAGTCCTTCTGCAACTGTATGGCAAATATTCTACACTGGACAATCAAGAGAAACCCCCAGACCTTCTGCAACTGTATGGCAACTATTTAACACTGGAAAATCAGTAGAAAGCCCAGTCCTTCTGCAACTGTATGGGAAATATTCTACACTGGACAATCAAGAGAAACCCCCAGACCTTCTGCAACTGTATGGTAACTATTCAACACTAGACAATCAGTAGAAAGCCCAGTCCTTCTGCAACTGTATGGCAACTATTCCACACTGGACAATCAGGAGAAACCCCCAGACCTTCTGCAACTGTATGGTAACTATTCCACACTGGACAATCAGGAGAAACCCCCAGACCTTCTGCAACTGTATGGTAACTATTCCACACTGGACAATCAGGAGAAATCCCCAGACCTTTTGCAACTGTATGGCAACTATTCCACACTGGACAATCAGGAGAAACCCCCAGACCTTCTGCAACTGTATGGTAACTATTCCACACTGGACAATCAGGAGAAATCCCCAGACCTTCTGCAACTGTATGGTAACTATTCCACACTGGACAATCAGGAGAAAGCCCAGACCTTTTGCAACTGTATGGCAACTATTCCACACTGGACAATCAGGAGAAATCCCCAGACCTTCTGCAACTGTATGGTAACTATTCCACACTGGACAATCAGGAGAAAGCCCAGACCTTTTGCAACTGTATGGCAACTATTCAACACTGGACAATCAGTAGAAAGCCCAGTCCTTCTGCAACTGTATGGCAACTATTCCACACTGGACAATCAGGAGAAACCCCTGACCTTCTGCAACTGTATGGCAAATATTCTACACTGGACAATCAGGAGAAACCCCCAGACCTTCTGCAACTGTATGACAACTATTCCACACTGGACAGTCAGGAGGAACCCCTGACCTTCTGCAACTGTATGGCAACTATTCCACACTGGACAATCAGGAGGAACCCATGACCTTCTGCAACTGTATGGCAACTATTCCACACTGGACAGTCAGGAGAAAGCCCAGACCTTTTGCAACTGTATGGCAACTATTCCACACGGGACAGTCAGGAGAAACCCCAGACCTTCTGCAACTGTATGGCAACTATTTCACACTGGACAATCAGGAGGAACCCCTGACCTTCTGCAACTGTATGGCAACTATTCCACACTGGACAATCAGGAGGAACCCCTGACCTTCTGCAACTGTATGGCAACTATTCCACACTGGACAATCAGGAGAAACCCCAGACCTTCTGCAACTGTATGACAACTATTCCACACTGGACAGGCAGGAGAAACCCCAGACCTTCTGCAACTGTATGGCAACTATTCCACACTGGACAATCAGAAGAAACCCCTGACCTTCTGCAACTGTATGGCAACTATCCCACACTGGACAATCAGGAGAAACCCCTGACATTCTGCAACCATATGGTAAATATTCCACACTGGACAATCAGGAGAAACCCCTGACCTTCTGCAACTGTATGGCAACTATTCCACACTGAACAATCAAGAGAAAACCCTGACCTTGTACAACTGTATGGCAACTATTCCACACTGGACAATCAGGAGAAGCCCCAGACCTTTTGCAACTGTATGGCAACTATTCCACACTGGACAGCCAGGAGAAGCCCCAGACCTTCTGCAACTGTATGGCAACTATTCCACACTGGACAGCCATAAGAAGCCCCAGACCTTCTGCAACTGTATGGCAACTATTCCACACTGGACAATCAGGAGAAGCCCCAGACCTTTTGCAACTGTATGGCAAATATTCCACACTGGACAGCCAGGAGAAACCCCAGACCTTCTGCAACTGTATGGCAACTATTCCACACTGGACAATCAGAAGAAGCCCGAGACCTTTTGCAACTGTATGGCAACTATTCCACACTGGACAGTCAGGAGAAGCCCCAGACCTTCTGCAACTGTATGGCAACTATTCCACACTGGACAATCAGGAGGAACCACTGACCTTCTGCAACTGTATGGCAACTATTCCGCACTGGACAATCAGGAGAAACCCCAGACCTTCTGCAACTGTATGGCAACTTTTCCACACTGGACAGTGAGGAGAAGCCCCAGACTTTCTGCAACTGTATAGCAACTATTCCATACTGGACAATCAAGAGAAACACCAGACCTTCTGCAACTGTATGGTAACTATTCCACACTGGACAGTCAGGAGAAACCCCAGACCTTCTGCAACTGTATGGTAACTATTCCACACTGGACAGTCAGGAGAAACACCAGACCTTCTGCAACTGTATGGCAACTATTCCACACTGGACAGTGAAAAGAAACCACTGACCTTCTGCAACTGTATGGCAACTCTTCCACACTGGACAATCAGGAGAAACCCCAGACCTTCTGCAACTGTATTACAACTATTCCACACTGGACAGGCAGGAGAAACCCCAGACCTTCTGCAACTGTATGGCAACTATCCCACACTGGACAATCAGGAGAAACCCCTGACCTTCTGCAACCGTATGGTAAATATTCCACACTGGACAATCAGGAGAAACCCCTGACCTTCTGCAACTGTATGGCAACTATTCCACACTGGACAGTCAAGAGAAACCGAAGACCTTCTGTAACTGTATGGCAACTATTCCACACTGGACAATCAGGAGAAACCCCTGACCTTCTGCAACTGTATGGCAACTATTCCACACTGAACAATCAAGAGAAACCCCTGACCTTGTGCAACTGTATGGCAACTATTCCACACTGGACAATCAGGAGAAGCCCCAGACCTTTTGCAACTGTATGGCAACTATTCCACACTGGATAGCCAGGAGAAGCCCCAGACCTTTTGCAACTGTATGGCAACTATTCCACACTGGACAATCAGGAGAAGCCCCAGACCTTTTGCAACTGTATCGCAACTATTCCACACTGGACAGTCAGGAGAAGCCCCAGACCTTCTGCAACTGTATGGCAACTATTCCACACTGGACAATCAGGAGAAGCCCCAGACCTTTTGCAACTGTATGGCAACTATTCCACACTGGACAATCAGGAGAAACCCCCAGACCTTCTGCAACTGTATGGCAACTATTCCACACTGGACAATCAGGAGAAACCCCCAGACCTTCTGTAACTGTATGGCAACTATTCCACACTGGACAATCAGGAGAAACCCCTGACCTTCTGCAACTGTATGGCAACTATTCCACACTGAACAATCAAGAGAAACCCCTGACCTTGTGCAACTGTATGGCAACTATTCCACACTGGACAATCAGGAGAAGCCCCAGACCTTTTGCAACTGTATGGCAACTATTCCACACTGGATAGCCAGGAGAAGCCCCAGACCTTTTGCAACTGTATGGCAACTATTCCACACTGGACAATCAGGAGAAGCCCCAGACCTTTTGCAACTGTATCGCAACTATTCCACACTGGACAGTCAGGAGAAGCCCCAGACCTTCTGCAACTGTATGGCAACTATTCCACACTGGACAATCACGAGAAGCCCCAGACCTTTTGCAACTGTATGGCAACTATTCCACACTGGACAATCAGGAGAAACCCCCAGACCTTCTGCAACTGTATGGCAACTATTCCACACTGGACAATCAGGAGAAACCCCCAGACCTTCTGCAACTGTATGGCAACTATTCCACACTGGACAATCAAGAGAAACCCCTGACCTTCAGCAACTGTATGGCAACTATTCCACACAGTACAATCAAGAGAAACCCCTGACCTTCCACAACTGTATGGCAACTATTCCACAAAGGACAATCAAGAGAAACCCCTGACCTTCCGCAACTGTATGGCAACTATTTCACACAGGACAATCAGGAGAAACGCCTGACCTTCTGCAACTGTATGGCAACTATTCCACACAGGACAATCAAGAGAAACCCCTGACCTTCCGCAACTGTATGGCAACCATTCCACACAGGACAGTCAGGAGAAACCCCTGACCTTCTGCAACTGTATGGCAACCATTCCACACTTGGCAAACAGGAGAAACCCCTGACCTTCTACAACTGTATGGCAACCATTCCACACTTGGCAATCAGGAGAAACCCCTGACCTTCTACAACTGTATGGCAACCATTCCACACAGGACAGTCAGGAGAAACCCCTGACCTTCTGCAACTGTATGGCCACTGTTCCACACTGGACAATCAGGAGGAACCCCTGACCTTCTGCAACTGTATGACAACTATTCCACATTAGACAATCAGGAGAAACTCCTGACCTTCTGCAACTGTATGGCAACTATTCAACACTGGACAATCAGAAGAAACCCCTGACCTTGTGCAACTGTATGGCAACTATTCCACACTGGACAATCAGGAGAAGCCCCAGACCTTTTGCAACTGTATGGCAACTATTCCACACTGGATAGCCAGGAGAAGCCCCAGACCTTTTGCAACTGTATGACTATTCCACACTGGACAGCCAGGAGAAGCCCCAGACCTTCTGCAACTGTATGGCAACTATTCCACACTGGACAGCCAGGAGAAGCCCCAGACCTTTTGCAACTGTATGGCAACTAATCCACACTGGGCAACCAAGAGAAACCCCAGACCTTCTGCAACTGTATGGCAACTATTCCACACTGGACAATCACAAGAAACCCCTGACCTTCTGCAACTGTATGGCAACTATCCCACACTGGACAATCAGGAGAAACCCCTGACTTTCTGCAACCATATGGTAAATATTCCACACTGGACAATCAGGAGAAACCCCCAGACCTTCTGCAACTGTATGGCAACTTTTCCACACTGGACAATCAGTAGAAAGCCCAGTCCTTCTGCAACTGTATGGCAAATATTCTACACTGGACAATCAAGAGAAACCCCCAGACCTTCTGCAACTGTATGGCAACTATTTAACACTGGACAATCAGTAGAAAGCCCAGTCCTTCTGCAACTGTATGGGAAATATTCTACACTGGACAATCAAGAGAAACCCCCAGACCTTCTGCAACTGTATGGTAACTATTCAACACTAGACAATCAGTAGAAAGCCCAGTCCTTCTGCAACTGTATGGCAACTATTCCACACTGGACAATCAGGAGAAACCCCCAGACCTTCTGCAACTGTATGGTAACTATTCCACACTGGACAATCAGGAGAAACCCCCAGACCTTCTGCAACTGTATGGTAACTATTCCACACTGGACAATCAGGAGAAATCCCCAGACCTTTTGCAACTGTATGGCAACTATTCCACACTGGACAATCAGGAGAAACCCCCAGACCTTCTGCAACTGTATGGTAACTATTCCACACTGGACAATCAGGAGAAATCCCCAGACCTTCTGCAACTGTATGGTAACTATTCCACACTGGACAATCAGGAGAAAGCCCAGACCTTTTGCAACTGTATGGCAACTATTCCACACTGGACAATCAGGAGAAATCCCCAGACCTTCTGCAACTATATGGTAACTATTCCACACTGGACAATCAGGAGAAAGCCCAGACCTTTTGCAACTGTATGGCAACTATTCAACACTGGACAATCAGTAGAAAGCCCAGTCCTTCTGCAACTGTATGGCAACTATTCCACACTGGACAATCAGGAGAAACCCCTGACCTTCTGCAACTGTATGGCAAATATTCTACACTGGACAATCAGGAGAAACCCCCAGACCTTCTGCAACTGTATGACAACTATTCCACACTGGACAGTCAGGAGGAACCCCTGACCTTCTGCAACTGTATGGCAACTATTCCACACTGGACAATCAGGAGGAACCCATGACCTTCTGCAACTGTATGGCAACTATTCCACACTGGACAGTCAGGAGAAAGCCCAGACCTTTTGCAACTGTATGGCAACTATTCCACACGGGACAGTCAGGAGAAACCCCAGACCTTCTGCAACTGTATGGCAACTATTTCACACTGGACAATCAGGAGGAACCCCTGACCTTCTGCAACTGTATGGCAACTATTCCACACTGGACAATCAGGAGGAACCCCTGACCTTCTGCAACTGTATGGCAACTATTCCACACTGGACAGTCAGGAGAAACCCCAGACCTTCTGCAACTGTATGACAACTATTCCCCACTGGACAGGCAGGAGAAACCCCAGACCTTCTGCAACTGTATGGCAACTATTCCACACTGGACAATCAGAAGAAACCCCTGACCTTCTGCAACTGTATGGCAACTATCCCACACTGGACAATCAGGAGAAACCCCTGACCTTCTGCAACCATATGGTAAATATTCCACACTGGACAATCAGGAGAAACCCCTGACCTTCTGCAACTGTATGGCAACTATTCCACACTGAACAATCAAGAGAAAACCCTGAACTTGTACAACTGTATGGCAACTATTCCACACTGGACAATCAGGAGAAGCCCCAGACCTTTTGCAACTGTATGGCAACTATTCCACACTGGACAGCCAGGAGAAGCCCCAGACCTTTTGCAACTGTATGGCAACTATTCCACACTGGACAGCCATAAGAAGCCCCAGACCTTCTGCAACTGTATGGCAACTATTCCACACTGGACAATCAGGAGAAACCCCAGACCTTCTGCAACTGTATGGCAACTATTCCACACTGGACAATCAGGAGAAGCCCGAGACCTTTTGCAACTGTATGGCAACTATTCCACACTGGACAGCCAGGAGAAGCCCCAGACCTTCTGCAACTGTATGGCAACTATTCCACACTGGACAATCAGGAGGAACCACTGACCTTCTGCAACTGTATGGCAACTATTCCGCACTGGACAATCAGGAGAAACCCCAGACCTTCTGCAACTGTATGGCAACTTTTCCACACTGGACAGTGAGGAGAAGCCCCAGACTTTCTGCAACTGTATAGCAACTATTCCATACTGGACAATCAAGAGAAACACCAGACCTTCTGCAACTGTATGGTAACTATTCCACACTGGACAGTCAGGAGAAACCCCAGACCTTCTGTAACTGTATGGTAACTATTCCACACTGGACAGTCAGGAGAAACACCAGACCTTCTGCAACTGTATGGCAACTATTCCACACTGGACAGTGAAAAGAAACCACTGACCTTCTGCAACTGTATGGCAACTCTTCCACACTGAACAATCAGGAGAAACCCCAGACCTTCTGCAACTGTATGACAACTATTCCACACTGGACAGGCAGGAGAAACCCCAGACCTTCTGCAACTGTATGGCAACTATCCCACACTGGACAATCAGGAGAAACCCCTGACCTTCTGCAACCGTATGGTAAATATTCCACACTGGACAATCAGGAGAAACCCCTGACCTTCTGCAACTGTATGGCAACTATTCCACACTGGACAGTCAAGAGAAACCGAAGACCTTCTGTAACTGTATGGCAACTATTCCACACTGGACAATCAGGAGAAACCCCTGACCTTCTGCAACTGTATGGCAACTATTCCACACTGAACAATCAAGAGAAACCCCTGACCTTGTGCAACTGTATGGCAACTATTCCACACTGGACAATCAGGAGAAGCCCCAGACCTTTTGCAACAGTATGGCAACTATTCCACACTGGATAGCCAGGAGAAGCCCCAGACCTTTTGCAACTGTATGGCAACTATTCCACACTGGACAATCAGGAGAAGCCCCAGACCTTTTGCAACTGTATCGCAACTATTCCACACTGGACAGTCAGGAGAAGCCCCAGACCTTCTGCAACTGTATGGCAACTATTCCACACTGGACAATCAGGAGAAGCCCCAGACCTTTTGCAACTGTATGGCAACTATTCCACACTGGACAATCAGGAGAAACCCCCAGACCTTCTGCAACTGTATGGCAACTATTCCACACTGGACAATCAGGAGAAACCCCCAGACCTTCTGCAACTGTATGGCAACTATTCCACACTGGACAATCAAGAGAAACCCCTGACCTTCAGCAACTGTATGGCAACTATTCC
Organism: Lepidochitona cinerea; assembly: GCA_963971465.1. Lineage (NCBI taxonomy): Eukaryota > Metazoa > Mollusca > Polyplacophora > Chitonida > Tonicellidae > Lepidochitona > Lepidochitona cinerea. Next base: position 9,058,530 of record OZ020560.1, on the reverse strand, counting down.
ACACAGTACAATCAAGAGAAACCCCTGACCTTCCACAACTGTATGGCAACTATTCCACACAGGACAATCAAGAGAAACCCCTGACCTTCCGCAACTGTATGGCAACTATTTCACACAGGACAATCAGGAGAAACGCCTGACCTTCTGCAACTGTATGGCAACTATTCCACACAGGACAATCAAGAGAAACCCCTGACCTTCCGCAACTGTATGGCAACCATTCCACACAGGACAGTCAGGAGAAACCCCTGACCTTCTGCAACTGTATGGCAACCATTCCACACTTGGCAAACAGGAGAAACCCCTGACCTTCTACAACTGTATGGCAACCATTCCACACTTGGCAATCAGGAGAAACCCCTGACCTTCTACAACTGTATGGCAACCATTCCACACAGGACAGTCAGGAGAAACCCCTGACCTTCTGCAACTGTATGGCCACTGTTCCACACTGGACAATCAGGAGGAACCCCTGACCTTCTGCAACTGTATGACAACTATTCCACATTAGACAATCAGGAGAAACCCCTGACCTTCTGCAACTGTATGGCAACTATTCAACACTGGACAATCAGAAGAAACCCCTGACCTTGTGCAACTGTATGGCAACTATTCCACACTGGACAATCAGGAGAAGCCCCAGACCTTTTGCAACTGTATGGCAACTATTCCACACTGGATAGCCAGGAGAAGCCCCAGACCTTTTGCAACTGTATGACTATTCCACACTGGACAGCCAGGAGAAGCCCCAGACCTTCTGCAACTGTATGGCAACTATTCCACACTGGACAGCCAGGAGAAGCCCCAGACCTTCTGCAACTGTATGGCAACTATTCCACACTGGACAATCAGGAGAAGCCCCAGACCTTTTGCAACTGTATGGCAACTAATCCACACTGGGCAACCAAGAGAAACCCCAGACCTTCTGCAACTGTATGGCAACTAATCCACACTGGGCAACCAAGAGAAACCCCAGACCTTCTGCAACTGTATGGCAACTAATCCACACTGAACAATCAAGAGAAACCCCTGACCTTCTGCAACAGTATGGCAACCATTCCACACTGGACAATCAGGAGAAACCACTGACCTTCTGCAACTGTATGGCAAGTATTCCACGCTGGACAGTCCGGAGAAACTTCCGACCTTCTGCAACTGTATGGCAACTATTCCACACTGGACAATCAAGAGAAGCCCCAGACCTTCTGCAACTGTATGGCAACTATTCAACACTGGACAATCAGGATAAACCCCCGACCTTCTGCAACTGTATGGCAACTATTCCACACTGAACAATCAGGAGAAATCCCTGACCTTCTGCAACTGTATGGCAACTATTCCACACTGGACAATCAGGATAAACCCCCAGACCTTCTGCAACTGTATGGCAACTATTCCACACTTAACAATCAGGAGAAACCCCTGGCCTTCTGCAACTGTATGGCAACTATTCCACACTGAAGAATCAGGAGAAACCCCTGACCTTCTGCAACTGTATGGCAACTATTCCACACTGGACAATCAGGAGAAACCCCCAGACCTTCTGCAACTGTATGGCAACTATTCCACACTGGACAATCAAGAGAAACCCCTGATCTTCCGCAACTGTATGGCAACTATTCCACACAGGACAATCAAGAGAAACCCCTGACCTTCCGCAACTGTATGGCAACTATTCCACACAGGACAATCAGGAGAAACCCCTGACCTTCTGCAACTGTATGGCAGCCATTCCACACTGGACAACCAGGAGAAACCCCTGACCTTCTGCAACTGTATGGCAACAATTCCATACTGGACAATCAGAAGAAACCCCTGACCTTCTGCAACTGTATGGCAACTATTCCACACTGAACAATCAGGAGAAAGCCCAGACCTTTCGAAACTGTATGGCAACTATTCCACACTGGACAGTCAGAAGAAACCCCAGACCTTCCGAAACTGTATGGCAACTATTCCACACTGGACAGTCAGAAGAAACCCCTGACCTTCCGAAACTGTATAGTAACTATTCCACACTGGACAGTCAGGAGAAACCCCTGACCTTTTGCAACTGTATGGCAACTATTCCACACTGAACAATCAGGAGAAAGCCCAGACCTTCTGTAACTGTATGGCAACTATTCCACACTGGACAATCAGGAGAAACCCCTGACCTTCTGCAACTGTATGGCAACTATACCACACTGGACAGTCAGAAGAAACCCCTGACCTTCTGCAACTGTATGGCAACTATTCCACACTGGACAATCAGGAGAAGCCCCAGACCTTTTGCAACTGTATGGCAACTAATCCACACTGGGCAACCAAGAGAAACCCCAGACCTTCTGCAACTGTATGGCAACTAATCCACACTGGGCAACCAAGAGAAACCCCAGACCTTCTGCAACTGTATGGCAACTAATCCACACTGAACAATCAAGAGAAACCCCTGACCTTCTGCAACAGTATGGCAACCATTCCACACTGGACAATCAGGAGAAACCACTGACCTTCTGCAACTGTATGGCAAGTATTCCACGCTGGACAGTCCGGAGAAACTTCCGACCTTCTGCAACTGTATGGCAACTATTCCACACTGGACAATCAAGAGAAGCCCCAGACCTTCTGCAACTGTATGGCAACTATTTAACACTGGACAATCAGGATAAACCCCCGACCTTCTGCAACTGTATGGCAACTATTCCACACTGAACAATCAGGAGAAATCCCTGACCTTCTGCAACTGTATGGCAACTATTCCACACTGGACAATCAGGATAAACCCCCAGACCTTCTGCAACTGTATGGCAACTATTCCATACTTAACAATCAGGAGAAACCCATGGCCTTCTGCAACTGTATGGCAACTATTCCACACTGAACAATCAGGAGAAACCCCTGACCTTCTGCAACTGTATGGCAACTATTCAAATTCCACACTGGACAATCAAGAGAAACCCCTGACCTTCTGCAACTGTATGGCAACTATTCCACACTGGACAATCAGGAGAAACCCCAGACCTTCTGCAACTGTATGGCAACCATTCCAAACTGGACAGTCAGAAGAAACCCCTGACCTTCTGCAACTGTATGGTAACTATTCCACACTGGACAGTCAGGAGAAACCCCAGACCTTCTGCAATTGTATGGCAACTATTCCACACTGGACAATCAGGAGAAACCCCAGACCTTCTGCAACTGTATGGCAACCATTCCAAACTGGACAGTCAGAAGAAACCCCAGACCTTCTGCAGCTGTATGGCAACTATTCCACGCTGGACAGTCAGGAGAAACCCCAGACCTTCTGCAACTGTATGGCAACTATTCCACACTGGACAGTCAGGAGAAACCCCTGACGTTCTGCAACTGTATGGCAACCATTCCACACAGGACAGTCAGGAGAAACCCCTGACCTTCTGCAACTGTATGGCAACTATTCCACACTGGACAGTCAGGAGAAACCCCTGACCTTCTGCAACTGTATGGCAACTATTCCACACTGGACAGTCAGGAGAAACCCCTGACCTTCTGCAACTGTATGGCAACCATTCCACACAGGACAGTCAGGAGAAACCCCAGACCTTCTGTAACTGTATGGCAACTATTCCACACAGGACAGTCAGGAGAAACCCCAGACCTTCTGCAACTGTATGGCAACTATTCCACACTGGACAGTCAGGAGAAACCCTTGACCTTCTGCAACTGTATGGCAACTATTCCACACTGGACAGTCAGGAGAAACCCCTGACCTTCTGCAACTGTATGGCAACCATTCCACACAGGACAGTCAGGAGAAACCCCAGACCTTCTGCAACTGTATGGCAACCATTCCACACAGGACAGTCAGGAGAAACCCCAGACCTTCTGCAACTGTATGGCAACTATTCCACACTGGACAGTCAGGAGAAACCCCTGACGTTCTGCAACTGTATGGCAACTATTCCTCACTGGACAGTCAAAAGAAACCCCTGACCTTCTGCAACTGTATAGCAACTCTTCCACACTGGACAATCAGGAGAAACCCCTGACCTTCTGCAACTGTATAGCAACTATTCCACACTGGACAATCAGGAGAAACCCCTGACCTTCTGCAACCGTATGGCAACCATTCCACACTGAACAATCAGGAGAAACCCCTGACCTTCTGCAACTGTATGGCAACTATTCCACACTGGACAGTCAGGAGAAACCCCTGACCTTCTGCAACTGTATGGCAACCATTCCACACTGGACAGTCAGGAGAAACCCCTGACCGTCTGCAACTGTATGGCAACTATTCCACACTGAACAATCCGGAGAAACCCCTGACCGTCTGCAACTGTATGGCAACTATTCCACACTGGACAGTCAGGAGAAAGCCCAGACCTTCTGCAACTGTATGGCAACTATTCCATTTTATTTTATTTTTTCTTGGGATCTAACAGGGGCAATATCAATACAAGGTTTGTGGTTGAGATATGACAATCCTAACGAAATAATTGATTGATTGTTTGGTGTTTTACGCCGCGCTCAAGATTATTTCACTTATATGGCGGCGTTGCCAGTTTTATTGTGGGAGGAAACCGGGCTCTATGCCCGGAGGAAACCCACGACCTTCCGTTAGTAACTGGCAACCATCCCACATAGGTGGTTTGAGTGAAAACCCAGTCAGAAAATTTCCAATTTTTTGGACAGAGTGGGAATCGACCTAACGAAATAAGGATGCCCCTCCATGCTTATTGGAACACCCCTACATGCAAGCCTGACAGGAAATGGCTTCCTTTAGAAAGAAACTCAAGAAACAAAGATTTGTATGAAGTACGGTTACCAACTTAAGTTCTTATTTACATAACATTAAAAAATGAGACAATGTAAGTAATTTCGGTCCAAGGCAACACCCATGTAAGTTGTTTATGAAGGACTGCTTTTTATTTGGGTTTTTTTTTTGATTGATTGATTGATTGTTTGGTGTTTTACGCCGCACTCAAGATTATTTCACTTATTTGGCGGCGTTGCCAGTTTTAGTGTGGGAGGAAACCGGGCTCTATGCCCGGAGCGGTAGGAAACACACGACCTTCCGTTGGCAACTGGCAACCATCCCACAAAGGCTGCCTTTAGAAAGAAACTCAAGAAACAAAGATTTTTATGAAGTATAGTTACCAACTTAAGTTCTTATTTACATAACATTAAAAAGTGAGACAAAACAAGTAATTTCGGCCCAAGGCAACACTCAGGTAAGTTGTTTATGAAGTAGAACTGCTTTTTATTTGGGGTTTTGTTTTTTGGGGAAAGCTATCCAGATATGATGAGCTCTGATGGCTCTTCCTTTATTATCTTCTCAGACTCCGTATGGAATTTTTTAATGTGGCGCCTTAAACTACCTTTCTGGTTACATTTAAAGTTACACTTTGTACAGTGAAAAGGTTTCTCACCAGAATGAATTCTTAAGTGGTTGATCAAACTAGTCTTATAGAGACACCTGTATTCACACATTGTGCACTGAAAAGGTTTCTCACCAGTATGGGTTTTAATGTGGGTGGTTAGATTGTTCCTCCAATGAGATTTAAAGTCACAAAATGTACAATGAAAGGGTTTCTCTAGCTCGGTATGAGATTTCCAATGTTCCCTTAGAATGTACGGTCGACCACACTTAAAGTCACACATTGAACATTCAAAATGATCGGGACTCCTGGACTCCATGGCTATGTTAGACTTAAATTTACAATTAGTATCAGAAGCTGGAGTTTCTTTGTCTGGACTAAATTCACTTAGACCAATCGGTGTTGAGTGACTCTCAACGGTGTTCTCCAAATCTCCTGGTACTTTAAACCCATGTTTATCAATGTTGTGAGCCAACAGATGTATTTCAGACACAAACTTCATTTCTGGACAAAATGGACAAGTCGGCCCTTTCTTGCCTAAAAAAAATACAAATTTTAGTTGACAAAATTTGACGATTACGAAAGAGTCAGCCTATAAGTGATGATATTTTTTTGTCTATAGAGTCACATTGTTGATTCCATGATAATGTGTTGTCCACAATAACACCTAGCAGTTTAACATGAGAAACAATTTTGATTGGCACACCATCTAACGAAAGACAGAAACTATCTTGATCTACGGTAAGATCTCCGCTAATTCAAGTACTCTAAAAAATTCAAGGGCCAGAAAAACATTAACAAAAGTACACTTAAAATTCAGGTCTTACCTCCTGGAGTGAGCGATCAGATAATCCTATTGAACGATCGCTGTTGTTGTTTTTATAGACCAAATGTGGCAAATAGCAATGTAATAATTCGTTATTTTCACATCACTGGTCCTTGAATTAGCGGAGATCTTACCCTATACATGTAGATGACATTTTCTGTGGGGTAGATATTAACATGTGTTGTCTTGATTATAAGTTTGTTTTGTGTGCACCACTCATTTAGTATTTCCAGGTCATTTTTTAATTTGGTTTCAACAATACTCAAAGATATACTTGAACAGGTTAAGGTTGTATCGTCTGCATATAGCTCAATAGATCAAAACATAGAATTTTTTTGTATAAGAAGGTCATTTACATAAGTAATAAACAGAAGGGGTCTTAATATAGACCCTTGTGGTACACCTGCCAACACAGTAGACAAAAGTCAGGGTTAAAGCAAAGCCACAATTCTCCAGACGCAATGGTTCATAAATGCTAGAATTGATTGATTGTGCTCAAGATTATTTCACTTATATGGCGGGGTTGCCAGTTTTGTTGTGAGAGGAAACCCACGACCTTCCGGTGGTAACTGGCAACCATCCTAAATGCTAGAAAGGCTGTGCCTTTACTTCAACTCACCTGAAGAGACTGTATCATGTGAAGTGTTGAGTAAAGGTTTGCTACATGTGAGGCTGTCATTATAGGAGATCTCTTTGGGACTTGAGGCCTACAAGCAACCAAATAAAACTTTTGTAAAAGTGGCATAAAGAATAAGTATATAGTGATGGTTGCATTTTTTGTGTTATATTTTTTTTATTATTGTTAAAACGTGACACAGATAGATTGCTTGGTTGTAGTTGAAATCAAGAACATTATATATTTATGAACACTAAAACATACGAGTACACGGAAAATCTTCTTGACTAAAATCTCCAGAGACGAGTTTGTAATGGTGTTCAAAATGGACAATTGGAGAAAAACTGGACTGCATGCAGATTTCTATTGGTGGCAACCTGATTAAATAAGAACTGTTCTGTAAGAAAGAATATCCTCACACCAATGCACTGTTTATTTATAAAGCACTCTTAAAAAGAAACGCAGGCGAAAGTTTTTCAAAGGTAATTACTCTGGAGATAATCGAAAAAGAAAGTTTTAATGCAATTTGCATCATGGGCAGCATATAAATGTCATTGACCTCATACATGTATACGGTAAGAATTCCAGTAATTCAAGGATGAGCAATGTGCAGATAACAAATTATTAGACTGCTTTCTGCCATGTTTGGTCTAAAACAACACCAAAGCGATTGCTCGATTGGATTATTGGTCGCTCCATGCAGGAGGTAACACAACCAACGAAAAGTCTCAAACTTTTAGAGTGCTTTTCGTAATGTTTTGAGTACTTGAATTAGCGGAATTCTTACCGTACAAACTCAGAATATACAATTACCTGGTCCACATCACTCTGGTCACAGGGATGGGGAGTCTGCTTGTCATCAACAAATATTGTAATTGTATCTGCTTCAGAAACACACTCATTATATTCAACTGGTTCTTGTTTGATTTCATTTTCAGAATACAATTCATCATCGCCAAGGTGGGCCTGCTTTTGTTCATTACTATTAAGATAGACAGACTGTTTTTCCACGTGTTGTCCCCACGTAAAAGCACAGAATGGAATACTCTGGCCTGATTCATCAAGTTCAATATTTACTTCAACAGAAGAACTGGATTCAAACTCCACAGGAAAGTCCATGTTAAACAAATTTCTGTTGTGAAGTTTGACTGATTCTGTGTTTCAGAACATCTCCATTCATAAGTTTGATACTTTATGGTCAGCCTACACCTTGTTCCTAACTGACATGATGCTCTTCTTCCTAAGTCTTCTAAACAGTCAAAAAAGAAAAAAAGATATACCAAAGATTAACCTTTATTTTTAAAAAGAAACCAGTTATTTAAAGTGGCATGAGTTCTTATGTCAAAATATCAACATTTTGGCAGCTCATGCCACTTTAAGTTTTTCAAATGGCAACCCTTCTACAATCCGCTAGCTCCTAGCTCATTAGAGGATTATTTACTGCAATAAGGTATATACACACTACACATTTGAAGGGTAATTTTTTTACAGAATTTTGATGTGCTGACAGCGTGATGCCGGTTTGAGGCTTTTATATGACTAAATAAAGATCACATCTTTACTACTTTAACATAAACTTCAAAGGATATGACATTTTTTAAGATTTAAATTTGAACAAATTACAATACAAACAATCAAAGTACAGTATATTACATTTTTTTAGGATTTAAAACTGAACAATACATACAATAAAATGAATAAGAATAACTGATAACCATCTGATTAGCCGCATTCATGTGTCTATTTCCTGTGTTACTTACTTGCCGGTCAGGAAGTAGCCGCACTCATGTGTCTATTTCCTGTGTTACTTACTTGCCGGTCAGGAAGATACCATCTGATCTGAATACACTTTTTCATTCTAATTCAATGAAGTCCGGGTATCTGAATCCAAAATGACTATTTTTTATACTGACGGCCGTATTTTGGAGTCAGGGTTCACTGCAATCAAAAAGCCGGAGTTGGCTGCTGGCTCAGAAGCGGGCAGTATGTGGTTCGATTTAGACGAAGAAATAGCAATGTAACCTACTCAGATCGTGTCTAAACGGTCATAATCACGTTCATGGATAATTTAGCTACCTACCAGTGCCTGATATGGACGAGCAAGATCGGCCAGTAAACTTAATTCTTTCCCTGAATTCACTTTTGCCTTCTCCAGTCTCAAACTCTCCGACATTGATGACGTAACACTGTTAAGCGGTTTTTCAGTTTTTAAACGTTAAATTCCGTTTACAAAAGGCTAAATTATTAATGAATGTCGTGCTGACAGTATTTGGGTTAGTTATGTTGTTATTTACTGTCTAAATCTGACCGGAAACTGCCCGATCAGAAACGTGCAGGCTGCTCCGACTTTTTGACTGCAATGAGCCCTGACTCCAAAATACGACCGTCAGTACAAAAAAAAGTAATTTTGGAGTCAGAAACCCGGACTAAATTCAATGATGATGAAAATTTGAAATTGAAAAAAACAGTAGGCCTACCTTCATCTGTACATGCCGTACGTGTGGTTAAATTGTGTTTAAAACTAAAAGACAAGGACTAAAGGGCTGTTGAAGTCTCCCACCGAATTATATAGCTAAACAAAAAAAACACTACAGCAAAATTGTAGCCTGCTGTAAACCGGAAGAGCACCATTGGCCAATCACGTGACTCAAGAAAACACAACTCGTCACAACAGTGTCCACTGGCTGCATTGTTGATGTTTATTCACAATGAAGCTACATTGCGATGTAATTGGGGAAGCATGTCGCTGGTCCCCCGTCTCATTGGTCCCCTGTCTCAATATTCCCCCGTCTCATTGGTACCCCGTCTGATTTACAAGTCCCCCGTCTCAATAGTCCCCATCTCATTGGACACACACTGTCTCATTCAGACGGGGGACCAATGAGACGGGGGACCATTGAGAAACTAATGAGACGGGGGACCATTGAGAAACTAATGAGACGGGGGATCAATGAGAAACTAATGAGACGGGGGACCAATGAGAAACTATTGAGACGGGGGACCAATGAGACGGGGGACCATTGAGAAACCAATGAGACGTAGCCGGACCAATGGGACAGGGGACCAATGAGACGGGGGCCCATTGAGAAACCAATGAGACGGGGGACCAATGAGAAACTAATGAGACGGGGGACCAATGAGACGGGGGACCATTGAGAAACCAATGAGACGGGGGACCAATGAGACGGGGGACCAATGAGACGGGGCCGGACCAATGAGACGGGGGACCATTGAGAAACCAATGAGACGGGGGACTAATGAGATTGGGGACCAATGAGATGGGGGACCAATGAGAAACTAATGAGACGGGGGACCAATGAGAAACTAATGAGACGGGGGACCAATGAGACGGGGGACCAATGGGACGGAGGACCAATGAGACGAGGGACCATTGAGAAACCAATGAGACGGGGCCGGACCAATGAGACGGGGGACCATTGAGAAACCAATGAGACGGGGGACCAATGGGACGGGGGACCAATGAGACGGGGGGCCATTGAGAAACCAATGAGACGGAGCCGGACCAATGGGACGGTGGACCAATGAGACGGGGGACCATTGAGAAACCAATGAGACGGGGGACCAATGGGACGGGAGACCAATTAGATGGGGGACGGCCATCGAGAAACTAAAGAGACGGGGGACCAATGAGAAACTAATGAGACGGGGGACCAATGAGACGAGGGACCATTGAGAAACCAATGAGACGGGGCCGGAAAAATGAGACGGGGGACCATTGAGAAACCAATGAGATGGCCCTACTGATCTGACGTTACAAAGGAAGCGAAAGAGAACGACGTCACTGGCCCTAACACGACGACCCCGTTATTAACGTCATAACACGATGCCAAATCACTCTTGTGAAAACTGTGCACAATATATAGGATAAAATCTGCACAGTTTTAGGTATTTTACAGGTTTTTCATTGATTGATTGATGTTTTACGTCGCACTCAAGATTATTTCACTTATATAGCGGCGATGCCAGGTTTAGTGGGGGAGCTGAGCTAATATTAGCATATCAAATCAAAAAAAAAAAAGATTTTTCACTCGGTCGCCGTATGTGGAAGAGTTGCCAGGTACTCGCCGAAGGTCACGGGTTTCGTCAGGGCAATGAGCCCGGTTTCCTTCCCCACTAAACCTGGCAACGCCGCCATATAAGTGACATAATCTTGAGTGCGGCGTAAAACACCAATCAATCAATTATTAGCATACTAACAAAATTGTTTTGAACAAGGCACTTGGAACAGGGAATTAGGAATAAAAAAGGGAATATGTCAACAATTTCGGTCGGGTCCATCACACTATATCCATATTTAGATGTACGCATGTGATAGGTTCTTGAATGCATTGATTGATATGGTGGCGTTGTCCGGGCTCATTGCCTGGAGGAAACCCGTGACCTTCGGCAACTTTTCCACTCGGAATTTTTTCAATTTTTTATTTGGTCTGAGTGGGGTTCGAACCTGCGCCGCATCGATGGGAGGCCTCTGTTTTACCGACTGATCGCGACCGAGGCCCCATCTTCTCTTTAAAATAAATCCGAAATCTCTACTCGTAAAGCTTATAATATCTTAAGTTGGTGTAAGTTTGACATGGACTGCGTTTTATTGTTTCTTTTTGGTCAAAAGTTCAGGGTGGCTTTGCGTCAGAGGTATTTATTACATCTTAAAGTCGACCGCATGATGCTGTGGCGCAATTCGTTGTTTGTTTACAAAGTAACGGGTTTTACATGTATATGTATATGCAAACAATGCTACGGGACAAATTACAAACACTTACAGCACTCATTAACGACTTTTCCAAGCTGTTTGATGAAAACATAGACCAAAGTGTCGCTACGCCATCACATTTACACGAGGAAGTATATAGATAATCTGTACATAATAACGTTGGCAGTAAGTTAGTGAATTAGCTAATATTATCATTTAACTTTGTGTCAGGCTCATTCCTCCATGTAACCTGAAAGGAACGTTGTTCCGCTGCGCTCCAGGGAGCTCCCAAAAAATAAAAACAATGGAAACGCATTTCAGATAACTGATGAAGAAAATGTCAAATTTCATGAATGCAAATTTACAAATATGACAACAAAAAAACACAGCAAAGTTATTTCCACCTATGAAAAAACCCCGGCCCCAATCCACTGGTCGCTACCAATTGAAGCATTTATTTCAGCTAATTTATAAACAAATGGTGCTCTGTGGAGCCTACATAGGTGTTAAAATAAACAAAGAGAGATTTCCAGACACAAAAATATGTGTCTGTGACTTTCTTTTGAATATCTTCATTGATTGATTGTTTGGTGTTTTACGCTGCGCTCAAGATTATTTCACTTATATGGCGGCGTTGCCAGTTTTTTTGTGGGAGGAAACCGGGCTCTATACCCGGAGGTAACCCACGACCTTCCGCTGTTAACTGGCAACCATCCCACATAGGTCGTTCGAGTGAAAACCCAGTCAGAAAATTATCTTCATTGAATCCTAGGTAGGGGTGTGTGCACTAAGCAGGTTTCTCACCTGTATGGGTTTTCATGTGGACTGCACTTTTTATTACACTTATTATCACATATTATGCACTGAAAAGGTTTTTCACCAGTATGAGTTCTAATGTGGTTGCCACGTTGGGTGCTATCGTTAGCTTCATACTCACACATTGTGCACTGAAACGGTTTCTAACCGGTATGACTTTGGATGTGATTCACAAGACTAGTCTTAGAAATACATCCCTAATCACAAATTTAATGAATTTTACCGTGTTCCTTTAAGCTGCCTTTAAGGCGACTCTTATAATCACACATTGTACACTGAAAAGGTTTCTCATCAGTATGAGTTTTAATGTGTTTCTTAAAACTGCCTTTATAGAGACTATTATAATCACACATTGTACACTAAAAAGGTTTCTCATCAGTATGAGTTTTAATGTGTTTCTTTAAACTGCCTTTATAAAGACCATTATAATCACACATTGTACACTAAAAAGGTTTCTCATCAGTATGAGTTTTAATGTGTTTCTTAAAACTGCCTTTATAGAGACTATTATAATCACACATTGTACATTAAAAAGGTTTCTCATCAGTATGAGTTTTAATGTGTTTCTTAAAACTGCCTTTATAGAGACTATTATTATCACACATTGTACACTAAAAAGGTTTCTCATCAGTATGAGTTTTAATGTGTTTCTTAACACTGCCTTTATAGAGACTATTATAATCACGCATTGTACATTGAAAAGGTTTCTCATCAGTATGAGTTCTAATGTGTAACGATAGACTTCTTTTATGGCGACCCTTATAATCACACATTGTACACTGAAAAGGTTTCTCATCAAAATGAGTTTTAATGTGAATAGTAAGAGTGTGCTTTCGATGGCATCTATAGCCGCATATTGTGCACTGAAAAGGTTTCTCATCAGAATGAGTTTTAATGTGACTAGTTAGAAGGTTCTTTCGAGAACATTTAAAGCCACAAACTGTGCACTGGAACGGTTTCTCATCAGTGTGACTTTTTAAATGTATATTTAAGCTAGATTTATCAATAAACTTAAAATCACATATTGTGCACTGAAAAGGTTTTTCACCAGTATGCTTTTTCATGTGGTTCTTAAGTCGGGTACTATCAATACCTTTGTAATCACACATTGTGCACTGGAAAGGTCTTTCACCAGTATGAATTTTTTTATGTCTTTCTAAACTGGATTTATAAGCACACTTAAAATCACATGTTGTGCACTTAAAAAGTTTTTCACCAGGATACTTTCTCTTCCGAGAGACTTTGAAGGCCATGGAAAAAGACTTTAATTCACAATTAGTATCAGAAGCTGTGGTTTCTTTCTTTGGACCAAATTCACTTAGACCAATTGGTGTTGATTGACTCTCAACGGTGTTCACCAAATCTCCTGGTACTTTAAACCCATGTTTATCCATGTTGTGAGCCAACAGATGTATTTCAGACACAAACTTCATTTCTGGACAATATGGACAAAATGAACTATTGTCTCCTACAACAGAAAAAAAATAACTAAAAATATCCAGATTGATTGATAAGTGTTTCATACAGCCACATGCTTCCTCCCAGCACATAAAGCATAAAATTAGGGAGATATCTTAATTTAGGCTTGATTGTCTATGTATAATAACGAGAATCTTAGTACTCAAACAATTAAAAGCATAATAATAATAATAAATGCTTCATTTACATAGGGTCAAACAATCAATTATAAACACAAACAACTGTTCTCCCTTGAGGCCCTCTAAAATTAAGCATATTGCAACCATTATTACAGAGAGGACATCACAAGTCCTTATATACAACACTTTCATCCAACACTTTTACTTTTGGCCGTTCTCTCATACCAATAAAATCACTGACCTGAAGAGACTGTATCATGTGAAGTGTTGAGTAAAGGTTTGCTACATGTGAGGCTGTCATTATAGGAGATCTGCTTAACACTAATGGGCTACAAATAAAAACATAACATTTAGCAATGTCAGCATAGTAGGTTTAGATAGATTGAGGTTTCATGCCGAATCCAAGATTATTTCACTTGTATGGTCAGGTTTAGCTGGGGAGGAAACCAAGAGCTTTGTCCAGAGTTCTTCCATATATGGTGATTGATTGAAAAAATATCCCAGAAATTGTCCATTTTGTTTGGTCTACAGTGGGATTCGAACTCCCAACACATCGATAGAGCTTGTTTAGAAGACACCCAGTATCCAAACTAACCCAACTCTATGTAAAAAAAAAATGAGACAAGAGAATGGGTATTAAAAAATAAAGAGCTTTGTTTCAGTCAAATACCCTCTGATGTGGTCAAGGTTGGAAGATTGCAGATTTCACATACAGTAGTTCTTAGATGTTGCACTGTCTGAAATGAATATCTCTGATAACATCTGCTTACTTACGTCATGTAGTCCGACATAGACAAAAGATATGAACTGAACTTTTCTTCAAATTTGTGAAGCAAAACACAAATCAAAAGAAAAAGTCAAACCTAAAAGATGAGATGGAGTATCATACGTGATTTTAATGGTCTCAAAATTACGATTGCCCGTCCGACAGAAGGCTTGTAATATTTACTATGAATTCTGGTCCCTCAGCGAGACACTGATCCACTGACATGACCTCAAGCTGCAGTCTCAGTTATGTCAGCTTGTCAACGCCTCCCCTCGGGTCCTTCATTCATGGTTTTGACTCCAAGCAATGCGGACGATTTTAGCTGTCCTTGGCTGAAAAGACAGTGACTATAATTTACCTGGCACAATAGATGTCGAAGAGTCCGGTTCTCAGTATTAACAAGATCTGTATCTGCCTCAGATTTACACATCAAAATATCCAGGCTTTGTTCAACTGGTTCTTGTTTTATTTCCATTTCAGAGCACAGTTCATTTTTTACAAGTTTATCTGTGAGGACGTGTACATTACTGTTAGGATTGGGAAATGGGTTGTCTGAAGTTTGTCCCCAGGTAGAAAAACAGAATGGAATACTTCTGCCTGATTCATCAAGTTCAATCTTTACTTCAACAGGAGAAAGTATTTTGGAATCTTCAGTACAGTCCATGTTGAACTTATCTATCCCAGTACCTGTGTATATAAAGCTATTACTAGAGGGAATTATTTGGTATTCAGATTTTACGGTTTTGTCAACTAGCATCTTGTCTCTTTCTTCTGCCTCCATGATGTACGTCCCTCTAACAAAACGGAATGTGAATCTGAAAAAGAAAGTTTAGAAATTCAGCACTAAAATTTGTTTGACTAGATTTGTGTTAAGCTACAATCTGTAAATCCTAATGTATAATACAGGCCCTACTGCTTAAGAGCAATTCATTGATTGATGTTCTACCACACACTCAAGTTTCAGGGTTAGAATTTCGCTGGGTTTTGCGAGAGTCCAGATAGACTCCCATCACAGGAAGTCGCGAGAGTCTAAGGAGTCAAATTGGACTGAAATTTATACAAAAATAAAACAAGCTTAAAACAACCAGAATTCAGTTCATTCTTTAGTATTCAGGTTTTATCAAACATGAACATTACAACGATAACCAGAGGAAACTTTTTATCTGTCAAATTAAACAGTTCAAAACAGTAAACTGAAATAAAATAGTACGACAAAAAAGGCTCCACACAATCACAAACTCTGTCCGGAAAAGCAAACTTTTAAAATGTTTTTCAGGAAAATGTTTTTCTGTGGCGTCTTGAACACTTCTGAATTTAATGTCTTCGTAAATTGGTTTTTTGTATGTGTACAGTGCCCTCCACGCCGTATGCAATTACATCGTTGATAAGTTTACCTTGGTATTTGCCGCGTATTTTGTCAACGTGTTTTCTACACACATTGCCATGACAATTTTATCCCCGCTGTTTTCAAACTTTCAAACGATTTTAAATCGTCTTCCCAAAGCGACAGAGCCTTTTTTGAAATCGGTTTTCCCCGCGAAGCCATGGCCAGTCGTCTCGACGATGAGATAAACAAACGCATTTCAAGAATTAACTCTGCTTCTGCTGACTTATTAATGATTGCCCACTCAAATATTTCGCTCACTTTCAACTATAACAAATTATCGAGAGCTATTTATTAATCGTTAGCATTCATCTAAAAAGTATTTCAATGCCGCTAATTTGGAAAAGATGTTTAAGATTTTATTAATGATGTCAATCTTGATGGCAGAGATCGTGCACCGCCGTTTTGCGCGGAGTTTGATAATGTATCCTTGTAAAGACTGCTCCGATAGGCCCACAGATTTCCCGCTGACCAATCAACGCTGGTGGCTTATCTATATTTATAACATAGTGACTACGGTTTACGGCAGTCGCTAAATGTCCTTCGGGAAGATGTCAACAACGATCGAAGTTAAACAGACAATAAGTTCGTCAAAAAATAAAAGTTTTTAATCAAAAAAAAATTTATCAGGTATGTTAATTGCGCGAGTCTACGCTGACTCGCGCTTTGGGGATTTCAGGCGAGTCTTTGCGCGAGTAGACTCGCGGACTCGCGTCGAAATTCTAACCCTGAGTTTACTTCACTACCGGTAATTAATTTATAATATATGGCATAGTTTGGATTTAATCCACCAACAGTGACTGAATCAGAAATGGAGATAACAAGTCGGATTTAACTTGATGAGTTATAAGTTTTGATTGTGCCTGGGTTTAATATTAATCCCAGATTGTACATAGGGTCATAGAGTGGGATTCGAACCTGCAACCCATAGATGGAGGGCCTGTGTCTCAAAAACGAGTCGAATAAACAGCTGTTGTTCTTGTATTATATTCCTGATGATACTCTACCCAAATTATTAAATTACGGAGAAAGATCTTTACTTGATTGAACTTTGAAGTATGTTTGTAGTGGTACTTGATCAGTAATTTAGTCTTCAACACAACAACAACAACATCCCATCGGGATACAGGTCACAGTTTGTCACGAAAAATGTCACGAAAAAAGTTCCAGCTATTTTTGTGTGTTTTTTTTATTATTTTTTCCTGGCCCCCTGCATTTTTTTTCTGGGCATTTTTGTAGTTTTTATGAAAGGACAGGGGTTGAGTTACTGTCTGGAAATGATTTTAGAAGTGGAATGGGACCAGTTCAGGTGGTGGAGATCTGGTAGTTGGGGGGTGCTTTGGTCTATTTACATGCGGCGGAATATGTGCAAAGAGACCCCTATCAGCAATCGAGATCTCGTGCCATTCTACGAGATCTTCAACTCGAGACATGGCTCGAGAGCCGTCGCACTCCATTTTGCGCATAGTTAACTGCAAGAAATCTACTGAGAATTTTTAATCTATATACTATTTCTTTCTCTGTTCTATTCTGTTCGCAAACATGTAACCCTATCATAATATGCTGCATTGCAGGTTCTTAGGGCAGAAATACTTGTTAAAAATCAAAAATATAATCGGCACTACATCAGCTCTTAAATACATTCTAAAACAAGATAGCAGCGCCCATGGATGTCAAGGCAAAATATGATATGGACTTCAAGCTATTTCATGGTATATTATATGTATTAGGAGAGTAGCAATCAATATAACAAAACAGGTTGTCGGCGGCTTAAACGTTACCTACCAGAATTATATCGAATATCTCTCTACACAACCGAGTCAACTATCAGTGTCACGTGTCGTTGTTTACAATTTTAAGGACGTGGACAGCAGTGGTCTCCCTTTGTGTAAAAGCAACATGTCACTCAATCGTTTTAGAGTTGATATCTCAACGAATGGCAGAAGGATCAATCTCTATTTTAGATTGCCCTATCAGCTGATTCTACTCGTATCTCAAAATTTCTACCTTCAACCTATGAAAAAATTGTGCTTAAAATACTGCCAAAGGACTGTTCAAGGCCCCCACCGAAGGATTTGGTTCAACGAAAGTTAGGGAAGGTGCTGTGAGAGCAGACATTAACATTACCGCAAATGGGAAATGAAGGAAAATGAAACTGTGACCTGCTGCCATCGGGAAAGATCGGTTGCCAGGCACAGGAAATATGTGTGAGTCCACCACAAGGCTGGATATGCGGACCTTCATATATTACCACTGAATTGTCTCCCCTTAGCAACTATTCAACTAAGATATCTGTGCTATATCTTATTCTTACAATAACTAGACTGACACTGGAGAGGTAGTCACAAGATGGTGAGGTCATAGGGCCAGGGCCCTGTCTTACGAAGCTCTTCGCGTGAACTCATTATCTTCTAATAATGAAATTCGTCTCAGGTCCTCTTCAGTAAAAACACTGGACAAAAAGGCATTCAACTGATCTGCCTTCTCTCTATCTGTCATACTTCCATCCTCCTTCTCTAGGCCACCTATTCCAGTTTTGGTTTTAGTCTTGGATCTTACATATTTCCAGGAAGATTAAGGATCGATTTGGATATTTTCAGCGACACCACGTTCAAAGTTAGTCTTCGCTTTTCTATTCTCGAGAGTTGCCATGTTCCTTTTCCAACGTACTTAATATGATTTGGTTCTGTTTTATGGTACTTGTACTTTTTCCATGCCTTATTCTTTTCCTCCACAGCCTCCATTGCTACTTTGTTCATCCAGATGTTCTCTTTTGTCCTCTTACTTTTATTGTTGGGATTGCTTATTGGAATTGACTTTCTCATTGCACCAGTTAACTTCTCTGTAAAATACTTCCAAGCCAAATTTACATCAGAATTTGGTAGATCAATCCGACATACCGCTATAAGACCCTTAAGTCTTAGGTAATTTCCTTTGCTGTATAAATATCTTGATTGGTCCGTATTTGTAAAGTCCTCATAACACTTGTAGTTGAAGCACAGTATACATTGGTCACTTAAACTCAAACCTGATAAATATTCAATATCCTCTACCATTTCTTCTTCATTTGTCAATATTAGATCAAGCTTTGATGGTGTCTGGCCTTCTCTATATCGGGTGGGCTCTGTAACATGTTGGTATAAATATCAGTCAGGGACACATTCCAGGGACATAGACAAAGCGTGTCTGTCTGCTGCATTCCATTGACATACAACCTACATTAAGAACACGTGGGTATTACGAAGCTCCCCTGCTTGACGTATCAGTATATTTAGGTTACCCGCAATATTATTTTGTAAGGATTTGTCAAAGCAGGAGAATGGACAAAAACATATGACTATCGATTGGTTTTGAAGGCCATGAGTGAGCCATCCGAGTTTATTGAAATTTTAAGAAATTCCACAATTAAACAGAAGTATACCAGATACTGTTCATTCCAAGCCAATCCAAATGCATTCATGGTCTAAAAAATATGGCGACTATAGCAGGTTTTGCCGACTGAAGTGGAAGTTCATGTCTGCCTTGCGCAAAATTATTATTAGAGCACAACACTACTGGAATATGCTGAAGTGACAGCTGCCAAAATGTTGATATTTTGACGTTACAAAGGAATGTTGAAATTATTGGCTATTTTTCCCAAGGCGTATGATTCAGAAGCTTTTTAGTTCTTCTTGTCTCGAAATTGTACGATAAAGTATTGTTTTGAACTAACTTTGGCTTAGAATGAATGAATGGTCGTCCCGGTTATTTAAATTTTGTTTACTTTTCGAACACGTTTTCGGTTCGTACAGGCGACATACTGTATGGATTTTCCTCATTCCAACGCCAATTATTTAGTTTTTCGATGACCTTCAAAGCCTCTAACTGTCGTGACGATCAGGAATTATGAAAAAATTTGGAATTTTGGCAGCTCATGCCACTTTAATGTTATTTATTGTAAATTTAAGGGAAGGGGGAATATTTGATTGATTGATTGTTTGGTGTTTTACGCCGCGCTCAAGATTATTTCACTTATATGGCGGCGCTGCCAGTTTTATTGTGGGAGGAATTTTCTATGCCCGGAGGAAAACCACGAAGGTGGTAACTGGCAACCATCCCACATAGGTAGTTTGAGTGAAAACCCAATCAGAATTTTTTTTTTTTGGTGGGAATCGAACCCGCGACCCATTGGGGAAGGCTATTCGGATTGAGCGTCCAACGTTCTACCTACTGATCCACGGAATTCTCCGGAATATTTGAAGGTTAGATACAAACCAAGTTTTAAACCAATCCTCAAAATAATAACCAAGATTTGGCAGGGGCAATAGATATGAGTAAAATTTGACAATTTGGAGAACAAGGGCAATAACTCTGAAGGTGAAAATATCAACACCATGGAGAAAAACTAACACTGCACAACGTCTTGGTAATGAGTATATACCAGCCAAGTTTCAAGCCAATCCTGACAATATTACCCGAGATATAAAACTTGACAAATTGAAGAAACCAAGGACAATAGCAGTATTTTCGTTATTTTTTGGGATTACACTTTCTTGAACAAGAGTTTAAGAAACTCATAATACGCCCGCAAGGGTAAATTCATTGTAGCACACTATCTTAATATTCAATATTAAAGACATGCTTTAAACAGAATTTCGGCTGGTAGAATCTTTCGGTCCCCTAAATAAGACTGGGGCTTGGTGAATTTTAATATTTGACAGAACACATACCTATAAGATGCTACCTATATCTGAAAACTGTACCAAAGCTACTTGCAAAAGTGTCTACACTACATATAGGCATACAACAGCAATTTCATTTAATTACGGATTAAACAATAAAAAGAAAGTAGCAACTCGATCATTTGGTCACCTTGGTTACCAAAAAGTTGTTCTGATATAATTAAGCTATTCTGTGAAACCACGGACCGAATAACAGCCATTTCCTCAATTACTGAATGTCAACACATATAGTGAGACTCCAATTTACTTTTAGTACGGCACACACCGTCTACTGATAAGATAGTTATAACTGAAAAAAAAAATTGATAATCAATGCAATAAGTACCGAGTTACTCAATGTCAAAAGACTGGTGACTATTCTGGTCGCCACTAATATATAGATCATAATTCAATTTTGGTACAGGACACATCGTCTTATCATAAGCTTCATATATTAGAAGAAAAAACATTATAATCCATGAAATAATTACGACTGTTTTGGTCGCCGCAAATATCAACACTCCAACTTAATTTTGGTACAGAACACACCATCTACTCATAAGCCAGTTATAACTAAAACAAAAATTCAAAATCCATGCAATAGTTCTGGGTTTACTGAATGTCAAAAGGCTGGTGACCGTTTTGGTCGCCGCAAATATCAAGACCCCAATTTAATTTTGGTACAGAACACACCATCTATTCATAAGCTAGTTATATCGGAAAAAAAATTAAATCCATTGAATAGTTTCAGAGCTATAAATGCCAAAAGGCTGGGTGGCTGTTTTGGTCGCCAAAAATATTGAGACTCCAATTTAATTTTGGTACGGCCAGTTATAACTAAAAAGTATTTCAAAATCCATGCAATAGTTCTGGGTTTACTGAATGTCAAAAGGCTGGTGACCGTTTTGGTCGCCGCAAATATCAAGACCCCAATTTAATTTTGGTAAAGAACACACCATCTATTCATAAGCTAGCTATATCTGACAAAAAATTAAATCCATTGAATAGTTTCAGAGTTATAAATGCCAAAAGGCAGGGTGGCTGTTTCGGTCGCCAAAAATATTGAGACTTAAATTTAAATTTGGTACGCGACACCCTGTCTACCCATAAGCTACATATATCAGAAGAAAAAAAATAAATTCAGGCAATAGGTTTTAAGTTATGGAGCGGACACGAATCCGGGACGGACAGACGGACGGACGGACAGACAGACGGACAACGGTATACCAATATACGCCCGCTTTAAGAGCGGGCGTATGCAAATGGCAGAAATTCTTCTACCGATTTTGACAAAATTAAAGGGAAAGAAAATTTAAACTTTAGGCTAGTTTAGACGGAAAATGAGTCCATTTAGTCTAAAAGAACTGTACAATGTATGTTTTATTCCCTCGTAAGCGAAAAATTGAAATTTGAATGTGGGTTACAATAGAGAATAAGCTTCATAGGCCATTCACAAGGCCACCGCCATTTTTTCATTAGTTTTATACAATGATCGGTGAATACAATTTAGGTGCGTTATATAGAGTAGTCATGTGATGCAATTTAGCCAATGGCGACTAAGAAATGACGTGCTGTTGCAAGACTGACCTACATATTCCGAGGCAGTCTTTCCACTTTTTTAAGTTTGTCGCCATGTTTTTTTTCCGCCTAAATCTGAGGAAAATACCAATTATTGATCTAAAAATAGCTACTGCAATATCACTTCATCTTAAAATGGAAAAAATGGCGACACCGAAAGGACATACTTCTGTCTGTGTTTATAAGCTAAAGGTTCGCTGGCGGTAATTAACGTGAGATGTTTTAAGTATATATTGTCGACGATAACCCCTATGTATTTCTAGACATTTCCCATCCTTTAACCGAGATATGACCAGAACAGGCAGTCTGGGTAAAACAAATTGAAGAAACCAAAAGCAATAACTCTAAAATTTTTCTAGTCACGGAGAGAAAACCGAGACACAGCACAAGGTCTTGGTAATGAATGTATACCAGCCAAGCTCCAAAACAATCCTGACAATTTTAAGCGAGATAAGGCCCGGAAAAGCTGTCTGGGTAAAATATAACAAATTGAAGAAACCAAGGGCAATAAATAAAAAAAATTCTAGTCACGAAGAGAAAACCATTACACTGCACAAGGTCTTGGTAATGATTATACCAGCCAAGTTTCAAAACAATCCTGACGATATTACCAGAGATATGCCCCGGACAAGAAATCCGGACGGACAGACGAAGCGGCGACTAATAGTTGAAGTTCTTCAAACTCTGTTGCCAAAAGATATTGATGATTGTTTGCAACCCATCATCAATATATGTTGGCAACAGAGTTTGAGGAATTTCAACCAGGCGACTATATGCTCTTCCGAATGTTTTCGGGGAGTATAACAAGAGCTCCCTTAAAGGGATCTTAACGCCTGCGTTCATCTATTCATATTAAAGATTGTTACAGCAATACATGTAACTGGATATAGGAATTGGGCAATCTCATTCTCGCGAGATCCCCTGCTACTACGTGAACGCGACGGACCTCTCAGGCCGTTCCAAGCCATTTTACCCAAAATTTGGGTAATCAAACTTACTTCCAAAATTGATTTGTCCGTGATCTTTACCTGATTCTATATGTTGGCTTGTATTTCGTTTTTGGTACACGCCCTTAAGTTTTGAATTATCGTTGAGGAAATACAGGGACTATATTTCTACCCTCCGCGATTGTGAACAGGCCAGCGTATAACATGCTATTTTGTATGTCTACGTCACGTGATTGTAGTGAGAGTATTTCTCCGCAGCTCTGGCAAAAGGGGATTCCCCTTAGCAGACTAAGGCAAATGGCTTGTAACGGCCTGAGAGGTCCGTCGCGTTCACGTAGTAGCAGGGGATCTCGCGAGAATGAGATTGAGGAATTGGGGCCTACATAAAAAATCTTATTCCAGGGAGATAACTATTGTTGAGGAAAATTAAATTGTGAATTACAAAGTAAGATCCCCTTGAAACTTTGGTTGAAAACAACATTGCCGCCTGGTAGCCATCTTCAATATGCTGATGAAATGATCACGTAAGCTAGAACTTAGGTGGATGATGTGTGTCATGTTTGGTTAAGATCAGGTCAGTAGTTTTCTTGGAATAATGATAATAAGTTTTATTTTCAAATTTGGTTAAAAAACAACATTGCTTCCTGGCGGCCATATTTAATAAGCAAATGAGATGAAAATGTAGGGTGCACAACTAGATCATAGGGAGATAATGTGGGCCAAGTTTGGTCAAAATCAGACCAGTATTTTGCTTGGAATACAAGTAACAAAAAAACAATATCGCCCTCCTGGCGGCCACATTGAATATGCAAATGAGATCAAAATGAACGGTGCATAACTAGACCATAGGGTGATAATGTATGTTGAGTTTGATTAATGTCAGGTAGTTCTTGGAACAAAGATACAGAAAAACAACATCGCCCCCTGGCGGCCATATTGAATATGCAAATGAGATGAAAATGTACAGTATACAACAGGGCTATAGGGAGATAACGTGAGCCAAGTTTGGTGAAAATCGGACTGATAGTTTTCTTGCAAAAAGGTAACAAAAAATATATCGCCCCCTGGCAGCCATATTGAATATGCAAATGAGATGAAAATGTACGATGCACAACTAGACCATAGGGTGATGATGTATGTTATGTTTGATTAAGATTGGACTGATAGTTTTCTTGGAATAAAGGTAACAAAGAAAAACAACATCGCCCCCTGGTGGCCATATGGAATATACAAATGAGATGAAACTGTACGATGCACAACTAGACTATATGGAGATGATGTCAGCCAAGTTTGATGAAAATCGGACAAGTAGTTTCCTTGGAATAAAGGTAACAAAAAAAACAATATCGCCCCCTGGTGGCCATATTGAATATGGAAATCAGATGAAAATGTACCGTGCACAACTACACCGTAGGGTGATGATGTATGTTGAGTTTGATTAAGATTGGACTGATAGTTTTCTTGGAATAAAGGTAACAAGCAAAAGTTTTCTTGCAATAAACGTAACCAAAAAAAAACAACATCTCCCCCTGGCGGCCATATTGTATATGCAAATGAGATAAACATGTATGATGCACAACTAAACCATAGGGTGATGATGTATGTTGAGTTTGATTAAGATTTGACAGGTAGTTTTCTCGGAATAAAGGTAACAAAGAAAAACAACATCGCCCCCTGGCGGCCATATTGAATATGCAAATGAGATGAAAATGTAGGATGCACAACTAGACTATATTGAGATAATGTCAGCCAAGTTTGGTGAAAATCGGACAGGTAGTTTTCTTGGAATAAAGGTAACAAAGAAAAACAACATCGCCCCCTGGGGGCCACATTGAATATGCAAATGAGATGAAAACGTACGGTGCACAACTAGACCATAGGGTGATGTTGTATATTAAGTTTGATTAAGATTGGACTGGTAGTTTTCTTGGAATAAAGGTAATAGTCTGGGAGCCCATGGAGATTTGTTTAGCATTGAGAGTACAAAGGGTTTGAAGCTGGCGATATAACAAGCAAAAAGTTAACAGACGGAGGACGGAAAAGCGATTTGAATAGCCCTCCATCAGAATGATGGCGGGCTAAAAAATGGCAACTCATGCCACTTTAAGTGTTTCGGTTTTGCACGAACGATTCACAACAATTAGGAACGTTGTTTTTACCGTCAGGTAAACGACGATCATTTTCTGATGATGAAACAAATATCGGGCTATCTTTAATTAACAGTGACTGGGAAACAGCCTTCGGCTGTGCTGACCGACATATACTGTGACAGGAATAAGACTACTACAAGAAAACTAACCACAGAAAACAATGGAATATTGGGAATGTATTCGAGATAAACAAAATAGCACATTCCATGTCTGTAAATCTACAAATATGACAAATAATGTAATTAGCAAGTCCATTGGTTCATAGCTTGGGGTGTAGGTTTTTCATTATTATGAGTCTTCACGTGGACCCAAAGACTATGCTTTTTAATACACATATATATATATTATCGACTGAAAATGTTTTTAACCAGTATGAGTTCTAATGCGGTTGCCGTTAGCTTCATACTCACACATTGTACATTGAAACGGTTTCTAACCGGTATGACTTTGGATGTGATTCACAAGACTGGTTTTAGAATTACATCCGTAATCACAAAGGGTACACTGAAAACGTTTCTCGCCAGTATGGGTTAGGATATGATCCCTTAGATTGACTTTTCTACGACATTTAAAATCACACATTGTGCACTGAAAAGGTTTCTCATCAGTATGAGTTTTAATGTGTTCCATTAAACAGCCTTTATAACGACTCTTAAATTCACACATTGTACACTGAAAAGGTTTCTCATCGGAATGAGTTTTAATGTGTTTCTTTAAGCTGCCTTTATGAGGACTCTTAAAATCACACATTGTACACTGAAAAGGTTTCTCATCGGAATGAGTTTTACTGTGTTTCTTTATGCTGCTTTTATAGCGACTCTTAAAATCACACATTGTACACTGAAAGGGTTTCCCATCAGTATGAGTGTTAACATGTTCCATTAAATTGCCTTTATGGCGACTCTTATAATCACACATTGTACACTGAAAAGGTTTCTCATCGGAATGAATTTTACTGTGTTTCTTTATACTGCTTTTATAGCGACTCTTAAAATCACACATTGTACACTGAAAAGGTTTCCCATCAGTATGAGCTTTAACATGTTCCAATAAATTGCCTTTGTGGTTACTCTTAAAATCACACATTGTACACTGAAAAGGTTTCTCATCAGTGTGAATTTTAACGTGTTCGTTTAAGCTGCCTTGAAGGTGACTCTTAAAATCACATATTGTACACTGAAAAGCTTTCTCATTGGAATGGGTTTTAATGTGTACCGATATACTGCTTTTAAGGCGACTCTTATAATCACACATTGTACACTGAAAAGGTTTCTCATCAGAATGAATTTTTTTATGTCTTTCTAAACTGGATTTATGAGTACACTTAAAATCACATGTTGTGCACTGAAAAAGGTTTTCGCCAGTATGCTTTTTCATGTGGTTCCTTAGTCGGATACTACTATTACCTTTGTAATCACACATTGTGCACTGAAAACTTTTCAAACCAGTTTTTATATGGCCAGTTACATTGTTCTTCCGATGACATTCCAAGTCGCGCACTGTATATTCAAAATGCTTATTCACATCCGGTCTGGGCTTTATGGGTATGTAAGACTTTAATATACAATTAATATCAAAAGCTGGAGTTTCTTTGTCTGGACTAAATTCACTTAGACCAATTGGTGTTAATTGACTCTCAACTGTGTTCACCAAATCTCCTGGTACTTTAAACCCATGTTTATCCATGTTGTGAGCCAACAGATGTATTTCAGACACAAACTTCATTTCTGAACAATATGGACAAAATGAACTATTGTCTCCTACAACAGAAAAAAAAATAATTAAAAAAGAATATACACAGAATAATTTTGAAAATAAAGTCAAATTGGTACAGGGACATCAACATGATATTTTTGGACTAGAAAAACTATGTAGACAAGTTTCTTTAAAGTGGCAGTAGGACGGTTTAAAGGTCATCGATAAACTAAATGATTGGTGTTGGAAAGAGGAAAATACATACAGTATGTGGCCTGTACGAACCGAAAACATAATCGAAACGTAAAAAAAAATTAAACAACTGGGACGACCATTAATTTATTCTAAGCGAAAGTTAGTTCATTCTCGAGACTAGAAGCACTAAAAAGCTTCTGAATTATACGTCTTGAGAAAAAAAGCCAATTATTGCAACATTTTGGCAGCTCATGCCACTTTAACAAAAGGGTCGTACCGATGATGCGTAACGTTCTAAACTGACGTCATTGAGAAATTTTCCATACCGCAGCATGTTTCATCCCAGCCCATAGAGCACACGATTAAGAGATATATATCTTAATTTAGGCTTGATTGTCTATGTATAATAACAAGAGTTTTAGTAAACTCAACATACGCCCTCTCGTACAACTAAGTACTCTACAATGTACATTATAGAATATATTTCTTTAAATTCCAGCAATTGAAATTCTATGTTCATATGAAATTTGTCATAAATGGTTGATGACACACCAACTACCTATAAGGTATATGCTGTGAAAGAATTGTAAAGGTCGAATCAAAGCTCTTCAAGTTTAATAGGGAGTGCAAGCAACCAAGACATGGGACTAAAACAGAATATTACATAATCCAATATGGATGCTGCATTATGAAACCAGGGATTCTTATATGGTTCCAGACAAACCATCTACCCTTAGTTATTATAATAACAGACAGACAGACAATAATGACAATGACTATGCTTCATTAGTTGAAATACATGAGCATTATTTCACTTATATGGCGGCGTTGCCAGTTTCATTGTGGGAGGAAACCTGGCTCTATGCCCCGAGGAAACCCACGACCTTCCGTTGGTAACTGGCAACCATCTCACATAGGTCATTCGAGTGAAAACCCAGTCAGAAAATTTTCCAATTTTTTGGACTGAGTCGGAATCGACCCCGCGACCCATTGGTGGAAGGCTGTTGGGATTGAGCGTCCAACGCTCTACCTACTGAGCCACGGAGGCCCCCCATACAGATGGAAGTACGGACGTATATAACAACGACAGTACCCTTCCGCTAAAAGTTGGCTGAGGGGTAAAAACTGTTCTCCCTTGAGGCCCTCTAATATCAAGCATGTTGGATGTCAGTTTATATAATAAGCACAAAATATTACAACCATTATTACAGAGAGGACATCACAAGTCCTTATATACAACACTTTTATCCAACACTTTTACTTTTGGCCATTCTCTCATACCAATAAAATCACTGACCTGAAGAGACTGTATCATGTGAAGTGTTGAGTAAAGGTTTGCTACATGTGAGGCTGTCATTATAGGAGATCTGCTTAACACTAATGGGCTACAAATAAAAACATAACATTTAGCAATGTCAGCATAGTAGGTTTAGATTGACTGAGGTTTCATGCCGAATCCAAGATTATTTCACTTGTATGGTCAGGTTTAGCTGGGGAGGAAACCAAGAGCTTTGTCCAGAGCTCTTCCATATTGGGTGATTGATTGAAAAAATATCCCAGAAATTGTCCATTTTGTTTGGTCTACAGTTGGATTCGAACTCCCAACACATCGATAGAGCTTGTTTAGAAGACACCCAGTATCCAAACTAACCCAACTCTATGTAAAAAAAAAAATGAGACAAGAGAATGGGTATTAAAACAATAAACAACTTTGTTTCAGTCAAATACCCTCTGATGTGGTCAAGGTTGGAAGATTGCAGATTTCATGTTGCAATTCTGGTCCCTCAGCGAGACACTGATCCACTGACATGACCTCAATCTGCAGTCTCAGTTATGTCAGCTTGTCAACGCCTCCCCTCCGGTCCTTAATTCATGGTTTTGACTCCAAGCAATGCGGACGATTTTAGCTGTCCTCGGCTGAAAAGACAGTGACTATAATTTACCTGACTTAATAGATGTCGAAGAGTCCGGTTCTCAGTATTAACAAGATCTGTATCTGCCTCAGATTTACACATCAAAATATCCAGGCTTTGTTCAACTGGTTCTTGTTTTATTTCCATTTTAGAGCACAGTTCATTTTTTACAAGGTTATCTGTGAGGACTTGTACATTACTGTTAGGATTGGGAAATGGGCTGTCTGAAGTTTGTCCCCAGGTAGAAAAACAGAATGGAATACTTCTGCCTGATTCATCAAGTTCAATCTTTACTTCAACAGGAGAAAGTATTTTGGAATCTTCAGTACAGTCCATGTTGAACTTATCTATCCCAGTACCCGTGTATATAAAGCTATTACTAGAGGGAATTATTTGGTATTCAGATTTTACGGTTTTGTCAACTAGCATCTTGTCTCTTTCTTCTGCCTCCATGATGTACGTCCCTCTAACAAAACAGTACGTGAATCTGAAAAAAAAAAACAGTTTAGAAATTCAGCACTAAAATTTGTTAGACTAGATTTGTGTTAAGCTACAATCTGTAAATCCTAATGTATAATATACTGACTGATTGAATTCATTGACTGATGTTCTACCACACACTCAAGTTTACTTCACTAATTATAATATGGCATAGTTTTGATTTAATCCACCAACAGAGACTTCAAGTTACCTGCCTCCTTGTTCAATAATCTGTGACCAGCAAATATCAGAATGGAGATACATGTAACAAGTCTGATTTAACTTGTTGAATAATAAGTTTTGATTGTGCCTGGGGTTAATATTAATCCCAGATTGTACATTAGGGTCATAGAGTGGGATTCGAACCTGCAACCGATAGATGGAGGGCCTGTGTCATACCGAGGGACTATTGCAAAGTGGATAACTATGAAGTGCACCTTTTTGTCACGAGGGCTCCTCCCAGCCTATGACGCTACAGTTACATGTAGTACATGGCATCTTTTCTACATAAATTTATATCAATAACTGAGAATCAGAATGAGAGATTCCCAGATAACCACTGATCAGCTGAGTGACAACGACTCAAAAACGAGTCGAATAAACAGCTGTTGTTCTTGTAATATATTCCTGATGATACTCAACCCAAATTATTAAATTACGGAGGAAGACCTTTACTTGATTGAACTTTGAAGTATGTTTGTAGTGGTACTTGATCAGTAATTCAGTCTTCTACACAACAACAACATCCCATCGAGAAAGTCCCGTTGTCAGGCACAGGAAATATTCGTGAGTCCACCACAAGGCTAGATATGCGGACCTTCATATATTACCACTGAATTGTCTCCCCTTAGCAGCTATTCAACTAAGATATCTGTGCTATATCTTATTCTTACAATAACTAGACTGACACTGGAGAGGTAGCCACAAGAGGGTGAGGTCATAGGGCCAGGAAAGTTTTGCGGCGCATAAGTCAGGACCCTCCCCCCCCCTCAATTTCTGAGCAAATAAAATAAAAAGAAGAGAGAAAAAAAAAAGGGTGAGGAGAAAGGAATTAACACAGAATCAAACCGTACCATCTTATATGTGCAATCTATTGCACGCGGTCTGTCAGTTCCATGCCATCTTTAGTTTGACGGTAACTATGGGGATCTGTTTCTTTTTAAATAATTTTTTGCACATCATAGTCCGTGTTGCAATGTTAAGCAACGTGTTGCATGGCTCTTACATTGAACAAGCTGAATTTTGAAAAATGCAATTTGTTTCATTTATTATAATTTCATTTAACTCTTCACGTGAACTCATTATCTTCTAATAATGAAATTCGTCTCAGGTTCTCTTCAGTGAAAACGCTGGAGAAAAAGACATTCAACTGATCTGCCTTCTCTCTATCTGTCATGTGGCTCAGTAGGTAGAGCGTTGGACGCTCAATCCCAACAGCCTTCCACCAATGGGTCGCGGGTTCGAATCCCACTCAGTCCAAAAAAATGGAAAATTTTCTGACTGGGTTTTCACTCGAACGACCTATGTGGGATGGTTGCCAGTTACCAGCGGAAGGTCGTGGGTTTCCTCCGGGCACAGAGCCCGGTTTCCTCCCACAATAAAACTAGCAACGCCGCCATATAAGTGAAATAATCTTGAGCGCGGCGTAAAACACCAATCAATCAATCAATCAATCTATCTGTCATACTTCTATCCTCCTTATCTAGGTCACCTATTCCAGTTTTGGTTTTAGTCTTGGATCTTACATATTTCCAGAAAGATTTAGGATCGGTTTGGACATTTTCAGCGACACCACGTTTAAAGTTAGTTTTCACCTTTCTATACTCGAGAGTTGTGATGTTCCTTTTTCAACGTACTTAATATGATTTGGCTCTGATTTACAGTACTTGTACTTTTTCCATGCCTTATTCTTTTCCTCCACAGCCTCCATTGCTACTTTGTTCATCCAGATGTTTTCTTTTGTCCTCTTACTTTTATTGTTGGGATTGCTTATTGGAATTGACTTGTTCATTGCACCATTTAACTTATCTGTAAAATACTTCCAAGCCAATTTTACATCAGAATTTGGTAGATCAGTCCAACATTCCGCTTTAAGAACATCCTTAAATCTAAGGTAATTTCCTTTGCTGTACAATTATATCTTGATTGGTCCGAATTTGTAAAGTCCACATAACACGTGTAATTGAAGCACAGTACACAGTGGTCACTTTAACTCAAACCTGAAAAATATTCAATATCGTGTATCATTTCTTCTCCATTTGTCAATATTAGATCAAGCTTTGATGGTGTCTGACCTTCTCTATATCGTGTGGGCTCTGTAGCATGCTGGTATAAATAACAGTCAGTGACACATTCCAGGGACATTGACGAAGAGTGTTCGGCTGCTGCATTCCATTGAAACAAGTCCCAGTCTATTTCGTTATAGTTAAAATCACCTACATTAAACATGTGGGTATCACGAAGCTCCCCTGCTTGACGTATCAGTGTATTTAGGTTGACCGCAATATTATTTTGTAAGGATTTGTCAAAGCAGGAGAATGGACAAAAACAAATGACTATCGATTGGTTTGGAAGGCCATGAGTGAGCCATCCGAGTTTATGGACATTTAAAGAAATTAGACAATTAAACAGAAGTATACCAGATACTGTTCATTCCAAGCCAATCTAAATACATTCATGGTCTGAAAAACATGGCAAAGTCAACTATAGCAGGTTTTGCCGACTGAGGTGGAAGTTCATGTCTGCCTTGTGCTATTAGAGCACAACACAACTGTTATATGTTAAAGTGACATGAGCTGCCAAAATGTTGATGTTTTTGACGTTACAACAGAATGTTGAAATTAATTGCCTATTTTCCCCAAGACTTATGATTCAGAAGCTTTTTAGTGCTTCTTGTCTCGAAATTGTACGATAAAGTATTGTTTTGAAGTAACTTTGGCTTAGAATGAATGAATGGTCGTCCCGGTTATTTAATTTTTTGTTTACTTTTCGAACACGTTTTCGGTTCGTACAGGCAACATACTGTATGGATTTTCCTCATTCCAAAGTGAATTATTTAGTTTTTCGATGGCCTTCAAAGCCTCTAATTGTCGTGACGATCAGAAATTATGAAAAAAGTGTGCATTATGACAGCTCATGCCACTTTAATGTTATTTATTGTAAATGAAACCAGAAATCAAAGAAGACGTATGGGACAGGGAAGGAGGAATATAGGATTGATTGATTGTTTGGTGTTTTACGCCGCGCTCAAGATTATTTCACTTATATGGCGGCGTTGCCAGTTTTATTGTGGGAGGCTCTATGGCCGAAGGAAATCCACGACCTTCCGGTGGTAACAGGCAACCATCCCACATAGGTCGTTCGAGTGAAAACCCAGTCAGAAAATTTTCTAATTTTTTTTTTTGGGACTGAGTGGGAATCGAACCCGCGACCCGAGTTTGAAAGCAATCCTCAAAATAATAACCAAGATATGACCGGGGCAATAGATACGGGTAGAATTTGACAATTTGGAGAACAAGGGCAATAACTCTGAAGGTGAAAATATCAACACCATGGAGAAAAAACTAACGCTGCACAACGTCCTGGTAATGAGTTTATATATCAGCCAAGTTTCAAACCAATCCTGACAATATTAACCGAGATATGGCCAGAACAGGCAGTCTGGGTAAAACTTGACAGATTGAAGCAACCAAGGGCAATAACAGTATTCTCGTTATTCTCTGGGATTACACTTTCTCGAAAAATGGCAGAAATTCTTTTACCGATTTTGACAATATTAAAGGGAAAGAAAATTTAGACTAGACGAGACGGAAATAAAATTCAAACTTCAGACTAGTTTAGACGGAAACTGTTGAGTCCATTTAGTCTAAAACACCTGTACAATGCATGCTTTATCCCCTCGTAAGCGAATAATTGAAATTTGAATATGGGGTTATAGTAGAGAATAAGCTCCATGGGCCATTCACAAGGCCACCGTCATTTTTTCAAGACTTACCTACATATACCGAGGCAATCTTCCCACTTCAAGTTTGTCGCCATGTTTATTTTTTTCGCCTTAATCTACCACCATACATTAGAGCGGGGAAAATACGTAATTATTGATCTAAAAATAGCTACTGCAATATCACGTCATCTTAAAATGGACAAAAAAATGGCGACACATATAAGACACCGAAAGGACATAGGGGCCTACTTCTGTCTGTGCTTATTAGCTAAAGGTTCACTGGCGGTAACTAACGTGAGATGTTTTAAGTATTTTGATGCTTATTATCGACGATAATGTATTACTAGACATTTCCCATCCCTTAACCGAGATATGACCAGAGCAGGCAGTCTGGTTAAAACAAATTGAAGAAACCAAGGGCAATAACTCTAAAACTTTTCTCGTCACGCAGAGAAATCCGTAGCACTGCATAAGGTCTTGGTAATGACTATATGCCAGCCAAGTTTCAAAACAAACCTGACAATGTTAACCGAGATATGGCCCGAACAAGCTATCTGGGTAAAATGTTAAACAAGAGTTTCGGGAAACCCAAAATACGCCCGGAAAGGCACAGTAACTGCAGCCATACCAAAACAAATCCTTCCATATTTATTTGAATTTAATTTTCAAAATTCAGAGGGAAAAGGTTGAAGCTTGGTAAATGATTGATTGATTGATTGTTTGGTGTTTAACGCTGCGCTCAAGATTATTTCACTTACATGTATATGGCGGCGTTGCCAGTTTTATTATGTGAAGCTTGGTAAAAGGTGATGTTATGTCAACAAAATGAAATCTTGCCACTTAAACCATTAAAATCCATCTGTATCAAATTTAAAATGGGCTATTTGGATCAACAATTATTAACAAGAGTTGTACACGGTACAAGTCATCAATTCTCGCTGCTGTTAAAAATTGTTTGTTGTCAATAAAGGTTGCACTAAAATGTTTAAATTTTTTAGAAAAGCAGTTTATAATTTACTAATCATACTTAAACAAATGTAATTAATTGGCAATTTCGCAGCTCACACCAATTCAAGTAGATTTGACAATTTTTCTCATAATATTTTTTATCTACATTATTTGGCCATAGACATCTTGACAATATTCTAAATCTCCCCATATACCTACAGGTTATTACTTCTAATTTTATCATAGACCAAATGGATTTACAATAGATTTGGCTATGGGTCCATTGCTAATGTCACCCACTGTTTTATGGAGGCCATGTGGTGTACACAAAGCCATAAATCTCGAGAGAGAGACTGAGAGCTAACTGTAAGTTGACAAGGTAAATAGACCAAAGCTGGGATACTTATCTCTTGGTCTGTAGATAAAACTTTAATCCTTATATGTATTTTTCATTTGATTAAAACGTTATATATTGATTTAAGAATAGTTTTAATCAATTTAGAAACATTATTGCAATTTGAAAAAATCCTTTTTTTGATGAGAATCGGAAAAGTAGAAGCCATTTTATAATTTAAATGTTATTTTCATGAAAATGAAAGTAAGAATAAAAGGGAATGTACATAATCCAATAATTTGCAATAGTTGATATCATAAACAATTTTTTTACACACTGTCTGTTAATATGGTATGTAACATGAAAGATTTGAAAACATCGGATCATATTTGTTAAAGTTATGGGGAGAAAAAGTAAATATTACATAACCCAATATGGCTGCCATATTACGCAATGTATGATGTCAAAAATAGTTCGCGACACACCTTCCACCCATAAGGTATATACTCAGACAAAATTGTGCAGATGGAATCAAAACATTGGAAGTTATGGAGCGGAAGGGAATATTACATAATCCAATATAACTCCCATATTATGTAACCAGTGATGTTAAAAATAGTTTGCGACACACCTTCTACCCATAAGGTATATACTTAGAAAAAATTGTGCAGATGGAATTAAAACTTTAGAAGTTATGGAGCGGAAGGGACAGCGGACAGCCGGAGACAGATACCATAATACAGCCCGCTTTTCAAGCCGGGCGTATAAAAATGAAGAAACCAAGGGCAATAACTCTAAATTGTTTCTAGTCACGGAGAGAAAACCGAAACACTGCACAAGGTCTTGGTAATGACTATATACCAGCCAAGTTTCAAAACAATCCAGATAATATTAACCGAGATATGGCTTGGAAAAACTGTCTGGGTAAAATTTGACAAAGTTTTTGAGGAGCATAAAAATTGGCAGCTCATGCCACTTTAAGTGTTTCGGTTTAGCACGAACGATCCTATTATTTGAAGGCTCGTGGCTTCGGCCCTCGCCCTCAAATATTGTGCTCAGTAGGTAGAGCGTTGGACGCTCAATCCGAACAGCCTTCCACCAATGGGTCGCGGGTTCGAATCCCACTCAGTCCCCAAAAAATTGGGAAATTTTCTGACTGGGTTTTCACTCGAACGACCTATGTCGGATGGTTGCCAGTTACCAACGGAAAGTCGTGAGTTTTCTCCGGGCATAGAGTCTGGTTTCCTCTCACAATAAAACAGGCAAGGCCGCCATGAAAGTAATATTTTCTTGAGCGCGACGTAAAACACCAAACAATCAATCAATCAATCAAATATTGTGGTATTTGGCCGTAGACCCTTTATTGAACAACACACAGCTCATCAGGGTGAGCTGTTTTCGATCGCCGATTATACGTTGTTCTTCCCGTCAAGTAAACGACGATCATTTTCTGGTGATGAAAACAAATATCTGGCCATCTTTAATTAACAGTGACTGGGAAACAGCCTTCGGCTGTGCTGACCGACATATACTGTGACAGAATAGGACTACAAGAAAACTAACCACAGAAAACAATGGAATATTGAGAATGTATTCGAGATAAACAAAATAGCACATTCCATGTCTGTAAATCCACAAATATGACCAATAATGTAATTAGCAAGTTCATTGGTTCATAGCTTGGGGTGTAGGTTTTTCATTATTATGAGTCCTCATGTGGACCTTTAGACTGCACTTTTTAATACACTTATAATCATATATTATCGACTGAAAAGGTTTTTCACCAGTATGAGTTCTAATGTGGTTGCCACGTTGGGTGCTATCGTTAGCTTCATACTCACACATTGTACATTGAAACGGTATCTAACCGGTATGACTTTGGACGTGATTCACAAGACTGGTCTTAGAACTACATCCGTAATCACATAGGGTACACTGAAAACGTTTCTCGCCAGTATGGGATAGCATATGATTCTTTAGATTGACTTTTCTACGACATTTAAAATCACACATTGTGCACTGAAAAGGTTTCTCAGCAGTATGAATTTTAACGTGTTCCTTTAAGGTTTTTTTAAGGTGACTCTTAAAATCACACATTGTACACTGAAAAGGTTTCTCATCGGAATGTGTTTTAATATGTACCGATAGACTGCTTTTATGGCGACTCTTATAATCACACATTGTACACTGAAAAGGTTTCTCATTAGAATGAGTTTGAATGTGACTAGTAAGACAGTCCTTCCGATGGCTTCTATAGCCGCATATTGTGCACTGAAAAGGTTTCTCATCAGAATGAGTTTTAATGTGACTAGTTAGAAGGATCTTTCGAGAACATTTAAAGCCACAAACTGTGCACTGGAACGCTTTTTCACCAGTATGTTTTTTCATGTGGTTCTTAAGTCGGATACTACCCTTACCTTTGTAATCACACATAGTGCACTGAAAATGTTTCTCATTAGAATGAGAATGACTTTTAATGTGACTAGTTAGATGGTTCTCTCGAAAACATTTAAAGCCACAAATTGTGCACTGGAAACGTTTCTTAGTATGAATTTTTAAATGTACATTTAAATTGGATTTATAAAAACACTCAAAATCACATGCTGTGCACTGAAAAGGTTTTTTGTCAGTATGCTTTTTAATGTGGTTTCTAAGTCGGATACTACTATGACCTTTGTAATCACACATTGTGCACTGAAAAGGTTTCTCTTCAGAATGAGTTTTGATGTGACTGGTTAGATTTTTAAGCAGATGGCATCTATAGCCGCATATTGCGCATTGAAAAGCTTTCTCATCAGAATGAGTTTTAGAATGGTCTCTAAGTCGGGTGTTATCTTTACATTTATAATCACACATTGAGCACTGAAAATATTTCTTAAAAGTATCAGTCTTTATGTTGCCAGTTACATTGTTCTTCTGATGGCATTCCAAGTCGCACACTGTATATTCAAAATGCTTATTCCCATCCGTTCCGGCCGTTATGGCTATGTTAGACTTAAATTTACAATTAGTATCAGAAGTTGTGCTCTCTTTGTTTGGACCAAATTCACTTAGACCAATTGGTGTTGATTGACTCTCAACGGTGTTCACCAAATCTCCTGGTACTTTAAACCCATGTTTATCCATGTTGTGAGCCAACAGATGTATTTCAGACACAAACTTCATTTCTGGACAATATGGACAAAATGAACTATTGTCTCCTACAAAAGCAAAAAAAAAAAATAATGAAAAAAGAATATACACAGAATAATTTTTAAAATAAAGTCAAATTGGTAGAGGGACATCAACATATTTTTGACTAGAAAAGCTATGTAGACAAGTTCCTATAATAAAAGTGTCATTTGGATGTCGCATAACTGATTGATAAAAGTTCCATATCGCCACATGCTTCCTCCCAGCACATAAAGCATAAGATATGGGAGATATCTTAATTTAGGCTTGATTGTCTATGTATAATAACGAGACTTTTAGTAAATTCAACATACGCCCTCCCATACGACTGATTACTCTACAATCTACATTAGAGAACATATTTGTTTAAATTTCAGCAATTGAAATTCTATGTTCATACGAAGTGTCATAAATTGCTGATGACACACCATCTATCTATAAGGTGCATGTATATGCTGTGAAAGAGTTGTGAAGATCGAATCAAAACTCTTCAAGGAGTGTAAGCAACCAAGACATGGACTAAAACAGAATATTACATATTCCAAAATGGATGCGGCATTATGAAAGCAGGGATTCTTACATGGTTCCAGATAAACCATCTACCCTTAGCTATACATATATAAACATTGAAAAAATGGTCAAGATCAGGTAAAAACTAAAGAAGATATGGACTAAAAGAGAATATTACATTATCTAATATAGATGTTGTATTGTGTAACCGCGTATTTATAAATGGTAGACAACACACCATCCCCACCACAGGTATAGGCTGTGAATGAATCATAAAGATCGGATTAAAACTCTTCATACACAAAACATTTTAAACACAAACAAATGTTCTCCCTTGAGGCCCTCTAATATCAAGCATATTGGATGTCAGTGTATATAATAAGCACAAAATATTACAACCATTATTACAGAGAGGACATCACAAGTCCTTATATACAACACTTTCATCCAACACTTTTACTTTTGGCCGTTCTCTCATACCAATAAAATCACTGACCTGAAGAGACTGTATCATGTGAAGTGTTGAGTAAAGGTTTGCTACATGTGAGGCTGTCATTATAGGAGATCTGCTTAACACTAATAGGCTACAAATAAAAACATAACATTTAGCAATGCCAGAATAGTAGGTTTAGATTGACTGAGGTTTCATGCCGAACCCAAGATTATTTCACTTGTATGGTCAGGTTTAGCTGGGTAGGAAACCAAGAGCTTTGTCCAGAGCTCTTCCATATTGGGTGATTGATTGAAAAAATATCCCAGAAATTGTCCATTTTGTTTGGTCTACAGTGGGATTCGAACTCCCAACACATCGATAGAGCTTGTTTAGAAGACACCCAGTATCCAAACTAACCCAACTCTATGTAAAAAAATATGAGACAAGAGAATGGGTATTAATAAAATAAAGAACTTTGTTTCAGTCAAATACCCTCTGATGTGGTCAAGGTTTGAAGATTGCAGATTTCACATACAGTAGTTCTTAGATGTTGCACTGTCTGAAATGAATATCTCTGATAACATCGGCTTGCTTACATGTAATCCAACATCGACGGAAGATATGAACTGAACTTTTCTTCAAATTTGTGAAGTAAAACACAAATCAGAGGAAAAATCAAATGAGATGGAGTATCAAACATGATTTTATTGGTCTCAAAATTACGATTGCCGGTCCGACAGCAGACTTGTAATTTTTACTATGAATTCTGGTCCCTCAGCGAGACACTGATCAGCTGACATGACCTCAATCTGCAGTCTCAGTTATGTCAGCTTGTCAACGCCTCCCCTCGGATTCCTAATTCATGGTTTTGACTCCAAGCAATGCAGACGATTTGAGCTGTCCTTGGCTGAAAAGACAGTGACTATAATTTACCTGGCATAATAGATGTCGAAGAGTCCGGTTCTCAGTATTAACAAGATCTGTATCTGCCTCAGATTTACACATCAAAATATCCAGGCTTTGTTCAACTGGTTCTTGTTTTATTTCCATTTCAGAGCACAGTTCATTTTTTACAAGGTTATCTGTAAGGACTTGTACATTTCTGTTAGGATTGGGAAATGGGTTGTCTGAAGTTTGTCCCCAGGTAGAAAAACAGAATGGAATACTTCTGCCTGATTCATCAAGTTCAATCTTTA
The DNA here is from genome assembly GCA_963971465.1 of Lepidochitona cinerea. Lineage (NCBI taxonomy): Eukaryota > Metazoa > Mollusca > Polyplacophora > Chitonida > Tonicellidae > Lepidochitona > Lepidochitona cinerea. The sequence continues at coordinate 9,018,278 of OZ020560.1, read as the reverse complement.
CTTCAACAGGAGAAAGTATTTTGGAATCTTCAGTACAGTCCATGTTGAACTTATCTATCCCAGTACCCGTGTATATAAAGCTATTACTGGAGGGAATTATTTGGTATTCAGATTTTACGGTTTTGTCAACTAGCATCTTGTCTCTTTCTTCTGCCTCCATGATGTACGTCCCTCTAACAAAACGGTATGTGAATCTGAAAAAAAAAGTTTAGAAATTCAGCACTAAAATTTGTTTGACTAGATTTGTGTTAAGCTACAATCTGTAAATCCTAATGTATAATATACTGCTTAAGAACAATTCGTTGACTGATGTTCTACCACACACTCAAGTTTACTTCACTAATTATAATATATGGCATACAATGTAGTTTGGATTTAATCCACCAACAGTGACTGAATGGAGATAACAAGTCGGATTTAACTTGATGAGTTAAGTTTTGATTGTGCCTGGGTTAAATATTAATCCCAGATTGTACATAGGGTCATAGAGATTCGAACCTGCAACCCATAATAAATGGAGGGCCTGTGTCATACCGAGGAACTATTGCAAAGTGGATAACTATTAAGTGCATCTTTTTGTCACGAGGGATCCCCCAGCCTATGACGCTACAGTTACATGTAGTACATGGCATCTTTTCTACATAAATTTATATCAATATTATAACTGAGAATCAGAATGATACTAAGGCGTAGGCCTACATGTAGATTCCCAGATAACCACTGATGACAACGACTCAAAAACGAGTCGAATAAACAGCTGTTGTTCTTGTATTATATTCCTGATGATACTCTACCCAAATTATTAAATTACGGAGGAAGGCCTTTACTTGATTGAACTTTGAAGTATGTTTGTAGTGGTAGCTAGGCTACTTGATCAGTCTTCAACAAAACAACAACATCCCATCGGGAAAGTTCGGTTGTCAGACACAGGGAATATTCGTGAGTCCACCACAAGCCAGGAAACTCGTCTTTATGCGGGCCTTCATACATTACCACTGAATTGTCTCCCCTTAGCAACTATTCAACTAAGATATCTAAGCTATTCAACGTTTCTATATCTTATTCCAAATAAAAAGAAGAGAAGAAAGGGAGAGGAGAAAGGAATTAACACAGAATCAAAACGTACCATTAATCGCATTATATATGCAATCTAATGCACGCGGTCTGCCGGTTCCATGCCATCTTTAGTTTGACGGTAACTATGGGGATATGTTTCTTTTTTGATAATTTTTTGCACATAATAGTCCGTGTTGCAATGTTAAGCAAGGTGTTGCATGGCTCTTACATTGAACAAGCTGAATTTTGCCATTTTTTCATTAGTTTAATCCAATGATTGGTAAATATAATTTAGGTGCGTTATAGAGTAGTCACGTGCTGCAATTTAGCCAATGGCTTGACAAGAAATGACGTGCTGTTGCAGGACTACATATTCCGAGGCAATCTTCCCAATTCAAGGGGGCCTCCGTGGCTCAGTAGGTAGAGCGTTGGAAGCTCAATCCGAACAGCCTTCCAACTTTGGGTCGCGAGTTCGAATCCCATCGAGTCCAAACAAAATTGGGAAATTTTCTGACTGGGGTTTTCACTCGAACGACCTATGTGGGATGGTTGCCAGTTACCAACGGAAGGTCGTGGGCATGGAGCCCGGTTTCCTCCCACAATAAAACTGGCAACGCCGCCATATAAGTAAAACACCAAACAATCAATCAAATATTGTGATCTTTGGCCGTAGACCCTTTATTGGACAACTCACAGCTCATCAGGATGTCATTTATTCCTTGAATAAATTACTGTTTTAGTCAAAACAAAACAATTAAGAACGTTGTTTTCGATCGCCGATTATACGTTGTTCTTCCCGTCAGGTAAACGACGATCATTTTCTGGTGATGAAAACAAATATCTGGCCATCTTTAAAGGGGCATGAGCTGCCAAAATGTCGATATTTTGACGTTACAACATAATGTTGAAATTATTAGCTATTTTTCTCAAGACGTGGAATTCAGAAGCTTTTTAGTGCTTCTAGTCTCGAAAATGTACAATAAAGTATTGTTTTGAACTAACTTTGACTTAGAATGAATGAATGGTCGTCCCGGTTATTTAAATTTTGTTTACTTTTCGAACACGTTTTCGGTTCGTACAGGCCACATACTGTATGGATTTTCCTCATTCCAACGTCAATCATTTAGTTTTTCGATGGCCTTTAAAGCCTCTAACTGTCGTGACGATCAGAAACTATGAAAAAAGTGTGACTTTTGGCAGCTCATGCCCCTTTAATTAACAGTGACTGGGAAACAGCCTTCGGCTGTGCTGACCGACATATACTGTGGCAGGAATAGGACTACAAGAAAACTAACCACAGTAAACAATGGAATATTGAGAATGTATTCGAGATAAACAAAATAGTATATTCCATGTCTGTAAATCCACAAATATGACAAATAATGTAATTAGCAAGTCCATTGGTTCATAGCTAGGGTGTTAGTTTTTTCATCATTATGAGTCTTCACATGGACCTTTAGACTGCACTTTTTAATACACTTATAATCATATATTATCGACTGAAAAGGTTTTTCACCAGTATGAGTTCTAATGTGGTTGCCACGTTGGGTGCTATCGTTAGCTTCATAATCACACATTGTGCATTGAAACGGTTTCTAACCGGTATGACTTTGGACGTGATTCACAAGACTGGTCTTAGAACTACATCTGTAATCACATAGGGTACACTGAAAACGTTTCTCGCCAGTATGGGTTAGGATATGATTCCTTAGATCGACTTTTCTACGACATTTAAAATCACAAATTGTGCACTGAAAAGGTTTCTCAGCAGTATGAATTTTAACGTGTTCCTTTAAACTGCTTTTATGGAGACCCTTATAATCACACACAGTACACTGAAAAGGTTTCTCATCAGTATGAGTTTTAATGTGTTTTTTTAAATTGGCTTTATAGCGACTCTTAAAATCACACATTGTACATTGAAAAGGTTTCTCATCAGTATGAATTTTAATGTGTGTCTTTAAGCTTCCTTTAACGTGAGTCTTATAATTACACACTGTACACTGAAAAGCTTTCTCATCAGAATGGGTTTTAATGTGTATCGATAGACTTCTTTTAACGCGACTCTTATAATCACACATTGTACACTGAAAAGGTTTCTCATCAGAATGGGTTTTAATGTGACTAGCAAGAGAGTCCTTCCGCTGGCATCTATAGTCACATATTGTGCACTGAAAAGGTTTCTCATAAGAATGAGTTTTGATGTGACTGGTTAGATTGTTTATCAGATGGCATCTATAGCTGCACATTGCGCACTGAAAAGGTTTCTCATCAAAATGAGTTTTAATGTGAATAGTTAGAAGGATCTTTCGAAAACACTTAAATCCACAAATTGTGCACTGGAAAGGGCTCTTATCAGTATGAATTTTTTTATGTCTTTCTAAACTGCATTTATGAGTACAATTAAAATCACATGTTTTTATATGGCCAGTTACATTGTTCTTTCGATGGCCTTCCAAGTCGCACACTGTATATTCAAAATGCTTATTCCCATCCGTTCCGGGCGTTATGGCTTTGTTCGACTTAAATTTACAATTAGTATCAGAAGTTGTGCTCTCTTTGGTAGGACCAAATTCACTTAGACCAATAGGTGTTGATTGACTCTCAACTGTGTTCACCAAATCTCCTGGTACTTTAAACCCATGTTTATCCATGTTGTGAGCCAACAGATGTATGTCAGACACAAACTTCATTTCTGGACAATATGGACAAAATGAACTATTGTCTCCTACAACAGAAATAAAAATAATTAAAAAAGAATATACACAGAATAATTTTGAAAATAAAGTCAAATTGGTACAGGGACATCAACATGATCTTTTTTATACTAGAAAAGCTATGTAGACAAGTTCCTATAATAAAAGTGTCATTTGGATGTCGCATAACTGATTGATAAATGTTCCATATCGCCACATGCTTCCTCCCAGCACATAAAGCATAAGATATGGGAGATATATATCTTAATTTAGGCTTGATTGTCTATGTATAATAACAAGAGTTTTAGTAAACTCAACATACGCCCTCTCGTACGATTGATTACTCTACAATGTACATTATAGAATATATTTGTTTAAATTTCAGCAATTGAAATTCTATGTTCATATGAAATTTGTCATAAATGGTTGATGAAACACCATCTTTCTATAAGGTATATGCTGTGTAAGAATTGTGAAGATCGAATCAAAACTCTTCAAGTTTAATAGGGAGTGCAAACAACCAAGACATGCGACTAAAACAGAATATTACATAATCCAATATGGATGCTGCATTATGAAACCAGGGATTCTTATATGGTTCCAGACAAACCATCTACCCTTAGTTATTATAATTAGGATCACTAAAACACAAGGGCACAGGGAAAATCTTCTTGTCTAAAATAACCATGGAGACAAGTTTCTAATTGTGTTACAAAAAGGTACATGTATATCATTTAGACCTTTATACCCCATACATTGTATACATGTATAAATTGTCAAGATCAGGTAAAAACTAAAGATATGGACTGAAGAAGAAGAGAATATTACATAATCTAATATAGATGTCGTATTATGTAACCGCATATTTATAAATGGTAGACAAGGTATATGCTATGAAAGAATCGCAAATATCGGATTAAAACTCTTCAAGTCATGGAGCAGAATGGGACGCAGATCAAGACAAAAAGAGATATTACATAATCCAATATAGATGCTGCATTATGAAACCAGGGATTCTTATATGGTTCCAGACAAACCATCTACCCTTAGTTATTATAATTAGTATCACTAAAACACAAGGGCACAGGGAAAATCTTCTTGTCTAAAATAACCATGGAGACAAGTTTCTAATTGTGTTACAAAAAGGTACATGTATATCATTTAGACCTTTATACCCCATACATTGTATACATGTATAAATTGTCAAGATCAGGTAAAAACTAAAGATATGGACTAAAGAAGAAGAGAATATTACATAATCTAACATAGAAGTCGTATTATGTAACCGCATATTTATAAATGGTAGACAAGGTATATGCTGTGAAAGAATCGTACATATCGGATTAAAACTCTTCAAGCTATGGAGCAGAATGGGGCGCAGATCAAGACAAAAAGAGATATTATTTATTCATATAATTAAGAAATATGTAATTGATTATCTGTGTATACGCTGTGATAACTGCAAGAAACAAGGAAGTGTTAACTCCGATAATCAATCAAATATTTCTTAATTATATGAATTTACATCCAATATTGATATTATTCGTACTGTCAACATTGGATTGAAAGTCCATACCAGCCCAGAGGCTGATGGCAATTGGCAACTCAAACAATTAAAAGTATAATAATAAAAATAATAAATGCTTTATTTACAGCAGGTGACACTAATCAATTTAAAATACAACGTGAAGCTGCGCTAATCAAAATCCCTCGGCCCTAGAGCTTTTTTCCCCAAAAAGGCACTTGGTGAGTTACAACATACTAATAAGATAATTCAGCATTGGATGTAGGAAGGAGCGCACTTCCTATCCATACTTAGATAATTCAGCATTGGATGTACATATAGGAAGGAACGTATTTACGGACAGACAGACAGACACTAATGACAATGACTGTATGCTTCATTAGTTGCAATACATGAGCATCCATAACTTACTAGTACATGTACGTGTAGTTAAAAATAAACCAAAAAAAAATGAAAGCAAAATGTCTTGTAACGGCAAATAATACATAATATATAGGGAATAAGTCATACAATTGTTGCCAAGGAGCCTAACTCCATGAAAAATTATCTAGCCGCATTCCTACTCATACTGAGTTATAACACCTAAGAACGTTTAATTCCAGTAGCTCAATTAGTTTTTTAGATAATTCGGTAGCAGACATACAGACGGAAGTACAGACGTATATGACAACAGCAGTACCCTTGGCTAAAAGTTGGCTGAGGGGTAAAAACTGTTCTCCCTTGATGCCCTCTAATATCAAGCATATTGGATGTCAGTTTATATAATAAGCACAAAATATTACAACCATTATTACAGAGAGGACATCACAAGTCCTTATATACAACACTTTCATCCAACACTTTTACTTTTGGCAGTTCTCTCATACCAATAAAATCACTGACCTGAAGAGACTGTATCATGTGAAGTGTTGAGTAAAGGCTTGCTACATGTGAGGCTGTCATTATAGGAGATCCCCTTAACACTAATGGGCTACAAATAAAAACATAACATTTAGCAATGTCAGCATAGTAGGTTTAGATTGATTGAGGTTTCATGCCGAATCCAAGATTATTTCACTTGTATGGTCAGGTTTAGCTGGGGAGGAAACCAAGAGCTTTGTCCAGAGCTCTTCCATATATGGTGATTGATTGAAAAAATATCCCAGAAATTGTCCATTTTGTTTGGTCTACAGTGGGATTCGAACTCCCAACACATCGATAGAGCTTGTTTAGAAGACACCCAGTATCCAAACTAACCCAACTGTATGTAAAAAAAAAATGAATCGGAGAATGGGTATTAAAAAAATAAAGAGCTTTGTTTCAGTCAAATACCCTCTGATGTGGTCAAGGTTGGAAGATTGCAGATTTCGCATACAGTAGTTCTTAGATGTTGCACTGTCTGAAATGAATATCTCTGATAACATCTGCTTACTTACATGTAATCCAACATCGGCGAAAGATATGAACTGAACTTTTCTTCATATTTGTGAAGTAAAACACAAATCAGAGGAAAAATCAAAACTAAAAGATGAGATTGAGTATCATACAGTGTACGTGATTTTATTGGTCTCAAAATTACGATTGCCCGTCCGACAGCAGGCTTGTAATTTTTACTATGAATTCTGGTCCCTCAGCGAGACACTGATCCGCTGACATGACCTCAATCTGCAGTCTCAGTTGTCAGCTTGTCAACACCTCCCCACGGGTCCTTGATTCATGGTTTTGACTCCAAGCAATGCGGACGATTTTAGCTGCCCTCGGCTGAAAAGACAGTGACTATAATTTACCTGGCACAATAGATGTCGAAGAGTCCGGTTCTCAATATTAACATGATCTATATCTGCCTCAGATTTACACATCAAAATATCCAGGCTTTGTTCAACTGGTTCTTGTTTTATTTCCATTTCAGAGCACAGTTCATTTTTTACAAGGTTATCTGTAAGGACTTGTACATTTCTGTTAGGATTGGGACATTGGTTGTCTGAAGTTTGTCCCCAGGTAGAAAAACAGAATGGAATACTTCTGCCTGATTCATCAAGTTCAATCTTTACTTCAACAGGAGAAAGTATTTTGTAATCTTCAGTACAGTCCATGTTGAACTTATCTATCCCAGTACCCGTGTATATAAAGCTATTACTGGAGGGAATTATTTGGTATTCAGATTTTACGGTTTTGTCAACTAGCATCTTGTCTCTTTCTTCTGCCTCCATGATGTATGTCCCTCTAACAAAACAGTACGTGAATCTGAAAAAAACCCAAAAAAGTTTAGAAATTCAGCACTAAAATTTGTTTGACTAGATTTGTAAATGCTAAATGTATAATATACACATGTAGGCCCTACTGCTTAAGAACAATTCGTTGACTGATGTTCTACCACACACTCAAGTTTACTTCACTAATAATAATATGGCATAGTTTTGATTTAATCCACCAACAGTGACTTCAAGTTACCTGCCTCCTTGTTCAATAATCTGTGACCAGCAAATATCAGAATGGAGATAACAAGTCGGATTTAACTTGTTGAGTTAAAGGATATATGAACAAGATTTAAAGCTGACTTGTGCTTGTGTATTGACTAAATATATATTTGAAAATTATCAGTTGAAACGAAACAACCTTTGCGTTAGTTCCCTGGTAGTCAAAAAACGAACGGGGAGGAAATATGCATATTTTCCGTATTTTTCGTAACTGCTCGGAAAAATGACGTCATACACGACCTTCGATGTGTACAAACTGGCACGAAGACGTACTGAGACAACAGAAATCGGTTATTACGTCATGGCTGTGAGGGTACGTTCACAACGGAGGTCGTGTTTGACGTCATAAGTTAATTAACTTTCGTAAGCATTGTAGATCGGTAAACGTAGCTTGAATTTGGTATGTGCTGCGACCGGAATTTAATTTTCTTTTTGGTCAGACTTTTAAAGTACATGTTCTACAACACACCTAACGCAAATTAGAGAATATTTCCAAAAGCTGTTCATAAATCCTTTAAGGTTTGATTGTGCCTAGGTTTAATATTAATCCCAGATTGTACATATCATAGGGTCATAGAGTGGGATTCGAACCCGCAACCCATAGATGGAGGGCCTGTGTCATACTGAGGGACTATTGCAAAGTGGATAACTATTATTATTAAGTGCATCTTCTTGTCACGAGGGATCCCCCGACCTATGACGAGTAGCTTACGCTACAGTTACATGTAGTACACGGCATAGGGAATATTCATAGCGTTTGCATCTAGGCTTTGCCTACATCATATTATTGAACCAACAGTCTTCTCTAAGTAACCAAACCAAAACAACTTTATATCAATAACTGAGAATCAGAATGAGACTGAGAGATTCCCAGATAACCACTGATCAGCTGACAACGACTCAAAAACGAGTCGAATAAACAGCTGTTGTTCTTGTATTATATTCCTGATGATACTCTACCCAAATTATTAAATTACGGAGGAAGACCTTTACTTGATTGAACTTTGAAGAATGTTTGTAGTGGTACTTGATCAGTAATTCAATCTTCAACACAACAACAACATCCCATCAGGAAAGTGCGGTTGCCAGGCACAGAGAATATTCGTGAGTCCACCACAAGCCAGGAAACTCGTCTTTACGCGGACCTTTATATATTACCACTGAATTGTCTCCCCTTAGCAACTATTCAACTAAGATATCCATGCTATATCTTATTCTTACAAGAACTAGACTGACACTGGAGAGGTAGCCCCTCAATTTCTGAGCAAATAAAATAAAAAGAAGAGAAGAAAGGGAGAGGAGAAAGGAATTAACACAGAATCAAAACGTACCATTATATAAGCAATCTAATGCACGCGGTCTGTCAGTTCCATTTCATCTTTAGTTTGACGGTAACTACGGGGATATGTTTCTTTTTTAATAATTTTTTGCACATCATAGTCCGCGTTGCAATGTTAAGCAACGTGTCGCATGGCTCTTACATTAAACTAGCTGAATTTTGAAAAATGCAATTTGTTTCATTTATTATAATTGTATTTAACTCTTCACGTGAACTCATTATCTTCTAATAATGAAATTCGCCTCAGGTCCTCTTCAGTAAAAACGCTGGAGAAAAAGGCATTTAACTGATCTGCCTTCTCTCTGTCTGTCATACTTCCATCCTCCTTCTCTAGGTCACCAATTCCAGTTTTGGTTTTAGTCTTGGATCTTACATATTTACAGAAAGATTTAGGATCGGTTTGGATATTTTCTTCGCCTTTTTATGCTCGGGAGTTGCCATATTCCTTTTTCAACGTACTTAATATGATTTGGCTCTGATTTACAGTACTTGTACTTTTTCCATGCCTTATTCTTTTCCTCCACAGCCTCCATTGCTACTTTGTTCATCCAGATGTTCTCTTTTGTCCTCTTACTTTTATTGTTGGGATAGCTTATTGAACTGACTTTCTCATTGCACCATTTAACTTATCTGTAAATTACTTCCAAGCCAAATTTACATCAGAATTTGGTAGCTCAGTCCGACATACTGCTAAGACCCTTAAGTCTTAGGTAATTTCCTTTGCTGTACAAATATCTTGATTGGTCCGTATTTGTAAAGTCCTTATAACACTTGTAGTTGAAGCACAGTACATAGTGGTCACTTAAACCCAAACCTGATAAATATTCAACATCGTCTACCATTTCTTCTTCATTAGTCAATATTAGATCAAGCTTTGATGATGTCTGACCTTCTCTATATCGTGTGGGCTCTGTAACATGTTGGAATAAATAACAGTCAGTGACACATTCCAGGGACATTGACGAAGAGTGTTCGGCTGCTGCATTCGACTGACACAAGTCCCAGTCTATTTCGTTATAGTTAAAATCACCTACATTAAATACGTGGGTATTACGAAGCTCCCCTGCTTGACGCATCAGTATATTTAGGTTGCCCGCAATATTATTTTGTAAGGATTTGTCAAAGCAGGAGAATGGACAAAAACAAATGACTATCGATTGGTTTTGAAGGCCATAAGTGAGCCATCCGAGTTTATGGACATTTAAAGAAATTAGACAATTAAAGAGGCATGAGCTGCCGAAATTCACACTTTTTTCATAATTTCTAATCGTCACGACAGTAAGAGGCTTTGAAGGCCATCGAAAAACTAAATGACTGGCGTTGGAATGAGGAAAATCCATACAGTTTGTGCCCTGTACGAACCGAATACGTGTTCGAAAAGTAGCAAAATTTAAATAACCGGGACGACCATTCATTCATTCTCAAGTCAAAGTTAGTTCAAAACAATACTTTATCGTACATTTTTGAGACTAGAAGCACTAAAAAGCTTCTGAATTATACTTCTTGAGAAAAATAGCCGATAATTTCAACATTCTGTGTTGACGTCAAAATATCAACATTTTGGCAGCTCATGCCCCTTTAAACAGAACTATACCAGATACTGTTCATGCCAAGCCAATCCAAATGCATTCATGGTCTAAAAAATATGGCGACTATAGCAGGTTTTGCCGACTGAAGTGGAAGCTCATGTCTGCCTTGCGCAAAATTATTATTAAAGCACAACACTACTGGAATATGTTAAAGTGACATGAGCTGCCAAAATGTTGATATTTTGACGTTACAAAAGAATGTTGAAATTATTGGCTAATTTTCCCAAGGCGTATGATTCAGAAGCTTTTTAGTTCTTCTTGTCTCGAAATTGTACGATAAAGTATTGTTTTGAACTAACTTTGGCTTAGAATGAATGAATGGTCGTCCCGGTTATTTAAATTTTGTTTACTTTTCGAACACGTTTTCGGTTCGTACAGGCGACATACTGTATGGATTTTCCTCATTCCAACGCCAATTATTTAATTTTTCGATGGCCTTCAAAGTCTCTAACTGTCGTCACGATCAGGAATTATGAAAAAGAACAGGCGTATGCAAATGGCAGAAATTCTTCTACCGATTTTGACAAAATTAAAGGGAAAGAAAATTTAAACTTTAGGCTAGTTTAGACGGAAAATGTAGAGTCCATTTAGTCTAAAAGAACTGTACAATGCATGTTTTACTCCCTCGTAAGCGAAAAATTGAAATTTGAATGTGGGTTACAATAGAGAATAAGCTCCTTAGGCCATTCACAAGGCCACCGCCATTTTTTCATTAGTTTTATACAATGATCGGTGAATACAATTTAGGTGCGTTATAGAGTAGTCATGTGATGCAATTTAGCCAATGGCGACTAAGAAATGACGTGCTGTTGCAGGACTGACCTACATATTCCGAGACAGTCTTTCCACTTTTTTAAGTTTGTCGCAATGTTTTTTTTCGCCTAAATCTGGGGAAAATACCAATTATTGACCTAAAAATAGCTACTGCAATATCACTTCATCATAAAATGGAAAAAATGGCGACACATATAAGACACCGAAAGGACATACTTCTGTCAAAAACAATCCTTACAATTTTAAGCGAGATAAGGCCCGGAAAAACTGTCTGGGTAAAGTTTTTGGGGAGCATAAAAATTGGCAGCTCATGCCACTTTAAGTGTTTCGGTTTAGCACGAACGATTATTTGAAGGCTCGTGGCTTCGGTCCTCGCCCTCAAATATTGTGCTTAGTAGGTAGAGCGTTGGACGCTCAATCCGAACAGCCTTCCACCAATGGGTCGCGGGTTCGAATCCCACTCAGTCCCCAAAAAATTGGAAAATTTTCTGACTGGGTTTTCACTCGAACGACCTATGTCGGATGGTTGCCAGTTACCAACGGAAAGTCGTGAGTTTTCTCCGGGCATAGAGTCTGGTTTCCTCTCACAATAAAACAGGCAAGGCCGCCATAAAAGTAATATTTTCTTGAGCGCGACGTAAAACACCAAACAATCAATCAATCAATCAAATATTGTGATATTTGGCCGTAGACCCTTTATTGAACAACACACAGCTCATCAGGGTGAGCTGTTTTCGATCGCCGATTATACGTTGTTCTTCCCGTCAAGTAAACGACGATCATTTTCTGGTGATGAAAACAAATATCTGGCCATCTTTAATTAACAGTGACTGGGAAACAGCCTTCGGCTGTGCTGACCGACATATACTGTGACAGAATAGGACTACAAGAAAACTAACCACAGAAAACAATGGAATATTGAGAATGTATTCGAGATAAACAAAATAGCACATTCCATGTCTGTAAATCCACAAATATGACCAATAATGTAATTAGCAAGTTCATTGGTTCATAGCTTGGGGTGTAGGTTTTTCATTATTATGAGTCCTCATGTGGACCTTTAGACTGCACTTTTTAATACACTTATAATCATATATTATCGACTGAAAAGGTTTTTCACCAGTATGAGTTCTAATGTGGTTGCCACGTTGGGTGCTATCGTTAGCTTCATACTCACACATTGTACATTGAAACGGTTTCTAACCGGTATGACTTTGGACGTGATTCACAAGACTGGTCTTAGAACTACATCCATAATCACATAGGGTACATTGAAAACGTTTCTCGCCAGTATGGGTTAGGATATGATTCTTTAGATTGACTTTTCTACGACATTTAAAATCACACATTGTGCACTGAAAAGGTTTCTCAGCAGTATGAATTTTAACGTGTTCCTTTAAGGTTTTTTTAAGGTGACTCTTAAAATCACACATTGTACACTGAAAAGGTTTCTCATCGGAATGGGTTTTAATATGTACCGATAGACTGCTTTTATGGCGACTCTTATAATCACACATTGTACACTGAAAAGGTTTCTCATTAGAATGAGTTTGAATGTGACTAGTAAGACAGTCCTTCCGATGGCTTCTATAGCCGCATATTGTGCACTGAAAAGGTTTCTCATCAGAATGAGTTTTAATGTGACTAGTTAGAAGGATCTTTCGAGAACATTTAAAGCCACAAACTGTGCACTGGAACGGTTTCTCACCAGTATGTTTTTTCATGTGGTTCTTAAGTCGGATACTACCCTTACCTTTGTAATCACACATAGTGCACTGAAAATGTTTCTCATTAGAATGAGAATGACTTTTCATGTGACTAGTTAGATGGTTCTCTCGAAAACATTTAAAGCCACAAATTGTGCACTGGAAACGTTTCTTAGTATGAATTTTTAAATGTATATTTAAATTGGATTTATAAAAACACTCAAAATCACATACTGTGCACTGAAAAGGTTTTTTGTCAGTATGCCTTTTAATGTGACTGGTTAGATTGTTAAGCAGATGGCATCTATAGCCGCATATTGCGCACTGAAAAGGTTTCTCATCAGAATGAGTTTTAGAATGGTCTCTAAGTCGGGTGTTATCTTTACATTTATAATCACACATTGTGCACTGAAAATATTTCTTAAAAGTATCAGTTTTTATGTGGCCAGTTATATTGTTCTTCTGATGGCATTCAAAGTCACACACTGCATATTTAAAATGCTTATTCCCATCCGTTCTGGGCGTTATGGCTATGTTAGACTTAAATTTACAATTAGTATCAGAAGCTGTGGTTTCTTTGTTTGGACCAAATTCACTTAGACCAATCGGTGTTGGGTGACTCTCAACTGTGTTCACCAAATCTCCTGGTACTTTAAACCCATGTTTATCCATGTTGTGAGCCAACAGATGTACTTCAGACACAAACTTCATTTCTGGACAATATGGACAAAATGAACTATTGTCTCCTACAACAGAAAAAAAATAATTAAAAAAGACTATACACAGAATAATTTTGAAAATAAAGTCAAATTGGTACAGGGACATCAACATGATCTTTTTGGACTAGAAAAGCGATGTAGACAAGTTTCTATAATAAAAGTGTCGTTCTGATGACGCATAAAGATTAAAACTGATGTGATTGATAAAAGTTCCATACCGCCACATGCTTCCTCCCAGCACATAAAGCATAAGATATGGGAGATATCTTAATTTAGGCTTGATTGTCTATGTATATAAACGAGACTTTTAGTAAACTCAACATATGCCCTCCCATACAACTGATAACTCTACATTAGAGAACATATTTGTTTAAATTTCAGCAATTGAAATTCTATGTTCATATGAAGTGTCATAAATTGCTGATGACACACCATCTATCTATAAGGTGCATGTATATGCTGTGAAAGAGTTGTGAAGATCGAATCAAAACTTTTCAAGGAGTGCAAGCAACCAAGACATGGACTAAAACAGAATATTACATATTCCAAAATGGATGCGGCATTATGAAAGAAGGGATTCTTACATGGTTCCAGACAAACCATCTACCCTTAGCTATACATACATTGAAAAAATGGTCAAGATCAGGTAAAAACTAAAGAAGATATGGACTAAAAGAGAATATTACATTATCTAATATAGATGTTGTATTGTGTAACCGCATATTTATAAATGGTAGACAACACACCATCCCCACCACAGGTATAGGCTGTGAATGAATCGTAAAGATCGGATTAAAACTCTTCATACACAAAACATTTTAAACACAAACAAATGTTCTCCCTTGAGGCCCTCTAATATCAAGTATATTGGATGTCAGTGTATATAATAAGCACAAAATATTACAACCATTATTACAGAGAGGACATCACAAGTCCTTATATACAAAACTTTCATCCAACACTTTTACTTTTGGCCGTTCTCTCATACCAATAAAATCACTGACCTGAAGAGACTGTATCATGTGAAGTGTTGAGTAAAGGTTTGCTACATGTGAGGCTGTCATTATAGGAGATCTGCTTAACACTAATGGGCTACAAATAAAAACATAACATTTAGCAATGTCAGAATAGTAGGTTTAGATTGACTGAGGTTTCATGCCGAAGATTATTTCACTTGTATGGTCAGGTTTAGCTGGGGAGGAAACCAAGAGCTTTGTCCAGAGCTCTTCAGTATAGGGTGATTGATTGAAAAAATATCCCAGAAATTATCCATTTTGTTTGGTCTCCAGTGGGATTCGAACTCCCAACACATCGATAGAGCTTGTTTAGAGGACATCCAGTATCAAAACTAACCCAACTCTATGTAAAAAAAATGCGACAAGAGTATGGGTATTAATAAAATAAAGCACTTTGTTTCAGTCAAATACCCTCTCATGTGGTCAAGGTTGGAAGATTGTAGATTTCACATACAGTAGTTACATGTAGATGTTGCACTGTCTGAAATGAATATCTAGAGCTGATAACATCTGCTTTATACTTACATGTAATCCAACATCGGCAAAAGATATGAACTGAACTTTTCTTCAAATTTGTGAAGCAAAACACAAATCAGAGGAAAAGTCAAACCTAAAAGATGAGATGGAGTTCAAACATGATTTTATTGGTCTCAAAATTACGATTGCCCGTCCGACTGAAGGGTTGTAATTTTTACTATGAATTCTGGTCCCTCAGCGAGACACTGATCCACTGACATGACCTCAATCTGCAGTCTCAGTTATGTCAGCTTGTCAACCCCTCCCCTCAGGTCCTTCATTCATGGTTTTGACTCCAAGCAATGCGGACGATTTTAGCTGTCCTTGGCTGAAAAGACAGTGACTATAATTTACCTGGCACAATAGATGTCGAAGAGTCCGGTTCTCAGTATTAACAAGATC
The DNA here is from genome assembly GCA_963971465.1 of Lepidochitona cinerea. NCBI lineage: Eukaryota > Metazoa > Mollusca > Polyplacophora > Chitonida > Tonicellidae > Lepidochitona > Lepidochitona cinerea. The sequence goes on along the minus strand of OZ020560.1, from coordinate 9,002,484 downwards.
TGTATCTGCCTCAGATTTACACATCAAAATATCCAGGCTTTGTTCAACTGGTTCTTGTTTTATTTCCATTTCAGAGCACAGTTCATTTTTTACAAGGTTATCTGTAAGGACTTGTACATTACTGTTAGGATTGGGAAATGGGTTGTCTGAAGTTTGTCCCCAGGTAGAAAAACAGAATGGAATACTTCTGCCTGATTCATCAAGTTCAATCTTTACTTCAACAGGAGAAAGTATTTTGGAATCTTCAGTACAGTCCATGTTGAACTTATCTATCCCAGTACCCGTGTATATAAAGCTATTACTAGAGGGAATTATTTGGTATTCAGATTTTACGGTTTTGTCAACTAGCATCTTGTCTCTTTCTTCTGCCTCCATGATGTATGTCCCTCTAACAAAACAGTATGTGAATCTGAAAAAACAGTTTAGAAATTCAGCACTAAAATTTGTTTGACTAGATTTGTGTTAAGCTACAATCTGTAAATGCTAATGTATAATATACTGCTTAAGAACAATTCATTGATTGATGTTCTACCACACACTCAAGTTTACTTCACTAATAATAATATGGCATAGTTTTGATTTAATCCACCAACAGTGACTTCAAGTTACCTGCCTCCTTGTTCAATAATCTGTGACCAGCAAATATCAGAATGGAGATAACAAGTTGGATTTAAATTGTTGAATTATAAGTTTTGATTGTGCCTGGGTTAAATATTAATCCCAGATTGTAGTAGGGTCATAGAGTGGGATTCGAACCTGCAACCGATAGACGGAGGGCCTGTGTCATACTGAGGCAGTGAGGGATGGTTGGAAATCTCCAAACTCTGTGGTCAAAGTATATGATGTGATGATGGGTGATCGACGTCACTAAAAAACGAGTCGAATAAATAGCTGTTGTTCTTGTATTATATTCCTGATGATACTTAATTCAATAACATTAAATGTCTACAGGTACCTCGTTATTTATGTTTGGATATTTTATTATTTACCGTATTGGGTCGACGCCCAATAAATGTCAGAAATTATAAATAACGGAGTAAGGCCTTTACTGAAGTGAAGTAGATGATACTCTACCCAAATTATTAAATTACGGAGGAAGACCTTTACTTGATTGAACTTTGAAGTATGTTTGTAGTGGTACTTGATCAGTAACAAGCAATGAACTATATGCGTGGAACGGAGGTCACATGGTGCTTGATATGCTTCGAATATCGCCATTACCAGGAGATAGTGGAGCGTCCATCCAGATCTGTTCTGCACGCGCTTATCAGCTGTCAATGGCGGCACATTTTACAAAGTCCGATCCAAACCAGCCAATGAGACGTGTCCATTCCACGCATATAGTTCATTGGTAACAACAATCTAAAATAGAGATTGATCCTACTGCCATTCGTTGAGAAATCAACTCTAAAACGATTGAGTGACATGTTGTTTTAACACAAAGGGAGACCACTGCTGTCCACGTCCTTAAAATTGTAAACAACGACACGTGACACTGATAGTTGACTCGGTTGTGTAGAGAGATATTAGATATAGTTCTGGTAGGTAACGTTTAAGCCGCCGACAACCTGTTTTGTTATAATGATTGCTACTCTCCTAATACATATAATATACCTTGAAATACCTTGAAGTCCATATCACATTTTGCCTTGACATCCATGGGCGCTGCCATCTTGTTTTAGAATGTATTCAAGAGCTGATGTAGTGCCGATTATATTTTTGATTTTTAACAAGTATTTCTGCTCTAAGAACCTGCAATGCAGCATATTATGATAGGGTTACATGTTTGCGAACAGAATAGAACAGAGAAATAAATAGTACATAAATTAAAAATTCTCAGTAGATTTCTTACAGTTAACTATGCGCAAAATGGAGTGCGACGGCTCTCGAGCACGAGATCTCGATTGTGGTAACAAGTCTTCAACACAACAACAACATCCCATCGAGAAAGTCAGGTTGTCAGGCACAGGAAATATTTGTGAGTCCGCCACAAGGGTGGATATGCGCACCTTCATATATTACCACTGAATTGTCTCCCCTTAGCAACTATTCAACTAAGATATCTAAGCTATATCCTATCCTTACAATAACTAGACTGACACTGGAGAGGTAGCCACAAGAGGGTGAGGTCATAGGGCCAGGAAAGTTTTGCGGCGGCTTAAGTCAGCCCCCCCCCCCTTAATTTCTGAGCAAACAAAAAAAAAGAAGAGAAAAAAGAAGAAAGGGAGAGGAGAAAGGAATTAACATACTACCTGACAGGCCAGTAAGTAAAACAGGATAGAGACACACGAGTGCGGCTAGAATTAAGACAGAATCAAAACGTACCATTATATATGCAATCTAATGCACGCGGTCTGCCAGTTCCATGCCATCTTTAGTTTGACGGTAACTATGGGGATACGTTTCTTTTTTAATAATTTTTTGCACATCGCATCCGTGTTGCAATGTTAAGCAACGCGTTGCATGGCTCTTACATTGAACAAGCTGAATTTTGAAAAATGCAATTTGTTTCATTTATTATAATTTCATTTAACTCTTCACGTGAACTCATTATCTTCTAATAATGAAATTCGTCTCAGGTCCTCTTCAGTAAAAACGCTGGAGGCATTCAACTGATCTGCTTTCTCTCTATCTGTCATACTTCCATCCTCCTTCTCTAGGCCACCAATTCCAGTTTTGGTTTTAGTCTTGGATCTTACTTGCAGAAAGATTTAGGATCGGTTTGGATATTTTCAGCGACACCACGTTCAAAGTTAGTCTTCGCCTTTCTATACTCGACAGTTGCCATGTTCCTTTTCCAACGTACTTAATATGATTTGGTTCTGTTTTACGGTACTTGTACTTTTTCCATGCCTTATTCTTTTCCTCCACAGCCTCCATTGCTACTTTGTTCATCCAGATGTTCTCTTTTGTCCTCTTACTTTTATTGTTGGGATTGGTTAATGGAATTGACTTGTTCATTGCACCATTTAACTTATCTGTAAATTACTTCCAAGCCAAATTTACATTAGAATTTGGTAGATCAGTCCGACATACAGCTTTAAGATCCTTAAAGTGGCATGAGCTGCCAAAATTCACATTTTTTTCAAATATTATGATCGTCACGACAGTAAGAGGCTTTGAAGGCCATCGAAAATATAAATGATTGGCATTGGAATGAGGAAAATCCATACAGTATGTGGCATGTACGAACCGAAAACGTGTTCGAAAAGTAAACAAAATTTAAATAACCGGGACGACCATTTATTCATTCTAAGACAATGTTAGTTCAAACGAATACTTTATCGCACATGTTCAATACCAGAAGCCCTAAAAAGCTTCTGAATTATACGTCTTAAGAAAAATACCCAATAATTTCAACATTCTGTTTTAACGTCAAAATATCAACATTTTGGCAGCTCATGCCACTTTAAGTCTTAGGTAATTTCCCTTTGCTGTACAAATATCTTAATTGGTCCGTATTTGTAAAGTCCACATAACACATGTAATTGAAGCACAGTACACAGTGGTCACTTAAACCCAAACCTGATAAATATTCAATATCCTCTACCATTTCTTCTTCATTAGTCAATATTAGATCAAGCTTTGATGGTGTCTGACCTTCTCTATATCGTGTGGGCTCTGTAACATGTTGGTATAAATATTAGTCAGTGACACATTCCAGGAACATTGACGAAGGAGGGTTCGGCTGCTGCATTCCATTGACACAAGTCCCAGTCTATTTCGTTATAGTTAAAATCACCTACATTAAGAACACGTGGGTATTACGAAGCTCCCCTGCTTGACGTATCAGTATATTTAGGTTGCCCGCAATATCATTTTGTAAGGATTCGTCAAAGCAGGAGAATGGACAAAAACATATGATTATCGATTGGTTTTGAAGGCCATGAGTGAGCCATCCGAGTTTATGGACATTTAAAGAAATTAGACAATTAAACAGAAGTATACCAGATACTGTTCATTCCAATCCAATCCAAATGTATTAGTTGTCTGAAAAATATGGCGCAGTCAACTAGGACAGGTTTTGTCGACTGAAGTGGAAGCTCATGTCTGCGTTGTGCAAAATAAGTATCAGAACACAACACAAGTGGAATATGTTATGTAATCTATTGTAAATTTAAATTAAAATGAAAGCAGAAATCAAAGAAGACTGGGACAGGGAAGGGGAAATATTTCAAGGTCAGATACAAACCAAGTTTGAAACCAATCCTCAAAATAATAACCAAAATATGGCCTGGGCAATAGATACGGGTAGAATTTGACAATTTGGAGAACAAGGGCAATAACTCTGAAGGTGAAAATATCAACATCATGGAAACTAACGCTGCACAACGTCTTGGTAATGAGTATATATACCAGCCAAGTTTCAAACCAATCCTGACAATATTAAAGGGGAATAAAATTTAAACTTCAGACTAGTTTAGATGGAAAGTGTAGAGTCCATTTAGTCTAAAACACCTGTACAATGTATGTTTTATCCCCTCGTAAGCGAATAATTGAAATTTGAATATGGGGTTGAAGAAGAGAATAAGCTCCATGGGCCATTCACAAGGCCACCGCCATTTTTTTTCAAGACTTTCCTACATATACCGAGGCAATCTTCCCACTTCAAGTTTGTCGCCATGTTTATTTTTTCACCTTAATCCACCACCGTACATTAGAGCGGGGAAAATACGTAATTATTGATCTAAAAATAGCTACTGCAATATCACGTCATCCTAAAATGGAAAAAAACTGGCGACACATATAAGACACCGAAAGGACATAGGGACCTACTTCTGTATGTGTTTATTAGCTAAAGGTTCGCTGGCGGTAATTAACGTGAGATGTTTTAAGTATTTTGATGCTTATTATCGACGATAATGTATTGCTAGACATTTCCCATCCTTTAACCGAGATATGACCAGATCAGGCAGTCTGGTTAAAACAGATTGAAGAAACCAAGGGCAATAACTCTAAATTTTGTCTCGTCACGCAGAGAAAACCGTAACACTGCATACGGTCTTGGTAATGACTATATGCCAGCCAAGTCTCAAAACAAACCTGACAATGTTAACCGAGATATGGCCCGAACAAGCTATCTGGGTAAAATGTTAAAAAATGAAAAAACCAAGGGCAATAACTCTAAATTTTGTCTCGTCACGCAGAGAAAACCGTAACACTGCATACGGTCTTGGTAATGACTATATGCCAGCCAAGTCTCAAAACAAACCTGACAATGTTAACCGAGATATGGCCCGAACAAGCTATCTGGGTAAAATGTTAAAAAATGAAAAAACCAAGGGCAATAACTCTAAATTTTGTCTCGTCACGCAGAGAAAACCGTAACACTGCATACGGTCTTGGTAATGACTATATGCCAGCCAAGTTTCAAAACAATTCAGATAATATTAACCGAGATATGGCCCGGAAAAACTGTCTGGGTAAAATTTGACAAAGTTTTTGGGGAGCATAAAAATTGGCAGCTCTTGCCACTTTAAGTGTTTCGGTATTGTACTCAGTAGGTAGAGCGTTGGACGCTCAATCCAAACAGCCTTCCACCAATGGGTCGCGGGTTCGAATCCCACTCAGTCCCCAAAAAATTGGGAAATTTTCTGACTGGGTATTCACTCGATCGACCTATGTCGGATGGTTGCCAGTTACCAACGGAAAGTCGTGAGTTTTCTCCGGGCATAGAGTCTGGTTTTCTCCCACAATAAAACAGGCAAGGCCGCCATAAAAGTAATATTTTCTTGAGCGCGACGTAAAACACCAAACAATCAATCAATCAATCAAATATTGCGATATTTGGCCGAAGACCCTTTATTGAACAACACACAGCTCATCAGGGTGAGCTGTTTTCGATCGCCGATTATACGTTGTTCTTCCCGTCAAGTAAACGACGATCATTTTCTGTCCAAATATCTGGCCATCTTTAATTAACAGTGACTGGGAAACAGCCTTTGGCTGTGCTGACCGACATATACTGTGACAGAATAGGACTACAAGAAAACTAACCACAGAAAACAATGGAATATTGAGAATGTATTCGAGATAAACAAAATAGCACATTCCATGTCTGTAAATCCACAAATCAGACCAATAATGTCATTAGCAAGTTCATTGGTTCATAGCTTGGGGTGTAGGTTTTTCATTATTATGAGTCATGTGGACCTTTAGACTGCACTTTTTAATACACTTATAATCATATATTATGGACTGAAAAGGGTTTTCACCAGTATGAGTTCTAATGTGGTTGCCACGTTGGGTGCTATCCTTAGCTTCATACTCACACATTGTACATTGAAACGGTATCTAACCGGTATGACTTTGGACGTGATTCACAAGACTGGTCTTAGAACTACATCCATAATCACATAGGGTACACTGAAAACGTTTCTCGCCAGTATGAGTTAGCATATGATTTTTTAGATTGACTTTTCTACGACATTTTAAATCACACATTGTGCACTGAAAAGGTTTCTCAGCAGTATGAATTTTAACGTGTTCCTTTAAGGTTTTTTTAAGGTGACTCTTAAAATCACATATTGTACACTGAAAAGGTTTCTCATCGGAATGGGTTTTAATATGTACCGATAGACTGCTTTTATGGCGACTCTTATAATCACACATTGTACACTGAAAAGGTTTCTCATTAGAATGAGTTTGAATGTGACTAGTAAGACAGTCCTTCCGATGGCTTCTATAGCCGCATATTGTGCACTGAAAAGGTTTCTCATCAGAATGAGTTTTAATGTGACTAGTTAGAAGGAACTTTCGAAAACATTTAAAGCCACAAACTGTGCACTGGAACGGTTTCTCATCAGTATGATTTTTTAAATGTAGATTTAAGCTAGATTTATAAATAAACTTAAAATCACATATTGTGCACTGAAAAGGTTTTTCACCTGTATGCTTTTTCATGTGGTTCTTAAGTCGGGTACTATTAATACCTTTGTAATCACACATTGTGCACTGGAAAGGTTTTTCACCAGTATGAATTTTTTTATGTCTTTCTAAACTGGATTTATAAGCACACTTAAAATCACATATTGTGCACTGAAAAAGTTTTTCACCAGGATACTTTCTCTTCCGAGAGACTTTGAAGGCCATGGAAAAAGACTTTAATTTACAATTAGTATCAGAAGCTGTGGTTTCTTTGTCTGGACCAAATTCACTTAGACCAATCGGTGTTGAGTGACTCTCAACTGTGTTCACCAAATCTCCTGGTACTTTAAACCCATGTTTATCAATGTTGTGAGCCAACAGATGTACTTCAGACACAAACTTCATTTCTGGACAATATGGACAAAATGAACTATTGTCTCCTACAACAGAAAAAAAATAATTAAAAAAGAATATACACAGAATAATTTTGAAAATAAAGTCAAATTGGTACAGGGACATCAACATGATATTTTTGGACTAGAAAAACTATGTAGACAAGTTTCTATAAAGTGGCAGTAGGACGGTTTAAAGGTCATCGATAAACTAAATGATTGGTGTTGGAAAGAGGAAAATACATACAGTATGTGGCCTGTACAAACCGAAAACGTGTTCGAAACCTAAAAAAATTTAAACAACTGGGACGACCATTCATTCATTCTAAGCCAAAGTTAGTTCATTCTCGAGACTAGAAGCACTAAAAAGCTTCTGAATTATACGTCTTGACAAAAAAAGCCAATTATTGCAACATTTTGGCAGCTCATGCCACTTTAACAAAAGGGTCGTACCGATGATGCATAACGTTGTAAACTGACGTCATTGAGAAATTTTCCATACCTGCTTCATCCCAGCCCATAGAGTATACGATTAAGGAGATATATATCTTAATTTATTTTAGGCTTGATTGTCTACATGTATAATAACGAGACTTTTAGTAAATTCAACATACACCCTCCCGTACGACTGATAACTCTACATTAGAGAACATATTTGTTTAAATTTCAGCAATTGAAATTCTATGTTCATATAAAGTGTCATAAATTGCTGATGACACACCATCTATCTATAAGGTGCATGTATATGCTGTGAAAGAGTTGTGAAGATCGAATCAAAACTCTTCAAGGAGTGTAAGCAACCAAGACATGGACTAAAACAGAATATTACATATTCCAAAATGGATGCGGCATTATGAAAGCAGGGGTTCTTACATGGTTCCAGACAAACCATCTACCCTTAGCTATACATACATTAATAAAAATGGTCAAGATCAGGTAAAAACTAAAGAAGATATGGACTAAAAGAGAATATTACATTATCTAATATAGATGAGGGGTAAAAACTGTTCTCCCTTGAGGCCCTCTAATATCAAGCATATTGGATGTCAGTTTATATAATAAGCACAAAATATTACAACCATTATTACAGAGAGGACATCACAAGTCCTTATATACAACACTTTTATCCAACACTTTTACTTTTGGCCGTTCTCTCATACCAATAAAATCACTGACCTGAAGAGACTGTATCATGTGAAGTGTTGAGTAAAGGTTTGTTACATGTGAGGCTGTCATTATAGGAGATCTGCTTAACACTAATGGGCTACAAATAAAAACATAACATTTAGCAATGTCAGCATAGTATGTTTAGATTAATTGAGGTTTCATGCCGAATCCAAGATTATTTCACTTGTATGGTCAGGTTTAGCTAGGGAGGAAACCAAGAGCTTTGTCCATAGCAGAAATTGGTCATTTTGTTTGGTCTACAGTGGGATTCGAACTCCCAACACATCGATAGAGCTTGTTTAGAAGACACCCAGTATCCAAACTAACCCAACTCTATGTAAAAAAAAATGAGACCAGAGAATGGGTATTAAAAAAATAAAGAACTTTGTTTCAGTCAAATACCCTCTGATGTGGTCAAGGTTGGAAGATTGCAGATTTCACATACAGTAGTTTATAGATGTTGCACTGTCTGAAATGAATATCTCTGATAACATCTGATCGGCTTACTTACATGTAGTCTGACATAGACGAAAGATATGAACTGAACTTTTCTTCATATTTGTGAAGGAAAACACAAATCAAAGGAAAAATCAAAAGTGATTTTATTGGTCTCAAACTTACGATTGCCCGTCTGACAGCAGACTTGTAATTTTTACTATGAATTCTGGTCCCTCAGCGAGACACTGATCCACTGACATGACCTCAATCTGCAGTCTCAGTTATGTCAGCTTGTCAACGTCTCCCCTCGGGTCCTTAATTCATGGTTTTGACTCCAAGCAATGCGGACGATTTTAGCTGTCCTTGGCTGAAAAGACAGTGACTATAATTTACCTGACACAATAGATGTCGAAGAGTCCGGTTCTCAGTATTAACAAGATCTGTATCTGCCTCAGATTTACACATCAAAATATCCAGGCTTTGTTCAACTGGTTCTTGTTTTATTTCCATTTCAGAGCACAGTTCATTTTTTACAAGGTTATCTGTGAGGACTTGTACATTACTGTTAGGATTGGGAAATGGGTTGTCTGAAGTTTGTCCCCAGGTAGAAAAACAGAATGGAATACTTCTGCCTGATTCATCAAGTTCAATCTTTACTTCAACAGGAGAAAGTATTTTGGAATCTTCAGTACAGTCCATGTTGAACTTATCTACCCCAGTACCCGTGTATATAAAGCTATTACTGGAGGGAATTATTTGGTATTCAGATTTTACGGTTTTGTCAACTAGCATCTTGTCTCTTTCTCCTGCCTCCATGATGTACGTCCCTCTAACAAAACAGTATGTGAATCTGAAAAAAAACCCAAAAAGTTTAGAAATTCGGCTCTAAAATTTGTTAGATTAGATTAGTGTTAAGTTACAATCTGTCAATCAGGATGCATAATATAATGCCTAAGAACGATTGATTGATTGATTGAATAAGAATGTGATTGTTTGTTTGTTTGGTGTTTTATGCCGCGCTCAGGATTATTTCACTAAGTTATATGGCGGCGTTGCCAGTTTCATTGTGAGAGGAAACCGGGCTCTATGCCGGGAGGAAACCCACGACCTTCCGATGGTAACTGCCAACCATCCCACATAGGTCGTTCAAGTGAAAACCCAGTCAGAAAATTTTCCCAATTTTTTTTTTCTTTTTGACTGAGTGGGATTCGAACCCGTGACCCATTGGTGGAAGGCTGTTCGGATTGAGCCACGGATGCCCCAATCAGAATGAGAGATTCAGAGATAACGACTAAAAAAAGAGTCGAATATAACTTGTTGATTTAACTTCTGTAGTTCATGTATATCCTGAAGTCTGATTCTGATGAGTCTCGGTAGCTCCGGTATGTAGCGTTATTGTGAATGTCTGATTCTGATGAGTCTCGGTAGCTCCGGTATGTACGGTAGCGTTATTGTGAAGCCCGAAGGGCATCGCTCCTCTTCTGACGACATAATGAAAATCAAATTATTGAACAAGGAGGCAGATATGGAATTCACTTTGGTGAATTAGCATCGCTCCTAGTTGAAGTTCTAAAAAACTCTGTTGCCAAGATATATTGTCTTATGAATCAACAGCTGATCAATATCTTGGCAACAGAGTTTGAAGAACTTCAACTACATCGCTCCCACTCCCAGCTCGTTAGACCATTGTTTTCTACAATTACTGAATTAGAGTCTCGGTAGATCTGTTGAAATATAGTATATCGCTCACCTGTCACCAAAGTTTTCGGAGCTCTTCGTCTTAAGTGTATATCGATTTCTACTGTGTTTGCACTAAATCAGTTTTTCTGTCTTCAACACAACAACACATCCCAGTTGGGTTGACAAGCACAGGAAATTTCGAAGAGTCCACCATAGGCCCGGAAGATCGTCTTTATGTGGCCCTTCAGATCTTAGCACTGAATTGTCTCCCCTGAGCAACTATTTGTTGGAAATATCCAAACTCTATGGCCAAAGTATGTTGATGTTGTGCTGGTCAATAGAGTTAGAAGATGTAACGTTTTGAAAAATGTAACTTTAGAGAATCACCTCATTCTTCTCTGATTCTCTCCAAATTGAAGCAACACTGCTGAATGGAATTTTCTTTTACTTCGCCGCTCACACTAAAACTGTCACAAATGCTCACATTTGGCCGGTACGGTACTCGAAAGTAACTCTTGTCGCCTTGATTGGGAGAGATACCAGAATCCAGCCAATGGAGAAGAGCGAAGTTATCGACAAAATGTAAGTATGAAACCTCAGAGTCCATCTGGCTTCACAGGGCGAACATATTGAAGTAAAAATGTCACTTTGAGTGTGTAGAACCAATGAACTATATGCGTGGAATGGACACGTCTCATTGGCTGGTTTGGATCTGACTTTGTAAAATGTGCCGCCATTGACAGTTGATAAGCGCGTGCCGAACAGATCTGGAAGGACGCTCCACTATCTCCTGGTAATGGCGGCATTCGAAGCATATCAAGCACCACGCGACCTCCGTTCCACGCATACAGTTCATTGTGTAGAACACATCACTAGATCAGAAGGTCAATAGCACCTATAGCCTCCATTAGCTTCCAACCTGCGTCTCAACCCTCCAGTGAGACGTCGGATCAGTTGAAGGGGTAACTGCCGCCAATACCGATGTTTTGTACAGGAGGCTCAAGGGCTTGAATGTTTCTACAGATCCGACATCTCAAGTTCAGTCTGCTTATATTTTACCATAGCTTAAGATGCGTAAGCATTGTCAATGCATTAAAAAGTGTTGCAGAAAATTCTACTGACTAAGGCCAATCTCTTGTCAGTCGTCAACCTAATGAAACATCATAGGTTTAGTTTATCAAAACAATTCATGATTGGGTACAACGTAAGTGATATACCTCTTTTAATTAGAAACTTGTCCCCATGGTTATTTTAGACAAGAAGATTTTCCCCGTGCCTGTGTTTTAGTGGTCATAAATATAAACATTAAACCTACCCAAGGGACGGATGTAAGTTACATCTTACAAGCTATAAACAAGCGTAGTTCCCAATATATATATTTATGATCACTGAAACACACGGGCACAGGGAAAATCTTCTTGTCTAAAATAACCATCGAGACAAGTTTCTAATTGTGTTTAAAAGAGGTATATCATTTAGACCTTTATACCCTATAAGTTGTTGTAACAAACCAAACCTATGACATTTCATTAGGTTGACGACTGACAGGAGCTTAGCCTTGGTCAGTAGAATTTTCTGGAATCCTTTTGTAACGCGTAATGGTTACGCATCTTAACTTATGGCAAGAACACCGGTGGACTGAGATTGAACCCCATCGATTTTGCTTCCTCTGCAGGTTGGATGTAAGTCCCATCTTATAAACCATACACAAGCGTGGGCCCAAAGGTTCGCTTTAAGTTTTATCTGGGAAACTAAAGACAGGCTAGTTCCACAAGTTAGGTGCTGTAAGATGAAACATGCATCGGCACTGGGCACCTATCTGGGGGACCACATAAATAACGCTTATCTACTGATTGTAGGACAAAACTTACAACCGCCCTGGAGACCCACTCTGGATATGGTTTGTAATATAAAACTTACTTCCACTTTGGGAACTCACTTTTACCTATGGTTCGAAAAATGAAACCTTCACCCTACCTGGATAACCATGGTTGTACTGTTTCATCTTTCAAATTAAAGACAAGCGTCGGCCCCCAGCGCCGATGTAAGTTATATTTTTCAAACCACCTCTAAGGATTGGTCCCCACAGGGGTAGGCCTATCCAGCTTCATCTTACAAACCATAGACAAGCATAATTCCCCAGGGTGGATGTAAGTTTTATTTTACAAACCACATTCAAGCATGGTTCCACTGGGTCATTTTAAAAACCATAGACAACCGAGGTCACCAGGGTGTCTGTTTCATTTTGCAAATTAGATTATAGACAAGCGACGGCCACTAGTGTGGCTTTAAGTTTCTTCTTGCAGACCATATACAAGCGTGGTTATGCAGGTATGGCGAGGTTTCCTGTTTCGAATCATAGACAAGCGCGGGTCCCCAATGCGGATTTAAGTTTTATCTTACACACTACACCTAAGCGTGGGTTCCGAGGGTGGATGTAAGTTCTGTCTGATAAACCCTAGACAAGCGCAGGTCCCCCCGTGAGGATGTTAGTTTTATTTTCAAACCATGGGTCCCCAGGGTGGATGAAAGTTTCATTATTCGATGCATAGGCAAGCGTGGGTCCACAGGAGGACGTAAGTTCATTTTACAAACCATAGACAAGCGGGGGTCCCTAGAGTGGTAGTAAATTTTATCTTACATATAGCCAATCGTTTTTCTCAGGGATGGATGTAAGTTTCGTTTTACAAACCATAGACAAAACAAGGGTGATAAAAGTTTCATTCTTCGAAGCGGATGTAAGCTTCATCTCAGAAAATAAACCAAAGCGTGGATCCGCAAGGGGTTGGGGGGGGGGGGGGGGAGAGAGATGTAAGTTTTACATTTTTTACAAACCGCAGGTAAGTCATATAAAAGTTATTTTGCGACACCTTCCCGGGTCATAGACAAGCGGGGGTCCCTAGAGTGGTAGTAAATTTTATCTTACATATAGCCAATCGTTTTTCTCAGGGATGGATGTAAGTTTCGTTTTACAAACCATAGACAAAACAAGGGTGATAAAAGTTTCATTCTTCGAAGCGGATGTAAGCTTCATCTCAGAAAATAAACCAAAGCGTGGATCCACAAGGGGTTGGGGGGGGGGGGGGGAGAGAGATGTAAGTTTTACATTTTTTACAAACCGCAGGTAAGTCATATAAAAGTTATTTTGCGACACCTTCCCGGGTCATAGTTAAAACCCAATGGTGAAACAGTTTGTAACGTTTGAATCCAAAAAACGTCCCCTTTCCAAACGTGTGTGTTTGTTATCTACACCGGGAGTGAGAGAAGGGAGTTTTTTCAATAAGCATGATTTCGAAATGGTAATTAAACCGAATGACCTGGGTTATTAAAATGCTTTGCCCGTGTCCAATTTTTTTTTGCAAGATAAATGGTTGTCTGCACTTTGTCGTAGAGATTCATAGTTTTGACTCCGATGCATTGATGATGATTTTAGCTGTCCAAATAGCTTTCCTGGACTCCTGGTCTTCAGTGTTTACTGTTTTGTCAACTAACATCTTGTCCCTTTCCTCTGTCTCCATTATGTGCGTCCACATAACAAAACGTTATGTGAATATGACAAAAAAGGTAGGGAAATTGGCACCCAATTTGTTTGACTAGATTTCTGTTAAGTTATACAAGCTGTATATCATTATGTATAATATACTGCTTATGAATGATTGATTGGTTGACGTTCTACCACACACACAAGTTTGAATAGGATGCGAATGGGATTGAATGGGATTTGAACGTGCAACCCATGTATGGAGGGGCTGTGTCATACGGAGGGACTATTGCAAAATGGATTAAGTGCATCAGCCCTCTCTATTTAAGACGACAATTTATGGGGTATAAAGGTCTAAATGATATATTTCTTATTAACACAATTAGAAACTTTTCTCCATGGTTATTTTAGACAAGAAGATTTTCCCTGTGCCCGAGGGTTTTAGTGTTCATAAATATTTAAGACGAGTCATCGCTCGCTCATACTTGCACCCACACCTGGGATATGTAAGACAAAAATGGGCTATGTAATATAGTCATGCAAGGCCTGCCACTCCCCGTGTTTAAAATGCAATATGTATGCATATATAGCTTAATTGGTGAGCCAAGACAAACAAAGCAAATTGATGTTTAAAGGCACACTTCCGTCACAGCCATTCTGATATAAATTTACTAAGAAAGCCAAGCAAAATCACTCAAATGTAACACGGTACACAATATGTACATGTATATCCAATAATATTTAAAATACCTAAACTCTGGAGTAAAAGCATTTTATATAGAGCTTATTAACCATTGCCTTCAGACAATTGGTTTAAACTAAATCTGGGACAGGGCATGTACCACCCTACCTTCGGCTACGGACGTATAATAGTGTTAATCTTAATAACGAGGATCTCTACTCAATAGAAGACTTTCATTTGTGCCGTATCCTAAATTATCATCTGAGAGCAACTTTTCTAGTAGTAAATTAGTGCATGTTATGTAATTCTACGGAATTATAAGTCTGGCTGATATTTACAGAGATTCTACAAGCGGCTACGCGCCCCCTTCTCACATGTATGACCCAGAAATAAACGTAAGTCGTGACTCTGTATCAAGAAAATTTGACGGTTTAGCTAATCCTAGAAACCAATACAACAATTCAATTCAAAGTTTACAACCCACAACTACTAACCTTTACCAACAGTTTTAAATGTACGTGTAAACGAAACAATCTCCAAAAGTTGACTACCATAAATTTATTCACAATAAAATGCTAGACGTAAACTTCTATGCCATGATAGGCGGACATTTAGTTGTGGATATCCCCGTATTCATGACGCGTCTCCGGGGTTTCCCAAGGATGTGTGCACTCCACTAGTCTGCGAAATACCGTATAAAACACATGTTCTCCCTACAAACCCCACCCAGCGGACAAAGTTTACAACAGCAGTTTGCATTCTCTACAACTCTGCAAACAATCTATGATATCTCCTTGACAATTGTCAGTTGTGTCTCATTAAGTAAACCACACTGATATTTGTTAAATTTGATACCTTCGTGTAAATGTAACTGCTGTTGTAGAAGATGGACTCAAACAGACTTGTTGATCAACGGGCATATGTCCATGTGATGGTTTTAGCCCTGTAGTATCATACAAACTGTTGATATAACCCTTACAAGGAAAGAACCATGAAGATGAATTCACTTGATCACGACCATTCAGTTTCAGAGTTAGACATAGGAAGTTTTGAGGAAAATGTGGCTAGCAAAAAAACTAGTCTAAGCGCCATATTGGTGAATTGCGAAGGCCTTGAAGAGGATGAATTTAACCTAAGCTTAAATGGGAGATGGGTAGATTGATTGATTGTTTGGGGTTTTACTCAAGATTATTTCACTTATGTGGCGTCGCTGCCAGTTTTAGTTTGGGGGGAAACCGGGCTCTATTCCCGGAGGAGACCCACGATCTTCCGGTGGTAACTGGCAACCATCCCACATAGGTCGTTCAAGAGAAAACCCAGTCAGAAAATTTGACTAATTTTTTTTTTGACTGAGTGGGATTCGAACCCGCGACCCATTGGTGGAAGGCTGTTCGTATTGAGCGTCCAACGCTCTACCTACTGAGCCACGGAGGCCCCCGAGATGGGTAGAAATACCACGCATATGGCCCACATCCTGCTTAATGTACATCATTGACAAACCAGCGTTCATTACTTGTAGGTTTTATATTCCAACATACGAATGTAACGTCAACCATAGTTACCATTGACATGCTATATGTTAGAGTTTTATATTTTAAAAATATAACCGGAGGTGTGTTCGTGTGTGCTGATTTGATTGGTTGACTTGGCCACATGCTGATGCTCGACCTTGATTCTGTCCTAGTTTTAGTTTTGCAGACTGTTGGCCTTGTTAGACTGAAACAGATTCTCAACATACAGTCCTACTGACTTGTAAGTACTTTTCTTTCTCACTTTTACAATAACTTTCTTTTGAAAATCGTACAAATTGTATCACAAGACGACTTCTACTACAATGAAAAGGAAAGCATATAGGTCTCTAAGTGAATGCATTAATCGAGACACTGAGAAGACTGTGATACTTTGTTTTTAAAAGAGATACTTTAAGCCAAGGATGTTATTATTACTTAGCTTAGACAATGAACTCTAAACGTTCATTAATTTAAAAAAGGCCCAACTGGTTACTAGATTTAAGTTGTCGATGCTATATGGTCGTAAAGTTAACTGGTTAGGTTATGGTTAAAATGGCATGTGCAACATGGGTTGTTTAAATCACATCATTGTTAGTTTAAACTACAGTAGGGCCAACATCACAGTTTAATTTTCGATTTGAGTACACAATTATCTCGAAACAAATACTAAGTTTCTTTTTACTAAACAGGGTTTTATTACATTGCTCAAGGCGAGATGTTGTAGGAACATTGTGGATTCTATTCTTACTTTTGGCCTTGACGATCCGGCTCTATACAATCTGTTTTTGTAATTGTTTACTAGTTAGTGGAGATAAAGTATAACTTAACACCAACAGTCTGCGGCGACCTCGTAGATACGTGACCTAGTTTTATATTTGCAACCTTGAATTACAAACGAAGAGAGTTTTAGTTCATCTCTGCTGTATATTCCAATGTCTGGTTAATTTGAGTCGGTTTTACGTTGATTGGTTGGTTCTTTATTAGTTTTGTTTAATTGGCCAGTTAGTGCAATGTTTGGCGGTTTGATTATTGTGTTAGTGTTGGTTAATTGGTCAGTTAGTGCAATGTTTGGTGGTTTGATTATTGTGTTAGTTTTGGTTAATTGGTCAGTTAGTGCAATGTTTGCATGGTGGTTTGATTATTGTGTTAGTTTTGGTTAATTGGTCAGTTAGTGCAATGTTTGGTGGTTTGATTATTGTGTTAGTGTTGGTTAATTGGTCAGTTAGTGCAATGTTTGGTGGTTTGATTATTGTGTTAGTTTTGGTTAATTGGTCAGTTAGTGCAATGTTTGGTGGTTTGATTATTGTGTTAGTTTTGGTTAATTGGTCAGTTAGTGCAATGTTTGGCGGTTTGATTATTGTGTTAGTGTTGGTTAATTGGTCAATTAGTGCAATGTTTGGCGGTTTGATTATTGTGTTAGTTTTGGTTTATTGGTCAGTTAGTGCAATGTTTGGTGGTTTGATTATTGTGTTAGTGTTGGTTAATTGGTCAGTTAGTGCAATGTTTGGTGGTTTGATGATTGTGTTAGTGTTGGTTAATTGGTCAATTAGTGCAATGTTTGGTGGTTTGATGATTGTGTTAGTTTTGGTTAATTGGTCAGTTAGTGCAATGTTTGGTGGTTTGATGATTGTGTTAGTTTTGGTTAATTGGTCAGTTAGTGCAATGTTTGGTGGTTTGATGATTGTGTTAGTTTTGGTTAATTGGTCAGTTAGTGCAATGTTTGGTGGTTTGATGATTGTGTTAGTTTTGGTTAATTGGTCAGTTAGTGCAATGTTTGGTGGTTTGATGATTGTGTTAGTTTTGGTTGGACTGATCCATTTTGTTTCCTGGCAGAGCATGCCCTCTAGCATTGCAAATGAAGCACAAATCTACATAGGGCCTACATCATTTTTTGTTGATATCTTTATTATAAAAAACTTGTTCACCATGTTCTCAATATGGAGTATTTTTTAATTATTTTCAATCCGTGTCAATTTCAACGTACATTCAAAGTTAACATATAGTTTAGTCAATGATAGGGTCGCGAGAATCTGACTACCCCTAATGCAAGGGATAGCAAGGAGACGCGCTCTTCTCGTGCCTTCTCGTCCCGATGGTACGACTGATATTGTTTGGACCAATTGCTCGGTCGTCTCTCTGACTGCACGATAAGCTACTGATTTGGCTGACTACTTGGTACTTGGACCTAATATATTGGAGGAATTTGGATTTATTTTCAGGAATTATGATTGTCAAGAGGACTCCCGGGTTATAAGAACATTAAAAAAACTAAAGGATTGACGTAGAAATAAAAAATATTGGGAAAATCAATAACCCGTGCGAATCTAATAACGGACAACAATCAAAGAACCTTGGAGTCAATCCTTTAGATTTACAAGGTACTTCAAATGGTCAAATTCTCGCGACAATCGGAATTTATGGGGAAAAAGTACAAATTCTTGCAGCTCATGTCAAATTTAAATAGGCATACCTTGATTATGAAATTTTACAAAGAACTAAATGTATCCTGTATTTATATATATGACATTACGGAGAATGAATGAGTGGAAATTACCCTTCATCAAAAGTCCATTAAATAACCGCCATCTGCATTCAAGCGTTCGTCACTGAGGTCAGGCTCTGTAAAGTTATTCCTCTCATGACCTAGTTTTAGAAGGTCGCTCTTTTCAAAAAGAATTTCGATTTCGACCCAGTGTAGAACGTATCAATATCCCAAGAAGATTAAAGGTCCCTTAATAGGATTTTCTCATGAACTTTGATTGACATTTGATAGTGATTGAAAACCTAGGCTACGGCGGGACAGCTTTAGTTACATTTAAAAATGTTAATTGAGTACATGTATAGTCGGATCCGATTTAAATAACAGTTTACATTTCCCATCCTCCAATAGGGCCTGAGAGTGTCTAGAGATTTCTCATATCCAGTGACAGATGACGTTTTTTGATGACGTTGTCAGTTCGATTGATGTTTTTATTTGACAAAGTCAGAACTGAACGTCACGTTCGAACGATAAAGGGTTCCCACATGCGCAACGGCAGAGCCGGTGAGAAGAAATTTGTGGAATTCTCACAATACTCCCGGTCCCTATTGTCTAGTTGTTCACCTGTGAAATTGTGAACGTTAAAAGATCAATCTTGTGCATTTACATTTAATTTGAATTCATATGATCGTTTACGTCTGTTTCAAACTTACTGAATAGGTCGTTTTTCCACAGGATTATTATTTTTACTCCTCAGATTTCATACAAGATGGCTTCACAGAGAGATTCTGATTTGGAACTTTTACAAGAGAAATGGCGGTTCTGGTTTCATTGGCTGGATATTGACAACGACAACTGTTTGACGGCTGCTGATTGGACAATGGGAGCAGAGACCATGATTAAAGAACACCAATTGGAAGGAGATAGCGCGGAGATCGCACGTGTTAGTTTTCAGCGGATCGGCAAATTGCTTTTGGGCCACAATCTTACAGACCAGCCTTCCGTCAACGAAGATCAATTCGTTGACAACTTGACGTCATTTTACTCAGAGGACCGCATCAAAGCCAGCGAGTATGTTTTTAATGTGATAAGACAGTTGTTTTTAGTTGCAGATGTCAATAGAGATGGTCTTATCTCACAGAACGAGTTCTCAATCATCATGAAAAGTTTCGGGATGACTCCAGAGAGAGCTACGAGGTTCTACCAAGAATTTAAAAATCACAGGAACAGTAAAGTTCCCATGCAAGAAGTTATTAATTGGTGGGTTGATGTATGGTTTGGAACAGATCGAGAACAGTGGGCCATGGTCAAGACAATTTATGAGTGAAGATTGCCTTCTTCAAAATAGTGTTTATTTTTCTCATCGTTTTATGTCACTTCTAAAGCCCTCTAATGGACATTAAAGACTAAGACAATTAGATGGACTCAAACTGATTAAACGATAAACCAAATACAGTTTACGCCTTCTAAAACGAATATTATCTTATCTAGATAATGACATTTTCAAAGTACTGGTTTTTGTTTGCTGTCAATAGGAAAACTATTCATCCATAAAGTTTATGTTAGTCTTTGATTGATTATATATCTTCAGCAATATGCGGGAATCCGTCAGTTATACTTTCTTTACTTCCATATTGACTAACCATACAACCACTCGAGTATCACGAAGCCAATTTTGTTACATTTGGAACATAACCTTTTTTCTTACAATGATTTTCGGGTTCCAGACCCACCCCTTTAAAATGGCAAAATCTTTGAGTTTACACTCGATCACCATATTTGAAAGAGTCTCCGGGTACATGTCCAAAAGGCGGGCTTGTCTCCGGACATAAAGTCTCCCGCCCTAAACGTGACAACGTTGCCATATTATTGCGGCGTAAAATATTAACCAATCAATCAGTTTGAGGATTTTCCTACCCTAATCTGGGTTTCAGAGATATACCTTATAGGCGGAAAAACAAAATGTTTTAGCAAAATGTTTGTTTACACTTTTCCGTATATGATATTTGACACGTAACTTAAAATCATCTCAAAAGAACCAGAATGGTATATTACACAAGAAGTCTAATAAACGTTTTTGTTGCTAATCATATATGTTATGTTGAAATAAAAATACTTAATGTCTATGTCTTATTGTCAATGTTCGACATTTTACTCCACCTTCAAGATCGGTTAATTGATTGATGTTTTACACCGCACTCAAGTTTATTTCACTTACTCGTAGGCCTATATGGCGGCGTTGTCAGGTTTAGTGGAGGAGAAAACCCTCGATCTTCGGTGAGTACCTGGCAACTCTTCAACATACGGTGATCGAGAGGTTGATGATTGGAGAGGATGCTTTTTGAGGAGGATCCCCATCCTCTCGAGTTCCCGATGTTATCTGATTGATTGTTTGGTGTTTTACGCCGCGCTCAAGATTATTTCACTTATATGGCGGCGTTGCCAGTTTTATTGTGGGAGGAAACCGGGCTCTCTGCCCGGAGGAAACCCACGACCTTCCGCTGGTAACCGGCAACCATCCCACATAGGTCGTTCGAGTGAAAACCCAGTCAGAAAATTTTCCAATTTTTGGACTGAGTGGGAATCGAACCCGCGACCCATTGGCGGAAGGCTGTTTGGATTGAGCGTCCAACGCTCTACAATGTACCTACTGAGCCACGGAGGCCCCCCCCCCCCCGATGTTATCTGAACCTAACCAACTATTCAGATTTAACCCCCCAACGCTCTCTGTCCAAACAAGAAGTACATGTTTGTCTGAAAATTATTCAGATTTCCTGTAGTTAGAACTTATAACAAATGTATTTATTCATAGGCCTAAAAACTCTGTATTAGGGATTAATGCGTGAGGAAACGAGTAAAAAATGAAATTTGTTCACAACAAAAAATGTTGTTTTTATCTACTTGCTAAGATTTAACTAGGGCGGGTGGTTCTCTACGCTTTTCTTCATTTCCTTTAATTATAGGCGCACGTTTGAAAGATGATTGCTATGTAGGTAGAGTGTGGGACCCTCAATCCGAACAGCCTTCCATCCATGGGTCGCGGGTTCGAATCCCACTCCAACAAATTGGAAAATTTTCTGACTGGCATTTCACTCGAACGACCTATGTGGGATGGTTGCCAGCTGTCAGCGGAAGGTTGTGGGTTTCCTCCTGGCAAAGAGCCCGGTTTCCTCTTACAATAAAACTGGCAACGCCGCCATATAAGTGAAATAATCTTGAGCGCGGCGTAAAAAACAAACAATCAATCAAAGATGATTAAAAATATTGGTCCCAAATTGGTCAGGTCCCTCCCAATGATTGTATGGTCTGGTCGTGGTGACAAGGAGCGAGTCAGGTCCCTCCCAATGATTGTATGATCTGGTTGTGGTGACAAGGGGCGAGTCAGGTCCTTCCCAATGATTGTATATCTGGTTGTTTTGACAAAGAGCGAGTCAGGTCCCTCCCAATGATTGTATGATCTGGTTGTGGTGACAAGGGGCGAGTCAGGTCCCTCCCAATGATTGTATGATCTGATCATGGTGACAAGGGGCGAGACAGGTCCCTCCCAATTATTGTTTGATCTGATCGTGGTGACAAGGGGCGAGTCAGGTCCCTCCCAATTATTGTTTGATCTGGTTGTGGTGATAAGGGGGAATCAGGTCCCTCCCAATGATTGTATATCTGGTTGGGGTGACAAGGGGGAATCAGGTCCCTCCCAATGATTGTATGATCTGGTTGTGGTGACAAGGGGCGAGTCAGGTCCCTCCCAATGATTGTATGATCTGATCGTGGTGATAAGAAGCGAGTCAGGTCCCTCCCAATGATTGTATGATCTGATCGTGGTGACAAGGGGCGAGTCAGGTCCCTCCCAATTATTGTTTGATCTGGTTGTGGTGATAAGGGGGAATCAGGTCCCTCCCAATGATTGTATGATCTGGTTGTGGTGATAAGGGAGAGAGTCAGGTCCTTCCCAATGATTGTATGATCTGGTTGTGGTGACAAGGGGCGAGTCAGGTCACTCCCAATGATTGTATGATCTGGTTGTGGTGATAAGGGAGAGAGTCAGGTCCTTCCCAATGATTGTATGATCTGGTTGTGGTGACAAGGGGCGAGTCAGGTCACTCCCAATGATTGTATATCTGGTTGGGGTGACAAGGAGCGAGTCAGGTCCTACCCAATGATTGTATGATCTGATTGTGGTGACAAGGGGCGAGTCGGGTCCCTCCCAATGATTGTATGATCTGGTTGTGGTAACAAGGGGGGAGTCAGGTCCCTCCCAATGATTGTATGATCTGATCGTGGTGACAAGGGGCGAGTCAGGTCCCTCCCAATTATTGTTTGATCTGGTTGTGGTGATAAGGGGCGAATCAGGTCCCTCCCAATGATTGTTTGATCTGGTTGTGGTGATAAGGGGCGAATCAGGTCCCTCCCAATTATTGTTTGATCTGGTTGTGGTGATAAGGGGCGAGTCAGGTCCTACCCAATGATTGTATGATCTGGTTGTGGTGACAAGGGGCGAGTCGGGTCCCTCCCAATTATTGTATGATCTGGTTGTGGTGACACGGGGGGAGTCAGGTCCCTCCCAATGATTGTATGATCTGGTTGTGGTGACAAGGGGGGAGTCAGGTCCCTCCCAATGATTGTATGATCTGGTTGTGGTGACAAGGGGCGAGTCGGGTCCCTCCCAATAATTGTATGATCTGGTTGTGGTAACAAGGGGGGAGTCAGGTCCCTCCCAATGATTGTATGATCTGATCGTGGTGACAAGGGGCGAGTCAGGTCCCTCCCAATTATTGTTTGATCTGGTTGTGGTGATAAGGGGCGAATCAGGTCCCTCCCAATGATTGTATATCTGGTTGGGGTGACAAGGGGCGAGTCAGGTCCTACCCAATGATTGTATGATCTGGTTGTGGTGACAAGGGGCGAGTCAGGTCCTCCCAATTATTGTTTGATCTGGTTGTGGTGACAAGGGGCGAATCAGGTCCCTCCCAATGATTGTATATCTGGTTGGGGTGACAAGGGGCGAGTCAGGTCCTACCCAATGATTGTATGATCTGGTTGTGGTGACAAGGGGCGAGTCGGGTCCCTCCCAATTATTGTATGATCTGGTTGTGGTGACAAGGGGCGAGTCAGGTCCCTCCCAATGATTGTATGATCTGATCGTGGTGACAAGGGGCGAATCAGGTCCCTCCCAATGATTGTATGATCTGATCGTGTTGACAGGGGGCGCGTCAGGTACCTCCCAATGATTGTATGATCTGATCGTGGTGACAGGGGGCGAGTCAGGTCCCTCCCAATGATTGTATGATCTGATCGTGGTGACAGGGGGCGAGTCAGGTCCCTCCCAATGATTGTATGATCTGATCGTGGTGACAGGGGGCGAGTCAGGTCCCTCCCAATGGTTGTATGATCTGATCGTGGTGACAAGGGGCGAGTCAGGTCCCTCCCAATGATTTTATGATCTGCTCGTGGTGACACGGAGCAAGTCAGGTCCCTCCCAATGATTGTATAATCTGATCTTGGTGACAAGGGGCGAGTCAGGTCCCTCCCAATGATTGAATGATCTGATCGTGGTGACAAGGGAGAGAGTCAGGTCCCTCCCAATGATTGTATGATCTGATCGGGGCTACAAGGGGCGAGTCAGGTCCCTCCCAATGATTGTATAATTTGATCGGGGTTACAAGGGGCGAGTCAGGTCCCTCCCAATGATTGTATGATCTGATCGGGGTTACAAGGGGCGAGTCAGGTCCCTCCCAATGATTGTATGATCGGATCGTGGTGACAAGGAGCAAGTCAGGTCCCTCCCAATGATTGTATAATCTGATCGTGGTGACAAGGGGCGAGTCAGGTCCCTCCGAATGATTGTATGATCTGATCGTGGTGACAAGGGAGCGAGTCAGGTCACTCCCAATGATTGTATAATCTGATCGGGGTTACAAGGGGCGAGTCAGGTCCCTCCCAATGATTGTATGATCTGATCGGGGTTACAAGGGGCGAGTCAGGTCCCTCCCAATGATTGTATGATCTGATCGGGGTTACACGGGGCGAGTCATGTCCCTCCCAATGAGTGTATGATCTGGTTGTGGTGACAAGGGGCGGGTCAGGTCCCTCCCAATGATTGTATGATCTGATCGCGGTGACAAGGGGCGAGTCAGGTCCCTCTCAATGAGTGTATGATCTGGTTGTGGTGACAAGGGGCGGGTCAGGTCCCTCCCAATGATTGTATGATCTGATCGTGGTGACAAGGAGCGAGTCAGGTCCCTCTCAGTGATTGTTTGATCTGATCGTGGTGACAAGGGGGGAGTCAGGTCCCTCACAATGTTTGTATGATCTGATCGTGGTGATAAGAAGCGAGTCAGGTCCCTCCCAATGATTGTATGATCTGATCGTGGTGACAAGGGGCGAGTCAGGTCCCTCCCAATGATTGTATGATCTGATCGTGGTGACAAGGGCGAGTCAGGTCCCCCACAATGTTTGTATGATCTGATCGTGGTGATAAGAAGCGAGTCAGGTCCCTCCCAATGATTGTATGATCTGATCGTGGTGACAAGGGGCGAGTCAGGTCCCTCCCAATGATTGTATGATCTGATCGTGGTGACAAGGGCGAGTCAGGTCCCCCACAATGTTTGTATGATCTGATCGTGGTGATAAGAAGCGAGTCAGGTCCCTCCCAATGATTGTATGATCTGATCGTGGTGATAAGAAGCGAGTCAGGTCCCTCCCAATGATTGTATGATCTGATCGTGGTGACAAGGGGCGAGTCAGGTCCCTCCCAATGATTGTATAATCTGATCGTGGTGACAAGGGGCGAGTCAGGTCCCTCCCAATGATTGTATGATCTGATCGTGGTGACAAGGGCGAGTCAGGTCCCCCACAATGTTTGTATGATCTGATCGTGGTGATAAGAAGCGAGTCAGGTCCCTCCCAATGATTGTATGATCTGATCGTGGTGATAAGAAGCGAGTCAGGTCCCTCCCAATGATTGTATGATCTGATCGTGGTGACAAGGGGCGAGTCAGGTCCCTCCCAATGATTGTATGATCCGATCGTGGTGACAGGGGACGAGTCAGGTCCCTCCCAATGATTGTATGATCTGATCGTGGTGACAAGGAGCGAGTCAGGTCCCTCCCAATGATTGTATGATCCGATCGTGGTGACAGGGGACGAGTCAGGTCCCTCCCAATGATTGTATGATCTGATCGTGGTGACAGGGGACGAGTCAGGTCCCTCCCAATGATTGTATGATCTGATCGTGGTGACAAGGAGCGAGTCAGGTCCCTCTCAATGATTGTATGATCTGATCGAGGTGACAGGGGACGAGTCAGGTCCCTCCCAATGATTGTATAATCTGATCGGGGTTACAAGGGGCGAGTCAGGTCCCTCCCAATGATTGTATGATCTGGTCGTGGTGACTAGGGGCGAGTCAAGTCCATCCCAATGATTGTATGGTCTGATCGTGGTGACAGGGAGCGAGTCAAGTCCCTCCCAATGATTGTATCATCTTATCGTGGTGACAGGGGGCGAGTCAGGTCCCTCCCATTGATTGTATGATCAGATCGTGGAGCGAGTCAGGTCCCTCACAATGATTGTATGATCTGATCGTGGTGACAGGGGGCGAGTCAGGTCCCTCCCAATGATTGTATGATCTGATCGTAGTGACAGGGGGCGAGTCAGGTCACTCCCAATGATTGTATGATCTGATCGTGGTGACAAGGAGCAAGTCGGGTCCCTCCCAATGATTGTATGATCTGATCGTAGTGACAGGGGGCGAGTCAGGTCCATCCCAATGATTGTATGATCTGATCGTGGTGCGAGTCAGGTCCCTGCCAATGATTGTATGATCTGATCGGGGTGACAAGGAGTGAGTCAGGTCCCTCTCAGTGATTGTTTGATCTGATCGTGGTGACAAGGGGGGAGTCAGGTCCCTCACAATGTTTGTATGATCTGATCGTGGTGATAAGAAGCGAGTCAGGTCCCTCCCAATGATTGTATGATCTGATCGTGGTGACAAGGGGCGAGTCAGGTCCCTCCCAATGACTGTATGATCTGATCGTGGTGAAAAGGGCGAGTCAGGTCCCCCACAATGTTTGTATGATCTGATTGTGGTGATAAGAAGCGAGTCAGGTCCCTCCCAATGATTGTATGATCTGATCGTGGTGATAAGAAGCGAGTCAGGTCCCTCCCAATGATTGTATGATCTGATCGTGGTGACAAGGGGCGAGTCAGGTCCCTCCCAATGCTTGTATAATCTGATCGTGGTGACAAGGGGCGAGTCAGGTCCCTCCCAATGATTGTATGATCTGATCGTGGTGACAAGGGCAAGTCAGGTCCCCCACAATGTTTGTATGATCTGATCTTGGTGATAAGAAGTGAGTCAGGTCCCTCCCAATGATTGTATGATCTGATCGTGGTGATAAGAAGCGAGTCAGGTCCCTCCCAATGGTTGTATGATCTGATCGTGGTGACAAGGGGCGAGTCAGGTCCCTCCCAATGATTGTATGATCCGATCGTGGTGACAGGGGACGAGTCAGGTCCCTCCCAATGATTGTATGATCTGATCGTGGTGACAAGGAGCGAGTCAGGTCCCTCCCAATGATTGTATGATCCGATCGTGGTGACAGGGGACGAGTAAGGTCCCTCCCAATGATTGTATGATCTGATCGTGGTGACAGGGGACGAGTCAGGTCCCTCCCAATGATTGTATGATCTGATCGTGGTGACAAGGAGTGAGTCAGGTCCCTCTCAATGATTGTATGATCTGATCGAGGTGACAGGGGACGAGTCAGGTCCCTCCCAATGATTGTATGATCCGATCGTGGTGACAGGGGACGAGTCAGGTCCCTCCCAATGATTGTATGATCTGATCGTGGTGACAAGGAGCGAGTCAGGTCCCTCCCAATGATTGTATGATCCGATAGTGGTGACAGGGGACGAGTCAGGTCCCTCGCAATGATTGTATGATCTGATCGTGGTGACAGGGGGCGAGTCAGGTCCATCCCAATGATTGTATGATCTGATCGTGGTGCGAGTCAGGTCCCTGCCAATGATTGTATGATCTGATCGGGGTGACAAGGAGTGAGTCAGGTCCCTCTGAATGATTGCATGATCTGATCGTGGTGACAAGGGGGGAGTCAGGTCCCTCCCAATGATTGTATGATCTGATCGTGGTGACAAGGGGCGAGTCAGATCCCTCCAAATGATTGCATGATCTGATCGTGGTGACAAGGAGCGAGTCAGGTCCCTCTCAATGATTGTATGATCTGATCGTGGTGACAAGGGGCGAGTCAGGTCCCTCCCAATGATTGTATGATCTGATCGAGGTGACAAGGGGGAGAGTCAGGTCCCTCTCAATGATTGTATTCTTCCCGTTTTATCTAAAATATTTGAAAAACACTTATCTATTAGTTTAAGGGAATATTTTAATACGAATAATTTATTTTTCGAAAATCAATCTGGTTTTCGCGTGGGCCACTCATGTGAGACTACCCTAGTGTATCTCGTAGACAATTGGTTGCATAGCATCGATCAGGGCAACCTTGTTGGTTCTGTATTTGTTGATCTCAGTAAAGCCTTCGATTTGGTCAACATTGATATTCTTTTGAAAAAACTTCACCTGTATGGATGCACACAAGGTTCTTTATCTTTGTTTGAGTCTTACCTCAAGTCAAGAAAGCAATGTGTCTCCATTGGTGGGTCATTATCCAATTCAAGAAACGTAGGGGCCGGGGTGCCCCAGGGGTCGATACTTGGACCCATTATGTTTATTATTTATATTAATGATTTACCACTTCAAATATCTTCCCCTGCTGTTATTTTTGCAGATGATGTCACTATGTACAATGCTGATCAAGATATATCAAACATTAACACTCGTCTAAACAACGATATGTGCAATTTAAATACATGGTGCCTATCCAATAAAATGTGCCCCAATAGCGACAAAACTAAAACAATGGTGTTAACTACACGCCAGAAAAGAATGCATTCTAGAGACACACTAAACCTTAACCTGTCTCTCAATGGCAAACATATTGAAAATGTCAGCTCTTTCAAATTACTAGGAGTTACCTTCAACAACAATCTATCTTGGGGTGAACATATCAAAAATATAGAAAAATATGTGCTCTCAAAAATCGCTCTTTTAGCTCGTATTAAATCACTTTTAACTTTAAAAAACAGGAAATTATTTTATTGTTTATTTATAATGCCTCATTTTAATTACTGCTCAAATGTATGGGGATACTGTGATAAAACATATCTAGATGCTCTCGAGAAACTACAGAAACGAGCCATGCGTATTGTTCTCGACTGTGACTACACTTCGTCTTCTCGAGAAATGTATGTGAAACTCAACTGGCTGCCCTTAAACTACAAATTGCAACTGAATAGTCTTGTGTTGGTGTATAAATCTATTAATGGAGTTACACCAACATACCTTAACTCATTGTTTAAACAATATAATCCTGGTAGAACATTGAGATCTTCAAGTAAACAGCAGCTATCAATCCCCAGGTGTAGAACTGAGCTTCGAAAAAGATCCATAAGTATCAATGGTGCTGAGGAGTTTAATAAACTCCCCGAAAACATACGCAATTGTGCCAGTGTAGAGAAATTTAAAAAATCCTGCAAGCTATATTTGTTTGAAATCTACTTATCAGAAAATTCTTAAATATCTTATATTATAATATTTTATCTTGCATATTTCTACACATTTTATATATTTGTCTTTATATATTTCTGCCTATGTATATATTTATGTATTGTACTACATGTCTTACAAAATTATTGTTTTACCATCCTAAAAAAAGGTTCTATTTATATTCGTAATAATTGATATTTAAGTACTTATTTTGTAAATATGACTGTTATATAACTCGACCTGTATGAAAAGAGGCTTTTGCCTATTGCAGTTATCGAGTTTGAAAATAAAGATAATCTATCTATCTATCTATGATCTGATCGTGGTGACAGGGGGCGAGTCAGGTCCCTCCCAATGATTGTATGATCTGATGGTGGTGACAGGGGGCGAGTCAGGTCCCTCCCAATGATTGTATGATCTGATCGTGGTGACAAGGGGAGTCAGGTCCCTCCCAATGATTGTATGATCTGATCGTGGTGATAAGAAGCGAGTCAGGTCCCTCCCAATGATTGTATGATCTGATCGTGGTGACAAGGGGCGAGTCAGGTCCCTCCCAATGATTGTATGATCTGATTGTGTTGACAAGGGCGAGTCAGGTCCCCCACAATGATTGTATGATCTGATCGTGGTGACAAGGGGGCGAGTCAGGTCCCTCCCAATGATTGTATGGTCTGATCGTGGTGACAAGGGGCGAGTCAGGTCCCTCCCAATGCTTGTATGATCTGATCGTGGTGACAAGGGCGAGTCAGGTCCCTCCCAATGATTGTATGATCTGATTGTGGTGACAGGGGGCGAGTCAGGTCCCTCCCAATGATTGTATGATCTGATCGTGGTGACAGGGGGCGAGTCAGGTCCCTCCCAATGATTGTATGATCTGATCGTGGTGACAAGGGCGAGTCAGGTCCCTCCCAATGATTGTATGATCTGATCGTGGTGACAAGGGGCGAGTCAGGTCCCTCCCAATGATTGTATGATCTGATCGAGGTGACAAGGGGGAGAGTCAGGTCCCTCTCAATGATTGTATTCTTCCCGTTTTATCTAAAATATTTGAAAAACACTTATCTATTAGTTTAAGGGAATATTTTAATACGAATAATTTATTTTTCGAAAATCAATCTGGTTTTCGCGTGGGCCACTCATGTGAGACTACCCTAGTGTATCTCGTAGACAATTGGTTGCATAGCATCGATCAGGGCAACCTTGTTGGTTCTGTATTTGTTGATCTCAGTAAAGCCTTCGATTTGGTCAACATTGATATTCTTTTGAAAAAACTTCACCTGTATGGATGCACACAAGGTTCTTTATCTTTGTTTGAGTCTTACCTCAAGTCAAGAAAGCAATGTGTCTCCATTGGTGGGTCATTATCCAATTCAAGAAACGTAGGGGCCGGGGTGCCCCAGGGGTCGATACTTGGACCCATTATGTTTATTATTTATATTAATGATTTACCACTTCAAATATCTTCCCCTGCTGTTATTTTTGCAGATGATGTCACTATGTACAATGCTGATCAAGATATTTCAAACATTAACACTCGTCTAAACAACGATATGTGCAATTTAAATACATGGTGCCTATCCAATAAAATGTGCCCCAATAGCGACAAAACTAAAACAATGGTGTTAACTACACGCCAGAAAAGAATGCATTCTAGAGACACACTAAACCTTAACCTGTCTCTCAATGGCAAACATATTGAAAATGTCAGCTCTTTCAAATTACTAGGAGTTACCTTCAACAACAATCTATCTTGGGGTGAACATATCAAAAATATAGAAAAATATGTGCTCTCAAAAATCGCTCTTTTAGCTCGTATTAAATCACTTTTAACTTTAAAAAACAGGAAATTATTTTATTGTTTATTTATAATGCCTCATTTTAATTACTGCTCAAATGTATGGGGATACTGTGATAAAACATATCTAGATGCTCTCGAGAAACTACAGAAACGAGCCATGCGTATTGTTCTCGACTGTGACTACACTTCGTCTTCTCGAGAAATGTATGTGAAACTCAACTGGCTGCCCTTAAACTACAAATTGCAACTGAATAGTCTTGTGTTGGTGTATAAATCTATTAATGGAGTTACACCAACATACCTTAACTCATTGTTTAAACACTATAATCCTGGTAGAACATTGAGATCTTCAAGTAAACAGCAGCTATCAATCCCCAGGTGTAGAACTGAGCTTCGAAAAAGATCCATAAGTATCAATGGTGCTGAGGAGTTTAATAAACTCCCAGAAAACATACGCAATTGTGCCAGTGTAGAGAAATTTAAAAAATCCTGCAAGCTATATTTGTTTGAAATCTACTTATCAGAAAATTCTTAAATATCTTATATTATAATATTTTATCTTGTATATTTCTACACATTTTATATATTTGTCTTTATATATTTCTGCCTATGTATATATTTATGTATTGTACTACATGTCTTAAACAATTATTGTTTTACCATCCTAAAAAAAGGTTCTATTTATATTCGTAATAATTGATATTTAAGTACTTATTTTGTAAATATGACTGTTATATAACTCGACCTGTATGAAAAGAGGCTTTTGCCTATTGCAGTTATCGAGTTTGAAAATAAAGATAATCTATCTATCTATCTTTTTTTTTTTTTTTTTTTTTTTTTTTTTACGCCACAACAATCTAGGTTGTAGGAGATAGTTAAAACTAACTGGCAGAATATCCGCTCACTAAGATCCAACAAGACTTGCTCATTGTTATATGACTAAAACGTCAAAACCGGCAGATAGATAACAGACAGCTTACATGTGAAAAAATACAACAGACGATCACATTAAAATCGGCTAAAAGAAAACCTGACCCTTAGGGAATTATTTACAAGAGCAGCAAACACTTCGTTCCTGCACCACATGGTTTCAAATTCCAACAACTTGTGTCGGTACCTTGCTTGTTCAAATTGACATAAAATCAGATGGGACATATCGCGAGTGAAAAATCTCGAAAAAGCATCTTGGTGATCCAATCCAGGACCTTTTGCTGTAACGTAGCATCGGTGCCGCCACCAACAACCAACAGCTGTTGAACAAATCGCCTGAAGTACCGTTTTACACCTAACGTTGGTGGTAAGGCCTTCGCCGAAAAGGACAAACTTAGCAGAAAGTTTGACCGATCTACCCAAATAACGATTAGCCAATTCCTCCACTTTCTTCCATATATGTTTAACAGCGTCACAGTTGAAGAATAAGTGCAGAATGGTCTCGCTACCAGAGCTGCACATAGGGCACAAATCAGATGTCACCACTTTAGCTCGGAGAAGATTGACTCCAACCCAAAGTTGCCTATGAAGTAGCAGCCAGTGAATACTTTTGTCCCTATTCACACTCACCGACTTGAACAAACAAGTAAACACAGAATCCCAAGAAAGGGGTACCACGCAATCCTGCTCCCATTTAGCAAAAGACGCTGGTATTGCTTCGTGAGTACCACGCAACCATTCGTACCATGTACGTGAAGAAATGCTATCCAGAGCCTGTCCGGAAACAAAATATATACAACCTTTGGAGCCTGAAGGTAGCTCGAACCACGACTTTTGTATGGCCTTTCTAATGCGATTTAGTAGCCTACAACATGGAACAGATAACTCTTCGTCAAAGGATTTCCAGATCTTGGTAGAGGCGTCAATAATATCGGATATGTACATCAGACCCTTAGCACCCAGAGATCCAGGTAAAAATGGTCGTCCTCTTCCGTCTGTGATCAAAGGATTATTGAATAACGGCTGCTGTAAGACGTCCTGCCAGCAAGACGGCCGCCTAGTAGTTCTCTCGAAAGTAACTAATCTTTTAACAACTGCAAAGTACCAACCTGGTAAGCGGCGAACAACGTCTGGTAACTCACACCAGGTAAAAACGTGAGGCAGTGCAAAAGGGGAAAGTCTTTTGTTCATCAACGCTCGACCGACCATCGCCCACCTATCTCTACTTCTGATCATCTTACCAAAAAAGTTAAGTTTTAAGGAAAGGAGTTTCTCGGCTGGATCAACCAAGCCGATCCCACCCTCTCTCTTCGACAAACAACAAGTATCCCAGGACACTAAGGGTTTCTTTCCAGACCACAAAAACTGCGTTGCGATGCTCTTCAGCTTTTTAGAATGATCGGAGGGCATCTCGAAAATTGTGCCTACATACCACAGTTTAGACATGGCCAACAAGTTCAGAACCATTACACGCCCGATCAGACTGAGGGATCGTCTGGACCAGCCTTGAAGGGAAGCTGTGACCTTTGAAACTCTTTCGTCCCAGTCATGGACAGATGTGTCGCCCGGTCCCTGGTGTACCCCTAATATTTTTGTAGGCTGTGATCCCCATTTTAAGCCAAGGGGCTTGTCTTGTCTGTATTTCCACGATCCTAGAAATACGCCTTTTGACTTTTCTTTGTTGATCTTTGCGCCTGATGCTTTTTCATATGTCCTCAAGAGAGGATCTACACAAGCAAAATCAGCATCAGTGCCAGGGAATAAGGACGTATCATCAGCAAATTGAGATACCTTAACGGATTCGTCCACCGAAGGAAGGCGGACCCCTTGAAAGTCGGAATGTCTCACCATCGCTCCAAAAACCTCTGCAACCAAAACATAGAGTAGAGGTGATAGAGGGCAGCCCTGTCGCACGCCTCTTTCTAAGTAGACTGGGTCGCTAAGGAAGCCGTTAATCAAAATCCTACTGACAGGGAAATTGTAAATGACCTCTATCCATCTTCGAAACCCAGAACCAAAGCCCATTCGTTCAAGCACACCTAGCACAAAACCCCACTCTACTCTGTCGAATGCTTTTTCATTGTCCAGACTAATAATGGCAGCCTCCATATTTTCACTTTCCACGAACTCAACAAGATCCCGAACCAGTAAGCTGTTCGAGATAATGGATCGTCCAGGTACGGAGCACGTCTGGTCGGAATTGACAACAGAGGACATTACCATTCCCAGTCTCCTAGTTAAGGCTTTAGTGATAATCTTATAGTCTGCACATAGCAGAGAAATAGGCCGCCAGTTCTTAAGGTCAGATTTAAGCCCGCGTTTGTGTATAAGACGCACCACAGCCTGCTCCATAGAGTCTGTCAAACAACTACTTTCGAAAGCTTCATCAGCTACCTCCAATAGAACAGGACCCAGAATATCCCAAAAAGTGAGATAGAACTCTACCGGGAGCCCGTCGATACCAGGGGATTTATTCAGAGCTAATGATCTAGCGGAGGACAACAAATCTTCCACCGTGAACGGAGCATCGCACAGGTCTACCTCAGATTGACAGAGAACCTTAGAAACGGTTTGCAGACATTGCTCCATACAACCCCCGTCAACACCCTCTGAACAAAACAACTGTTGGTAGAAATCCCTGGCTGTCTCAAGCATCCCTTCCATGGACTTTTCAGAATCACCAGTTTCAGTTAGCAGCTCACGGACCAGCTTTTCTGTACCACGAGCCTTTTCCAGGGAACAGAAGTATTTAGTGGGCCTCTCTCCGAAGACATCAGATTTTACACGGGCCCGCACTCCCGCTGCTACGAAGGCTTTTTGATCATAAGCCTTCAACTTTTGTCGAAGATTCTCAAGCAGATTGGTGAGATGGGACTCACCCCCACCAACACGCTTGGACACTGAAGCAAAGGATTTCTCGAGTTTACGTTTTGCAGCTCGTTTGCGACGAGCTACTGCCTTACCAAATTTGATGGAAATGTTTTTAACTTCTGACTTACCAGCCTCCCAAAATTCAGCTATAGTGTCGAAGGAATATCTTGTTCCCTTCCACTCGCTCAAACAGTGTCGAATTGTATCGCAAAACCGCTCATTCTGGAGCAACGAGACATTTAGTTTCCAAAACCCGGTCCCTTTTTGGAGCCAACTTCCTGAATCGAGGGAGACTTCCGTCAAAGTATGATCAGAAAGTGCATATGGTACGTGGCTAACATTGGTCAAATATCCCTGAAGGCTTTTGCTGCAATAAATTCTGTCAAGACGGGACGCAGTGGCCCCTGAGGGCGAAGTCCAAGTGTAAGATTTGGCGTCTGGATAAATAAAACGGAATGTATCTATGAGATCATGATCGTCGATCAGATCAGAGAGAGCCTTTACAGAAGAATCCCGAGACTTGGATTCGGTTCTCCTGTCTAGCTGCGCATCAAGCACACAATTAAAATCTCCTCCTAGGATGATTTCATTAACACACCCTTCAAGTTGGGATCGGACTTCATGGAAAAAATTGCGTCTATCCGGAATGTATGTCGGCCCATGAACATTAAACAGAGTGAACACATTTTCAGAGAACTCCACGTCAACTCTTACCCAGTGACCATCATCATGCCCACTAGTCGACAAAACGGAACCCAAAGCAAAAAAAGATGTCAATAGAAGGATGGCTGTACCACCTCTATGACTAGAGCAAGACGATAGAAAAACTCGACCGTTCACTGCTTTCTCTAGTTTGCGTACCTCGTCGGCTTTAGTGAAGTGCGTTTCTTGCAGGAACGCAACATCTGCTTTTAAAGTCTTAAGTTTTTCTACAAGCGAAAACTGTTTCCAGTCGGTCATGAGACCCTCAGAGTTAAGAGTAACTATTTTAAGAGCCATTTTTAATGTTTTGATGCTCTCTTACTCTTCTTTTTCAGAGCTGCCTTGCGTTTTGAGAACGCTTCTTCAGATATAAGCAGGACGGGTCTCTGCTTCCGGACTTTTTCAATTTTGCTATCACGGCGCATTGTACGATAATGAACCCCCAATGACGTCGTGACTGGGACCAATACTTCCCCTTTGCCATTAGTGTACGCTGGTACAGATTCATCCGGAGGATCGCCAGACACTGAGTCACCCATATCAGACATAGAGTCATCCATGCTACAAGCAGAGTTAACAGACAATTGATCGACATCAACGGCTGCCGAAGGAACCTTAGCAATCGCTGCATCCAACGAAGGCGAGCTCCAGAGACTTGCTTGGCTTGAACCAGCAATGTCAGGGAAAGAGTCGCTCCATAGAGCCTGTGTGGGAACTTGCGACTCTGAGGAAGCCTTATCTTTCTCTAAAATCTTTGGTCGCCTTGTATCAGTGCTTCCCTTTGTTGTTCCGCTTACACTACTTTCCGTTTGTCTTTCCTTTGTGTCATGTCTAGTCGACGGATTAGCAGATTCATCAGCAATAACAGTGGGTTTACTTGAGGGAACTAAACCGGAATATTCGCTCCAGAGTTCCAGAGTGTGGAGCTGAGAGTTAGGTGTCTCAATGATTACGTCTGTTTCATGGTTTTGTGTGCTTGTTTGTGTTTTCAATGTGTCCGATACTACTGTTATTATGGTTGGCTCATCCCCATCTAGAGAGGTCTCTGCTTCCTCCAAGTTCTTACTAATTTTATTCTCTGTTTCGGAATCTGTTTCTACTTTCCTCTTTTCGCCTTTTGCTTTCCCTTCGACCCCAGTGTTCTCTAACTTGCTTTGATCATTTCCCCCTGCTCTACCAGCATCCCACCAATAATCACTATTCTCTCCCCCACTCTGATTATTATTCGCAGTTACTTCATGTAAATTATTACCAATTTCAACGCTAGGGACACAGATAGCGTCAACACTGGAATTAGCAATAACATTGACTGGATCTACCCGAGGATCTGAATCCTCGGAAGCATCGGAATCAACAGTCACATCAATGTGTCGCTCAGGACAATCGCTTTGCACATGTCCACTTCTTTTACACAAAAAACACTTGTCTTTTAATGGACAGTCTTTTTTCAAATGACCAGTGCGATCACACAAATGACAAGCTCGAACCTGACCGCGGTACCATACTGGCAACCGGAAATTAAAGTCTACCCAAACAGCTTCAGGAATTGTATCGGTCACCTTAGAGACCCACACCCTACGAATACCATTCTCCAACGCTCTATCAAAGGGATAGTATTCTCTCTCAACATTATGCACCGTACCGTATGTTTCAAAAGCCTCTCTTATTTTATCATTAGATATTTCTAGAGGAGACTTTACTTTAACTAGCAGCCGTGAAGCTTCCACCTCAGTCAATGGGCAATGTACTCCTCGAAAAATAAAGTCTTCCCCGAGTAACTTGTTCTTAATGTCTTCATTGGCCACAGTAATATTCCAGATATTGCCACCAACGTGCACAATACCTTTCAGAACATTCGGGCCTGATCCAACTAACTCCTTCAAATGCTGGTAAATGTCAATAGGCTTGACATTTTCAGCTTTCAAAACAAGCTTCAGGCTTAGAGGCCTCCTAATACGATTAAGGCCACTCATAGTGACCTCTGCAAAAAAAAAAAAAAAAAAAAAAAAAAGGGGGGGGGGGGTTGCACCCCCTCTGTATACGTCCCGTGTGTTCAACTACAAAAAATTAACAGAGAATAAAAAATGATAGCAACGATGTGTTTAAATGTTGTGCTATGTCTGAGTGCTGAGTGTGTAGTATATGTGTGTTCTCGTAAGACAAGAGATAAAGTAAAGAAGAGTCGAAGTCTTCACGCCAAACAAAAGAGACTAAACCGGTCAGTCAACAGTGGTCAGTGAACAAAAGGCCAGAACAAAAGACTTGTCCAAAGCCCTGGTCAAGCAAATGACCTACTTAGGCTTCCTATGCTACCTGTACAAAATAACCCAGGTACGAAAAATGGCCTACCAGCCAAGTCGGCCTGGGCTGACCAAACGGTCAAACGTAAACCGAACAAAACTCCCAAAATACGATCAATTTGTAAAAAATCTACGCAGAAATAAATACTTTGTCACTCAAGTAACCGAATGGTAACAAAAGTGGCAACGAAATCGATTAATTTCCGAAGAAATTTTTCGAAATAGACAGAGCGATCTAACACACGTCCGACCCTGACGCTATCTATCTATCTATGATCTGATCGTGGTGACAGGGGGCGAGTCAGGTCCCTCCCAATGATTGTATGATCTGATGGTGGTGACAGGGGGCGAGTCAGGTCCCTCCCAATGATTGTATGATCTGATCGTGGTGACAAGGGGAGTCAGGTCCCTCCCAATGATTGTATGATCTGATCGTGGTGATAAGAAGCGAGTCAGGTCCCTCCCAATGATTGTATGATCTGATCGTGGTGACAAGGGGCGAGTCAGGTCCCTCCCAATGATTGTATGATCTGATTGTGTTGACAAGGGCGAGTCAGGTCCCCCACAATGATTGTATGATCTGATCGTGGTGACAAGGGGGCTAGTCAGGTCCCTCCCAATGATTGTATGGTCTGATCGTGGTGACAAGGGGCGAGTCAGGTCCCTCCCAATGCTTGTATGATCTGATCGTGGTGACAAGGGCGAGTCAGGTCCCTCCCAATGATTGTATGATCTGATCGTGGTGACAGGGGGCGAGTCAGGTCCCTCCCAATGATTGTATGATCTGATCGTGGTGACAGGGGGCGAGTCAGGTCCCTCCCAATGATTGTATGATCTGATCGTGGTGACAAGGGCGAGTCAGGTCCCTCCCAATGATTGTATGATCTGATCGTGGTGACAAGGGGCGAGTCAGGTCCCTCCCAATGATTGTATGATCCGATCGTGGTGACAGGCGGCGGGTCAGGTCCCTCCCAATGATTGTATGATCTGATCGTGGTGACAAGGGCGAGTCCGGTCCCTCTCAATGATTGTATGATCTGATCGTGGTGACAAGGGGGCGAGTCAGGTCCCTCCCAATGATTGTATGATCCGATCGTGGTGACAGGGGACGAGTCAGGTCCCTCCCGATGATTGTATGATCTGATCGTGGTGACAAGGAGCGAGTCAGGTCCCTCCCAATGATTGTATGATCCGATCGTGGTGACAGGGGACGAGTCAGGTCCCTCGCAATGATTGTATGATCTGATCGTGGTGACAGGGGGCGAGTCAGGTCCATCCCAATGATTGTATGATCTGATCGTGGTGCGAGTCAGGTCCCTGCCAATGATTGTATGATCTGATCGTGGTGACAAGGGGCGAGTCAGGTCCCTCCCAATGATTGTATGATCTGATCGTGGTGACAGGGGGCGAGTCAGGTCCCTCCCAATGATTGTATGATCTGATCGTGGTGACAGGGGGCGAGTCAGGTCACTCCCAATGATTGTATGATCTGGCCGTGGTAACAGGGGGCGAGTCAGGTCCCTCCCAATGATTGTATGATCTGATCGTGGTGACAAGGAGCGAGTCAGGTCCCTCCCAATGATTGTATGATCTGATCGTGGTGACAGGGGGCGAGTCAGGTCCCTCCCAATGATTGTATGATCTGATCGTGGTGACAAGGAGCGAGTCAGGTCACTCCCAATGATTGTATGAGCTGATCGTGGTGACAAGGGGGAGAGTCAGGTCCCTGCCAATGATTGTATGATCTGATCGGGGTGACAAGGAGTGAGTCAGGTCCCTCTGAATGATTGTATGATCTGATCGTGGTGACAAGGGGAGTCAGGTCCCTCCCAATGATTGTATGATCTGATCGTGGTGATAAGAAGCGAGTCAGGTCCCTCCCAATGATTGTATGATCTGATCGTGGTGACAAGGGGCGAGTCAGGTCCCTCCCAATGATTGTATGATCTGATC
This sequence comes from Lepidochitona cinerea, assembly GCA_963971465.1. Lineage (NCBI taxonomy): Eukaryota > Metazoa > Mollusca > Polyplacophora > Chitonida > Tonicellidae > Lepidochitona > Lepidochitona cinerea. The sequence continues at coordinate 8,962,615 of OZ020560.1, read as the reverse complement.
GTGTTGACAAGGGCGAGTCAGGTCCCCCACAATGATTGTATGATCTGATCGTGGTGACAAGGGGGCTAGTCAGGTCCCTCCCAATAATTGTATGGTCTGATCGTGGTGACAAGGGGCGAGTCAGGTCCCTCCCAATGCTTGTATGATCTGATCGTGGTGACAAGGGCGAGTCACGTCCCTCCCAATGATTGTATGATCTGATCGTGGTGACAGGGGGCGAGTCAGGTCCCTCCCAATGATTGTATGATCTGATCGTGGTGACAGGGGGCGAGTCAGGTCCTTCCCAATGATTGTATGATCTGATCGTGGTGACAAGGGCGAGTCAGGTCCCTCCCAATGATTGTATGATCTGATCGTGGGGACAAGGGGCGAGTCAGGTCCCTCCCAATGATTGTATGATCCGATCGTGGTGACAGGCGGCGGGTCAGGTCCCTCCCAATGATTGTATAATCTGATCGTGGTGACAAGGGCGAGTCCGGTCCCTCTTAATGATTGTATGATCTGATTGTGGTGACAAGGGAGCGAGTCAGGTCCCTCCCAATGATTGTATGATCCGATCGTGGTGACAGGGGACGAGTCAGGTCCCTCCCGATGATTGTATGATCTGATCGTGGTGACAAGGAGCGAGTCAGGTCCCTCCCAATGATTGTATGATCCGATCGTGGTGACAGGGGACGAGTCAGGTCCCTCGCAATGATTGTATGATCTGATCGTGGTGACAGGGGGCGAGTCAGGTCCCTCCCAATGATTGTATGATCTGATCGTGGTGCGAGTCAGGTCCCTGCCAATGATTGTATGATCTGATCGTGGTGACAAGGGGTGAGTCAGGTCCCTCCCAATGATTGTATGATCTGATCGTGGTGACAGGGGGCGAGTCAGGTCCCTCCCAATGATTGTATGATCTGATCGTGGTGACAAGGAGCGAGTCAGGTCCCTCCCAATGATTGTATGATCTGATCGTGGTGACAAGGGGCGAGTCAGGTCCCTCCCAGTGATTGTATGAGCTGATCGTGGTGACAAGGGGGAGAGTCAGGTCCCTCCCAATGATTGTATGATCTGATCGGGGTGACAAGGAGTGAGTCAGGTCCCTCTCAATGATTGTATGATCTGATCGTGGTGACAAGGGGGGAGTCAGGTCCCTCTCAATGATTGTATGATCTGATCGTGGTGACAGGGGGCGAGTCAGGTCCCTCCCAATGATTGTATGATCTGATCGTGGTGACAGGGGGCGAGTCAGGTCCCTCCCAATGATTGTATGAACTGATCGTGGTGACAAGGGGAGTCAGGTCCCTCCCAATGATTGTATGAACTGATCGTGGGGATAAGAAGCGAGTCAGGTCCCTCCCAATGATTGTATGATCTGATCGTGGTGACAAGGGGCGAGTCAGGTCCCTCCCAATGATTGTATGATCTGATCGTTTTGACAAGGGCGAGTCAGGTCCCCCACAATGATTGTATGATCTGATCGTGGTGACAAGGGGGCTAGTCAGGTCCCTCCCAATGATTGTATGGTCTGATCGTGGTGACAAGGGGCGAGTCAGGTCCCTCCCAATGCTTGTATGATCTGGTCGTGGTGACAAGGGCGAGTCAGGTCCCTCCCAATGATTGTATGATCTGATCGTGGTGACAGGGGGCGAGTCAGGTCCCTCCCAATGATTGCATGATCTGATCATGGTGACAAGGAGCGAGTTAAGTCCTTCCTAATGATTGTATGATCTGATTGTGGTGACAGGGTGCGACTCAGGTCCCTGCCAATGATTGCATGATCTGATCGTGGTGACAAGGAGAGAGTCGGATCCCTCCCAATGATTGTATGATCTGATCGTGGTAACAGGGAGCAAGTCAGGTCCCTCTCAATGATTGTATGATCTGATCGTGGTGACAAGGTGCGAGTCAGGTCCCTCCCATTGAATGTATGATCTGATCGAAGTGACAAGGAGCGGGTCAGGTCCCTCCCAATGAGTATATGATCTGGTTGTGGTGACAAGGGGCGAGTCAGGTCCCTCACAATGATTGTATGATCTGATCGTGGTAACAGGGAGCAAGTCAGGTCCCTCTCAATGATTGTATGATCTGATCGTGGTGACAAGGTGCGAGTCAGGTCCCTCCAATTGAATGTATGATCTGATCGTGGTGACAGGGAGTGAGTCAGGTCCCTCCCAATGATTGCATGATCTGATCGAGGTGACAAGGGGCGGGTCAGGTCCCTCCCAATGATTGCATGATCTGATCGAGATGACAAGGAGCGAGTGAAGTCCCTCCCAATGATTGTATGATCTGATCGTGGTGACAGGGTGCGACTCAGGTCCCTTCGAATGATTGCATGATCTGATCGTGTTGACAAGGAGCGAGTCAGGTCCCTCCCAATGATTGCATGCTCTGATCGAGGTGACAAGGGGCGAGTCAGGTCCCTCTCAATGATTACATGATCTGATCGTGGTGACAAGAAGCGAGTTAAGTCCTTCCCAATGATTGTATGATCTGATTGTGGTGACAGGGTGCGACTCAGGTCCCTGCCAATGATTGCATGATCTGATCGTGGTGACAAGGAGCGAGTCGGATCCCTCCCAATGATTGTGTGATCTGATCGTCGCAATCAGGAGCGAGTCAGGTGCCTCCCAATGATTGTATGATCTGATCGTGGTGACAGGGGGCGAGTCCGGTCCCTCCCAATGATTGTATAATCTGATCGTGGTGACAATTCGCAAGTTAAGTCCCTTCCAATGATTGTATGATCTGATCGTGGTGACAAGGGGCGAGTCAGGTCCCTCCTAATGATTGTGTGGTCTGGTTGTGGTGACAAGGGGCGAGTCAGATCCCTCAAAATGATTGTATGATCTGATGGGGATGACAGAAGGCGAGTCAGGTCTCTCCCAAGGATTGTATGATATGATCGTAGAGCGAGTCAGGTCCCTTACAATGATTGTATGATCTGATCGTGGTAACAGGGAGCAAGTCAGGTCCCTCTCAATGATTGTATGATCTGATCGTGGTGACAAGGTGCGAGTCAGGTCCCTCCCATTGAATGTATGATCTGATCGAGGTGACAAGGAGCGGGTCAGGTCCCTCCCAATGAGTTTATGATCTGGTTATGGTGACAAGGGGCGAGTCAGGTCCCTCCCTATGATTGCATGATCTGATCGAGGTGACAAGGGGCGAGTCAGGTCCCTCCCGATGATTGCATGATCCGATTGAGGTGACAAGGAGCGAGTGAAGTCCCTCCCAATGATTGTATGATCTGATCGTGGTGACAGGGTGCGACTCAGGTCCCTTCGAATGATTGCATGATCTGATCGTGGTGACAAGGAGCGAGTCAGGTCCCTCCCAATGATTGCATGCTCTGATCGAGGTGACAAGGGGCGAGTCAGGTCCATCCCTATGATTGCATGATCTGATCGTGGTGACAAGGAGCGAGTTAAGTCCTTCCCAATGATTGTATGATCTGATTGTGGTGACAGGGTGCGACTCAGGTCCCTCCCAATGATTGCATGATCTGATCGTGGTGACAAGGAGCGAGTCGGATCCCTCCCAATGATTGTGTGATCTGATCATCGCAATCAGGAGCGAGTCAGGTGCCTCCCAATGATTGTATGATCTGATCGTGGTGACAGGGGGCGAGTCCAGTCCCTCCCAATGATTGTATGATCTGATCGTGGTGACAATTCGCAAGTTAAGTCCCTTCCAATGATTGTATGGTCTGATCGTGGTGAGAAGGTGCGAGTCAGGTCCCTCCTAATGATTGTGTGGTCTGATCGTGGTGACAGGGGGCGAGTCAGGTCCCTCCCAATGATTGTGTGATCTGATCGTGGTGACAAGGGGCGAGTTAGATCCCTCCCAATAATTTTATGATCTGATCGTGGTGACAAGGGGCGAATCAGATCCCTCCCAATAATTGTATGATCTGATCGTGGTGACAAGGAGCGTGTCAGGTCCCTCCCAATGATTGTGTGATCTGATCGTGGTGACAGGGGGCGAGTCAGGTCAATCCCAATGATTGTGTGATCTGATCGTGGTGACAAGGGGCGAGTCAGATCCCTCCCAATGATTGTATGATCTGATCGTGTTGACACGGGGCGAGTCAGGTCCCTCCCAATGATTGTATGATCTGATCGTGGTGACAAGGAGCAAGTCAAATCCCTCCCAATGATTGTATGATCTGATCGTGGTGACAAGGGGCGAGTCAGGTCCCTCCCAATGATTGTATGATCTGATCGTGGTGACAAGGGGCGAGTCAGATCCCGCCCAATTATTGTATGATCTGATCGTGGTAACAGGGAGCGATTCAGGTCTCTCCCAATGAGTGTATGATCTGATCGTGGTGCGAGTCAGGTCCCTTCCAATGATTGTATGGTCTGATCGTGGTGACAGGGGGCAAGTCAGGTCCCTCCAAATGATTGTATGATCTGATCGTGGTGACAGGGGGCGAGTCAGGACCCTCCCAATGATTGTATGATCTGATCGTGGTGACAGGGGGCGAGTCAGGTCCCTCCCAATGATTGTATGATCTGGTTGTGGTGACAAGGGGCCAGTCAGGTCCCTCCCAATGATTGTATGATCTGATCGTGGTGACAGGGGGCGAGTCAGGTCCCTCCCAATGATTATATGATCTGATCGTGGTGACAGGGGGCGAGTCAGGTCCCTCCCAATGATTGTATGATCTGATCGTGGTGACAGGGGGCGAGTCAGGTCCCTCCCAATGATTGTATGATCTGATGGTGGTGACAAGGGGCGAGTCAGGTCCCTCCCAATGATTGTATGATCTGATCGTGGTGACAGGGGGCGAGTCAGGTCCCTCCCAATGATTGTATGATCTGATCGTGGTGACAGGGGGCGAGTCAGGTCCCTTCCAATGATTGTATGATCTGATCGTGGTGACAAGGGGCGAGTCAGGTCCCTCCCAATGATTGCATGATCTGATCGTGGTGACAGGGAGTGAGTCAGGTCCCTCCCAATGATTGTATGATCTGATCGTGGTGACAAGGAGCGAGTCAGGTCCCTCCCATTGAATGTATGATCTGATCGTGGTGACAAGGGGCGAGTCAGGTCCCTCCCAATGATTGTATGGTCTGATCATGGTGCCAGAGGGCGAGTTAGGTCCATCCCAAAGATTGTATGATCTGATCGTGGTGACAGGGGGCGAGTCAGGTCCCTCCCAAGGATTGTATGATCTGATCGTGGTGCGAGTCAGGTCCCTTCCAATGATTGTATGGTCTGATCGTGGTGACAAGGGGGCGAGTCAGGTCCATCCCAATGATTGTATGATCTGATTGTGGTGACAGGGGGCGAGTCAGGTCCCTCCCAATGATTGTATGATCTGATCGTGGTGCGAGTCAGGTCCCTTCCAATGATTGTATGGTCTGATCGTGGTGACAGGGGGCAAGTCAGGTCCCTCCCAATGATTGTATGATCTGATCGTGGTGACAGGGGGCGAGTCAGGACCCTCCCAATGATTGTATGATCTGATCGTGGTGACAGGGGGCGAGTCAGGTCCCTCCCAATGATTGTATGATCTGGTTGTGGTGACAAGGGGCCAGTCAGGTCCCTCCCAATGATTGTATGATCTGATCGTGGTGACAGGGGGCGAGTCAGGTCCCTCCCAATGATTATATGATCTGATCGTGGTGACAGGGGGCGAGTCAGGTCCCTCCCAATGATTGTATGATCTGATCGTGGTGACAGGGGGCGAGTCAGGTCCCTCCCAATGATTGTATGATCTGATGGTGGTGACAAGGGGCGAGTCAGGTCCCTCCCAATGATTGTATGATCTGATCGTGGTGACAGGGGGCGAGTCAGGTCCCTCCCAATGATTGTATGATCTGATCGTGGTGACAGGGGGCGAGTCAGGTCCCTTCCAATGATTGTATGATCTGATCGTGGTGACAAGGAGTGAGTCAGGTCCCTCCCAATGATTGTTTGATCTGATCGTGGTGACAGGGGGCGAGTCAGGTCCCTCCCAATGATTGTATGGTCTGATCGTGGTGACAGGGGGCGAGTCAGGTCCCTTCCAATGATTGTATGATCTGAACGTGGTGACAGGGGACGAGTCAGGTCCCTCCCAAGTATTTTATTAGCTGATTGTGGTGACAGGGGGCAAGTCAAGTCCTTCCAATGATTATATGATCTGATCGTGGTGACAAGCGGCGAGTCAGGTCCCTTCCAATGATTGTATGATCTGATCGTGGTGACAGGGGGCAAGTCAAGTCCTTCCAATGATTATATGATCTGATCGTGGTGACAAGGGGGGGGGAGTCAGGTCCCTCCCAATGATTGTATGATCTGATCGTGGTGACAGGGGGGCAAGTCAAGTCCTTCCAATGATTATATGATCTGATCGTGGTGACAAGCGGCGAGTCAGGTCCCTTCCAATGATTGTATGATCTGATCGTGGTGACAGGGGGCGAGTCAGGTCCCTCCCAATAATTGTATGATCTGGTTGTGATGCCAATTGGGCGAGTCAGGTCCCTCCCAATGATTGTATGATCTGATCGTGGTGACAGGGGGCGAGTCAGGTCCCTCCCAATGTTTGTATGATCTGATCGTGGTGACAATTGGGCGAGTCAGGTCCCTCCCAATGATTGTATGATCTGGTTGTGGTGACAATTGGGCGAGTCAGGCCCCTCCCAATGTTTGTATGATCTGATCGTGGTGACAAGGGGCGAGTCAGGTCCCTCCCAATGTTTGTATGATCTGATCGTGATGACAAGGAGCGATTAAGGTCTCTCCCAATGAGTGTATGGTATGATCGTGGTGACAAGGGACTAGCCAGGTCCCTCCCAATAATTATATGACCTGATCGTGGTGACAAGGGGCGAGTCAGGTCCCTCCCAATGATTGTCTAATCTGATCGTGATGACAGGGGGCGAGTCAGGTCTCTCCCAACGAGTGTATGATCTGATCGTTGTGACAAGGGGCGAGTCAGGTCCCTCCCAATGATTGTATGATCTGATCGTGATGACAGGGGCGATTCAGGTCGATCCCAATGATTGTATGATCTGATCGTGGTGACAGGGGGCGAGTCAGGTCCCTCCCAATGATTGTATGATCTGATCGTGGCGACTGGGGGCGAGTCAGGTCCCTCCCAAGGATTGTATGATCTGATCGTGGCGACAGGGGGCGAGTCAGGTCCCTCCCAATGATTGTATGATCTGATCGTGGTGATAGGGGGCGAGTCAGGTCCCTCCCAATGATTGTATGATCTGATCGTGGGACAAGGGGGGAGTCATGTCCCTCCCAATGATTGTATGATCTGATCGTGGTGACAGGGAGCGAGTCAGGTCCCTCCCAATGATTGTATGATCTGATCGTGGTGATAGGGGGCGAGTCAGGTCCCTCCCAATGATTGTATGATCTGATCGTGGTGATAGGGGGCGAGTCAGGTCCCTCCCAATGATTGTATGATCTGATCGTGGGACAAGGGGGGAGTCATGTCCTTTCCAATGATTGTATGATCTGATCGTGGTGCGAGTCAGGGTCCACTTTTACGAAGCCCCCTTAAGCTAAGGACACCTTAATTTTCCCCTTAAGAAGAACTTAAGACGTTCATGATATTTTACGAAACACCCTTAGCTTAAGATCACCCTAACTTTAAGAGAATTTTTAAGGGTGCCTCAAAGGCACACTTAACGTCTCAAGTCATTTTTTAGCTTATAAACATAAGCACAATTGTTATTTTGGGATGAAACAGCGAGGAGACTTTTGAAATCGTATAAAGAATCTCTTCTGATTTTATACGACATTCAGAATTCGATACCAGTGCATTTTACTATTGGACGATATTTGCGCTCATGAGTTACTCCCCTTTGTGGAGTTCTTATGCAATGTACTAAAATCACAACAGGCTTTACCAGAAGAAAGTTTGTTGCTGTCCTATTATTCAAACGGTGTTGTTTGAGAAATTAACTAAAAGAAAGGTTTGTTCCAAGACTTAAAATCTAAAAACAAACTTGTGAACTGCTAGGAAACATCGGTATCTCAGTTTCCCTCCTCCACTTGAGGAGAGTTCCCTATTAAGTTATCACTAAGGTGAAAATCTTAAGATGGGATTAAGGGGGTTCCGTAAAAGTGGCATTGGTCCATCTTAAAATTTCTCTTAAGGTTTATCCTTAGCCACTAAGATCCCCTTAACCAAAGGGGCTTCGTAAAACTGGGCCCAGGTCCCTGCCAATGATAGTATGACCCGGTGGTGGTCCGAGTCCGGTCCCTCCTAATGATTGTATGATCGGATCGTGGCGCGAGTCTTTTACGAAGATTTGCCTCAATGGGAGATAGATAGAGTGCCGTTACCGGCCGCTGTCAATTGGTGGGCTGATTTATGGTTCGGGACAGATCCGCAAGTCTAGGCTCGATTTAAAAGCGTAACCAGTGAAAATTGCTGATACTAATGGACACGGACTAATCTTCGATGAAGGCATTAATAAGTTTGTGCTTTTTATTACGTTGTTTTATTTTCATTAAGAATTTGTTATGTGAAAGGGGGTAGAAAGTTATTTGACAATTTCCTAACACTACCTTGATTGTCACGTGATTGCCCAAGACCGAACCATCTCGGAAAGATATAGAGATTGGAGACTCTTCAAAACAGTGAGAATGAAGTAGAATAATATTTGAGAATATGTTAGAAATATGTATCAAAATCAACAGACCTTACCGTTATTGAGGATATGTGAACTGCTCATGCCTTTATTTTAGTTGCTAGCTTACAAATAAGCGTGCGCAGTCCACATATTTCCTATATACACATCACATGATTCGGCAATTCACTGGGGGTAGTCGGATTAGCCCGACCAGGTGTCGAAAACAAAGTAGCGCGGTAAAATGATGCCAGCAGACTGGCTGCTTCACAACGGCGTTTCTTATCCCGCCAATCTTAATCCTAGTCTCCACTTTTAAACCAAGACTATCTTGACCCATTCAGTTTTAGCTTTCTTCGAGTCCGAACCAGGCTTTACATCTATGCGGCGTGGGTTTGCATTCCACTCAGACCAAATACAACTAAAAAATTCAAATTATATTGTTCACTCGATTGCTTTATGCGCAGGAGTTGCCAGGTACTTGCCGAAGCTCGGGGGTTTCCTCCTGGAAAAGATACCGGTTTCCTCTCCCACTAAACCTGCATGGCAACGCCGCTATATAAGTGAAATGATCTTAAGTGTGGCGTAAAACAGGAATCAACCAACCAACCGTCGCCATAGAACACGTGTATGGAACACGTGTACATCACATTTATACATAATGTATCTAAATAATTTGAAATGTACGATTATTTTGAGTTTATGTTTGAGGTTTAAAACTACATCAGTGACAGGCGTGTCATCCTCTTGGTAAACTGCAGAACGAATTCCAGCATTTAAAAAACATCACCTCAACAAATAACGAACAAAAGTCTCATTCTAAATGTAACAAATCAGTGTTTTAAAATCAGAATAAAATAAAGGAATTGTTTGGGTTTGAACCATACACTAGTATACATTGTAAATAAATCGATGTGTGAATACAGTAGGTCTAATATGATTTATGCATACTTTTCTCATTGAAACTATGTGCATCCCCGCTTTTAAGAAAACATTTTCAATCTTGAAGATTTTATTACCAACCAAAGTTGCTGAATTAATTGTTACTTATATCCGTTTATATAATAAAATTTTGCCTACGTTCACAAACGTTTAAATTTAAGACGTCATTAAACGTAAGTCTTTTCAAATTGCCGTGTTCTCAATTGTCGCTCCAGGGATCCTACCTTTATAAAAAAAAACATCGTAAATTGACAGTAGCTATTGTCTATATGTCCTTCACACTTGAATGAATTTTAGTAGGCCCTATGCCTTTAAAAATGTATACCCTATACTTGCTATTGAAGTCTTTGTAAAAATACAAAAGTCATGTATCACTTCAACCAGAAAGTTTTCGCTCATCTTTTTTTTTTGGCTGAAAAATTTAGATTCTGATGGAGAAGATTTGTACAGTTCGTCGCGATATTCACTGATGCATAGAAGTAAAAGTACAGCTTTTGATTGGCTAAATAGAGATGAGCGCCGATTGGATGCCTACATGAAAAGTCGACCGTTCATTGGCGGTTTGGCTTCTGCCTCACTTTCAAGTTCACATCTAATTTTTGTTCATGATCAATTTTCTGGATCAAAAAGATAGATTATTTTCTTTCAATATATCAACGGACAACAGGTTGTGATCCTGGTGATAAAGATTAAATCCTTGCACAGATCATATTTTACAGGTAAGGTATGTTTAATCGAGACTTTTCTTTGGAATATGTTTTAATTTTTAATTTTAAATAACCCGTTGTGTGATGTAAAATAATAATACGTTGCCCTTACTGTGTCGTTATTCGTGACAAATGAAAATCACGTCCGATTTTCTAATACGGACAAGGTTTGCTGTATGTTTTGTTTGGATTTCAGGTTTCACTACATGTTAGGTTATAACCAACAGTCAGTTGTGTCATGCACACAATTGGTAAATATGTTTAGTAACAAAAAAGGTTACGAATCTCGTATTGTCTGAAGATACCAAATGCTTATATTCGAATACTCTTTATTATATTGGAGCAAAAACGTTTCGCGAGAAGAGGATGGGCGGGGGGGGGGGGGGGGGGCACCAATGACAGAACCGTAACAAATTGCAATGAGCCCTCAGAACACTTCTTTGACATCTAGAGCCCATGAGCTTCTGGGGCCAGTTGTTCAAAAGTGTTTTAGGCTTAATACCGGTATAACTTTGCAACGTCACAATTAAATGTCTTTGTTACGCGACGCCATTAGACCGATATTAAGCATAATACACTTTTGAACAACTCAGCCCTAGTGCCTAGCGACCCCTGGATCCTCTCCTGTTGGGTTGGGATAGTCATTACATGTACACTACAAAAGTCTGATGGCTGTTCTGGAAATAAAACTGGCCATGATTTCCAAATTTCACTTTTCATTCTAAAGCTACAGATGGGCCTTGTAACATTTGGGTGGAGGGGATTTCCTAAACTAATCAGCGAGGGTGCAGGGGCCGCCTAGGGCCTGGAAGATCAAGTGCTGTAGATTGGCAGAAAATAAAACTGCCAAAATCCTGAAAGTATATCTGTACATACCGGTTATTTGAATTGTGTCCGTTATTAGCAGACATCTTCAGTCCGTACGGGCTAGTGACTTTACAGATATGCCTTATTTCATCGTTAATCGTTTACCTTCTCAAGGAACACAAAACGTTCAACTTATCTTGGCAATCAGAATTTATGAAAGTTTTGCAGCTCCTGTCACTTTTCAAGAGTTTTAAAAACATTTTTCGCGCTTTTGAACTTGTGATTGACTTCATAAATTGTATAGACAATGACAGCCGAAAAAAAGAAAATTGTTTGTGTACCTGACTTAAAGCTTCATGAACAAGTTAATACATGAACAAGTTAATAATTTGTTAAGCCTTTTGTGTTCAACCAACCTTGACAGACAAAGGAATGATGTGTTGCTCAGTAGCAAACCATCTATCTTCTAATTAAAACATTTGAACATTTAAAAAGTATTACAAAATCATGCAAAATATAGTTCGAGCGAATAAGTTAACACAATGACCGAATGCATCAATTAATCCATCTAAATAAGTCCAGTGCTATACAATGTATAAACCTACCAATCAATTGACCTATGGACCTGTAGAGGCTGCTTTTACTTAAAACCCAGTTCAATTGGAGAAAATATAAAGCCGCCACGAGATCCCGCGAGACCAGTATTTAAGGATATAAATTTCCGCGAAATTCGAATTACTGCTAATGAAGATCTGCTGTTACCTTTGTTTTTATCTGTAAGTTACATCTAGTCCGGGGCTCTGACTAAAAGATGACTATTTGTTATATGCTGACGATATATACGAGTCAGGGTTCATTGCAATCAAAGGGCCGGAGTAGACTGCCAGCTTTTGGCCAGTGAAAGAGGGTAGTTTATTCCAGCCTTTTTGATTGCAATGAGCCCTGACTCCAACATACAGCCGTCAGTATAAAAAATAGTCATTTTGGAGTTAGAAAGCCGGACTAAGTTTCATGGGGGTGGCTGTACTACTTCTGCTATAGTACATGAATCGTCATATTAAAACCAACCGGCACTGGTGACAGGACATTAGTGAAATTATCCCGCTCCCTTCTAATCAAATTGTTTTTTTTTTACTTTCAGATTAAATCAGGATCATGGATAAAGAAAAAAGGTTGCAGTTCCTCCAGGAGAAATGGCGTGTCTGGTTTAACTTACTTGATATCAATCGAGATGGCGCTCTCTCAGCAGCCGACTGGAATAAAGGTGCAGAGATGTTAATCAAAGAAAACAGCCTGTCCGGCCTACAGGCAGAGAGTGTCAGAGATAGCTTTGCCAAGATCGGTAGTAAATTGTTAGGCAATAATTTCAAAGAGAAAGGCCGGGTGGAAATGCACGAGCTCGTGGACAATCTTACAGCGTTCTATAACGAAAGCAGCGTCAAGGCGTTGCAATACATCCACGACGCAGCTTTGCAACTCTTTATGACAACCGATGTGGATCGCAATTCAGCGGTTTCTAGAAAAGAGTTCACATCGATGTGTAAGAGTTTAGGTATCCATTCGGACAGTGCTGCTGTCTTTTACGAAGATTTGCCTCAATGGGAGATAGATAGAGTGCCGTTACAGGCCGCAGTTAACTGGTGGGCCGATTTATGGTTCGGGACAGATCCACAAGTCTGGGCTCGATTTAAAAGCGTAACCAGTGAAAATTGCTGACACTAGTGGACACGGACTGTTCTTCGATTAAGGCATTAATAAGTTTGTGCTTTGAATTACGTTGTTTTATTTTCATTAAGAATTTGTTATGTGAATCTTTCATACTTTTATTCAAAATAATGGATTCAAGATGCCCTTGATGAAGGAAAAATATGCTCTTAAAATAGATTGTGATACTCGTTATATAAACAAATATTCAAATTTGTTATCCCATACTTTATAGGGACTCGTTATTTGTTGTTTAAAAAAATAAAGTATCAAAAATGAAATGTTTTTGTCTATTTCTTTTAAATTCTTTATTTTCTATCTTGGTCCTAATGATCTTTGAGTGCTAGGAAACAGGTACTTTAAACATTCAAATCGTCTATGTATTGGATCCCAGTCAGTCTATAAACATTGGCCTAATATACCGATGGTGTCATTGCACCATCAACTCATTGTGCTGCGCGTATAAGGAGACGACATTCTATATGGGACGACATTATATTCCTACGAGAAACCAAGCAACGTGTGTGTGTACGCCCACACGAGATTCTCGTTCCTTTGGAATTGACCAAAGACATGGACATCGGCATTCTTGCTACTAAATATGAGTATTGTAGACTGTATTTTAATGTGTGAGGATATGTTTGTTAGAAATAATAAAATGTCGCAAATAATTCAGCTTTTTTACAAGTTGTGCGATTGAGGAAAAAAGAAATTTAAAAAACATTGTGACCTTCGTTATACTATTTAATGGAGAGCACGTTTTTAAAAATCCCAACCTAAGTAAGAATGATATATGTCGTTTTTGTACTCACTTTGAACGAAAATGGGACCTAGTTCCGTGCAGCGAGTACAGAGCGTAATTGAAGATGGTGTCAAACTATCATATCCCACAAGGCGAGGGGGACCAAGGCCCGGGAGCCCAATGGCAATAGAGTGCTGGAGATGTTTTCCTGCAGCTATCACAGACCAATTGACCGATGGCTTGATGACGTCACTTGGAATTTACATGCAAAGCATTTCTGGGGATTGAGGGATGTTCACAAAATTTTACAAAATGGCGGAAGGAAAATTGCTGTATCGAGTAGAAGACATAAAAGGCACAAAGTTACCAGAAAAATGTGTGGATAAAACAGTTATGACACCAACGTTTTTCAAAAACGTGACGTCTTGCTACCGGTAAACAAAATGGCGAGCTGAGGTACATAATTTACCCAGAAAGCTTTGCGTAAATCTATGTGACGTCATCAGGTTCGGAGGTAATTGAACAATTTATAGGCTAAATACTCCAAATGCGTCTGGCGAACCGTTTGCAAAAAATACAATTTTTATAGTTCTTCGTGTAATGAGCACTGCTCCTATTTGTGTCTGAGTGTGTACAGTTCACTTGTACTCACCCGGGGCCATTTAAGGTCAACCATAATTACACAGGATCTGAATAATTAGACTATAGTTTTAGATGGTGTTTAATTAAGAAATAGCGAACTGATTCTCTGTAGGTTTTGGTAGCTGCAAGAAAATATGAACTTCAGTCGACATTGTCTTTGAACGAGGACCGGATACTCAGAGAATCAATCCATTATTTCTATTCTAACAAATTCATTAAGTTTATAAAACCTGAATTTGAGTGATTTACTTTATTTTCGATCGAAACTAAAAATCCACCACCCCAACTTTCGGCTGAATGTGATTCCTTTATAATGAAACTCATTGTACTTAATGAATTGATTTGAATAACATTATCATGAAACAAATTATTCTTCAAAATTATACAAATTCTTACTTTGTCCCTAAGAATATTTCGTTTAGTCGTTTAACTAGGTAATACTTGATACATTAAATATTTATGACCACTAAACACACGGGCACAGGCAAAATCTTCTTGTCTAAAATAACCATGGAGACAAGTTTCTAATTGTGTTAAAGGCCCACTTGCCGCCGTAGCCTGTTTAAATTTGCTAAGAAACCCAATTTACATGAGCACACTACGACTAATACAACTAAACTTAAACATAGGACACATAAAACATGTCTAGTTAGCTTTAGAATGTAGAAATGGAGTGAAAAACAAACGAAGAATCGAAGCCTTATTACAACAACAACGATTAGTGTCGGTCAACTTTCGTGTTGGGTTACCCTCATTTCAGGCCTTTTTATCTGTGGTTTACACTCAAACAATAATCAGCAGGCTTTTCCAGTCGCTGTTAACCGATCGTCAGTCTGTATTTCTCAGATAAATAGGCCTACGTAAAATTACAGTTAGTTCACTCACTCGACTGACACATAAAATCGCCAATAGGGGGCAGTGTGGTTTGTTTACGTTCCGGGTACGTAACAATTCAAATTTTCAAATTCAAATTAAAAATACAAAGTGACGTCCAAACTTTTAAATTTTGGTAAAAATAGAAAGTTCCTAACTTATATTGTCTGGGAAAAATACAGAAAACGGACTTTCTTTTTTAAAGTGGCATGAGCTGCCGAAATTCACACTTTTTTCATAATTTCTGATCGTCCCGACAGAGGCTTTACAGGCCATCGAAAAACTAAATGATTGGCATTGGAATGAGGAAAATCCATACAGTATGTGGCCTGTACGAACCGAAAATGTGTTCGAAAAGTAAACAAAATTTAAATAACCGGGACGACCATTCATTCATTCTAAGCAAAAGTTAGCTCAAAACAATACTTTAACGTACATTCCCGAGACTAGGCGCACTAAAAAGTCTTTGAATTATACGTCTTAGGAAAAATAGCCGATAATTTAAACATTCTGTATCAACGTCAAAATATCAACATTTTGGCAGCTCATGCCCCTTTAATGTAAACAATATTCCTGATTTTCGCGGCAAGTGTGCCTTTAAAAAGAGGTATATCATTTAGACCTTTACATTAAATAGTTAAATTTCACTTGACGAATCGACCACTTCGTTCCTTCAGAATCCATTTAGTTTCTCAGTAATTTGACACTATCTGTTATCATACAGACAAAATATCGATAAACAATAAAAATGCTCTTAATTATGATATTAAACAGCAATGAAATAAAATCGTATAGAAACAATTAATAGGGGTTGATATATTCACGGCTAAACAGTGAACATTCCTCTATAAACAGAACCGGTATATCGAGTTTAAGAGATTTTTCACTGAGCCGACGGCTTCATGTATAGCTTTATATACAATTGTAAAGAAATAGTACATAAAACATAGAGATAAAGCTGAGTATGGGCTACACGTGTAGAAAAAAGCGAGATGAATTAGAATAAACATAGAGACTTCAGGGTTAAATACTATGTCGGCGAAACCGGCTGCGGTTCAAAGCCTGTTCTACTGCTATTGCTACGCGTGTGCGACTGCGCGTAGAATGTGGCTACCGCGACATTACCGCGTCGTTACTCCCGTGTTGAACGCCTTTCTTGCCAAGCCAATTTGAAGGTTGGGGTCGATTGAACCGGGTAGGTAAGCGCTTTGTTTTAGAGAAATACGAACAGTAAAATTAACCTTTATATGTAGGCTGTACTTTGTCAAATATGTTTATATACACCTATTGAATAGTTAAACAAGTTAAACACAACAGCACATTACATGTACATCATAGTGTGTTCATAAATATATTTAAGAATAAAATCGTTCATATGTCGAAAACAATTTTATTTAGAATAGGGTTTCAATCGATTTGTCTAAACGTTGAAGAACAGTTACCAAGAGGACAGTTATATGGTGTATATCTGATTAATGTATTTAAGGTGACATGATATATCCATGAATATAGCGTATCCCGTTACCCTATAACATAATACTTGAAATAGGACATGTAACCCTAAGTTGAATAAAATGGACGACAAGATCTGCCGCAAATACGCCAACAAACTGTTTGAGCTATTGCTAATTATACGCGCGGGATCACTATTAGTTTTGTGTCAGGTAGGGCAGACTGAGCGACTTTTATATTTATGATCACTAAAACACACGGGCACAGGGAAAATCTTCTTGTCTAAAATGAGCGACTTTTATACATAGGCCCACACTTGCATGTACTTTGAAACACACAGACGGCTGTTACATTTCTATTAATGACATTACTGTACAGTGTCATTTGGGCCTACAGGGGTAAATATGCTAAGGCCCTCGAGCTAAAATTGTCGTCGTTCGTTTCTATAAATAATGTTGTTGAAACAAATTAAACGTACATTTAAATATTTATTATCAATGGCCTCTCTTTACTGAAGACAAGCGCTTAAGATAAGAACATTATGTCGTGTCGCCCCGAAAAACTGGTCTCTTGTCTCTAAGCTGAATTGAAAAGAAAACGTCACCCGAAAACCCTGTAGCGCAAATTGAAAAGCTGGCCTTTCTAAAGGCCAACGTTTGACCTTTTTTGTTAAAAGCAGAGGCAATGTCTCGTTTTAGTGTGAGCAAACACTCCTTACAGTACGATAGTTGCGTGTGTACCTGCATATTATACCTTAACCTACATAGTTTTCGCGCTTAGTTTGCGCATCAATAAAAATATATCGCGGTTTTTCTCGCTTGACCTGTTATCCTTTGAAGAACGTGTCATACATGAGTGCATTATTCAAAAAAGGACAGGATATATCATGTATAAATATATATAGACATCATACAGATGCATTCAATGTTTTAAACATCAAATCAATGTAACAGTGCTTACAGCTATTGGAAATATCAGATAACTAGTAAATTTAGGTCAATTATTGAATTTTGTATGTGGTCTGAAAAACCTTTTTTGGGCCGATAGTTTTTGTTACATCTAAAATACACCAGATGTAGGCTATATATACTATGTATACCGCACTATATACAAGTGCGTTGTCTCCCTTTCGGAACAAACCTCTGCTGTCTTCGTTCGTTTCAGATCGGCTTAGACGTTATCCGAGTGAATTGTCGCCTTGACATTTAACCCAGACAACACCTCATGGATAGAAAATAAAATCATTTTTAAAAGGGTTATGGGAACATTGGTTTCAAATGTCAAATGGCTACGAAAAATTTGCTATATACAATGTACATGTATGTTGTATTCAAAAGAGAGAATGCTTTTTGTCTATACTAAAATAAAGTTACGCTGACACGGGGACATGAACAAGAGTGATCAACTTCTTTGAGTGGCATTTAGAAATTGGTGGTATAACAAATCAACGAGTTACTTATGGATAACAACTTCTTAATTTTATTTCTGGTGACGTTTCGATGTCGATCCTAACATCCTTATCAAACCTGTGACAAGCAACAGTGGGTTAACCTTATATATACGACGATTTTCTCATTTATTGTTATCCAATCAGCTGTTTACTCATGTTATTCATGCATCGTCGTATATATAAGGTTAACCCACTGTTGCTTGTCACAGGTTTGATAAGGATGTTAGGATCGACATCGAAACGTCACCAGAAATAAAATTAAGAAGTTGTTATCCATAAGTAACTCGTTGATTTGTAAGAGTGATCAAGAAAGTTTGTAGGATTTACTTTGCTCATGCTTATGCCTAGCCCCCTATTCCTAAGGGATTTCTCCTCCAGAGATGAGACAACTTTGCGAAACCTCTTAAAATCATACACAATCCAACAGATAGCTACTTTGTCACAAAATATTTGTCAATGTTCAAGGACAATAGAGTATCATCACTGAACCATTTTATACGATATGACAAAATTGGTTCTTGCGTCAAATGTAAAAGACTATTTGGTTTATATTTGATTTTGTCCAATATAACCCATTATATCTATCTCCATTAGAAAATTCAAATCCATTGCTTGGTGCCGAATGAAGGATTTAGAAACAATGTCTTTTGGGGAACTTACAGATGTTAAAGTGGCATGAGCTGCCAAAATTCACACTTTTTTCATAATTTATGATAGTCCCGACAGTAAGAGGCTTTGAAGGCCATCGTAAAACTAAGTGTGTGGCCTGTACGAACAGAAAACGTGTTCAAAAAGTAAACAAAATGACCATTCAGTCATTCTAAGCCAAATGAGAAAAATAACCAATAATTTCAACATTCTGTTTTAACTTCAAAATATCAACATTTTGGCAGCTCATGCCACTTTAAAGACTGTTGGTCGGCCCACGGAGACCCCCTTAACAGAGGCCTATAGCTCCCAAGTCTTAATACCTTTCTCATCCACCCCTATCCTCCGCAACCAACATTTCGATTACATAGTAGCTTTTTTAAGAAGGTTCCTTTCAAAACTTTAAAGAAGGTTTGGTGGGCAAATCGTCAAAGAATCTACTAAGCATACATTTCAGTTGTAATACGAATGGTTGAAACCTTTTCCATTTAATATTACAACTGGTATATAGTATGACCCGGTTTTCCCATGAGCATAGCGACAAGGTGACCTTTTCTACAGTCATTAGTTTACTCCGTTTTTCATCAGCGTTTCGCAGGAAAAGCAGGTTTTTCAACCAACCTTGTGGCAAAATGTAAATGACACTTAGACCTCTGTGTTAGCTCTGAACTAATAACCCGACAATTCCAATGACATATATATCCTGGCTTGTCTGTCGACATATACGCTTTACACGGACTAGTTGTTGTCACTGAATACTTTGTAGGTCTTTAAAACTTACTTGACTACTAGGAACTGGGATATACATATGACAAGAATTCTGCGTTGTATTCCGTGATCCATTTACGCCCCCCCCCCCCCCCCCCCCTCCATTTCCATAAAGTTTTTAATTTATCAAATGATCAGCTAAATTTAGTTTTAAATTTATAACACATAGATAACGTTTTATTTGTAGGCCAACATAATTGTGTATTTTGACTCAATAACCCATAGCCTGATATACAACATGCATGCGTTTCACAGGTGTCTCTGATAACTTGATTAGTGCTCCATTCCACGTCCTGATTATTTCTTGCGAAACTTTCTTCTGTGAAGAATCATAATTTTTATTTTTAGTATAACGCTTTTTGACAATGGAATAAATCTACTGTATATGGATGGTTGTCAGACAGTGACCTCTATCAGTGGATGTCGACTATTTAACCTATACACTTAACCAGCCTGGGACCATTTCCTCCAAATATCTATAAATACTTTTAGTATATCAACTTTTTAAAGACACGGAAAAAGTCAAACCTATTAATATTATTCTCTTTAACCTGTGGTGATTGAACTTTCAGGTCGGTTTGGAAGAGGACTGGCTGAGAGAGAGCTTTGGGAGCGACGAAGATAAAGAAAGCCGGCTCGTCACAACCTCCATTGTCAGCATCACCCAAACACAAACATGTCCTACTTGATAGAATTCATGCAGGATAAATGGCGTTATTGGCTAACTTTATGTGAATTAAAGGATGGAATGATGAGTTTAGACGACTGGAACAGCAGTGCCGAGAGACTCATCCAAGAATATCAGCTGCCAGAAGGACCGGCAATGGAGGTCAGGAAAAGCTTAAATTGTTTTGCCGCCATTCTTGTCGGTCAAGGTCAATCAGCCGGAAATGCGGTAGTGGAGACGGATAAAGTTGTGCGCAACCTCACTGGCTTCCTCTTAACCAATCGAGCAGAGGCTTTGGATTACGTCGATTCAGTTGTCTCACACGTACTCAAAGCAGTTGACACAGACCAGGACGATTTTATAAACGAAGAACAATTCAACTCAGTCTGCAAATCTCTGCTGTTAAAGGAGAAATATTGGCGAGCTGTTTACATGTGTCTTGCCAACCCCGAGACAGGGAATATTAATACAACGAGGGGTTCGGTATGGTGGGTGGATTTCATAATGGGAGTCGACAAAGAAAATTGGGAGGAGACCAAACAAATATTTACCACGTAAATTTATTAATACAAACACGTATCCTTCTTATCTCCGTGAGATAACAATCGGATGTTTCGACAAATTTTACGGATTTTGCGAATTATCAAGTGTTTGACATCTTTTTCTTATACAATGAAATACTCTTCATTTGTCTCTGTTTGTTTGTGAAAACCAATACAAGAAAAGGGAGAGAATTTGCCGATAGTAAATTTGATTCATTGTTTCTATTTTTTGAAAGTGTCTTTGAACCTGGATTAGATGACATGGCGTAGGCCTCATAACAAAATCTTATTTGACGCCGTCATCTAAACTGTCGTTGAAGGATAAATGACAAGTTAAAAACCATACCTCCTATTCGGTAATCAATTTGTTTAAAAGTCTATTTTGTACGAACACGGTCAAAAAGAAAAAGAGATTTCCGGCTCAAAAATTCTTTTCACTCTATAACATTGATCGTTTACGGGAATAAACTAGTTTTGCACCGTTACGTCATAGTTGACATCTTGTATGTGCTTTACTAGTGATAGATCAGCGCGTCTTAATGATTTGATGGACGCACGCCAATAGACAACGCAAGTCTCCTGAGCATTATACGAGATTTCGTGATATCCGGTCACGTTATTAAGAACATGTTCCATAACATCAGATGTAAACGTCGTGTTAAATCGAAAAAAGGCTCAGCCATATGCGCAATGCAGGTGACAGGACATTTGTTGAGTTCCTTCGAGGCTTGTGCGCCCTATTGGATAAAATTCGTGATGGAATTATCGTTAACATAAATCTAGAATCCGTCAGTTTGTTATTGATTTATTACCGATAGTTAGAAATATAGGAGTTGGAATAAGTAAAGACCTGTTTTCCTTCAATTGGGCTACAGACGGCGAATAAAAGTACGATTAGCTCTGCCAGTCCGGGCCGAGAATAAAGATAATGTTTTAATCTGGTAATTTGTCTGGTTGTTAAGACAGGGAAGTTCCAGTCACTTTCAATAGTTGTAACGAGGAAACCGGGCTCATTGTTTGGACGCCCCTCCCCCCGCGCGACCTCGACGAGTACCTTCCACATACGGTAAGAGTACGTACACAACGGAGTTCGTGTATGACGTCATAATTCAATGATATAATTTTCTTTCGTAACCATTGTAGAACCGCAAATGTAGCATTAAATTCTGTATGTTCTGCGCTAGAAATGTGATTTTCTTTTCGGTCAGCTGTTCGGTCAGCTGTTCATAAAGCCTTGTTCTTTCTGTACACCTAACTGTGATTTGTGGCCGTAAATTGAGTTAATATGTATTTGTTGAAAACAAAACACGCTTCCTGAAAGGCCCCAGGGCGTCAAGGAAAAGCAATTGAAAATATGCATATCTTCCGCTACCAATAATAACGAATTCAAGTGCTCGACATGAAAACTTTTGACCAAGTTTTGACGTCGTATGACACAGAAATTGTTTACAAATTTGAACCAGTACTGAGCTAAACACATTTTTAAACTAACAGCCCTGGTGCATATCATTGAACTTACTGTTCACTGGAACCTATTTATTCAGACTGGAAGATATCTGGTTTTAAAAATGGAGTTATCTCCCTTGTTTGATCATTTGTAGTCTATGGTATCATTCTTGCGAGATATAGGCCTTATACGCCTTCACAAGCCATAGCATAAGGTTTATCACGTGTTAGCTTGGGGAATACTTTAAAAGATTTTCAAAAGATTCTGGCATCATATATTACGTGAATGTCTACTTAGAATGAAAAGAAACGTTGTAAAAGAAAAGAGAAGGGCAATATCCAAAAGTAGTTCCAATTTGGCAAGATGGGGACGCTTCCTGACGAATCGTCTCACATTGTGATCCGACCACTGCTATAAAAAACGCTTTTGATAGCTGCCAGAAAAGTTGGATATTACTGACGATACCCCAAGCAGAGTATAGGAGACGAATAAATAAGCGGGATATGCGAGCAAACAGATGAATTTCATTTTTTTTTTCTCTTTTAATTACCGGTAGACAGGGTGAAATCTCCAAATCAAGTCCAATAGTTACAAGATGGTGGATACAAGACGATAGGGGTATGGGGATTTCTAATGTTAAAGGGAGAGCATATAGTTGAAATGTTTTCTTTGTCCGCGCTAGTAGTCAGGTGTACTTTTCTTGCAATTAGCTAAACACGGTCTTTAAATGGAGCTCTGGGAATTAAAATTGTTATATCTAAATTTAATCCACATATAGAAATAATGCCGGATAAACCTTTGTATTTGAAAAGCAATGGATAGGCCTTGGATTGTGAATTATGTCTTTTAGAAGGTGAGTATTATCATTTTGGGATTACACTTAGTGTAACGGATTATAATGAGGTATACTTTAGTGGGACATAAGGGTAACATGGCTTGTATTGTTTAAAGAAATTAAAAAGCAAATACTTCTATATTCTTTTGCTGTTTTTACACAAAGATGGAGACTTTCCATAAGTTATGGTCACAGTTTGAAATGGAAAGTTTTCATAATAATATTGATGCTTTATCTCAGACAAAAGATTTAACTAATAATAATAAATGACATCGATAATGTTGATATTAACTATGTGAATCATGATATTATGCCACTAAACTTTATATCCTGACAATAGCTTACCATCACACCTGTACTTTATGAATGGCGGACAATGGAGTTGCATTATCCGATTTCATAACGGAGTGTTTTAAGACAGCGCTTTTCGTATGCGTCAGACACGGGTTACATAATAACGCGAGCGTATATATTTATGAGCACTAAAACACACAGATACAGGGAAGCTTATATAAATGTGTATTGCCATATACTGGATCAATGGATGTCATAAGTGGTTACATTTAAAGACTGATAAACAGTATTCATCAGGATTCAATCACTGATAGCCAAATCGCCCATCTAAAGATGAGAAACTTGAAAATCGGTAAATATTATCTATTATCATTTGTTTCCAATAGTATAAAGAACTTCTAGGATAGACTGACTTCATAAACTGAGGATATGTTGTCCTTTAGGATTGTTCAAAATCCCCGTATTGGGCCCCCATGGCTCAGTAGGTAGAGCGTTGGACGCTCAAACCGAACAGCCTTCGACCAATGGGTCGCGGGTTCGAGTCCCATCCAAAAAATAAGTGAATATGAAATATTCTTGAGCGCGGCGTAAAACACCAATCAATCAATCAAAATCCCATTATAGGATGTATATCACCATTCCCATATGGAATCAGATCATATCCTTCAAGTGAAAAAGTCCACTCTTAGCGGTTAGTTATTTTATATTTTTCGAAATATAGATGTGTCACCCAAGAAAATATTATGGAAATCTATCGTTAAAGTCATATTTATAATATGCATTGCTTACCTAGTGTTTCGATGAAATTTCCTTGGTATGATATAAGTTATTGTTTGCCAGTTAGTAAATTGACGGGGGAAACGGAACTCTTTCCCGGGGGTAGCCCCCTACCTTCACGTGGTACCTGACAACGAGTCTACGATTTTCCATCTTTTTGGACTGAGTGGGATTTGCACAACAGTTTATCACAGAGATCCGATTGTTGGATGTTTTCACAACTCAATTTGTTCGTATTGACCAATTTCTTATCTCGGACATTCTGATGAAAGTGTATTTCAGCTCGACAGATCCATGTATGATCTCTGACATTCTAACGAAAGCGTTATTCGGCTCGACAGATCCATGTATGATCTCTGACATTCTGATGAAAGTGTATTTCAGCTCGACAGATCCATGTATGATCTCTGACATTCTGATGAAAGTGTATTTCAGCTCGACAGATCCATGTATGATCTCTGACATTCTAACGAAAGCGTTATTCAGCTCGACAGATCCATGTATGATCTCTGACATTCTAACGAAAGCGTTATTCAGCTCGACAGATCCATGTATGATCTCTGACATTCTGATGAAAGTGTATTTCAGCTCGACAGATCCATGTATGATCTCTGACATTCTGATGAAAGTGTATTTCAGCTCGACAGATCCATGTATGATCTCTGACATTCTAACGAAAGCGTTATTCGGCTCGACAGATCCATGTATGATCTCTGACATTCTAACGAAAGCGTTATTCAGCTCGACAGATCCATGTATGATCTCTGACATTCTAACGAAAGCGTTATTCGGCTCGACAGATCCATGTATGATCTCTGACATTCTAACGAAAGCGTTATTCGGCTCGACAGATCCATGTATGATCTCTGACATTCTAATGAAAGTGTGATGCATGTAGTTTTACAAGGTTAGGACAAATCAAAACCGTCATAGAGATCCTTGGTTCAATCAACGCTAAACAAAAACAAGTGCAAATTAGATTTTTTGTCATATCAGATTCCATTGTGTATAAAAGAAACCTTGGTCTAAAATCAACAAATACATATATCTCACAATGGCTCAGTTTTGTCCTTGCATACATACAGGCCAAGCCTAGAAATGATTTATTAGTTTAAAGACTTCAACGCCTCGCATTCCCTTGACAATGGGAACCCCGAAATAAATGTAAATGTTGTCATTTCACGCTCGTCTGCTGCTGAAACCCAAAAGGTATAATGTATAATTTATGACATCACAAAGTTCTTGTATAACCGACTCAGTGCATAGTTACAAGAGTATTAACCGTTTCTGTTCGCAGTTTTGTCCCATAAGTTTTGAGCAACTCATTTCCAAAGAAAACAATTCTGAAATAAATGACAAACGGACAAAGTGTTATAATGTCACCAATTTGACACGTGAACGCATAAGATTGTCGAAACCGGATACAACACCAGGATTGCTGTTCGTAGAATCACGCATGTGATACGTTTCTTTTAACTGCTATCATGATGCTTTGAGAGATTGACATGTGTAGAAGAACGCATTAAAGAAAAGGTAACATTTGCTGATTCAACCATACTGGAATAATTTAATGGAAAAGAAATACAAGACACAGACAAATATAAATTTTATGTTATATTAATGTGAAACAATATATGTGTCCAAAACTCGGCGCAATGTTGAGTGCTTATAGTGGTTTCAGAGTGAGATAATATTGTAAACACATCTTTCGCTGCCTTTGGGGAATGTCCAAGAAGCTCACAGATTCGGACGAACTCCGACTCATCCAGACGTGAATCTAATGTTGAAGACAGAGAATCAAACAAACACTTTAAGCAGTGTGTTATGAATATCTCAGCTTTCTGTTTGCCAAATTCTGTCATTTTTTCCAAATTTTGGATAAAGCTCTCAAAACCGTGTTTTGGATTGTATTTGTGATAAAATGTATCTCGTACATTTTGCAGCTTGTCAACGGATGGTGACTTGGCTTCAAGTGAATGATATTCCATTTGAGATATTCTTGGATCCTTATTTTCCTTTCCATTTGAGCCCAGTAAATCAAAGAGCTGTAACCAAGTCTGTCGAAGTAATCCTACTTGCACGGTTTCCATTTCCATACCTGCTGAATAAAAAATGAAATAAAAAAATCTTGTCAACTTGATTCTTTGGGTCAGAATGTTTCTCACTTCTAACCGTTGCCGTCAACATTAGCTATGCAAAAAACTTAACACTAAGATTAGAGGAAACCCTGGACCTTTTCTAATATTCGGTAGCCACTACTGTCAGGTATAGTGATTAGCAAATGATGTGGCTGGGCCTATGTAGCGTATGCTTGCATCAATCGTTCAACAAACGTCGTTTTAGGGGACTGCCTAGCCTTAAAATCTTTGTCGATCATACCTCCGTGGATTCTAAAATGCTTATTCCAGTGCATTTTAAACAAATATACCCAATTGAAGAAAGCCTACATTTTCCTTGGCTAGCACTACTTTCGTATGGCATTTGAGTGAATAAATTTGAAACGAAAGATTACATTTCATCTGGCGTTTCCGAAAAAGCTGTCTCTTTCAAAGTGATTGGTTGGGAGGGTTCTTTGTCTCGACCAGGATTTACCTAACACTCGTTCCTGAGTGAACACCCAGTCAGACATATTTGGGGGATTGCTTCGGATTTATACAACAATTTACTACAGAGATCCGGATATGAAGCGCTCCCACAACCCATTAGGCTTATATAAGCACTGTTTGACCTCTGCTGATTATCTAATGAAACCATCCTTCAGATTGACATTGGCACCACCGAATATATACTTCATTGTGCATTTTTTGAAAAAATCGAATTGATTCTTCCTTATTCTAACTATGACTAGCCTGATGACAAATGTTTACCTCGGATCATTTCGCGTTATTTAGGAAATGTAAAGATGAAAATTAAGCTGTCATATATACATATCAAGGATGTTCCCAGGATTTTTTAGCGGAGGGGGCGGGGTGGGGCAGAGCTTTGATATCATAGATCAGCAGCGTAGAAGCCAGTCCCCTCGCCCTTCCCGCTTTACCCAAACTAAGGAAGCTTTGGCTTTGGGTGCCTATAATATACAAGTTGCTCAGGGACCCCAAAAAATGCAGATAGCCGGCAACACTAAGGGCCATTCGGAGACGGGATTTGAGAGGGAACTGTTTTCATCGGTCACGCATTTAGTAATGAAGGCACTTTGTTTCTTTCCCCTTTTTTAGTTTTGAGAAGGGGTTGGGAGATTTTCTTTCCTTTCCTCATTCTTTGTCTTCTTTTCTCGCGATTTTTTTTAAGTTGTAGAGGGGTTGTTTGCTCCAACCACGCCCCCCCCCCCCCACTTCTGGCGACGCCCATATCTATAGCTGTATGCTTTTATTAGCGTCTAGATTTGACGCATACATGTGTTATTAATGAATATTTCTTAAGTTAATTTCCTTGCTTTACTTAACGTCGGTCTAATGCATACACTATGTATTATAAAATAGCAGCATCCTTTCAAATGTTAATACATTAACATACGATCTGTCTGAGTTTCATTTAAATGCAGGAAAATTAAAATTAGAAATGACGCCATGAGTCATTGATATAAGTGGGATTTAAACAGTGAAAGGTGCGTATAATTTACAGAAAGACATATACAGATTATTAATAGTTGATGAATACTATCAAATATCAGAAGTATTTTGATTCATTTTGTTACCGGCCAACCTGAACTCATCATTAAAGTATTTTCTATACATTTCTGAACTGGATAGATCTATTGACATTTATAAATTTCCATGGTAAGACTGAAAATGGTAGCTGTAAACTTGATGATGGCTGGAATTCTTTTCACCCCTGCAATATGACCAGTAATAGCCTTGTAAGCCAACCTCAATTGAAAAGAACGACCTACATGTATGTGGAGTGGTTGCCAGTTAACGCCGGAAGGTCGTGGGTTTCCTCCGGGCATAGAGCCCGGTTTCCTCCCACAATAAAACTGCATGGCAACGCCGCCATATAAGTGAAATAACCTTGAGCGCGGCGTAAAACACCAAACAATCAATCAATTAATCAATCAAATGAAAGGCTTTGATTACTGGATTGTCGAAAAAATAAAAGCCATATATATGAAAACTTGAAATATGTTAGACTGAGGAAAATCAAAACATGCCAATTTGCAATATTTTTCTTTCTGTTAAGTCACGACTGCAGGTTTCAAGAGTTTAAAATAACACAAATCTCCTCTGTTCGTGACATCATATATCTTGTGTCTGTAATATATATTGGCAATATTAAATTCTAATATTACAGATTTCCGACCAAACAATATCATGACAACCAAGTTTTATAATAAGGGTGAAACTTATCTTATTTACTCAGTAACTTCTAGTGGCTTTATGCTTTGTATCTCATTTGATTTAAGATGAATGATTAAATAGTTTACTCATATGAGTGAAATGCTTTAAAGTCAACATAGTATTATAGGTGCATAATCTAGCTAATAACAATAATTGAGCAAATATTATATTCTGCTATGAACTGATCTGGGTAATAAATTCTAACGATAAAATATATGTTTGCGTAGTGAAACAAACAAACATAATCAAATTTGTATAGGTATATTTGTCATATAATTGATGCCTACTTACCTTCAAATATCAGGTTCACCGGATAATCGTATGTACATGTACAGTCCTCTTTCTTTTCACTAATCAGGTAATGTTTACTATGATATACGTCTGGGCGTGAATATATAATAAACTTACTTACTTACTCATATAATGTAGAATAAAAACTATATATATGTCTATATAATTAAACGACAGGCGTACAGCTCTTCACGAAGACTGCGTCTAGTTGACACGTTAAAACTAAACTATTGACTTGTGTATCCGGAACAGTCGATCCCCTTCCGTGTGATGAAGAGTTTACGCTTCTTAACACGAACAAAACTGTTTAAACACAATGCCCTTTTCATCTTTTTTCTGTTTGTTTTCTTTTCTGATCTGTCATCCAGTCGTGTTGCTATGGCAACGTCATCTTCTGTCATTATGAAGCCGCGTGACTTATACTTAATGCAGTTTTTTGTTGTTGTAAACTTAAGACATACAAGTGCTTTGAAATTCAATAAATATATAACTCGAGAAAATGTAGCAACATAACTTTTTTTTATCTTTCTTATTAAGGATGTTGATAGATTCATTGTACAAGTAACCGATATGAGAGCTACGTTCATCATCAGGGCAATTACAGGGCCGGGTGGTTTAGTTGGTAGAGCGATTGGACTGTAATCATTAAGTTGGGAGTTCAATTCTCAGCCTGGTCCGGACTTTTTTCCGGGTCATCATTGTCGTTTGTATACTAATTGAATTCAGTAACACGAATACATTGTATAAAGGCTATAATTCAGAGGCATGTCTATCTCCGACTGCAATGTTACTTCTTCTAACTCTTCTAGTGTACACAATTATACATATGTATCAAACAATAAATTTATCCCCCTTTTTCAACACAGCTATAAACTTGTCTCCGTGGTTATTTGAGTCAAGACAACTTTCCACGTGTACGTGTGTTTTAGAGTTTTGGCAGCAATAAATATATCACTTGAATTCCTTCTAGGGTCTATTACTACAATTTCTCTTATTTCATCAAGGTTTTATAACTCCCACGGTTGGTCAGCCAACAATGATTGATTGATTGATTGTTTGGTGCTTTACGCCGCGCTCAAGATTATTTCACTTACATGGCGGCGTTGCCAGTTTTATTGTGGGAGGAAACCAGGCTCTATGCCCGGAGGAAACCCACGACCTTCCGTTGGTAACTGGCAACCATCCCACATAGGTCGTTCGAGTGAAAACCCGGTCAGAAAATTTTCCAATTTTTTGGGACAGAGTGGGATTCGAACCCGCGCCAACAATGATAGAAACTTATCTATATAGGGTTTTAGTAACAATATCATTATTGTTAATATTTCTGCGCCAGGTAGCTATACTTCCATTGTGAATATAAAGCTGTATCACGTACCTGTGTAGACTTGGGTTATATCTTAATTGTGTATGTATCAGCCATGTGATTTTTATAGCAAAACAAATCGAAGAAACCAAAGGTCTATATATGAATAAAATTCATTATAAAGTCCTCCATGACTGAGACAGTACCATGTTTCCTTTTCAGTTCATCGTTCATCTATTCAGAGAACTCTATCACGAAAACCAACAGAAGACAGCTTGGTTCCCTCTCCCAAACAATGCGGCAATATAGCGGATAAAGGTATGAATGTGGCGAAAAATATCAATTAACCCAGCCCGGATTATCAGTTTAAGACCAACTGGTATAATATGGCTGGTCGTGCGGAGTTCGATTACTGGGCAAGTCGAAAAAAAATACAACATAGACGTGATTTCTTGCCTAAAATCAACCAATCACCAAGGATATTCTGCCAAAACTTTTTCTTATTGGATCAGTTGTCCCTGTAAAGGCGTAATTTGATACCGCAGGTAAATCGATGTGAGAAGGTAATTTGATACTGCAGGTAAATCGACGTGAGAACGTAATTTGATACTGCAGGTAAATCGATGTGAGAACGTAATTTGATACTGCAGGTAAATCGATGTGAGAACGTAATTTGACACTGCAGGTAAATCGATGTGAGAACGTAATTTAATACTGCAGGTAAATCGATGTGAGAACGTAATTTGATACTGCAGGTAAGTCGATGTGAGAACGTAATTTGATACTGCAGGTAAATCGACGTGAGAACGTAATTTGATACTGCAGGTAAATCGATGTGAGAACGTAATTTGATACTGCAGGTAAATCGATGTGAGAACGTTATTTGATACTGCGGGTAAATCGATGTGAGAACGTAATTTGATACTGCAGGTAAATCGATGTAAGAACGCAATTTGATACTGCAGGTAAATCGATGTGGGAACGTAATTTGATACTGCAGGTAAATCGACGTGAGAAGGTTATTTGAAACTGCAGGTAAATCAATGTGAGAACGTAATTTGATACTGCAGGTAAATCGACGTGAGAAGGTAATTTGATACTGCAGGTAAATCGATGTAAGAACGCAATTTGATACTGCAGGTAAATCGACGTGAGAACGCAATTTGATACCGCAGGTAAATCGATGTGAGAACGTAATTTGATACCGCAGGTAAATCGACGTGAGAACGTAATTTGATACCGCAGGTAAGTCGACGTGAGAACGTAATTTGATACTTTAGGTAAATCGATGTAAGAACGTAATTTGATACTGCAGGTAAATCGACGTGAGAACGTAATTTGATACTGCAGGTAAATCGACGTGAGAACGTAATTTGATACTGCAGGTAAATCGATGTGAGAACGTAATTTGATACTGTAGGTAAATCAATGTGAGAACGTAATTTGATACTGCAGGTAAATCGATGTGAGAACGTAATTTGATACCGCAGGTAAATCAATGTGAGAAGGTAATTTGATACTGCAGGTAAATCGACGTGAGAACGTAATTTGATACTGCAGGTAAATGAATGTGAGAAGGTAATTTGATACCGCAGGTAAATCAATGTGAGAAGGTAATTTGATACTGCAGGTAAATCGACGTGAGAAGGTAATTTGATACTGCAGGTAAATGAATGTGAGAAGGTAATTTGATACTGCAGGTAAATCGACGCGAGAACGTAATTTGATATTGCAGGTAAATCGATGTGAGAACGTAATTTGATACTGCAGGTAAATCGATGTGAGAACGTAATATGATACTGCAGGTAAATCGACGTGAGAACGTAATTTGATACTGCGGGTAAATCGATGTGAGAACGTAATTTGATACTGCAGGTAAATCGATGTGAGAACGTAATTTGATATTGCAGGTAAATCGACGTGAAAAGGTATTATAACCTAATGAGCTGTGCTGAATGACTCATGTATGCACCATATCATCTAGAAACAGTAAGTTAACCAGATCACATGGGAAACAAACAAAAATTCATTTATTCCATTTTCTTCAACACTTTGTTACAGTTTTGTCCTCTAGACACTGGGTTAATGTCTGTAATGTTCAAATTGTATTTTAAAAAATCAAGGTATCTACTGCAGGATACCAAATCGATTAGTATAATCACTATGAATGTAGAAGAAACAACGGCGATTGCACATGCGCCGATATACTGAGAACCCTGTGCTTCAACAACATGGGGTTTGAACTTTATAACCTTTGGTAAGAGTTCTTCTATGACCTTTGAACCTGGATGGTCAGGGCGTGACCTTGTTTCATTGATTGCATTGGTACCATCCGCTTTAACACACTTACAACTACATGGCTTTGGAGTTGGGGAATAATCCGATGGTTTAAAACTCAAATTTGATCCTGTAGCTGAGAATATTGTAGTGCTATTGTCTACCATAGACACATCGTTTAACTGAGGTGTGGGTTGTGACGTTATTTCCAGTAATCGAGTTAGCAAAGTCATGGATTCCAACTTGTGCTGGCTTGAAGACATCTCTTTTATATCATTAGGTGTGGTTGAAGACGATTGTTCTGGTAAAGACGCCGTCGTTGACGATTTTTCTAAATTAGATTGATTCGAAGACTGTTGTATTAATTGGGATGAACTCGAGGCCGATTTTTCGGATGTGGACCAGGTAGAAGGATTTTGTTCTGATGTTGGTGGATTCGAAGTCATTGGTTCTATTTGGGTTGGATTCGAAGTCATTTGTTCTATTCGGGGTGGATTCAAAGTCATTGGTTCTATTTGGGTTGGATTCGAAGTCATTGGTTCTATTTGGGGTGGATTCGAAGTCATTTGTTCTATTTGGGGTGGATTCGAAGCCATTGGTTCTATTTGGGGTGGATTCGAAGTCATTTGTTCTATTTTGGGTGGATTCGAAGTCATTGGTTCTATTTGGGGTGGATTCCAAGTCATTTGTTCTATTTGTGGTGGATTCGAAGTCATTGATTCTATTTGGGGTGGATTCGAAGTTATTTGTTCTATTTGGGGTGGATTAGAAGTCATTGGTTCTATTTGGGTTGGATTCGAAGTCATTGGTTCTGATTGGGGTGGATTCGAAGTCATTTGTTCTATTTGTGGTGGATTCGAAGTCATTGGTTCTATTTGGGTTGGATTCGAAGTCATTTGTTCTATTTGTGGTGGATTCGAAGTCATTAGTTCTATTTGGGGTGGATTCGAAGTCATTGGTTCTATTTGGGGTGGATTCGAAGTCATTGGTTCTATTTTGGGTGGATTCGAAATCATTGGTTCCATTTGAGGTGGATTAGAAGTCATTGGTTCTATTTGGGGTGGATTCGAAGTTATTGGTTCTATTTGGGGAGGATTCGAAGTCATTGGTTCTTTTTGGGGTGGATTCGAAGTCATTTGCTCTATTTGGGGTGGATTCGAAGTCATTTGCTCTATTTGGGGTGGATTCGAAGTCATTGGTTCTATTTGGGGTGGATTCGAAGTCATTGGCTCTATTTTAGTTGTGGCTGAAGTCAATTGATCTTTTTGGGATGGGGCCGAAAAGACGAGCTCAGATGTGGGCATGGATGAAGTCGATTCATCTGAAGGCGGAGAAGTTGAGGTTAACTGCTTCGCCTGTTTGGTGGTTTCTTCAATTATTTCTGTGGAGAAAAATATGAAATGATTTGACATTTCTGGTAAGGGTAGGCCAAATAAAGTAAGGCTTATTGAATACACATTTGAAATATTTGAATCAATTTGCCTTTACCGGCGACACTTTCTGTTTTGATGATGAACAGTATTCTGGATTTTCACAGCGAGCGTAATTTTAGTGAATGGACTGACGATCTACTGGTTGTGCTTTTATCGACTAAAATGCAAACCATGCAAGATGTAAACCGTAAGTAATCTTCATCATTATTTGGTGTTCCTTTGCTGGCTTCCCCATTGTTCTGCCCCTTTTAATTAAGTGACTTTGTATTGGACAAATCACACATCACCGGGTTGGTTTGATTGTTAAAATGACCTTGTAGGTCTTCGTTACCATACCAAAAAGAACCCCATATCGATTTGTGTTTGGAATTAAGCGAAAGGAAATGCAAATACCATATTTCCTGGAGGGTTATCGTCATTATCTTCGCTCATGTGAATGTATATATACTTTCCCCAATTTCCTCCAAAGCATTAAGAGTTGTGGAATTCTCTAAAGTGTACATCAATGGGTCGCGGGTTCGAATCCCAATCAGTCCAAAAAATTGGAAAATTTTCTGACTGGGTTTTCACTCGAACGACCTATGTGGGATGGTTGCCAGTTACCAACGGAAGGTCGTGGGTTTCCTCCGGGCATAGAGCCCGGTTTCCTCCCACAATAAAACTGGCAACGCCGCCATATAAGTGAAATAATCTTGAGCGCGGCGTAAAACACCAAACAAACAATCAATAAATCTAAAGTGTATATTACGACTTGTGTCTTACCATCACAGACAAGGTCTATTCCATTCCAAGATTTATCCCATTGACAGGCCCTCTGCATATCACCTGTAGATTTTCTATACCCATCCTGACAGGAATATGTCACCACATCCAAGTAGTTCGTCCCCGTAAGAATCATGTTGGTGTTTGAAACAGACGGCGGATCACCGCAGCTGATAACTGAAACAATTTAAAGGTAGTCACATGTAGTTAAATACGAATATACGGCATCATCCAATTGAGTACATCTGTAACACTAGTGTATTCTGCTGTGTATTTTGCACGAGAAAATATTATTTTACAAGTTTTTGTTTGTGCTGCTGACTCTTGATTCCTAATAATAAGGGTTTGAACTAGTTGGAAATGTCCAATAGTTGTGGCCTAGCCCTATATACTGAGGTTCTGCTGGTCAGTACAACATCAATATAATTTGGCCATAGAGTTTGGCGTAGCGTAAGTTTTTACGTAACTGCCATGGCAACCCATACTGTAGAGATACCAGGAGCGGATCCAGCATTTTACGAAAGAGGGGGTCCCAGGCCCTTCGATTACAGAGACATAACAAATTTAAAAGAGGCATTAGGTGAGGGTTTCTGGGGCCGCCCAGGCCCGAGTAGCGTTCTGAGGGTGTTCTGCAACTAAAAATGCTAATAATTTCTAGATTTTGCTTTCCTTAACTCTGTTTCACAAAGCGGCGTGGATGTATTTTTTGCGTGACTTTCATACTAACGTATCTCTACAGTATGGGTTGCTATGACATTTAAGTAAAAACTTACGCTACGCCTCTTTGTGAAACAGGCTCCGGGTTTGGAAATAATTGCTTACTTTCACAGGCCGGAAACTGCCCATCAAGACGAAGCCTTGGGAGCCATATGCCATCTTCAGAACAAATTAATCTTCCCACTCGTGTCGAGTCTTTGTCTTCATGTCCTTTATCACATTCATAATGCACCAAGTCCATAAAACGGTACACTGATCTCTGGTTAAGTATAGTAGCATGTGAAACTCCCGGCGGTGGACACGTCACAGCTAAAGACAACAACAACAACATCGAGCTTTTCATCAACACTTCTATACGATGGTGCATAAAATGAGGGCGGACAAGTTTATTTCTTAAAACGGGTCCATTGCCCGAAGGAAACCCCGACCTTTGGCGAGTACCTGGCAACGTTTGGCGACCGAGTGAAAACTCCACTCAGAAATGTTTCAATTATAAAAAATTAAAGACATCACCACGTCCTCAGTTGTTTTTTAACAACACGAGCTTTCGACACCTGTGCCGGTGTCGAAAGCTCGTGTTGTTAAAAAACAACTGAGGACGTGGTGATGTCTTTAATTTTTTATCATTGGTATGGAACCCACCTTTAAAGAGAGTTTCAAACATTTCTTACAATGTTTCAATTGTTATTTGGTCTTAGTGGGATTTCTAGTTTAGCAAGACAAATCCGTTCCGCGCCTGAAATGCGAGTCAATTTGATTGGTTCAACGGTTTGGTCGCCATGTTTGTTTTTATGGGAAGGTGCCATTATTACTAATGACCATAGCTTACATATATACCTCTCCTTACTCCACAGGTTGTTATGCAGCCTCCGTCTCCAAAGTTTTCACATTGTCCAGCCATAGCCCAGCTCAAACACAAATTATAAGTATCTTCAGTATCTAAAATGGTAACCAAACTCAATTAGGTTAATCAGGTAAGAAATTGATTTCGAATCCTGGGTATTTGAGTTGAGGTCTTCCATTGATTACAGCACTCTGAAACTTCGGGGATTTACGTGCGTGAAATCAAAGCCGACAGGTAGCGAGCGAAGATAGCCGAAGGGAGTTCCGACTGCGATTACAGCACTCGGAACTCCCTTCGGCTATCTTCGCTCGCTACCGGTCGGCTTTGACGCGCACGTAAATCCCCGAAGTTTCAGAGTGCGATTACAGCTGTGCTTACTTCAGGTCATAGGCGCAATATATATATAATTTTTACTTCGACGTGAATCATATATTCTTGCTCATACAGACAGATCCTCGCTACATCATTCAATATAACCCAAAGGGAGGTCCGTGTGCATATTTCATAGCTACATGTAACCCCTTAATAGACATAATATGTCTGTATCAATTGTTTTAGTGGCATTTAGAAGTTGAATTGTCAATAAGCACGGGGTTGGTATGGATAACAAACTCTCTCCAATCATATCAGAAATATACATGACTGAACTAGAAGAACAGGCCCTCAGAAACTCAATCATCTCACCTATCTGTTGGATTAGAAAAGTGGATGACACTTTTGTCGCCCTTCAAAGTAACGAAAGCCCTACAGACTTACTGAACCACCTCAACTCACAACACCCACGGATGAAATTTACCATGGAAGTTGAAAATGACCAAAAAATACCCTTCCTTGACTCGTACTCGTCACAAGAACACCTTCTGGACTCCAAACAACTGTATGCAGGAAGAAAACACACACTGACCAGTACATACATGAACAATCTAACCCACTAACCCGAAAAAAACTCACTAAGCGAGCCTTCAATATATGTTCCCATGACCCCACCCCTGAATTGAATCACCTCAGGAAAGTTTTCACAGAATTCAACGGTTAACAAGCCACCTATGTAAACAATACAATGGAAAAGGCCACCTCCAAAAAGACAAGAAGCACTCCAGTCAAACCAGACTCACCCCACATCAGAATAGCCATACCCTATATAGGTAAAAGCAGCCATCAAATCAGCAGACTCCTCAGGAAAACTACAGGAATAGAAACAATATTCAAAACGGACAAAAAACTTAAAGACTATCTGAAAGCCACAGGGAAGATGAAAACAACCAAACCCCCAGAAAACAAAGGGGCCGTCTACAAAATCAAATGCAACTGCAGTAAAACATACATAGGTGAATCGGGCCGACCAATAGAAACCAGAATTAAAGAACACAAATCATCTGTCAAAAACTTAGATGAAAAATAAGCCTTTGCAGATCACATAAGAGATAATCCACAACACAGTATCAACTGGGAAGCCACATCCTTACTAACATGTAACCAAACTGATTGGAAGAAAAGAAAACTGCTGGAAGCCATCCACATCAAAAGAGAAAACCGACAATGAACAGAGATCAAGGATACCACATACCGAGTGCATATGACCTCCTCATTCTCAGCCAATCCAACTCCCACCAAGATTAAGCCCTACACATATATATACTAATATATCCAATCAAATCCATTGTTAAAATGTCTCAGTTCCATGACATGTCTTACTCATAACTCGCTTAAATACGTATGTTGTTCTCATGTTTGTTATTGACTTGAAAACGGTGTTAGTATCTACACCGAAACGTCGTCAGAAAAATAAACGAAGAAGTTTGTTATCCATACCAACCCCGTGTTTATTATATAATATGTCTGGCTTAAAAATAAAATAAAAAAAATTTGTGCATGACTTGGCACGTAACTTACTTGCGTCGCAAATGGTAGAAATTTGGCAGCTGTAGGGGCACCGAGTTGTCATGTAGACTATGTTATGGTAACACTCGTGTAAAGCAGCAAGGCTGGGGCAGTTGGCTGTTGGGTCATCCCAACATCTGTCTGTAAATAACAAATATGAAAGTATTTAAAATTCAGGATAACATTGGCAAGGGAAAATAATTTAGACCAAAAATGATCCATGAGATAATAGACCGATGACGTAATGCATGACGTCATCAGGGTTTACTGAGGTGTCAACATGGCTTACGGATTGATTGATTGATTGTTTAATGTTTTACGCCGCGCTCAAGATTATTTCACTTACATGGGGGCTTTCCAAGTTTTATTGTGGGAGGAAGCCGGGCTCTATGCCCGGAGGAAACACACGACCTTCCGTCGGTAACTGGCAACCATCCCACAAAGGTCGAAAACCCAGTCAGAAAAAATGCTTATGGAAGGTAAGCTTATGCTCCACAGACGATTATAAAGGCGTGCTTCTAGAAGAGCTTGTAACGAAGCGGTCACATTAAACAAGACACATTAAACAAGTTTTCGGGTGATCTATCAAGTTCTGAGCATGTTATTATAGAACATACACCAAAGACCTTGATAACCAATGACAGTTTGATACATTAAATATAGCTTGTAACCTAAAATATTAAAAATAAATATTCTTAAAAAAGACGTTGGATTTTGCCCTTAACTACATGTAGAAAAATGGCGCACATCATTCATACCAATGGGCGCGCCAATAAGTTAAAACAATCAACCGACATGTGGTAAAGGTTTCTGCTTTCCATAAGTAACAAGGGCGTAAATGTTTTGTATGTCGTAGTCTTGCGCAGTCATAACATCGCCCTGCATGCTTTAAATGCCTCGCGACGTACAAGGGTGTAAATTGAAACCTAAAATACCCCCCCCCCCCAAAAAAAAAAGGTCTAAATTCAAACTACATGTAGTCGTGGAGCCCGAGTATCCTCAGAATGAACAAACGTACCACAAGTTAAAGATGCATGACCCACATTCAGGTTACTGTCTACATGAAAATAGTGGACGGTTTTCTGTATTTCCCCCCAGACAGAAGAAGTTAGAAACTTTCTGTTTTGCCCAAGATTGGAAAGTTTTGGCATCATCTTGTATTTTTAATTTGAAATTGAAAATTAGATTTGTTTCGTACCCATGATGTAAACAAACTCCGGGCCTAGGCATGCGCACAAGCACCCTGTTGATATGAATCGTGTGACAGGTGTCGCGTGTCTCTTTAACAGTAAATTTAGTTGATCAAAATTGGGTAATTGAATATGGTAGCTTTCTTCAGGTTACATAATACAGTTTCATTTCCCATTTGCGGTAATGTTAACGTTTTTATTTGTGGCTAATTACCTAAATATCGTTAAGACTTTTCCTTAACATTTTCAAATAGATCAACACATGAAAAATCCTTTACAACCAAATAGAGTTAACATAGTGCATGCCGGTTTCAAGCTACACACAATTCAACATGGGTACCGCCATTTTGAGAGTTTTAGGCTTACATATTCCAAGCCAAACTTGGTATTTTCTAAATTGGATGAACATTAAAAAAAATACACACATAAATCTGTTATCAGGCACTGATTGAAAGCTTAAAGTATGTACAGTAGACCTGCTTTAGTTTCAATCCAATATTCAAATAACCCAGATACCAAACTATCACTATGTAAGCCACCTCCTAGCTCTAGTAATACCCGAAATCAATTTTCATTGGCTGAGAAAACACAAACTGGGTGTTGTGACCTTCAATGAAATATATGGAAGGGTTGTAATATACCAACTGAAGGCCAGGTTTTTTTCGGACAAAAATTTTGTTTCCTCTCCCGCTGAATCTGGCATAAAACATCAATCAACAATTAATGTTCAAGAAAAAAGGGTAATGCGAAATGTTGACTTACTCAGGCTGTACACGGACAACGATAAACCCATCATAATGATCTCAACAGAAGTAGCATACGTCACACGTCTTGTGGATGACGTCATTTCTGAATATATATGTATTGGGTCCTCGAAATCTACTGAAAGGAAAGACCTATAGAATTGACAATCATAGCAATACTGTTTTGGATTTTGATACAACAAAATTAATGTTTACAGAAATCATTACTGATTGATCGATTGATGCTTTACCCCGCACTCAAGATTATTTCTCTTATATAGCGGCGTTGCCAGGTTTAGACTCAGTGCAAGAAAAAAGTTGACAGAATTCTGTTCTGAGGTTTTATTTTATCCTTTTTTGTGGATTGTTTGCCGAACAACATCGGAAAATGGTATTTTTGTTAAGGGTGAAGCCTTTGATAAGATTTAATGATTACAGATTCTTGAAATTACCTGTTTTTACAAAGTATACATGAAGTTGTCCTACTAAAGAGTTACTTAACAAAGGGGAGTAATTTAATAACAAACCTATAGTTAACCCCTGATCGGTATTAAACAAACGTCAACCTTCGTGAGCTTGTTCACCGAGGTTTGTATATAGAACTCCTTTTGACTTTGATCTCATGAATACAAAGAATGAGAAATACGTGATCCTGGAAATCAATAAAACTAAAGTAGGCCTACAATTAATTAGATTCGATCTTTGCTGAAATTAAAAATTCGTCGAGTTGAATAAAATGGGGATTTGAGGCACTAGTCTATAGCCTTGATCTAAATGTTAGGTCCATATATATATTGTCATTTTTATAAAACACATAGTATAGTCTCGCTTGGTGTCACGCGAACAAGTTATATATTGTCCACGTTCATTGGGCGAGAAGGCTGTTTTGGAAGACTTAAAATCAGTGGAAATCTAAATGTCCAGGACTACGCCCCTTTCATATACCTAGGGTGATATATTCTCACTGATGACATCGTGTATTTAGTTTCCTATCAGCAGAAATTAAATGATATTCCGTT
Source organism: Lepidochitona cinerea (assembly GCA_963971465.1). Taxonomy (NCBI): domain Eukaryota; kingdom Metazoa; phylum Mollusca; class Polyplacophora; order Chitonida; family Tonicellidae; genus Lepidochitona; species Lepidochitona cinerea. Next base: position 8,921,954 of record OZ020560.1, on the reverse strand, counting down.
CTAAGCACCCACAAATTGCATGTAGATACTATATTGAAATCCGGACTTTTGGTTTGGGGTCGCCAAATACACATCCCACTTTCTTAAACTTTTTGTCATCTTGAGCTAAAGCCATTTTGTTAAATTAAAGTTGTTCATTTCGAATTTACGCTTTTAACATAGTGAACATAGAGGATCTGCAAAATTTCAACAGCATCAATTGACCGACAGGGCTTTCTTTAGGGTACCAAATTCTGAATTTTGTAGGACTATACCCCCAAAAATCTCTACGAAAATATAGTGTTATGGAAAACTAACGCAACGCAGCAGTATACAATACCATATAATACATGGATATCCAATATTGCTATATTTTACCACATAGTATACCTAACATTTGTTATACGCTATTCCAGATATCTGCAATGTTGGAAAATTTTACATACCCCTCTTTTTAAGACAATTGGTTATTTTAGTGAAAAAGATTTTCCCTGTGCCCGTGTTTTATAGTGTTCATAAATAAAATAAAACAATACTATGGCAGTTTCAAAGATTGAGAAGAATGTATGATAGACTTACATATTGTTCGATAAGCACAGCTAAATTAATGTATTATCATGCTTTTGTACATTATTGATAAGAGGAGGTTATTGTGCAGAGTAACATCCTTTACTGCTTTCTAAACGTCGTTATACATTGTACCATACATTACTTGAATGCTCTTCTCTGGGCTCGATTGAACGGCTATATTGGATCAGACGATGTAGGCCTCGGGGACCATCAACCCAACCAAGACAAGAGCATTCAATTCGATAATGGATACTACCATGTATAATGGTGTTTTCTGATACTTACGATTTCACAAGGCGTTTGGTTTTGCATAGACTCAACACTGGGTATCGTCTTAAGAGTGCCAATCCCTCATTATAATATTATTGTACAGAATACTCAACTTCATCCTTTACTCGATTGGTTCGGTTTCGATTCTCCATAAGTAGTAGGGGTGTTAAGATGCTTATTTTAGGCAAATCGTTCAAATTGTGATAACATTCTGAAACTTGGCACAATTATTTATTGGGGTATCAAAAGCATTGAATGGAAGGGTTGCCCAAAAAGACGAGCGTACGTCAGGTGATATCAGAGAGAACAACCCTTACAACGTATAAGAGATTGAATAGGAGTAGGCTGAAGGAACGAGTGCAATGCATCGCCATGTAAGCCCTTGAATCAGAGAAAACGATATTCTCGTTTCCTTGATATTGGCATTACAAACTTTAATTTAAATAATAAAACACATCTTTGAAAAGGGTCACCAGTCATATAATACTTCTACTTTTTATGGCTCTATTGTTAATTTGCGGTCACTTGGAATTATTCGTGTGTACAGCCATGACAGTTGTGCTGTAAACCATCGTATTGTATGTTTAGCCATAATATTGTATAATAAACCATGGTATTGTATATTTTGAACATGCCGTTGTATATGATAAGTTATGATATTGTATGAAATGCCATAGTATTGTATATGATACTCCATGGTATTGTATATGATAAGCCATGGTATTGTATATGATAAGCCATGGTATTGTATAATAAACCATGGTATTATATATTTTGAACATGCCATTGTATATTATATAACGTTATGGTATTGTATGAAAGGCCATAGTATTGTACATGTATATAATAATCCATGGTATTGTATATGATAAGCCATGTTATTGTATATTATAATCTATGGTATTGTATATGACAAGCCATGGTATTGTATGGAAGGTCATAGTATTGTATATGATAATCCATGGTATTGTATGATCCATGGTATTGTATAGGATAAGCCATAGTAGGCCTATTGTATGATTTGTCATTTTACTGTATAATAAGACATGGTATGTATATTTTGAACATGGTAATGTATATAATAAGTTATGGTATTGTAAAATAAGCCACAGTATTGTATATTTTGAATATGGTATTGTATATGATACATGTAAATTATGATATTGTATGATATGCTATAGTATTGTATAATAAGCCATGATAATGTGTATGGTAATCCATGATTTTGTATGGTAAGCCATAGTATTGTATAATAACCCATGATACTGTATGATAGGCTATAGTATTGTACAATAAGTCATGATATTGTATCGTAAGCCATGGCATTGTATAATAACCCTGGCATGGTATTGTATGATAAGTCATTGTATGTCTGGCATGAATAGCAGCGTTATTTTATTTATGGTAATTTAAACTGCAGCTGATAAATGTACAGGCAATTAGAGACAGGGTAACAGTGCGTACCAAGGTAACCATGCCGGTTAGATAGATCAGTAATTGATTGATGCTTTACGTTGCATCCCAAATATGACAATAGATTGAAAACTAAGTCAGGTTTTCAGTTAAACTTAATTGTTTGTTAAATCAAACTGTCTTACCTGTAGGTTAGACCTGTAATCTCAGAGACGATGCGCAGAGAAATTAACGCAAAAGGCAATTGGAAGAATTCACATTAGTGCCCTTCATCAAAAGTTAAAACCGCTTCCGAAGAGCTGTTTTATCGTTCTTGTGTGCCACGCTACAAATGTATCTCGTTGATAATGAAACAAGTCAAACGTCATTGAAATTGATAACGTCTGAGAATTTCATCGCTCAACGATATATGCTGTTTTACCCAGATGGGACCGCTAACGATTATGCCTCTGCCTCTGCAGTAATGTATGCAAAACCCTTTAAGCTCCGTAATGTGCCATACAGGACCTCATCGAACTGAAAACGTAAGCTTGGCTGATCATAGATCGATGTCCGGTAAAAGTATATATATGTATATCCACTTGACTTATTTCAATCATGGCATAGAAAAGGCTTTCCCGTTTGAAGTAATTGAATAACAATCTATACCGACTGAAGCTAAACTATACTCTGTTTTCGAATTTGTCCGCCTGAATTTACAATACGAATACGGAAAGTTTATGACCCAAGTCTTGACGCCAAAAACCGTTAATTGCAAGATTTTATCAGTAGATGTATTTTTAAACTGTATCGCTTTGTCAGTCTGTGCTAATTGACACATCGTTTAACTAAAAAGGCTATTTTCCCCTACCATAGACGATTTAATAGATACTGTTATGGTTCATTTCTTCTAAAGAGCCTTCCGTGGATGTGAGGAGTATAAAAGACTTGCACTCAAAAGGACGTTAATAATTTAACATTGTTTAATAACGAATGTAAGTGATTTAAGGTCCATACAAATATAACTGCTATCCTCAATTCTGTTGACAGGCCTGTAGACGAACTCTTGGTGCATATTGCCCCAGAGGGATAGATGTATACATTTCCAAACGAATTTTACGTCCAGGTGATTATTGGGTTTTGTTATAGCTTAATTTCCGGAAATATGTCAGTAAAGCACATCAATCTTTAAAGGCAAACAAACAGAAAAGACTTACTGGGTTAGATCCGTCTGATGATAACATTTGGAACAGAAATCCATTTGGTAGGGATTTGCAACTCTTGGTTTGGATATAAACAGCGTTTCAGTGAAATTGCATTGCCGTCTAATAGACAAAGTGCCAAATCGGGATGGAATATAAAGGCAGTCTGATTGCCTTAAAGTGGCATCAGCTGCCAAAATTCACACTTTTTTCATGATTTCTGATCGTCACGACAGTAAGAGGTTTTGAAGGCCATCGAAAAACTAAATGATTGGAGTCGGAATGAGGAAAATCCATACATTACGTTTTCGCGTCAAAATATCAACATTTTGGCAGCTCATGACACTTTAAAGGATAATGCCAAGTTTTATTCTGAAAACCTGACTGGGAGTTATTATTGTAAATTGACTAAATATGTATTTAAAAAACAAAACAAAACAATCATATTTTCATATTTGACGTCATACTGGATTTCTGAACGCTTTCATCGTCATTTAAACCAACCATATAGACGCTCTGACTCAACGTCATTCATCGTAAGTTTTAGCCTTTGGGGTTGAACATGGACCCGGGAAGGTGTCGTGAAAAAAGTATAATAACATTTGTGTTTCAGTACAATAAGGTCAGCATGAATATGGCCCAGATTATGATAGAATAAAACAAACTGCTTCAGGGCAGCATGGCCCGACCTCTGAACCAACGGGCAACCATTACTGATCAAAATTACAAGAGTTTGAAAGATCTACCAGTCAAGACTAAACTCTCTTGCCTGTCTTCTACCTAAGGAACCAAACTACATATTTTCATTTTCTTTTCTCTTCATCATATTTTTTTTCTCGGGCAAGTGTGACTACATTATCTGTTAAAAAAGCATTTACTACATTATCGGTAATAATTGACACAGTCTCGGTTAGAAAAGTTTTTACTACATTATGGATTGGAAGTTATTGCATTATCGGTGGGTAAAGTTATTACATTATCGGGCGTTTCACACTTGCCCGATAATGTACCAATATATCATGTAATATAATCCAAACGTCTTCGAACACACTTCTTCAAAATAATTAAAGTGTTTTTTCGGAATTAAGTTAAGTCGTGGATACGAAAGTTACATTTTGGACATACATATTCACCTCCAGATTTTTATTCTGAAAAAGCCATCGAACACAGTTTTCCTTTATTCCTCAGGTCGAAATGAAAAGAAAGATCCCAATAAGGACCACGTAATAAATCCTGTAGAGCAGCAGTTCTCAATAAGAGCTGTGCAGCACACCCCCCCCCCTCCCCTGCCCCTCCCTCGCCCCTCTTCCCTGGGCGTTACATTTAGAGGGCTCGAGTTGAAGTGGTGGACAAGAGAGGGGTGGTGTCATTGGGAACAAAAGGCTGGCCATTAATAATTAATAATCACTCGATTTAAATACATGCCATGTCTTGATGAACATTAATTGCGAAAAAGCGTTCCTATATAAGGACGATTTGGGAAATAAGCTACAGACGGTCTCTTCTATTACCACGAATGGTTATTCTTAGAAGACATTAGACCTGATGTCGAAAATTTGGATTTGAAAGATTTAGAAAGACACCCATTTTGCCGGCTTACGTACAAAGAGATGTTTTGAAATTCTACAAAATGTTGTTCTACAAATGTTGTGCACATTATGCACCTATGGTGTCGTGGTGTTTCAGGGCAACAACAGGACTTTTGAGCAGCTAAACGGTTGAACTTTTATTGGGTAGTCCGCGAAATGAGTTGAAAATCAATGTAAACAGAGCTCTTCAATCAATTGTGGGTCTTCAGTGATCAAATTGGTTTGGGTGATCGTCCATCAGTCCCACAAAGACCTTCCATCGATGCGGCGCAGGTTCGAATCACGCTGAGACCAAATAAAAATGAAATCATTCTGAGTGGATTTTCCACTCGATCGCCGTATGTGGAAGAGTTGCCAGGTACTCACCGAATGTCGCGGGTTTCCTTCGGGCAATAAGCGCGATTTCCTCCCCACTAAACATGGCAACACCGCCATATAAGTGAAATAATCTTGAGTCCGGTGCAAAAGACCAATCAATCAGTCAATCCATTGAGACCATCGTGTGAGTCAGATAAAATGTATATAGAAATCGACACGATAGACAGTGTATGTAAACTATATATTATTTCCTGAAACTGGAATATGATATTGTCTTAACTTAAAGTGGCATGAGCTGCCAAAATTCGCAGTTTTTTCATAACTTCTGATCGTCACGACAGTAAGAGGCTTTGAAGGCTATCGAAAAACTAAATGATTGGCGTTGGAATGAGAAAAATCCATACAGTATGTGGTCTGTATGAACCGAAAACGTGTTCAAAAGTAAACAAAATTTAAATAACCGGGACGACCATTCATTCATTCTAAGCCAAAGTTAGTTCAAAACAGTACTTTATCGTACATTTTCGAGACTAGAAGCATTAAAAAGCTTCTGAATTCTACCTTTTGAGAAAAATAGCCAATAATTTCAGCCTTCTGTTTTAACGTCAAAATATCAACATTTTGGCAGCTCATGCCCCTTTAATATGTATCTAGTTGATGGAAACAGAGAGCATTTATGGAGTTATACTATGTTCAAATGCTAATATTTTTGGTGCTCATTTCAATATTTTCTAAAAGACTAGATAAGAAGATATACCAGATGCAGTACACACGTGTGAAAGGTCTTAACGTCAACTTAGTGCGGTGAAACACAAGGTGAAGTGCTGCATGTACTTCGTAGGTCAAAGTGATAAGAATTCGACCTATTTATGATATCGCCTTATTAAGACGGTTAAAGTTTCACTTCGGTCGTTTTGTCTCGATAAAGTCTATGCGCAGTGTTGGCTGGGCGGCATTCGCTATCCAATAGCCATGTTGTTGTTGTTGTTGTTCTTGTCTTTAGCGTTTTCGCTGTCGAATTCCTTGCCAACCAACTCTTTGTTTGGAGATCTGCAATGTCCACCAAAAGGCGTTATTCAAAGTCTTTTTGACAAAACCAAAGACGCACAGACTCAATCTGAGGAAAACTTTGTCCTTCCGCCATTGTTCTGGAAAAAGCGGAAAGGCATATATGGCAGTGATGTAAAACTAAATTTTCACGGGGAGCCTTCGGTGGCTTTGATGAGAGAAGTATTTAAAGTGTTCGACAACAATATGTTCGCCACTGCATGGATAACATCCTCATTGATAGAAGCCTACAAGTATGGTGGTGCCCCGAAACCCTCCGATGAACAAATCCGTTTGTCTGTTGAAGCTATCGGAGGTTTCCACGACAAAAACCGGGAATATCCGAACTCCATCATGACTTTCTGGTCAGAAGCTTACAACGAGTCTACGACAAGCTGGCAGAGTACCCCGGAGAACCTTCTCTCTCTATTCAGTGCCACAGACTACGTTCCTTGGACTGTCATTGAAGATCTTCTAAAGCTCATTGGTCTTGAAAAGGTCTCGGGTTATATCAAATCGCTACTATCTTACAAGTAAGTGCAAATTCAGTCTGTGTGTGAAACACTAGAACGTACGAATCCACGGCATAGTCTAGTGGGAACATTCGGGTAATTGAAACACATTTAATAAAGCCACCAGTTTAATCAAGAATTCAGTTTGTACATGTATTTTTGCAAGACCAGTCAATCTATTGGTCGTCGATAGTCTGTCAATACGGTTATAAAGCCAATCAATAAATCACTTCAACAAAAAGGCTTTAAATACATCTAATTCCATAAGCAGATGATGGTTAATACGGTTATGAAGCCGATCAATCAACAAAAGGCTTTAAATACACCTAACTCCAATGGTTATATGGGTTATCTGTTCTTTCAGATCCAGCTTTGCTAAAGCTTTCCACATCCCTCCGGATTTCGATGACACATTTGTAAATTTGGGATTGGGAGCTCTTCTTGAAGAGTTCAAGGATGATTTTCCACAGTCTTACAACACATGGTTATCTAGAAATCAGAATGTTACACCTATTTTTGAAGCTTTAAAATCTTACGCATACCGTCCATTTTCTAACGACTCCAACGTCAACACTATAGACAGCAGGACGTATTTCTACATCCGGGGATTTTTGGAGAAAGCTCTCGCTGACGGAAATGACGTCGCTTTGATTCCTACTTGGGTAATTTAACAATGATTTTTAAATTTGAAATAAAAAAATAAACAATGAAGCAGTCGGAAGAGCCCCAACTGTTCAAAATACAAATTGTTTAATCTCAAATCAAACGTTTTGTCCATGATACTGTGTGTTATCTCCCGGGTACAATCCTATAGTCTTAAGAAATCTGTATCTATCACTCCTCTCTAATGATAAATAAACGTCATCTTCATACGAATATGTAAGTTTACATGGTAAGAATATCAATATTTAACTATATTATCATATAGGTACAGAATATAGCAGAGGACATTAAAATGGTTAACAGGGGAGTAGGAATGCCATTTAACATCAATAACGTCGACGTCACAGTTTCCGCTAACTCCATATATGGTATAACAGCCTCAGTTACGAGTGGTCTAATTCCACCAAGTGTACTTGATGACCCCGACGTTCAGGTGAGTCGCTTGAAAATTTGAAAGACAGATTGTTATGTTCGCCTTTAACAAAATTTACTTTTGTAATATCGGCACCATTGACTATTCGGGAAGACAAAGGTGGAGAAGGAGCCCATTATATATTTGTGAGATAGAACGGCAGCTAAGCAACCCTCTTCATTACAAAAAACTTGATAAGGAAATTTGGCCTGAAAATGTTAGGAAGTTTAATAAAATTCTTGTTTCTCTTCAAGATAAAGGCTTACTTAATGAAAAACAGTATCGCTATTTGGAATCTGATCATAACTCTAAAAACAGGGTCTTCTATATTCTTCCGAAAATTCACAAACCCATTGAAAAATGGCCGAAGCCTACAATGCCCCCTGGGCGTCCTATTATCTCAGATTGTGGCAGTGAAAGTTATAGAATATCAGAGCTAATTGATTACTATCTAAAACCTATAGCGAATCGGCATCCTAGCTTTATAAAAAATACGGATGATTTATTGGCCAAATTGTCTGAGAAATCCATCCCACAAGATGTGATTTTGGTTACTCTGGATGTGGAGTCTATGTATACAAACATTGACATAGATTTGGGTCTTAAATCCATAAAATCAGCATTCCAAAGATATCCCGACCATCGTCGTCCGGATAAAGACATTTTAGAATTGCTGGAACTTAGCTTAAAAGGTAACGATTTTGAATTCAATGGGGAGATCTTTCAGCAAATTAAAGGGTGTGCTATGGGGAAACGTTTTAGTCCTAACTTTGCCTCTATTTTTATGGCTGAGTGGGAGAGTGATATTCTTCACAAATGTCACCAACAACCTTTTATTTACCTTCGGTATCTGGATGACATTTTTTATCATTTGGCAACATACGTTGGAAGACCTTCATATTTTCATTGATACTCTTAATTCTCACGACTCAAGCATTAAATTACAGCCTACTATTGATCACACTTCTGTGGATTTTTTGGATGTAACTATTTACAAGGGTCATACATATCATACTACTGGGTATCTAGATTACAAAGTATTCTTCAAACCTACTGACACGCATCAGCTGTTACATGCTGGGTCATACTATCCTCCTCACACTTTCAAGGGAGTCATTAAATCTCAGATTTTTAGATTCTATAGAAACTGTAGTTCTTTAGATTTTTTTAACCAGGCTTGTTCTGTTCTTTTTAAAGCTCTCCTCCCTAGGAAGTATTCTATTAGATTACTCCGAAGGATCAAATCTAACACAGTAAGACAAATCATGTCTCCCCCTTCATCCCCCGATACGCTTACCTCCCCTTCACGAGTGTACCACTACCGTCCAACATTTCTCTCAGGTACATCAATGAAATGCCGCGATGCAAACTCGATATATACGTATCCGATCGCGGAACCTTTTTCGGAGAACAAACTCGCAACAAATATCAAATGGCAGAGAATCTTAATTGTGACTCCTCTAATATCGTGTATGTAATCACGTGCAAAAAATGTCGCAAACAGTATGTCGGAGCAGCCAACCATTTATCTAGTATAAGACTTAAACATGATGTACCCGTGGCACAACATTTTCAACAAGATTATAGTAGAAGAATACAAACTACTTCAAAGTAAACTTGCTCGACCTCTGACGCAAAGGCCGGTCATTGCTTATAAAAAGAACAAGAGTTTGAAAGACATACTGGTCAGGGCTAAACTCCCCTGTCTGCCTTCTACCTAGGTTTTCTGGGAAAGGGTATGGTGGGGGGGGGGGCTAATTTTCACTGTCTTTTCCCATGACCCCATAATATATAGTCTGACGATATTCTTACTATAGCTTAAGATGCGTAAGCATTGTCAATGTAATACAAAGTGTTCCAGAAAATTCTACTGACTAAGGCCAAGCTCCTGTCAGTCGTCAGCCTAATGATATATATCATAGGTTTACTTTATTACAACAATTTATGATGGGGTATAAAGGTCTAAATGATATACCTCTTTTTAACACAATTAGAAACTTGTCTCCGTGGTTATTTTAGACAAGAAGATTTTCCCTGTGCCCGTGTGTTTTAGTGTTCATAAATATATTTGTGGACAGAAGCTATACCGACATACTGCAATTAGAGAAAAGTTTTCTTGTTTAACATATAGCTACAATCATGATTACAACCAAATATACTTTAGTAAAGAAGCCACTGAATCGGATACACTGGAGTTTTACCTTCTTTCTTTTCTTTTTCAGAAAATTTACTCAAATACGTCCGCCATGCTGGTATGGCAGATGGAGCATGATTTTGCGGGGCGGAGGGACCTTGCTTTGACGTATTACCCATCCACAATGGAATTCTATTGGTTCATTTCACGTACCTACGCGTTGTTACAAAGACATATACGTGAAAACCAAACGTTGTTACCGGTAAGACAGCTTTAATTGACATTAACACTAAATCTGATACATTAAGACAAATTAACCCCCCCCCCCCTGCCTCTTAAAGACACGCTCGCTGCTCTATCACGGGTGTATCATTACAGCTCAACATTTCTTTCCGATACATCAACAAAAAATCCTTAGCACGCAATACAAACTGGAGGAATACGTGCCAGATCGCTGAACCATTTTCGCAGAACAATACAGAAACAAATATCAGATGGCAGAGAATCTTAATTGCGACTCCTCTAACAACGTGTTTGTTATCACGTGCTAAAAATGCCGCAAGCAATACGGAATTCTCTACGACGATGAGCCATCAACAATCCATACGGGACTTAGACTTAGACACCATGTGTCCGTGGCAGAGCATTTCAACACTACAGGTCATGTGGTTAAGGACCATTTCGATATCACGTCCATTGAAAAAAAAACCTTTTCCCGCTAGAGATACCAAGCACACGAGTTTGGGAAGGATCAGTTTTTGGATTCAAGCGTTTAAATGATGTTTATCCTTTTGATTTGGCTCAAAACGCATCTCTGGCTGTGTAAAACCCCAGAAATGCGAAGGCGACAAGTAGCCCCTGTATATCATTCTCGTATATCCAACAACATATTCAGTCCCACAGGTAATTGTTGTCTTCTTCATCACAATCCCAGGTTTTCCTGGTATTCGTCAAAATTCGAGAATTCTCTTGAATTGATTACGCGGCCTCATCACAATTCAGTTCCAGACTTGTGTTGCATAGAATGCGCTCCCCAGACACAATTCCAGGCTTGTCTTGTATAGAATGCGCTTTCGAGTCACAATTCCAGGCTTGTCTTGTATAGAATGCGCTCTTGAGTCATAATTCCAGGCTTGTCTTGTATAGAATGCGCTCTCGAGTCATAATTCCAGGCTTTTCTTGTATAGAGTGCGCTCTCGAGTCATAATTCCAGGCTTGTCTTGTATATAATGCGCTTTCGAGTCACAATTCCAGGCTTGTCTTGTATAGAATGCGCTCTAGAGTCATAATTCCAGGCTTTTCTTGTATAGAGTGCGCTCTCGAGTCATAATTCCAGGCTTGTCTTGTAGAGAATGCGCCCCAAGACACAATTCCAGGCTTGTCTCGTATAGATTGCGCTCCCGAGTCATAATTCCAGGCTTGTCTTGTATAGAACGCGCTTCTGAGTAACAATTCTAGGCTTGTCTTGTATGGAATGTGCTCCTGAGTCAAAGCTCCGGCTTTTCTTGAATAAAATGCGCGATCGTATCACCGTCCCAGGCTTGTCTTGTATAGAATGCGCGATCGTATCACAATTCCAGGCTTGTCTTAGATAGACTGCTTGTATAGACTGCGATTGTATAGCATCCCATTTCCACGATCCGGTTCTGGATGGTTTCTTAATAACCTTTATCATAATTATTTTGTCATGGGGGTCCCATTTATCTTTCAGATATTTGAAGACGTGAGAATTGACTTTGGCAGGGTTCTAACGAATCACGTGACTACGAAAATTCTTTCTGAAGCCAGACCCGATGGTGATTCTAAAGTTTACTATGACGATTTCCTTGGCAATGGGGATGTCACGGCCGACGGAGAACCATTGGTTTGCTTTTTTTTAAATCCAAGAGGACATTTATAAAATGTTCAGCAAAGAAATAACAATATGTCAAAATAAATTCAACTTGAAAGGTTATGATAAAATTGTCAACCAAATCCGAGTAATATTTCGGTGAACTAGATGTGAACTTAATGCAATATATGTGTTTTAACATATTTGGTTTGAGTATTTTAGTCAAATTTTGATGCAATAAACTTGGCACAATTTATATAAGTAATATCAAGACTTGTTTGTATTTGCAAATAACATTGACATCAAATCTCGTGGAAATGAAGATAATGCTAGCAAATAACCATTTCTTCTGGAAATCAGATCCGAGGAGAAGACCGAATCTTTACAACAACTATGGCTGTCAACTCACTGGTGAACATATGGTCAGTTCTGGACGTGGTCAACAACAGGCTTTATTGGGTCAAAGGTAAGCTGATCCCCACTTGTAACAAAACACCAGTGGTCAAGTTATTTACCATTCCGGATGGACCAGACTATTTGGTTCAAATGGAATTGTGTTTAGATAGAGAAAGTCCAATGTAACTTTGAGTTCTGGTTGACGTAGGGACGGGAGTTCATATACACAACTGATAGTGATTATTATAAGGAAATATGGGCGAAAGCAGCCTTGAATAAAATAAACATCGAAGCATTCTGCATGGCCGAAGACTTGCATGTAGGAATTCTGCAAAATGTAATAGATCAGAAATTTAGATACTGGGCAATATTTCTCCCAACATATTTAATTGAATGAAAGACCGGCTTATTTGTTAACTAAACTGGCAGCTATTTTTTTAATTATTTGGCATGAAAATGTTAGTAACTGCTTTAAGGAAGAAACGATATGATATTTAACCGTGTTCTTATACATCATAATTAGATACTCCCAGTGAAGTAGGAGATATTGTCCTAAAGGCATCCGACTGGCTTACGGAGAATGCTCTATCAGGGAAGTACAAACCGTGGAATGCTTTCTTCTCCGGATCCGGCAAAGGAGTTGACGTAAGTTTCAGGGATACTCGACTCTGACCCGTTTACGGCTTTAATCAACGAATTGTTAACTGAAGAGCTACAGTCACTATTCGAAATGTTGACCCTATATGCACTTTATTATTGCGGTCCCTTTTAATGCTGTCAATATTTTACACAAGCCCGGCTTATCAGTTATATACATATAAAAATGTGAAACCATCGAGTTGGGCTGCCTCTTAATGATGCCAGTAACTGTTCAATACAGTACGGTCCTCTACGCCAAAGTGCCAAGCATTCTTCAACGAGCATGCAGAATATGGAGAAATATGAGGGTTGATTGATTGATTGATTGGTTGTTTAGTGTTTTACGCAGCGCTCAAGTTTATTTCACTTATATGGCGGCGTTGCCAGTTTTATTGTAGAGGAAACTGGGCTCTATGCCCGGAGGAAACCCACGACCTTCGGGTGGTAAGTTAACTGGCAACCATCCCACATAGGTCGTTCAATATAGTGCGAGTTTTGGTTTAGAAATTGCATTGTTAAAAGGCTTTGGCTCATGTGGTTAATAAAACAGCCTCAACACCGTTTAGGCATGGAACTAATCTTTATTTCCTTATTTATACAGTCAATGCCATTTTGGTACCCATTTAACCGGCTGGAATATTTAAACGGGACGAAGATACCTCTGAACACGACCAAGATTCCTGGCGACATAACGTTTGGGCTTCAAGGAGTTGTTTCCCCTGAAGTATATAGCCTCATGTTGAATCAGACTCACTTTGGAATGAAGACACCATTAGAGTTTAAAGGTTACAACGCCGGAAATGATTTCTTCCCATTCTGGTCTTCAGACTCGTACACTTACACAACAGCAATGCTGGCTCTTTCACAAAGCCAATCTTTATCAAATAAAACTTGTCCTGAAGTTCAGCCAGGCATTAATTTGTAAATAGTGAAATAAATAAAGGCATATCAAAGAAGTTAGTTTTTCTACAAGGTTTTCAAATGGTATTGTTTTCTTCTCTGACAGTGATGAAACTATTTCTTAAAACAGTGGAATTGTAGCAAAGTTTTCTAATAACTATTGGGTATAATAACAAACTATTGCCGTGGTATAACATGGTCACTGAATAACTTCAGTTTTTCACGATGCGACATTGCAGCCATATTAGGAATCCTATGAGCAGCTTGTGTACAACTTAATGTAAAATTACATTAAAGCCGGACGAAAAGGAGCTAGTCAGCTGAAATTGTCACAAATTGCTGTTAACGAATTTAACTAGTATTTTCAATCTCTGAAATGTCGGTCACAAGAAGTAGAGTTATCATAGGTATAATTGTTCTGTCTCGACCATTTGATATTATAAAGTGTCAGACACTTTTAAAATATTATCATTTAGATAATTATCACATTATGATTGTGAGCTAAAAAAAAAACAGGAAATTTTATTGATTCCTTGGGACTATCCTCAGTGTGGCCATTGTGTATGACAACATCAGAATCCGGTGAAGCTGAGTTGGACAGAAAATACTCCTAAAATTAAAGCACTAAATAATGGGACCAATCAATTAATCAAACCAACCAGTTATTTGCCTGCTATGTGAACTTCTATATGTAATTTTTCGCAAAATAATGCTAAGCACTTGTACAGACTAACACATGTAGTTTTCGCTGTGCCCGGGTGTTAAACATATATAGTTTAAAGGCACTCTCGCCGTTAAAGTCTAGAAATAGAGGGTTTTCTGTATTTTTCCAAGACAGCAAAAGAATTACAAAAAATTGATTTGTTAGGTACCGGCAATGTAAACAAATGTCGAGCCTGATCATGTTTAGAATCTTCTAACGGTAGACCTATTTTACATAACAGTTCTGACGAAGGATTGTTCCCAAAGAGGCCGAGACGCCTGACGATAAATTGAAATTGTAAACTAAATGCAAAAATATCGGAAGTGAATGTAATTCAACATCTGAGTAATGCGTTTTTGGATCTATCAGTTGGTGTTTTTACGATGTTCCAAACCACCATTTAGGCATCTTTAACATAACTGGGTATAATGTAAGGTATTACTCATAGCAAGCTTGTGTAAGTTCACTATCTTCACAAATGTCGGAATTGGTACAGCAGTGAGTGTGCCTTAAAAGAAATAGGTAATGCAAGGACCAATAATCTGAGAAATAAGCATGCGTCAGTTTATCAGGAACAATTGTTATCTTTTTTCATCAAAACAATAATATAAGTCCAAGTACAAATTAATACAATAAAGCCTAATTCATTACTTTTACATACAAAAATAAAAAACAAAAACCAAACCACATTTTTCACATATTCAACATGGACTTTAAAATAAAACATACAGCATTATAACTCAATATATAATGCTAACAATACAACACATATTAACAGAACCCAGAGTAACAAAACGTTATTCACAGTGAGTTGTTTGGGACGACGGTGGCAACAAAATCAAAGTTAGCATAATTTCAATAGAGATCATAAGTTAGTTGAACCTATCTTATTTCAGATACAAGTTTTCTCGGCAGATATTGGATATGATGAATGGGCGGCAAACTTATAGACATACCACAGTTACCTGCTTCCGGAATTACTATGGACAAGTTCCAGATGTTTTGGTGTGTTTTTTTTACATTAATTTTCCCTGGCCCTTGCACTTTTTCTGAGCATTTTTGTAGGTTTTTTTGTAGATTTTATGAAAGGACAGGAGTTGAGTTTCCAGTCTGAAAAGATTTTTGGAAGTGGGATGAGGCCAGTTTAGGCGGATGGAGATCTGCTAAGTGGGTGTGCTTTGGTCTGTTTACATCCGGCGGACTAATTGTACCCTTATCAGCTGTTTCTAATAATAGTGAAAAAAATCAACCTTCAACACAAGATTAAATTGTGTTTTAATACGCCCAAATGACTGTTGAAGGCCTCCGCGCAATGGTATGGCCTACTGAAAGTTAGGGAAGGTGTTGTGAGTTAAAACACTAACATTGCCGCAAATGGCAAATTAAATTGTGGCCTGCTGTCCGACGTCGTAACCGTCTTTGCGTTATATGATGATATTTTTTAATGTTCCGTCCACGAGATTTAACCAGAGGAGGAGTTTGTTGTACAGACTCCAGTTTTCGTTATTATAATTAACGCCGATCTGTCGATTAAGATTTTGATTGCGTATACCAAAGCTGTTTAAATAAAACGCGTTTAAATGTGCATTAGAATAATATTATATGTACATGAAAACCAGTTAATATAGCCTTGCCACTCACTACCGTTGCGCGGCTACTGGTTTATTTGTTTATAGGCCTATATAGGTAAATGACCTTCCTAGACACAGTTCAAGTTTGAAACTGAAACAAAAAATGACCTCTAGTTTTAAGTCATAGTATCAACAAAAGGAATGTCTAAAGTAAATTCACAACAACACAGGATTAACCAATGGAACACATGCAAGCATACAAGCTCAGTTTTGTCCATGATTATTGCACAAAAACATCCAAATTATTTCAATTCAAATAATAGCACTAAATATAATAAAATAAAGATAATAAAAAACTTCTGCTGGTGTCAAGTCACTCAATCTCAGAGTAGAAAAGACGATTTAATTTAAGGGAATGATTCTGACTTGTTGATCCTGATTTATCTTCTGGAATGTTCCGGAACTAGTTATATTTATCGACACTAAAACACAGGGAAATCTTCTTGTCTAAAATAACCATGGAGACAAGCTTCTAGTTGTGTTAAGAGGTTATGTCATTCACACGAACTAGTTATAGTTAATTATACTTTAGAAAACGTTAATTACAACTGAGACGCTCAAGGATCTATGGATGCTGATTTTGGTATTATTGTCCCAACGATATTCTTGTTTTCTTAGTCTGTGTGAAGTATTTGAGACGAAATGATGGTTGACCTTTGAGTAATGGGAGAATCTCTTGTAAAATAACGGGGAATGTTTTATGAAAATAACAACAACAAAATAATAATAAATCGTCACACCTCCATAGTTCATCACTGGGACGATTGTTGGGCCCTCAAGAGGATATCGACAATGTTCATTTCATTTCGCGGATACCTTTTTTGTCGGCACATACAAAATATCTTGCAACCTGTCCGAGGGTATTTCACATACGAAAATCCCCGAAGTGTTCCGAGCGGTAGAACCCATTCCACACTCTGTAATACAGGTGTCATATACCTGATGAAATTGATCATATTTGAATATTAACTCTTCCAACCCACATGTATCATGGAATAGTGTAGTGATTTACGATATGGAGTTCTCCGTGAATGTCTGCTGTAGAACCGGTTCTGTTTCAGACAAAGATCCATATCGTCGTACAGTAGAATGTGAACCAGGGGACGTCGACAAGTTGTGAGTGGCCACTTCGTAATCGGGTGGAGGTGTAGCATTTTCTGAACAAAAAGAAACAGAGAAACCTAATTGAGTCCTAAGACGATGGAATATAGCTTGGTAGCTCTTTGTTTTACTATTTTATCATAGAAACTAAGTTTCTGTATCTTCAAATGAATTTAAAAATCATTATTTGATGCCGGTAAGTGAATACGTCATATTTCCATTAGTAGAACTCTTCAAAGTGGAGATGCAATTGGTGGTACGAGTGGAACAACCTCCTTCTCGGTAAAATGCAAAGCGATACAAACATTGAAACAGATCTATTTACATTAGGTTTTAATGAATTATTTATATATCTATATTTTTACATGAATCAGAATCAGTTTTCTGTACAATTCCCCATTCTTTCAACTCATGGCACGTCCCAGAAATCTCGCAAGAGTTGGGAAATGCTTCCTCCGTCCAATGGAGAGCACAGCAAGGGGAGTAACTTTTCCTTGATGGAAATATAACGTATTGATAAGACCACAGTTAAAGATTATTGCACTCATAGTCACCTCTTGAACCAACTTCACACTAGTCGAAACATCCCCGTATAACTTATTACATAAAACGCACAATGCCCTGTCACATTTCTGTTGTTGAAGTGTGTTGCAATGTATATAAAAAGACGATGTTGTTGTACTATGGGCACCCGGTGCCATTCACCAAGACTATCTCGCATAGGCAGTATGCAGGGCCATCCTTTATCAGATCACCTTGTAACAAAGACTGATCGTATATTATGTACACGATCTGGCAATATGAAATTCTAAATGATTTGAACACTCACCTGAAGTACGTCTAAACCTTCTGGTTTCTAATGAAGTAGGTACTGAGAAACTGCCACTGGAAATGTACGGTTCGTCATAGGATCTCGTTGGCCGCAAATCTTGAACCTGACATAAATAAAAACCGTGATCGATTCAATGCTATACTGTGATTGACAGATTTAGCTAAAGTACTTGCCGTAATTCTGGTCGATTTGTTGGTGAAATATATTCAGACTTCATTGCGAGAAACCCTGATCACTTATTTGCAATAGATGTTTTTAACAAGTGGTAACCAATACCATTAGCTTATTTGACTAGATTTCTAGATTGAAAGCACGACCTTCTAGCATTGAGGAGTGGAACACTAAAGCTGTAAAGTATAAATTAAATAAGGTACGATGACAATGAGAAAACATATATCTTGGGAGCATGTATACTATTTAATCAGTCGTCGGTTTTGGAAGCTAATTAATTTTTTTTGCAAACATCTTTATTTGCAATAAAGAAATGTTCACCATCTCCAAAACTTTTGAACCCGTTCAAAAACAGCTCTTATAACCAAATTGGCGGACTCTTTGGACTGGTTCTGGTTACAATCATATACATGTCTCTTGTTGCCTTCTTGAAACCAGGGAAGTATTAAATTAAGTCTACAATAGATTGGTGTTTTATGCCTAATCGGGCGTCCTGGGCAGTTTAGATGTCGAATATACATCGACAAGATGGCCAATTAAAATCAGCATGGATGGAATGACGTAATGTTACCTGGCTATATCCCGCCATGACCCGCATGGATATTATAATGGCCGTGACACACACTACAGTTTCTATTACAGATACTACCAAGTAGAGAATGGCCAGCGCTGTCCCTGTGGTCTGATTGTGTGAAACGGAATGAGTTTCCTGGAAAATAAAAAAATATAAACTTGGTCCGAGATCACTGTATAGATGAATTAATTGTGATGGAGAAAGAATGGACAGCAAGGCTGCATAGACCTTCCAAACCCTACGAGGAAACGTCTTACACTGCACTCAAGATTATTTCACTTTTAGTGGGGGAGGAAACCGGGCTTATTGCCCGGAGGAAACCCCCGACCTTCGGCGAGTACCTGACAACTCTTCCACATACGGTGACCGAGTGAAAAATCAGCTCACAAATTTTCCATTTTTTATTTGGTCCCAGTGAGGTTCGAACCCGCGCCGCATCGATAGAAGGTCTGTGTGGGACTGAGGGACGATCACTCTAACCTACTGGACCACCGAGGCCCCCACAGTCATTTACACTACTCATATCAGTTGTTCAGAAAACTTACTGAGACCCAGTATCGGACTGTTTTATGAGAGTCCGAAGTAGAGGGGCGTTTTCTATTTAGCTCCCTCCCACCAATGGGTCGCGGGTTCTAATCCCATTCAGTCCAAAAAACATTGGAACATTTTCTGACTGGGTTTTCGACCTATGTGGGGTGGTTGCCAGTTACCACCGGAAGGTCGTGGGTTTCCTCCGGGCATAGAGCCCAGTTTCCTCTCACAATAAACCCGCCAAATAAGTGAAATAATCTTGATCGCGGCGTAAAACACTAAAACAATTAATCAATCAATCTATTTAGCTTCCCAAAAGACAATCTTGTTTGCTGGTATGTGATCTTATTCCTGCGCTATGCCGCGTAAAGTCGTACAAGGTCTATATCAGCCGATAATACGATAGTGTGACTTACCTTACTACCAGCCGAGTCATAGAAATGAGACCCTGGAAATAAACTGCTGAAAGTGATCACTGCCCCAGTACAGGCGATGTTTAACGTCATCACATTGAGAGATGCGATAAATGTCACCTGGAAAGGAAGGTAAATTGTAAAGATTGTGATGCATGATAGCATACCCCTAAAATTGGAACCGGTGATTTCTGTTGGCCGCGTGTAAGGTACATATTCTTACCACAATTGAGATGACCAATTTTAGAGACCGCAAGAAATGATCTAAGTAGACATGTTTTAAAAGCAGCTTTTGAATTATGTGTCCTTATTTTCATAATACGTTTAAATCTGCAAGAAGGCCGTCGGCGTATAGAACCCCGGTCTCAAGGGAAAGTCGATGTTTTTGCAGGTCATGAGCCCAATCATGGTTATTTCGTCAGTCAATAACCTCAGCAATGACACGGAGCATAAACAATGTAGACGTGCAAAGTAAACAAAATGATACTTCCCCAAAGCTGATATAAATAGATATAATTATAGGAAATTAAAAAAATTATTACCTTTATACTGTTGATTAGCTTGGAGGCTACCGTTACACTTAGTACTCCACAAATAACAAACTGTCAACATTGAAGAGAAAAACAAATCATTTCTTGAAACCATAAACGATTGTTTAAGTGAAATGTTTCCTGACATAACATGTAGAGGGTCGTGATCTACTCTAAGTCACATTTTCTGCATCTTCGCAAGCCATGTAAAAATCTGCATTCCGTGTTTTACCTTGGCGGACTACTCCACTCAAACCCGTAAATCGAACAACGCCCACTGGTGGGAATGTAAGAGTTGTCTTTACTATACTCACAGCCGTCATAGCGTTATTTTCAGTGTAAGTGCCCGAGGTTTTGATTAGCTGCGAGAAGTTTTACTCGCATCCAATCAAAACGAGCTGTTTGATTTACTGGTTTGAGTGGAGTAGTCCGCCAAGGTAAAACACGGAATGGAGACATTAAGGTTTCATCTTGGCTGGTAACAATCGATGATAACATAACCCTGTATGCATAGGATACCCATTTGAAAATTATATCTGAAATATATCTATTATAAATATATTTGGTTCACCTGGGGTTTACCACCCCTTTATATCGAAACTCTATCGATATATCGAAGGCACTTCCAGTATTCTTTGGAACAGACGAATAGAATCAGTACATTTATTTTGGAAGTTCGTCAAGATTTGTATCGTTCACTGTGTCTCAAAATGAAAGGAGCAGCTCAAATTTGAACTTCTGGTGAGCACTGAGCTAATACTCTTTGCTGAATGTGGTATCAACCTTAAGTTCCTAACATGAAGTTGTTGATGAAAATGGTACTCAATATCCTTTCACCAAAAACCTTCCATATTTGGCAACCACTGACACTCTAAGAATGTTACAGGCATATATAAAGGTTTCAGTTGAAAAGAGGTAGGCCTATAACAGCACGTGTTCAAACTGAGTTCTTTCAATCAAACTAAATATAGGTTGTCTTGATAAAGCAGAGAAATATTATTTTATGCACATTATCATTTTGCGCATCTCATGTCTCTTAAGCAAAATTACACCTTACTGAGATTCCGGTCCAAATTCCAACACATAACCAGCCCAGATAGACATACAACGCCGCCGAGACCACGCCAATGGCGAACGTCAAAAGTCCGTTCAAAACGTGGACACAACTGACGTAGCGTAAAGTAGATCCACCAGAAAAATCTCCATCAGGACGTAAACTCTGGTACACTGAGTTCTGATACGATGTCATTTTGCCTGGTTAATTTCCCTCTGTAGTAGTGACTAGAACATTTCGTCCGCCATATTGGAAGGACCCTGAAGAGTATAGAAATGTACACATGTTACATCCTTTTGAGCAAATTCTACACGTGAACCTAGATTTCCCTGATAGCACTGTTTAGTATAAATGTATGGAGGGTGCTTTGTGCCTGTTTTCGCTTGACCAGACTCCTAAGAAACATGGAATATTACCTTTTTTCGTTTCAGCTAGTTGAAACTTTGGTCGAAATTAAGGGTTTTTATATGGTAAAACAATTATTTGGCTGCAGTTTGATTCTATTTCGATTTCAATATCTTGTTTTATAGTCTGCTCTAATTTAAAGGGGGCAAGACCCGATCGTTGGGTGGGTTCATGCAATCCGTATCATGAGAGGGACCCGATCCTTGGGTGGGTTCATGCAAACCGTTTAATGAGAGGTCCCCGATCGTTGGGTGGGTTCATGCAAACCGTTTGATGAGAGGATCCGATCGTCAGGTGGGTTCATGCAAACCGTATAGTGAGAGGGACCCGATCGCCAGGTGGGTTCATGCAATCCGTATCATGAGAGGGACCCGATCGTTAGGTGGGTTCATGCAATCCGTACCATGAGAGTGACCTGATCGTCAGATGGGTTTATGCAATCCCTATCATTAGAGGGACCTGATCGTCAGATGGGTTCATACAATTCGTGTCATAAGACGGACCAGATCGTCAGGTGGGTTCATGCAATCCGTGTCATGAGGGGGACCCGATCTTCAAGTGGGTTCATGCAAACCGTCACATGAGAGGGACCCGATCTTCAAGTGGGTTCATGCAAACCGTATTATGAGAGGGACCCGATCTTCAGGTGGGTTCATGCAATCCGTCACATGAGAGGGACCCGATCGTCAGGTGGGTTCATGCAATCTGTATCATGCAAGGAACCCGATCGTCAGGTGGGTTCATGCAGTCCGTATCATGAGAGGGACCCGATCGTCAGGTGGGTTCATGTAATCTGTATCATGCGAGGAACCCGATCGTCAGGTGGGTTCATACAATCTATATCATGAGAGGGACCCGATCGTCAGGTGGGTTTATGCAATCTGTATCATGAAAGGGACCCGATCGTCAGGTGGGTTCATGCAGTCCGTATCATGAGAGGGACCCGATCGTCAGGTGGGTTCATGTAATCTGTATCATGCGAGGAACCCGATCGTCAGGTGGGTTCATGCAATCTATATCATGAGAGGGACCCGATCGTCAGGTGGGTTTATGCAATCTGTATCATGAAAGGGACCCGATGGTCAGGTGGGTTCATGCAATCTGTATCATGCGAGGGACCCGATCGTCAGGTGGGTTCATGCATTCCGTAGGGCCTATTGTGAGAAGGACCCGACCGTTGAGTGGTTCACGCTTTCATACATTTGACCACAAGTTCTGATTTGACTGAAGTCTAGTGTTGGAACAATAATCGTACTCTAAATTTTTGAAGGCAAATCGGATGAGTATAATCGTAGTTGCTTACCGGCTTAACCTGGTCTTTATCTAAAACTGAAAATGACATATGGTCTAATATACACTTACCGGCGTCGTACCTCTCTCGATCTTCGATAGCATTCGACAATTGCAATACGGCGACCACCATAGGGCCTACGTTAGATGAAGCATGTCTTAAACAATCATTCTACACCATTAATTGCATTTTACAAATGCCTATTTGACACAATTATTCGGCCAACTCAATGTTAAACAGTTATTATTAATGTTCGTCCACGCCAGTATACGTGATATATGTCAGTTTAAGTTTAAGCCCAGAAGATCGGTGACCTATAAAGAACTCGATCACGAGACAGAAGTAAACAAACCGCCATGTGACTCTGACAAGGCTGAATGGTTCTTTGTTAACTTGAAGATTGTCTCCCTTTGATTGTCCGTACCAAGCACTTCCTAGTCCGGGTTTCTGATTCCAAAATTACTATTTATTATACTGACGGTCGTATTTTGGAGTCAGGGTTCACTGCAATCAAAAAGCCAGAGTTGGCTGCCCGCTCAGAAGCGGGCAGTATGTGGTCTGATTTAGACAAAGAAATAGCAATATAACCTACTCAGATCGTGTCTAAACGGTCATAATCACGTTCATGGATAATTTCGCTACCTACTGCCCTGACTCCAAAATACGCCCGTCAATGTGATTTTGGAGTCAGAACCCCGGACTAAGCACTTCCGAATATATGAATGAAGCGAATTCGATATTAACAAAGAATATCGCCAACAAGTGGGAAGATTATTCAGATAATTTATAAAACAAACTTTATATATGATATAAATGGTTCAGATAATAAGCAACATCAGAAGTCTATCCCTTGATAGACTTCTGGCAACATTTATTTCGAGTTTCACCGTTCATGGGTAGGCTACACACAGAGGGGACGGGGGTGGATCTCCGAAATCTATCGATATACACATATTCACATTTTCTTTGTACTAATGTATAATAATATGCCTCGTTGAAATAAGGTATGTTGATCTGCTGAATAACTGAATACCTTTTGTATATCCCACAAAACAATGGGCCTCGGTGCGCACAGAAACGGCAGAAATGTTTGTCTAAACGAGTGAACAGTAGACACATTATAGGGGCCAATTCTGAGAAATACAGAAAGGTTTGGTAAGAGACACAAAAAAGCGTGTCGATAAATTATGGATTTAACAAAAACATGATAGAGCTTTAATAAACTGTTTCATATATTTTCAAATTTAAACACGTATGCTTTTACACGGCTATTTGAACATAAGTGGAGTTTTAAAGTGGCATGAGCTGCCAAAATTCACACTTTTTTTCATAATTTCTGATAATCACAACAGTTAAAGGCTTTAAAGGTCATCGAAAAACTAAATGATTGGCGCTAGAATGAGGAAAATCCATACGGTATGTGGCTACACGGCTATTTAAACATAAGTGCAGTTTTAAATGTGCCGTGTGTTTAATATGACATTATGGTCTGTCATCATGTCCAGCAGATGTTCAGCCAGTTGTAGATTGCTTGGTTAAAAGGCAATATTCAAGGGAGATAACCTAAACTAAATCAAAGGCTTACCTTTTGCAATTTGCAATATCAAGAAACTATGAATATACTGGTTACATATGTAAGTTAAAGTGGCATGAGCTACCAAAATGTTGATATTTTGACCTTAAAACAAAATGTTGAAATTATTGGCTATTTTTCTCAAGACGTATAATTCAGTAGCTTCTTAGTGCTTCTAGTGTAGAAAATGCACGATAAAGTATTGCTTTGAGCTAACTTTGGCTTAGAATGAATGAATGCTCGTCCCGGTTATTCAAATTTTGTATACTTTTCGAACACGTTTTCGGTTTGTACAGGCCACATACTGTATGGATTTTCCTCATTCCAACGCCAATCATTTAGTTTGTCGATGGCCTTCAAAGCCACTTAATGTCGTGACGATCAGAAATTATGAAAAAAGTGTGAATTTTGCTCACGCCACGCTCATGCCACTTTAAACTATCTAAATAACCTTTCAAAAACCTGTATTTGTTTAATAATGAACTGTTAACTGGCATCTACTTACATACGATTATGAATCAACAACCAGGAAACAATATCTAACCTAATGTTCATAAGGAACGTAACTGTTAACAAGTCTCAGTTTTATATCTTATATACGAAAACCTGATCCCCAGGAAAATGGTCTTTTAAAACACTTTCCAATCTTCAAAAGAAAATAACACAAAAGCACAGCCCAATTATCGTTCGTTAAAAATATATTGATAATTTATTTTGCAATCGAAATAAAGTAGAATATTATAACTGTATCATCACAGGTGTTCAGTTTGATCTTTATTTTTCTTAAACAATTTTTATTTACATTTACACATATCACACGTTTCTTTAAGCATCACTTAAAATTAAGCTGTGTATCACTAGAATAAAATGAGTTGTTTGGAGTCCATTGATCTACCATACATACGCTCTATCGCCCGGACTGTATTATTCAATGGGAGTGATTGGGTCTAAGGGCAAGTGAGAACTAGCATTGCAAGCATTACCATATACCGCAGGCGTAGAGCGACTTGGTATATAGTACTAAGTCGCTCTACGCCTGCGGTATATGGTAATGCTTGCAATGCTAAGTGAGAACGAGCATGTGCTTCTCCCGCTTAACAACCATATTATGAAACACGATTAACACCCAATGTCTATTAACGTACTTACAAAGTGCCAAGTTTTAGCTTACAGCGTGTTTAGTAAATACGGCAAAAATATTTGTTCGAGCATCCCACAATGTGTCAAATATACACAAAGAAAAAAGTTAAGCACCCCCCTGGAAAGTCTGCACCGACAAATAAAATCATTGGCGTAGGGAGATGGTTGGCTAACTGGTGTTGCAGAAACGATTGTGATCATACAGGGCAACATTCTAGCGATAAGAAATCACCACTAATAGCAACAAGCTATACAATTTATTCAGGGTATCGTTAGTCAAATCGAAAGTGTATTTTAATAAAAAGATGCATGTAATACTTTGGGTGTGTAGAACACATCCCTAGAGTAGAAAATTAATAGCGCGTATAGCCTCCATTAGCTTTCAACCTGCGGCTCAACCCTCCAGTGAGACGTAGGATCTGTTAAACCCTTTAGCCGTTTGATAGGTTCTGGTCCATCCGTTGGTGTTGGGACTTCAGTTAGCCGTTTGATAGGTTCTGGTCGATCCGTTGGTGTTTGGACTTCAGTTAGCCGTTTGATAGGTTCTGATGCATCCGTTGGTGTTTGGATTTCAGTTAGCCGTTTGATAGGTTCTGATGCATCCGTTGGTGTTTGGATTACAGTTAGCCGTTTGATAGGTTCTGATCCATATGTTGGTGTTTGGACTTGAGCTAGCCGTTTGATAGGTTCTGGTCCATCCCTGGGTGTTTGGACTTTAGTTCTAGTAATATCATAGGTTCTGGCCCATATGTTGCAGTTTGGACTTTTGCTAACCGTTTGGTTTGTCCTGGTGCTGGGACTATAGTTAGCCCCCACATATTCCAAGCATGTCTACCGCCCATATATAATACTCCTTTAAATATTTGTCACTGTGGTATATTATATACCATCTCAATTCAAAGTCATTCCAATCGTTTAATAAATTTACTATAATACATTTGTACCGGTATGTGAATTGTTGACAAGAGGTCAACGGTTAAAATCATAATAATCTTTGTCAAAGTGATATTTGAGGTCCTGGAATAAGTTCTGAGACAGTCATCTTTTTATAGGAACGATCTGGCTTTGTCATGAAAACTTCACACTGGCCGCCAAACTGAAAAACAACCAAAGGGCACTATATTATCGCCATAGTTAAACATGCAGTTAAATCATAGATTGATTGATTGATGTTTTACACTGCACTCAAGATTATTTCACTTATATGGCGGCGTTACAAGGTTTTGTGGGGGAGGAAACGGGGCTCATTGCCCGTAGGAAAACCCTGACCTTCGGCGAATACCATCATGGATTGAGGTACAACATAGGATGCCTTATTTTCCACTTGGCTAGAAGCTTCCTACTAAGAATTATATAAAGTTAAACTTGCCGCGAAAATCAGGAATATTGTTTACATTAAAAAAGAAAGACCGTTTTCTGTATTTTTCCCAGAGAATATAAGTTAGGAACTTTCTATTTTTACCAAAATTTAAAAGTTTGGACGTCACTTTGTATATTTAATTTGAATTTGAAAATTTGAATTGTTAGGTGCCCGTAACGTTAACAAACCAATCTGCTCGCAGGGGCGATTTTATGTTTCAGTCGAGTGAGTGAACTAACGGCACAGTGTAATTTTACGTAGGCCTATTTATCTGAGAAATACAGACTGACGATCGGTTAACAGCGACTGGAAAGCCTGCTGATAATTGTGTGAGTGTAAACCACAGATAAAAAGGCCTGAAATGAGGGTAATCCAACACGAAAGTTGACCGACACTGATCGTTGTTGTTGTAATCAGGCTTCGATTCTTCGTTTGTTTTTCACCCCATTTCTACATTCTAAAGCTAACTAGACGTGTTGTATGTGTCCTATGTTTAAGTTTAGTGGTATTAGTCGTAGTAAGCTCATGTAAATTGGTATTCTTAGCAAATTTAAACAGCCTTTAAAGATGACTTTTCTTTGAATAATGGGCCTATAAATTGTCGATGCACAGAACTTGCTTTTAAAAGAACTAGCAACGACGCATAAGCAATGTGTCACCTGCAGGATGTTGACGTATTTTCCGAATGACATTAATGATAGGTTTATGAAGAGTGCAGCGTGGTTCAGTTAAAATACATTACAAAAGCACCTACCTCCATTAATACTTGTCTGCAAACACCACAGGGGTAGATGAAATCTGTTTCCAAATCACTGTAAAAAGACAAAGGGAAAGGACATTCAGACGTTTAATGTAGATGTTAGAGAATAATCGTCACTACGAATAATATAAAATTCCAAAAACAATTCTTTGGCGGGTCAATATGTGCAACTTGTAAAAGTAAATAATGGTTGAGGCCGGCTTTAAGTGGACTTGGTCATTACTGTTTTACGCCGCGCTATAAATCATGTCATTGCAAATTAGTATAGTCGGTATTGTTCGTAAGGTTGATTGCAGCTTCTGTCAGTTTTACATTTTTTCCCCTCATTGTTCCCGAAGGCACTTGCCACACTACACCTGGTAGCTTTGCCATGTAAGTGAAATATTCTTACACTGCTAAGGCACTTGCCACACTACACCTGGTAGCTTTGCCATGTAAGTGAAATATTCTTACACTGCTAAGGCACTTGCCACACTACACCTGGTAGCTTTGCCATGTAAGTGAAATATTCTTACACTGCTAAGGCACTTGCCACACTACACCTGGTAGCTTTGCCATGTAAGTGAAATATTCTTACACTGCTAAGGTACTTGCCACACTACACCTGGTAGCACGGCCATGTAAGTGAAATATTCTTACATGACTAAGGTAGTTGCCACACTACACCTGGTAGCACCGCCATGTAAGTGAAATATTCTTACGTTGCTAAGGTAGTTGCCACACTACACCTGGTAGCACCGCCATGTAAGTGAAATATTCTTACGTGGCTAATGTACTTGCCACACTACACCTGGTAGCACCGCGATGTAAGTGAAATATTCTTACGTGGCTAAGGTACTTGCCACACTACACCTGGTAGCACTGCCATGTAAGTGAAATATTCTTGCATAGCTAAGGTACTTGCCACACTACACCTGGTAGCACCGCGATGTAAGTGAAATATTCTTACGTGGCTAAGGTACTTGCCACACTACACCTGGTAGCACTGCCATGTAAGTGAAATATTCTTGCATAGCTAAGGTACTTGCCACACTACACCTGGTAGCACCGCCCTGTAAGTGAAATATTCATACATGGCTAAGGTACTTGCCACACTACACCTGGTAGCACCGCGATGTAAGTGAAATATTCTTACATGGCTAAGGTACTTGCCACACTACACCTGGTAGCACCGCCCTGTAAGTGAAATATTCTTACATGGCTAAGGTACTTGCCACACTACACCTGGTAGCACTGCCATGTAAGTGAAATATTCTTGCATGGCTAAGGTACTTGCCACACTACACCTGGTAGCACCGCCCTGTAAGTGAAATATTCTTACATGGCTAAGGTACTTGCCACACTACACCTGGTAGCACCGCCCTGTCAGTGAAATATTCTTACATGGCTAAGGTACTTGCCACACTACACCTGGTAGCACTGCCATGTAAGTGAAATATTCTTACGTGGCTAATGTACTTGCCACACTACACCTGGTAGCACCGCGATGTAAGTGAAATATTCTTACGTGGCTAAGGTACTTGCCACACTACACCTGGTAGCACCGCCATGTAAGTGAAATATTCTTATGTGGCTAATGTACTTGCCACACTACACCTGGTAGCACTGCCATGTAAGTGAAATATTCTTACATGGCTAAGGTACTTGCCACACTACACCTGGTAGCACTGCCAAATAAGTGAAATATTCTTGCGTGGCTAAGGTACTTGCCACACTTCACCTGGTAGAACCGCCCTGTATGTGAAATATTCTTACGTGGCTAAGGTACTTGCCACACTTCACCTGGTAGCACTGCCATGTAAGTGAAATATTCTTGCGTGGCTAATGTACTTGCCACACTACACCTGGTAGCACCGCCATGTAAGTGAAATATTCTTACATGGCTAAGGTACTTGCCACACTACACCTGGTAGCACTGCCATGTAAGTGAAATATTCTTGCGTGGCTAAGGTACTTGCCACACTTCACCTGGTAGCACCGCCCTGTAAGTGAAATATTCTTACGTGGCTAAGGTACTTGCCACACTTCACCTGGTAGCACTGCCATGTAAGTGAAATATTCTTGCGTGGCTAATGTACTTGCCACACTACACCTGGTAGCACCGCCATGTGCCGGTAAGTGAAATATTCTTACACCGTGTGGCGTTAAACACCAATCAGTCATTAAACTGGTTCCCATGCACCGAAGACAAAGTTTCACTCCAAGAATACAGTCAAAGGAATACAGTCTACCTTGCTACAACGATGGCACGGAATGTTTTGCATCCCTCTGACACCGCCTTGACAACCGCTGTCCTCTCGGCGCATATTGACGGACCGAATGCCACATTCTCAACGTTACAACCTGTTCATAAAAAGAACACAGAATAATAAAGTCATTGGAAGGAAGGAGGCCACATTTTCACAAATGTTCCTTTAACAGAGGAAAATAACCTCAGTATGACATCAAATAAACAGTGGAACACACCCCATACAACTTGGCTTATCCCTTTTAAAAACAAGCTCATTCTATAGCATACCTTTCAAGAAATGATCTGGTATACCACCGCTTGAAGCGGTCTATAATATTGACAACACCATGTCGTGAATTTTTCGAATACTAGTAAATGACTTTTGTTATACCCAGAATTCATCGAATGACTATAATCTATTGTAGGGAGACTCGAAGTATTCAGTTTAAAAATTCTTTCCACATAGAAACATACAGCTCAGGTTTGCCGTCCAACAGAACTAACCTTTCATTATCACACAATTGCGAGTTGGACGAATATAAGTTAGAAAGAAGTAGGCTTAAAGGATTTATGAACAACCTTTGGAAATATTTTCTAATTTGCGTTAAGTGTGTTGTAGAACATATACTTTAAAAGTCTGACCAAAAAGAACATTAAATTTCGGTCGCAGCACATACAAAATTCAAGCTACGTTTGCCGATCTACAATGCTTACGAAAGTTAATTATCTCAGAGACTTATGACGTCAAACGCGACCTCCGTTGTGTACGTACTCTCACAGCGATGACGTAATAAACGATTTCTGCTGTCTCCGGACGTCTTGGTAGCAGTTTGTACACATCAAAGGTCGTGTATGACGTCATTTTTCCGAGTAGTTACGACAAATACGGAAAATATGCATATTTCCTCCCCGTTCTTCTTTTGACTACATGTACCAGGGAACTAACGCGGAGTTTGTTTCGTTTTAACTGATGTTTTTCAAATATACATTTAGTCCATAAACAAACACAAACCAACTTTAAATCCTGTTCATATATCCTTTAAGCTCTATACCTGTAAAGATGGTTCCGTCGGGTGAGAGAATAGCAGCACCAACTCGAAATTTACTGTATGGACAATGCGACCTTTTCTTCATCTCAAAACTCTTGTCAATCAACGATTCTAGAACTGAAATACAATGAAAAATCCAACCCCGTAAATATTTTGAGAAACAGCCACATATATTTACAAGAAATAATCACCCACCACCCGCCCTTTGAGATTCTCCATTTGCCCATGTGCTTCAGTGTTCATAAATATTTTGCAAGAGTGTTCATTAATGTTTGTTACAAGAGTATTTGAAGTCGTATATGACACCACCAACCTGTATTACCCTTGGACGTTCATCAACGATTGTCATCCCAGGGTTACCATATAAGGACTTACACTGTAAAAAATGTTTGTACAACTACAAGCAAAAACTTTATATTTCATCACAGGAGAATGTGCTGTAAACGTTTTACCCCTGAGTGCGATGTTATTATATTGGCTCCCATGTAAATTCACGTAAACACGTCACTGTAAATATACACAGATTTGTAAGAGTACCTATAAGTATTGTTGTTTTACATGTAACTCTGTAACACATTTCGGTAATTTTACTCTTTTTGGTTAATTTACAAACAATCTTGGTAGATTAACAGAGAAGATAATTGTATTTAAAGAGAGAAGAAAGCACGAAGTGCAGTAAATCCACTGTAAATCTACTAACACCACACTGTACATTTACATATTCACACAGATGTAAATCTACAGCAAATTTTACTTGTCCTACGATTGCCGGCGAACTTTTCTGTAAAATTACAACCACATTTTTTACAGTGTACTTTTTGCTTTACCTGTCACTTTAAGCAACAGGTGCACATATTATTAGAAGACCATCGCGGATGAACAAGATGCAAATAAAATAGAGATTTTCCTGTAAGAGGGTAAAGCTGTTTCTTCTCTCAAGAAAAACAAACTATTGAAAGGTAAATGAAATGCTAAAAGACAGTATGAGTAATTTTTGCGTGTCGTACTATCGACTTTGCCAATTACCAGAATACGTTCCTATAATGGTTGACAAAGGAATGATCGGATAATAAGCAGCTTGTCGGTCGATTTGTTAAATTTAAAATTAACATTGTGGAAAAATATTGATATCTTTCCGTGGAAATAAAACGAGCAATTTTCCTGAAGAAGGATTATTTATAGAGGCTCTTTATCTATTTCGAGAAAGAAGGTTGTTTAAAAGCGCGCGGCTTTGATCTAATTTGAATGAACGTAGATCACAGTCATTTAGATTTTATTTAGTTTTAACGCATATGTTAGATTCATTAGGTTCATATGGGGAAATATTCCAACTGGCATTAGCATCTTAGAAGAACCGTTCGTATTTTGGAAACTCCTGTCACTTACAGGAAAACTTCTCCTAACTGTTCCTTCCGCAAAAAAAAAAGATTGTTGGTGAGGCTTAGGAATTCCAGGGCAGAGTAGTGCATTCATTGCCACCAAGATAGTAAAGACATTCTCATAATCCACATGTATGTATATATTTTATCACGTTAAGGCTTGCAACTTTTTGAATGGCATTTTTATAGTCCACCTACAAAATATTACATCTCCTGACCTTATTAAAAACAAGGTTAAGTTTCTCAAGGGTTAAGAAAGACACTGTTGCTAAGCACTCGGAACATCCTTCGGCTATCTTCGCTCGCTACCGGTCGGCTTTGACGAACTTCCCCGAGGATAGCCGAGTGTGTTGCTAAGTTGTATTCAAATGTACAATGAAGGCTAATATGGTAGATAAAGGGTAGGACACACTTCGATAAACAAACAAAACGAAAATAAAAGCAATAGGGAATCAAGCGGGGAGAAGGCAAAATATCCATCTTGGTCGGTTCTATTTATCTATACTTGAAACTCAATTAATATGTTTCAGATCCTCTCATAACCTAAGTCAACTTTGTCGTTGGCATTTGCACGGGCGCTTTACATGACAAATTGGAGAATATAACAATATTAGAGTCCATTCAAATTGAGACCCTTTTTATTTTCGTTTAAGTCCATTAACATTGAATTGTTTTTCAAATTTCCTTATATTAGGAGTTGTATATTTACTGATTGAAAATTTACGACGAAAGGATAAATTCACAAAGCTCTGAATGCTGGTTATTGTTGTTGAAAAGTGTGACAGCAGTTTAGCTGTTTCTGGTAACCGTTCCTCGTCTGATGTACAAGTTTGTCAAAATACGGCCTTTATTCGGAGTCCAATGTGCCAAACAAAACGAGGTATTTTCTACGAAGGCCTATAAGTGCCATGGGTGAAATTTGGACTTTTCCAGTGTTTTTCCGTCTTCAACAGCATTTTGCACAAGCGGAAACTTTGTTTTGAGACGAGAGATTCTGTTTGCCGAAGCAAATCAAGCGTGTATAATAAGACTTATACCTTTAAGCAAAATGATTAGCAGAGAAAGTCGATAAACGAATGTAAACACTTCGAAAACATTTCCCCCGCGGGAAAAAGGTTCTCACCGCGGCGAAACTGTTTTTAAAGCGATGTCAACTGATTCCACGTATGCTGAGAGGTATATGCTCGACATTGGGTTGGTTCAGTTAGAATAACAAATAAATAACAGCTTGTCTTAATGAGCCTTTTTTCTGATGTTTAATTTTTGCCTGAAATGACAGCTGTCCATAAACAATACGAATGGTCGATTTTCTGAGGAAAATAATATGAACGTGCAAATGCCTAGCCTTGTCTACAGCTACACATGTACATATAAAGGGTATAGTATTAGGTAACATGCATACTCGGTATAAGCCGACTAAATGAGAGAACTCTAGTGCAACACCGGTCATTTGTGAACGATGCTTTTACATGTTGTATTTTGAAATCTTTAAAACTACATCTAATAGATATTGTTTAAATATCAGAATATCTCCCATAACCATTGGGCCACAGAATTATGTTTTACAGTCGTACAACAGTACAATTATTACATAATCTCTGTGGATTGATAGGCCTAATATCTGTTTAACGGATATGATCACTGGGAGATGCTCTGAAAGCCCTGGGGCACACTCTGGGGCACACTCTGGGGCACACTCTGGGGCACACTCAGCTCGGACACCCTCAATTGCTTGAGTCACCTAAAATGTGTGTTATTCGACTGTTAATAAAAAGATGAGGTTTCCAGATGGCCGTTGCTAACTTTTCTAACTCCCATGGACCGCTGGATAGGGAGTTTTATTTTGGGGATACCTTTGTGTTCCGTGTTGTGGCTCTGATGCACCAGTACACAACAACAAACTTAGGCGTTGTGTACTTTTCATGCATTGATAACTTTCTTTGTCCGTTCTCTGGGTGACTGAATGTAAACTGACGCCGTTTTCACCCTAACCTCTCCTACCAAGAGTCCACAACAAGAGGTGGCCATGGTTTTGAGAAAGAGGATAAAACTAATCAGTTAATAGCTAGATTAACTACTTAATATACGTCTCATACTTGCCTTGCTCCGGTATAGATCCACGGTCCATGTTCAGCAAATATATTATTTGCACGGTTAGCTTAAATGGTTTTATTTCTGGACACGTCTCGCGTCTCCAGCTTTCGCCTCACAACAGACCTACAAGCCACGTGTATCGTCTATCTATAGACTCTGTTGACGTATAACACGCTTGTGGTTTCATTATTAACTGGGTCGCGGATGTTTTCAGGTTCGTGGTGACGAGGTATTTGACCTGCTTGAAAAGGGGGCTTCCTGCTATTGACTATCGATGCACGGCTAATGGGAATATACATTGGCTGAAATGTGGAAACTGAAATAATTTATCAACAGTTTCCGGCTACATCCGACGCCAAAGTCTGTCAAAAATTTTCGGCCCAAACAACAACCTTCTGGATATCAAAAAGATTAAGATGTCCTTTCTAGCGGTAACATAAATATATACTGATCAGGATTCCAGAAAATTCGACTGACCAAGGCTAAGCTCCTGTCAGTTGTCAAGCTAATGAAATATCATAGGTTTGGTTTGTTACAACAATTTATAGGGTATAAAGGTCTAAATGATATACATCACAATTAGAAACTTGTCTCCATGGTTATTTTAGAAAAGAAGATTTCCCTTGTGCCCGTGTGTTTTAGTGATCATAAATATATATATTGATCAGTCTTGTGGGATATTTTATGACATCGCATACAGAGATTCAGTTAATTTCCACCAGGCACAGAAGAAGCCTAATTGTTAAAGCGGCATGAGCGGCCAAAATGTTGATATTTTGACGTTGAAACAGAATGTTGAAATTATCGGCTATTTTTCTCAAGCCGTATAATTCAGAAGCTTTTTAGTGCTTCTAGTCTCGAGAATGTACGATAAAGTATTGTTTTGAACTAACTTTGGCTTAGAATAAATGGATGGTCGAACCGGTTATTTAAATTTTGGTTACTTTTCGAACACTATTCCGGTTCGTATACGCCACATACTGTCTGGATTGTCATTCCAACGCCAATCATTTAGTTTTTCGTTGGCCTTCAAAGCTTCTTACTGTCGTGACGATCAGCAATTATGAAAAATGTGTGACTTTTGGCAGCTCATGCCACTTTAAGTACATGTCGTTTCCTTCCCGGCCTTCCTGTGCATTAGTTACGTATTCTACATGTATGTAGTTAGTCCGGGTTTCTGACTCCAAAATTACTATTTTTTTATACTGACTGCCGTATTTTGGAGTCAGGGTTCACTCCAACCAAAAAGCCGGAGTTGGCTGCCCGCCCAGAAGCGGGAAGTATGTGGTCCGATTTAGACAAA
Source organism: Lepidochitona cinerea (assembly GCA_963971465.1). Lineage (NCBI taxonomy): Eukaryota > Metazoa > Mollusca > Polyplacophora > Chitonida > Tonicellidae > Lepidochitona > Lepidochitona cinerea. The sequence continues at coordinate 8,885,976 of OZ020560.1, read as the reverse complement.
GAAATAGCAATATAACCTATTCAGATCGTCTCTAAACGGTAATAACCACGTTCATGGATAATTTCGCTATCTACCAGGGTCTGATATGGACGAGCAGGATCGGCCAGTAAACATTATTCTTCCCCTGAATTCACTTTTGCCTTCTCAAGTCTCAAACTCTGCGTCATTGATGACGTAACACTTTTTAGTGGTTTTTCAGAATTTAAACGTTAAATTCACTTTGCAAAAGGCTAAATTATTAATGAATGTCGTACTGACACTATTTGAGTTAGTTATGTTGTTATTTACTGTCTAAATCTGACCGCAAACTGCCCGATCAGAAGCGGGCAGTCTACTCCGACTTTTTATTCCAGTGAGCCCTGACTCCAAAATACGACCGTCATTATAAAAAAAAGTAATTTTGGAGTCAGAAACCCGGACTAGTATGTAGCGAGACAGGAATGATCTTATATAACATGGTGGTCCGTAATCAATCAAAGATTTTGAAACTTAAAAGTAGCCAAATAATTGAAAATGAACACTGTTTACCGTTAAAAGGGCAGCGTGGGTATGAGGCAAATTAAAGATAAAAAAATTCCTACATTTTACTATCGTACACATAGGCCTATTGGGAAGATGGGAATCTCACTTTCAAACTTCTTTCCCCTGATAGAACGTTAAATGTCGAGTTAAATACGATTTTTGAATCTATTTGCAGCTGATATGTTTACTTTTAGTTTCAGCCAAACTATAGTTTCTAATAGAGGACCAATGGGTCGCGGGTTCGAATCCCACTCAGCCCCAAAAAATTGACATAGAGCCCGGTTTCCTCCCACAATAAAACTGGCAACGCCGCCATATAAGTTAAATAATCTTGAGCGCGGCGTAAAACACCAATCAATCGTCGTCTTTTGACTTATATGTCCTGATCACAAAATGTGGAAATAAACTAAAAAACGTCGCCTCTGTACAGTTTATCAGATAGATGAATATTAGTAACACTTTCACAACTCATTACGGTAGGGTTGACCGGCATATTGGACCTCTACATTATCCGAAACCGTCTGTCAGACAGTAAACATTGTACCACAAAACTCGCACTAATTGCTCGTTAATTCTAAACCTTTCACTGGAAATCGACTACCACCTTTCATCCAAAGTCAATCAAATCGTATTTATCTATTTAGCAGACGTTATTGCAAAATGTAAACAATTCTAAACAAACTATGATCGTTTCCAGTCCTGATAATTTATTGCGTTCTCCCTCTCAGCACAGAGCTGTCTCACAGAGAGTTCATAAAAACAAGGTAGACAGCAGTTACCTATGAAACAGAACAAGGATATACTGCAAAAAGTGTATGTGATTTTTGCACAAGTTTTCGAATTTTCTACAACTAAGCAGATAAGGCCCTGCGCAAATTAGCCTAGCCTACTTTACTCCTTAAAAATAACAGAAAATAGCATAGGGCATATCCTAGAACTTTGGAGAAATAGTTTGTAATTAAAGCCCTTTGACCCTAGCAATACCATTATATATGTATTTTAGTAAACCCATTTATTTCCGTATTTATCGAGTTCCTCTCAGTTTGGGTTAGTTATATTAAGTTAGTACGACCTTATCAACATGCATGTTTATTATAGTAGGGGAGACAACTGTGTTGGTGGGACGGTTCTGGTCAAGGGTATAGAATGCCAAAGCGGAAAAAATTCAACATTTGCAATTTTTCCGTTCAGCGTTTCGATTTTTTGTTCAACAAAACAATATTTTTCAACATTCGTTACAAATTTTGTCCAAAAAAAGTAACAATATATATTGCTAAATTTTCAAACGAAACACATTTAAAAAAAATACTATCCTAAAAAAAATAATCCAAGAAATACACAAAATTTTACATCATCGATACATATAATTATACTAGTATGTCTTTTTTATTTATTACCTCTAAAAAATGGTCCAACACTTGCAACTTTTCATTCCACTACTTTACCGTTTTTACGTTCAACCGTTAACGTGTTTTTTTTTTTCGTTCAGCTGTTGAAGTGTTTTTTCGTTTAACCAGTGAATTGTTTTTTTTTTTCGCGCAACTGTTGAACCGATTTATTGTTGACCTGTTTTTTTACATGGTTTTGAGATCTCGCGCAAGAAACACGTGACTGTTTCTATACAAAAACTGATGACGTCACAGTATCCATCCGCTGTCTGCTTGTGCCGCAAAAACTAAACAAAATGGCTGGTGGCGGTCAAAGTTTGTTTGCATGTCGGCTTCTAAGGCAAAGCGAGGAAGCGACAGCAGAAATTGAATATTATCGTTAATCAGGGGAGGCATCGTCTCGATGAAGGATACCCGTTGGTCGTCTACATCAATGAGATGTGTCAACAACAACACTGTGACGTCACCGATTTGTGTGATCACGACTAAGTGTCACGTGCTGCGAGAAATCATTTTTTTCTCTCAACTAAAAAGTAGTTCAACATTTAACGGGAAAATCAGGTCAACATTTTACGGAAAAACACTTCAACGATTGAACGAAAACCAGCTCAACAGTTGAACGATAAAAACTGGTCAGTGGTTGAAACGAAAAATCGTACGCCTTGAACCAAATTTGAGAGGTAATGCATTTTTAAAAATCTTTTGGATGAAATAAAAAAAAGACATGTTACGCATATAAAATAGCACTAAGCTGGCTGTAAAAATTTATGTACCGGTATGATAATGATTTGGATTATTTTTTCAGATGCATGTGGTATGATTTTTTGGGGTCTTGAATGAAATAAACGCGATTTAAATATAAAATAACATAGAATTGAGCCACAAAGTATGGTCGTTGACAAAATGTTTAACGAATATTGAAAAATATTGTTTTGTTGAACAAAAATTCGAGATGCTGAAGGTAAAATTGCAAATGTTGAATTTTTTCCGCTTTGGCATTCCATACAAGGGCACTCTAAGGGTTAGACAGATTGTTGACGTATGCGTGTGAGGATCTCTTGTAATGCTGTAGCCTAAATAAGAACTTCTATCCATCGTCATCCACCCAATACAACTCAGATCCGCCCCTTTAAGAAGAACCAGATCACTCCTAATCCTGTCCTTCAAGGGATGATCTAATATAGGCCTACCAGCATCACATATAAGATCGAATCATGCGCTTTAAAGAGAGGAACAGGAAAAACATAGGAGAGTGCCGACTGTAAATTAACCTACGTTTGTTGCCTTTGCTTATTTAGTAGGCCTAATCTAAGTGATCATTCTCCTCGCCCAATGTGGAAGGGCCAAAGGTTGAAGGTTCTATCAGGGCATCGTAGAATTCTTTAACCCACTTAGCATAATAAAATAATCTCCTGTAAGGCGAGTCAACAATCAATCAATCAATCAATTAAGTCGAATCTCGTCTGTAAATCTCCCATTCAAGGAATTGTATATCACAGTAAAATAGTAAAATAAATAAATGACTTTATTGTATAAATACACGTAGGTACATATTTTTATCACTGTGTACATGTACATGACTGTATATAAATATCCAATATCCAAAGACAATTGCAATAACACTTACAAATATATGAAATATTAATATGACATGTAAGAAAACCCGACTAAAAATGCACAGAATTGAAATCCACATTTAATCCACTATCTTTGTGAAGCATGATAGATCTAACATACTGGCTCAAAGAAAATATGTGGACTAATATCACAAAGGGGAAAAGTTTCTAACTGTGCGGTAAATTTGCAGGTTAGTGAAAAGCTGGGCTCTTTGTGAGAAGGAAACCCGACCCTCAGAGGGCACCTGACAACCATTCGACAGGGGGGATAGGGGAGAAAACTCGAGCCGACACCCGTTGATGGAAGGGCTCTGTCGACAAAATCCCCTAAGTCCACTAAATTACATGCATATATACTCACAAAACAAATGAAAACCTGTATGATTATGTTAACATAGAAGAAAGCTACGGGTGTCAATTTTGAGACAAATTAAGCTGTATTTGAGAGACACCATATTTGTATCTATAACGTCATACAAAACTAGTCTACCAATCTAAAGTATTACAAATCGGTTTAGTTACAATGGACCTATAAAGAGCAATTTACATAACTTAATCCATAAATTTAATCACAGGCTTAATTGTACATGACATTAAAATTAATGAATCTATTGACATTGACTTTGATAACGATGTAAGAACTACATCGAAACGTCGTCACCCAATAAACCAAGAAGTTGTTATCCATAAGTAATTCTTCACCTTATTGCTATCCTATAAGCTTCAAATATTCATATTGCTTGTCGTTTCTCGGAGATATGACTTTTAGATCAATATAAACATGTACATGTATATCATTCTTTTATAGCACGCTTGAGGCTTTATTTATATTAACCATATTTATTAACGACACATGCACACGATACAGGTTGTTCTGTGTACACTCGTAAAACTCGGGAAATGTGTGGTTTATGTCCACTGGCAGTCAATCAGACAGTCAAGAAAATCAGACGGAATAAATTGTATCGTATTACAAAAAAATCTTCGGCTTAGTCCGAAAACTGTTGAATTCAATTCCAGATCTTAGCTTAAAGGGACGTGTCTGAAAGGAATTTCGTTAAAATGTGTGCTATTCTACCGTTGTTTATGTAAATATGGTTTCCAGATGGCCATTGATAACTTTCCCACCTCCCACGGGCCACTGAATAGGGAGTTTTATTTGAGGATCCCAATGTCTGCTTTGTTGTGGTTAACAGAATCGATTATGCAGTAGAGCCGTTTGTGGCTGCGCGTGGGTCTTACTTTAGATTACTTGTTTACTGACTGTCAGACAGAATATCAATAGCAACACGGGACATCCTAAATAACTCGTTAAATGTACATTTTTGGCGGAAAGTCGACTTACAGCCCTTTTATCCGAGAAACAAAACTTAAGCGATGTCTCTTTTTCAGTTCCTTTCCCACTAGCAGTCCCTTAGAACAACTTGACAACCAGAGTCTGAGTGACGATGGGGTCGACTGTGCCGCTTTATCCCTTCCATTTCGTGATGGTGACTGTTTTTATCTATGTCTGTATGACTGTACACGACTTTACAACCTGAATCGGAATCCCGATGGCGTCGAACTGGCCGTGTTATCTCCTTCATTTCGTCATCCATACAATTGTGCTTGTAAATTGGAGGCTGTCTCTGGGATGTTTGGGGTTTTTGATGTGCTAGGTATCCCGTCCTTTTTATTTCTTCTGTCTGCTGATGATTTGAATGCTCAGCTACCAGTGGAGTAGGTAAATGTTTCTTTTCGTCTTTGGAACAGGGGATTTCTGATACCGCTGAAATAGGTAGAAAAGCATTTCAAAATTTAAAAAGCACTTTTAATGCTTGCTGCCGAAGTTAAAAAATAAAATCGAACTTCAAATCGCTAGTAAGCCGTCCAAACTGGGACACAAGCGACAGTCGTGCTATATTGATTTTGTTGTATCTACATAAACAAACCGGGTTTATATTATTATTTGTTTGGTTTTTTTTGTCAAGTTGCGTTCTGTAATCTCCCTATAGTGACAATATCTATATTAATGGGAGAGGAAATATGGACTCATGTCTCAAGAAACCCCACCATGGCGACTGTACCACTCGCATCGACACGTACACAGTTCGAATCTGTTCTGAATTGGTGACGTGTACGTTTAACTGTATCTGCATATAAATCAATATTGTGTTAGACGACATCTTATACCATATACATATCTAACAACAGATAGTTAAAACGTGTAACTTGCTGAATTACACGGAATAAAAAACATAGAAACATCTTATCAATAAAACAATTAGACATGTCGACCTTAATTTCTTTTTATCAATACATTTTTTATAGTAACGTAACTAAAATGTTTAACTGACCTGTGTCATTCCTGTTGTGTCGTTCGTCCATTTTCCCGTCTGTTAGGCTGCTATTATTTCTTGCTTTTTCACACTTTGGCTTCTTTGAGAACTTAGAGTAGATCTGTAGTTTTAACTATATAATATACATGTATACAAACCACATCGGTCAATAACGTAATGGCAACTGTGAATATAAGAGTTAAATCTGTCACCGACGTGTGGATGTTCTGCCTCAAGACATATATAGAGTGTGTGTATCTAGTGTTTTGTTGTCTGTATAATAAACCAACTCTAATTTACCAGAAATGCCACACCTAAATCGAAACTAAAAGTGTTCGCCTCACAATCAGGTCAAATAAAAATATTCGGCCCATAAACATAAACGGACGGGGTCAAAAGGTTATCTCCAGCCAATCAGAGCTCTATTCTTTCACACGTTTCAAAAGGACATGTGAATTGATATCTGGTATTTTTAGCATGGTGATATATTCATGTAGGGCATTATACTCATTGAAATACGTATATTCCAAAAATATAACGTCTTAAATCACTTGTGACCACTTCTGTAGTATAGGCCTAGCTTAAACGAATTTCTGATAAAAACAACTTTATTATTTCTGCAGAGGGGTTGTTTCTTTTTGTCGCTGTAATCTAAATTGGTTTTCATTGCAAAGGCACCGTGTGTCCGAGGCAAATTGCAGATAAAACATATTGGAGAGGTATTGGGCTACTGGTAAAGTTCATTACTCTGACAGAACGGTATGGGCTGCCAAAATGTTGATGTTTTGACGTTAAAACAGAATGTAAAAGTTATCTGCTATTTTTCTCAAGACGTATAATTCAGAAGCTTTTTAGTGCTTCTAGTCTCGAAAATGTACGATGAAGTATTGTTTTAAAGGATTTATGAACAGGATTTAAAGCTTGTTTGTGTTTGTTTATGGACTAAATGTATATTTAAAAAACATCAGTTGAAACGAAACAACCTTCGCGTTAATTCCCTGGTAGTCAAAAAAGAACGGGGAGAAAATATGCATATTTTCCGTATTTTTCGTAACTACTCGGGGAAAATGACGTCATACACGACCTTCGATGTGTACAAACTGCCACGAAGACGTACTGAGACAGCAGAAATCGTTTATTACGTCATCGCTGTGAGGTACGTACACAACGGAGGTCGTGTTTAACGTCATAAGTCTATAAGATAATTAACTTTCGTAAGCATTGTAGATCGGCAAACGTAGCTTGAATTTTGTATGTGCTGCGATCGAAATTTGATTTTCTTTTTGGTTACACTTTTAAAGTACATGTTCTACAACACACTTAACGCAAATTAGACAATATTTCCAAAGGTTGTTCATAAATCCTTTAAACTAACTTTGGCTCAGAATGAATGAATTTTGTTTACTTTTCGAAAACGTTTTCAGTTCGGATTTTCCTCATTCCAACGCCAATCATTTAGTTTTTTGATGGACTTCAAGGCCTCTTGCTTTCATGAGGATCAGAAATTATGAAAAAAGTGTGAATTTTGACAGCCCATGCCACTTTTATGACGAGTTTAATACGAAAATTCCTTTGAAGCTAGTTTTACTTCGATTCTAGCTGGCCGGTCGTTTAAATTAAAGAAGGTCAGCGCTCCATAGTTTATCAGATAGATAAATATTGGTCACGCTTATAAAACTCACTGCAGTAGGAGTCACACAAGTGTGGCACTTGTTTACATCCTACCGAAACCGTCAGCCTGACAATAAAGGTAGGAGGGGGCATTGATAATCTAGATATCCCGCTATAGACCTAAGGTGGCTTTAAAGTTTGACGAAGGCTCGAGTATAATACGTCCCCACGTTAACCTTATAATCATGGTACTAACATATACTCCTGCACAGAGAGATTAAATATATTGGGTTCAAACAGCTTTCTTAATCGCTCAAGGTAATAATTACTCATTAGTATGGCGTACATCATTCATACGAATCGCCAATAAGCTAAAACAACCAACCAATAATCATGTGTTAGGATATTCCGGGAAGACCCCGATTTCAGCTTTGGCATTCACGCTATTTTAAAATGGGCTGTGGCTGCCATGATATACATATTGGATCTCGTTTATTTGTTTTTAACCAAGTGAAATGAAAACAAACAGAGTATCAGCGATTTTACATGTAAATGAGTTTTAGGGTGGCAGTATACATTATAGATGATCTTTCAATTTGGATTTAAAGACAGACAAGAAAACCATAGTTTTAATTGAAGAGAGTATTATGTTCCACCATGGTAAGCTTTTATCTTTGCAGAATACTTATTAAAGTCATGGAGATTTTAAAACAGATCTGTGAAAATTCAAAGACTGTATGTATGATTTTGGACATTATAGGATTAGATTAGATTGTCTTATGAAGTATGTTGAAGATTAATACGGTAAACGATTTACATTAAGGAAGCTCTTTTGTGCCAATTGTGACAACAGAAAAATTATTCAATTTGGCAAAGTCACAATTTTGAGTCGGACCAGCAAATTGAGTCAAATGCCATGAAGTTCTTCCAATTTGCCCGTGTTTTAAGATTAGATAAAAAAAAATTAATATAGTTTAAAGATGGCGATTTTAACCATGGCGGACTACACATATTGAGAGAACATGGCGGAATCCACAAGAGAACATGGCGGAATCCACAAGAGAACATGGTGGACTCCACAAGAGAACATGGCGGACTCCACAAGAGAACACGGCGGACTCCACAAGAGAACATGGCGTACTCCACAAGAGAACATGGCGGAATACACAAGTGAACATGGCGGAATCCACAAGAGAACACGGCGGACTCCACAAGAGAACATGGCGTACTCCACAAGAGAACATGGCGGAATACACAAGTGAACATGGCGGAATACACAAGTGAACATGGCGGAATCCACAAGAGAACGACTCCAAATAGAAAACGACCGACTCCAAATAGAACACAACGGAATCGACAAGACAACAAGGCGAACAAATCTTGTGGAGTGAAAATCTCAACACAGATTGATATATATATATATACAGTACTCTTTTAGAATGGTGCATCTCCAGGCTTAAATGTGTGTTCATTTTAACTTTTGGTTTCAGGGTAATTCATGAATAAATTGCCCAGAGCAGGCCTATTCAAAGTGTTTCCATTTCAGAACAAGGGAAGCGAGTTATTAGGGTCAACGAATTGTGATCTGTATTTATTATTCTGTCGTTTCGCTTGATTGGTTTTAGAATTAAATACGAATATCTGCAATACTTGGTCAGTCGAATCTCTAATACTGATAGAGAAGCAGGTCTCGAATATATTCAATAAGCTCCTAAAATATCTCCGATAGTCAGAGGACATGCGCTATAACCAGATCATAGAGTTTCTAGAATTAAGTTTAATGGTAAAGATTGTGGGAGAGGAAACCGGGCTCTTTGCTCGGCGGACACCCTCGACCTTCGGCGAGTGAAAAACACGCTCAATTTTCCCATTGCTTTGGTCTTAGTGTGATTCGAATCCCCGATCCATCCATGGCAGACCTGAGAGGCTATCAGTCTGCTAACTGAGCCACAGAAGCTAATGTGAATGAAGTATTTTAGAGCGTCCACTCAAATATGTTTAGGTCATACTTTCAGGGTTAACTAATATAACCCTATGGTGTTTAACAGCCTAATATCAATCATACTCGGTTGATTTTAAGTGTTATATTCACACAGGAGACTGTTGACATACAATGGAATACCTTGACTGAAAGGTTTTATTCAAATCAACTGATTCCCACAGACCCATTGAGACTGATCTTTAAAACATGCGTTTAAAGTAATAAAGTCTCATATGTTCTTGTTTCATAAAGAATATACATGTTGTTCCGAAAATCCCTTCGCGGTCGATTGATTTCGTAAAGTGTTGAAAGGTCTTCTGTGCACAGATTTTACATTGGGAATAAAATCTGAGGCCATAAAAGAAAAAACACCAAAAAGTTATTATGTAATTAAAAAAAGACGTTAAAATCTCGAAATAATAAATATGTTTACTCCATACTATTTCTATTCTTACATGTATATACATCTTCATCTGCGGTATATTGGCATGAAACAACTCTGCCATGGCATTAGGGCAAATGTTAGGATGTCTCCATTTCTCAGAAAAAGTATGCCTCCTCTGCCCCACCCCATCCCTCCCTCCCCGAATAACGCTCGAATGTGTATTGAATCAGAAGGTTTGACTCCGCGTATTTAGTGGAAACAAGTACACTGCCTCTCCATGGCCATTTTCCCCCTGAAAATAGAAACCTTCTATTTATTATGCGACTTTTGGTAAGAGCATTTGTAACGTGGTTGTTATTGAGAGGCATTCGTTTCAACATATGATACCACCAAAAAGTAGAATGGTTGATTAGGCTGCTACCTGGCTCAACAGATATTACTGGACGGATGCAAAGCCAAGACTACATCTCTCACGAACAATGGAAGTCATTGGAGAACAGACAAGTGTGACTAAAAAACTGAGCATGTTGACCATGTTAAATTGCTGGATTATTGGGTGTCCAAATGAGAAGAATTTTGACCACAGGGTGGACACCCCGTTGGTCGAACCCTTGTTATAAATGTCTACGTGGCCTCCTCGATCAATGTGCAAGCAAAATCGTTCAGAGGTTAACACCGTTCATAAACAACAGAGGTAAACCACAATGATTTACTTGACAGTGCCCATCTGCACTAAATTACTATGATACAATACCCAAGATAATGTACGATCGGCCAATGGCTCCTAGTGGGAACCTTCCAAATATCATTCCTCCTCTTAAAAAACATATTCAATGACCAACACGTGACATTGCAGTCAGTTACTGTCATGACACACGTTCGCGTGTGCATCTTAGTGTCCTCCCCTCCGTCCCCTACCCCACATTAAGCAATAAGGAAAACGTTCAGCAACATCTGCGATTTAGCAAGTTGTTAATTTGTTTGTCTTTTGTGTGTATGCCTTAATGATTAGTACTTTGACTCAGACCAATAAAACTGAAAATTTTCTAAGTGGATTTTTAACTCGATCGCCGTATGTGCATGGGAAGGTAAAACATCAATCAATTAGTACTTTGAATGCAACTGATGTGGCACTTGGTGTTCATCTGACTACATACATATTAAAATAGAGTATATCACCAAAAATTCTGTGCGATTCAAGGATTGCAATGAAGAGCAAAATTGAGATGAGGCACAAGATACATATGTGTGCTAAGCTTCCAAGACTTCTGCAGTAGACTGTGGTCACAATCATCTAGAAATAAATGTTCGACATCTCAAGAAAACCAAACACGACAAAAGTCTCTCTAGTTTACATGCTCGGAAATAGTTATTACATGTATGTCTAGACAGAATTATGATTGAAGAGGTAGAACAGCAGCTTAAATTGCAATTGAATTCTTCGTTCAGGCTCTATTAATAAAAAGCACTACTGCGTTTTGGAATCTGACCTTAATTCTATAAACTATGGTGGCTGATTTGTGCCATTTCGCGTTCTCGCTTTTTCGCTTTGAGAATTAGGAGGCGAAAACACGAGAATACGAGATTAAACTCAAATCTCGCCGCGAGAATGCGAAAAGACGACAAAAAATATAATGTCGCCGCGAGAATGCGAAAAATCGAGAAGTAGCAAAAAGTGCTTTATTTGTGCCATTTCGCGTTGTCGCGTTCTCGCCGCGAAAACTCGACATAAATTTAAAATCTCGCCGCGAGAATGCGAGAATGCGAGAAAAATAAAATCTCGCCGCGAGAACACGAAAACTAGAAAACTAGCCAAAAGTGCTCGTTTTGTGCCATTCATTCTCGCGGCGAAAACTCGAAATAATTCTAAATCTCGCCGCGAGACCACGATAATACACTTACATTCGTTTTCTTATTCTCGCCGAGAAAACGAAAGTGGATGGAGCGGAAGTAATATGCAGGCATGCGTATTATGTCAATAATATAATGAACTGATTACATCGAGCAGATTACCTTCCCATCACTGACAACTAGGAGCCGTCATATTATTCAGATGAATGAACTAAATTAAAACTCCTTGCAGCTTATTTCATGATTCTGTAGGGTTTTTTTTTCCATGCCCAGGGTGGGGGGGGGGGGAGGGGGGTGCTCCGTGGCTCAGTAGGTAGAGCGTTGGACGCTCAATCCAAACAGCCTTCCACCAATAGGGCGCGGGTTAAAAAAAAATTGGAAAATTTTCTGACTGGGTTTTCACTCGAACGACCTATGTGGGATGGTTGCCAGTTACTAAAGGAAGGTCGTGGGTTTCCTCCGGGTGTAGACAGTACACGCGCAAGCGTGCAAGCCGTTTGCAAGTTACTTTCGTTTTCTTGTTTTCGCGTTCTCGCGGCGAGATTATAGTGGCACAAATAAAGCAGTGGCACAAAAAGAGCGCTATTTCCTTATTTCTTGTTTTCGCATTCTCGCGGCGAGATTTTAAATTGATGTCGAGTTTTCGCGGCGAGAACGCGAGAACGCGCAATGGCACAAATAAAGCAATTTTTACTAATTCTCGAGTTTTCGCATTCTCGTGGCGACATTATATTTTTTGTCGTCTTTTCGCATTTTCGCGGCGAGATTATATTTCATTGTCGCGTTTTCGCATTCTCGCGGCGAGATTTTAGTTTAATCTCGTATTCTCGTGTTTTCGCCTCCTAATTCTCGAAGCGAAAAAGCGAGAACGCGAAATGGCACAAATCAGCCACCATACTAAACAGCATAATCTTTATTTAGAAAATACACAAACTCATTGAAAAATGACTCCTATTATCTCAGATTTTGGTAGTGAACGTAGAAGATTGTCAGAGCTGATTGATTACAATCTAAACCTATAGCAAATCGGCGTGTTAGCTTTACCAAAACTACTGATGATTTGTAGCCAAATTATCTTTTCCAGAAAATTCTACTGACTAAGGCCAAACTCCTGCCTGTCGTCAACCTAATGAAGTATCTTGGGTTGTGGTTTATTATACTAAACTTATGATTGGGTATAAACATCTAAAAGATATACCCCTTTTTAACACAATACGAAACTTGTCTCCGCGGTTATTTTAGACAAGGAGATTTTCCCTGTGCCTAAGTGTTTTAGTGTTCAAAAATATATACACATGTTGTTACGAGAAAAATAATAAACGAAGAGGGAACAAAAGACCAGCAGATTTTATGTTAAAAGCTAACGTAAAAAATACTGCACCAATTGTAAACGAAATGATAACGATAGGATATCGCCTCATGTCGGCGTAATTCTGACCAATCGTAGACACAATGATAACGACCAAATGTCGTTTAGCCATAGGCGGATCCAGGGGGGGGGGGGGGGGGGGTCCAGGGGGTCAGGACCTCCCTTTTCTGAGCAAAAAAAAAAAGAAGAAAAAAAAGGAATTAACACAGATCAAAACGTACCATTATATATGCAATCTAATGCAAGGTCTGCCAGTTCCATGTCATCTTTAGTTTGACCGTAACCACGGTAACTATGGTGATATGTTTGTTTTTGCATATTTGGCAATGTTAATGTTGTTGACGTGCTGCAATGTTAAGCAACGTGTTTCATGGTTCTAGCAATGAACAAGCTGAATTTTGACAAATGCAATTTCTGGATGTGAAGAATCACACAAAATTCAGTGATCATCTCGTCCCACAAACGAGTTTCATACCTAATAAACATATATTCGATTATAAACACTGAACTGATGGCCTTATCTGACAGGAATATGATAGGCCCTACTCAAGAATAGAGAACAAAACTATATACACCGTTCTCTGTTTAGACATATCTTCGGCCAAGAAGAGCCTTAGAGCTTCATCAAACATGGCGGATCGTCGATATACAAGATTTCTCTGAGAAACTGTCTTCAGTACTACAATTTTCAAGAAAGTATAACAAAAGTCATGGACAGTGTTTTGCTTGATGATTTTAAGAGCCTAGGTGGTCCGTGGACCCACGCCTGTACATAGGCCTACTGGGTTTCGGAAGTCTGCCACCTTCCCATGCACTTTTAATAGAGAAAACTATCCACGGACCCTTTTATGTAGCACAAGTATGTAGTTTCCCCATATAATTGCCCAAATCAATATAAAACAAAGCGCGGGCGCTTCTCCTGCTTGTCTTATTTTGTTATTTTTCGGAATCAGAGAAACCAAAATCCAGAAAATATTTACTTGCAGAACAGCCTCAGAACGTTTCTCAGGCAATCTAGAACCCCTGAGTTTCCGGGGCCCAAGCGGCCCCTGGGCCCTCGCCTGATGCGTTGGGATAGTCTTCCCCTCCCCAGGCTTCACAAACGTCACAAGGCCTCATCTATAACTTTGGAACATAACGATTTTACAGTTATTTTTTAAGAATTAATGAAAGCAAAATTTAGTTGCAGAACACCCTCAGAACGCTTCTCGGGCAATCAAGATTTCCAGAGCTTCAGGGGCCTACGCGGCCCTGAACCATCGCCTGTAATCGAAGGGCCTGGGACCCCCTCTTTCGTAAAAAAGCTGGATCCGTCCCTGAGTTTAGCGCCGGTCGAATTCCGAACAATCGTAATCAAGCCGATTTTGTACTAATGAGCAAACTGAGGTTTAGCCGTCATCAGGCATCGCTAACAAATTGTTTACCCAACCTCCCCATCCCCACGCCCCCCCCCCCCCCCCCCCCAACTCACGATTTTTTACGCTTATAAAACTAAAAATCGTTTGTAATATCGTGTGCAAGTTTATCAAGATATGGGCCTATTGTCCGCGTGTGTAAAATCTTCTTTAGGTGCAATATTCAATAGGGCTTATTTTAGTTGGGTTTTTTTCGGGTGAAAGTCCCAGGTCTATTGATGATGACATTTCTCCATATAATACTAGTCTTGTCGCGACTCTAGTATAGACCCACTACTATAAACTTAAGCCTTAAAAGAACTCATTGCGGTAATTTACCGCCGAGCCTGATGACGTCACGTAGATTTACGCAAAGTTTTCTGGGTAAAACGTACCTCAGTTCGCCATTTTGTTTATTGGCACTCAGTAAGATGTAACTTTTTTTTAAAACATTGATGATATAGCTTTTTATTCACACATTTTTTCTGGTAACTTTACCAATTTAGGTCTTCTCTATAAAGTATTATTTCTTCCGCCATATTTTAAAATTATGTTACCGTACCTCAATCCCCAAAAATGCTTTGCGCGTAAATGCCAAGTGACGTCATCAAGCAATCGGTCAATAGGCGCCGAAATGAGAATCAATAAAATGTGCATTATATATTCCGTCACTCGAATAAAATATGGTTTGGAGGAGGGATATTGTTCGAAGTGAGCGCTTTGTTTAAGGGTTTAATACCGCCGTAGCGGTGTTTGTTGCGTAACCCGATACCGCTGAACGTTGGTTCGTACCGAGTCAAACCACGAGAATGCGCAGCATTCGAGGGGTTTGACGAGGTGCGAACGAACGTTCAGCGGTATCGGGTTATGCAATAAACACCAAGACGAAGGTATTAAAGTCGATTCTACCCCGATAATTGAGAAAAATGAGGAAAAAGTGACCTGTTGTTGATTGCCGTTCCTTTTCCCTCCCTCGGGCAGAGTGGGAACTTTTAACCAATCAACGATAACCTTTGGTCACGTGCAACGCTTGACCCAGATATTTTGAAGCAGAATGACATAATGTCACTATGGCTACCGCTTTGACAGGCTGGGTTGCTGACGACGCTAGCAGGGGAAATGTTGTGAAATCAACCCTTTGGTGACTGTATACGTTCATGACAGCCCAGTTTTCAATATAAAAGGACAGAATATAACCACATTCACAACATTATCAGGTTAAATCCTTCATTTTGTATGATAACAAGCAAAAGATCACTTCTTCCGGGGGAGGTAAACCTACCAGCCGATGATGCACTACAGACTCGATGTTGTTTGAAAAGTCATCTCTACTTAACATGTATATTTGCACACGGCACGCACATGCAGGAGTGGTAGAATAAACCCTAAGCAGTGACACACATGGTTGCACATCTTTAGTTTTGTGCAGATTCATTTCCATGCGTATTAAGTCTATCCCATGTGTGACGTCATTAGGCAATCCGTCTATTCTCCTGTTTGTGCACTAAAGTTTACCAGATGACCATTGGTAGCATTCCTAGCTCATATAGCTTGATAGATTGGTGGGTTCCATTGTGTTCTCTGTTGTGACTATATGGTAATCGACGTGGGTTAGGTGTGCAGCTGCGCATGTGGTGCATTGTTGGTTTTTTATTACGGCATTGCGTTGAAACAGTTGCGTTGAAACCGTGCTCAGTTTGTCTGAAGATACAAATACTGTATATAAATTTTATTATGTAGAACGTTCAGTCTATAGTAGGCATAATTATACATAAAGTACATGTCGTAATATTTAGCTTATAAATATAATAGTTTTTTTCTTGATATAAAACAGGCGTACACAAATAGTCCGCAATATGTTGAGTGGATTGAAGGTTAAATTCTGATACGCCCGCACGGGCTTCTTCAATACCTTCAATTCTTCAATGGTATTGAAGAAGCCCGTGCGGGCGTATCAGAATTTATCCTTCAATCCACTCAACATATTGCGGACTAGTACACAAACTGATATATAATTGACAAAGGACGATATTTAATTAGACGGGTGATTATTTATACATGTATCATTTATTACAGTTTGTGTGGTTCATATATTTTCCCTAGAGCCTATAAAATCGTAAAAACTGTTAATTCGTCATTATGATTCTATTTGCCTATAAACCTGTAAAAATGTTACCGACAACGTGAAAGCGAAAGAAGGTCAACTGCTCTCCAATCAAATTTCAATATGGTATAGCCAATGAAAACAATACTCTTCTTAGTGTTATCCAACCAGTAAGCGTAAATTTCCTTTCTGCGGAGCAGAGATCGACCCAGTTAACGTACTTCCGTTAAATCCAGCATGGTCGTGAAAAACATGAAGAAACGGTAATTAGTATTAATTTGTTTCTTTCTTACTTGATCTTACTGTGTTGTTGTTGCATATATCTTTCCTCATAAATTCAATTATTTTTTTGTTTTGAATTACCCGGGGTAAGTTAGTAAGAAACAAGTTGTTGATATATTTTATCAGGTCCTGTTGTTGTTGTAACAAACATTATTCCATCACTCACTGTGACAGTGAGAACGGCGAAAGTCATACTTATTTCTTAAATCCCAATTGTTATAACAAATTGAGCCTTTGGAGTGCGATTAACCCACCACAAACTGTTCAATGTATAATTTAGATAAAATATGGCTAAATCTACAGGTTGGGGAAAGTCGTCGATCGACGGGTTGTCCATCGATCGACGGACAAACCGCCAAACGACGGTCCAGCGCTGCCGTCGATCGACGGACTAACCTTGTTATAAAAGAGAATAACCCCACATTTCGGCCTGTTGTTGTTTTGTCGCCAAACAAACGAGTGAAAAAACAAAATGGTACGTTCCCAGCTAGCTGTTGATTAAGTCTTCGGCACTCAAACACACTTCCCCGCGTGCGCTGAATGCTTCAAACTTTGCACTATCAAAATGGCAAAATGAATGACGCCATTTCTATCGCATCTTTTACAAAGAAAACAACTATTTACTCACACTTTCCTCTACTCCACATGTGCAACTTGATTTCGTCTTTACGGAAATGACCTTTGGAGTTCAATCGATGTACGCATAAGGCAGATATAATCGATAAACTGCTTCTGTCAGCTTCCTGGTAGTGTAGACGCGCTTTTCTATGGTGACCCATAAATACCATTTTGTAGCAATATTAATTTCTCTGGCACATTAACATAATTATATGATGCTACATGTATACTGGAAGTTTAGATTTTCAATCCACACAATAAATAATCTGCAATCTGCATAATTTAATATTTTTTCATAAAAACGCTCGGTATATAAATATATATCTGAATATATACCAAAATGTTGCACCCTTTTCCAAAATGTATTTAAAGTGAGAAAAAAAGACATCTTTTGTGAGTTTTTTTTTTTCAAATTGCCAGATTTTCTTTCAGGTGAATAAATTAACTTAACTATGTATATTTTTCTCACTTTAAATACATTTTGGAATAGGGTGCAACATTTTGGTATATATTCAGATATATATTTATATACCGAGCGTTTTTATGAAAAAATAATAAATTATGCAGATTGCAGATTATTTATTGTGTGGATTGAAAATCTAAACTTCCAGTATACATGTAGCATCATATAATTATGTTAATGTGCCAGAGAAATTAATATTGCTACAAAATGGTATTTATGGGTCACCATAGAAAAGCGCGTCTACACTACCAGGAAGCTGACAGAAGCAGTTTATCGATTATATCTGCCTTATGCGTACATCGATTGAACTCCAAAGGTCATTTCCGTAAAGACGAAATCAAGTTGCACATGTAGAGTAGAGGAAAGTGTGAGTAAATAGTTGTTTTCTTTGTAAAAGATGCGATAGAAATGGCGTCATTCATTTTGCCATTTTGATAGTGCAAAGTTTGAAGCATTCAGCGCACGCGGGGAAGTGTGTTTGAGTGCCGAAGACTTAATCAACAGCTAGCTGGGAACGTACCATTTTGTTTTTTCACTCGTTTGTTTGGCGACAAAACAACAACAGGCCGAAATGTGGGGTTATTCTCTTTTATAACAAGGTTAGTCCGTCGATCGACGGCAGCGCTGGACCGTCGTTTGGCGGTTTGTCCGTCGATCGATGGACAACCCGTCGATCGACGACTTTCCCCAACCTGATCTAACCTCCCTCTGTCAATAAAAATTGGCCAAAACCCGAGGCCTAAACAGGTTCCGGGATGTTCTCGATTTGGGTGTAAACAGGTTGAGAAAGCTAAACAGCTGCTACACCGCCAAACGACAGAGAATAGACCCCGCTGATCGGTGGGTAAACAGCTGCTACACCACCAAACGACAGAGAATAGACCCCTCTGTTCGGTGGGTAAACAGCTGCTACACCGCCAAAAGACAGAGAATAGACCCCGCTGATCGGTGGGTAAACAGCTGTTACACCACCAAATGACAGAGACTAGACCCCGTTGATCGGTGGGTAAACAGCTGCTACACCGCCAAAAGACAGAGAATAGACCCCGCTGATCGGTGGGTAAACAGCTGTTACACCACCAAATGACAGAGACTAGACCCCGTTGATCGGTGGGTAAACAGCTGCTATACCTCCAAACGACAGAGAATAGACCCCGCTGTCCGGTGGGTAAACAGTAGCTACACGTCAAACGACAGAGAATAGACCCCGCTGTTTGGTGGGTAAACAGCTGCTACACCGCCAAACGACAGAGAATAGACCCCGTCTATCGGTGGGTAAACAACTGCTACACCGCCAAACGACAGAGAATAGACCCCGCTGTTTGGTGGGTAAACAGCTGTTACACCCCCAAACGACAGAGAATAGACCCCGCTGATCGGTGGGTAAACAGCTGCTACACCGCCAAACGGCAGAGAATAGACCCCATCTATCGGTGGGTAAACAACTGCTACACCGCCAAACGACAGAGAATAGACCCCGTCTATCGGTGGGTAAACAACTGCTACACCGCCAAACGGCAGAGAATAGACCCCGCTGTTTGGTGGGTAAACAGCTGTTACACCGCCAAACGACAGAGAATAGACCCCGCTGATCGGTGGGTAAACAGCTGCTACACCGCCAAACGGCAGAGAATAGACCCCGTCTATCAGTGGGTAAACAACTGCTACACCGCCAAACGACATAGAATAGACCCCGCTGATCGGTGGGTAAACAACTGCTACACTGCCAAACGACAGAGAATAGACCCCGCTGATGGGTGGGTAAACAGCTGTTACACCACCAAACGACAGAGAATAGACCCCGTCTATCGGTGGGTAAACAACTGCTACACCGCCAAACGACAGAGAATAGACCCCGCTGATCGATGGGTAAACAGCTGTTACACCGCCAAACGGCAGAGAATAGACCCCGTCTATCGGTGGGTAAACAACTGCTACACCGCCAAACGACAGAGAATAGACCCCGTCTATCGGTGGGTAAACAACTGCTACACCGCCAAACGACAGAGAATAGACCCCGCTGATGGGTGGGTAAACAGCTGTTACACCACTAAACGACAGAGAATAGACCCCGTCTATCAGTGGGTAAACAACTGCTACACCGCCAAACGACAGAGAATAGACCCTGTCTATCGGTGGGTAAACAACTGCTACACCAATGATAAAAAATTAAAGACATCACCACGTCTTCAGTTGTTTTTAACAACACGAGCTTTCGGCACCTGTGCCGGTGCCTTCGTCAAGTGGGTAAACAACTGCTACACCGCCAACCGACAGAGAATAGACCCCGCTGATCGGTGGGTTAACAGCTGTTACATCGCCAAAACGACAGAGAATAGACCCTCGTCTATCGGTGGGGAACAATGACGATGTGGCTAAGATAGCTGCAGGATTTGCCATATTGAAACATGTCATTCTTTACAATCACCCCATTTTTCTATGATTTCCTTCAAATTCAATGAACGTAATCGGTCCAAAATTTACACACATCCCAATCTATCCCCATTCCACAAAAAAAAAACAATGTCCAAACACTCACATAATAACATATGTGTTATATCCTCGCCATTTTCTAAGGACAGCCCAAATCTCCGAATTGCTTCCGCATTTCTTTCAAATTGAATTCGGCAAATGTAAATGTCCATGTGAAGTTTTCTTGATAAACAATATAATGATAGTAAATCATGATACAAATCCTAGAACAGACAGGGTTTTTATTATTTATCAAGCAAACTTCACTTGGTCTCGGAAATTTTACGAGTTCAATTTCAAGAAAATATGGAAGCAAGTCGGAGATTCGGGTGGTCCTAGAGTCAACTGAATTCTGAAAACATATCTACACCTCACTTATTCACTCATTAAGCGAACTAAATTAATCGGTGAATGATTTTCTCTATCTACCTTCTATTTATCAAACGCTTGATCACCTTATGTGGAAGAGTTGTCAGGTACTCGCTGAAGGTCTGAGGTTTTCTCAGTGCAATGAGTCTGGTTTCCTTCCCAACTGGCAACATGGTCATATAAATGAAATAATCTTGATTTGGGCATATTATTAAACATTGATCATTTAATCAATAAATTAATCAAACATTATTTCATGTTGTCAGGAAGTTGAGTGACCTGAATGTCGACGAGTTCATGACCTCGGGTTTTGATTCGGACGTTACAGACAGTGAGGATGACGTTCAAACAAATATGGCAAAGAAAATGCCAGAGAAGTAAGTTGTTTTCTTTTTATTGATTCTTATTGTTTCTATTTTATATGGTAAATTTATAGAAATCCTTAGAGTTGTCAATTGATCACACAATCTCGATGTCCTCTAATCAACTATCAGATTAATAGTAGGTTCTTGTTAGAAGGCGTTCATATGCATTTCTGTCTTATTATTTACCTCTTGTTCTCATCTATGGAGTCATCCTATTGCATTTTTTGTGTCGAGGTGAAAATATGAGGGTCAGAGATTGTAACGGTTTCCTCTGAGCAATGGGCCGGATTGGGCCCTGTTTTCTCCCCCACTAAAACTGGCAATGCCGCCATATAAGTTAAATAATCTTGAGAGTGGCATCGATCAATCAATCATTATCAAACATTTGTGGTGAGACAATTTATATAATCAAATAAGTAACAACTTTTTGAATTTGTGAAATTCGTGTTTTAGGAAAACTAAGCCCAAGATGAAGACCACACTTACCAAACTAAAAGATAAAGATCCAGAATTCTATAAATTTTTGAAAGAAGAAGACAAGAAATTATTAGAATTTAATGACGATGATATGAGTGACGATGATGATGATGATGAAAGTGACGGAGGCAGCGATGATATTAATGATGATGATCAAAGTGATGAAGGTAGCAACAATGATGATGATGATGATGATTTATTAAAGAAACTGGAAGCCATGGGATCTGATAGTGATGATGATATTGATAACGATAGTGATGATAACGAAGGGCAGAAAGCTGGCAAAACCATTCATCAGCCACCCAAAAAACTAGAGGTAAAGCTTGTGTTTTGTACAAAAAAAACCCAACAAAAATAACCTTGGTTTTATTGTTCTACCATCATACATCTATAAATTGATTGACAGGTTTAATACCACACCCAGAATTACTTCATTTACTAGTGGGATGGACTATTTTACTGAAGGGCGCCGTCTGACAGTCTCATCTCAGACCAACCTACACGCATCAAATTAAACTCGGCGACCATAGATATATGATAATAAATATTTTCCTCAATCAACTATCTGGAGTGAACAAGCATGTAACGATTATAGATATATGAACGATTGACTTCTACATGGATTGGCCATGGAATGGTTTCACAAGCCAACATTGTAAGAACTCGTCACCATAGCAACCTTAAAACAAGCTTTTGCCTGTAAGGATACAATGATGTAAAGAAAAGTTCAGATAAAAAAGAAACTAGAAAATTTGTACGAAGTCAATATTTTATTCAAACTAATTTCCCACACAATAATATCATTAGGTGGCGTCACATATGGATTCTTCTGATGATGAAGAGGATTTCAATGAGGATTTAGAGGAGGTGGCGGAAGGAAAAAAGAAAAAAATGTCAAAAGATCGTACCCTTGTCACTTTGAAGATGGTAAAAGAATGGTCACAGGATCTCAAGGTAAGCCAATCAAAATGTAGATAGAGACCAGGCCTGTCATTAAGAATAGACTGGGAGAGTTTCAATATGCTCTCCCAAAACTGTCAGGGTGACCTTTTCACTCTCCCCTGAAATAATCTCCCAAAATTCAATGGGAGAGCACTTCCTCTCCTATGTATTTCAGAGAGAGAACACAACCATGATGAAATAAAAGCATCTGAAGTTACAGAAAAGACATTTTTAATTTGGTATACTTATCTATGTCAGAATTGTTGTGCAAATTCTGGAGAAAACAGTCTTTAAAAAAAAGTATTGTTATCCTAGTTTTTCGTATTATCATAGTTTATTCTATTTTAATGGACATGAAAGGGTTGAAGTATAGTTTTATCTTGGGAGAGAGAAAAACATGAACACTCGCCTGAGACCGGCTGGGAGAGTTAAGGGGAGTGATAAACAGGTCTCCTCCTATCCCTCTGGGGGTGTGTGGAGGGGAAGGAGAGTAATCACTTTCCCTTTAATGACAGCCCTGGAGACTATTCTTATAGAACAAGTCCTAGTGACTTAATTCTCGCCATTCTTTTTTCTCTATCAAATTATTTATTTATGGTGAATAAATAATGAATTTTATAATCAAGCAATCTTCACGAAGTCAAATTTCCAGAATTTTAATGGATTTAAAAAAAAAAAAATTCCCTTTTAATCAAAAGCTGTGTTTTTGCTGGGTGACATAATTGACTTCTCTGCCAGGGGGACAAAAAGTGTAGGTACATGTAAACAGTGAACAGAATCCATTACATCCTTGTTATGTATAAAGTAAATAAACCTGCCACTAGGCTGATTGCTCATAGGAGGTTTGGAAATAGTGCTGCACAGAAATGTATAGGTGCACAGTCATGTGTGTCATTTCAAAAGGCTTAGGGGCCTCCGTGGCTCAGTAGGTACACTGTACAACGATGGACGCTCAATCCACACAGCCTTCCACCAAAGATTCGCGGGTTCAAATCCAACTCAGTCCCAAAAAAAATTGGAAAATTTTCTGACAGGGTTTACACGTGAACGACCTATGTGGGATGGTTGCCAGTTACCAGCAGAAAGTCGTGGGTTTCCTCCTTGCATAGAGCCAGGTTTCCTCGCACAATAAAACTGACAATGCTGCCATATAAGTGAAATAATCTTGAGCGCGGCATAAAACACCAAACAATCAATCAATCAAAAGGCTTAAAGTGTTTACTTCAGGAAAGATCCCTCTTCCATCTCATCATTTTTGTAGTGATATCATTCAGCATAAACTTTGAGAACTGTATTCTGTGTTATCGAAGTGACCAATTAGGCTTAATTAATTAGTGTTTAGTATTAATTCACTTTCTTGATAATCTATTTCACAGACCTCTGCCTCATTAAAAACTCTACGAGAATTAAAAAAAGCTTTCAAAGCGGCTGTCCAAAAAACTGGCTCTGAAGAAGGGGAGATAAACAAGTTTGTTGTAGAAGGGAGTAAAGGTAGGAGTTATCCCAAACTGGCTGCTAACAACAGTACAATGTTAACAATAGTACATTGAAATTAACATATTTACATCTATGTGTCAGTTAATAGTTATAACTATCTAACAATTTAAACTTGTATATACATAAGAAATGTTTGAAACTCTCTTTAAACGTGGGTTCCATACTAATGATAAAAAATTAAAGACATCACCACGTCCTCAGTTGTTTTTAACAACACGAGCTTTCGGCACCTGCTACACTTGACGAAGGCACCGGCACAGGTGCCGAAAGCTCGTCTTGTTAAAAACAACTGAGGACGTGGTGATGTCTTTAATTTTTTATCATTTGTATATACATGTTTGTTTTATATTTTGGTAATATATAATATAGCAGATTTTCTATAAGATCACTAAATAATTATCAACTTAGCACAAAAATCGTTTTGAGAAGGAAAAAAATGGCTTATCCCATTCACGATACTCCTCCACAAGTTAACTGGATGTGATGATGATTTACCTAAGATTTATGCCCCTGGTTTTACTCTCATGCAAGCACATCTAAGTCTTTCATTCAAAACCTTTGAAAACATTATCCATTTGTTTATCACAATAAATCCCTCTCCCCCCCAAAAAAACAAATTGCTTTGTTGTGTTTCTGTCTGAAGAGTTGTGAATCTTAAACTCTTGAGCTGCTTTTAATAAACATAATGGATTCACCCCCCCCCCCCCCCCTCCCTCCGCCAATCAATATTATCATCCCTGAGTTTTGCTGATTCATGTTTTTGTCTAGTGTTCAATGCCGTAGTCCAGGCATGTTTGATGCATGTTGTTCCTACCCTGGAAAAGATTTTGCAATTGCCTCCACCCAAAAGTGATTCGGACAAACCAGTGCTGCCATCTACCAGCAAATCGTGGCGTAAAGTTTCCTCCGATGTGAAGAGCTATCTTACCAGTATCATTGAAGTAAGGAATAAGATAATGATTGAAAAAAATATTAAAATTGAAAAAAAATATTAAAATTGAAAATAAGTATTAAAATTGAAAAAAAAAATTTTAACTTGCAAACTTTTTTTCTTGAGCAGTTTTTTTCCCTCAAACATTCAATTATTCTTTTAATGAAATACAAAATATGTAATTCGAATTGTCCAGTCATACCAACATTTATTACATTTTTATATTTTATTATATTGCTCTAAGAATTATTTTATTCAAGGGCATTCTGGGCATCACATCAATCCATCAATCAAT
Organism: Lepidochitona cinerea; assembly: GCA_963971465.1. Classification (NCBI taxonomy): domain Eukaryota; kingdom Metazoa; phylum Mollusca; class Polyplacophora; order Chitonida; family Tonicellidae; genus Lepidochitona; species Lepidochitona cinerea. The sequence goes on along the minus strand of OZ020560.1, from coordinate 8,860,726 downwards.
CAATCAGATAATTATATTAATTACGATTTTTGTTGTTGTTTTAGTTGCTTTCCAATATGTCTGACCCAGCTGTTGTTGATGTTGTATTAAAACATGTATTACGATTGGTGTATTATTACACAGCCTTTCCGAAATTAGCTCGAATAATGCTTAAGGTAAGTCATCAGTTATATTGTTGGTTATTTTAGACAAGAAGATTTTCCCTGTGCCCGTGTGTTTTACTGATCATAAATATGTTGTTGGTTTTCATTAGTAAAAAAAAGATTTGCTAAATCCTTTTCAATAGCAGGTGTGTTTAAAGAAGAGGAAAAGGAAAGAAACTAGTAAACTTATACGGTACACACATGGTTAGGTTTTCTTTCCAACAGTACTAAAACCATATTTATATGCTTTTTCTTGTCAAACTTTGCTAAAAGAAAGTTGTGTTGCGTTATCACAGAACAACTTACTGACTCTGTAGCCATCTGCACTGCAAGAGTGAACTGTGTGTCCAGTTCGGTCAGTCTGCACATGCATAATCCATATCTCACTTGTCATAAGAGAAATCGGTCAACTCTGAAAGTCTATTTTAAAGGCACACTTGCCGCGAAAATCAGGAATATTGTTTACATTAAAAAAGAAAGACCGTATTCTGTATTTTTCCCAGACAATATAAGTTAGGAACTTTTTATTTTTACCAAAATTTAAAAGTTTGGACTTTGTATTTTTAATTTGAATTTGAAAATTTGAATTGTTACGTACCCGGAACGTAAACAAACCGATCTGCCCCCTATTGGCGATTTTATGTTTCAGTCGAGTGAGTGAACTAACGGCACAGTGTAATTTTACGTAGGCCTATTTATCTGAGAAATACAGACTGACGATCGGTTAACAGCGACTGGAAAAACCTGCTGATAATTGTTTGAGCGTAAACCACAGATACAAAGGCCTGAAAGGAGGGTAATCCAACACGAAAGTTGACCGACACTGATCGTTGTTGTTGTAATCAGGCTTCGATTCTTCGTTTGTTTTTCACCCCATTTTTACAGTCTAAAGCTAACAAGACATGTTTTATGTGCATGTCCTATGTTTAAGTTTAGTGGTATTAGTCGTAGTAAGCTCATGTAAATTGGTTTTCTTAGCAAATTTAAACAGGCTACGGCGGCAAGTGTGCCTTTAACATAGGTTATTTTCAATCATTTTGAGGTCCTGATAATGAAAGACAAACACTCTATTACTCTGAAATATATACTGGCTACTAAATCCATGTTTTGGATATGTAACAAGCTGCATTGGGTGTTTACATGGTCTTGCAGCTGATATCGCGGGTTAAAGTCGTACAAGGTACGAAGTAATTCACTAATAATTTTGATCAATTCTTCGCGGACGATCGAACGAGAGTTTATCTGACAGATTTGTTTTTATTTTTCTTCAACGTAAGATTCACACAAATGAATATGATTCGCTTAAGGACATTGTTTAATTTGGTTGCCTGTTTTTGAAGTCTCTTCTCCTTGGAAGTTACTAGTTATCAAAATGTTGAATACAGTATTGAAGATCAATCATTCAAATGTTACAGACAGGGACAAACTTTTTGTTTTTCTTCTGGATTTTCTCTGCACGGCATTAAATGATTAGTACTCATGATTATGAACTAACAGCAAAGTAAATTGCATTTTACGATTATGTTATGTTATTTATGATACTTAAGCTTTTTCTAAACTTTTTCTCCTCAGAAAATGGTAACATTGTGGGGTTCCTCTGAAGAGACAACCCGTGTCCTGGCCTTCCTATGTATTATCAGATTGATCAACCGACTTAAAGACACCATGCTGGAGTTTGTACTCAAAGTAAGTTAAAACAACATCTTGGAATTTGTACTCAAAGTAAGTAGAGCAAGATAAAACACCATTCTGGAGTTTGTATGCTAAGTAAGTCAAAACACCATGTTGGAATTTGTACTCAAAGTAAGTTAAAACAACATCTTGGAATTTGTACTCAAAGTAAGTAGAGCAAGACAAAACACCATTCTGGAGTTTGTACTCAAAGTAAGTGAAAACACCATGCTGGAGTTTGTACTCAAAGTAAGTCAAAACACCATGCTGGAGTTTGTACTCAAAGTAAGTCAAAACACCATGCTGGAGTTTGTACTCAAAGTAAGTCAAAACACCATGCTGGAGTTTGTACTCAAAGTAAGTCAAAACACCATGCTGGAGTTTGTACTCAAAGTAAGTCAAAACACCATGCTGGAGTTTGTACTCAAAGTAAGTCAAAACACCATGCTGGAGTTTGTACTCAAAGTAAGTCAAAACACCATGCTGGAGTTTGTACTCAAAGTAAGTCAAAACACCATGCTGGAGTTTGTACTCAAAGTAAGTCAAACCATGCTGGAGTTTGTACTCAAAGTAAGTCAAAACACCATGCTGGAGTTTGTACTCAAAGTAAGTCAAAACACCATGCTGGAGTTTGTACTCAAAGTAAGTCAAAACACCATGCTGGAGTTTGTACTCAAAGTAAGTCAAAACACCATGCTGGAGTTTGTACTCAAAGTAAGTCAAAACACCATGCTGGAGTTTGTACTCAAAGTAAGTCAAACCATGCTGGAGTTTGTACTCAAAGTAAGTCAAAACACCATGCTGGAGTTTGTACTCAAAGTAAGTCAAAACACCATGCTGGAGTTTGTACTCAAAGTAAGTTAAAACACCATGCTGGGGTTTGTTCTCAAAGTAAGTCAAAACACCATGCTGGGGTTTGTTCTCAAAGTAAGTCAAAACACCATGCTGGGGTTTGTACTCAAAGTAAGTCAAAACACCATGCTGGGGTTTGTACTCAAAGTAAGTTAAAACACCATACTGGGGTTTGTACTCAAAGTAAGTCAAAACACCATGCTGTTGAACATTGAAGGACTTGTCCATGCAGATTATCTCCCCTTTTATTATCCCCCTTTGCCTGTTCTGTTAACTAAATATATACATTATCATTTTCTTCTAGCGACTTAAAAAAAAGAAAATCTCTAATAACATTAAAACGTGCAAAAATTGATTGAGTCTGTCAGTATGTCCAACAGATACAGATGATACATGTATGTATATTTTCTCCTCTCTTTGTTTTGACTGCCAGGAAGATAATGTGAAGGTTGTTTGATTGATTGATTTGATTGATAGTTTATTTGCCAGAACTTATTTAAAACAGCAAAATCTTGATGTTAGACAGCCGTTATTCCAGTGGGAGAAAACCCCAAGGGGCTTTCTTTTCAACTTACATGTATGATTTTCAAATATGTATTTTGTCCATGTAGAAACACGAACCATGTTTCAGTTTAACCTCTCTTCTATTGTAGAGGATGTATATGACATATGTGAAGAACTGTAAGTTTACGTCACCCAGTAGTCTCCCGATGATAAACTTCATGCAGCGTACCCTGGTGGAAGTGTTTGCCGTTGACGTCAACATTTCTTACCAATATGGTTTTATATACATTAGACAATTGGCAATCCATCTTAGAAATGCCATAACAGTACATAAGAAGGTAATTATTATCTTAATGAAATAAGTCAACTAATTTGTTGTTGTTTTTGTTATCTTTGTCTGCATAACTAAGAAATTTAACTATTAAAGTGATTTTGATGTTTGCTCCGTAATGTAATATTTGGATCCCAGGCCCCAATCCAACCCTCAATTGGGAAGCTGCTTTTTCAATTACATGTCACCAATGGGTCGCGGGTTCGAATCCCACTCAGTCCCAAAAAAATTGGCCAGGACACGGAACAACCTATGTGGGATGGTTGCCAGTTACCAGCAGAAGGTCGTGGGTTTATTCCGGGCATAGAGCCAGGTTTCCTCCCACAATAAAACTGGCAACGCCGCCATATAAGTGAAATAATCTTGAGCACGGCGATAAAACACCAAACAATCAATCAATTAATCAATTACATGTAATTACAGTTTCAGTAAACAGAAATTAAAAAAAAATATTACAAATGATTTGAGAGCTAATGATCTATCTGTGGTTTTATTGTCAAATCTAGAATAGATAAGGGAGCATTTAACATCCTCTTTTACCATTGAATATATATTATATTTTTAATTTGGATTAACAGGATACTTTTAGTAATCATTCACATTTAACAAATTGAATCTTGTGTATTTGTGTTTCACAGGAAACCTGTCAGGCTGTTTACAACTGGCAATATATCCACTGTTTACACCTGTGGGGTCGTGTCTTAAGTACGGTTTACCCCAATGAGACTTTACAACACCTGATATATCCACTAACTGAAACCATTATTGGAACTATCAAGTGAGTTACATTTACATCATATTTATGATGGGGTATAAAGGTCTAAATGATATACCTCTTTTTAACACAATTAGAAACTTGTCTCCATGGTTATTTTAGACAAGAAGATTTTCCCTGTGCCCGTGTGTTTTAGTGTTCATAAATATATATTGAAAATCATGACTTATTTTGAAATTTTTCAAAGGCTGGCGTCAACGATCCATTGTTCTTGTAAAATTTACCCAGTGCAGCTGGCTGTTCCGTAACATCAGCAAACTTTTGCTTTACTGATTAAAATACCACAAAACATTGATATTTTGTAAACACACTTATCATGGCTTGAAAGGCATTAACTTGTTTTGAGAGGTTATCAACTTCCCATATTCTTTATATTTATGAACACTAAAACACACGGGCACACGGAAAATCTTCTTGTCTAAAATAACCATGGATAATGCTATTTGTATTTGACTACTGGTCAACACAAAGTAACCAAAAACTGATCTTTGTTGAGAAAGAGACACATAAATAACCTCAAAACTTCAGGTGACAATGACATGATTTATTCAGTAATTGACTTGCAAAACTTATAAGGAAATGGGGGTTTGTAAAAAAAAATTGTAGATTGTACAGTAAATACTGTAATGGGGATATAAAACAATAGAGAGGCTCATTCTACCAAGCTGGCATGAGTTGCACCTGTGGTGCCTGTGCTAAATCAGTCCGGGTTTCTGACTCCAAAATGACAATTTTTTTTATACTGACGGTCATATTGAGTCAGAGCTCATGGCAATCAAAAAGTCTGAGTAGACTGCCCGTTTTTGTTGGGCAGTTTGCGGTCAGATTTAGACAGTAAATAACAATATAACTAAACTCAAATAGTGTCATTACAACATTCATGAGTAATTTAACTTTTTGTTAAGGGAATTTAGCGTTTTAAAACTGAAAAATTGCTAAACAGTGTTCGTCATCAATGGCGGAGAGTTTGAGACTGGAGGAGGCAAAAGGGAATTGAGGGGAAGAATAATGTTTACTGGCTACATGTAGAAAGTTCCCAGTTTAATTGTAAAATAGAGTCAGTTTGTTTAAATTAACTTTCACTAATCAAGAAAAGGTAGATATTAGTTCTTCTTTAATGTCAACTATCCAAAGAGGAATTTAAAAAAAAAAATTAAAAAGTTTTTAAAAATTCAGTTAATTTCAATAAAACTGGATTGTTAATTTGCAGGTTATTGCCTTCGCCGAAATACTATCCTCTGCGTTTTCACTGTGTGCGAACTTTGAACCTTATCTCTACGCAGACAGACACGTACATACCAGTTTTACCGTTTCTCCTGGAGGTAGGTCACCTATTATATCAACAATAATTTCCCTGTACTCTCCATTTTTTCCTCTATTGAATTTTCAGGTATTTTATTTCAGGCTTATTTTAAGTATAAAAGCAGAAATTAAACTTGCAATAAACAATAGGAACTTACTGAGAATATGATTTGAATTATAACCGCTGTAAAAAAGTTGTGACTTATAGTTACAAATGACTTTCTCTTTAATAGGTTGAGGTAAGTTTTTGTGATTCTTATTGTGACTGAACATCTTTTCTTCACCAATGTGCCCTGGGATGGATTTAAGTTGTGAATATAAGAAAAACTTAGAACACACTGAGCTTGATTGAAGTCATGATCTATTTTTTTTTCATTTATATTAGTGCTATGATTCTCCAGGACTTACTTTCCAATTGTATGACTTCTTACTAAATAGAAAGCATTGATTTCTTTTTTTCATTGAGAGTTACCTCCCCTGCTCTATATTTCACCCCCAGATTGTCTTACTCCAATATACCTGTATCCTGGAAACCCAATAATTTGAATATATACTCACTCTCACTTTTACGCAAAACTGAGGTTGTTGAGATTGTGAGGGTCCAACGATGAAAGACATATTGAGAATAGAAGTTTCGCTGTGTAGACGTAATTACTCTGAATAGACCCTTTAGGCTTAAGGATTGACGCTTGCGCAGAAGCCTCGTTGTATGGCAAAATGACGCTAAATTGAGTTTTTGAATCAATCTGACGTCAGAATCGTGTTTATTTCGTCTATGACGTAATGCAAAAGAGGCGTGTCACAGCGACCGCAACAGAGAGATGACGTCAATGCCATACAATTCGAACAACGTCATAAACACGTCGTTCTAAGCCGAAAGGGTCTATTGGCGAAGATACCATTTGCCAGTTTTTCACGCAACAATGACATGACGTTGTGGCACCATTCTTAGACCGGACAAGCCCAGTTTCTATTTAAACTTGCTTTGTCCGGTCTACCACACATGACCGTCATGACGTCTATAGCTAACATCATTTTCATGTAATTGGCAAACCACCTATTGCACAAGCAATTAGACATTTAGATTAGACATTAGATTAGACATTTAGAATTTGTGAAAATTCACAAACATAGATTTAAGATACTTATGTAAGGGGAGGTTAATCCATTAAGGTTTTATGTGTCTGGTAGAATTACCTCCCTTTTGTCATAGAATTTATCAGCTGGCTGCCCATCATAGGATTTGGGCTTACTACAGTTATCTCCCCTTGTTTACTAAATCTGTCCTTTATCAGTGTCCCACTTGTTATAAGTATTTCACAATCCTGAAAACATAAAACCGCTTTGACTATCTCTACTTAAACTGCTGTGTAAACAAACAATACATTGGGTTTTAATCTGTTTAAACATTGAGGGTCTTTTAAAATGAGCAACGACAACTACAGTGTGTAACTAGGCGTAGGTTTTCTGATTTGTCCAGAATATGGGACGAGACGTGATGGAATTTTCCCATCACTTTTCATAGAACTAGCGTTAAAGTAAATAATTATACGATTTTCTTAATCCTACATGTATGTGAAAAATTTTGTTTTTCTGGCTTATATTTTTACTTCTTGAAAGAAATATTAGATCATGATCAAATAGAAACCCCAAAAAGATAATCCGTTAATCATTAAATTATGTAAGTTGACAATAAAACAGGTTAATTATGGGTTGAACAATTTATGACTTTCACCCACCAATATATACTTCGAAACTGATCCATTGTGGAAAGCAGTAAAATAGAAAATTAAAATACCAAAAGATGGGAGACAATACTTTATTTCAAGAGTTTATTTTTATGAAGAAGAGATTATACATGTAGATTGTTATATCCGGTGGATTTCTTTATATTTTGAAAGGAAACTTAATATTTGTATTAGGTTAATCACTCATTTTTCAAGTTTGATATCGACTGATTCAAACTCAGAATGAGGGTGGAGATTTGTAACACAGTCCTACAGGTTACAAACTTAACAGTTTATTTGATAGCAATCTTTTAGTCTGAATTTCGCGAGCGTTTTTAAAGTTACATTAACTGTTAAATAATGAGTTAGATGCAGGAATTGGTTTTTCGTAAACTGACATGAAAGCTTATTTTTATTAGACCGAGGTTATTGCAGCAAATCTATGATTTAATACTATTCCCAAATGACATTTTCTTGGTATATGAAAAAACAAAACTTGTGATACATAAAAAGCGTTTGTTCATGATAAAAATTCAAGTTTACAGAAGGGCTATTTCTGCTCCTTAATGCAAATATTGGGAAAATTTTGTTTAAACGGAATTACATATAGCTAATCGTTCGTCAATTTATTAAGCGGTATGAAATATGGGCTGAAACAAATCTTGTAAATGAATGTTCAGGTAGCTTTTACAGCAACAATAAGCGTAAAATGAGCTGGCTATGGCAGCTTTTTGAATTTTGGTCGCATGGCTTTGGGAATTTATGAAAAAAGTTAGACTTTTGACAGCTCATGCCACTTTCAGTGAAAACTTGGATAAGATTTGAATTTGTGAGTTACTTATTTGATCTGTTTCTTTTTATACAGTTTCTGAAACATTTTCACACTGGAGGGAGGGGGGGGGGGGGCTTTTTGTTTGACAATTTATCAAAATGTTGCACTACATAAGAGCTGTTTGTTTTCGAATCATTGACACAAGAATCCAGTTCTAACTGGTGTATATCAGATTTACTGCCTTCAAAGGTGACCATATCAGATTGTATCAAGATATTTTGAAGTTTCAAACATACATGTAGATAATCTAATTTCCTTTTAGAAACTTACGAGCGTTATTTCCTTCTACTATTAGAACTTCTGATTACAGGGTGTCCGTATACCAGTGACGTGTTGTAAGGATGTCTTCAGCATCTCACTTCCATTCCACATGTCCAAGCTGTTTATCACATATCGGTAGAAAGAAAAAATGAGACGGTGCAAATGATTATTATGATATAAAACCTTTTGTTGATGCCCTTTGTCAAATTTTCATTTGTTTTTTTCTCACCTGTGAAATATTTGGAGTGATTATAAAATTTGAATATTTTGTGAGAATTACAATTTTTCCAACCGTGTCTTAAAATCGTTCATAACAGGGTTGCCGAATTGGCCAGTTTCTAGATTTCCCATTCATTCGGTGTGACTTTTAGCTACTGATATAAGATTTGATTTGATGTTTTTGTAGTGTTGTTAAATGTTAAGATCTCTAATATTAGCCAGGTCTTGGTGCCGTTTGATTATATAAGGGCTTGTAAATGTTTTAATAACTGTTAGTGTTTTCTAGAAAGTTCAGTACAGTTTGTTTTGAACTGAAGCACTTATGAATCCAACATGATATTTTTGTTTTACTGTAAACTTTATTTTTAAACATCGAGGTTATCTTGAGTCATGTGACCTATAAAGATAAGATGGTCTGATAATCAAAATTCAGTTATCTTTTTCCGCGCCTTATGATCATTTCATGAAAGAAACGTTTCCATTGATGTTATTTTTAACTTTTTTGTTTTAATCGATGTAATCTGCCGCATCTATTTGTCATATTAAACATTAATCTGAAACAGTAACATTTTAACTGTTTCAATAATCTGATAAAACTGGGGACTTAAAGGAGAATGAATGGAATGGAATTATAAAATATTGTACTGTTAGCGGTCACAACAAACACATCCTCTTTTTAACACAATTAGAAACTTGTCTCCATCGTTATTTTAGACAAGAAGATTTTTCCTGTGTGCGTGTGTTTTAGTGATCATAAATATAAACACAACTTAGCTTACTTTTTTCTGCCCACTAAATACCCAAAATGTTAAAACACTGTCAGTTAACCTTTACCCATTTTATGTTGACCTCACAATGTGAAGCGTTGGCGTGTTTTTATTCTTAGTCTGCCAGGTAAAAAAACTCTCCACCCTTCCCTCATGTAAACAACCAAAAGGTTATACTCATGTAGTTAGCTGGTATTTTGTCTTTGTTTACACAGAACACCCCATATGAAGCTAATATTACCCAAACTAAACAGTTTTACCTGTGACATGTAGAATGCTCATAAATATTATTGATCAATATCCACAATGTATTGTGTTTACATACATGTGATTTATAGATTGTTATTTTGTTCTCTAGTTCATATTTATGGACTCCCCCACAGTTTTTATATCAATTGTGGATATTTCATTAGATTGCCATATGGTGGAGACTTGCCATGCAGGTACATGTATTCGCCAAGGTCGCTGATGTCCTACGGGCAATGGTCCAGTTTACTCCCCCACTAAACCTGACAAAGCCGCTATATAAGTGAGATAATCTTGAGTGCGGCGTTAAACATCAATCAATCAATCAATCTATATTGATAGAGATTTTCTTACAATAGACAATTCACACTCACATTTTCACGCGTATATATTCATGTTGGTGAAATAAATTTTATTGTGACGTAAAACTATCATTATCAACCAGCTGATCGTGAGCTAGGAATGTTTCTATCTGTTTTTATGTGATTTATTTAAATTACACCTTTCCTGTTATTAGTGTAATTTATGGACTATCCCACCAAAACAATTGGTTTATGAATATTTAAGTGGATCTTAGCTGTTTTAATTGGATAGGATCTGATCAATTGCTTGATTAACAGTATTAAGAAATGAACACCGTTTTTTATGGGTTGTGACTCCTAGATTTGTATTGTACACAACGTTTCGATGTAGAAAACCAGAAATTTACCGGACACTTAAAACCTGCATCTCTGACCCTCATTTTCTCACTTGGACCCCCAAATTGCAATGAGAAGGGTCCCATGGGATGCAAATGAATAGCAAAATATTATACGATAATGCATATTTAAACACTAATTGGACACCACCTAATGTATATGGGACCCTATTTTTTTCTGATGGGGGTCCTGTGAACCCCAACATTTTGGGAGCCCTGGAAAACCCTGGAAAACCTTCACTTGATAACGATGTTAGTTTCTACATCGAAACGTTGTGTACAATAAAAATCCAGGAGTTGCAACCCATAAAAAACGGTGTTCATTTCTTAATATCATGATCAACTCCTAAATGCCACTTAAAGTGATTAACGATATTAAGTAATTCAGCTAATAAATTCTGAGGGTGACTTTGAAATCTCTAAAGATATAAACAGACCATGTCATGGTAGTGGTCAATTGCACCTTGTGACCCCAGCACCCCTCTCTTCCCCACCCACACAAAGGATATAAATAACGGGGTATTTTGCCTTCAGCCTTTGTACATGAATAGATATTTACAAGTCTTATTTAGTTGGCATTTTTTTATTTTTATAGCCTGAAGTATTTTGTTATTATCTTGCCCCCATTGAGCAACATCATACCTGTGGTCAAAACACAGCCTAGAGCTTCCTTACTCCCCCACAACTTCATCCATGGTTGGTCATTTTTAAAAGGTCTGTAAGATAAGTTGTCAATGGTCAAGGTGTGCTGTTCAATTACCCATGTCCATTTTCATGGCTGACTGACCACTAAATGGGATATTATGTAGATATGTTGAATGGTCTGAAGACATCAACACGTATCAATGAAAGTTTTTAACAAAACAAGTGTACACTTTTCATTAAGATTTCCCACATGGCCATTCGACATTTGACGACCAATGAAAGGCCAGATAACTTGTTTACAGCATCCTTGTTTTTTCTGACTTTTTGTACCTTTTGGCTTTTCTGTTTAATTCCCCCTCCCCAAACAAAAAAAAATAGAAAAGTTTTTGAGGGCTATGGATTGATTGTCTAATGATGTTTTAGGAGTATTGGGAGGGGATTATTATTTGTGTGACATAATTAGGCTTTAGGTCTTTTTGAACAATATTTCTTTAAATGTGTTCTGATTAATGGTTCTCTTTCCACCTGTTTTCACTTGATTGTCATATGTGGAAGAGTTACCTGGTACTCGCCGAAGATCAGGGGTTTCCACGGGGCAAAGAGCCCGGTTTCCTCCCCAACTAAACCTTGCAACCCCACCGTACAAGTGAAATAATCTTGAGTGGTGCATAAAATATCAAACAATCAATCAATTAATCAATCAATTAATCAATCAATCTCTTTAAGCCTGATTGAACCAGTCAACTGATTATTTAATCAAATCAATCAAACATACATACTATTGTCACTGCTCTCCTGATGATGGCAAAATAAAGCGCCGAAATATTGAGTTAACAGGGGTCTTACGTTTTCCGGAATGACAGTACTTGTGTACTACAGTTCATGTTTTATCAGTTGTTTCTGAGTAGATTTTTCACTCTGTCGCAGTATGTAGAAGAGTTGCCAGGTACCCGCTAAAGGTCAGGGGTTTCCTCCGGGCAATGAACCCTGTTTCCCCCCACTAAACCTGGCAACGCCGCCATATAAGTGAAATAATCTTTAGTTCGGCGTAAACATTAATCAATCAATCTTATCAGTTGTACATTCAAATCATGATAAAGGCTGATATTGATGCCCTTTATTTATTATTTTTAATACAAATTTCTAGACTCGAGAGACTCAGAAGTTCACTTAAACTGTTTTTTGTTTTCTACAGCTATGTTGTATACATGTAGACAATGTCCTGGTCACATGCAGAACGTAGGCCGAAGTATATTGTATATATTTCTGTCTGCAAACATCTACCCACACTTTATGGGAGTTTGTAACATCTGTCCAGATCATATATGATAATTTTAATATTGATCCTTGCTAATAATCTGCTTTTACAGCTGTTCATGTTAATACACCTACGCAAGTTGAATGTCGATTAACATAGATTATTTACAAATATACGTCTAGCCTTTTATTTGACGTCAATTGTGTATAAACCATACATAGATTTGAACTCAGATACGAAAACTATTAAAATGACATTTTTTTTAATATGTCAGATTTAAATCATGGCCATTAAAATGTTCATTTCAATATTTCAAAAACCTTTTTGCACTTGTTATTCAATAAGGTGAAGAATTACTGATGGAGAACTGCCTGGTTCATTAGACTTTAAATTCAAGTCTTCTTGGGGATGTGAAGGGGGTGGGGGGGGGGGGGGAGGTAGAGCACAAACTTGTAACTGAATCAATTTTCCATACTTTACTACAAATATTTTATTTTGTCCAATGCAGAAAAAATGGGTGCTTTTCTTTTTAAACTTTGCTTCACTTTTTTTATTTGGACTTCAGTTAAAAATTGGTAGAAGAATTTCAACAAGTTTAGCTGTTATAACCCCTGTAATATTTAGAAATTTACTATTTTGGTTGTCTAAATTTATTTATTAGTCTTTTTTACTTCCCGGAGTACTGTTTTTTCAATGACATTTATTTTGAGATGAAGTTATCCAATTGTGTTATACATGTAGATCCTTTGCTAATATTTTCTAACGAATCAAGTGTTGTGATACCAGTGTTTTTAAGGAGATTACATTTTTAAACATATTTTCCAAATGCAAAACCGTTATTCTGTCATTAATAACGAGCATATGTTGGTTTTCAGTTTTGCCTACAATTTATTGCTACATTATTTTATTACCGGTAATACATTTTTAAATATGAATATCAATAAGTTGTCTTGCTAATGAATTTTCTGTAGTTGATTGGTGGAACACTTGGAACAGGAAGCTTTGATTACAATCTGTTACAGGTCTATCTTTCTTAACTTCCCTCGTTGCTCCTGTCTGTTTTAAATAAAAAAAATGTCTAGCAATTTTGTAACAATTATTTTTGACAGGAATTTAAAACTGTCAGTTAACCTTTACCTATTTCCTCTTGACCTCACCATGTTGTCGTACTTTTATTCCGAGACTTCCAGGTATAAAATTCTTCACCCTTCCCTCATGTAAACAACCGAAAGGTTTTATAACTGAAAGCGAAAGTATACAACCAGATTGTTTAATATCTACACTTTTTACCACCAATATTAAAGTTTCTACAAGGAGTCAAAAAGGCAACATATATAACATGCATGTTTTCCTTGAGTTTTATCAACAATTATTGGGGTTAAATTGGGATGCTACAGTTATAAAATTTCCTGGTTTGATTTATAAAAAAAACGCTAGTTTTCTAAAGAAAAGTTGATTAGTCACTTTTAAGTGCTGCTGATATCAAGAATGTACATAACTATTGTTTTGAACTAACTTACATGTACATGTAAGCATAAAATGAATAAATTGTCTTTTTATTTTCTTAATTTAATTTAGCTTTATTTTCTAATGCTATTTCAGTTCTTACAGGATTTTCCTACATGGATTTTTATTCTAATGCCAATCATTGGTTTTTTATTTTGACCAGCTATTAGAATTTTCGAAAAAAAAAGTGTGAATTTTGGCAGCTCATGTCACTATAATTCAAGTTGTACATGTGGATGTATTTTTGGACTGTAACAAGGTTTATCACTTTCCAAGATGTCATTGCTGTTTGCAAAGTTTATTTAATTTCAATATGTCTTTATTGACTTTATTTAATTACATGTAAGAGGAAAAAAGTCTCTGGCCAGCATGATTTTCTATCAAGCAAGTGATTTTGTTAACAATAATCTTTCTATGATCAGTAAATTGGCACTACAGGTATATAAAAAAATGAGAAAGTGTTGTGTCTTATTGAGCCTGCCATTGTGTAGGTCAACACTACTTGTGTATTACTTTACTTTAACATTTCAGAATAATTTAGCTATAAACTAAACTCTTCAAATGAAAAAAGTTTTATTTTGCTACATATATCATGTTCTTGTATTATAAATATACGTTGCATTTTTTGACAAACAAATGCCTCAGATAATTGTATTAGGTTCTTTGCTCATGTTAATGTTTTTAATCGTGAGTTTACATCAATGATGTTTGATTGGTCAAGAGTTTCTGGATGTCTTCAGCTTGAGGAAATATGTTTGTACAAAGTAGGAAGTTTATATAGGAAGTTATAAGGAGGTTTTCCTATTACATAGTTTTATCATACTATGATAGTAAACACACGTTTCTAAGTAGGTGGTTTACATTCCCAGTAACCAATAAGATTACACCTGTCAAATGATTGGGTAGATTTTAGATTGGTAAATATTTTTTAGCGGGATATATCCTTCAATATAAAATGCTACCGGATCTCAACTACCGATGTTGCATTTGTTTGTGTAGAAATGTGCTGTCCAATTTTGAATCTAAAAAAAATAAAGAAATTTTAAAGTTTGAATAACAGTTAAAAAAGAACATTTTTATTCTTTTAGAACTTCCCAACCTATACCAGGACACTTTTTAAAACCAATCTGCAACATGGACCTTTTCTAGCAGTTTGTATATCATTTGATAGCTGTCTCCATTGTCAATGTCCAACTTTAGACACACAATCAATTGTAGAATTTGGAACGTTACAGAATAAATTCAAAGGGCCTTCAATCAGATGCGTGAAAACTGAGATACATCCCTACTTGTAGAAACTAAATTAAACAGTATTTTACCAGTAGGTGGGGGCCCTTCGTGGCTCAGTAGGTAGAGCGTTTGACGCTCAATTCGAACAGCCTTCCACCAATGGGTCGCGGGTTGGAATCCCACTCAGTCCAAACAAAATTGGGAAATTTTCTGACTGGGTTTTCACTGGAACGACCTATGTGCCAGTTGCCACCGGAAGGTCTTGGGTTTCCTCCGGGCATAGAGCCTGGTTTCCTCCCACCATAAAACTGGCAACGCCGCCATATAAGTGAAATAATCTTGAGTATGGCGTAAAACACCAAACAATCAACCAGTAGGTGGCTCCTCAGAGGCCTATCTTTTATTTTTCCGCCTTTAACCAGGCGTATCAGGGCCATTAAAAATGTAAGTCACCAGCAGCTATTTTGTCCTTAAACAGTTACCAAAAAAACTACTTTGAACAACCAAGGCCCAGTTCTTCATTTGTCCTTGTTTGTCTGTTATTATATATGTCAAAATTTAGCTTTTTGACCCGAAAGACTCAGAATTAAAACATGTGTCAACACTTCACTTAGTGAGATCAACAGCAAATAGGTAAAGGCAGATGTTGCTTTTTTCAGAAAATACTTAATTAAAGACTGACTCAAAAGTTTTCTACATATACGTTTGCACTGTACCATTTATCCCCCCCCCCTCCCCACATCCTCCCTATGCAGTCCACTGGAAAACACTAAGTAAAACTAAAGCTTTGCTAAAGCCTCTGATATCGTCCACCCACTCCATATGCAGTCCACAGGAAAACACTAAGTAAAACTAAAGCTTTGCTAAAGCCTCTGACATCGTCCACCCACTCCATATGCAGTCCACAGGAAAACACTAAGTAAAACTAAAGCTTTGCTAAAGCCTCTGATATCGTCCACCCACTCCATATGCAGTCCACTGGAAAACACTAGGTAAAACTAAAGCTTTGCTGACACCGTCCACCCACACTCCCTATGCAGAATTCACTGGAAAACACTAAGTAAAACTAAAGATTTACTAAAGCCTCTGACACCGTCCACCCACACTCCCTATGCAGTCCACTGGAAAACACTAAGTAAAACTAAAGATTTACTAAAGCCTCTGACACCGTCCACCCACACTCCCTATGCAGAGTTCACTGGAAAACACTAAGTAAAACTAAATATTTACTAAAGCCTCTGACACCGTCCATCCCCACTACCTATGCAGTCCACTGGAAAACACTAAGTAAAACTAAAGATTTACTTAAGCCTCTGACACCGTCCACCCACTCCATATGCAGTCCACTGGAAAACACTAAGTAAAACTAAAGATTTACTTAAGCCTCTGACACCGTCCACCCACTCCATATGCAGTCCACTGGAAAACACTAAGTAAAACTAAAGATTTACTAAAGCCTCTGACACCGTCCACCCACACTCCCTATGCAGAGTTCACTGGAAAACACTAAGTAAAACTAAATATTTACTAAAGCCTCTGACACCGTCCATCCCCACTACCTATGCAGTCCACTGGAAAACACTAAGTAAAACTAAAGATTTACTTAAGCCTCTGACACCGTCCACCCACTCCATATGCAGTCCACTGGAAAACACTAAGTAAAACTAAAGATTTACTTAAGCCTCTGACACCGTCCACCCACTCCATATGCAGTCCACTGGAAAACACTAAGTAAAACTAAATATTTACTTAAGCCTCTGACACCGTCCATCCCCACTACCTATGCAGTCCAGTGGAAAACACTAAGTAAAACTAAAGATTTACTTAAGCCTCTGACACCGTCCACCCACTCCATATGCAGTCCTCTGAAAAACACTAAGTAAAACTAAAGATTTACTTAAGCCTCTGACACCGTCCACCCACTCCATATGCAGTCCACAGGAAAACACTAGGTAAAACTAAAGCTTTTCTGACACCGTCCACCGACTCCCTATTCAGTCCACTGGAAAACACTAAGTAAAACTAAAGATTTACTTAAGCCTCTGACACCGTCCACCCACACTCCCTATGCAATCCACTGGAAAACACTAAGTAAAACTAAAGATTTACTTAAGCCTCTGACACCGTCCACCCACTCCATATGCAGTCCACTGGAAAACACTAAGTAAAACTAAAGATTTACTTAAGCCTCTGACACCGTCCACCCACACTCCCTATGCAGTCCACTGGAAAACACTAAGTAAAACTAAAGATTTACTAAAGCCTCTGATATCGTCCACCCACTCCATATGCAGTCCACAGGAAAACACTAAGTAAAACTAAAGCTTTGCTAAAGCCTCTGACATCGTCCACCCACTCCATATGCAGTCCACAGGAAAACACTAAGTAAAACTAAAGCTTTGCTAAAGCCTCTGATATCGTCCACCCACTCCATATGCAGTCCACAGGAAAACACTAAGTAAAACTAAAGCTTTGCTAAAGCCTCTGATATCGTCCACCCACTCCATATGCAGTCCACTGGAAAACACTAAGTAAAACTAAAGCTTTGCTGACACCGTCCACCCACACTCCCTATGCAGAATTCACTGGAAAACACTAAGTAAAACTAAAGCTTTGCTAAAGCCTCTGATATCGTCCACCCACTCCATATGCAGTCCACAGGAAAACACTAAGTAAAACTAAAGCTTTGCTAAAGCCTCTGATATCGTCCACCCGCTCCATATGCAGTCCACAGGAAAACACTAAGTAAAACTAAAGCTTTGCTGACACCGTCCACCCACACTCCCTATGCAGAATTCACTGGAAAACACTAAGTAAAACTAAAGCTTTGCTAAAGCCTCTGATATCGTCCACCCGCTCCATATGCAGTCCACAGGAAAACACTAAGTAAAACTAAAGCTTTGCTGACACCGTCCACCCACACTCCCTATGCAGAATTCACTGGAAAACACTAAGTAAAACTAAAGCTTTGCTAAAGCCTCTGATATCGTCCACCCACTCCATATGCAGTCCACAGGAAAACACTAAGTAAAACTAAAGCTTTGCTAAAGCCTCTGATATCGTCCACCCACTCCATATGCAGTCCACAGGAAAACACTAAGTAAAACTAAAGCTTTGCTAAAGCCTCTGATATCGTCCACCCGCTCCATATGCAGTCCACAGGAAAACACTAAGTAAAACTAAAGCTTTGCTAAAGCCTCTGATATCGTCCACCCGCTCCATATGCAGTCCACAGGAAAACACTAAGTAAAACTAAAGCTTTGCTAAAGCCTCTGATATCGTCCACCCACTCCATATGCAGTCCACAGGAAAACACTAAGTAAAACTAAAGCTTTGCTAAAGCCTCTGATATCGTCCACCCGCTCCATATGCAGTCCACAGGAAAACACTAAGTAAAACTAAAGCTTTGCTAAAGCCTCTGATATCGTCCACCCACTCCATATGCAGTCCACAGGAAAACACTAAGTAAAACTAAAGCTTTGCTAAAGCCTCTGATATCGTCCACCCACTCCATATGCAGTCCACAGGAAAACACTAAGTAAAACTAAAGCTTTGCTAAAGCCTCTGATATCGTCCACCCACTCCATATGCAGTCCACAGGAAAACACTAAGTAAAACTAAAGCTTTGCTAAAGCCTCTGATATCGTCCACCCACTCCATATGCAGTCCACAGGAAAACACTAGGTAAAACTAAAGCTTTGCTGACACCGTCCACCCACACTCCCTATGCAGAATTCACTGGAAAACACTAAGTAAAACTAAAGCTTTGCTAAAGCCTCTGATATCGTCCACCCGCTCCATATGCAGTCCACAGGAAAACACTAAGTAAAACTAAAGCTTTGCTGACACCGTCCACCCACACTCCCTATGCAGAATTCACTGGAAAACACTAAGTAAAACTAAAGCTTTGCTAAAGCCTCTGATATCGTCCACCCACACTCCCTATGCAGTCCACAGGAAAACACTAAGTAAAACTAAAGCTTTGCTAAAGCCTCTGATATCGTCCACCCGCTCCATATGCAGTCCACAGGAAAACACTAAGTAAAACTAAAGCTTTGCTAAAGCCTCTGATATCGTCCACCCACTCCATATGCAGTCCACTGGAAAACACTAAGTAAAACTAAAGCTTTGCTAAAGCCTCTGATATCGTCCACCCACTCCATATGCAGTCCACAGGAAAACACTAAGTAAAACTAAAGCTTTGCTAAAGCCTCTGATATCGTCCACCCGCTCCATATGCAGTCCACAGGAAAACACTAAGTAAAACTAAAGCTTTGCTAAAGCCTCTGATATCGTCCACCCGCTCCATATGCAGTCCACAGGAAAACACTAAGTAAAACTAAAGCTTTGCTAAAGCCTCTGATATCGTCCACCCACTCCATATGCAGTCCACAGGAAAACACTAAGTAAAACTAAAGCTTTGCTAAAGCCTCTGACATCGTCCACCCACTCCATATGCAGTCCACAGGAAAACACTAAGTAAAACTAAAGCTTTGCTAAAGCCTCTGATATCGTCCACCCACTCCATATGCAGTCCACAGGAAAACACTAGGTAAAACTAAAGCTTTGCTGACACCGTCCACCCACACTCCCTATGCAGAATTCACTGGAAAACACTAAGTAAAACTAAAGCTTTGCTAAAGCCTCTGATATCGTCCACCCGCTCCATATGCAGTCCACTGGAAAACACTAAGTAAAACTAAAGCTTTGCTGACACCGTCCACCCACACTCCCTATGCAGAATTCACTGGAAAACACTAAGTAAAACTAAAGCTTTGCTAAAGCCTCTGACATCGTCCACCCACTCCATATGCAGTCCACAGGAAAACACTAAGTAAAACTAAAGCTTTGCTAAAGCCTCTGATATCGTCCACCCGCTCCATATGCAGTCCACAGGAAAACACTAGGTAAAACTAAAGCTTTGCTAAAGCCTCTGATATCGTCCACCCACTCCATATGCAGTCCACAGGAAAACACTAAGTAAAACTAAAGCTTTGCTAAAGCCTCTGATATCGTCCACCCGCTCCATATGCAGTCCACAGGAAAACACTAAGTAAAACTAAAGCTTTGCTAAAGCCTCTGATATCGTCCACCCACTCCATATGCAGTCCACAGGAAAACACTAAGTAAAACTAAAGCTTTGCTAAAGCCTCTGATATCGTCCACCCGCTCCATATGCAGTCCACAGGAAAACACTAAGTAAAACTAAAGCTTTGCTAAAGCCTCTGATATCGTCCACCCGCTCCATATGCAGTCCACAGGAAAACACTAAGTAAAACTAAAGCTTTGCTAAAGCCTCTGATATCGTCCACCCACTCCATATGCAGTCCACAGGAAAACACTAAGTAAAACTAAAGCTTTGCTAAAGCCTCTGATATCGTCCACCCACTCCATATGCAGTCCACTGGAAAACACTAGGTAAAACTAAAGCTTTGCTGACACCGTCCACCCACACTCCCTATGCAGAATTCACTGGAAAACACTAAGTAAAACTAAAGATTTACTAAAGCCTCTGACACCGTCCACCCACACTCCCTATGCAGAGTTCACTGGAAAACACTAAGTAAAACTAAAGATTTACTAAAGCCTCTGACACCGTCCACCCACACTCCCTATGCAGAATTCACTGGAAAACACTAAGTAAAACTAAAGATTTACTAAAGCCTCTGACACCGTCCACCCACACTCCCTATGCAGAATTCACTGGAAAACACTAAGTAAAACTAAAGATTTACTAAAGCCTCTGACATCGTCCACCCACTCCATATGCAGTCCACAGGAAAACACTAAGTAAAACTAAAGATTTACTAAAGCCTCTGACACCGTCCACCCACACTACCTATGCAGTCCACAGGAAAACACTAAGTAAAACTAAAGATTTACTAAAGCCTCTGACATCGTCCACCCACTCCATATGCAGTCCACAGGAAAACACTAAGTAAAACTAAAGCTTTGCTAAAGCCTCTGATATCGTCCACCCGCTCCATATGCAGTCCACAGGAAAACACTAAGTAAAACTAAAGATTTACTAAAGCCTCTGACATCGTCCACCCACTCCATATGCAGTCCACAGGAAAACACTAAGTAAAACTAAAGATTTACTAAAGCCTCTGACACCGTCCACCCACACTACCTATGCAGTCCACAGGAAAACACTAAGTAAAACTAAAGATTTACTAAAGCCTCTGACATCGTCCACCCACTCCATATGCAGTCCACAGGAAAACACTAAGTAAAACTAAAGCTTTGCTAAAGCCTCTGATATCGTCCACCCGCTCCATATGCAGTCCACAGGAAAACACTAAGTAAAACTAAAGCTTTGCTAAAGCCTCTGATATCGTCCACCCGCTCCATATGCAGTCCACAGGAAAACACTAAGTAAAACTAAAGCTTTGCTGACACCGTCCACCCACACTCCCTATGCAGAATTCACTGGAAAACACTAAGTAAAACTAAAGCTTTGCTAAAGCCTCTGATATCGTCCACCCGCTCCATATGCAGTCCACAGGAAAACACTAAGTAAAACTAAAGCTTTGCTAAAGCCTCTGATATCGTCCACCCGCTCCATATGCAGTCCACAGGAAAACACTAAGTAAAACTAAAGCTTTGCTAAAGCCTCTGATATCGTCCACCCACTCCATATGCAGTCCACAGGAAAACACTAAGTAAAACTAAAGCTTTGCTAAAGCCTCTGATATCGTCCACCCACTCCATATGCAGTCCACTGGAAAACACTAGGTAAAACTAAAGCTTTGCTGACACCGTCCACCCACACTCCCTATGCAGAATTCACTGGAAAACACTAAGTAAAACTAAAGATTTACTAAAGCCTCTGACACCGTCCACCCACACTCCCTATGCAGAATTCACTGGAAAACACTAAGTAAAACTAAAGATTTACTAAAGCCTCTGACACCGTCCACCCACACTCCCTATGCAGAATTCACTGGAAAACACTAAGTAAAACTAAAGATTTACTAAAGCCTCTGACATCGTCCACCCACTCCATATGCAGTCCACAGGAAAACACTAAGTAAAACTAAAGATTTACTAAAGCCTCTGACACCGTCCACCCACACTACCTATGCAGTCCACAGGAAAACACTAAGTAAAACTAAAGATTTACTAAAGCCTCTGACATCGTCCACCCACTCCATATGCAGTCCACAGGAAAACACTAAGTAAAACTAAAGCTTTGCTAAAGCCTCTGATATCGTCCACCCGCTCCATATGCAGTCCACAGGAAAACACTAAGTAAAACTAAAGTTTTAATAAAGCCTCTGACATCGTCCACCCACTCCATATGCAGTCCACAGGAAAACACTAAGTAAAACTAAAGATTTACTAAAGCCTCTGACACCGTCCACCCACACTACCTATGCAGTCCACAGGAAAACACTAAGTAAAACTAAAGATTTACTAAAGCCTCTGACATCGTCCACCCACTCCATATGCAGTCCACAGGAAAACACTAAGTAAAACTAAAGCTTTGCTAAAGCCTCTGATATCGTCCACCCGCTCCATATGCAGTCCACAGGAAAACACTAAGTAAAACTAAAGCTTTGCTAAAGCCTCTGATATCGTCCACCCGCTCCATATGCAGTCCACAGGAAAACACTAAGTAAAACTAAAGCTTTGCTGACACCGTCCACCCACACTCCCTATGCAGAATTCACTGGAAAACACTAAGTAAAACTAAAGCTTTGCTAAAGCCTCTGATATCGTCCACCCGCTCCATATGCAGTCCACAGGAAAACACTAAGTAAAACTAAAGCTTTGCTAAAGCCTCTGATATCGTCCACCCGCTCCATATGCAGTCCACAGGAAAACACTAAGTAAAACTAAAGCTTTGCTAAAGCCTCTGATATCGTCCACCCACTCCATATGCAGTCCACAGGAAAACACTAAGTAAAACTAAAGCTTTGCTAAAGCCTCTGATATCGTCCACCCACTCCATATGCAGTCCACTGGAAAACACTAGGTAAAACTAAAGCTTTGCTGACACCGTCCACCCACACTCCCTATGCAGTCCACAGGAAAACACTAAGTAAAACTAAAGCTTTGCTAAAGCCTCTGATATCGTCCACCCACTCCATATGCAGTCCACAGGAAAACACTAAGTAAAACTAAAGCTTTGCTAAAGCCTCTGATATCGTCCACCCACTCCATATGCAGTCCACTGGAAAACACTAGGTAAAACTAAAGCTTTGCTGACACCGTCCACCCACACTCCCTATGCAGAATTCACTGGAAAACACTAAGTAAAACTAAAGATTTACTAAAGCCTCTGACACCGTCCACCCACACTCCCTATGCAGAGTTCACTGGAAAACACTAAGTAAAACTAAATATTTACTAAAGCCTCTGACACCGTCCATCCCCACTACCTATGCAGTCCAGTGGAAAACACTAAGTAAAACTAAAGCCTCTGACATCGTCCACCCCACTTCCTATGCAGTCCACTGGAAAACACTAAGTAAAACTAAAGATTTACTAAAGCCTCTGACACCGTCCACCCACACTCCCTATGCAGTCCAGTGGAAAACACTAAGTAAAACTAAAGATTTACTTAAGCCTCTGACACCGTCCACCCACTCCATATGCAGTCCAGTGGAAAACACTAAGTAAAACTAAAGATTTACTTAAGCCTCTGACACCGTCCACCCACTCCATATGCAGTCCTCTGGAAAACACTAAGTAAAACTAAAGATTTACTTAAGCCTCTGACACCGTCCACCCACTCCATATGCAGTCCACTGGAAAACACTAAGTAAAACTAAAGATTTACTAAAGCCTCTGACACCGTCCACCCCCACTCCCTATGCAGTGTCCACAGGAAAACACTAAGTAAAACTAAAGATTTACTAAAGCCTCTGACACCACCCACCCACACTCCCTATGCAGTCCACAGGAAAACACTAAGTAAAACTAAAGATTTACTAAAGCCTCTGACACCACCCACCCACACTCCCTATGCAGTCCACAGGAAAACACTAAGTAAAACTAAAGATTTACTAAAACCGCTGACACCGTCCACCCCCACTCCCTATGCAGAGTTCACTGGAAAACACTAAGGAAAACTAAAGATTTACTAAAACCGCTGACACCGTCCATCCCCACTCCCTATGCAGTCCACTGGAAAACACTAAAGTAAAACTAAAGATTTACTAAAGCCCTGACACCATCCACCCACCAACTCCCTATCCATTCCACTGGAAAACACTAAGTAAAGCCAAAGATTTACTTAAGCCCCTGACACTATCCACCCAAACTCCTTATGCAGTCCACGGGAAAACACTAAGTAAAACTAAAGCTTTGCTAAAGTCTCCGACACCTTCCACCCACCCACTTGGTCATCATTGTTGAGAAATGTGAACTGGGGTTGAAATCTGTAAACCTCAGACAAAGATTGCCTCCCATCTGTTGGTTGTTGACAACTAACAGTCCCAGGTAACAGTCTGCCTAACTAGTAAACAGACTCTGATTTCTAACTTCATTTAAATGTGAACAATAGTTTGTACCTTGACATACATGACACCTGGTAGTAAACTCACCAAGCTGGAGGATAACTCAGGGCATTAACCTGTATCTTATGACCCTCCACATAACTCATGAATAGTCCGTCATAACACATTTGCTTTAAATTTTTTATTCCTGTCTGACTTTTTGTTTTTTCTTCAAATAGAGGAGAGGGAGAGAGGTGGGTGGGGGAGGGGGGGGGGGGGGGGTTCAGGGGTCAGGTTGAATGGCTCATGGGGTTGAACCCCACTAAGTTTAAGAAAATTGTGAGTTTCTTTTTTGCTAGGTCGTCCCTTTGGTGAGAGTTGCAGTGTGCTTTAATACCAAAGGCTGCTATGTTTCTACCCCCGCTGAACTTGGCAACGCTGCTACAAAAGTGAAATAATCCTGAGTGCAGCGTAAAACATCACTCAATCAATGAAATAGACATCCTGAAATATCTTTTTACATGTATCCTGGACTAATACTTCTTAAGACTTTTTCTTTCACAGAAATACCGAGATAAAAATGTGTAAAGTTGAATAGGCCTCTAACTGATTTTGTACAAGTGTCCGGGGCTTCCAATGTTCAGTTTATCTTTCTAAGAATCAGAAAACTTTTAACATTTTTATTGTACAGTGTAAGAGCTTTCTGAAATGTACATGTTTGTTAAAAAGCGATGATATACCTTTTTTAAACACAATTAGAAACTTGTCTCAATGGTTATTGTAGACAAGAAGATTTTCCATGTGCCCGTTTGTTTTAGTGTTCATACATGTATACATATATTAATGTCATGTTAAGTGCTTAGAAGCAAAAGATAAAACTTACACCAGAAAACAAATACATTTCACTTATTGGGATATTAAGTGATTTGTGTATATACAAGTTAAAATATCTATTTATGCTTTTTTTCAACATGAAGAATTGTGTTTTTGATTGCTCTCATTTGTTTGATTGATTGATGTTATACATTGCACTCAAGATTATTTCACTTATGTGGCGACGTTGCCAGGTTTAGTGGGGGAGGAAACGGCACCATTCCCCAGATGACACCACCAGGCTTGACAAATAACTGTATGGCAATTCTTCATCATACGGCAGTCTAATGGAAAATCCACCCAGAAATTTTTCAATTTTTATTTCGTCTGTGTGTGATGCGAACCCGTACCGCATAGAAGGGAGGTCTGTGAGGGGCTGAGGGACGATCACTCTAACCCACTTGACCACTGAGGCCCCCTTATTTGTTAAATCAGGGCTTACAAGGAAAGTTAGTATTTTGCTATGAATAAATATTGATTAGTTTATATGATGATTTTGTTGATTTGGAGTGACTTTGACCTTTAGTGCCGTGTGATTTGACCTTCAGTGTATACAACCTTGACCTATTGTGATATTTATCCCTACATCAAATGCCATGTGGGCAGAATTATTGCTTTGTCAAGTTGACCTTTGAAAATGGTGGACGTGACATAGGATTGCTGATCAATGCCGATATTCATCAATTATTACACAGACCTGTAGTTTTAACTGGAATGAATTTGGTTATAGTTACTGAGGGTCAATGACTTTTTCAAGTGTTCAGTCAAAATTCTTTAGTTCAGATTTTGGTTTGATGGCGACAATGGAATCTTGTCCCAAAGTTGATATCACACAACATTTTGCTCAGAAATTTGAAATCATTACCCTGAAATAATTTGAAATTTGAAATTTGGCATTGGGAATCCCATATCTTTATCCTTTATGTGAATATCACAGGGGAATCCCATTGGGAAGTGAGCTCTGTTAAAGTGGCATGAGCTTCCAAAATTCACACTTTTTTCATAATTTCTGATTGTCACAACAGTAAGAGGCTTTAAGGTCATCGAAAAACTAAATGATTGGCGTTGGAATAAGGAAAGTCCACACATAATGTGGCCAATACGAACTGTAATAGTGTTCGAAAAGTAAACAAAATTTAAAGAACTAAGCCATAGTTAGTTTAAAACAATACTTTATTGCACGTTCTCAACTTTTCAATGGGTTAAACTTTCCAACTCTACTGACCAGCGCATGACTCGGGGCTCAAAATTTTTAGACAAAAAGATTTTCCCTGTGCCTGTGTGTTATAGTGTTCAAAAATATACTTTGGCCATAGAGTTAAGGTGTTTCCAACTAGAACAAAGACATGAACCCATAGTGAGGTTACCTTGAATCATGGTGCACCCTTATGGTTTGAATTACCATTTACATGTCCTCTAATGTTAGATATATCTTAGCTTTTTGATAAATACAGACTGTGAATTAAAACAATAAATTCGGGATATGAGTGTTATGAACATTGATTGCCAAGTGATTAGCTTACTATTGAGATAAAAAATGTATCAATTCATGCAAACAGTGTTAATTTCTAATGGCCACTGATTAGTTATTGATTGTTTATTGATCTCTGTGGCTACTGATTGGTTATTGATTGGTTATTAATCCCTGTGGCTACTGATTGTTTATTGATTGTTTATTGATCTCTGTGGCTGTTGATTGGTTATTGATTGTTTATTGATCTTTGTGCATGGCTACTTATTGGTTAATGCTTGTTTATTGATCCCTGTGGCTACTGATTGGTTATTGATTGTTTATTGATCCCTGTGGTTACTGATTTATTGTTTATTGATCTCTGCGGCTACTGATTGGTTATTGATTGTTTATTTATCTCTGTGGCTACTGATTGGTTATTGATTGTTTATTGATCTCTGTGGCTACTGATTGGTTATTGATTGTTTATTGATCTCTGTGACTACTGATTGGTTATTGTTTGTTTATTGATCTCTGTGGCTACTGATTGGTTATTGATTGTTTATTGATCTCTGTGGCTACTGATTGGTTATTGATTTTTTATTGATCTCTGTGGCTACTGATTGATTATTGATTGTTTATTGATCTCTGTGGCTACTGATTGATTATTGATTGTTTATTGATCTCTGTGGCTACTGATTGGTTATTGATTCGCCCATGGTTTACCGTTGAGATCAAACAGAGCACCTGCAATGTGGTCAATAAGAACTGTCTATCAAAATCAATTCAGTGGAATGTTAATTGTTATTTGAGAAAAACCTTTAACAGCTGATCAGTTTTTGTGCATTCATTCTCCAGCCTGCCCTATGATCTTCTTTGATTTTTATTAATTCACCATGCCTGTTCATTCAATAGGAATAAAAGCAAGAGTGTAGCTATTATACCTGTTAGTGGTATAAACAGTACAATAGAATGAGATTGAATTCTCCAGTCCGAGGGGACTTAACCATCAGTTTCCTCCACGTAGTTTGCGTTAATCCATCTCTACAGATAATTATAATGGCATCACTTCATCCCTCTTATTGTTGATGTGACTGTGTCTAACTTATTGTACAGTGGCATAAAGACAAGGTACAACATTAGTTTTAACAGGCTTGTATTTATGAACACTAAAACACACAGGCGGAGGGAAAATCCTCATCACTCAAATAACCACGGAGACAAGTTTCTAGTTGGGTTAAAAAAGGGTATATCATTCAGACATTTAATATACCCCATCATAAATTGTTATAATAAACTAAAACCCATTATATCTCATTAGGTTGAAGACAGACAGGAGGTTGACCTTAGTCAGTAGATATTTCGGGAATACTTTGTAATATATTGACAAAGTTGTAGAGATCTTCTGCTATGGCAAGAAGTCGGGTAAACTGAAATAAATCATGATACTTGTACAAAGCAAGTGAAAATATGTAATTTGGTTCCTACAGTGTTGAAGACAGACTTTATTCAAAAGGATCATGGGAAAAGGTAGTCAAAATTTTGGTTCCCCCAGAATAAACCTTCCCAACCATAAACACTTCTTTTTCTCTGGACAGGTTGTTACAAAGTTTTCTCTATGTGTACATATGCCGTTTGTTTTGTTCTATATTGAAAGGAGTATTGAATTAAAAGTTAAGTTATGATAGGGAGAGTTAATGACTGAAGTTATAACCTGATACTCAGATAGTACTAGATAGGGAAATTGATACCTGTTGACCCTGAAACCTACATAAGGTTTGTTTACAAACATACAATCATGTGACTAATGTTTTGGTCAAACTCTGACCCTAATAAAGGCCTCTGTGTTTGCTCTCCCTCAAACCCTGGCCACTTTCCTCTAAAGGATCTCAGATTCCAGATACTCTTAAAATAAACTTAACCTTTAACCTCTATCCAAAAACTGTGACTTTCATTTCTTATGTCAATCACATCTGACTTTGTAATGTCCTTCAAACTATTTTTATCTCAAACCTACATTGGACAGTTTAATTAACTTTAAATAAAGGTGTTTATTGCAATATATTTAAGAACACTAAAACACACAGGCACAGGGAAAATCTTCATGTCTAAAATAACCATGGAGACAAGTTTCTAATTGTGTTAAAAGAGGTATATCATTTAAACCTTAATACCCCATAAATTGTTGTAATAAACTGAACCTACGACTGACAGGAGCTTGGCCTTAGTCAGTAGAATTTTCTGGAACACTTTGTAATACATTGACAATGCTTTCGCATCTTAAGCTATGGCAAGAACATCGGCAGACTGAGCCCCATAGAATCATGGAAAAAGACAGTGAAAATTTTGCACCCCCCCCCCCCCCCCCTCCCTCTCAAGAAAAACCTAGGTAGAAGACAGGCAGGGAGTTTTTTCCTGACCAAATTTGATGTGCTATTCTGTCGGACTTGAAAAGTACACATTTATAAGCAAATTTACCGTAAAATACAACATATTAACCAAAGTTGTTCATATAAGGATTGACTTCAATGTTTCTTCGGTTCTTCAAGTTATGAACGAACTTACCCCTGTGCAAACTAAATAAATCTGCAAAGCGGTTTATGAAAAGTTTGCACAGAGGCCAGTTCGTTCTTAACTCCATGAACCGAAGAAACATTGAAGTCAATCTTTATCATTTAATTACTATCACATATACTACTAAAACAATAAAAAATATTCACAGGAAATGATATATTTTATTTTCAAGAATCAAAACAACCCAACACTCGCAAAGCTACACTTGAAGTCAAAGATGTCTGCCAAGTGACGTCACAATCACAGGCAAAGCGACTGTACAATGTGATGATGTCATCTCGCGTCATAGCGTTGAGTCTATCAGTGCACTGTGCTGACATGAGTGCAAACGGTTTCGTAAACTGACATAACAAGTTGTTCTTTATTTCTTTGAAATCTGATCGAAATGAAAAATAAATATATGCAGGTGTTAAATCAACATATTTTCAAATTAATTGCTATCTCCGTTTCAATAAATAGCACTAGGCCTATATTGTTGTTTCATCGGTGATTTACATATATGGTTGTAAAATAGTATGAAGCTGGTTTGTTCTTCGGATTATGAACGAAAGCAGATTAACCAATCAAATTGAAGTATTCGTTGTAAACACACTTGAAATTAAATTATAGAACCTTTAAATCAAGCAAAACATAACCAAATTTATATATTTATGAGCACTAAAACACACGGGCACAGGGAAAATCTTCTTGTCTAAAATAACCACGGAGACAAGTTTCTAATTGTGTTAAAAAGAGGTATATCATTTAGACCTTTATACCCCATCATAAATTGTTGTAATAAAGTAAACCTATAAAATTTATATATGTAGCTATAAGCATTTGAGAAGTCGACAGCTGTTATTAAAAATGTCTTACAAATGACAACAAACATACAGTTGTAGGACATTATTATAAATGTCATGTGGCCAACTTCCCACCCGTGTTTGAAGTTAAACAGGTGATAGTCAATTGCTATCTTACCAAGAGTGGTTAGCTTTTATTGTCCTTCTCAGTTTTGGGTCTACTTTACATGTATTTTGTGCTGGCGAAATAGTCTTGAATGCAATTATCTGCTGGGGAGGGGGGTATTGGAGCTGTTTCTGAATACATTACAATATAATACACCCGATCAAACTTTACGGCTTGTCATAGCATGAAGTTGAAGGTATAGGTTGCCATTATAGTTGTGCCTTACACTAGCCTTGCGTCAGGTGTAAATGTTTTGAGAAACGGCCACCTTGACTTAATTTGTCTTTCCTGTGAACTTCCACAGGTTGTATCTAGTAAGAGCCTGTAGATCATGTGATCCTTGTTGTCATGTTGGGGACTACAGTAAATTTATTAACTGGTATTGTCATATATTTACTAACACTAAAAGACACGGGCACAGGGAAAATCTTCTTGTCTAAAATAATCATGGAGACAAGTTTCTAATTGTGTTAAAAAGAGGTATATCATCGCTTTTTAACATACATGCACATCCATGGCAAGAATGTGTGTATGCCAGGTGTGTAGTCCTCGTAAGACTGTGTGACATGCAATGAAATTTCAATATTTATCAATGCCGATTTCAATAATGTGGACGTTATCTGGATTTATTGCACGCAGATCACGAGACAAGATTATTAAAACTATTATTAGAAATTAATGCTGGTTTTATCATTCATAGTTTGTGGCTTTTTTCAAAGTTTATCAAGTACTTTCTCAAAGTGGCATGAGCTGCCAAAACAAATAAAAAAATGCTGAATCAGAAGAATTGAACTGTCTGTTATCAATAAGTTCAAAATTAGAGCTTTCCACTGATACCCTTACTTGAAAAAATAATATTTTTTAAATTTTGTCATTCTTTAAGACACATTTTCGATTAAAAGATATTTTCATTTCCACTACAATCCTTGAGTTTTTCAATGTAATTCAAACGTTCAACTTCCATTGACAAACGGAATTTATGAAAAATCGCTACGCATCTGGAAGATTTTTGAACAAACATTTCTACATTTTATTAAAAAAAATTGTGACTGTGTTTTCTGAATGGTTGTCAGATATCACTTGAAGGTTTTGGACGCAAGATAATAACTTTTTTCCCCCCATTTTATTTGTTGACTTTTTCCATCAATCTTGTTTTAGGCCTACATAAATACATATTCAAGAAAAGAAGAAAAACGAATGAAAAATATAAGGAATTATTTTTGCAAATTCCAAAAAATAATATACCGGTAGATTTATCCAGCAAAATATTAAAACCATAAAGACTTCTTGTTAATCGACTTTAATTTACCTGCTGTACAGGTGAGAATGATGAGTAAATATTGAACGACCTGGGTTGGCATGACCTCTTTAGGATTTCATTATATAACTTCCATTATCTAATACAGCGTCTGTCTAGACACCAGCTTTAACCATCGTAAAATCTTGTATTTATGTCCAATACATGTACCTGCTATAACTAACTGATTCAAACGATTAGACAACAGAAGTCATAATAAATCTGTGCACTTTTCTTCAATACATATATTAGCTACATGTAAGTCCCTTATCTACATACAAGGCTATTTTAGACAAGAAGATTTTCCCTGTGCTCGTGTGTTATAGTGTAAAAATATATAAAAGGCTATATTAATAAAACGCAGTATTACTCTTTGGAATCTGACCTTAATTCTAAAAACAGGGTACTCTATATTTCGAAAATACTCAAACTCATTGAAAAAATGACCCAAGCCTCGAATGCCCTCTAGGCGTCCATGGTTATTTTAGACAAGAAGCTTTTGCCTGTGTTTTCGTGTTCATAAATACATAGAACATGTTACAATGGTTGTAAAGGCTCTTGGGGCAATCATAACTTACCATGAGACTTGACCCAACTTAAGCAACATTTCTATTTTGAATCAAAGTTGTCAAAATATTTGAGGATAAATCTACTTTGGATTATTTTACCTTTTAGAAATGTCACAATCTCACCTGAATAACATTTTTGGCTAGTCAATGAAAAACGTTTCTGTAGGGCTTTCAAAGCATTCTAAGTGAAATCAGTTGAAGATTGTTGGCTAACCACTATTGACTAATAAATCTATCAATCAAAGGGTTATGTTAATATTACTGGTCATGTTGTATCAACATAATATTGGATTAGATAAACATTTAAGAGGGGGCTCTTTGAAGAAGCACATGGCATTTGAAGATTCATTCTCAAAGTTTAACTGAATGAAATCCATTAAAAGAAATTTGAACAGACTTATATATGTGTTTATTCTAAATGTCGGTTCATAAATTTTCTTTCATACATTTTAAAGGATACAAGTTTTTCTGAACGGAAGATTTCAGCTACACATACTTTGTATATAGAAATATTTACGTTTTTTTTTTAAATATGAAAAGGTCTAATTTGGTCTAATTTGAGCTACATGTATGAATTAGGTCTAATTTGAGGAACATGTATGTAACCAGTGTACATAAGTATTTTTAAATTCTGGAACTATTTTGAGATAGGTGAATGTTTTTTAATATGAAAAGGCTCGATTCAGGCCTAATTTGAGCTACATGTATGTAACCAGTGTACATAAGTATTTTTAAATTCTGGAACTATTTTGGGATAGGTGAATGTTTTTTGTGGACAAACATCCCTCTTTAGAAGCTGGTTTATTTTTAAACTTTGCTCTATTTATATAAGGAGAGAGATAAACTACTGATGGGAACAGCAAACAGAGTCTCAAGGATTGCTTGTTTGGCAAATGAAGGGAGGGAAAACATAAAGAGGGCTACAGAAAATACCATAGCTTTTTTAAGCTTTGCTAAAAGAATTAATCCTGTTAACAGAAAACAAAGATTTGTAAGAATTTGTTGATTGATTGATTGATATTACACCACAAAAGATTATTGGACTTATATGCCATATACATGTACAGTGGTGGTAGGGCGGGGGTTGTGGGGGGAGGGTATCAATCGTCAGATAATTCCTGTCATTTCTTTATTTTGAAATTACATGTAAGTCGAGCTGGCACAGGGACATTTTAAAGAATAATTTTTTTGAGAAGAAAAGCTATTAAGATTTGATAAATCATGTCCTATATGTCTTGCGACCTGTATGTTTTATTATATCTAGTCCTTCATTGATAAATCTCTAGTCAAATAACCAGCATGAATCATAGATTAACAGGTTGTTCGGATTGAGCATCCAACACTCTACCTACTGAGCCACGGAGGCCCCTAATCATATTGGAGGCCTGGCAACAGTTAACAATTAGAGGCAATGTTTATTCAAACACTAATTGGATCTTGAGTAATATGGGAGTGCACAATGCAATAGCAAAGTAACTTCGCATAAATTCAACAAATACACAGCGACAATCTCAATATATAAGAAAAATTGGAGATCACCCTGCACTCGGCCTGCAGTATAAATGTCTCCTAATTCTTCTCTCAACATGCCTACATGTACTGATGGGTTTGGCTTTCTTTGTGGTTGATGTCCAGAAGGGGGCACTTTCAAACAGTGAACCAATTCATTTGAACGATAAGTCCAATTTTAGTCACTAAATGTTATTAAAAGGTAACACAGAGTGCTATGTTTACCTGGATAACGGTTATATTTCACTAAAACACATGGGCGATTTTATTTTGTTGCTACTTGAATGAAAACTGTGAAATCTACCCAGCCTTGGGTTGTTATCTGGGAGCTTTGACAACTACATTTAATATACCACCATCAAGTCCACTAATATCACTATTTGGTTGGATGTTTTTTCTGAATTTTATAAAAAATCTTGTATTTCCACACCCAGATTTATTGGTCGTTTTTCGCCATCTCTGATTGTCGGTGCCAAATAATCCAAGGGCACCAGCCCTTATGTTGAATACATCACTGTAATCTGTATTTAGTAAATGAAATGCTTGCTACTGTTACCTTTTCTGGAAAAGTTTGTGATGATTTGACTGTTACAGTTTATTAAAAACTGGCTCTGTAGGTAGAGAGTTGAAATCCCACTCAGTCCAAAAATGGCAAATTTTCTGACTGGGTTTTCACTCGAACGACCTATGTGGGATGGTTGCCAGTTACCAACGGAAGGTCGTGGGTTTCCTCCTGGCATAGAGCCTGGTTTCCTCCCACAATAAAACTGGCAATGCCGCCATATAAGTGAAATAATCTTGAGCGTGGCGTAAAACACCAAACAATCAATCAATCATTCCATTTTGAGGCAGTCTATACCATTACTTTATCCTATTTTCATTACAGCCCCATCAAGTGATATCTGAAAATGTACATTGCACCTGATCAACTTATAAAAATATCCCACAGTCAATAAACTTAAAGTTTTACCCCCATTGAATTCTGTCACCTGGTCGAAGTACACAAAACTCAAGTTTTATTAAGTAGATTTAACCGACCTTTTTGACCTTTGTCCTAATTCACAAGTCATTTCACAACACTCAAGATTTCTTGAATCATTGAAGATAAAATTGTCATGATTCTGAAGAAGTTGTTCAGGTTTTATCTGAATTAATGTCCGGTCACTCCTAAATATGTGTCTTAATATTGTGACACCAGTAAACACAATACTTTATTTTGGTTTTTGTCATGGCTTTTTGCTGACCAAAGTAACTCCTATATTTTTTTTTAGTTTCTACTATTCATATGTAGCCATAAAACTTTTGAGTGCAAGAAATAAAACACAGATAAAAATTATTAATAACAGAAATAGTTCATAATATTTGTAATTAAAAAAAGATTTGTTGAAATTCATTGTAAGGCAAAACTTAAAACAATTTATTGAAGAAAAAAAAAATGGTTTGTACCAAGCAAGTAATAAGACAAAAGTAAACTGGTAACAAGCGAGAAAATAAGAATTTTTATTATTATTATGTGTTGATATTGTGTTGTCCCTGGGCTGTAGTACCTTTCAATAGGTGGACAGATGCTGCTTGCTAATTTACATGTAGCATATGTATTATAAATAAGCCTCTGTCTTCATCATTGATATTTGATATTTAATTGTTTCCTTAAAGTGGTGACATTAAATGACATTATTTGGAGGTGATTGTATCTCAGTATATGCTAAAGGTGTCTGAAATAAAATAAAAGTACAAATTTATATAAAACTTATGTTATATTATAACTTTTTATCTGCTCTTTATTCGCTCTTTCAGATTTAACGTATAAATAACAAATATTATTAATACAAATTATCCTGTGGAAATGTCCCCCCCCCCCCCAGCTGTCTGTTTGATTTAACGTATAAATAAACAAATATTATTAATACAAATTATCCTGTGGAAATGTCCCCCGCCCCCAGCTGTCAGTGCTGTGGTACCTTACCAGATTAACACCAAGTCCTTCTAAAGCCACATATCACCTGGTACCCCCCCCCCCCCCCCCCCACTACACTTGTAAATGTCACCAGAAATATAGTCTATAAGCAACACCTTTAAATCTTTTCTTGCTCCAAAAATAGTCAAACAAGAGAAAAAGAGAAGAAGAAGGCATGCTGGCAGGTTGTCTTGTTTTACTATTGCAGTGGTTAACTTTGACTGCAACACAATTCTAAAGGCTGTGGACATTAGGTACAGAGTGTTGGACGCTCAATCCAAACAGCCTTGTAGCAATGGGTCACGGGTTCGAATCCCACTCAACCCCCCCCGCATAAATATGGCAATAATACAAGCTGCCTAATTTATCCCTTTTTGCTTTAATTCAAGTCAGAACTATTCCACCCACATAGGTTTTGCTCTAGAGCTGCTGTGGATAACTTAACCAGTTCAGTATAACTATTTGAGCCTTTGACTTTTATCAAAAAGTGGACGATTCACTTGGAAATAAAATATTCATTTATTTTTAAATAATTTCCTTTCTTTTGAAATAATGTCCCAAGTTTATTTGTTTTCTCAAGCAATATGCAGTTTACCTTATACAATCAGGTGATAATGAACTGTAAAACACATGTTAAAAAACTCAGTCAATCAGTGAGGAGGTTCCATTTTGCTGCAGTGTACATTCCGTTTTTTCAGTCTACCATTTAATTGATGACTTCTAACTACTGAGATATGTGACTGACATAGGTTTCAAGTTAAGGCATTTTATTTACCCGAAAAGTTTGACTGAAAGTTCATCCTGACACAACACTTTATAGATCTTCCCAAAATTGGTTTAATTCAAATAAATTCAAGATATGTGTAAGACTAATTGTTTCCAACAAGAGAAAAAGAAAAGAAGAAACAATGTTGGCAGGTTGGTCTATGTTTTTCTACTGCAGAGGTTAACTTTCTCTGAAACACATATCTACCTCTACTGCAATGCAGTTCATCCGTGTTTCTTAAAATAGACACCAAAGGTATTCTACCATAACCAGTTACATGGTTATCAGAGGATGAAATCTTCCCGTTTCAAGGAACTATTGTTACCACGGCGTTACGTCAGATCTGGGGCTATAGTACTTTAGCAAGACCATGTTTTGCGTCCGGCGACAACGGCAAATTAATGAGGCATATACCCCATCGTTCAATTAATGATACAAGGACATTTTGTTAATTGGTTGGTGCCGGTCCTAAGGGGGGATGTTCCTTCCTAGTTCTGTGTCATCAATGTTTATCCATCAGACAGGATGGTATATGGGAGTAATGGTAATGCTAATCGTATTATGTATTTGACCATCATGATAGATCTATAGCCAACGGGTAGATACTGTATTAAGGCTGATCGAAGTTAATTTCCAAGCTTACACGGTCTTTCAGTTTTATCATATTCACTTGGATTGATTGTCGTTTTTTCCATTTCAATTAAGATTACATCACCTTTTTCAGGCCCTTGTTCCCAGTCGTCACCAACTTTAACGCTGTTTAAACTAGGCATCGTCATCTGGTCTTTTGTATAGAGATATATATATTTATGAACACTAAAACACACGGGCGCAGGGAAAATCTTCTTGTCTAAAATAACCATGGAGACAAGTTTTTAATTGCGTTAAAAAGGGTATATAATTTATACCTTTATACCCCATAGAATAGTATAAAGGCCAAGTGGTCTGTCTTTTCATAACCGGCTGATAAACGTATACTAAAAAAACGCACTTCTGTCAAGCAGGTTTCCTTCTCAAAGCTGAGCCTTTGGACTAAATCTTGTCATCCCGAACAAATAGGTTACTGTACCACAATTAGGAACCAAACAGATGGCAATCTAATACAGCATATCGAGGATTCTTACTCTTATTCTAATATTTCTCTCAACGCTTATTTGTATCTTGTTATGTGAGTAACAGACTACACCTGAACACATGGATGGCCGCTTCAAGAATTGGACCCACGTGTTGGCCGGATCTTGGAATCATTCTTAGGTTATAAATTAATCATAGCATAGGAAACATCCAAGAATCTTTCAATCTTCTATTGCCGAGGGTTAAAAATTATATCAGAATTTGTTGTCCATGTAATACGCAATTGTTTGCGTCTTTCAAGTATGACTTATACTAACCGAGAAATCTTGGCTCTGCCGAATTTTTTGTTTTCCGTGAACACGGAAAACAAAAAATTCGGCAGAGCCAAGATTTCTCGGCTAGACTTATACCTCCTACTTCAAGAAATGCAGAGGTTGCGTAAGTTTTAAATGTCTGTATACTTGAAAAAGTAGAAGATTGGGAAATCTATTATTAAGGAAACTAGTTTTCCACCTGGCTTCGATCAAAATCCTCAGCTCGTAAAAGTTACTATACCAAGAGAACAACTTGTCCCAATTATACCGACAACGTCAGTTATACAAACATATTGTTTTATTAGTCAATCTGACAAAAGTGGCAAGAAGGTTATATGCAGGATGGCATACACAAACAAGGAGGGTTGAAGTTCATCCAGAAAACCAGATGACTGACGCTGAAGTCCACAATCGGTGGCCTTAACTAACCGAAACAATGTTCGGAAAGTGTAAAAAATTTAATAACCGGGGCGAAGGTTGATTATTTGACGGTGTAAGTTAGTACACGAACAGTGCTTTACAATTATCCTATTGTTCAATTTATTTCCCGTAAAAGCAGAAATCTTCTAAATATCTGCTATTGTAGAGAAGGTTAGATAACCATAAGAAGAATGTTTTGATTTCAAGATTGATTTTTGTTGTAAGGACCTTTGAAGTTGCACAGTCAGTTTGACTCACGGCAATGTCTAGATTGACAACAGTGATATGTTTCGGGTTTACTGAAGCGTCAGTGGTTTCCTGGAATGTTTGCTTTCATGGGCTCGGGATTTTCGCAATTACAACGAACACATTGTATTTTATGTCCGCTCCATTGTCAGTGGTTTGAGACCCGATACAATCAGAGCAGTACTTATGACCTAACACTCTTGAAACCGTTCATTTATCATTTCGCTTCCTGGTAAGATCCAAATACTTTAGGGCCGTTCTCACGGTGCGATTTGTCCTACCGACCTGTAGAATGCGATTAAAATGGATGCTTTTGATTGGTCAGTAAGATTTGTCAACCAATCAAACGCATCCACTTGAATCGCATGCTACAAGTGGGTACGGCAAATCGCTCTGTGAGAAGGGGCCTTAAGGCGTTGGACCTCTTTGTCTTATTTACGTTTCTCTTTGCATAATTTTAGCGACATGTACAGTTATATAAACACACTGCGCATACTTATAGGCATAAAACAGCAGTTGTTGTTACAGGATTCCGTGAAAAGGCTGTCTAAAAGCCGTATTTTTATTTGTCTCTCAGGCAGATAGCAAATCCAACCAATCTATTCTTTCTGGTAACCCTATATACAAGTATCATTTTCCGGAATACCTATAATGCGATGTGACGGTATAGCTATGGTCCATAAAAGGGATAACAGTTGTCTCTTTAATATATCTATTCCACAATGACAGTTTTAAAATAAAAAATAAAAAGCATTGATAAAGTAGTAAGGAAACTCCGTAAATATTCATGGTGTTATCTCAATATTTCGACTTTAATTAAATCATCGTCAGGAGAATTATGAGTACATCAAAAGACCATTGAAAAACCATTGAATTCTTGAAAAAGATTTTTTTCAGTTTGATCTGATTGAAATGGGTCTGCTCTCAATTTTGGTGATATAACAAAGAATAGCGGCGAATAAAGATTCTTCGAATAGTCGCAAGGTTCAGGGGCTTTTTCTACGAAACTGGCGCAAAGTTACGTATAGGCTTACAGCACAGAGTTGCGCCTCCAGACTTGCGACCATGCGCAAGTTCCTATAATTTAACACGTGTTTGCGACTGGCGCAACTTACGCCAGCTTAGTAGAACGAGCCCCAGAAATACTTTCTGGCAAAGGAAAGATGTCATTGGCTCGCAAAGCCATGCAGTTTAACACCAATGACCCAATGTCTAAAAATTGTTATACCGTTTAAACAACTCCACAAACCATGCAGTTTGTTTGTAGTTCTAACTTCAACAAAAACCTGAAAGAAGAAGTCAAAAGTTTCCAGCAATAACGCAAGATGGCTCAAGGTCAAGATGGCTTCAAGGTCAAGATCGATCAGATTGTCTCCCTTTCTTTAAACACACCAAAAGCGTTTAAGAAATTTTACTGGTAATTTTCCGTTCTTAGTGTTTGAATTACCTGGGGGTCGTCGTGGTGCATGTTAACATTACATTGTAGGAGGTGGGGTTTGAGAACCCACGGATTCTAAAGAATCTCCGATCAGCAAACAGTTTTTGACCCAGCTATGTTTATTCTTCAATGAAATGCGATAACAGCCTTTTTGCACTCTCCTTAGTGTCACATATACCACTTAATATCCAGTTTTGCAGCGATTCATGAATAGGCTTGTATGACTTATAGCCCTGAACAGAAACGTAAGGAGTGGAATGATTGAAAATAAAGAATATACGTTCTACTATTTTATATCGCGAAATTATTCAGACATAATTTTTTCAGATTTTTAGAATTGTTCAATATCCAAGACTTTAGAAAATACTCTTACGGAATAGTGGGTGTTGCATGAACGAGGCCATGAAGACTCTTATTCTGGAAAAATACTTTTGTCTCTATAATCAATGCGATTGATTTTTCATTGATTTGATAAGTTTACTGGTCAACGTCCGGAGATGATCTTGTGGGAGTTAACAGCTGGTCTCGATTACAACACACGCGTAATTGACAATTCATCCGTCTTGTCAGAGGTTGCATAAGTATTTTTTCCCCTTAAGTACTTTCGATTGTGTAGGTCTACTAAGTAGACTTACTTAGCAATACGAGCCTTTGAGTCTTTCGCAAAACAAAAATATTTATTGAGCCTCTGAAATTTAAGTTACTTTGATACCTAGTATATCAATTGATGTTATGATCGAGCCTGATTTTGCTGTGCCCAAAGAACCGGTCAAGTTATTTTAAAGGGGGAGAAAACAACAAATCACTTTAGGGTTCCGAAGAAGCGCGCTAATGTTTCCTTTCCAACGGTACCAAACACACATTTTTGCGATTTTTTTACACTTAACAGTGAAGTTAATAAAAGATTACAATAAGCAGAACAAATTGGTCAACTTTCAAAATCTGCCATTTAAACCTAGGTTAAATTCATCCTCTTCAAGGCCTTCGTAACTCTCCGACATGCCACGCATACCATTTTTGTGCTAGCCACATATTCCTCAAAGCTTCCTTTATAATTTAATGTAAGTTTTGAGAAACTGAAAACAATTTTCTGGAGATAGGAATGCTTTGAAGACAGTGAAATTAACCTGAGATTTTGAAAGTTGACCAATTTCTTTTGTGTATGTAACATAATACGGTATTTTATAAACTGCATCATGTCCCATGAAAAAATAGCAAAAATATGTGTTTAGCACCATTGGAAAGGAAAAATAAGCGCGCTTCTTCTGGACCATAAAGTATTTTTTTGGTTTTCTTCTACTTTAAAAGATAAAGGACAAGTTTAAGACAATACCTCATACCTGTAATTGATTTGTTTAAGAACATATATTGTTCGACCAAAAAGAAAATTAAATTCCTGGCGCAAAACCTACGAAATGCAAGGCATTACTTTTCTCTCTACGTCTTCTATATTGAAAGCTTGGCGCCATGACGTCGTAGTTGACATCTGATAATTTACATTGTCATTGCTAATGATACAAAAAATTTTATCATTAGTATGGAACCCACGTTTAAAGAGAGTTTCAAACATTTCTTATTGTAATTGCTGTGACGTAATACAAGACGACCGTCGAGTCAGTGCGTCTTGGTGATTGACTGAAGCGTTCAAATATGATGTCAAAAACGAAGATATTTCCGAGTGGTGATGAAAAGTGGTGATTCGCTTTTTTACATGTACGTCCTGTCACCCTATATGACCATATATTAGTTTTTTTAAAATACTTTATTAGTTAATTTACAGTCACATTGCAGAAAGAATTTGGCATTTAACCTTTAATACCCTCATTTGGAGTACCTGTTTTTAATGTGCTTTTTTTGACTAGTCATAAATTACGGTCTATTTGTATTTCACGAGTGATCTGGTATAATTCAACCTATTGAAAGTTGACTGTAAATATTTTGGTTGCTTAATTGCGAGTTATTTTAAAACACGAACTTTTTGCTCCTAGAACATGTCTTAGACAGACCATACATGTCGAAATCTAAATCTATATTTAACTTGCACGTGTATAGCCCGTAGCTGGGGACCTACAACACAAGCATTTACAGTTACTCCGTTGCTAGGTGACAATGTCTACATTTAATATCAACAAAACAACCATCTATCATAGATCATTGAGGTTGAAGGACTTGAATGAACTTTGGATACGCATGCGCGTTGGTTTTCACCGGGCGCCATTCAAAGTGGACAGCGTGAGAATGAACACAAGGGAAAAAGCGAAAGCTGTAATTGTTACAGTTGGTTGATTTTTCAAGGAATGCTATCAATGAATATCAATAGTATTCTGCCCATGTAGGACGTTCATTGATCCTATATATGCGGACAATCAAAGCCTATATAATACACTAGTATGTACCTTATCCTTGTTGCCGTTATGGCATTTCGTTGAAACAGTGAATTCGTCATTCTCATAAAAAGTACATATTAAATATAAGTTTTACATTAATACAAATTTTGCAGAAAGACCTTAACAGATAATTACCAAGTTCTTTCCGAACATCTAGTAAGTGTAAATTGGTTAAATATGTATAGTATAAAAAAATTAAAAAAAAACATATAAAAATATGCCTATCTTAAACTCCGTAACCAATCGGAAATATCTTTGTTTTTGACATTATAAAAGCTTTCGTCGTGATTTCAACCCATCATGAAGAAGCGCCGACTCAACGTCTGTCGTGTATGACGTCACACCAATGATAATGTGAATACCAGGTGTTAACTATGACGTCACAGGGCTATAGGTGATTGATTTCCGTATAGAAGTCACAGAGAGAAAAATAATGCCTTGGATATTGTAGATTTTCCACCAGATTTCTCATTTTTCTTTTTTGTCGTTTTTTTTCGTTCAGTGCACGTTCTTAAATAACTTGATTGCAAAGTTGGAGGCATGGTCTTAAACTTGTCATTTTTCCCTTTAAGGTAATTCCAAAAGCAACAAAAGTTCGCCAAATGTACTCCTACAACCCCACGATTTGAATATTGTTCGTTATTTACACACATGTTCTGGGTATCTGGTTTGGGTATCTGGCTTTACGGATATTTTACTTCAACGTCAATACTTTAGTTTTTTAAGGTATACTTTAAACGTTCAACTTAACGTGACAATCGTAATTTCTAAAAAAAAAAGTGCTAGAATTATATTTATATATGTAGGAGATTCTCACAATATTATTTCAAGGTTTGAACCCTCAGTTCTAGAGGTTTGTTCAACATAATACTCCGGGATAACGAGTGTTCTTTCGTTTTGTACCATATATATTCATTTCTAATTGACTTGTGTTGTGGTGCTTTGAGTTACTGATCGGGGTCGAATTTGGTTGATCATTCCAAAATGAACCCATTGTTCTATTGTTCGAAGTGTTATGTATCCCGTCACTCGT
Source organism: Lepidochitona cinerea (assembly GCA_963971465.1). Lineage (NCBI taxonomy): Eukaryota > Metazoa > Mollusca > Polyplacophora > Chitonida > Tonicellidae > Lepidochitona > Lepidochitona cinerea. Next base: position 8,817,459 of record OZ020560.1, on the reverse strand, counting down.
TTAATTTTTAATACAATATTCATTTGTTCCATAGTTTGGAATTGATGCCTCATTGAATTTCACTTATTTGATGGTGCATTGATTGACGTTTTTCGCAGCACTCAAGATTATTTCACTTATACGGCGGCGTTGCCAGGTTTAGTTGAGGAGTAAACTGGCTTCATTGCCCGGAGGAAACCCCGGACCTTCGGCGAGTATCTGACAACTCTTACACAGGTGGTGCATTGGAGAACATGGCTGTATATCAGACAATAACACAATTAAGTCATGTAATGTCACACTGCCACGAACCATTGTAAAGAACGATAACTCGTGGTTAACAAATCGTCTCGGACTTTTTGAGAATTTAGGATCTGAAGAACATGCTATTCACCGGAAATTATATTTCTTGTCTATCGATAACAGGTAATCGATTCCGCGTTTTTACTAAGAAGAAGAAGTGTATTCGCTAAGATTACAGCTTTTTCCGGGAAATGTGTATCGAACACGAAAGATAAACAGCTCGATGGTAAAAGAGATAGAGTGTTCTTAGAAATACGTATGGATTGCTATCACTGGAGGTTATACATTATGCTAAAATATGACCAACATACGTAGAACCACCACATGACTTGACAGAATCAATATTTATCGCTCTCCATGGATTAGGGATAAATTTAGATCACTTGGGTAGAAGCAGGCTGAATTTAGCTTATCGATCCACCAGTAGTGTTTTACTTAACGTAAATGCTTTAGTCATTATTGATGTCATGTTATGTTTTCTATTGACGTCAAAGTGTTGTGGACATTTTCCACACCAAATATTTACATTATCCTCTTTTATAAAATGGCTTCTACTTATTTTAAATAAAAACTTTCAAAATAATGATATTAAATAAGTTCATTTGAAGAATTTTGTGAGAAAACCTAATGAGCGAACCGGCACCTTCAAGGCATATTTTTCTCCCGAGAGATGTGATTATTTTTTTGGGAGGGGGTTTGGGAGGGCACATTTTTACACCAGCAATTGTAGAAATTCTATCCAGGATCTGGATTTGAAATGAAACCTGTGTCATGGGCTGGGAGTATCTGTTTCCGAGAGAGAATTCAAACTCCCTTATTGAATAATCGGTCGCATGATATTGTCCGCTCTGGATCCGTTGTCCTGTGGGTCTTGGTTCCACTGTCTTGGGACCGGTTCCGTTGTCTTGGGACCGGTTCCGTTGTCTTGGGACCGGTTCCGCTGTCTTGGGACTGGTTCCGCTGTATTGGGACTGGTTCTGCTGTCTTGGACCGGTTCCGCTGTCTCGAGATCGGTTCTACTGTCTGTATTATATTGTTTAAAAACCAAACGGGAATTAGTTTTGATTGCCTTTATAAAAAATAAATACAATACAAAATTAATGTCGGTTGTGTTATACTTTCGGTTGATAGAATAGTATGGCTTTTCTAACCCTGAGTATAAGATATTTTGCCTGGTGAACTCAAAACCCACGTGGCTTGTGATTTGTACTTTAAAGGTTCACATGATGACGGCGTGGTGTTGTCCACTACACAGCCAGAACAAACGCGCTATTTCAGCCGATAAAAGCGCGTGTGTAACTGCGCAGATTGACAGCAAACTGACTGACCACTGTCCATTGATTGGTCAAGGTTGTCCTCGAGAGCAAAACATCACGTGATTATAGCTGTAGTTTGTTTGTAAACATTGAGGAGGTCTACAACTTGAACTTGTACCGTGTTAATCCGCACAGTGTTAATCCCCCATATATATATATCATGTCAATTTCAACGTCAATAAGAGAAGATAAAGATATTGGATTTCCCCCAAATAGAACACTTGTTGTGTAAAACGGATATTTATGCCTGCCTACCTGTCATTTCTTCATAGAACATAACAGTTCGTTCGCTATATAATGAGTGAACCATAACGAAAACATGGCTTACACCATCTTAATTTCATAAGTGTATAATACGTAGTATACTATTGCTGGTGAAGTGATCTACACTTTGATGGTTTATGGTATAGATATTTCACTATATCTTGGTCACATTAGTATGCCTATCTGAATCTGTCCGACTTGACGACAATGGAGAAAATTAAGCTATCTCTTGAATATGTTTTCATCAGATTACAATTAATCTCCTTCCTCCAAATCCCGCCTTCGTCGTTATTTTGCGAACTGCTGGAAAACAATCTATTGCTGCCAAGATTTCGTTCATATCGGCATTACCTTGAAAATTGACGAATCATTTCCGTATAGGCCTATTGTTTAAATGAGAAATATTAAAGTTTTTAATGGTCATTACAACTTAACAAATATTTAAATTCTTCAAGCTGGTGTAAATGTTACCTTTGCTGAAGCGACCTTGACTTTTTCTGGACTCTATACAGGAAACTAGTGCTATATCCGGTTTACCAAGCAACAGCAAACCCCAAATGGTACCAAGTGGTTTCTTTATCATGCATATAATGATGTGCAAGTGCTTACAGCTTCCGAATACACTTAAGGTCAACATTTTTCAACTTTTCACCGTCGACGTTTTTAATGTTATGCAGTAAAATAATTTAAAAATCGGTCTCACAGATGAAGAACGCTAATTTAACAAAATTTATTACTAGTAAACCCACTTTTATTAAACATGGGACACGTTATTTATGTCCTGTTTTGTCCAGGATTTCTAAAGGGGTGTAAAAACTAAAATATATGTAAAATGGGAGCCAGAAATAGGTGAGCTTCAGTTTTGGATTGGTCTCATTTTAGACTTTTCTATCAGTAGTTTACAATCTCCTATTCACCGTTTGTCTTCCTCATACCTGATCACTCATCTGTATTTCTTAGATAAATTCCGTAAAATAGTACCATGATGTAAGATCTCCCACACAGTTCATGTTATTAGGACGCGTGTGCGCATGCCCAAATCCGAAGTTTGTTTACGTTACAGTAACTGACAAATTTTCAATTTCGTATTGAAAAAACAAAAGGGTCCCAACAATTTTAAATAGAAAATAGAAACTTCTTCTGTCTGAAAAAATACGGCTTTAAGTTGAAGGTAAGTGATAATATTTCGTGCAAATAAAGCACCGAGTTTTAAATTTCGTTTTTTTTTTTCTGTCTCTCCTTGATGTTTGGTTAAATATTACTGTTAATGCTATCCGCGGCTTATGTTTATACCTGAATATAGCGTACGTGTTTATAATTGAAATAACTACTTTCGTAAAATGATGTAAACAAAACAACCGTTTTGATTGTGCATGCATGTTTATGGCTAAGTTGTTATTATTGAATGTTATTCAAGCACGGGGACATATCATCGGGGATTGAGTAACACTTGGCCATGTAACGATGTAAACACTGGTGTCAATTTATTTCTATGGAGGCGATCGATATACGTTGTTGGCACGCTGCCAACTCCGTGTGTGTACGTGGATTACTATAGGGGCCGTTCGTATTATCGATTCACAATTCACATCTAATTATCTCCAGTTTGCCGCGCTCTACTTGGCTCGCTGCCAATTTCGCGATTCTTCCGCGACTGCGCGTGGCTTACCTCTGCGTTTTGTTTTGACGGGCAGAGAGAGTCCTTGCCACAAAATGCACGTAGACCCTGCATCGCGCAATGTGCTTACAATAAAATTGTATTGTAAACAAACATGTTTGTTGCCTTTCCTTGTATGGTTTTGTTACGCCAACAGATAGGGGTATAATAAATAAAAATGTGCAAATAGTGAATAAGTATCAGTATTGCGTCGAAATTGTAAAAGCTGTAATCACCTTTTCACGTCATTTTATAGGAACAATTATAGTCGAAAAAAATTGAAGTGTTTAAGGAGAATATGATGTCATCAACCATAGCCTTAGTATATCAATTTATTGGTCCTGTTTCACAAAGCGGCGTAGATGTATTTTTTGCGTAACTTTCATACTTACGCATCTCTATACAGTATGGGTTGCTATGGCAGTTACGTGAAAACTTACGCTACGCCGCTTTGTGAAACAGGACCCAGTACATGTTGTGATTAGACAAAGCCCTAATGTTATATCCTCTCAGTGAGGCAAGGTAATTTACTCTACTGCCATCCATTTCACCAACTCTCCATACTTTTCCTCGAGAAGATGGAATCTTATTGGATATTTCCCATGTCTTATAAATATTCGAATTTTAAACATTATAAATTCATGATATTGTTCTTATGTACGATTGGACCAACAACGAAAGACCCGAGCCGTCCCATAGCACCTCCAGACCACAAAAGGTGGCATTTTTATTTTAACAGATTCCATATTTCTCCGTCCAAATTTCAAAAGAGATACACATAAAAATGTTAAATTAATGTTTTAAATTGTGAAATATTCTTCAGATGTTTCGCTTCTGATTGCTTTTGCCAATGATTATGTCAATGACAAATTCTGGAAAAAATGAATACCACGGTTTATTATTATTATTTATTCGAATAAATTCATTTTTATTAATATGTTTATTATTTTTTCTTTAAACTATATTGGAAGATGGCTTTTACAAAACATTGATCCTGACGATGAAATATCCGTGTACATGCCAGCAAACGGAATAGTTAGACACACCACGTGGCTTTTACTACAACATTGGAAATGCTGAAACGTAGTAGGGAAAGCTATAATTAAGCCTGCGTTGAACTGGGCTTCATGTTTGGATCTTGGCACTCTGCCAACAAACGCTTTTCCAATACAGACATTCTGTTGGAGCTATCTTGTCGAAGGTGTGTGTTCTTTTCTCGTGTTGTCCTTGGAAACCGCCAGCCTAGTAACACTTGGCAGCGTGCCAGGATTCTAGCAGAGCCCTAGATGCAGCATAGAGGAATTCGCTGCTTGTCTGAGTAAACCAAAAGCTATTTTCGTTTTGAGAGTGATGCAATATGGTTCTGTTGATATTTCAGCAACAGTGTAAATATTTAGACCGAATTCTTTAAATGTTCGAAATATTTGGAAAATTCAAATAAATTTTCGAAAAAAAAAAAAAGATTTTCTTTTTCTAAATGTTTATTTGGATTTTCAAGATTCTTATCCATCAGGATATTTGTTATGTTATTGCAACCAAACGTTATTTAAAGTTGCAGGAGCTGCCAAATATAGCGAAAATTGCATTGAGATAGAATTACTTAATAGTTCGTAATTCCAATTAAGAATTTTCTGTCGATACCAATGTCGAAAATGCACGTTTAGATGATATTTAAAAGCAACAAAAACTTTCAAATGTACCGGTACTCATACATCCCGGCTATTTGAAATTCGTCCGCGTAACTGACTCGGTTATTATTTTTAATTTTAGTTGTTCAATTTTTTTTAAGGTACTTCAAACGTTGAATTTCTCTTGACAATATGAAAAAGTCACAATTCTTACAAGTCGGCAAATTTAATACGTTTGACTTAACAGGCGGTGTATGGAATTCCTGAAAACCGTAAGTTAAGTAGTGCCCCTTGCTACACATTCAATTGGAAAACATGGACTTGGAGTTGCAGGTTTTTATACATGAATTTGGGAACTACATGTATCCTATATAGTTGAAGTGTTAGTGTACAATTACAACCGGGCTCATCCCATATGTAAAGGGTTGGTGTCTTTCCGTTTGATGGTCCAGCCTATCTAATGTACGATAAACAAATCGGGAATTTTGAATGTTTCGAGTTTATACCCTTGCTGCTGATCATTTCTTCACAATCTGTAAGCCCCCCCCCCCCCCCCCCCTCCCCGGTATTCTTCCCAACTATTATTGTATCACTTTTACTGATATTTAGAAACCGTCGATGTATCGAAACACGCCCACTGATAATTCCATATCTAGTTCTGTTTTGATAGCCAATTCGCCTACATAGTAATACCCTTTATCCTGGAAATATATAGGTCCCAGACATGACGTTGTTGTTGTACAATACAATCCCGACTATGGATATCTGTTTTAACCAGCATGTCCGTATGACGTGGGAAGACTATAAATACGCTAGCTGAATCTATTCCTGGCATAAGACAAGATGTCTCTGCGATGATTAACCTGTAGATGTTGAGAGAGGAAAGAAGACATTCCATCCGTCGGAAACCCCAGAATGTCACCCCGAATGATTCCACAATCGGAAGCCCTTTGGAAACCCCAGAATGTCACCCCGAATGATTCCACAATCGGAGGCCTGTGGAAACCCCAGAATCTCACCCCGAGTGATTCCACAATCGGAAACCCTGTGGAAACCCCAGAATCTCACCCCAAATGATTCCACAATCGGAAACCCTGTGGAAACCCCAGAATGTCGCCCCGAGTGATTCCACAATCGGAGGCCTGTGGAAACCCCAGAATGTCACCCCGAATGATTCCACAATCGGAAACCCTGTGGAAACCCCAGAATCTCACCCCGAATGATTTCACAATCGGAAACCCTGTGGAAACCCCAGAATGTCACCCCGAGTGATTCCACAATCGGAGGCCCTGTGGAAACCCCAGAATGTCACCCCGAATGATTCCACAATCGAAGGCCCTGTGGAAACCCCGGAATGTCACCCCTAATGATTCCACAATCGGAGGCCCTGTGGAAACCTCAGAATTTCACCCCGAATGATCCCACAATCGGAGGCCCTACGGAAACTTCAGACTGTCGCCCCGAGTGATTCCACCATCGGAAGCCCTGTGGAAACCCCAGAATGTCACCCCGAATGATTCCACAATCGGAGGCCCTGTGGAAACCCCAGAATCTCACCCCGAATGATTCCACAATCGGAGGCCCTGTGGAAACCTCAGACTGTCGCCCCGAGTGATTCCACCATCGGAAGCCCTGTGGAAACCCCGGAATGTCACCCCGAATGATTCCACAATCGGAGGCCCTGTGGAAACCTCAGACTGTCGCCCCGAGTGATTCCACCATCGGAAGCCCTGTGGAAACCCCAGAATGTTACCCCGAGTGATTCCACAATCGGAGGCCCTGTGGAAACCCCAGAATGTTACCCCGAATGATTCCACAATCGGAGGCCCTGTGGAAACCCCAGAATCTCACCCCGAATGATTCCACTATCGGAGGCCCTGTGGAAACCCCAGAATCTCACCCCGAATGATTCCACAATCGGAGGCCCTGTGGAAACCCCAGAATGTCACCCCGAGTGATTCCACAATCGAAGGCCCTGTGGAAACCCCGGAATGTCACCCCGACTGATTCCACTATCGGAGGCCCTGTGGAAACCCCAGAATCTCACCCCGAATGATTCCACCATCGGAGGCCCTGTGGAAACCCCAGAATGTCGCCCAGCGTGATTCCACCATCCGAAGCCCCTTGTAAACCCCAGAATGTCGCCCCGAGTGATTCCACCATCTGAAGCCCCTTGCAAAGCCCACAATGTCGCCCCGAGTGATTCCACCGTCCCAAGCCCCTTGCAAACCCCAGAATTTCGCCACGAGTGATTCCACCGTGCCAAGCCCCTTGCAAACCCCAGAATGTCCCCCCGAGTGATTCTATCTTTGGATGCCCAGGAAAACCCCGAAGTGTCACCCTGAAGTGATTCCACCATTGTATGCCCTGTGGAAACCCCGAAGTATCACCCTTAAGTGATTCCACCAGTGCATGCCATCAATCTGCCGTCAATCTAATGAAATATCATAATATAAATATATACACTCTTCCCACAGACGTTGCAAGTATATATTCATAGCTGATTTATTGGTCTATCTTATGACATATAATCCTGTGTCAACATGCCCTGTTACAAACATTATTGAACATTCTCTTCACACGTGAACAAAAGTTGATGTCATGATTGTCTTAGTATAATTAAGATATATGAGTTTCCTTCACCTGAAGCGCTGTATATATCTGGGTGGTTTAAAATACCACATATATATGCTAGTTATTGCCATAGTTAAATATGCTAAGCAATGTCAATGTATTACAAAGTGTTCCAGAAAATTCTACTGACTAAGGCCAAGCTCCTGTCAGTCGTCAACCGTATATGAAATATCATAGGTTTAGTTTATTACAACAATTTATGATGGGGCATAAAGGTCTAAATGATATACCGCTTTTAAACACAATTAGAAACTTGTCTCCATGGTTATTATAGACAAGAAAATTTTCCCTGTGCCCGTGGGATTTCATCAGGCAAAAATGAACTTTACATTACAAACCTGAGTTTACCAAGGACCTGAATCAGGGGCTTGTGTAACTAAACGTGCGTTATCCTTGTATAATAGGGATCTCGGTGGTCCAGAGAGTTTGTGTGATCATCCCTCAGTCCCACATAGACCTTCCATCGATGCGACACGGGTTCTAATCCCTCTCAAATTTCAAAGTGGGTTTTTTACTCGATCCCCGTATGTGGAATAGTTGCCTGGTACTCACCGAAGGTCGAGGCTTTCCTCCGGCCGAAAAGCCCGGTTTCCTCTCTTAAACCTGGCAATGACGCCATATAAGTGAAATCATCTTGAATGCGCCGTAAAACACCAATCCGATGATCAGTTGAAGGATACCAATTTTAGAATGGTTGCCATGTGCCGTCTCTGAGGTGCCTTCCTAACCAACAGCACAGTCATCTCACTTAATAAACATGCTTAAACAGGAGCTTTCTTCATATATTTATGATCACTAAAACACACGGGCACAGGGAAAATCTTCTTGTCTAAACGTTGGACATGCGCGCTAAAGTATTTTTACTAAGCAACAAAGACTCGGAAATGTGCCCATACAACCCGGCTATTTGAATTTTGTCCATTATTCGCACACATTTTCTGTCGGTACGGGAACTTTACCGATATTTTTTATCTCAACGTCAATCTTTTATTTTTCAAGGTACTTAAAATGCTCGATTTTTCAGGATGATCGAAAGTTATAAGAAAATTTCAAATTTTGACAGCTCGTGTCCCTAAAATGCCGCCCTACTTATATATAAGTGAAATGATCTAATAGTGTGGCACAAAACACTAAACGAATTGTATCAAGGTCAATATGGCATGAGACAACACTCATTAAACAAGAAGCCCTAAAAAGATTCTCCAATTAAAACCTTTATAATTCTTCCTTGTATATATTATAGTGCAGCTTATAAAATGAGGATTTATGCATTTGTCACTCTGTCTCTTCCAACGACGTCATTCAATTAAACGTCTCGTGACAAGTCAAATAGCGTCTTTGATGCGAAATCACGCCCTGTTTGAATCTCGTGAACATTTCACGTGTTTTTATGACCTGTTTGTCTCGTGACCTTTACCTGAATTCGACATTGGTACTGTTGCTTATTTCATCATCTTTGGCAGTAGTTGGACTTCCGACCGAACACGTTGATGCAACTAGTGGAAACAGTTTGGCTTATTTCCAGAGTAATATAATACGTTCCAGGTATACGTTCATGCCCAGTTGGAATCTAACAAATGTAAATAAAAGAAATATCAATTAATAATGAGCTAACGAGATGAGTGAACAAGAAAACGTTTTGTAAGAAAATGAAAGGCGCATGCGATGGGATGTTATCCAAATTAGTTTTTGTCGGCAATGTTTCTTATTTGAAGCAACAACCCAAAATATCTTGAAAAACTCATGATGGTTTCAAAGCGTTCCTAAAACTGAAGCCCGAATGACAACCGACAAATCAGTCCACTGACCACCTGAACTTTGTCTGATCACACTAATTTCATCTTACTGCATGGTTTTCATTCTACAGTTTTCAAATCTTTTTATGTGTGTTCTTTTTAAGTGGATAATCTCGAATTCATCAGCAGGCTTTTTGTGTCCATCAAACCAACCCCTTTGTCTGTTCTCCGATCAAGTGACATGAGCTGCCAAAATGTTATTTTCGTTGAAATAAAGTTTTTGGAATCATCGGCGATTTTTCTCAAGAAGCTCCATGCAATTAGTTTGAGCTACTGTAAGATTTTACCGATCGTACATGCCTGTACCATACTGTTTTGTTTCAACAACTTCACAACAGCCTATTGAAATTCTTGAATAAGTGCCCATTTTTGACTGACAGCTTATGTCGTTTAAAATTTAACAAATCGACGACGAACAAGGCTCGAAGTGATTTCATAACACTACCAGATTCTCTGTGTCTGCCCATCATACGTCCCTAAACTAATTTCATGGGCGTTGCACTTATAGTGTCAATTTCACGTCACGTTCATATGTGTCTTTTTTCAAAGTGTAGATATCTTACAACAATGTGTCATGTTTCTTGATTGCTGTCGTCCCATCACTGTTGTTTAAAACATTATGTCGAGTTTCTATCAAAATATCAACAAAATATGACAGTTCATTAAAGACAATTAGTTTGGACGTGTTCACCTTGAAGTCATCAAGTGCTGATAATAGGCGGTACAAACTGCAAAAATGTTGATATTTTTCTGTTAAAACAAAAATTTAAATTATCGGCAATTATTCTCCTGGACCCTGTCTTACGAAGGTGGCGTTATTCACGTCGGACGTAAATTAGCGTTAAAACTATAGTATAATAGGGAGCGAGAGTAAAATGACAATTCCACAAATGTCCTGTCGCCGGCGTAGTCATTACGCATGTGGAAATTCTTTATCTTTCGAATTTGACGCTCAATTCTGACGTGGTAGATCAAAAACGTCAATCGAACTGACAACGTCATCTGTCAGTCCTAAAAAGCTTCTGAATTATATACGTCTTGAGAAAAATAGCCAATAATTTCAACATTCTGTTTTCACGTCAAAATATCAACATTTTGACAGCCCACTTTAAGAAAACAAAAATACTGTGAATTTTGGCTGCTTCTTTTGGTGAAACATCTGTAACTGTATCGTCGTATCATGCCAAGGCTAATTATAAATGCTTTTCAAATGTTTTATGCCCGCCACCAGATTAGTTCCCTGGTAGTGTGGCGTTATCATGGGGCTGTTGCGACTGGATGTATAACTTGTCTTGTTTCTGTGACAGAGTACATGGTTCCAATATACCCGCACAAAATATCTACCCCTCTAAAATTTAAGAAAAAAACACAAGTTTAACATGGCACGCGCTGCTAAATATACGAAAAATTTCTTTGAAACTGACGTAGCCAATTTTTCAATATTTGTCAAGAAGTACGAAATGAAAGCTTTCTTCTTATATAAATATTGGATACAGAAATAAGAGAAAATGTACTCATACATCCCGGCTATTTGATTTTTGTCCGTTATTCACCGATATTTTTTTTTTATCTCCGCGTGAATCTTTTAGTTGCTGCAACATTGTTGCATCTTTAGGCACTTTGAATAACTAGGATGTATCACTAGACCTATGCATTTTAGAGATTTTGTAGCTTATTATGTATACATTTTCAAACCTGATTAGCTGAAAGCGCTCATTTTGTTGTGACAAAGACCAGTATAGCTATTTTTAATAGGCTACTATTTCAACGAAATGTGCCCTTAATTTTGGCAGCTCGTAACACTTTAAACTAAAGTTTAAAAATTTAATTCCGTTTGATCGAAGATGGTTTTATTTATTTTTTCTCGACTAAGACAGGTAGTGATTGAGAGGCATTATCATTGTCCCCTGTCTTTAGATTTGATAGGCCTAATTACCAAAATAACGGTTATGGTACCGATAAAATACGCCTAATTTAATTGTATCCATACAGTAGCAAACATGCTTCTCTAGCGTGATGCCAGTCCTGTGTCTAGTTCAATCCCCTAAACTTTGTGAATCAAACATCTTCATTGGCCGCTGTGCCTTTCGTAATTTAGGTCATCGTGAGAATGTGTGTCACTGAATGTCTGCACCCAGTCCCCTCAGTGGGGCACTGGGCCATTACTTTGTTCTTTGTGTCAATGAAGTGGATTGGGAAACTTCACACGATTGGCTATTAAAGTGAACGAGCTCTGGTCCCCTTCCCGCCCTCATCACCGCTCCCATCTTACTGGACTTGGTTGATATATTTATTAACACTAAAACACGCGGGCACAGGGAAAATCTTCTTGTCTAAAAATAAAATAACCATGGAGACAAGATTCTAATTGTGTTAAAAAGAGGTATATCTGTAATACCACCATATAACTGAATAACTTTTATAACTTGTTCCCAATCCCTTTGACTCTATATTGTCAATAAAATAAGTTCAATACAATACATAACTGAAGTTTGATAATGTTGACCTACACCATCAACAGAGTTACACATTTTGTTAGTGCCATGAGCTGCCAAAAAATTCACGTTATGTTGGTTTTAACAGATTTGTTAAAATGCAACTGAGCCTGAAAAGCTCTCCTTAATTACCATCGATTACATATACCCCTTTGACTACACTCTGAATATGCGTCCAGTTATACAAATTAGTGATTTGTTAATCTTCAATTAGGTTAATTTACTAATTCAGTAATTTCCCTTATGATGATTGCAACTTGTTAATCTTCAAATACTCAGAGGCTGATTGGCTTCGGCGCCATACTGGTGCAATTCTCCTGACTCAAGTTATTCAAATGTTCAACATTGAACAGTGACAGCCCCTCAGTCCGACATAAGACCTTCCGTTGATTCGGCGCAGGTTCGAATCTCACTCAGATCGAATAAACATTTCTGAGTGGACTTTTTCACTTTATCATTTCAGTATGTGGAAGAGGTGCCTAGTACACACTGGCTTAAGTTCGGGGGTTTTCTCCCACACTAAACCTGACAACACCCCCTATAGATCTCTCTTTAATTAGAGATCTATAAAAACGGCGTTTTCCACTATCAGGGACTGATCCAGGGAAAATTTGGGCATACCATTTCGGTTCAAAATGTTTCAACAATAAGACAAAAACAATATCTCTGGCCCAAAATTCAACATTAAATGCTATTTTGACATTAAAATCTGTTGGTTTATTTAAGAATTTGGGCGGATTTTTTGCTTGTGAGTTTGGGCGCCCATACCTGTATACAGGTATCAAAATGTCTCTGGATCAGTCTATGACTATGATCATTTCATCAATAATTCAAATTTTATGAAGATGAAAAAAAGGTTAACAAACACATAACAAATATTTTTTAGACATTTATTTTTCTTTTAATGCATAGATTGTGTGCACGCCACATTTTCGCAATAAATAAACATTTTCTCCAATTGCACAAATAAATTATTTTACAATATATTTAGCATTTTTAATGCTTTGCATTGTTTGTGCATTGTCTATTACGCCAGCACATGGGACAACCCCAACCAGGGAACCAAAATGACAATGACAGTGATGAAACAGAGAAAAAATATTTATAAAAATGTAAATGAAAAATTCAGATAAAGATTCTTAATGAAATTTAAGGTTTATAGGCCTACTTGAAACTTAAACGGAATATAAATAGTGCAAGGAATTTAGAAAATGTAACAGTTTTGGTTACGAGTGGATGATTTTGAATTGTCAGATCATAATACAAGCTGATCTATTTCTAGAATGGTAAACATGGCTTCTATTACATAGGTGACAATGACATTTCTGTGGGAAAGTCAGTCATTTTCCTACATATGGTGTAACCTCTCCATGCAACTGTGGGAAAGGGAAGTTAAAAACAACAGATGAACTATCAAACTGAGGGGTGGGGTCTGAAAAAATGGATGCTGTTTGATTAAATCTATATTATATACATAGCTGGGAGGAAATTCAAAGATATGTAACTAAAAGAAGAATACGTTTTGAACGTTTTAATGATATTTTGAAAATGTGGATTGATTTATGAGGAATTTCTAAGCCTGGAAAAACATGGACAGCTTTTTGTAAAATTAGATAAGATGAGAATACGGGATTAATGTACTGTGTTCATACATAATCCCTTACTGTCCAAGCTGGCTGACAGTACACCAGCAGCTCTGTAAAAATCAATAATTCTATGTTTTCTGCATAAAGCAGACGCCCACAACTATCTAGGGCGAAATTTCTGAACTTATTAATGCAAAACAATTCATTTTAGTCTTGTAAAGAGTTAACTTGTAATTTTTCAAAAGCTTTTGACTGTAATAGTTTTTTTTTATACATGTATATATTTGGTCAGATTTTATTTTTAAACTAATGCAGGAAAGAGGCTATGAGTGATATGGTTTGGAAATCACGATAAATTTAATTTAAAATTAAAAGGAATGGAATTATAAATTGTCAACACTTTAACCTGTTGGTTCACCTAAAAGCTAAGCAAAAAGCCTTTGTCAAATAAATAACTTAAAATTCAACATAAGTCACACATCAACTTTTAACACACAAACTTTTAACAAACTTCACTCAATACCGCATTAAATCATCACACATATCTTTGGTAAACGCTTTAACTTTAGACCACAAGGGTCAATGGACCAGTCATTCTTGAATATATTATTTATACTCATTTTTAGATAAATAACTTCACTTTCGGTCAACATAGGTATACAAAAATAGACTCTTATAATACAATAGCTGCCTTTTTTGGTTAAAAAGTCAAAATACTGAAGTGAAGGGCGAATGGTAATAGGAGCCAAGCATCGACGAATAACACCGAGAAATGATTGTCATACTTTCACATGATCTAACCTCACACTAACGCCTTCTTCTCTTTCGATATTTGTTTAAATCCAGAAACTCTCACTGGCGTTTTTAGTTCAAGTTCGTTTAGGTTCAATGGACCTTCACGATGAATGTGTCTTTTGGAATGTAGTTATTGTCCATGAAGTTCAACTATGAAAGTGTTTCTCTCTCTCTGGTTGTAGTTCGAACACGCCCCGCCCGACAGCTACGGCCACAGGTAGCGGATGCAACGGCTAGTCCGTCAATTCGCCTTGCCTGTCTCACTGCCTCGCCCATGTCACCTTGTTACACCATCGTCATCGGACCCGTTACAACTTTAAAAAAAAAGTTATTTCCGGCACCGAATGAAATGGAGCCCAACTGAACATTTGGTATTCATACATAATACCAGACATTCTCGCTTCTTTGGTGAAATTAATTTAACGGGTGTCCACTTAAGTTCTTAAACAAGCTCTCTGACAAATTTGTTGTCATTTTCCTTCTGAAATTCCACAGTTCATAACCCGTAAATTCCTTCACGGCTTCAGTCCTCTCCGCCCGGAATCCACCCCGAATAACACAAACACAGGCACTTTTGAGACCATACTCCCTAAATTGAAGTTATTATCAAGGTTGTGTTGTCACAATTACAGTACTTATATTTCCATTTAGACTTTCCTCGTCGGCCTCCGATCCTTCTTCATGTGTATATGAAGTGGACTCCGCATCGTCCGATTCATCGTCCTCGTATTCATCTGGACTCTCTTGAATCGGGTCTAAGTTCGATATATTGGAGATAGTTCTCTGTCGTTTTCTTTGGGGAAGAGGTTTTGGCTTCCTTTTTGATTTGGACTTTGTCTTCTTGCAAAGGAATTTGAGAAAAGATGAGAAAATCCCTTGCTTCTTCTCGGCTTCTCGGATTTGCACGTTAGGGTTGGTTGCGGCAGTTGTAAGATATTTGTCGATGTCTGGCAAAGACATGGTTGCCCCGTTTACGTTTACCAGGCGATTTCCACATAGTGACGGCAGAGAATTCGTCCCATCTCCTGAAATAATGTAGGTTCTGGTACATCCCTGTCTGTCTTTCAGAGTTATACGATAGCCTTTCACTGTCCCCTTCTTCCGATTCTCTCGTGGAAGTCGTTTGTTGGCAATAGCTGGACGATGTTGTCCGCTTACAAACGGCATGTAGCCACGTGTAGCATTTGGAAACATAGCCATCTTGTAGATAGTAGTTTAGGTAAAATATCACCAAGTTGTAAACACGATACTTGTGTGTTGATTGTGGCGAGAAATTTACACGTCTGTTCACATCAACGTTTTGATCACGAACTTATCTGACCAGCATGTGCAGGCGGATTTACTCGACTAACTGGGACAAGAGACAAATCTTGGCATGAGTTCAATTGACGTCTGTGTCTGGACGGTTGAATATACCATGTTGTCAAGAACATGGGGGTGAATCATGTTCAATGTTTTCATGTTTTTCGATGTAATTCCAAATTTTTTCTCGGAAAATAAAAATCATTTCGTACAGTTGTCTTCAGATTACAGAACAAAATAATTCTGGGTTTTGTTTTGTTTCTTTTTCGTGATAAAAATTGGAATTTTGAAAATATTTTAAGGCTGTTATGTTGACCCCCCTATCGATAATGGACCAGACTATGCATAATGAGTTTGTTGGCTGGCAGCCAACTTTCGTTGGCGCTCAATAAGGTCATCGTGTAGAACTATCGAGTTGTATACATGAGAACCGGTTTCTTCCATTACAAATCTATAGGGTGTACATCTTTTTAAAAACTATTGTTTCGCTTGTATCTCTTCTAAATAAATACTATTCAATCATGGAGCTAGTAAGATTCGATGTAATGTTTTCTTTTGATTCAGCTAAACTACAAAATAAAGCGTATATTTATGTGAGAATTTAGGAGCTTCAGTCGCACAACCCCTTCTCGGTTGAGAGTTTCGAAATTTATGAATGGATGACAAAGCGCGCGCGGGGACATTCACCAGTCGGGTAATTTTCCACTCACTATAGATTTGAGTACGCGACCTCAGAAGAATTTTGAACGCACATGGCGGGGATATCACTTCGTGTGTCTTCTTTAAACCATTGTTTAGCGTTTTTACAAGGAAGGAAAATAAAATAAAGTAAACAGTTGATAATCTTAGCTCTTTTTTGACACTCATATTTGAGATCAATTGTCTGGTGTAAAATATTACTTACAAATAAAAATAGACGCCCGGCTTTATTGTCTGTTTCGTTCACTTTGTATACGTCAGCTTGCTGGAAAAAATATATTTATTATTTTAAGCACCCAATTAGGAAATGTTTAAACATGGATTTTTTGTTTGATAAGTGTCATTTTTTTATTCTCCCAAAATCTTTACTTTATGAATTTCTGATCTATTTATTTACCTAAATTACATTTTATTTATGATGATGTCATGAACTCAATACAAACAAAAGATAGTTTTGCTTTTTACAGAATTATTTTTACATTTTTATGAGAATACTTTTGATAGATTTTTATTTTCGTTATTATTCGGTCTTTTTTTTTTCTTTCCCAAAACAAGTTATTAATGTTAGAATACTTTACATTATTACATGTACATGTAAATAATTTAAGCTCTCTCAGTTGTATTTAATCATAGTCTATAATCTTTTTAGCAACTAAATAAACATTCAAAAATTCAGTTGTGTATTTTTGGTATATGGAATAAGCCGTTTTTTGTTTATTTTTGTTTTTGTATATCAGCTCAAAATAGTAAGTCAGTATGACTAACTAACTTGTGTATGTTTGTAAACATAATGATTCACTGAGTACCCCCCTATGGACCCTCTATTTGCCAGCATCTACTTTCTCATCCTATCAAACAAGGACATTTGTCACTGTGAAATGAACAAGGATATATATGTCCTCACATGTATTTCAGGATGTGAGTTTCAATTTCTATGAAACTATTTTTGCTTTCCCAATGTTTGTTCACTTTTAATTGGTTGATTCAGGCCAGTTCTTTGTAATTGTCTAAAGTGTAAACAAACACCCACCTATTACTGTGAGCAGATCCATTGGCTTTTTTTCTCCACCGGTATTTTCAAGTAAATTTATCTGAAGGGGCAAAAGTTTGTAATCTAATATATTTTTTTATTATTGATTGTGTTTAAATAATAATTTAACCTTATTTTCAAACTGACATAAACTGCCAAAAATAAGAAAATCTGTTTTGAAATAGAAATTTGAAATAGTAACTCTCTGAATGGACATTAGGGTAGTTTATTAAATAACAAAACGTGATGATACATGCTCATGGATATCCAGATCTTGTCTGTTTTTCCTAGATATATGAATGGCTGAATGGCTCCGTCGATTTCAGAGCATTTATCCTGGCATATTATTTTTATAAGTTTTTCATTATTAGAAATTCAAATCCTAATGATGAAAAATTAAGACATCACCACATCATCAGTTGTTTTTGAACATCACGAGCCTGTGTCTTCGTCAAGTGTAACAGACACATGTGTCGAGTGCTCGTGTTGTTAAAAAACAACTGACAACGTGGCGATGTCTTTATTTTTTATCATTAGTATGGAACCCATGTTCAAAGAGAGTTTCAAACATTTCTTAAATTCAAATCCTATTTTTTATCTGACAACATTTCGTTTCATTTGATTTGTAAGAAGCAGGTAAAATAAACCTCATTTTGAGATAAGTGTGTAGAGAACATTTCAGTGTGTGTGTGTACCTATTCAATGTAATAAAGAAATGTGTCCACTGACTTGAATAGAGGTCAGTGGGTTTATGCTACCTGTGTAGTTTGCTGTCCCATCCCACCTGTACAGGTATATTATCTTACCTGTCAATTTAAGGATGTTTTTATCCGGTTACTGGGTACTTTTTATTTGCCTGTTTATATACAGTCTGAATGAGAATGAACTGGTAAACACACATGTGATATGTGGCTAACAAAATCATGGGTTTTAATCTCTTGTTAGGATTTAATTTGACTATTAGACAACTGTTCTAAATCTTCTGCCAGATTATCACTGTTCATAAACTTAAATATGTTTTTTTTGTTTTAAATATTGTTGTATTAAGGTACCAGGTATCTCACAAGAACTTGTGTGGGTGTATATTGGATGGTTTATTTAAAAAAAAAAGATTTATTTATTTTTGGTTACCTCCAGGATAGGAAGGCATGGAACTTCTTTTCTTTTACAGATTTGTTGAACAGAAAAAGACATAACAGTTGTTTATGAAATTTCCAAACTGTTGTTGTTGTTGCCAAATTCAGAATAGGAACCATCAACTATATATTATATTAACTTCGATAAAAGTGGATTTTTTTGTAATCTTTGCTAAAACTGTATTGCCTGTTGTACCAAACACTGTAATTATGAGTAAACTGAAAAAAAATAAAACAAAAAACAATAATGAATTAAAAATAACCTCAACCCTCCCCCGCCCCCCCCCAAAAAAAAACAACAAAAAACATAAAAAAAAAACAAAACAAAATGAAGCAATAAAAGGGCAGTTTTCTTCTCTTTTATTTAAATTAGCCCTCTGTGGTTGAAATGTTTTCTAACATTTTCAGAAAGTTTCCATCCAATAAGTACATGCATTGTCATGTCTTGAGCTTACATTTCGTCATAAGGTTTTTATTAAAACTTGCTTTGTCATACATTGAACTTATCTCAGAATGTGTGTCGTTTTATTTAAGGTGACGTTGGTATTTGTTGACACTCTTACGCCCTACTTAGCTGTTTCTGCAGGAAGAACATTCTGTTTTATGAAATTTGATTTTCATGAACCTGTTCTTTTTAGTTTTTCAAACAATGCTAATATTCAACATTAGTTACAGACTAGCATCATGCCAAGAACTTTTTTCTTAAACAACGACAAAAGTCAAAACCTCTCTGGTTAACTTAAAAATGTCTTCATCCAGACCAAACATGTGACCAACCAGACTTATAGCCCACTAAACATTTGACCAACCAGGCATATGGCCCACCAAACATGTGATCAACCAGACATATGGCCCACTAAACATTTGACCAACCAGGCATATGGCCCACCAAACATGTGACCAACCAGACTTATAGCCCACTAAACATGTGACCAACCAGACTTATAGCCCACCAAACATTTGACCAACCAGACATATGGCCCACCAAACATTTGACCAACCAGGCATATGGCCCACCAAACATGTGACCAACTAGACTTATAGCCCACTAAACATTTGACCAACCAGACATATGGCCCACCAAACATGTGACCAACCAGACTTATAGCCCACTAAACATTTGACCAACCAGACATTTGACCAACCAGACTTATGGCCCACCAAACATTTGACCAACCAGACTTATGGCCCACCAAACATTTGACCAACCAGACATTTGACCGACCAAACATTTGACCAACCAAACATTTGACCAACCAGACATTTGACCAACCAGACTTATGGCCCACCAAACATTTGACCAACCAGACATTTGACCAACCAGACATTTGACCAACCAGACTTATGGCCCACCAAACATTTGACCAACCAAACATTTGACCATCCAGACTTATGGCCCACCAAACATTTGACCAACAAGGCATATGTCCCACCAAACATTTGCCAGGTTTAGTGAAAACAGGCTCTTTGCTTGAAGGAAATCTTCGGCGAGTACCCGACAACTCTTCCATATGCTGGGATCGAGTCAATTTTATTTGGTCTTTAGTGAGATTTGAACCCACATCAATGGAAGGCCTGTGTGGGACTGAGGGACTATCACTCTAACAGACTGAGCCACCATGAAATGCTTATTACTACAACCAAATTACCAGATATTGAAGGAGATTATTTGGGAGTACAGAAGCTGTGGTTTGTAAAAAATAAAATGCATTTTTATAATTAGACTGACGACCACAAGATCATGTTTTGGGTGCAGAAAGTTAAATACAAACTGCTATTCAAGTGGATTATATGTTATTATTTCTTCAAAAATGTCTTCCTGTTATTTGTATTTTTTATAATATTTGAAAGTCATGTAATGGTGAACTGATATTAGCCGATGTGGTTTACTTAAAGGTTAACGGAAAAGCCTAATTTGATTTTCTGGCTCTTGGCTCTATTTTTGTTAGACATTCATGGCTATTGCGCAGTTTAGAAGATGAAACCCGCTCTGTGCTGACTCTAATTTAAGACGCAATAGATGAACTCCGCCTTCTTCTGTCGTGACTCTAACTTAAGACGCAATATTCTTGGACCTCTGACAACTGAACGGTTTATTGACATTTTCTAACACCTTATACAGGTAATATAGGATTTGGCTCTCAGCCAATGTCAATATTTATGTCTGCTAGGCTGTTCTCTTGGCCCCCCTTCACAACAACATCAGTGCTTTGGTCTGCATTCCAACCATAGATTAAACATGCAGGAAGGTCAATATACCATATCAGACATTGGTCACATAGCCTGTTTACAAATATACTGACTTATATATTACAATGTTAAATATTTACACAAATAATGATTAAAAATGTTCTGAAAAAATGTAGTATATAAAGCGGCATTAGCTGCCAAAATTTTGATATTTTTCTGATAAAACACAATTTTAAAATTAATGGCTATTTTTTTTCAGTACAAATTAAGAGCTTTTGATTACTATCACCCTGTGAATAAGGTGAACACACAATAATAAACTCATGTATCTCCGATGAGTTAGGCATTAAACAACCAGGGGCCGTGATATGTGTATAGATCACCGCTAAACTGTAAGGTTCTCTGAATACAGGGGCCTCCGTGACTCAGTAGGTAGAGCGTTTGACGCTCAATCCGAACAGCCTTCCACCAATGGGTCACGGGTTCGAATCCCACTCAGTCCAAAAAAAAAAATTGGAAAATTTTCTGACTGGGTTTTCACTCGAACGACCTATGTGGGATGGTGACCAGTTACCAACGGAAGGCCGTGGGTTTCCTCCGGGCATAGAGCCAGGTTTCCTCCCACAATAAAACTGGCAACGCCGCCATATAAGTGAAATAATCTTGAGCGCGGCGTAAAACACCAAACAATCAATCAATCTCTGAATACAACAATAATGTCACCTTATGCAAGTCAATCTAGTTATTTGATGAAAACAAGGCTTTAAAGTCTGTAACATATTCTGGGGAAATTGTTCAGGACATTATAATGTGTTCTCGGTGGGCGCTCTGGGTTAGGCAAGTGACTGCTTGGGAAAGATCACCCACATCAACTGTTACTTACGAAGCAAAATGACCCCCCTACTTTCAGTTTCAAAATAAACAGCGAGACATTTCTTTTTGTTATTACAAAGTATAGACTTTATGGAATAATTTTGGATTCTGTGTAGCTGCTTTAGTTTTTCAATGAGCTGGAAAATTTCTTAATTTTGGCAGCTCATGCCACTTAAATGTAAATAAAGTAGCTTTACCGTTGTTAAGTGTTCGAAATCAGTTGAATATAGTTGAATATATTTATGCCAATATTGGGAAAAAACATAATGTAAAATTGGATGAGCTCTCAAGAACAGTTGCATTCATCATAAAGTATTGCCATGTATAACATAAAATGATGATAGCTCTGTATGTAATATACTCAATTAGAAGCTAGTAACCATCTCACATACATGTAGGTCGTTCGAGTGAAAACCCAGTCAGAAAAGTTTTCAATTTTTGTGGGGGACACAAAGGAATAGCTTACTTAAAAAATGCTTTACAAGTCGCATTGATGTTAGACATTGGTATATGCGCATGAGGATGGAAGCTATGGTAGAGTTCCTTGTTGTGGTTGCTTCCCTTTATGATTATAGCTAATAAATCATATAACCCTATTGGATTGTATAAAATGGTGTACTTACAGCAATACTGGTTGTACATGTACTTACATAAATTCTTATACAAATAATGTTGGTTTACATAAAGCCCTGTTTTTCAGGTTAAGATCCAATTGTCATACATGAACTTCATTGATTAACACTCTGACAGAACACATTGTACAATTTATACAGTTTATTATACCTCTTTTTAACACAACTGACCGATTGCTTGATGACGTCAATTGATGGAAAGCATTTCAGGGGATTGAGGGATCTGAACATAATTTTAAAATATGGCGGAAGAAATTATACTGTATTGAGAAGAAGACGTAAAAGCTGTAAAGGTACCAGAAAAATGTGTGGATAAAAACAGGTTATGTCATCAATGTTTTCCAAAAAAGTTGCATCTTGCTACATATATGTAAGTACCAATAAACAAAATGGCGAACTGAGGTACATTTTACCCAGAAGGCTTTGCGTAAATATATGTGACGCCAATTAGAAATTTGGTTCAGTTGGTATTTTTGACAAGAAGATTTTCCCTGTGCCCGTGTGTTTTAGTGTTCATAAGTATATACCTTTTGTTATATATTAGTATAACATTCAGTTTCTCAATATTTAAAAAAAAAAGTTAAATAGTAAAATTACGGTTTTACTGAGAAGTATTCATCTTTGTGTTAAAATTCCCAATTTCTTCTGACAGTTATACATTTTTAATAAATATTTTGTGGAGCATTTTACAGTCTATGGGTTTACACTAAACTAAAAATTTAATCTGGGGCACAGAACAATGTTTGTACAAGCCTCATTGTTTTATATAATGTTTTTATCGCAAAAATGTTTTGTTTCAGTTGTAAAAAACACATTTGCAGGTGGCTATGTTAAATATTGCGAGGACCTAGTTCCACGAGTTTCAAAAACTAATACTGCACCGAACAAAACATTTCTATTTTTTTGTCAAAGTTTACTGAGGACATTTTGAAATGTTTGATTGTTTCTGTTGTTTTAAAAGCGTCATACAATAGCTAAACTTTGATCTGCCAAAATGCTGTAATTTTCCTAAATTTATTTTCTATTACCATTGTTTGGTATTTGAAGTACATTGAAAAAGTAAAAGTTTAATTGTGAAATTGGATACATGGGTAAATCAACCGAAAATGTGCTATAATAAAGGAGAAAGCTGGGATGTATGAGGACATTTTATGGTTTGTGTTTCTTCTACAAACTACATTTTACATGTTACCTTACATTTTACATACAGAATTGGTATCAGCTAAAAGCTTTGTGATAAAAATGGCAAAATTTGAAGCTTATTCTCATAATTAAACTTAAAACAATTCTGAATTTACTCTGTGAAACTAGATCACCTCATGGTTGTCAAGTGCTTTATTACAGTTTCTCTGAAAAAATCAACCCATGGTTTTCGAATGATTTTTTTATTACCTTTTCTTCAAAAAAGAATCCTCCCATGGTTGTCATGTACATGTATAGTGTGGTCAGTCGTCAACCTAATGAAATATCATAGGTTTAGTTTATTACAACAATCTATGATGGGGTATAAAGGTCTGAACGACACACCTCTTTTTAAAACAATTAGAAACTTATCTCTGTTGTTATTTTAGACAAGAAGATTTTCCCTGTGCCCGTGTGTTTTAGTGTTGGTTAACACTTATTGTTTCATTCAGATATCAGCAATTTTGAAAAAAAAAAACTTCTGACTACGCTGTACCCCCGTCTGGAGCCTTGGTGCATTTATTGCAAGCAGCACTATTTTCACAATGTCAAGTATGTGACATCGTCAATTTCACAGGTATCGCACATAGCTAACTGATGATGTAATACCTGACAATGCATCACATGACAGTCACATGCTTGTTTACCTGTAGATTAACCTCATTTTTCACCTGGCCATTAAGTACATTATTTGAAGACATTAGCGGAGAAAAGTTTTCAAATTCCAATATCTGTTTCATCACAGATAAAGTTGGCTGAAAGAAAAAAAAAACCCGTCTGACTTCGTTCCCATTGTGTATTTTTAAACCATTACCTGATAAAAATTTTCATCAATGATGTCATATTTACAGGTATAACATTTGTCAATATTTACAAATGACGTCAAGAGTTTTAATTCCTGTTGAGTTAATTGACTCTTTCAAACTTCCTCTTTCAAATACTGTTAAATACCAAACACCTATTCAGACAGCTCTGGTCTTATTTTCTATTTTATTAAGTCAGATTTGAATGCCTTTTATAAATTTCAATCAAAAGCACATTGGCACACTGAGTACATTCTGGACTAAAATAACCATGAATATGAATTCCAAAAACTATTTATATATAGTTTTCTTATATAGTATTCATTACACCGATCCCAGTCAGTCCAAGAAAAATTAAAACATTTCAGTTTGGTGAAAAACATTAATCAATTAAGTATTTGTGAGTGAGAGGGAAGGGGAGTTTGGTTGTTTAAGCGAATACAGCCCTCTGTCATGGGTTCCTTGTTTAAACCAATCTCAGCTCAAGTTAAAAAGAAAATATGAAGGTGAAAAGGTTCCAACTGGGTTTTCTTAAGAGAACTGTGGGACAGAAGGTTTAGACCCATTCTCCCTCCAATTGTGATACTTTTCAAACATCATCAGATAGTGAAAAAATCTTAAGTATGAGATTAATTAATTTTATTTGCAACTGATTTTTAGATTAGTTTCATATTCAATCTTGTCTTCTTTAATCTTTTGAATGAAATTCATGAGTTTCATTTTTTGAGCACTAAAATTTGGGTTTAATTAATTGGACAATTATAGATAGCATTCTTTTGGTCATGAACAGGTAGAATAATGACCTGCCCTTAGAATCGGGAATGTCAAAATTTCAGAGGGTCAGGAATCCAAACCCCAGTTAACCTGGGTGTTAGCTCATTAATGGTTTAACTTTACTTCAAACAGTTTTATGAAATGTTTATTTAGGCATTACATGGATATGTATTTATAATGTTAAATGTCACTGGGTGTAAACCCTTTTAACGGTTCTTTTTATACAAATGATTTGAATGATAGTTAAATGTATAAGGAATAGAAAGTGACTTTACTCTTTCTTGTAGGCAAGGGTTTTGAGGATAGTATTAATACTGCATTTTGATGAAGAAAACTTTGATACTGGACTATTTAAAATGTTCAAACTGTCAATATTTAATCCAGGAGATGTCTCATTTCTCGATATAGACGATATAGTCTCGTTTTAAGATGCCGTGTCTAATTTGACATACTTCTTGTCTTTGTCCTCATCTATTCGTGTAAGATCTCTTGACTTTAACTTTTTAACCCGCTAAGTCACAAAGACATTTTCTATCCTAAGTCACCATGCATGACATTTAGGTCAGTGAAAACTAAAAATGGAAGGTTCGTTTATGTTTGATGCACGTTAAGATTTAGAATCCAAGCGTGGCGATATTATCTCAAAAGTGAAATTAATTAAAATCGACTATGTTAATTAGATTATATCTGAGAACAAAGGGACACCTCTTTTTAGTGAAACAGGAACAAGGTGCATAAAGGAAGGTATTAACATGGTTTGGCAGCTAAATTACAATACCTTCCTAATTCCGGCACGTTTTAAATAATGTGAGAATTGAATTCTTCCTTCAATTGCTGAGTAACTGATTTCATTTAACATACAACTAGAAAATGTTTAAGAAAGTATTTTTATACCCTGTATAAAAGTCTTGTTACTTCCACTTCCTGTATAAAGAATATGATAGATGGATAATTAGACCTGCAAATGCCAAGTTCTTTCTGAACACCTAGCGAGGATTTGTAACTGTAAATATATATTTAAAATCATAATGTTGAAACAAAATGAGCTTCCTGTAAGGTCCAAGGGTAAAAGTGATTGACAATATGCGTATCCTCCATCACCAATGGGAAATATTTTGTAATTGACGTTATTTGAACGCTTTCTTCGTCATATCAACCAATCAAGACGCCCTGACTCAACGTCAGCCGTGTATGACGTCACAACAATGGTAATGTACATATCAGATGTCAACGAAGACGCCACAGCTAATAAATTTCTGTATAGAGGTCATAGAGAGCAACAAAAAAAATGCCTTGAATTTTATTGAGTTCTGTCCCAGAAATCTCCTTTTCTTTTCGGCCGAGAGCTGTCTAAGATCTTTCTTCCATAATGTTTAAAGTTAAGTTCTCATGTTTTCGTAACTTGATTCATTCATCTAAGTTTGTTCCCTACCATCTTCTTTCCTCATGCATTTTTTTTTTCAAGACAAACACTTCGCCTCTATCTTTTGATTGGACAAAGATTTTTGTGAAACCAAAAATAATCAGTTCAGAAACAGTTATTTTAGACAAATAATCTTGAATATTCAACATGAATAAAATATTGAATGCTATTCATTAGGTATCAGTAGGTCATTTCTAATATTACTCTACTTTTCTAAAGCCTTGATAGTGCCAAATTGTCAACCTACATGTACGTGTAGTGCAATTGAAACAATTGGGTTTCCTTCACATTCCTAGATTTTTAAATGGGTTTCAGTATTCTATTGTATTCAAGAGTTAAATTTATTATATTTCTAATGAGGAATTGATTAAAAACATGCACAAACCAGCATTTTGGAAATTTCCAGCAATTATGTTATGGGAGCAATATCAACTGGGCCATCAGATATGTAGGTCATCTGAGCTGGCACTGTGCCAACTAGAAAACCCAATGACCTACATTCAGTTTCCTCCTCCAAGCTGTATGCAAATTTTGACCTAGAACATCCAAAATTATCCTGTAGCTTAAAATGGTTACAAGCTTGATGAGTTTCACACTAACCATCATGTTTTTCCTCACTTCTCTAAATAACACTTGATAACAACCCACTAATCCAATTTCAACATCTTCCTGGTAAAACACACAGTTCCTGTTATTGATCTTTCCAAGGAAGCCAATAAGAGGAATTTAAAAAGAGGATCTACGAAATTCTGTAAAAAGCCATTCCCGACTTCCTCTTCTAAAATGATTAAGTACCATTGGTTTTTAACACATGACATTTTCCTGTCAATGACACCCACTCTATTGTGATATATCTGTAGCCTCTCTATCTAACAAGGTTTCCACTAATTGGTCAAGGGTTTGAAGACCACTCTGTCCAACGATAAAAAAGCACTGACTAAGCTTTTTTACTGGTATATAAGTAAAATAAACTTGAGTTTTGTCTAGAGCATCAAACTATCAATCAAGTAACCAAGAAAACTTTTTTTATATTTTTATGATCAATAGTACACAGGTAATATCTTCTTGTCTAAAATGACCATTGAGACAAGTTTCTAATTTTGTTGATTAGAATCCCACTCAGTCCAAAAAATTGCAAATTTTTCTGACTGGGTTTTCACTTGAACGACCTATGTGGGACAGTTGCCAGTTACCAACGGAAGGTGGTGGGTTTTCTGTGGGCATAGAGCATGGTTTCCTCCCACAATAAAACTGGCAAAGCAGCCATATAAGTGAAATAATTTTGAGCGCGGCCTAAAGCACCAAACAATCAATAAATCAATCAAATTTTGTTGAAACTCTTTTATATTGATAGTTTTGTTTGATTGAGCTTGAATCTAATCAATTCCAAATTTGCTAATTTTTTGGGATTAGTGAATGGCACATTTGGTGATGAAATCCAGAGTAGTCTTTACATTCAAAATAGTCAACCGTTTTCTGTATTATGGAAGGAGTTCTTGGTTATTTAAATATTTTGTACTTGTA
Source organism: Lepidochitona cinerea (assembly GCA_963971465.1). Classification (NCBI taxonomy): domain Eukaryota; kingdom Metazoa; phylum Mollusca; class Polyplacophora; order Chitonida; family Tonicellidae; genus Lepidochitona; species Lepidochitona cinerea. Next base: position 8,789,438 of record OZ020560.1, on the reverse strand, counting down.
GGTAGAACAATATTTCGGTTAATGATATTAATATTTTCGTTCATACATTGTCTTGAGACTTTCCTTATTTCGACGGCCATCATTTTGTTCCCCATGATTTTCAAAGCTTCTGATGGAGTTGATAATCAGAATTCAGTAGTTCTACTGATTAGTTTTAAGTGGCATGAGCCGCCAAAATTTAAACTTTCTGCATAATTTCTGATCATCACGACAGTAAGAGGCTTTGAAGGCCATCAAAAATCTAAATGATTGGCGTTAGAGTGAGGAAAATCCATATAGTATGTGGCCTATACGCACCGAAATAGTGTTCGAAAAGTAAACAAAATTTTAATAACCGGGACGACCATTCATTCATAGCCAAATTTAGTTCAAAGCAATACTTTATCGTACATTCTCGAGATTAGAAGCACTAAAAAGCTTCTGAATTATATGTCTTGAGAAAAATAGCCAATAATTTCAACATTCTGTTTTAACGTCAAAATACATGTATCAACATTTAGGCAGCTCATGCCACTTTAATACTGACTTCCTACTGACTCAATATTTTGACTTTTATTCAGTCATCATCAGGAGTGAGGTACATTAGCAACAACATTGGTATATATTTTAGACAAGAAGATTTTCCCTGTGTCCGTGTGTTTTGGTGTTCAATAATATATATATATACCAACTCACTCCTGATGACTGAATGAAAGTTGTAATATTCAGTCGGTATGAAGTGTACTATAATAATCAGAATTTAAAAAGAAGCGTCCATTTTGGCAGCCCATGTCTCCTTAAAGTGGCATGAGCTGCCAAAATGTTGATATTTTGATGTTAAAACAGAATGTAGAAATTATTGGCTATTTTTCTCAAGACGTATAATTCAGAAGCTTTTTATTGCTTTTAGTTTCGAGAATGTAGGTTAAAGTATTATTTTGAACTAACTTTGCCTTAGAATGAATGAATGGTCGTCCTGGTTATTTAAATTTTGTTTACTTTTCAAACACTATTTCGGTTCGTATAGGCCACATACTGTATAGATTTTTCTCATTCCAACGCTAATCAGTTAGTTTTTTGATGGCCTTCAAAGCCTCTTACTGTCGTGACGAGCAGAAATTATGAAAAAAGTGTGAATTTCAGCAGCTCATACCACTTTAAAGTTTCTCTTAAAAAAAGTAGTCCGTGGCCAGTCAATGACCGTGTGATTAATACTCTAGATAAAGCCTCCTTAGGATTCTACATATATCTAGTTTTATTACCTAAGTTCACTAGCTGATTTAATCTGTCGTTTTGGGGAAGTCTAATCTATAAAGACAAAGATAGGGGAAAAACTGTGATCAGCAGACTATATTATTGAGCAGACTGTGTAAAACAGGAGGAATGCTGCAGTGGTTATTTCATAAGAAATATAAATTTTGTCAATGTGTTACAAAAGGATTCCAGAAATTCTACTGACCAAGGCTAAGCTCTTGTCAGTCGTCAACCTAATGAAATATCATAGGTTTGGTTTGTTACAACAATTTATGGGGTGTAAAGATCTAAATGATATACCTCTTTTTAACACAATTAGAAACTTGTGTCCATGGTTATTTTAGACAAGAAGATTTTCCCTGTGCCCGTGTGTTTTAGTGATCATAAATATATATTTTGTTGGTAAATACGAGATATATTTGACAGTGATGTAGACAGATTCTATTCATTCCAGACCTGTTCACTTCCATCTTATCCCAATATATAGGACAGCGATTCTCCAACTGTCTAGACAAGTTCATTTTAAAGGGTTTATAGACATTCTTCACAGTCTGCTATAAAACAGTCTGGTTAGCTTTCTATTTCACTCTATAATGTTGTAAATTATTATTATACAGATACTGCAATTAATACATAGTAGGATTTATTCCTATGCAGTTTTTTAATTACATTGTGTATATTAATAGAAAGAATTTCATTTCTTGCCTCTTACTAATAACCCATTCATCGATCGGAAAACCGAGTTTGTTGACATCTCCTGACAATTACACACAGGTATGAACTTTACTGAACTCCAGTTCATCTGGATTCCATATGTTTTATCATGTCTCTATTGTTTCTGTGGACTGTATTGGGCATGTGCCCTTCTGGGTGGATTTGGGGATGTGGGGCGCAGTGACATGAAGGGTGACATGTCTGTGCAGACTTACATGTATGGGTGTGGGACAAGGAAGCTTGATGGGTGACATGCCCATGTGAATTTATGGGTGTGGGGCATGGAAGCAGATGGGTAACATGCCCAGGCAAACTTGTGGGTGTGGGACACGGAATCGTAATGGGCAACATGCCCAGGGGAATTAATGGGTGTGAGGCATGGAAGCAGAGGGGTAACATGCCTCGGTGGATTTATGGGTCTGAGGCATGGCCGCACGAGGGGTAACATGACCAGGTGGATTTATGGGTGTGGGGCATGAAAGCAGAGGGGTAACATGCCCAGGTGAATTTATGGGTGTGGGGCATGGAAGAGAGCATGCCCAGGTGAATTTATGGGTGTGGGGCATGAAAGCAGAGGGGTAGCATGCCCAGGTGGATTTATGGGTGTGAGGCATGGAAGAGAGGGGTGACATGCCCAGGTGGATTTATGGGTGTGAGGCACGAAAGAGAGGGGTGACATGCCCAGGTGGATTTATGGGTGTGGGGCATGAAAGAGAGCATGCCCAGGTGGATTTATGGGTGTGGGGCATGAAAGAGAGCATGCCCAGGTGAATTTATGGGTGTGGGGCATGAAAGCAGAGGGGTAGCATGCCCAGGTGGATTTATGGGTGTGAGGCATGGAAGCTGAGGGGTGACATGCCCAGATGGATTTATGGGTGTGAGGCATGAAAGAGAGGGGTGACATGCCCAGGTGGATTTATGGGTGTGAGGCATGAAAGAGAGGGGTGACATGCCCAGGTGAATTTATGGGTGTGAGGCATGAAAGAGAGGGGTGACATGCCCAGGTGGATTTATGGGTGTGAGACATTGAAGGGTAACATGCCCAGGTGGATTTATGGGTGCGAGACATTGAAGGGTAACATGCCCAGGTGAATTTATGGGTGTGGGGCATGGACGCACAAGGGGTAACATGACCAAGGGGATTTAGGGGTGTGAGGCATGGGTGCACAAGGGGTAACATGCCCAGGTGGATTTATGGGTGTGAGACATGAAAGCAGAGGGGTAACATGCCCAGGTGGATTTATGGGTGTGAGGCACGAAAGAGAGTGGTGACATGCCCAGGTGGATTTATGGGTGTGGGGCATGAAAGAGAGCATGCCCAGGTGGATTTATGGGTGTGGGGCATGAAAGAGAGCATGCCCAGGTGGATTTATGGGTGTGGGGCATGGACGTGTGAGGGGTAACATGGCCTGGTGGATTTATGGGTGTGAGACATTGAAGGGTAACATGTCCAGGTGGATTTATGGGTGCGAGACATTGAAGGGTAACATGCCCAGGTGAATTTATGGGTGTGGGGCATGGACGCACGGGGGGTAACATGACCAAGGGGATTTAGGGGTGTGAGGCATGGGTGCACAAGGGGTAACATGCCCAGGTGGATTTATGGGTGTGAGACATGAAAGCAGAGGGGTAACATGCCCAGGTGGATTTATGGGTGTGAGGCACGAAAGAGAGTGGTGACATGCCCAGGTGGATTTATGGGTGTGGGGCATGAAAGAGAGCATGCCCAGGTGGATTTATGGGTGTGGGGCATGAAAGAGAGCATGCCCAGGTGAATTTATGGGTGTGGGCCATGAAAGCAGAGGGGTAGCATGCCCAGGTGGATTTATGGGTGTGAGGCATGGAAGCTGAGGGGTAGCATGCCCAGGTGGATTTATGGGTGTGAGGCATGGAAGAGATGGGTAACATGGCCAGGTGAATTTATGGGTGTGGGGCATGGAAGCAGAGGGGTAACATGGCCAGGTGAATTTATGGGTGTGGGGCATGGAAGCAGAGGGGTAACATGGCCAGGTGAATTTATGGGTGTGGGGCATGGAAGCAGAGGGGTAACATGGCCAGGTGAATTTATGGGTGTGGGGCATGGAAGCAGAGGGGTAACATGGCCAGGTGAATTTATGGGTGTGAGGCATGGACGCACGAGGGGTAACCTGTACTTATATATGACCATATGTCTCAAATATGAGCAACTCCTGGGTGGTATACAGTGTACGTGATAACAATACTGTAACTTTCCAATCTTTCCTATTGTTTTCTTGCACATGGCCAAAAGCCAACAACAGCAAAATCTATTGTGAAGGCTAATGTCTGACATTTTGAGATGTGCTGGTTTTGATCATGTTAAATCTAGTTGTCAAAGAATAAGAAGAGAGCCCTTTGCAGCCATATTGATTGGTGGATTGATTGGCAATGTACACCATACTCAAAATTATTACACTTTAATAACTACATGTACATGTACATTGCAAGGTTTAGATGAAGAGGAAAGTGGACACTTTCTCAGCAGAACACCCATACCAGTTTCCTCATGTATTCGTTTGTCTTAAAACATACTTTTTCAACTTTCTGTAATATATTTCTAATCCTTGAAAATGTTGGCTTTTGAAATCAATCAATTTGAAATATTTTGCTTTTTATGCTTGTTTTTTTTTTATTTTGTGAGTTTGAAGGATAAATCTTTCTGGACTCTTAAGGTCTTCTAAAGTTCTATACATCAGTAAACTGTTGTACAATCATTTTTGACGAATAAATCAAATTACATTTGGTCTATTGGTTAATTTATATTTTTATTATATTAAGTGTCCCTATTTAACCGCCAATATCATTGTCTTATCGTTGGAATTAATTTGATTTCATCATAAAAGTTACAATTTGCTTCAATTACATGTAGTTGTCATAGTAACTAAGCTTAAAATAATACCTTGTGTTTTCTTATCAAGTCCGTAACCAGTCTTATAGTATTTATCGTAAACGTTTGCACTGAATGGCATTTCTTTCGTGTCTCTATTGTGAAAATTAAAATCCTACGACCTTCGCCTAATGGCTGCTGTTTTGATTGTGCTGTTCTAGGAAGTTGTGTCAACAAACCAGTGACGTCTTTCAAAATATCATACCTAAGATTAGATCACTTGAAATAGACTCCCACCAAAGAAATGCACACTGCCCTATTTCTTTTGTCTTTTATCCAATGAAAAGAAGCTTTGTGTATCGATATCTTGCTTGCCCTAGATATTAACCAATCAGAGGGCTTGTTACATCATCGAATCAGTCTGGGAAATTCAATAACACTTGTTCAAATATGCCTTACATTGAAATTGATTTTCATTTCTTTTTTTGCTTGAACAGTGCTTTTAGGTTATCATTGAATTTAGGACATCCTGGTTTCACGGACGTTCTTTCCCAAAAATTTTGACAAATTTTCGTGATTCTTACATGCCGTATTTGTTCTCAAATTAGTTTTGCTTTTGATTTCCGATCAGTTTTTAAAAACCTTTAATGGCAGAAATGTTTCTATAGGAGGAAAAAACATATTGCTATAATTTATAACTGCAAAATGTCTTACTTTTATGGAGGGCATAAAGACATAAATAAGATAACCTTTTCTTTTTCGTTGTTTTTTCATCCCACTCAATTATGGGCCCACGCTGGTGTAAATGTCAGACCGTATGCAGAGGCTGAATCGAATACACTCACCTCTTGCTACCAATTTCTCAATTAACCAGGTGACATTTTGCCCTGGCAGCATTTTGATCTCTATTTTCATGTCTGTGGAAGACAGTTTGGGGGTTGCCAAAAACATTTGTCCTTCAAATATTTTGACACAAAATAACCATATGTGAACGAAAAAACATTTTCTTGAGGATGTTTTGTTAGTGGGTAAGCATGTTGAATCTGACATTTCAATTGCTGCAGCAATTATCTGCACATTGTTCTAGTATAATCCATAGAAAACACAGTAACATATAGACTTGCAGCTGCTCACACATACATCATGTTTAGAAATCATTGTGTAGCCAAAAGAAGTCTGAAGGCCAAACGTCTTATTACAGTGTATCTCACTTTTTCACATTCTCAAGGAGTTTCTGCACGCTGTTTCAATTGTATCCTTTTCCAAATGGGAATAACTCTTGTTTAGTAATTTGATGACAGAAAACTCACTTTTTATAACCTTGTTAGATAAGATGACACATTTCAGTAAGAAATTAAGGGGCATTGGTGGCTAATTCATTAAAGGCACACTTGCTGCCGTAGCCTGTTTAAATATGCTAAGAAAACCAATGTACATGAGCTTACTACGACTAATACCACTTAACTTAAACATAGGACACATAAAACATGTCTAGTTAGCTTTAGAATGTGGAAATGGGGTGAAAAACAAACGAAGAATCGAAGCCTGATTACAACAACAACGATCAGTGTCGGTCAACTTTCGTGTTGGATTACCCTCCTTTCAGGCCTTTGTATCTGTGGTTTACACTCAAACAATTATCAGCAGGCTTTTCCAGTCGCTGTTAACCGATCGTCAGTCTGTATTTCTCAGATAAATAGGCCTACGTAAAATTACACTGTGCCGTTAGTTCACTCACTCGACTGAAACATAAAATCGCCAATAGGGGGCAGATCGGTTTGTTTACGTTCCGGGTACGTAACAATTCAAATTTTCAAATTAAAATTAAAAATACAAAGTGACGTCCAAACTTTTAAATTTTGGTAAAAATAGAAAGTTCCTAACTTATATTGTCTGGGAAAAATACAGAAAACGGTCTTTCTTTTTTAATGTAAACAATATTCCTGATTTTCGCGGCAAGTGTGCCTTTAAACATCAATCAATCAATAATGATTTTTCATGTGCCCGTGTGTTTTAGTGTTCATAATTGATAAACATATTTCATTTTCCATCATAGAAAATTGTCATTTAAAGGGACAACTTTAATATGATCGCTGTTTTTCAAGAGAACTTCAGAGGGGTATTTTCATATGGGATTCACATAGGCTCTCCTCTTTGGTCTCCTTGTACAACATTTTACTTATTTCTCCATCACCATATTGGGGCATTTTTAAAGATGATTACTTTCTTTTAAAACTACTCAATGGGTCAAAGCAACAGATCTTCTGATATGAGGATGGGGAATGCTAAATCTAATTCTAGAAACATCTTCCTTATTTAAGCACTGACTCATTTGGGGGTTTCTTTTCTATTTTTGCCAGTACATGTCTACTGACATGTTTGGGCTTATTTAGACCAGTTCTTAATTTAACGGCTATTTCTGGTCTAAGGTGTCTATATTTACATTAACTCTAATCTTAACTCTAGCATTAACTCTAGCCTTCAATGTTGATATGTAATGAAATCACGAAAGAAGAGATTTCTGGATAACAACTTCTTATTTATTAATGCTGATACGTTTCGGTATAGATAGCCTACTAATACCGTTTTCAACCAAATGTGAAAACGGTATTGTAAATGCCTCTCAAACAACTTGTAATGAAATCACAAATTTTTTATTGCATAATCTATTTCTGTAATGAAATGAAAACCTTGGAGAAAAGGAATTGAAGAAGTTTACAATACTCTCTGTTTTGTGTTTTCCCAAGAGATATGTGTCTATAAAAATCTGTTTGTATACAAAGTATCCCTTTCATAAAAAAGACAGGGGATCCCCCTTTTAAAGATTCTTTTGACTGTTGAAATTTCAACCAATTGAATTGCTTTCTTATGAGCTTTAAATGACCTTACTGCTCAGAGGCAGTGGAGCATTTTATGAATGGCTGTGGGACTTGGGATGGGTGAGAAAATGTGGTCCCAATCTGGTCTGACTACATACTGTATATAGTGACTCATGTTCAGGCAGTACCATTGCACTTAAAAGGAAATATTTGAGACTAGGAAACTAGAAATAGTTATCAGAAATAAAAAAGCTTCCCTACAACAATGTTGTAATAAACTTCATTGCATGTATCCCTGCATTTTTTCTGACAAATTTAGTTTCTGTCTGGTATATTTTTGTACACAGAAAAAACTAACTTTGCCCTACATCTTTAGATTATTTTTATTCCAGACTCTTAAAAAACAAGAAAATCAAGTTGGAGTTTTGACGTATGAATGAGAGACTTTACCAGAAAGTACATGAACTTGGTGCATAAGTCTGATGGATATATTTTGTATAATAACCAGTTTTATGACATATTAAGTCTGTGTAACTTTGTCAGACTATTCTAGATCCAGTGCCTGGCTTTTCTACTGGGTATGGTTGGGTTGAAAAAAGAAAAGGTTGGCGAGGGGGGGGGGGGGGGGGAGCATGGTAGTCAAGTGTCACAAACAAGAATTTTATTTTGCTATCTAAAGGAACATGTTTTTGACTCCATGACATTATCCCCCAGCGACATTTTCCCCCACGACATTTCCCCCCGCGACATTTCCCCCCACGACATTTTCCCCCGGAGACATTAACCCCCAGCGACATTTTCCCCCACGACATTTTCCCCCGCGACATTTCCCCCCACGACATTTTCCCCCGGAGACATTAACCCCCGGCGACATTTTCACCCGGAGACATTAACCCCCGGCGACATTTTCCCCCATTTTAACAACACGGCATTCTACCTTACTTTTTTCCCTTTTTTCTGCAAAACCTCGCGGCCGATAAACAGTGGAACATATATCGATAACAGAGCAATTCTTAGTCGTAGGCCTTCCAACGGGACATTCCAAGTTAACATTTTGAAAACCCGTCGATCGGCGTGGTAACTTCATAAGTCACTAAAACCAACAATCTCGGGTATTTCAGACGACTTAATCTAGAGAACAGTCGTGTTAAATACAACCCCCCCCCCCCCCCCCCCCGACACACGCTCTCACCCACCCACACTCGTACGCAGGGTACATAATCCTCTAAATGAGAAGAAACTACCAAAATGAGGGCAGGGGGCTGGGCCATCCTGAGCATGGTGTAAAACCCCAAGCAAACTAGTCTCGGATAGGTGGGTGAGAGCATGGGTCAGGGGGGGGGGGGGGGGGGATAAACCCCCTCCATTTATCAGAGATTTTTAAAATGTTAACTTGGAATGTCCAATTGGAAGGTCTATACGTTTAAGAATTGCTCTGTTATCTCTCACTAACAAATCGAAAGTGATTGAGGCTCCACTGTTTAAGGGAAGTTTTGCAGAAAAAAAGTAAGGTAGGCTGTCGTATTGTCCCAGTACACTCATTAAGTTAGTGGGGGAAAATGTCGCCGGGGGAAAATGTCTCCGGGGGGAAATGTCGTGGGGGAAAATGTCGCGGGGGAAAATGTCGTGGGGGAAAATGTCGCTGGGGGATAATGTCGGCACACCCATGTTTTTATGCATAACAATGCTAGTTGTTGATGTGGTTTTAAGCATTTTTATTCTTTTGGCATGAGAGACGAGCTAGAGACTTTCAACGTGATATAAATTTGTACTTGGTTGTTTCTATATTCTCTTCTATATGTAGATTATTCGTGAATTCAAATTCTCAGACAAAAGGGAAGCTTTGGAAAAAGAAAATTTGAATTGAAATTGTTAATCAAATGTGGTTATTCTGAGTTTGAATTTGTTACTGATATTTTAGTTTAATTGGCATTGTTAGTTACAGACTGATTAGATTTTAGAGTTAAAATAGGTTGAATTGAATTTATAAATAGAATGTACTTAAATCTATATTTTCATCTCATTTTATTTAAACAGGCAAAAATAGCAGTTTTATTATTACATACTTTTTATAGCTGTTTTTCATTTAGTTTATGTAGGTGCCAGATGTGACCGTCTATAATTTCGTCTTCAACTTAAACTAGATCTTAATTCATTCATGTATGCTGCTATTCTGTTAATACATAAAGGTTTTAGATGAACATTTAGGGAGAATGACATACATTCTTCATTTGAATTTCAGAGAAGTTGTTGCATTTTTAATCTCAAGGTGTGATCTCAAATTGCTTGATGGATGTTTTACGCCTCACTCTAGATTATCTCCCTTATAGAGCTGTGATGTTAGGTTTAGTAGGGGGGGGGGGGGGGGGAAACAGGGCTCTTCTGTTAGTACCTTGCAACTCAATTTTTCAATCTTGAATCTAAAACTATAAAGCAAATTATCTATTTCGTACTATTATGTTACCTAATAAAATACCATGGGTTAAGTTTATTACCACAACTGCCCCTTTTTAACACAATTAGAAACTTGTCTCCATGGCTACTTTAGACAAAAAGATTTTCTCTGTGCCCGTGTGAAAATAATTTTTTATTATCAAATGATTCGGTGTTTTATACATCTAGTCTGTTACAATAAAACTATCATTTACATGAAAGTCTTTTCATATTGCAATTTTCTTTACACCCCAAAATGATTGGGTGTTTTTGCATTTTAATGTGGGTGAGCATTAAAAAAAATACAGCTGTCAATAACATGTTAGAAAATTATTTGGGATATTGGTAATTTATTTCTTGACAGCCTGTTGAATGAGTGTGGGCAGATCCATTATTGTATGAAAATGTCTCCATTGCTCAACAAAATCTGGCATGTGGACAGCTGTTGGTTTTGATTTGCACGTTTTGGATGACAATGGATGGAGACAGACAGGATAGCAGTCTCAACCTCTGTTAATGGTCGCCTTCAGGCACAAATACGGAACAAATCCATTGAGTTGCAGCTCACATAAAATGGGGAGTTATTTTGCATGGAAGGGCAAGCTTTTTTCATTAAGACCTGCATTGAGTTACTCTATAAGGGTGTGTGGGGAGAGGGCGTGTAGAAATCAATAAAGACACCAGCGTCATTCACCATCACATGTTGATGCGCGCACGTTTCTACATTCAATGCTGCCAACAATGAATTAAATGTTGCAGGCGCGACCAGCATAAATTTGCATGCTGATGCTGGATCTGCACATCCAGGGCGCAGATGGTTCCGTGACCTAATTAACCAGCATGCAACAGTGCTTGAATGGAAATGCTTTAGCGTATGATAATGTAACTTAGTGAAACAGGCCTGATTCAGAAACAAAAGGTTCTCGTATCAATTTATTGTATTTCTATTTGAAGGAATTTGAATAGGAATTTGAAGGAATTAGCGAATGATAATGTAACTAGGTGAAATAGGCCGGACTCAGAAACAAAAGGTTCTCGTATCAATTTATTGTATTTCTATTTGAAGGAATTTGAATTTTTATTGAAATAAATTCCAAGATGAGATTGATTGTCTTATATTCACACCACTATATATCAAACTCTTAATGGTCTCATTATACATTCAATTTTTCTTAACTTTATCATAAATTTAGAAACCTGTAGATTGTTTTATTTAAGAGTGATAGACCTTTTTATATGCTTATCAAAATCTTGACTTTTTGCCTGACAAATTCTATCGATTTTGGTCTTGAAAATTTGATGTTACCACAATTTCAGCTAAAAGATTTATGTTAGTTTATGTTAGTTAAAAAACTAAAAGATTAATTTAGGATATATCATCATTAATAGTACATAATTGAAATTTTTTTCCAAATGAAATAAAATTCAAGTCAAGCTGATAAAATGTTTGTCTTCAAAACAACCAATTAAACATTGAGAATTGGAAGATATATAATATTTCCTAAGTGACTTTCACTTCTGGTCTGTGTGACAAAAGTTATCTCCCCTGCTGACAGAGGAAATATTTCAGCTTGGCCACCCAAGGGAGCAGATGTATTTCTGACAAGATCATTCCAATTGATAGAACTAACACACTGACCTCTATTTGACTTTTAGAATGTCATCCTGGCTTGTGGGCGGAGCTTATTAGACAAGTCATTAATCTTTCTAAAGCCATTAACTTATGCTGGTCATGATACCTCTTGATTAGGAGGCTCACAGGGGTGGTCTACACAACACTCATTCTTTTATTTATGAACAAATATATATATATTTTTTGTTCGTGGGTTTGATTGTTAGCTTTAATTGTTATTTGTCTATAATTTTGTTTTCGTCCTGAATAATATACTGAAAGGTGTATGTTAAAAACTTAAATGCTTTTGGGGTTTTTATTCTTATATAAAGTATTTAAAGTGGCATAAGCTGCCAAATATACACTGTAGGGAACATTTCGTTGGAACAGAATAAGCTATTTGTTGGTCATTTTTATCGAAAATCACAAAATAAAATCTTTCCGTTGATACCAATCTTACAGATACATGTTTAGGTACATGTAGAAGCAACACAACCCCCAATAATGAACTCGTACATCCCGACTATTTGAATTTTTTTCGTTATTTGCAAACATCATTGATTCACACAGGCTACAGGCTTTACCAATATATTTTATTTCCCCTTCAATTCTCTGGTTTTCAAAGTTACTTCAAAGACTTTCCTTGACAATTAAAATTTATGAAAAAAAAAATTTGATTTCTGGCAGTCCATGCTACTTGTTTGGCTTGGTCTTATGATAATGATGTCTTTAAAAGGGACCAAAAGTTCTTTAAATGGTGATCTAAACTTAAAAAAAAAACTATCAAATGATAAACTTGCAGCCTATCTTGAGTATTAGTAACTTAGTCTGATGAATGAAGCAATGGACATGTGACATGTGGCATCACTCATACAACACTTCAGCCAAAAATAAAAACACAACCAACCCCAAACCAGATTTTTTACAAGAAAAAAACGATGCTAAGTAAGAAAATACAAGAATAAATGTTGTTTTAATGAGCCAAGCATAATAAATGTCATTTTGTCAGCCTACCAAAATTAAATGTTGTTTTAATGAGTCAAGCAAAATAAATGTTGTTTTAATGAGCCAAGCAAAACAAATGTTGTTTAATCAGCCTACTAAAAGTAAATGTTGTTTTATTGAGCCTACCAAAAATAAATGTTGTTTTAATCAGCTTACCAAAAATAAATGTTGTTTTAATGAGCCAAGCAAAATAAATGTTGTTTTAATGAGCTTACCAAAAATAAATGTTGTTTTAATGAGCCAAGCAAAATAAATGTTGTTTTAATGAGCCTACCAAAATAAATGTTGTCTTAATGAGCCTAGCAAAATAAATGTTGTAACTTGTTTTAATCAGTGTAGCAAAATATATCGAGAGCAGACCGCTAACTTGAATTGAGATAGTTCAATGACTTGCACAGAGCATGCATCGTGTAAAAAAATTCTTTTTTGTGAATGAAAGATATTGATATCCCCCGCAAAAAATTGTTTCCATGGAAGAAAACATGCCGTTGTTCAACATTTTATCTTTCTTTATATCTTTTTTTGGCATATAATAACTTCAAGATAATTTCAGAATAGGTCCTTTTAGACGATTAGCGTTTTTTCTTTTTTGTGGAATGAAGCGATAAGCTTGATTCATTGGCATTTTGAGTTCCATAAAATTTATGTGACATTTTTTATATCGTTAGTTTAAATTGTGTTTTATACAAAGCTTAGCGACTCCACATGTTCATGTACTATAGGACATTAACCCGTTAACCCTTTATAGTACACCAACTATTTTGTAATTTTTATAATTTTTTTTATTTGTAAAAAATTATCAAAGGAAAATTTAACTCATTTTTTGTCAAAATTGCACAAATTTTCCTTTGATATATTTTAGGAAAAAAAGCAAAGCCTTAAAATCAAACGACTATTTGCAAAAGTTTTGACTTTTCACTGGTCTTTGCATGGTACAAAATGGGTTAAAATTCAAGGACATATTGACATTGTTAATTATATGTCAACTACTCGTTTAATGAACTCTATGTTTTGACTGCTTTTATCTAAACCTCTACTGAACTTCAATTAAAGTCTGCAATACCGTAGAGAAAAAAACTGTTTACAAAAATTTTAATGTAAACAGAGACTATATTAGACACAAATAACAAACATGCAGTATTCTAGTTATTTTGGGATTACACTTTCTTGAAAATATGCCAGAAATTTCTTTACCGATTTTTGGTTGACGCCCGAAACAAGAATCAAACAGTGGTCCCAGAGTCTGGCACCTACATGTATCACCAGCACTAAATGCCGGCTGCCTTATCCATTCAGCCAACCAGCCTATTTTCAAGAAAGTGTAATCCCAAAATAACGAGAATACTGTTATACTCACTTTCTAAAAAATATTTTATGCTGAATAATTGCATTAAATGAACTTTTTACATGAAATGGACAACAGACTTTATCATGACTACAACAAAATAGCTCTACTTCCCATCTTCCGCTAATAGCAGACATTCGGAAAAAACTTAAGCAAATTGCTCGCAACACAATTTTTCAAACATGGTTTATTTAAACTCCTTTTGCTCTAGAAAAACAAATGAAACTACCCTGACCTCCCCCCCCCCCCCCCCCCCTTCCCCCCAACACTCTCACAAGAAAAACCTGTCAGAAATAATGGAATTCAAAAGATATGAACTTGAAATCAATAAAAAATGTGGTAGTTCTTTTTTCATTCAGTTCGTGTTAAAACCTACATGTAGCTGAGAATGACACATTCAAACAGAACCTTCAATTTAAATTTAATATTTAATTGATATATAAAGATGTATTCTGACTCTTGTTGAAGAATTTGAGCACAAAGAAAATGGATAACATGACAGAACAGTTGTATTCAATCATGCATGACTGACTGTTCCAACTGTGTCCTTGAAAACCTGCGAACCAAAGTAGGTCAGTGGATTGTAAACTGACCCTCTGTGAAGGGCGTACGTGACCAAATGATCAAGAACCCCTGAAGGAGATAAACATGTTTTGTTCCTAGGCAAAAAATTGACTTTTAATGTGACGTTTGATTGACGTTTATATCTGCAGAAATGTTACCCCCAGGGTTTCGGTGTATTCAATGTATTTTATTGATAAACCTACCATGCTTTCACGTTTCAGTGAGCACTATGTTTTGAATTGAGTTAAGAATTTTGCTCAATAACTTAGTTTGAAACAAGTCAATTATTATTGGTCATTTTTGACATGCAATGTTGTCAAAACTATGTAATTAATTAATTAATTCAAGTTCAGAAACTGAATCAAAACTATTTTGCAAACTTTTTTTCCATCTTGAAACCAACAGTGTATATATAAGCTGTATACTGTTCTGCAAGCAGACATAGCCTTGTCTTTTTTCAAGGAATTTAACTCTAAGATAGATATAAATTACTCAATGCTATATGAGCCTACTATCTACCTCTATCTATTTCCCAATTCTAAAAATGGGGAAAAGAAACAATTTTTGATATCACAAAAAGTATTAATAAATCTTCAAGCTGTCTCAATACTTTGTGTTTGTAAAATACAATGTGGATATTGTAGATGTTGCCATGTTCACTAATAATTCACAACCCATGTGGATCAAATAAACAAATGCGTGTGGGAGGGGGGGGGGGGCAATGCTCTGATTTTTCACGTTTTGTCCATTTCTTTAAATTTTCTGCTCTTTAACTTGCTTGTCTGATAATATTATAAATTCTTGAAAAACAGTAGTTTTAGATGATGGCCACTTGAAGGTTGTTATATATCCAATTTGTTTTTGAGATGAGGATTGTGGGTGGAGGTGGGGGGGGGGGGGGCAATGAGCTTGTGAAAAGATCAAGGGTGGTAGACAGAATGGACAAGAAAAGACAATATTTGTGTTTGTATTAGGGGGAGACATTGGCCCACTGACCTTGGCTTGAGCAGTGCATTGTGGGTAAACTGCCACCACATGTCTGACACCATTTCCTTGACCTTGTATGCAGTCTGCTCAATGGAGCCAAGAGGAAATGGTAGAGGACTCCATGTTCTCACAACCTTAGATCTCTTCATTTTACTCTTCTCCACAGCTTTCAAAGTTTTCTTCATTTAATACCTGGGGAAAAAAGGGATAATCACAAAATGAGTGTGACTGAGTGTGGACTTAAGGACCCATTAGCTGCCAGAGGTCAAACAGAGGCCATGGTGCCCCTTGGGAAGAGTACCCTTTATTGACCCAGGAAACATACCCTCTACTTGTCAATTGCCTGACTTCTGTGTGAGTTCTTGAGCTCTGTGACACACTGACCTAGGGATATCCATCATTGTTTAATATACATGATATGCTTTGTCCCCCTATTGTTATAATTATGTGTTAGGCCCCCTATTGTAATTGTCGTCAATATTTGATAAAGTGTACCTGTAGTTTAATAAGAGTTATGAGACATTGACTGGCATGGGTGTGATTTCCGTAGAACCAAAATGTATGTAATTTGAATAATAAAATATATATGTGTGGTCAAAGTTCATATCGAATGGAGAGAGCCTGCGCAAATTGAATATTAATTTACACGTATTATTCAGTGATGGACTTAGTTTCTTGTGAATTAGGGGCCCTGGAGGCTCAGTTAGTTAGAGTAATAGTCCATTAGTCTGACATAGGCCTGCCATGGATGCAGTGCACTTAGACCAAATAAAAGTAGACAAATTTCTGAGTGAATTTTTCACTCGACCGCCGTATGTGGCTTTCCTCCGAACCAAAACCTGACAATAAGTCATATAAGTGAAATAATCCTGGGTAGGGTTTGTTAAAAACATCAATCAATCCATTCATCTTGTGAATTGGAACACATTTATTCTTCAAAAAACATTTATTATAAATTACATCAACAATATTTTGTCTCATTGATATATATATATATATCTTAGACATTCAACCAATCTTAGATCAGTTCACTGAGAACAGTCATTTAAAGTGGCATGAGCTGCCGAAATTCACACTTTTTTCATAAATTCTGATCGTCACGGCAGTAAGAGGCTTTGAAGGTCATCGAAAAACTAAATGATTGGCTTTGGAATGAGGAAAATCCATACAGTATGTAGCCTGTACGAACCGAAAACGTGTTCGAAAAGTAAACAAAATTTAAATAACCGGGACGACCATTCATTCATTCTAAGGCAAAGTTAGTTCAAAACAATACTTTATCGTACATATAGCCAATAATTTCAACATTCTGTTTAAACCTAAAAATATAAACATTTTGGCAGCTCATGCCACTTTAAAGTAGCATGAGCTGCCGAAATTCACACTTTTTCATAATTGCAACGGCACGACAGTAAGAGGCTTTGAAGGCCATCGAAAAAATAAATGATTGGAGTTGGAATGAGTAAAATCCATGCAGTATGTGGCCTATACGAACCGGAATATGGATTAAAATTTAGATAACCGGGATGACCATTCATTCATTATAAGCCAAAGCTAGTTCAAAACAACACTTTATCGTACATTTCCGAGACTAGACGCACTAAAAAGCTTTTGAAATATACGTCTTAGGAAAAATAGCCGATAATTTCAACATTCTGTTTCAACGTCAAAATATCAACATTTTGACAGCTCATGTCACTTTAATTAAGATACAAAAAGAAATATCATTTGACCAAGACTTTTGTATTTAAAATTTGCAAAACTTTTTTTCGTTTTTTTTTTTAATTCAACTGCTGATTTTTTTTTCATTGCTGTTGAAAGTTTAGAAAAGTTGAAAGGGCAGAGGTTAGAGTTCATTGATGATTTATCTGCAGCATTAGATGTATTTGTAATAGAGAAAGTTAATGGCCTATCAAAGTCTGGGGATGATGTTTGAGTTTAGAGGTCATTTGGTCAGTAGTGTCAGTCATACACCTTTTGGCAGCCTGTCATAACAGCTGTGTGTTGTAAGATACCGTCTCTGTACTCACTCACTCATGTCACCACATAAATACTCTATGGGATATTCATGTTTAAGGCTGCCCTTTTGTCAATGTCTTGTTAATGATCCATTGACCCTCCCTGAAGTTGCCCTTTTAATATTTCCTTTGTGAATGTGACCCACTTGGCCAAGGTAGGCCTTGTGGGTTGATACAAGTTAAAATTATGTATTCCCCTGCAAACATCCATTAATGAAGGAAAGAACACTCTTGCGTATGGATTACAACTTCTTGGTTTACTGGGAACACGACGTTTCGGTGTAGCTCCTAACACCGTTATCAAGTGAAATAATCTTGATAACGGTGTTAGGAGCTACGCCGAAACGTCGTGTTCCCAATAAACCAAGAAGTTGTAAATCCATACGCAAGAGTGTTCTTTCCTTCATTATTATGCTCAACTTCTAAATGCCACTTAAACAAAACATCCATTAAGTTTCCTCCCCCATTAAACTTGGCAAGACCATTATTTAAGTGAATTAATCTGTAGTGTGGCGTAAAACATCAGTCAATCAATGAACTATGCAGTCATTCTTCTTTTCCAGTAAGGATATAATTAGAATAATTCTGTATCTAAATAGATATAACATACCTTTATGAAAATGATATTGACAACATTATATTAAAGTGGCATGAGCTGCCAAAATGTTGATATTTTTCCGTTACAAGCCTTTTTTAATGTTAAAGTACAGATACTTACCAACTTAATTAGATCTAGAATGACTGAACATTCATACCTGGTTGTCTAGATTGTGTGAACTTTTTGAGGACTATTTAGGTTTGTACATTGTATACAGAGTCAATCATTTAGTTTAAACACACATTTGTAAAAATTGTGCATATTTTGGCTGTTCATGCAACTTAGATGGAATTTCAGACTAATAGCCAATAATTATGAAATTAACAAAATGAAAAATTGTACAATTGTTGACACCTTTGGCCTTTTGGCTGCTCATGGCATAGCGCCTGAAAAATGTAATTTCTCACTTTGCTGTCGTGGTTAATCAAATCATTTGTGGCTCCTAAATATGTAAAATTGAAAGACATGTTTAATATACTGCTGTCCAGATACTACTGCTACACCAGATGTTTGTTGAATAGAGGCTTTTATCCTCCGCCCCCTCCTGCTCTCAAAATATCCATAGACCATGTTCGCTGTGAAACATCAAAACAACCATACCAGATCATGTCATTTTTGTGGAAACTGGTGTTACAGCTATTATAAAAACATTAAATGTAGTCATTGTATTTCTAACAAATGATATGGGTATGGTAAGCCTGGAGCTTGGTTCTGTCATTTATGTTTTTCCAATCAAAGGGAGATAATCCTTCTTTTTTTTAAAAATAAACATCGATTTTGGATTAGCTCCCTTGATATGAGAATGATCCTTGTGAAAGAGTATACAGCTTTTAATGGCATTGCTTGCTGAAATTGAATTGCTAAAAATGTTGATTGATTCATTTTCCAACAGGATTTTGTTTAGGGCTAAGGAGGGCCTTCAAGTTTGCTTTCTGAGTTTGTACAAACTCATTTGAATAATTTTGTATTTCAATGTCATTCAAAGAAATTGAGAAATGTTAAATTTCCGTTTCTTAGTTTAACTATTATAGTCACTGCTTTTAATAACATTAATACTTATTTTATTGTAGGTGTTTGAGCAGACAGATTTCAACAAGCGTCACAAATCCATCAGTTTTAAACCTTTTAATTTTGCCTGTATTTTGAAATTCTCAAAATCTCAGTTGGTGGAGAAATCATTTCGGGTGAGTTTATTGTATTTCACTGGACCTATGGTTCTCTATTTGTTCTACTGTTTTACCATTGAGTTTGTTCCATTTATACTCCCCTCACTCCTCACACAGACCTTCCATCTATGCGGCGGGGGTTTGAATCACAGTCAGGCCAAATAAAAAATAAAAATTTCTGAGTGGATTTTTTTACTCTGTCGCCGTATGTGGAAGAGTTGCCATGTACTCGCCGAAGGTCAGGGGTTTCATCCGGACAATCAGCCCGGTTTCCTCCTCTACTAAACCTGGCAATGCCGTAATATAAGTGAAATAATCTTGCATGCGGCGTAAAACATCAATCAATAAATCCATAAATCCACACATACATACTCTGTTGGAACGATCAACTCATCCAATCAAATAGCTCAAAGAGAATATTGCTTCAAATTCAAGTACAATCAGCCATTGGTTAGGTCTGGTCATGTGACTTGTTTATGTTTGGGCTTGGCGAGCCCATACTCTTGATATGCTGTCCCCCACCAAGCAAGTCAGACCATTTCTTTACAACTCTAAAATGCCAACTTGCTGATTTGAACCACATTTTTTCAAAGTTTCAGTTTTTTTATAATGTTCTGTGATTTAGAATACATGTACCTTCCTTTCTCATTTCCAGGATGGACTGGTTGATCAGCTATATGAGCTATTACTGGAGACATTCCACATAAACTCTCACTGTCTCGGCTTTCCTGAACTCGCTCTACCTGCCATTATACAGGTCAGTGTCAAACAGGCTTGTCTTAAGACACAATTTTATCATGGAAGTCTCTGACTTATCCATCATTTTGTTCTCAGTGGACTAAACGAGTTTTCACAGAAAGGCAGCCATCTTCCCAACAAGGCTTTAATAACACACTAACCAAATCATACTTATTGTCTATTTCACTGTGAATATCTATATAATTGTCTGTGTTGGTGGGGTGGGCAAAATGTATGGGGTTCAATCTCAGTCTAGAAAGGTTCTGGCCATAGTTTAAGTTAAGATGCGTAACCATTGTCAATGTGTTTTAAAAGGATTCCTGAAAATTCTACTGACAAAGGCTTAGCTCCTGTCTGTCGTCAACCTAATGAAATATCATAGGTTTGGTTTGTTACAATTTATGGGGTATAAAGGTCTTAATGATATACCCCTTTTTAACACAATTAGAAACTTGTCTACATGGTTATTTTAGACACGAAGATTTTCCCTGTGCCCGTGTGTTTTAGTGATCATAAATATCTATATAATTACAGTATGTTTTCTTTTCCTTATTGCCACAGATGAAGGATTTTTTGAAGAAGTGTAAAATAGCGAACTACTGTAAACAGATACGTCAAGTTTTGGAGAAAGTCGAGGAAACTTGTAAAGTAATCACACAGCGGCGTAAATCTGCAAACTTCAAACTCTCTGATAAAACTGCTGTTGTAAGTATATACATAAACTATATTACAAAATACAGGCCTTCCATCGATACCTTATGAGTTCGATTCCCAGTCAGACCAAATAAAAACTGATAAATTTCTGAGTGATTTTTTCATTCAACTGTCGTACACGTATGTAGAAGAGTTGACAGGTACATGTACTCGACGAATGTCAGGCGTTTCCTCAATCAATCAATGTAAGATTCATGGAACTGGATCAGGGCTTATTGGTTACAAAGTAGGAGATATGGTCTGAAGATAGTCATTGATCATTTAAATGAACAACCATTTTGATGGACAAAAAGTCTAATAATGCAAAATTAAAAATAACATTTTCAAGACATATCACTGCCAAGAAAATTTGTTTTCTTTTTGATTGAAGTAAAATTTGGAATCAGGAAAATGAGACTTCCACTATTCCTAAATCTTTGAATTGAATAATGCAGTTCAACATAAATCCACAACCATTGCCGGTTCTCCTCTCACATACACATGCTTCAATATACATCAAAAGTAATATCGTCTTGTTTTGCATTTTTTCCACCAAATTTAGGATGCATGGGAAAGACGAAGTAAGGCAGAAGGCACGCCCCTTAGCAAATATTATTCTACCTGGCGAAAACTGCGTGATCGAGAATTGCAACATGAAATTGCTGGCAAAGAGAGGGTAAGTTAACAACCAAATTTTGAATATAATTATTTAAATTTTTAAAAAATATTTGAAGTGGTTACATTATTCTGTATTATTACAATTTCATTTCAAAAACTTAAAAAAATATTAATATTTTATAAACTTCATGGAAACTTTTTCTCAAATACTAATTTCTTGTCTTACTACGGTTACCTCCCCTCGCTGTGTCCCATTCAGCTTTATCTTGAGTGCATGCATCGTTATACATCGGTAAATCAATCAATCGATCAGTTGTAAGACACCATACAAACAATCAGGGGGCTGTTTCTCGACACCGACGTAACTTTGCGCATGGTCGTAACGTCATGGCAACATATACCTTCAACATTACGTTACGGCAAGGCGCAAAGTTACGACGGGCAAAAATGTTTTGAGAAACAGAATCTTCTTATTTCTTTGCCTTCCTCATTTGAACTGATTTTCGAATCTGACCTTCTGTATGTGTTTCAGTTGTCTATGGAGTTCGATAAATTCCCTGAAATTATCAGACAAAAGAGCGCCAACAAAGCCTCCTCTGAAGAAAGAAAGGAATTTTCTGAACTGTTTAATTCTGACAGTGAAGACTCAGGAGATGAGGAGAGGTGAGAGTTATTTTCATTGATAAAGTTGTCTCCCCTTGGCCAGTTGTGCCCCTTTGTTCAGAGATTTTTTATGTAGGCAGTTGTTTGTTGTTGGGAGTTGTGGCCAAAATATTTTGTACCACAGGGAAACATAGATCATGACTAAACCTTATACGACTAAACTAGTAACCTATTACTCATACCATAAGGGTAGAAAGTCTCATAATATGGATAGCTTTTGATACTTTGTGGTTGGAAATCATTTTAGTGTTCGGAAGTAATAACAAAGTCATATTGTTAAAATAAAAATATATATATAAGACAAAAAAATGCATATATACATATATATATCACAGATTTTAGCTAATTATGAATCATTTGATTAATAAAAAATAAAAAAGTTAAAAGTAGGGGTTTGAGAATCTTAACTATGGCTGATCAACCAAAAGTGTAAGAGGAGTTCGTGAAAGAACTGTCAAAAGTAAACCGAAAAATCTAATTCTAACTCCTATAGGTTATTTAAATTTCAAAAACTAGAACGGCAAATGTACCTTGAATTTCAAGAATTTTGTAGAGTGAATCATTAGGGCATCCGATGCTCAAAGTTCAACATGCTATTTCTATTTGATTAAGATGCATCATTGATAAAGTTGTATCCCCTTGACCAGTTGTGTCCCTTTGTTCAGAGATTTTGTATGTAGGCAGTTGAAACAAACTTCGGCTGTCTGAATGATTTGTTCATGTATTGACTGTATTCTATTTTGTTGTGTTTATTCAGGTTTTTATTGAAAGAAGAACGATCTAAACCAGCGAAGAAGAAGTTGAAGACAGAAGTTGATGGCTCAGATAGTGACCAGGAGTACAGGTATAGTTAGACTTCTGTTATACCTGTTTATCCTATGTTTACTTCTCTCCTGTAAAATATGTCATACAGACACAAACATAATGACTCCCCCCAACAAACTGTTGTAAAAAAACCCAGCATATATTGACCACCTATGTGACTGGTCTGAGACACACACCTATGTGACTGGTCTGAGACACACACCTATGTGACTGGTCTGAAACACACACCTATGTGACTGGTCTCAGACACACACCTATGTGACTGGTCTCAGACATACACCTATGTGACTGGTCTCAGACACACACCTATGTGACTGGTCTCAGACACACACCTATGTGACTGGTCTCAGACACACACCTATGTGACTGGTCTCAGACACACATCTATGTGACTGGTCTCAGACACACACATATGTGACTGGTCTGAGACACACACCTGTGTGACTGGTCTGAGACACACACCTATGTGACTGGTCTGAGACACACACCTATGTGACTGGTCTGAGACACACACCTATGTGACTGGTCTGAGACACACACCTATGTGACTGGTCTGAGACACACACCTATGTGACTGGTCTGAGACACACACCTATATGTGACTGGTCTCAGACACACACCTATGTGACTGGTCTGAGACACACACCTATGTGACTGGTCTGAGACACACACCTATGTGACTGGTCTGAGACACACACCTATGTGACTGGTCTGAGACACACACCTATGTGACTGGTCTGAGACACACACCTGTGTGACTGGTCTGAGACACACACCTATGTGACTGGTCTGAGACACACACCTATGTGACTGGTCTCAGACACACACATATGTGACTGGTCTCAGACACACACCTATGTGACTGGTCTCAGACACACACCTATGTGACTGGTCTCAGACACACATCTATGTGACTGGTCTGAGACACACACCTATGTGACTGGTCTCAGACACACATCTATTTGACTGGTCTCAGACACACACCTATGTGACTGGTCTCAGACACACATCTATTTGACTGGTCTCAGACACACACCTATGTGACAAACACAAACCAGCTCATTTTTTGTTGATTTGTTCCAGTGATTTTGACAGTGATGAACTGGAGCAGCTTGCAGGATCTGCTGATGACAGTGATGATGATGATGATGAAGGGAATGATGATGATGATGATGATGATAGTGGAGATGATGATAGCACTCCTGAAGGGAATGGTGAAGGACAAGATGACAACAGCGATGATGATGACGATGACAAACAAGATGTTGTCAAGGACTTTTCCTTTTCATCAGATGAAGATTAAAATGGCAGTTTATTTTTTGAAGAAGAATTGATGATTATCTGGAAATTGAAAAGATGTGATTATAAAAAAGAATATGATAATAGTTCTAATGTTTCTTATTGTGATGAACAAGATTGATTGATTGAGGACGCACTCTAGATTATTTCCCTTATATAGCGTCGTTGCCAGGTTTAATGGGGGGAGGAAACCAGGCTTATTGCCTGGAGAAAACCCTCTACCTTTGGCAAGTACCTGGCAACTCTTTCATGTACGGAGATTGAGTGAAAAATCCACTCAGAAATGTACATTTTTATTTGGTCTGACCTGGTTTCTAAAACGTGCTGCATTGACGGGAGACCTGTGTCAGACTGATGGACTATCACTCCAAATGACAGAGAAGGCGAGGTCCCCAGTGATGAACAAGATGAACAAGCAAAACAAATTAATGTATAATTATGAGTTTTCTGTATTCTGGGGTCCTAAATTTGCATTAGAATCAGTTGGGGGATTAAAAGAAGAACAAGAAGGGGTTTAAGATTTTTGTTCAGACTGGACTGCCACATATTTTTGTGACCATTAAAATCTTGGTGTTATTTTTGTCTTGCTTCTTTTTTCCCCACAACCCTGTATGGGCTTACACCTATGTGATATGGAGTAGAGATCAGCTACCAAAATCAGCCGCTCTACTATTTAGTTCAAGTAATTAACCTTACCGTGTCTCAAACATATTTTATACCTTTTGAAGATAAACCTCTCGATACCTTGATTGTCTGCAGGCTTAAATAGCAGACATTCGGGAAAACACATTTTGTGGTTCTACATGGTAAATCAATATAGCCTTACACAGATGTTTAACAGGGTAGAATTAGCTTAAAATTAATGAAAATATCCTATTTATTGTACTGTATTTTGGGGGTTACACTTGCTTGAAAAATGGCAGATATTCTTATACAGACTTTGTGTGATGGCCAGGAATTGACTGGACACAAACATATAAAACTCAAGTTTAAAGGGGCATGAGCTGCCAAAATTCACACTTTTTTCATAATTTCTGATCGGCACGGCAGTAAGAGGCGTTGAAGGCCATCAAAAAACTAAATGATTGGCGTTGGAATGAGGAAAATCCATACAATACATGTATGTGGCCTGTAGGACCCGAAAAAGTGGTCGAAAAGTAAACAAATTTAAATAACCATTCGTTCATTCTAAACCAAAGTTAGTTTAAAACAATACTTTATCGTACATTTTCGAGACTAGAAGCACTAAAAATCTTCTAAATTGAGAAAAATAGCTGATAATTTCAACTTTCTGTTTTAACGTCAATATATCAACATTTTGACAGCTCATGCCACTTTAACAATAAAATATCACTATTATCTTTTGAGCAAACTTACAGAAATCTGCCTGTATGTTCTTTTTGTGAAATAAAAATCAAGGCTCATGTGATTCAGTGTTTTATTTCTTGTTACAAATTTGACCAGTTTATTATTGGTGATCCCGTCACAGATTAACCAATAATTCCACCGCCAGGGTTGAAGTTTGCTTTTTTCAATACCTGAAATATTCAAATACATAATGTTGGCATTAAAATGCTGAAAATGAAACAAAAAGAACACTTTAATTAACTGTGTTCTGAGGAGCAAACAGGACTAAATCACTTTTGTGGTGGGTTAAGTGTTGCCTGGTTAAGTGTGAGATGGAACATGGTTCTATGTTTGTAGAAAACCATTACCTTCCAGCTATGTGCCTGTCGTATCCATGTATTTTACAAGTCTTTGTTTTGAAAGTAAATACACAGTTGTGTCCCCGCGAGTATGCGGATAGAACATCAACCCATTTGTTATGTGTCTCTACTAATATCGTATGAATCACATCGTCATATTCCCGTGACGATATAACAGTGCCTAGCAACTATTCAACATGTGACAAACCCCAGTCAGAAATTGGTCTTAGGACTGTGTATGGAACCCTGGACCCATCCATGGCGGCTGAGCCACTGAACTCCCCATTATTTGATGGAACCTCGTGATTGGGAATACAGAAGCTCTAAACGATGTCTAGGAAGGCATATTGAATTAGTTTGTGAAACAATGAAATTGTTTACTTACAGCTGAAGCGAATTCAATAAACTCTGATTTGCTCACTTCGCCATCACCTAGATTGAATAAGAATCTTATATTAACAACTTAATGGCACGCTCGTCGCAAAAAAAAAAAACAGTGGGCGGTTTTCTGTATTTTCCCAAGCAAAAAAAGTTAAGAATTTTCTATTTTTACCAAAAAGTTTTAGCATCATTCAGTATTTTCAATTTGAAATTAGATTTATCAGGTACCCGCATTGTAGACAAACTCGGAAACTGGGCATGCCTATATCCTGCACAATAATATAAAATGCTGAGACAACAATAAAGACAAATGTCTTCTGAATGAACGCTTCGGTGCCTAGCCCCGATTATCGGTCTATTGGTGTGTTTCCATGGACATGCGTTAACGCCTGCGGTTGCGATTCCCCCCCCCCCCCCCCCCCAAAAAAAAAAATGGGAAGTACAGAAAAACGCTATAGTGTTTCCATGGTCAGTCCGATAGTTTTTTACGCACGCGTTAGCGGGCGGAGAATGGAGCTTGTCAAATTTTTAATCAACGGGACAAGGTAACGGACGAGGGATTTCGCTAATCATGATGTCATTGAAGGGGTTTTCCGACCCTAATTACCTTTTGCTGTCAGATCAATATCCACAGAGAACACCGAGTGAGTTTGTTCACTCATTTTTACTTGTATTGTAAATGTATTTTGTATCAAGGAGCTATGTAGATGTGCAATAATTCACGTTCTTTCCCCAAACCGAAAAAAAAATTGTTGTCAGTGATATGACCTTGACTTTTGACCATAACCTTATGACCGATCGCACTCTCGATCGCAAGTCCGTTGAAACACTTTATCCTATCCGTTAAACTATCCCATCCGTCAACGCACGCGTTAAGGCAGGTCCGTGGAAACACCATAATGGCGACTGGTATTATATGGCTGGTAATGTGTCTGGCCCCCTTTGACAAATACGGAGAAACAAAAAATTCGACAAAGCTCAGATTTCTCGGCTATTCTGTGCCATATGGAGTGCATTTTAATACCTGTAAAATGCTTCTGTAAAATATGAAAAAAGTAATGGATATATAATGGCACAATAAGAACGATATATCCACGCCATTGTCTGTACCACAAGAAATCAGATGATTTTTTCAATCAAATCGTCACTGGAGCAGTCATGATTTCCAATTTTGGCTAAGTGGCCATTCACAAGAAAATAAGAAGATCGTCGGAAAAGCTAACTGATTGACGAAATAAGAAAATAAATCTTTGGGCCTGAGACCCATCCAAACGTCAATTGAATTAAAGTTTAGACCTTCATTCAGCAATGTTCTACTTTTATGGTTGCCAGTTACCAACGGAAGGTCGTGGGTTTCCTCCGGGCATAGAGCCCGGTTTCCTCCCACAATAAAACTGGCAACGCCGCCATATAAGTGAAATAATCTTGAGCGCGGCGTAAAACACCAAACAATCAATCTACTTTTATGAATGGTAAAGTTTGAAAGCACATGTCACTATATGCAAAATTTTTGTGAAAGTAGTTGGATCTCATACAAACCTGAAGTGTCCATATTCGAATAAGCTCCTTGCAGTTCACTATTGGTCCAGATTTTATCACCTGACGTATCTACCTGGGCGAAGACACTCCTACCGGCTGCTTCTTGGTGCCCATAACTTCGGTTCCATCCTGCCAGAAACTCCGCCTCAGTCACTGCGTGGTTGTCTACATGCAATCAAAATGTTTTGCCGTTATACACGTTTATTATTGTTTTTTGTTAGAAGACTGAAGAAGGATTTCGACACTCAGGCCCCCAAAATGACCAGGTACCTGCGGAATCCCTGTAAAATTACCTTCTGCCTCAGAGCCGGGTTTTATCAATGCCCGCCTTAACCCCCTTAAACCTTCATGTAACAATTGTTATATGATGTAAAACACCTATCTGGTGTACACCTATTTTAACTGAAGAGATCCCTATTTTCTTCATGTTTATCGATTCTCAAATACCAACGAAATGGTACACCATGCAGCCATTTATGCCTGCCCAGCCTTTTCTCACAAAATATACTCTATAGTGAAAACCTTGAGTTGGATGTAAAACATAAAACAATCAACCATTCCTTTGTATACACGTTGGGTTAATACCAATGAACTAAGCCTATGTACGTGGAATGGAGGTCACGTTGGATTTGATTTGCATCGAATGCCGCCATTTCTAGGAGATGGTGCAATTTCGATCCAGTGTGCTTCTACTATCGATGGCGGCACATTTTACAGTCAGATCCAAACCAGCCAATGAGACGTCCATTGCAGTTCATTGGTTAAAGTGGCATGAGCTGCCAAAACTTACACTTTTTTCATAGTTTCTGATCGTCACAATACTAAGAGGATTTCACGGCCATCGAAAAACTAAATGATTGGCGTTGGAATGAGGAAAATCCATACAGTATGTGGCTTGTACGAACCGAAAATGTGTTAAAAAAAGTAAACAAAATTTAAATAACCGGGACGACCATTCATTCATTCTAAGGCAAAGTTAGTTAAAACAATACTTTATCGTACATTTTAGAGACTAGAAGCACTAAAAAGCTTCTGAATCATACGTCTTGAGAAAAAAAAGCCAATAATTTCAACGTTCTGTTTTAACGTCAAAATATCAACATTTTGGCAGCTCATGCCACTTTAATACTTACGGTTAGTGTCATACGATCCAAACACGGCCCCAGTAAACTCCGTCTTTTCTAACTGATTGTTGTGATTGGCATCAAGATTACCCCAGGTGATGGTAAGGGCGGCTTGGATTCGATCTTCTGCCCTGATGATAAACACAAGCTGATCTAATGATTGATGGATTTGGATTGGCGAAGGTTGGGACAAGAGGGACCAATTACTAATTTGTAAACTTACACTGGTATCAGCTACCAAAATTAGAAGTTTTGTCATAAATTCTTAATGTAAAGACAATAAGAGGGTTTGATGTTTGTAGAAAACTAAACGATTCACGTTAAGGTAAGGGAAATCCACGCAGTGGCCTGTACATAGCAAAATAGTGTTCGAATTGACCGATTGCTTGATGACGTCACTTGGAAATTACGAGCAAAGCATTTCGGGGGATTGAGGTATGTTAAAATAATTTTAAAATATGACGGAACAAATAATACTGTATCGAACAGAAGACGTAAAAGGCGTAAAGTTACCAGAAATAATGTGTGGATAAAAACAGGTTGTGTCATCAATTTTTCCCCAAAAAGTAACACCTTGCTAAGTACCAATAAACAAAATGGCGAACTGAGGTACATTTTACCCAGAAAGCTTTGCGTAATTCTATGTGACGCCATCAGGCTCGGCGGTAATTGTAATCAAAATTAATATAACTGGGACCAACATTCTCAAAACAAGTACCACTTGAAAACCTCCGAGTAGCACATCTTGAAGAGAATAGGCGATAATTCCAAGTTTTATTTTAACGGAAAATTGTCACCATTTTTGCCATTCTTGCCAGATGCCAATGTATATGGAAGCCTTTCCTTATAGCGTCACACTATATGGGGAAAAACGCTTGATTGAGTTATCCATGCAGGGTTGTAGTCCGGGGTTTTTAACTCCAAAATTACTGTTTTGTTATACGACCAAAATACGACCTTCAGTGTGAAAGAATAATCATTTTGGGGTCAGAATCCCGGACTACCAGGGTTGGAACATAGTATGGTGTTAACATCTTACTATTTTCTACTAGTGTCGATTGTCACTGTTCACTTTAACAAAGGTCTGAATATATAGCGTATATAAGGCGTTCAATTTGAATATGTCCTTCCTCAAGAATTCCAAGAAGGGTCGCGGGGCGGGGTGCACGACTGTTTGCCAATTAACTATAAGGGAGAGGAAAACAAAGACATAAGTAAATAGAGTATGCCTACTGGCGAAGTAAAGTTTCGGTCAATCAGTAGACACATGAAGCTCACCAGTAAATGCACTCGCGCAGGAGAAGTCTGAACGTGTGTCATGTAAACCTTGCTTAAAGTGGCATGAGCTGCCAAAATTCACACTTTTTTCATAATCTTTGATCGTCACGACAGTAAGAAGAATTGAAGGCTATCGAAAAACTAAATGATGGTTGTAGGAATGAGGAAAATCCATACAGTATGTGGCTTGTACGAACCGAAAACGTATTATAAAAGTAAACAAAATTTAAATAACCGGGACGACCATTCATTCATTCTAGGTCAAAGTTAGTTCAAAACAATACTTTATAGTACATTTTTGAGACTAGAAGCACTAAAAAGCTTCTAAATTATATGCCTTGAGAAAAATAGCCAATAATTTCAACCTTCTGTTATAACGTCAAAATATCAACATTTTGGCAGCTCATGCCACTTTAATTTCAATAATTTCTGGGCCCTGCTAACTAATGACAAACCACATATAAGGTTCACACACAAAGCTACTTTATTAACCCTCAGAGAAGATTCTCTGCAATCTGATTGGTCAATTGCCATCCGATAAATATTCGCTGACGGCTCGACCGTTATCAATTACCACGCTGACCATGAAAATATTTCGTATCCCCCGTCCACGAACCATGATAACTATTAGTATACGGTGGGAGCCTCTGTAGCTCAGTCGGTTCGAATGCGATGCGGGCTCGAATCCCACTCAGACCAAATAAAAAAACTCGAACGCCATATGTCGAAGCGCTGCTAGGTACTCGCCGATTAGGTCGAAGTTTCCTTCGGGCCCACTAAACCTGGCAAACCCGCCATATAATCCTGAGTGTGGCGAAAAACATTAATCAATCAAAAATCCAAAATGTCAGAGCAATATTTTTTGTGATTCAGTGTATTGTTGCAATTTGAGCAATTTGTTCAGCGGCTATGAATTGAAAATAAAAGGTACAGAATAAACAAAGGTAAAGTGATTGCCTGACCAGCAGAGGAGAAAAAGCTAGTAATGTTACAACAGTCCACATGTTGAATTTCCACTGTTAACAGGCGGGTTATCTTACAGATGTCTGGGTTAAACGCCAAGCAAAAGTTCATTTATCTCAGATTTTCGGGGAGTTCCGTTAGTCTTCGCCTTAAAATCCGAACCAAGGGTAATATTTCTTTATTATTTTTTTTGTGATCCTTTCAATATTCGCCAAAACGAGGCTTCCAATATTCACAAAAATGAGGCTTCCGATATTCACAAAAATGAGACTTCCAATATTCACAAAAATGAGGCTTCCAATATTCACAAAAATGAAGCTTCCAATATTCACAAAAATCAGGGTTCCAATATTCACAAAAAAGATTCTTCCAATATTCACCAAAATGAGGGTTCCAATATTCACCAAAATCTGGCTCCCGGGGTTTCTTTCTCGGAAGCATTATCATCAATTATTACCTTACTCGTGGCTAAAATACATCAAAACATGTTACAGACCGTTTCGGATTTTTCCACAGACAAAACTTTCTATTCTTAGCATTGTTTTTGTTAAGTTTTGCCCCAAATTTGTATTTTTAATGTGAATAGTGGCATGTTAATGAATCTTGAATCACACCGTCTTAAGTTTTCTTGTAGGTTTTGTTAAAATGTCATCTCATGCGGTAACCTATTACACCTGATAGTATACCCATGCATACGTGTTGTAACGACCCTCTTATAACACCTGGCTATTTCCAGCGATAAGATGTTCTCAGCAGTTATTCGTTTTTAAGGCACACTTTCTGACACTCACAAGTAAAACCACTAAAATTAGAACATTAGAACTATTATGCATACCCAGTTAGGTTGAAAATGTCAAAACAGGGTTGTAAAGCATACGAAGAATCGAAGCCCGATAACAACAACAACAACGACCAGTGTTGGATTACCCTCATTGCCCCCCCCCCCCCCCCCCCCCACCCTCGGTCGCCGTATGTGGAAGAGTTACCAAGGTACTCGCCGAAGGTCAGGGGTTTCCTCCACTAAACCTGGCAATGCCGCCATATAAGGGAAATAATCTTGAGTGCGGCTTAAAACACCAATCAATCATTTCGGGGCATTTTGTCTGTGGTTTACACTCTAAAATTTATCGGCAGGCTTTCTGTGTCTCTCAAACCAGATTTTTTGTCTTTATTTCCCAGATAGAGTTTGTAAGATTGTACTAAACCATTGGTCGCCCACACGGTTGAAACCATCAGTGTGCTTATGCGCATGTCCAGAATCGGAGTTTGTTTGCATTGCAGATACGAAACAGATTTCAATTTCAAATTAAACAAACAAAATACTGCCAAAACTTTCTATTTTGGGCAAAAGTAGAGAAGTTCCGTACTTCTTCTGTCTGGGAAAAATGCAGAAAACAGTATCTTGATTTTCGCGGCGAGTGGGCCTTTAAGTTTGTTCCAGTATTTCACAAAAAATCTCCAGACTGGAACCCATCGTTTCAAGATCGTTGCAAGGAACCAGCAAAAGGCGTGATTTGCCCCCAATTTCTCTGTATCCGTACTGATTAACCCTAACATAACCAACGCCAAGTGAAATAATCTTGATGGTTACAAAAATGCTCTAAATTAGATAAGAGTTATGTTATATACCTACATTACTTATCTCTGCCATATGGACGAGTTCAAGCAGTACATGTGTTGTTAATAATGCAATAAAACGTTTTGTGGTGTTTGTTTTATGTACTTTGAATATAGGCTTGACTATCAAAATATGGAATGGATTAATTATTTTCTTCCGCCTCCAGCCTAGGGAAGCAAACGAAAAAATCCAGGAGAGCCCGTCGAATAGTTGGTTTTTTTTAGTAACCTTGACTTTGTTTATTTAATTCAATCTGGTTTCTGTGGGTATCATTGTGCTTGATTTATTGATTGATGTTTTACGCCACACACGAGACTATTTCCCTTATATAGCGCGCTGTTTAGCTTGGTCTGGAGGAAGCACTCGACCGTGGCAACTCGTCTACATAGGGCGATCGATTTCTTCCTTGAACTGATTCGAACCCGCTACCCACTGAGCGATGGAAGACATGCCCCGGATTTAGACACTATCCACGTCGACAGAACCATCAATGCCCCCGAGCTTTTAAAGGGGGCCATGCAGCTTAGTCGTGATTTATTCAAACTTGGGCCTACATGCAACTTGTTTATATGTGAGAGGACAAAAAAATCATCCATAAAACCTGTTGGAACATTACTCTTTTCTGGGCCCTTATGTGGCGATTGAGTTCTGACTTATAAACTACAGCAAAGGTAAATCGGTAGAGGAATGTATAACATTTGTTTAAAGGCCGTGTCAGGTCGCCGCGATTCGACGACTCGACTCGACTCAACTAGTTTTTCGAGTGCATAGGTCGGTTACCGGGGCCAATCGTTCGACTCGGACAGATTTGCCGCCTCTGGATAGAACCGATCGCTCAAGCAGCATATGTCACTGAGATTACTCGGCGCCCAGATACACGGTAACACATGTATTCCTTTTAATCATTGAAGGTTCATTGTGCCGTATAAAGCCGACGTACGGATATTTATAGATAATATATTTTAAAGTGGCATGAGCTGCCAAAATTAACACTTTTTTCATCATTTCTGATCGTCACGACAGTAAGTGGCTTTGAAGGCCATCGAAAAACTAAATGATTAGCGTTGCAATGAGGAAAATCCGTACAGTATGTGGCCAATACGAACCGGAATAGTGTTCGAAAAGTAAACAAGATTTAAATAACCGAGACGACCATTCATTCATTCTAAGCCAAAGTTATTTCAAAACAATAGCCTACTTTATCGTATATTCTCGAGACTAGAAGCACTAAAAAGCTTCTGAATGATACGTCTTGAGAAAAATAACCGATAATGTCAACATTCTGTTTTTACGTCAAAATATTAACATTTTGGCAGCTGATCCCACTTTAAAGTTAAAACACACTGGCACAGGGAATATCTTCTTGACTAAAATAACTATGGAGACAAGTATATAAATGAGCTTTCTAGATAATATAGATATACATAACGTTTGATCAGATTCTATAACTTCTTTCGCATGAGTCCAGAAAACTGCCATGAGGTCGTACAACAAGTTACACCAATCATTCAAATTTCCATATGGCCATTACACCAGCAGAGAGAGTAGCAGTCACCTTACGGTCTTAGCAACTGGTAATTAGAGTCATTTTCAATTTTAGAATATTTTTAGAAATATGATTGATTGATTGATTGGTGTTTTGCGCCGCGCTCAAGACTATTTCACTTATATAGCGGCGAATAGAAATATGAAATCAGTACTGGTAAGCAAACAGCCCTATATAATAAATTTAAAGAAATTAAAGGCACGTTCGCCGCCAATTTGTCGAAAACTGGCTACATTTAGGCCAAAACATCCATGGGTTTCTGTGTTGTTTTCTTCAGAAACAAGAAGTTATGAACCTTCGATTTTCCTCAAATATGAGAACGTTTAACATATTTAAGTTTTGAAAAGTACAAAAACACGTGTTTTGCTTCGGTATAAGTAAACAGTTTTCGACATTTTGGCGGTGAGTGTGCCTTTTAGTTAAATTTGAACTGAACTATACGCGTTCTGATTGGCTGGATTCGGTTCCAGTCAATCGGTAGAGCGCATACGACGCTTTCAACTAGTTGAGATGAGACGAGTCGAGTCTTTAGTGCTAGAACATGTTCAACTGGCGAGAACCAGTGGAGTCTCAGTTGAGTTAGATCGCCAGGGTGTATATGTCGGACCGATTTATCTGAAATCTGGATGCGGCCAGTCGCTAAAAACCAGTCGAGTTGGCGTCGAGTCGAGAATTCCGGGCGACCTGAGCCCGCCTTAAGAAGAGGTTATTCCAAAATGTAATATTAGACAATCAGTCGTTTTCTCTTGAGCTTTGGATCAACGTTCACTAAGGGTTATCCCCCCTCCCAGAATGAAATATGGAAAATTATGAGTCCTGGAAACAATACAGTGGCCTAATATTTATTGCATTAGGGTTGATAGGGATTTTCATTCATAAGTTCTAATCACAAAATGGCAAAACCACAAATGACGATAAGACAAAATAAGGCAAATATAGACAGACCATTATTTAAAGTGGCATGAGCTGTCAAAATGTTGATATTTTGACGTTGAAACAGAATCCTCGAGACGTACAATTCAGAAGCTTTTTAGTGTGACAGCTAACTTTTGATCGTCACGACAGTAAGAGGATTTGAAGACCATCGAAAAACTAAATGACTAAATGAATTGCTGGAATGAGGAAAATCCATACAGTATGTGGCCTGTACGAACTGAAAACGTGTTTGAAAAGTAAACAAAATTCAAATAACCGGGACGACCATTCATTCATTCTAAGTCAAATTTATTTCAAAACAATACTTTATCGTACATTTTCGAAACCAGAAGCACTAAAAAGCCTCTGAATTACACGTCTTGAGAAAAATAGCCAATAATTTCAACATTCTGCTTTAACGTAAAAATATCAACATTTTGGCAGCTCATGCCATTTTAAGTTTGAAAACTTTTAATGTAACTCTGCACTGCTATCAACTTATCCAGGATACGTATTCAAAAGTAAGATTGTCCTCACCGCTTGTTGTATGTCGATATACTGTTGAATGTGTCAGATAACGTTTTACCTGTTTTGTTATGTATGGGTCCACACAGATAAGCTGGTTTATACAGTCTAATCATTAATGATAATGTTCATGAAAAAAACAGCAGGAATATTTAAGAAGATTAATTTCCTTCATATTAGATTTTGATTCCTGGAATTGAGGAGATAATAAGTTTATCGACATGGTTCGCTTACACACCTTGAGCGAGAGAACTGCAGAGAAAACAAAAACATAGATTACGACCAACAACATGCGTCTTGGGCGTCATAGATGATTTTCCCTTTATGTAAATATCGATTTTTACCTGGGAATCTTTAATTACTTTAATTAAGCCCGAGTTTAGTGTCAATGATTTCCCGTATACCCACTTCCAAGTCAACAACCTCTTATACACAGCATTACGCCTGAAGGATTTTCGTGTTTCATTTTACGCTTCACGCCCGTCAGCTCGTTATCTTAATTAATGAGTCCGGTTAAAAAGCTAAGGAGATCGATAATTCTCCATTGAACCGTATCAAAGATGATTTCTGTGGTGCCTATAATCCTTAATCTTAGGTTTACAATGCAAACTTCTGCTGCAAGGAGCTCGTACTAGTTTATCCTCTTTCTCAACGCACTTCATAGACGATGGGTCTCACGAGGATATTTTAATACAAGCCTCGTCGGACAGCCGTAGGTAATTTCTCCGCTTAGGCCGGTGGAGATATTAACTATTTGAGCGTGTAGGCCGATGACCAATTACCTGGGTGGGCTAATTGGTACCGAAGTCAAGTGTCTGATCAGAGAGTGTACAAGTAAAAGACCCTCTTGTCGTAAATCTTATCTTCAAAATTATGGGACTCGTTTAATAAATATCCAACGACAAAATTCGTTTTAGATAGGGAGAGAGCAGCCTTGGCGGAGCCTTGTTCGTGACATTGATGCATCTATAAAGATACAATTAACGCCATATTAATGATCAAGGATTAATATGTTTTTCCATCAATCAATCCATGTATGTAATTTGTAAACCAGCGATTGGCAGCCAGTGAGTTTTGATTTATGAACTTCCGTGAACACAAATCGGTAGAGGAATGTCTTCCTATTCCCCAAATGGGTGAATTCAAGAACACAAGATTAAGTATGCAGTCTGTTATCCTGATCTTTGGTTAAAGTGGCATGAGCTGCCAAAATTCACATTTTTTTCATAATTTCTTATCATCACCACAGTAAGAGGTCTTGACGGCCATCGAAAAACTAAATGATTGGCGTTGGAATGAAGAAAATCCATACAGTATGTGGCCTGTACGAACTGAAAACGTGTTAGAAAAGTAAACAAATTTCAAATAACCGGGACGACCATTCATTAATTCTAAGCCAAAGTTCAAACTTCAAAACAATACTTTATCGCACATTTTCGAGACTAGAAGCACTAAAAAGCTGCTGAATTATATGCCACTTTAACCTCTGTAGAATAAAGATCTCTCTATTGCCAGCCACGTAGTTGATGATCAGATTTGTGATAATGACATTTCCGAAGTTTTAAAGGCGTTAGGACATATATTTTGGGGCTTATACCTTGAACCGAATTATGTACACACCATAACATAGAAAAATTATATTTCTTTCACAGCTTTAAAGCGGTATGAACTGCCTAAATTCACACTTTTTTCATAATTTCTGATCGTCACGACAGTAAGAGGCTTTGACGGCCATCGAAAAACTAAATGATTGGCGTTGGAATGAGGAAAATCAATACGGTATGTAGCCTATACGAACCAGAATAATGTTCGAAAAGTAAACAAAATTTAAATAACCGGGACGACCATTCATTCATTCTTTAGCCAAAGTTAGTTCAAAACAATAGGCCTACTTTATCGTAGATTCTCGAGACTAGAAGCACTAAAAAGCTTCTGGATTATACGTCTTGAGAAAAATAGTCGATAATTTCAACATTCTGTTTCAACGTCAAAATATCAACATTTTGGCAGCTCATGCCACTTTAACCCGGCTGCGATTTATTTATGAAATAAACCTGGGGAGGCCCGAAAAACAACGATGAAGGTGTTATTTTTTTAAATAAAAGACATGTATAGCCAAGAGTTGGTATTCACTGTGAAGTACTGAGAACGTGTTTATCAATAAACACTATAAATACCTTTTTCCATCAGTCGCCAGAGAAAAAGTCAACAATTTAATATTTCACGACCTATGTCATGTAAATAAAAGATATGACGGATAATTTAGTTGAAACGAATCAGTTTTTCGTGGGGTAATCATAATTATTGAGTCTCCCAGACGGACATCGTTGATTGATTGGTGTAATTTAGGAAATGTCCCCGTCTGATGACCGGAGCACTGGGACGACCATAAGGCGCCTAAAATCGACATAGTTCTATTTTAGCATTTGTTTTCTCCAACAAATCCCTGCGGGGTATTTCATAAACAGGTTTAGACGGCTAAACTGACCTAGCCGACTAGAATAGCAATGCTTTAACATTACTTCTTAGTCGACTATCTGACCGTAGTCGGCTATATGTGGTTTATGAAATACCCCCCAGGGCTGCTCCGAGAAGACTTTAGTGGGTAGCAGTACATATGCACTAAGTAGAAGGGGAAGATTAACAAATATTTAAATAGTATGGCATTTAGAGGTTGAACGGGTACGATAAGGTGAATATAATCTTGGTTTATTGGTTCAGTTAAACCCAACCATGAAGTGGTTAACAAATAGCAATTCATCACCTTAAAGTGGCATGAGCTGCCAAAATTTTGATATTTTGGCGTAAAAAACAGAATGTTGAAATTATCGGTTATTTTTCTCAAGACGTATAATTCAGAAGCTTTTTAGTGCTTCTAGTCTCGAGAATGTACGATAAAGTATTGTTTTGAACTAACTTTGGCTTAGAATGAATGATTGGTCGTCCCGGTTATTTAAATTTTGTTTACTTTTCGAACACTATTCCGGTTCGTATAGGCATACTGGGTGGATTTTCCTCGTTCCAACTTTAATCATTTAGTTTTTCGATGGCCTTCAAAGACTCTTGCTGTCATGACGATCAGAAATTATGAAAAAAGTGTGAATTTTGGCAGCTCATGCCACTTTAACAAAGTTATTTATGACAGAAAGTTTAAAATCATGAAGAAGAAAATGGAAAGACATCAACAGATAACCGCTTTGTTTTGAAATTGGAAATTTTATTTATAACAAGAATCAACCAGTTAAATCATCTGTCGGCATCTCCTGGAGAGATATCGGTATCTTGGAACACCTGTATAGAAAGTATTAGAGTGTTAGATTTAACACTGGTTAGGCTATATGAAATACGTGTATTATAATTGAGGAAGTCGGATAGGGTCTTCCGACTTCCAACTAGTACTCAAGTGACTTCAAAGACCTGAATTCCGACTGCCGACGGTATTGCGAGAGTATGCCCACAGTTGGCAAAATCTTGAAGAGTTCAGAAGTAAAAAA
This sequence comes from Lepidochitona cinerea, assembly GCA_963971465.1. Lineage (NCBI taxonomy): Eukaryota > Metazoa > Mollusca > Polyplacophora > Chitonida > Tonicellidae > Lepidochitona > Lepidochitona cinerea. Next base: position 8,750,174 of record OZ020560.1, on the reverse strand, counting down.
ATTCTGAATTCTGGGCAAGTGGAAGCGCATGAAAAACCTTGAAATTCGGTCCTGAAAATCTTAGAACTCATTAACGTGCGAAATTCTTGGAAGTTGGAAAGCCTCTTTGGACATCACAAATCTTGGAAGTCCCTTGAGTACTATTTGTTTGGAAGTTGGAAGTCGGAAGACCCCATCCGTCTTTCGTAGTTTGGATACAATTGCAATTCAAATATTATAATTGAAGAAATCAGCGTTTGGGATACAATTGGAATTCAAATATTATAATTGAAGAAATCAGTGTTTGAGATACAATTCGAATTCAAATATTATAATTGAAGAAGTCAGTGTTTGGTATACAATTGGAATTCAAATATTATAATTGAAGAAGTCAGCGTTTGGGATACAATTGGAATTCAAATATTATAATTGAAGAAGTCAGTGTTTGGGATACAATTGCAATTGAAATATTATAATTGAAGAAGTCAGTGTTTGGGATTCAAATGCAATTTAAATATTATAATTGAAGAAGTCAGCGTTTGGGATACAATTGGAATTCAAATATTATAATTGAAGAAGTCAGTGTTTGGGATACAATTGCAATTGAAATATTATAATTGAAGAAGTCAGTGTTTGGGATTCAAATGCAATTTAAATATTATAATTGAAGAAGTCAGTGTTTGGGATACAATTGCAATTCAAATATTATAATTGAAGAAGTCAACGTTTGAGATACAATTGCAATTCAAATATTATAATTGAAGAAGTCAGTGTTTGGGATACAATTGCATTTCAAATATTATAATTGAAGAAGTCAGTGTTTAGGATACAATTGCAATTCAAATAATATAATTGAAGAAGTCAGTGTTTAGGATACAATTGCAATTTTATGATTGAAGAAGTAAGTGTTTGGGATACAATTGCAATTTTATGATTGAAGAAGTCAGCCTTTGGGATACAACTGCAATTCAAATATTATAATTGAAGAAGTCAGTGTTTGGGATACAATTGCAATTCTAATATTATAATTGAAGAAGTCAGCGTTTGGGATACAATTGTAATTCAAATATTATAACTGAAGAAGTCAGCGTTTGGGATACAATTGCAATTCAAATATTATAATTGAAGAAGTCAGCCTTTGGGATACAATTGCAATTCAAATATTATAGTTGAATAAGTCGGCGTTTGGGATAAAATTATAAATCAATTACATGTATTATAATTGAAGAAGTCAGTGTTTGGGATACAATTGCAATTCAAATATTATAATGGAAGAAGTCAATGTTTGGGATACAATGGCAATTCAAATATTATAATTGAAGAAGTCAGTGTTTGGGATACAATTGCAATTCAAATATTATAATTGAAGAAGTCAGTGTTTGGGACACAATTGGAATTCAAATATTATAATTGATGAAGTCAGTGTTTGAGATACAATTACAATTCAAATATTATAATTGAAGAAGTCAACTTTTGGCACACAATTGGAATTCAAATATTATAATTGATGAAGTCAGTGTTTGAGATACAATTACAATTCAAATATTATAATTGATGAAGTCAGTGATTGAGATACAATTGGAATTCAAATATTATAATTGAAGAAGTCAGCGTTTGGGATAAAATTATAATTCAATTATTATAATTGAAGAAGTCAGCGTTTGAGATACAATGGCAATTCAAATATTATAATTGAGAAAGTGAGTGTTTGGGATACAATTGGAATTCAAATATTACAATTGAAGAAATCACTGCTTGGGATACAATTGCAATTGAAATATTATAATTGAAGACGTCAGCGTTTGGGATACAATTGCAATTCAAATATTATAATTGAAGATGTCGGCGTTTGGGATACAATTGCAATTCAATTAATATATTTGAAGATGTCAGTGTTTGGGATACAATTGCAATTCAAATATTATAATTGAAGAAGTCAGTGTTTGGGATACAATTGCAATTGAAATATCATCATTGGTGTTATAAACAGAGACGAGTCTCATTCCACAAGAAATCAAGACAGAAGTATAAGTAGATAAAAACTTACGACTGAGAATTCTGAAATAAACTCAGATTCGTCTACGACTTCATCGCCTGAAATATAGAAACGCTAAGCAATGGATTAACAGGAATGAAAATGTACATTGGAATTAAAGCTGCCAAAATGTTATTGCCTTTTTCGTTAAAACAGAATGTGGAAAGTATCGGATGTTTTCTCAAGACGTGCAATTCAGAAGCTTTTGGTGTGTCTGGTGTTACACTTGACGAAGACACCGGTATAGGCGTCGAAAGCCCGTGTTGTTCGAAAACAACTAACTACGTGTTGATGTCTTAATTGTTTAGCATTAGTTTGGAACCCACGTTTAAAGAGAGTTTCAAACACTTCTTATTTTAAACACTATTCCTAATCCTAACACGTACAGGCTGTATTACGAGATTCCTTATTCCAACGTCAAACATTTAATTTTTTGATGACTTTCAAAATCCTCTTACTCGTCACAATCAGAATTTACAAAAAAAAACTTTTGGCAGCACATGCTACTATAAAGGACGAAGGAACCAGTGATGATATATACTTTACATCGGCTTTGATACATACCCGAGCTGTCCATGTGAAAATACATGGTGCTCAATTCAGAATCCTTCCATACTTTGTCATCGAATAAATCCACCTGATGGAAGATGCTTTTAACAGCCGACTCATGATTGGCCAAGAGAACACTCCAATAGGATACAAACTCCGCTTCAGATATTTCGCCGTCGTCTGAATTGAAACGGATTTAAAAATATATATATATGTATTTTTATGTTGTTAGGGGGGGGGGAAAGAAACATCATGCAATTGTATTTAACGGGCTCCCAAAGATGATCATATTTGTTTGTTTGAATCTTACAGGTGGTTTACGGAGTTAAAGAAAACTGGAAATGAATATGTCCGACAAAAACTTGTTCAATCGTCAGTGGAGCGCGACATTTCAGTTGGAATTGACGGGAAGAAGTATTAATGAAAACTACATTTTTCAATTTCTACAACGACCTCCACAAGGTGTGTAGAGAACCAAATGCAGCCTGTCTCGCTTTCCCAATAGGTTTTTTTACAAGCCAGTATATATTTCACAGTTTCGCGAACAAATATCGCCGAGATATGGGCTTGGTATGTTGAAAAGAAAACTTAATCACGCCTGTACTGTTTTTACTCATTTAAGTGTCACCCAAAGTTTTATATATCATTTAGATGCTTAGAGTGGGGCGGTCAATGATGCACTCACGGGCCGGGATGACGTTTTATTATTGAGGTCCACATGTCAGATGGAATGATTGATTAATGTTTTACGCCGCACTCAAGATTATTTCACTTATATGGCGCCGTTGCCAGGCTCATGGACGGAGAAACCCCCAAACCTTACCCGAGTACCTGGCAACTCTTCCACATACGGCGAAGGAGTGAAAATCAAATCCGAAATTTTTTAATTCTTATTTGGTCTGAGTGTGATTCGAACCCGCGCTGCATCAGTGGAATGTATGTATGGGACTGATGGACAATCCATCTAACCCACGGGACCACCTAGGCCCGCAGAGGAAATGAGGTTTTACTTGATGTAGGCCTAGTTGTTTAAGAATTCACGAGGGGAAGGGTTTCTTGTACTATGGTTTAACAACTGGACCATCAACGATTTGTCTGACATTACATAACCAACTGAACTTCAGCATGGTGAAGTCCACGCTGCAAATGGAAAATACCTCCACTTATGTTTGATTGATTGATGTTTTACGCCGCATTCAAAATTATATCCCGACTTAAGCGAAAGACCCACAGACACACTTAACCCAAAGGCTTCAAAAACATAGTAGGAATTAACCGATGTCTGCCTCAGGGTCTGAAATCTTAAACTCGGCGTGGTATCCAAAAACCAAAAAAAAACGGGTTTCTTAACTTACGGTTTGAGTCGTAGGCAGAGTAAATTGCATTGGTAAACTCGGAGAGTTCTAATTTACCATTCTTATTGACATCTAGAATAGTCCATATCATTGTGAGGGTAGCATCACTGTCATCCTGTGTCCAACTGCGGAAAAAGTTCTGATAAATAATAATCACAACAAGGAATTCTCTAAATAAAGTTCACTGGTATATATCAGTATAGATCCGATGATCCCGTAATCAATATATACCCAGAATTACATCTTGAAAACACACGGGTAAATCCACAGATTAGAATATTGTAAACACCCTGGTAAACTCTGTCCAGATTGTACTCACAGATCAAAATTATTTTACGTGTCCCTAGCAAATACGCAGGCTAAATAACATTCCAAATTACCATAGCCCACTAATCACTGAGCAGTTGGAAACTTAAATACGAACAAGGCGTATTTATATAGATTCTCAGAAATTCCAGAACACTCCGACTAAAACACATTAGAATGAATTTGCCTAAATTTAGAGATTGGACATATTCAAGGTTCGAGAAAGTTTCTTGACTTTAGCAATACATAGACTAATTGTAAACAGCCGTCGGGGTGAGCCGGCGAACAAACAATATGCGAACTTCGAGAAAGTTCTGCAGACACCTACATGAAACACAAACGACTCACAAAAACAATCAAAATGGAGGTTAATAATCTCACTATACGTAATACTCCTTATCTTTCAAAGCATAGTGCTGTGGAATTTTGTGTTACTGTTACAATAATGATTATCAAAGAAAGTATGTGTTGGCGAATCTTATTGACTTGTGCATAAATCAATCCAACATAGACAATGTACTACGTCCCTCTACGCATACCAAGACGGTATATCAGGCTGTAGCTAGATAAATAATAAATACCCACAGAATTTAATATAATTGTACATATTCAAGTATACAAAACTACAGCAAACTCTTTGGGCATGTTACTTTTACTTCATTGGGATATACGGTTTAAAGTTCTTGTTTTAAACTACATTTATTTGTTTTGGTCTAGATGTACTTGCTCTGTGGTAATTTAGTAAATGACCCATTATCATTATTCCTTCAATCAGCTGTTAACATACTGTGCTCTCGTGATACTCAACTAGGCTTATCTTGTTCAAAATGGCAGAACATATAGGTAATTACTCGCTTTCCTTATCAGTATATAATGGTAAACATATTTTATGTTATTTTATAGAATACGTACTTTGTATCCTGGTAGATGTTAAGGATTTCAGGTTAACTATTCTGGAAGAGGGAAGTCTGGAACCGTTGAAACAAAAAGCTCACAAAACCGTGAGAATACTCAATGTTTGGAACTTTGGCAATCAAATAGATCATTTTATGATTGTTATATTCCATAATGCAATAAAGGTGAAAATGATTTCCACTTCACGGATTGAAGAATCAGGATATACGCATTGTGAAATTGTGATCAGCATTACGACAGTGTGTAAATTTGAACCAACCCGCTTTATTTGATTGGTCCGTCTCATTAATTGTCCTTTCACGAAAGCGTATTAGAACATTTTTTATCGATATGTCCCAAATCATCTTCTGAAAGCAAGTTTTGAAGGCCGGGCCTTTATGGAATGGCTAGTGCAGATTTTTCCTTTGGCTCGAATATATGGTCCCTGCTACGCGTTCGTACATTTTTAGGTTGAAACAAACTGAAAAAAATCCGATCTAAATAACTAAAAATGATAACGGTTAAACGATAAATATAAAATTCATTCTAATTCATGACTTACCTTACAGCGGATGGAGAAAGTAGCACAACAAAAAACAACAGCAACATGTTGCTAACGTGTATGTTTATGAAAAGTTGTTTGGAATTAGTTCATTTCTTATCACTTTGTATCTGACTTTACTTGTTAATGTCAGGGGCTATAATAATTAACATGGGTCAAAGCGTGTGGGCGAAACAGATACATGTATAGATCATCAAATCAAATATCTGCTCAAAGTTTGCGATACCATGCAGGTCAGCGGTTTATACGACTGATTGAATGTTTGTATTTTTACGTCAATGCAAGCTAAGCAAGTTTATGTGCATACCATCGTCGGAACCCACGATTAAAACCTACACTCACGTTCAAGGTACATGGGCTTGTTGAGAATTTAACCCTGGGCATCCGAGGATGCATACTTTTTAGCACAACAAGAAACTTGTCTCCGTGGTTACTTTAGACAAGAAGATTTTCCCTGTGCCCGTGTGTTATAGTGTTAGAAAATACATACATAATTTGATTATTTGGCGGCTCCAGTAAAGTTCGGCGTATGATATTATCGTACCTTCTCCTGTTCCATTTAAACACTTGTGATAGTTTTCAAATAAGATTACTGAACTAACTATAAAATTATATCTGAACACAATGACTGCCAATAAAATACAGGAATTTGGTTTGTTTGTATATCGCGCGGGGTTATGAGACTTGATACGTTGTAAAGTTGATAAGACTAATTCAATCTTGGATGAAAAACAAGTCGATTTTAAGCCAAAGGTATATTAAAAGAGTTGTTTTAACAAACCGCCTAGAATGCATCGAGGGCCACGGTCAAACAGTATATACATGTAGGCTTAAGTATTATGCAGTTCATCCTTGGTGGTTGGCGATTGGAAGGAATCAGTCATTAATTATTACCAGAAGTCTATGAATGTGGAAGTGTGAAGCGTTCCATTACATAGTGTTGAGGGCATTGGCGCCGTTTGACCCAGAGGTCACCATACACAGAGCCCTCTCTCGGTTAGTCAGAAAGCGTGGCTTTTCTTCACTTTCTCATATGAACTATTATGGGATGCATAAGAAAAAACATGGCGAACGTTTTAGACATGACAACAGTACTTGACGGAGCAGAAGTTAAAGTTTCCGAAGAACTTCATAAAGTTGAAAATGAGACAAGAAGACTTGTTTGGAACGATTTGAGTCGAAATGGAGATATCAGAGTCGCATGTTCGGTAAAGCTTTTATAAAAACCAATGCATTCTCCGAACTGCGGTTACTGGAATTGCCGATAGATGCAGTAAGTGGAGAATGAATTTATTTTCTGATTTGAAATTGCGCAACCGTTGACAATTTCAAAATCTACCGCGCATAAACGTCACATAATGTAGTATAAGCAGGCTGAAAGCGCCAGTGCCCTGAATAAGGGGTAATGCGACATTTCACACTTCCCTGTTCATAGACTTCTGTTATTACCAGAAGTCTATGGACAGGACTTCTGTTATTACAGAATGTAAAGGTCAATATCTCCAAAATATAATAGTGAGAGAATTGAAATTTACAGCATATGTCCACTTCCAACTACTATCTCTGCTTATAAGTGGACGAATATTTTCACCTCCAGCAAATGAAAAACACCGAAGTGTTGTTATTCTTTCTGGGCCTGGTAAATATAAGGCGCCAGGAGCCTGTTTCAAAAAGCGGCCTAGATGTATTTTTTGCTTAACTTTCATACTAACGCATCTCTACAGTATGAGTTGCTATGTCAGTTACGTGAAAACTTACGCTACGCCGCTTTGTGAAACAGGCTCCTGGTCTCTAGCTTTCAGACTATCGATTAAAAATCAATAAAGGTTTACATGAACAGTAAATTGTCCTACCTTCACAACATGCTATCGACGCCGCCGGAGAAATCTGAGAATATATCTGGTTTCGGAACCATTAATATTAAACTAATACAATTTTCCAACGGATATTTAACGCTACTATAGTATTAAAGCTTATTGTCGTCGAAGTCTGGGATTGGTATTCGGATAAATGCAATAAAAGCTGTGGAAATCAAACAATCGTGGAATCAGCCTCACCACCCCAACTCTTATATCTATTGGTGTGAGACTAAGTCCTGTCCTGGTCTGAGATGACACTTGCCTAGCTAACCATTGATCCTTTGGTGGGTGGGGGGGGGGGGGGGGGGAACTTAGCCCTATCATGGGCTGAGGGGGATTTTCATTAAGCTTATTCTCGATTCATAGGTGGAAGACAAAGTCGGTCTGTAAAATTCTCACTTAGCTAACCCTCGATCCAATCGTAGAAGACAAAGCCGGTCTGTGGAGATTCTCAGCTAGCTAACCCTCGATCCATTGGTGGAAGACAAATCCGGTCTGTGGAGATTCTCACCAAGCTAACCCTCGATCCATTGGTGGAAGACAAAGTCGGTCAGTGGAAATTCTCACCTAGCTAACCCTCGATCCATTCGTGGAAAACAAAGCCGGTCTGTGGAGATTCTCACCTAGCTAACACTCGATCCATTGGTGGAAGACAAAGCCGGTCTGTGGAGATTCTTACCTAGCTAACCCTCGATCCATTGGTGGAAGAAAAAGTCGGTCAGTGGAAATTCTCACATAGCTAACCCTCGATCCATTGGTGGAAGACAAAGTCGGTCAGTGGAAATTCTCACCTAGCTAACCATCGATCCATTCGTAGAAGACAAAGCCGGTCTGTGGAGATTCTTACCTAGCTAACCCTCGATCCATTGGTGGAAGACAAAGCCGGTCTGTGGAGATTCTCACCTAGCTAACCCTCGATACATTTGTGGAAGACAAAACCGGTCTGAGGAGATTCTCACCTAGCTAACCCTCGATACATTTGTGGAAGACAGAACCGGTCTGTGGAGATTCTTGCCAAGCTAACCCTCGATCCATTCGTGGAAGACAAAGCCGGTCTGTGGAGATTCTCACCAAGCTAACCCCCGATCCATTGGAGGAAGACAAAGCCGGTCTGTGGAGATTCTCACATAGCTAACCCTCGATCCATTCGTGGAAGACAAAGCCGGTCTGTGGAGATTCTCACCAAGCTAACCCCCGATCCATTGGTGGAAGACAAAGCCGGTCTGTGGAGATTCTCATCAATCTAACCCTCGATCCATTTGTGGAAGACAAAGCCGGTCTGTGGAGATTCTCACCTAGCTAACCCTCGATCCATTGGTGGAAGACAAAGTCGGTCTGTGGAGATTCTCAACTAGCTAACCCTCGATCCATTGGTGGAAGACAAAGCCGGTCTGTGGAGATTCTCAACTAGCTAATCCTCGATCCATTCGTGGAAGACAAAGCCGGTCTGTGGAGATTCTCACCTGGCTAACCCCCGATCCATTGGAGGAAGACAAAGCCGGTCTGTGGAGATTCTCATCCAGGTAACGCTCTATCCATTGATGGAAGACAAAGCCGGTCTGTGGAGATTTTCACCTAGCTAACCCTCGATCCATTGGTGGAAGACAAAGCCGGTCTGTGGAGATTCTTACCTAGCTAACCCTCGATCCATTGGTGGAAGACAAAGCCGGTCTGTGGAGATTCTCACCAAGCTAACCCTCGATCCATTGGTAGAAGACAAAGCCGGTCTGTGGAGATTCTCACCTAGCTAACCCTCGATCCATTGGTGGAAGACAAAGCCGGTCTGTGGAGATTTTCACCCAGCTAACCCTCGATTCATTTGTGGAAGACAAAGCCGGTCTGTGGAAATTCTCACATAGCTAACCCTCGATCCATTGGTGGAAGACAAAGCCGGTCTGTGGAGATTCTCACCAAGCTAACCCTCGATCCATTGGTAGAAGACAAAGCCGGTCTGTGGAGATTCTCACCTAGCTAACCCTCGATCCATTGGTGGAAGACAAAGCCGGTCTGTGGAGATTTTCACCCAGCTAACCCTCGATTCATTGGTGGAAGACAAAGCCGGTCTGTGGAAATTCTCACATAGCTTACCCTCGATCCATTTGTGGAAGACAAAGCCGGTCTGTGGAGATTCTCACCTAGCTAACCCTCGATCCATTGGTAGAAGACAAAGCCGGTCTGTGGAGATTCTTACCTACTTAACCCTCGATCCATTGGTAGAAGACAAAGCCGGTCTGTGGAGATTCTCACTGAGTTAACCCTCGATCCATTGGTGGAAGACAAAGCCGGTCTGTGGAGATTCTTACCTACTTAACCCTCGATCCATTGGTAGAAGACAAAGCCGGTCTGTGGAGATTCTCACTGAGTTAACCCTCGATCCATTGGTGGAAGACAAAGCCGGTCTGTGGAGATTCTCACCTAGCTAACCCTCTATCCATTGGAGGAAGACAAAGCCGGTCTGTGGAGATTCTCATCCAGGTAACGCTCTATCCATTGATGGAAGACAAAGCCGGTCTGTGGAGATTCTCACCTAGCTAACCCTCGATCCATTGGTGGAAGACAAAGCCGGTCTGTGGAGATTCTCATCCAGGTAACGCTCTATCCATTGATGGAAGACAAAGCCGGTCTGTGGAGATTCTTACCTAGCTAACCCTCGATCCATTGGTGGAAGACAAAGCCGGTCTGTGGAGATTCTCACTGAGTTAACCCTCGATCCATTTGTGAAAGACAAAGCCGGTCTGTGGAGATTCTCACATAGCTAACCCTCGATCCATTGGTGGAAGACAAAGCCGGTCTGTGGAGATTCTCACATAGTTAACCCTCGATCTATTGGTGGAAGACAAAGCCGGTCTGTGGAGATTCTCACCAAACTAACCCTCAATCCATTGGTGGAAGACAAAGCCGATCTGTGGAGATTCTCACATAGCTAACCCTCGATACTTTTGTGGAAGACAAAGCCGGTCTGTGGAGATGCTGCAAACATTTACCGTATGAAATCCGAATTATGTAATTCTAACTGCACAATCTAACTGCACAACTTGTGAGGGGGGGGGGGGGTATTGGTCAACATGTGATGATTTGAACCAAATTTAATTGTGCAATTTGAGATGTGCCTTTCGCTAAATATAAATTTAATTCTTTTTTAAACATTCTTTATTTTGATTGCGGATATTTTAAGCGAATCTTATAGCACTGGTCCGCTTACATGCAGATAATACGTATGGCATAGGCAATTGGAATTATTTATGTACATACAGCAGTTCTATTCCTGAAAAAAAAATCATAAATTTGAATAATAAATAAATTTAAAAAAATAATAAGTTTTAATTGCCATGTCCATGGTGTACAGCGACACCAATTTTTCTGTTCTCAGTTTTATCCACTAGTACCAATCCCTGCAATTATGACGTCACAGTTTGAGTATAAAAACTTGAGCATGGCTTCCGGTTTATTGTCTTTCAGTTTTGTGTAGTGGTTATTCTTTCGTCTTATCTTTCAATTTGTTACAATTTTCTTACAGTTAAGATGATTTACTTTGTTTTCGTAGCCTTTTTCGTAAGTGAAACTCTTTATTACTGCATCTCTCCAACAAAATTCTGAATTTTTTTTTTATGTGAACTCAATATATTTATTTTAAATTGCAGGTCCTTGTTTCGGCTGACGATCCTATAGTTTTATGTAAGTTATTCTCCCCGCACCCCTAACCAAATGTTGTAAAATTAAAATCCTGAAAGGCAATCAATCTTGCCCAAGCCATTTAGGAGTGTTGGGTTTGTCTTTGTAGCAAAGACCTGTTCGCGTTATAGGCCAACACCAGCTCTACTTCAAGTAGGCCCCAGTAGGTCAATATTTTCTGTTGCCATTATATTCAGTCTGAAATCTATCTTTCATTTTAAATTAGTAATTCATTTTTTAAATTAAAATGGAAATCTGAATTTCCTTATTTCGAATTTCACATTTTTTTTAAATTTGAAATTCGAATGAGTCCTCGGGACTTTCGTATAAATCGGTAAAATTCCTATTTTATCAGCGTCCTTTAGCCCTGTTAAGTGTACCACTAACGGAGACGGGCGTATTTTAAGTACACAAAAAGCTTAAATAATTATTGATTTTAAAGCTGAAAAATTAGTCAACAGTGTTTCAGATATTAAAGTGTACATTTCGCGGTAGTCCGGGTTTCTGATTCCAAAATTACTATTTTTTTTATACTGACGGTCGTATTTTGGAGTCAGGGTTCACTGCAATCAAAAAGCCGGAGTATGTGGTCTGATTTAGACAAAGAAATAGCAAAATAGCCTACTCAGATCGTGTCAAAACAGTCATAATCACGTTCATGGATAATTTCGCTACCTACCAGTGCCTGATATGGACGAGCAAGATCGGCCAGTAAACATTATTCTTCCTCTGAATTCCCTTTTGCCTTCTCCAAGTCTCAAATTTCCGCCATTGATGACGTAACACTGTTTAGCGGTTTTTCAGTTTTTAGACGTTAAATTCACTTTAAAAAAGGCTAAATCATTCATGAATGTCGTACTGACACTATTTTAGTTAGTTATGTTGTTATTTACTATCTAAATCTGACCGCAAACTGTCAGATCAGAAGCGTGCAGTCTACTCCGACTTTTTGATTACAATGAGCCCTGACTCCAAAATACGCCCGTCAGTATAAAAAAAATAGTGATTTTGGAGTCCGAAACCCGGACTACCGGACTAATTTCGCGGCTACCATTTTGGTTGCCACATTCAGAATGACCTGCGGCCTGTCGTGGGGAATTTTAAATGAAGATGAAAACTTTGTTAGAGACATAGGTGAATCCCATGGATTCGCAGAAAAAAATACCGTTCTGCCTTTTTCCCGAATAAAGCCTGGTCTTCCTTCTCCACTTACCCGGCGGCTTATTTTCTATTTTATTTATCAGTAAAGGGCAAATGCCCGGACTTGTCAAGCGGGAATCCCTCCGTTCACTTAACAGCGGACGTCCCAGCCTATGCCCTGGCGAGATGTCGGAATGGGGATAAACAACTCCTGGAAGCCGATGAAGTCAACTTTCTAGTTCCCGGTTCCTTCGATCAAGCCTATATCGGCACCAGATGCCAATTCTATGTTAGTACGGTTTCATTTTATATTGACTGGTTAATTAATTTACAGAATAGGTCATTTTTTAATTGGAAATTCATGAGTGTACCGATTTAAAGAACACTGTTTAGACCCATATTTTGAAATAGATTGTCATTTTGTTCCTCAGAAAAAGGATGGCAGCAATACGTACACTGTGGATGTTGAAGTTGGTTGGGGTGAGCCAGACAGTCAAATTGTACAACAGAGAAAGATACATACCATTTCCTGTGCTTATGACGCACACGGCCGTGCTACAAGTGACACAGAAACCATTAGCGACTGGTATGCAACCGCCTTTTTGAATTGCCTTTTCCCATATATAGCAAAGTTTGATTTGCCCATATTCTGACTGATGTTTTTGCCTTTATGGTTTCATATAATGATTAAATTCAATTATTAATACAGACAACGCTGGGTATGAAGAATTTCCATACATGTTCAATTTGGAAACCTTAAATTTTAAGGCGTGTCAGTTTTAAAGTCGTCGTCGGTTTGTCAAATGTTTGACTCTTGAATGGTACAAAGGCTATTTCACAAATATGCTATCCAAATTTGATCATCCCCCTCCCTGTCAACAAAACACAGATACCCCAATTACAAAACGTCCAGTTTAAAGATAATCTCGTTATGCGTTTGTTAAAATTCGGACTAGCCAACAAAAACTTACAAACTTTTTTTTTCTTATCCTTTTTATTTTTCATTGTAGGTTTTTGAACCCGTCGGAATCTCAAACTCTTCTGGGCGGGAATTCCTCTGCAAATTTTCGCTTAGCCGTTGTAGATGTTCTTGACCGAGAAATCACTACGGACCATATCTCAGTCGGCAGGAAAATAAGACTACAGGCCGTTGACATTTCAGGTATGTATATGTACATGTACACATATTTTACCTTTTTTTGAAATCTAATTTTTTCCAAACAGACTTTTTCAACCGTTTTGTAATCCAAACTTTTAAAACCGCTGTTTAAAACCTTATTCAGTGGGCGTTCTCTTAAAAACTTTATCGATTCATTTTATTTAAACAAAACTGCTAAAATCTCCCACTAGAATAACTCTGCAGGCTATTTGTATAGATTCGTACGGTGGCTTGAAAAGGACATTGGAATCCTTTTTTTGTTTAAAACTTTTTTCTTAGTTTCAAATTATTTTTTTTGATTTTAAATCTTTTTTTTTTAGTTATGAATCTTTTTTTTTAGTTATGAATTTTGTTTTTATTTACGGATTTTTTTTTTTCGTTTCAAACTTTTTTTCTAGTTTTAAATTCTATATCTAGTTTTGAATTTTTTTTTTCAGTTTAGAATTTTTTTTTTGAGGAGGTTTTCACCCAGGTGGAAAGTCAAATGACTATCCACCCCGGTGATTAGTCACGTGACTTTCCTTCCTGGTGATAGTCATGTGACCAACAATAAAATAGCTGCCAGCTCTCCGCAAGCCGCTTTTTGGTAGGACACATCAACGGTGTGAAACAGCTTTGGAAATCGCATGCGTGATCCGATTTCTATATGTAAATACAAAAAAGAATATCAAAGCGCACCTTACGTCCCCGATCTTTATAGCTCCACATACAGCTGACAGCTATCGTGTTATTGTCGGTCACATGACTTATCACCAAGAAGGAAAGTCACGTGACTTATCACCGGAGTGGATAGTCATGTGACTTTCCACCTGGGTGAAAACCTCCTCAAAAAAAAATTCAAAACTGCAAAAAGTTCAAAACTAAAAATAAATTTTTAAACTAAAAAAAAAGTGTGAAACGAAAAAGAAAATTCATAACTAAAAAAAGATTCATAACTAAAAAAAAATAAATTCAAAACTAAAAAAAGATTCATAACTAAAAAAAAAATAAATTCAAAACTAAAAAAAAAAATTAAAACAAAAAGGATTCCATGTCCTATTCAAGCCACCGTAGATTCGTCTAGATTTCTAAAAGCTCTATTTCGTTTTTTTTAGGTCGAGAGCTACCATTTCGCGCACTGAGCTGCTCTGTACAGAATTCTCAAAATTTGTATTACATATTAAGAGCCGGGTAAGAAAAAACATTACCAGAAATCTCTTCTGGGGCTTGCAAGTTTTGTATACAAGAATTCGTGATATCTGGTCAGAGGCGACTCTGATCTGATAAGAACGGTGTTGGGGACGTAGCTTCATGCTCAATGTCGGTACCAAATACTGGAAATCTGGAATTCTTATGGGACCTTGCTAGCTCTCTATTGAAGGATTCTAACCTAGTCACTTGATTTTAAGAATCTAAATTAGACTGTGTTCATCCTCCACTCAGTACCCACATTTTAGTTAGCAAAAGGTGCTTGTTTATTCGTCCGGAGAACTGTTTTTGTTTAATGTATATTTTGAGGGGTTGTCGGTTGGTTGAATCTCGGACTAATATTAGTCCCAAGTTGAATGGTTTATATATCCCACACCATCCCTCATTATTATCACTTCTAAGAAAGAAGTTTTCTTGCCAGTGTTATTTATCTGTAGGCTAAATTCCTCTGGGTTTTTTGTACGAATGTTTCAGGTGTGGGGATGGTTTGGTGTTTCCCAAAATGACCGGTTTCCTCACGAAGGAATTGACTGTCTGGAGTCCGTACTTTGATGCCTTCAGACTGTCTGGTACCGATAACACCGTGCAATTTCAATGTCTGTTTACTGAATGCTCGGATAATTGTGACGGGGTAGGTAGTCTTTAATTTTAATCCAAGCAGTGAAACTGAAATAAACACAACGGCTTTAAGTAGCCCGGATTATCGGTCTTATGGCGAGTGGTATTATATGGCTGCTAATGTGTCTTGTCGCCCTGACGAACACGGAGAGAAAAAAAAATCGACAGAGCCCAGATTTCTCGGCTACGGCTTTAAGATACCGTTTATAGCGTGCACATGGACGGATCAGAAAAAGGTAAACCAGTATCCCATACCACCTCTCCTAATTATTTAAAACCCATCTTTTGTAGGACTCTTGTGCTGTGGTAGCATCCACTCCCGCAGGCCCCAAACGATCGAAGCGAGCGACTGGTAAAGAACCTATTACATTTACAATAAAAATTTAGATTTTTAAAATTAAGAATACAACCCTGAAACCAAAAACGCCACCCGTTTCGTTAAAGCTGGTAGAACTTTCTTTTAAGCGCCGTTTCAAATTTTACTACCACCAGAAAGGAGTGTTAACAATGAATGTAAAAGCAAATCTTTTTCGTCCTTGCTAATAGCTAGCTTCGTTAAACTTTAATCCACCAAAAGCGACAATATATTAAGTCCAACGGAAAACTACTTTAGATGTATCTCTCTGGAAGTATATTAGGTGTTCCACTTATGAACTTTATTGTTTTTCTTTTTTTCCCCCAGATATCCAACCTAACGAGATTTTAGTTTCCCATTCTCGACATTTTCATATGTTTCCCATTTTTGTGTAACTAAGTTACCAATAAACCAATCCCACTTTCCATCGCTTTTATTTTGTTCTATTTTCTCCCGTTTTTCTCATGCCGGCAACCATGATCCACCGGATATGGCTGTCCGCATTCTTCAAGCAGGACCAGACTGTTATAGATCTTACCTTTTTGCGATTTTTCTAGTTTTCGAAAAATGTGTAATGCCACGACCATTCCATCGAAACTCTATGATAGAATGTTCTATTTTAAACAATCGTTACTTAGATGTGGTTTCCATGAAATCTTATTTTTCGAGTAATGCAATGGTGATTTTGTCCACGTTTAAGTCGCTTGAAGGTAAGATCCGATTCTACATGGGATGGTGGTATACCAGATTCCTTGAAAGGTATCCTCTAGAATGATCGGACTCTTGAAGAGGATTCAGAGTTGTATCTGACTGTCCAGAGTTCGGTTGTTAGGAATTGATTTTTTGTCATTTGATAGATTTTTTTGGTTTTTCGATAACCCAACCGATATTTTATTGGAAGTGCTGTCCAAATGGTTTTTTGTCTGCCCTATTGTTTCGAACTAAGAACCACTACACCCGAGCATATTCTGTTCTAATGGGCCTCGGTGGTCCAGTTGGATTAGAGTGATCGTCCCTCAGTCCCACACAGACCTTCCATCGATGTGGCGCGGGTTCGAATACATCGGTATTTCCACTATATCCGGGTTTCTTCGGATATAGTGTTACTTGCCCTTTGGGTATATTAGAATTGCAGCTTTGGGTCGCCGGATTTTTTTTTTGCAAGCTCATTTGTAATACATAATCAACGAACCCAAAGATCCCCATCCACATAGTTTGACCACAAGGTTACACACACGTCAGTCTGATGTATTTGGGATACTTAATGTTCCTCTTTGCTGGGTCGGCAAACATGGCTAAAGCAGAGCCACTATGCTCACGCAACTGGCCCGATCTTTTACGCTTATACAGTGTTTAACTAATATAGCCTTCGAACAGACATGATCGTTAACTTTGTATTTGATTCTTGTTAAGGCGTCCGTTATCCAGTCCAGTCCCATCTTCCAATTTTGTAAGATCGATTAAAGTTAGTGCGTAGACGGCCCTTGACAAAGAAAAACTCGTGGATTGTCCGGTGAAGATAAGTGTTCCGTGAGAAGGCAATGCTAGTCTATAATGGCCCTTGTCCATATCAACTTTAGCAGCTATCCAACTCCACTATATCAAGATGGTCCGGTGAAAGTTCAATGATTTACCTTAACAATATCGTCCAAGTCAACTAACCCTTCACTCCGAGACGAAATACTTATTGTAGTACTTAGTACTCCGGAGACGTTCAGCCGAGACCAGCTGAAACAAATGATTGATTCTTTGTCCACAATGTCCTCTGTTAATAAACAAAGGACCGTTGCTTCGCTACATTTGTATTTGAAGGAAAATCTTGACTTTAGCCACCGAACTGTTTTATATAAAAGCTAATTAAATATCACTGAATTTTAATTGGCAACTGTTTTCAGGAACCCTCACAAAATTGTTTTATCATAAAGGGTTTAAAGCAGAAGAAAACCTAAAAATACTTCATGGTTCAGGATAAGCGTGCTTAGTTTTCCTTTCAAACGGTACCAAACACATATTTTTGATTTATTATTCATGGGCCATGATGACGTTTATAAAATACCGTATTACGTCGCATACACAGATTGGCCAACTTTCAAAATATCTCCTTTAAACCCAGGTTAATTTCACTACTTCAAAGTATTTCTATCAAGAAAATTGCTTTCAGTTTCTCGAAACTTACATTGATCTGCGTGCCGTATTGGAATGTTACGAAGGCCTTGAAGAGGATGAATTTAACCTAGGCTTATAGGAGAGATTCTGAAAGTGGACCAATTTGTTTTGCGTATTGTGATCGTTTAACTTCAATATCGGGCGATAAAAAAATCGCAAAAATATGCGATTGGTACCGGTGATAAAGAGACCTTAGCGCTTCTTCTGAGCCCTAAAGCGATCTTTTCTCCCCGTTTAACGCTCTCCATATCGATCTAATGGTTTTATAGATTACTGAAGCATGTGGGTTAAGCGTTGGCAACACATCGACATGGTTAGTCAAACGTTCATCGGCCAGGAGCCGGTCATTTACCGATGAGTATGCCAATATGGAAAAATAAATGAGTAACATGACTGGTCCACAGTTACGCCTGCGAGTACGTGACCGAACGCCACCATTGACCGTTTCTCCGTTTAACGACAATGTGGATATAGCCCTAATATTGGCCTAAAGAGAGCTGTCCGACCAGTTTTCGATAACTTGCCAAAAACAAATCGGCCCGGAACTAAGAACCAACCACGAAAAAACATTAAAACAGAGCTTTGATTATTGTTGGGCCAACTTGATATTGCAAAGATATCCTTACAACCGTCGTCCGGCCGGGGGCATTTAAGAATAGTTGAAACAGGACTTTGATTTGCTGAAAAATGTGACCTAGGAATTCAAATGATGCGCTTTGGCGAAAACGCTTTAGTTCTATCTTTGCCTCCATATTTATGGCTGAGCGGGAGAGTGACTTAGCTGATGCATAAAGTTCGAATCTGACGTAATTCAGAAGGAGTTCTCCTGAATGTTCTATACGGTCACGTGCTTCATCCCAGCACAAAAACTATAGGCCTATGATTGGAGAAACGTATCCTACCGCTGCAGACTCATTTAATTTAGGCAAGATTGTTTATGTACAATAAAAAGGCAACTATATGAATTTACATCCAATATGGATATTAATTGTTCTTGTCAACGTTGGAGTGATATGGTCTTTCAATCCAACGGTGATTCGTACCATAAATATCCATATATTATTGGATGTACATGCAAGGTAATGTAATAACCTTCTAATATATCCGTCCTATTTAGGGCTTGATCGACCGGTTAATATCACTCAATTTTCACCCGGCTCTCGTTACATAATGCCATTAAATAAAGAAACCCATCTTTGTGTTTTTGAAAGTATCAGATAGCATGTTTTACCAGACTGAGATAAATCGGGATGAGTTTATTTAAGCCTAATGACACTATATACATGATCGAATTTTATCCGATATATTCAAAATGTCATGGCTGTTTTTAAATACAAGTAAGGCCAATTGTAATAACATGATGAAAACAAACTTACGTTTTCCCGATAGTAACTGGAATTTTATAATCTGTTCATCCAAGCGACGTGAACAACCCCTCGCATGTTATTCTGCATCTTTTAAGCACGGAGTTAAAATTTCAATCTCGGAAAACCACTAACTTTCAACCAGAAAGACATTACACTTGAAAGTCTCCTTGGAGCTTGCTGCTCACCAAGCATGGAGGTACATACATTAGCTTTCGTGACGTTCTTTGGTTTGTGGAGCCTAATGTCAAAATTTAGATCTGTGTGGGTGAGCAGGGCTGGGGACGGAGGGGGGCGGGTGCTCTCTTAACACGAAGGACTGCCTATTCGAAAAGGATGATATCAAAAGTCCCAACGTTTTTACCGGTACAACATACTGCTGTTTTAAAGAAGATGACTATATCTTATAACGAATTTCATTTAACACAATCGAACGCTCGCTTGTGAGAGTCCGGGGGGGGGGGGAGGCAATTTTTGACAGCTTCTCTCGGAGGGAAAAAAGAACAACATGGACAGCCAAGGTGATCTTCAGCTCATTATCTGTTTTCTCTGGGTATACCATTATGGAAACAGTAAAGGCATCGGTTGACAAACTCTCATTTCACAAATGTCGTGAAATTAGAAAAGCATTGTTTTGAGCAAGCTCATTTGTAAAACATTATCAACGAACCAAAAGATCCCCATCCACATTTAGTTTGACAATAAGGTTACACACACGTCCGTCTATTGTATTTGGCATACTTAATGTTCCTCTTTGCTGGGTCGGCAAACATGGCTAAAGCTGAGCCACTATGCTCACGCAACTGGCCCGATCTTTGAAAATCTACCCTGATACATTTTTAACTGGTATACATGTAGCCTTCGAACAGATAGGAACGTTAGCTTTGTTTTTATTCTGGTTTAGGCGTCCGTTATCCAGTCCAGTCCCATCTTCCCATTTTGTAAGATTGATCAAAGTTAGTGCGTAGACTGTCCTTGACAAAAAGCCTCTTGGATTGTCCGGTGAAGATAAGTGTTCCGTGAGAAGGCAATGCTAGTGTATAATGGCCCTTGTCCATATCAACTTTAGCAGCTATCCAACTCCACTATATCAAGATGGCCCGGTGAAAGTTCGATAGTTTACCTGAAGAATATCGTCTAAGTCAACTAACTCCTTCACTTCTAATGGAAATACAATGCTTATTGTAGCACTTTTCCACTCCGGAGACGTCCAGACGAGACAAGCTGAAACAAATGATTCTTTGCAAACAAAAAGTGTCCACTGTTAATAAACAAAGGACCGTTGCTTCGCTGCATTTGTATTTGAAGGAAAATCTTGACTGTTTTATATAAAAGCTAATTAAATATCGCTGAATTTTAATTGGCCACTGTTTTCAGGAACCCTCACAAAATTGTTTTATCACAAAGGGTTTAAAGCAGAAGAAAACCTAAAAATACTTCATGGTTCAGGATAAGCGTGCTTAGTTTTCCTTTCAAACGGTACCAAACACATATTTTTGATTTATTATTCATGGGCCATGATGACGTTTATAAAATGCCGTATTACGTCGCATACACAGATTGGCCAACTTTCAAAATATCCCATTTAAACCCAGGTTAATTTCACTACTTCAAAGTATTTCTATCAAGAAAATTGCTTTCAGTTTCTCGAAACTTACATTGATCTGCGTGCCATATTGGAATGTTACGAAGGCCTTGAAGAGGATGAATTTAACCTAGGCTTATAGGAGAGATTCTGAAAGTGGACCAATTTGTTTTGCGTATTGTGATCGTTTAACTTCAATATCGGGCGATAAAATATCGCAAAAATATGTGATTGGTACCGGTGATAAAGAAACCTTAGCGCGCTTCTTCTGAACCCTAAAGCGATCTTTCCTCCCCCGTTTAACGCCCTCCATATCGATCTAATGGTTTTATAGATTACTGAAGCATGTGGGTTAAGCATTGGCAGCACCTCGGCATGGTTAGTCAAAGGTTCATCGGCCAGGAGCCGGTCATTTACCAATGAGTATGCCGATATGGAAAAATAAATGAGTAAAATGACTGGTCCACAGTTACGCCTGCCAGTACGTGACCGAACGCCACCATTGACCGTTTCTCCGTTTAACGACACTGTGGATATAGGCCTAATATTGGTCTAAAGAGAGCTGTCCTACCATTTTTCGATAACTTGTCAAATACAAATCAGTCCGAAACTAAGAACCAACCACGAAAAAACATAAAAACAGAGCTTTAATTATTGTTGGGCCAACTTGATATTGCAAAGATATCCTGACAACCGTCGTCCGGACAGGGGCATTTCAAAATAGTTGAAACGGAACTTTGATTTGCTGAAAAATCTGACCAAGGAATTCAAATGATGCGCTTTGGCGAAAACGCTTTAGTTCTATCTATGCCTACATATTTATGGCTGAGCGGGAGAGTGACTTACTTACCGTAGCTGATGCATAAAGTTCTAATCTGACGTAATCCAGAAGGAGGCCTCCTGAATGTTCCATATGGTCACGTGCTTCATCCCAGAACAAAAACTATAGGCCTATGATTGGAGAAACGTATCCCACTGCTACAGGCTCATTTAATTTAGGCAAGATTGTTTATGTATGATAAAAAGGAGATTTTATGAATTTAAATATTCATATTGGATGTAGATGTAAGTTAAAGGCACACTTGCCGCGAAAATCAGGAATATTGTTTACATTAAAAAAGAAAGACCGTTTTCTGTATTTTTCCCAGACAATATAAGTTAGGAACTTTATATTTTTACCAAAATTTGAAAGTTTGGACGTCACTTTGTATTTTTAATTTGAATTTGAAAATTTGAACTGTTAGGTGCCCGTAACGTAAACAAACCAAACTGCTCGCAGGGGCGATTTTATGTTTCAGTCTAGTGAGAACTAACGGCACAGTGTAATTCTACGTAGGCCTATTTATCTGAGAAATACAGACTGGCGATCGGTTTCCAGCGACTGGAAAAGCCTGCCGATAATTGTTTGAGTGTAAACCAAAGATAAAAAGGCCTGAAATGAGGGTAAGCCAACACGAAAGTTGACCGACACTGATCGTTGTTGTTGTAATCAGGCTTCAATTCTTCGTTTGTTTTTCACCCCATTTCTGCATTCTAAAGCTAACTAGACATGTTTTATGTGTCCTATGTTTAAGATTAGTGGTATTAGTCGTAGTAAGCTCATGTAAATAGGGTTTCTTAGCAAATTTAAACAGGCTACGGCGGCAAGTGGGCATTTAATGTAATAACCTAATATATTCGTCCTCTATATGGCTTGATCGAGCTGTTAATATTCAATTATCGCACGCCTCTCGTTACATAATGCCATTTAATAAAGAAACCCATCTTTGTGTTTTTGAAAGTATCAGATAGCATGTTTTGTTGGGCTGAGATAAATCGGGATGAGTTTATTAAAGCGTAATTACACTATATACATGAACGAATTTTATCCGATATATTCAAAATGTCATGGCTGTTTTTAAATACAAGTAAGGCCAATTGTAATAACATGATGAAAACAAACTTACGTTTTCCCGATAGTAACTGGAATTTTATAATCTGTTCATCCAAGCGACGTGAACAACCACTCGCATGTTATTCTGCATCTTTTAAGCACGGAGTTAAAATTTCAATCTCGGAAAACCACTAACTTTCAACCAGAAAGACATTACACTTGAAAGTCTATTTGGAGCTTGCTGTTCACCAAGCAAGGAGGTACATACATTAGCTTTCGTGACGTTCTATGGTCTGTGAAGCATAATGTCAAAATTTAGATCTGTGTGGGTGAGCAGGGCTGGGGACGGAGGGGGGCGGGTGCTCTCTTAAAGGAGAAGAAAAGGAAAAAAACTAAGTAAATACAGTACAGGCGCGACACATTTTCCTTTCTAACGGTACCAAACCATATTTCTACGATTTTTCCTCGCCCAACTGTGCTATAAGAATGTTAACAATCGTTATCAGAGAACGTCTAAACTGACTCGGCTGCCATCTTCACAGCAGAGCTTAGCTGTGTGTCTCGATCGGCCAAACGACATACGCCTGGCCACCTGTCACTCACTAGCGTAAGAGAAATTGGTCAACTCTGAAAGTCTCCCATTTAAACCTAGGTTAATTTGGATCATTTCGACGCGCTAATAAGAGAGATAAACACTCTAACAGCTTTGAAATGTACACTGTCTAGTAAATCAACCTTTTGGGAAGACGTGACAGGCTGCTATGTTGTCTTACCGACTTGTGGGGATCGTTGTAGAATTTTCAAAAAAGGTAGTCTTACCGCTGACATTGCAGGTTATAACCATACAAGATATGATAAGCTCGCAAGGGAAGTAATCTACTAATACTTTTTCCGGTCAATTTCAAACCGTCAATGGCGCGCTCCACTGACGATCGAGCACGAGCTTGTCGGGCAGATTCATTTTCATTGTATTTTCACACCGTAAACCACGTGCAAGACTCACACACATGAATACGATGGTCTATAGGAGCCCGTTCGATACAATTGCATGTTGTTTTTTTGTTTTCTCCTCCTTTAACACGAAGGACTGCCTATTCGAAAAGGATGATATCAGAAGTCCCAACGTTTTTACCGATACAACATACTGCTGTTTTAAAGAAGAACTATATCTTGGGTCATAACGAATTTCATTTAACACAATCGAACGCTCGCTTGTGAGAGTCCGGGGGGGGGGGGGGGGGGAGAGGCAATTTTTGACAGCTTCTCTCGGAGGGAAAAAAGAACAACATGGACAGCCAAGGTGATCTTCAGCTCAATATCTGATTTCTCTGCGTATACCATTATGGAAACAGTAAAGGCATCGGTTGACAAACTCTCATTTCACAAATGTCGTGAAATTAGAAAAGCATTGTTTTGAGCAAGCTCATTTGTAAAACATTATCAACGAAAGTTGACAATAAGGTTACACACACGTCCGTCTATTGTATTTGGCATACTTAATGTTCCTCTTTGCTGGGTCGGCAAACATGGCTAAAGCTGAGCCACTATGCTCACGCAACTGGCCCGATCTTTGAAAATCTACCCTGATACATTTTTAACTGATATACATGTAGCCTTCGAACAGATAGGAACGTTAGCTTTGTTTTTATTCTGGTTTAGGCGTCCCTTATCCAGTCCAGTCCCATCTTCCCATTTTGTAAGATCGATCAAAGTTAGTGCGTAGACTGTCCTTGACAAAAAGCCTCGTGGATTGTCCGGTGAAGATAAGTGTTCCGTGAGAAGGCAATGCTAGTGTATAATGGCCCTTGTCCATATCAACTTTATCAGCTATTCAACTCCGCTATATGAAGATGGTCCGGTGAAAGTTCGATAATTTACCTTAACAATATCGTCCAAGTCAACTAACCACTTCACTCCTAATGCAGACAAAATGCTTATTGTAGTACTTTTCCACTCCTTAGACGTTCAACCGAGACTAAATGAAACAATGATTAATTCTTTGTCCACAAAATGTCCTCTGTTAATAAACAAAGGACCGTTGCTTCGCTACATTTGTATTTGAAGGAAAATCTTGACTTTAGCCACCGAACTGTTTTATATAAAAGCTAATTAAATATCGCGGAGACCACTGTTTTCAGGAACTCTCACAAAATTGTTTTATCATAAAGGGTTTAAAGGCGAAAAAAACAAGAATGATACTCCCATGGTTCAGAAGAAGCGCGCTTATTTTTCCTTTCAAACGGTACCAAACACATTCGTGTGATTTTTTTTATTCATGGGCCATGATGTTTATAAAATACCGTATTATGTCGCATTGGTCAACTTTCAAAATATCTCATTTAAACCACTGTTGAGCAGGACGTAAAACCCAAATCACTCACTCCCATTTAAACCCAGGTTAATTTCACTCTCTTCAAAGCTTTCAGTTTCTCGAAACTTACATTGAATTACTTAGGAAGCTTTGAGACAAATGTGGCAAGAACAAAAATATGGTCTGCGTGCCATATTGCAGTCGCGAAAGCATTGAAGAGGATAAATTTAATCTAGGCTTGTATGGGAGGTTTTGAAAGTTTACCAATTTGTTTTACATATTGTGATCTTTTAACTTCAATATCGGGCGTTAAAAATCGCAATATGTGATTGGTACCGGTGATAAAGAAATGTTAGCGCGCTTCTTCTGAACCCAAAAGCGATGTTTTGTTCTCTCCCCTTTTTTTAACGCTCTCCATATCGATCTAATGGTTTTATAGATTACTGAAGCATGTGGGTTAAGCATTGGCAGCACCTCGGCATGGTTGGTAAAAGGTTCATCGGCCAGGAGCCGGTCATTTACCGATGAGTATGCCAATATGGAAAAATAAATGAGTAACATGACCGGTCCACAGTTACGCCTGCCAGTACGTGACCGAACGCCGCCATTGACCGTTTCTCCATTTAACGACAATGTGGATATGGGCCTAATATTGGCTTAAAGAGAGCTGTCCGATCAGTTTTCGATAACTTGTCAAATACAAATCGGCCCGGAACTTAAGAACCAACCACGAAAAAACATTAAAACAAAGCTTTAGTTATTGTTGGGCCAACTTGATATTGCAAAGATATCCTTACAACCGTCGTCCGGACAGGGGCATTTTAAAATAGTTGAAACGGAACTTTGATTTGCTGAAAAATCTGACCAAGGAATTCAAATGATGCGACCCTCTGGCTGAGGGCGGTGTGGTTTTTGTCATAGCCATTTTCGCCTACCTAGCATGGAGGAAAATTAAGTATGCCAAATACATTAGCCTTCCTGACGGTCATATGGTCTGTGGAGGTTTTCATGTTAAAATTTAGGTGGGATGGGGGTGGGAAAGATCTTTTTGGTCAGTTGGTACTTTTGTCGTCATATAACCTTAGCTGTTGAGTGCGACGTTAAGCCCCAATCAATCAATCAATCAATCAATCAAATGATGCGCTTTGGCGAAAACGCTTTAGTTCTATCTTTGCCTCCATATTTATGGCTGAGCGGGAGAGTGACTTGCTTAGCATCCTGCATTGAAATCCTGCATCCTGTATTATATTACAAAATGTTCGAAAAAGTTATGGCTGTCTTCAACTTAATGAAATATTATGGGTTTTTGGTTTATTCACTGCTCAACGATGCTCCCATCACGAGATGCGTGCTTTCTGAGATCTGATTAGAAGTTTTATAGACAATTGTATTTGTTTCAAAGCATATGTGACCATCATGCGGCATGGTAACAGGTGTTTAAGGCATCGACAAACTTGTATCTGACCGCCACAAAATAAACCGTCTGGCTGTAAATGAAATTTATCTTACGTTGGAAGAACATTTTAACAGTAACGCGCTATCGTTTCCGATATCCGTTCTAAAAAAGGCACACTAATACCAGTTACTATTACACAAATAAAACGGATTAACCCAAGGAAAGCTAACAATTGTACTGATTACATACCCGTCCATGTCTGACCAGAATCACTGGAGTTGTATACAGGAAAGGGCGACTTATGATGTCACTCCGCTGATGAATAAAGTTCTAATCTGACGTAATCCAGAAGGAGTCCTCCTGAATGTTCCATACGGCCACGTGCTTCATCCCAGAACAAAAACTATAGGCCTATGATTGGAGAAAGGTATCCCACCACTGCAGACTAATTTAGGCAAGATTGTTTATGTATGATAAAAAGGAAATCATACGAATTTAAATATTCATATTGGATGTAGATGTAAGTGAATATAATAACCTTCTAATAATATCCGTCCTCTTTAGGGCTTGATCGAGCGGTTAATATCCCTCAATTATCACACGGCTCTTCCACTTAATAAAGAAAGCCATGTTTATTGTGTTGTATGTGTTTTTGAAAGTATCATATAACATGTTTTACCAGACTGAACTAAATCGGGATGAGTTTATTTAAGCCTAATGACACTATATACATGATCGAATTTTATTCGATATATTCCAAATACCATGGCTACTTTTAAATGCAAGTAAGGCCA
This sequence comes from Lepidochitona cinerea, assembly GCA_963971465.1. Classification (NCBI taxonomy): domain Eukaryota; kingdom Metazoa; phylum Mollusca; class Polyplacophora; order Chitonida; family Tonicellidae; genus Lepidochitona; species Lepidochitona cinerea. The sequence goes on along the minus strand of OZ020560.1, from coordinate 8,723,014 downwards.
TTGTAATAACATGATGAAAACAAACTTACGTTTTCCCGATAATAACTGGAATTTTATTATCCGTTCATCCAAGCGACGTAAACAGCCACTCGCATGTTATTCTGTGTCTTTCTAGCACCCATTTAAAATTTCAAGCTACGGAAACCACTAACTTTCAACCAGAAAGACCTAACATTTGAAAGTCGTCTTTGAGCTTGCTGCTGACCCAGCAAGAAACATCTGTACATTTTGACAGCTTTTTTCGGAGGGAGAAAAGAAAAACCTGACTTGCCAAAGTGATCTTCAGTCCGGTTGTATCTCATTATCTGTCGTTTCTGGGTATATCATTATGGATAAGACGGTAAAGGCATCGGTTGACAAACTCTCATTTCACCAATGTTAAGATATTAGAAAAAAAAGTGTCATGAGCAATATTGGTTACATTGCACTCAAAAATGTTGTAGCAAAATATTAGGACGAAGGGCTGGGCCTGGGGTAAATTTTCATTGCCTCTTTACCACCAAGTAGTCCTATCGACAAAACAACTAGTCTCTTAAATGTGAATATATCACTGGTTCAAATACAGTAATGATTTTTTTTTTAAATGTCGGTTTCCAATACAATGAACGTACAGTTTGAACTATAGTGTAAAATCAGAAAAAGATACTTTGAGCATATTGTATGGAGATATATCTGCCAAAATAAAAAAACTGCGTAATATTAATGCATAATTAAAGTGTTACACTTGAAGACACCGGTACAGGCGTCGAAAGCTCGTGTTGTTCAAAACAACTTACTATGTGGTGATGTCTTAATTTTTATCATTAGTATGGAACCCACGTTTAAAGAGAGTTTCAAACATTTCTTAAAATGCATAATATGTTTATAATAAGATAGAAACAGCCATGTTTGCTTTTGTTTTACACCTTTATTCTTGTTTTTAATTTTTACCTTCAACATGGGTTTAAATGAAGAAGTGAGCGTTTAATAGAACAGTGATGTTAATAACACAATGTATTTATTAAACCCTTGTAACATTATGAGTATATACATGGTGCAATGTAGTCCTCGCTGCTTTTATTTGGTTCTCCCTTTTTCACAATTTCCATCAAACAGTTTTTGAAAATAGCGTTTGAAGTAAGGTTTTGGAATGAAAGCATTCTTTGAAAATATTACTTCCATCAACTACACGACTTGCTCCTTTGACTTCATTGTTTAACCAAAATAAACCTTGGTAATGATAACCTTAAAGTGGCATGAGCTGCCAAATATATGGAAAATTTCGTTGAGACAGAATCAGCTAATTGTGGGTTATTTTATCTGAAATTACAAAATAACAACTTTCAGTTGATACCAATCTTCAGAATGTATGTTAAGGTGGTTTTATAAGCAGCGTCCAAAAATAAACTCATATATCCCTGCTATTTGAATTTTGTCCATTATTAGCACATATCTTTGGTTCGTACAGGGTACTGACTGTTTCAATATTTTGTATTCCAACGTCAATCCTTTAGTTTTCCAAGGTACTTCATACGTTGAACTTCTTTTGACAATCGGAATTTATGAAAAAAAATCCGAATTTTGGCAGCTCATGCCTCTTTAATTACCTCGTTAAAATCGTCTTGGTGATCTATTTATGAAATAGCCCGGATTATCGGTCTTACGGCGACTGGTATTATATGGAGAGAAAAAAAAAATTCGGCAGAGCCCAGATTTCTCGGCTATTTATGACAATATGTTGAGACATTACGCCCATTTACTCTGTAGTGCAGAACAAGTAATCCGAGCATGAACGAAAGTAGACGCCTCCTAAAAACCACAATTCTAACACGAATGTATTTGTTTGAGGTACACCACAGGAACTCTTTGACAACCACGAATGGTCCATGCTCAACCGTGCGCAGTTAGATATATAGTTCTATCGTATATTATTCTGGGTAGCTTGATGGCCCGAAAGTAGCGATTGAAAGCTGTTGATATTTTGGGAGGTAGCAGTTAATGACGTTATCAAGGAGTATGGGCGGAACATAGAGGTTAAAAACTGTTGATATTTTGGGAGATAGCAGTTAATGACGTTATCAAGGAGTATGGACGGAAAGTAGAGGTTGAAAGTTGTTGATATTTTTTGAGGTAGCAGTTATGACGTTATCAAGGAGAATGGGCGGAACATAGAGGTTGAAAGTTGTTGATATTTTGGGAGATAGCAGTTAATGACGTTATCAAGAAGTATGGACGGAAAGTGGAGGTTGAAAGCAGTTGATATTTTTGGAGGTAGCAGTTAATGACGTTATCAACGGGTATGGACGGAAAGTAGAGGTTGAAAGTTGTTGATATTTTGGTAGGTAGCAGTTAATGACGTTATCAACGGGTATGGACGGAAAGTAGAGGTTGAAAGTTGTTGATACATATATTTTGGGAGGTAGCAGTTAATGACGTTATCAAGGTGTATGTAGGGAAAGTAGAGGTTGAAAGTTGTTGCTATTTTGGGAGGTAGCAGTTAATGACGTTATCAAGGAATATGGACGGAAAGCAGAGGTTGAAAGTTGTTGATATTTTGGGAGGTAGCAGTTAATGACGTTATCAAGGAGTATGGACGGAAAGTAGAGGTTGAAAGCTGTTGATATTTTGGGAGGTAGCAGTTAATGACGTTATCAAGGAATATGGACGGAAAGCAGAGGTTGAAAGTTGTTGATATTTTGGGAGGTAGCAGGTAATGACATTATCAAGAAGTATGGACGGAAAGTAGAGGTTGAAAGTTGTTCATATTTTGGGAGGTAGCAGTTAATGACGTTATCAAGGAATATGGACGGAAAGCAGAGGTTGAAAGTTGTTGATATTTTGGGAGGTAGCAGGTAATGACATTATCAAGAAGTATGGACGGAAAGCAGAGGTTGAAAGTTGTTGATATTTTGGGAGGTAGCAGTTAATGGCGTTATCAAGGAGTATGAACGGAAAGTACAGGTTGAAAGTTGTTGATATTTTGGGATGTAGCAGTTAATGAAGTTATCAAGGAATATGGACGGAAAATAGAGATTGAAAGTTGTTGATATGTTGGGAGGTAGCAGTTAATGACGTTATCAATGAGTATAGAGGGAAAGTAGAGATTGAAAGTTGTTGATATTTTGGGAGGTAGCAGGTAATGACGTTATCAAGGAGTATGAGCGGAACATAGAGGTTGGAAGTTGTTGATATTTTGGGAGGTAGCTGGTAATGACGTTATCAACGGGTATGGACGGAAAGTAGAGGTTGAAAGTTGTTGATACATATATTTTGGGAGGTAGCAGTTAATGACGTTATCAAGGTGTATGTAGGGAAAGTAGAGGTTGAAAGCGGTTGATATTTTGAGAGGTAGCAGTTAATGACGTTATCAAGAAGTATGGACGGAAAGTAGAGATTGAAAGTTGTTGATATTTTGGGAGGTGGCAGGTAATGAAGTTATCAAGGTGTATAGACGGAAGGTAGAGATTGAAAGTTGTTGATATTTTGGGAGGTAGCAGTTAATGACGTTATCAAGGTGTATGGACGGCAAGTAGAGGTTGAAAGTTGTTGATATTTTGTGAGGTAGCAGTTAATGACGTTATCAAGGAGTATGGGCGGAAAGTAGAGGTAGAAAGCTGGTGATATTTTGGGAGGTAGCAGTTAATGACGTTATCAAGGAGTATGGGCGGAAAGTAGAGGTAGAAAGCTGGTGATATTTTGGGAGGTAGCAGGTAATGACGTTATCAAGAAGTATGGACGGAAAGTATAGGTTGAAAGTTGTTGATATTTTGGGGGGGGTAGCAGTTAATGACGTTATCAAGAAGTATGGACGGAAAGTAGAGGTTGAAAGTTGTTGATATTTTGGGAGGTAGCAGGTAACGACATTATCAAGGAGTATGGACGGAAAGTAGAGGTTGAAAGTTGTTGATATTTTGGGAGGTAGCGGTTAATGACGTTATCAAGGAGTATGGGCGGAAAGTAGAGGTTGAAAGTTGTTGATATTTTGGGAGGTGGCAGTTAATGACGTTATCAAGGAGTATGGAGGGAAAGTATAGATTGAAAGCTGTTGATATTTTGGGGGTAGCAGGTAATGACGTTATGGAGGAGTATGGGCGGAAAGTAGAGGTTGAAAGCTGTTGATATTTTGGGAGTTGGCAGTTAATGACGTTATCAAGAAGTATGGACGGAAAGTAGAGGTTGAAAGTTGTTGATATTTTGGGAGGTGGCAGTTAATGACGTTATCAAGGAGTATGGAGGGAAAGTATAGATTGAAAGTTGTTGATATTTTGGGGGTAGCAGGTAATGGCTATCAAGGAGTATGGACGGAAAGTAGAGGTTTAAAGCTGTTGATATTTTGGAAGGTAGCAAATAATGACGTTATCAAGGAGTATGGACGGAAAGTAGAGGTTTAAAGCTGTTGATATTTTGGGAGGTAGCAGGTAATGACGTTATCAATGAGTATGGTGGGAAAGTAGAGGTTGAAAGTTGTTGATATTTTCGGAGGTAGCAAATAATGACGTTATCAAGGAGTATGGGCGGAAAGTAGAGGTTGAAAGCTGTTGATATTTTGGGAGTTGGCAGGTAATGACTTTATCACCGAGTATGGACGGAAAGTAAATATTGAAAGTTGTAGATATTTTGGGAGGTGGCAGGTAATGACGTTATAAAGGAGCATGGAGGGAAAGTAGAGGTTGAAAGTTGTTGATATTTTGGGAGGTAGCAGTTAATGACGTTATCAAGAAGTATGGACGGAAAGTAGAGGTTGAAAGTTGTTGATATTTTGGGAGGTCGCAGTTAATGACGTTATCAAAGAGTATGGACGGAAAGTAGAGGTTGAAAGTTGTTGATATTTTGAGAGGTAGCAGTTAATGACGTTATCAAAAAGTATTTCCCAGACAATAATAAAGTACAAATATATCGGTGAGCCATAGAACACATATCTGATCTAATCGCATAGTCACAAAAATATAAATCACAGAAAATTCTTGATAAAGTTGGTGAAACGTAGTTGAAACTCCTCGACCATCGATTCATTTTATCACATTTCAAAGAGTGCCAACTGTCTGAACACATGTTAAATACCAATATAGCCAATGAGATCAATATATCACCAAATTCGTTGTCAACTTCTAAACAATTTTCTACAAAATTGTCAATGAGATGAGATGATGCTAAAAAGAGATTTGTTGGAATAATTTCCTTTTCACGGGTCTCCAACCGAAGAGACAAAAGTTTGGTTTCCGTCCGATGGCGCAACTCGTGCACCACGACAAAACATACTCCTTAATTCTTCCCGAAATTTCTTCCAGCTAACGAAGTACAACCAAAAGTTAAAACAATTGTTGAAATACATCATGTGTTCACAAATGGCAGTAGCGAGGACGTGGTAGGCGTCTTGTTCCGGGTCTTCTAGTGACCAGTACGGCTCAATGATATGTAGGATGACCACTGGTGACGTGGTCAAGAGGAATATCACACAAATCATTGCCAGGATGATGTTGGTTCGTTTCTGACTCTTTTCACGATCCATGTTTTTCTTCAGAGCTTTTGCTGCTTCCCGTTGTTTGTGACTTTTGATCAAGATTCCAGCGTTCAAACTCACCAAAATAACGAAAGGTACGAAAGAGAAGACACTCAGATCAACCCAGGGCCAGATAAATGAAAACCAGAAGGCGTACTGAGGCGGTATCGCACACTTCATCTCTCCAGTAGGAATGGCTACCGTTGTGTTGTTCTTATACTCGTAGTCGAACACTTGCTCGGCTTTTAAAGAAAATATCAGGTGAAAGTTTACAGCCACCAAATAGATTGTAACAATGGCAATTCCGATCTTTGCTCTTCGAATAGTAGACCAAAGTTTGGCTTTAAAAGGTACGAAAACAGCCACAAATCTGTCAATTGTCATGTTTATTATAAGATAAACGGAGAGATCGGCAAGAGTAAAGTACACAAAGAGGAACCAGCCACAGTCCATGACGTATTTGATGTCAATGTCTATCAGGTATTTGAACCATCCTCTAAAACCCGGCACGAATAAGGCACCCGTATCTACAATTGACAAGACGGCCAAATAGAAGTATGACGTGGGCGTATGAGAGCTCCGTATCTTCGGGTAGAGTAACTTGAAGGACAAGATGTTGAAAATTAAGCCCAGTAACATTAAGATGGGCGACAGAATCAGGAACATGTATTTCCCGGCTACATACGCTGGATACGCGTCAAGGTCTCTATCAACTGTTTGTGGCATTTTGGACTTTTACAGAATTGGACGCTTCAACTCACAGGTGTTTTCAACAATCGAATGGCCGGGTGTGTGGAGGAGGTTTATAAGAGCAACTCGTGGAGTCGATGTAGCCAATCCGCATATCTGCAAGGTAAAAAATACAGGCGTTATGACTAGCTTTTTAAATAAATAATGAGCGCATATAATAAAACGTTATTTCATTACCGTCCTCTGATAACCAACTGGGGTATGACCGTAACTATATATTGCACTTTCAATAAAAATCTGATTTCATCGGCAAAATACCAGACCAACCAACGTAAAACAAATATGATTGCGGCGTGAAAACAAAATCCCGGGAACACTTTATAAATGTCGGGAAATCCTTGAAAATGGAACCCTCTTTTATACCTGAAAACCTATCAAAAGAAATACTCCTTTTCAACAAGATTGGGCATTCTATTGAACATTCTAAATGGTCAAAAAGGTTCACAAAAAAGGTGGCCAACTGTTGTTCGCTTATTACTATAATATTTTGCATCACTAGATGGATAAAAAACATGCATGACAGATCGATGATATATTTCACAACTGTCGATAGGTCATTGTTATTAAATAATTGATTTGTGGCATTGGTAAACATATGTTGCACTAAAACCAATTCCCCATACAAATATTTATACGCTGTGCATTTGTATACGAATTTTTCTGAGCTTAGATTCTGACGAAACCATTGAACACATGGACATATAACCAAACACAGTCTAATAGACATGCTGTGCACATGACCAAGCCTTTTAACATTTCAGGTCATTTAATTAAGGACCATTTCGAAATCCTGCTCATTAAAAAATCCCTCTTTCTCATTTCCGCCGAAGATATCAAGCACATACGTTTAGAAAGGGGAAGTTTTTGGATTTAAACGTTACAAACTATTTGTCTTTGGTTTGAACTTGGACCAGGGAAGCGGTCGCGAACAAAGTATTATACCATTTGTGTTTCAGTACAATAAGACCAGCTGTATATGGCCCAGTTTATAGTAGAAGAATACAAACTACTTCAAAGTCAAATGGCTTGACCTCTTAAACAAAGGTTAGTTATTGAGAACAAGAACAGAACAAGAAGATCTATACTAGTCAGGGATAAACTCCATTGTCTGTCTTCTACCTGAATTTCTGATGGAACAAAACATGTTCAATGTCTTTACACATAATATTTATATTTTTTAACACTATAACACACGGGCACAGGGAAAATCTTCTTGTCTAAAATGACCACGGAGCCAAGTTTCTTATTGTGTTAAATGACATGGCTGAAGATCTGTGCCACCTTGTTAATATACTTCAAAGTGTTACAGAAACTCCTGTCTGCCTTCAACCTTATGAAATATCATGGCTTATGGTGTATTACAGCAACTTATGATAGGGGAAACAAAAGGTTTTGCAAAACCAAAAACAACCTATGAAGCAACCGTAAATGTCAATGAAACATGTAGCTTGGATGAATGGCAAAGAATAGATAAGTTATGTATCTGAATATTAAATCGAGTTTCGTTTATCATATTTTAAAAATGAGTAATTTATCCCTAAAATATGATGAAAAAAACTTACCGTCTTTTCAATTTGTTAATACTGTGGATCGCTTGAGCATAAGATAACATAATAAACAGCAATCATTTAAACTTTGTGTAAAGACACAAGACCTGATGTTTCCTTTTGCATAACGTAAATGGTAAATATACAATTTCTGACGCACTCGGTTTTTACCGGTTCATTATTTCTGTAGGCCACACCCCTTGTTTGGTAAAGCTCGTTAATATACGTGTACACGACATGTGGTTTGACCGATGACGACAAATATGGCTGGAGGACGTGACAGTACGGTATTGAACTCCTGTCAACGATGTAGTTTTCTGTCGCTTATACACTTGGACTGCTCTATATTAGACATCGATGAACCGTTCAATTAGAAAGTGCTTCTGACTTGGTGAAAGTATAGATCACGTGATGCCTTACATCCTTTTAAGTGTGTTTATGTTAAGATATTTCGTGATTGGTTAAGACTATGTCTAACAGAATCAATTGATATACTTGGTTTATACACCACTACGTCTAGTACGTACCATTTACAATCTGACTATTTCCTTTCAGGAAGCTGGATGAGGAAAATCGGTTTTCTCCAGAGCAAACTAACATGTTCATATGTCTCCAACATTTAGGCCCTTTCATTTGGCTAATTACCTCTTGTCAATTCTAAGGTTTACCATTTTATATTTTTGAACACACGAGCACAAGGAAAATCTGCTTGTCTAAAATAACCACGGAGACAAGTCTCTTATTGTGTTAAAAAGGGGCATATCATTTAGACGTTGATACCCAATCATAAGCTGTTATAATAAACCACAACCCATGATATTTCCTTTCGTTGACGACAGGCAGGAGTTTGGCCTTTTTTTTGGGTCAAGCTAACCCGCCGATTTGCTAAAGGTTTAAGATAGTAATCACTTAGCTGTTATATTCTTTAACGTTCACTACCAAATCGAATACTATATTACACCGGTAGAAAACGCGTAAAGCGACGTATTTAAATATTTGTAAATGTAAATTTGTAAATTTTCTATTTGGTTTACTTGAATAGAAAACCATAACTTTCTGATGCTCTCACATTTAACCAGTTGGTTATTTCCACAAGCCATGCCTTGTAGAGTATTAATGACGGATGCAAAGGTGATTTGACGAAGTGATGGTATTGGATTCCAAGAGCTGAAATTTACTGTTGATTATATATCAGGAGAGATCTGTATCGGACATCGATGAGGCGTTCAATTAGAATAAACTTCTTACCTGACTATAAATCTTGTCAATATAAATCAATGCCTTGTTGCATTGTACGTGCATTCCTGTTAGGACATTGCTAGATAGGTGACATTCGGGTCATTCCAGAAAAATCTCCAATATACAACAAACACTAGCCTATTAAACGTGCATCTTGATTTAATCTATAAAAGAATCCCCGTATTTTGGGAAACATCTAACGATAAAACTGTCTTGCTATTGTCCTACTAATCTAAGTCAGATTCGCTGTTTCCCACAATACTATGCCGTTTGTTATATCTACAGAAGTAGTCAAATATATTTGTCATAAAATATCTGTATAAAACGTACCTCGTTTCTTATTGTAGCTTGGATCATATTAAAATCATAAACGAACTTCATCGACATATATTTTGTCCATTAAACTTGGTATAATCACAGACGACCCGTCTGACCTGGCGTTTTCTTTTGGTTGACTCGAATTGTTTCTAATGTACAGTTTCCAATGCTCTCTAGTTTAGAGCGGTATTGAACTCCTGTCAACGAAGCACTTTACCTGGCTTATACACTTGGACTGGTATATGCCAGACATTGATGAACCGTTCAATTGCTTTCTAACAGCGATATTATAGATAATGTAAGGATAGTTCGGTGTCTTACGGCCTTTTATGTGTATTTATATTATAATATAATGCGATTAGATAGAACCATGTCAAACGGAATCAATGGATACTTTGGATTTTTACATCACCAGTCACCATCACCAGCATACTGTTTATAATTTGACCATTTCCTTCCAAAAATCTAGATTGAAAAACAACAAAGTGAGGCAAATCGGTCCATTCGCGAGCACATTTAGGTAGGGAGACTCCGTAAAACGCCGATTTCTCAGTATATGTACACAGTTTCTTGTAAGCATCCTGCCCGTTCCCTGCTTTGCCATTTTATACCTAGCGGGCTACATTATTCATACACATATCTTACATTATATATTAGATAAATGCAATGAGTTGAGTCCAATAGCTATCGTTTATCTGAAATCCAATACATTACGTACACGTACGCAGAAAACCTGTGTTCGATTACATAATCAAACCAAAACCAAACAAATTGCAGATTTCTTATATACTAGCATATCTCCCATTAAAAAACGAATATTTGTACCTATCGAGTAAATCGAGCTAAGTTAATATAGGAATGTTAACTTTTATTGAGTTTTTAAATAAGATTAAATTTCCCATTTTCTGATAGAATTCACAAAAAAGCCAATGGGAACATTTCGCCAGAAAATGGATTAAAACAAATTCCATTGACCCTTATCCTTGAAGCCGTGGTAAACACAAGGGAAAACTGAGAAACAAATTTCATTGACCCTCACAAGTGAGATATGAGAAACAAATTCCACAAATATCCTTGAAGCCGTGGTAAAACACAAGGGAGATCTGAGAAATAAGTACCATTGGCCCTTATCCTTGAAGCTGGGGTAAAACACAAGGGAGATCTGATTGATTGTTTGGTGTTTTACGCCGCGCCCAAGATTATTTCACTTATATGGCGGCGTTGCCAGTTTTATTGTGGGAGGAAACCGGCCTCTATGCCCGGAAGAAACCCACGACCTTTCGCTGGTAACTGGCAACCATCCCACATACGTCGTTCGAGTGAAAACCCAGTCAGAACATTTTCCAATTTTTTTGGGACTGAGTGGGATTTGAACCCGCGACCCATTGGTGGAAGGCTGTTCGGATTGAGCGTCCAACGCTCTACCTACTGAGCCACGGAGCCCCCTCCCCCTATCCTTGAAGCCGTGGTAAAACACAAGGGAAATCCGAGAAACGCATTTCATTGGCCCCTATCCTTGAACCCGTGGTAAAACACAAGGGAAATCCGAGAAACGCATTTCATTGGCCCCTATCCTTGAACCCGTGGTAAACACAATCACACATTGATCTCTTATCATCGATAGAAATTATTGTATTTTTATATATATTTGTTCACTAGCGGTTGTACATTCGGAATCTATAACACAGTCAGCTTAATATTCAATTGCAAAACTACAGTTCTTGTAAATTTGCTTTGTCTTGGGCATGTCATCAACAAATCATCTTTGATCTATAGATTGGTCCATGCATTGGCCATTTGGCATTCTATGCCAACTGTTATGGTTAATGTATTTGGTTATAGAACTGTGACGTAGGTTTAGGAAATAAAGGCATCATAGTTAATGGCTAAAGACAGTTATAATTCAGCAAACACCAAAGTAAAATGGTGTCGTTTTTTAAAATGATTTGTACCATGAGAAAAAGTAACCCTACACTTGATTGGCTAATTTGCTGTCCATGTGACATGAGGAAGACAAAATCTGGTCACAGTTTCTCAATGTATTTTCCATCCATTTAGGGAGTGTCCCCAATAATCGTCTTTTACGAGTGAATAAAAGATGCCCGAAAAAGACGAAACCAAAGACGTAGGGTGTAATAGACGCTACAAAAGACGATAATTTGAAACGGGTCTATTTTTTTTACAGAATTGTTGGTATCATTTTGAGGATTCTTGATTTTTGTTGTTCACAATAAGCTAAACACGACCATGAGTAGCTAGAATTGTTTAACTGGAATGGTCTCGAGCATTGAAACCTTTTGTTTACGTCCATGAAGCCGTGAGCTATTGTATTTCTGTCGTCAGCGCTGTCGAGTACGCTCATTATTTCCGGTGTTGTAACACGATATTTTCACTTTCTTCGGGATTTCTCAACTATGGACAGTAATGGACAATATGACAAATGGAACCAATCTTCCTGGTTCAAACCAAAGGATCACAACTTAAGCTGGGATTGTTCCTGTGCTTGTGTTAAAGTGGCATGAGCTGCCAAAAATTCACACTTTTTTCATAAAAACTGTCGTCACGACAGTAAGAGGCTTTGAAGGCCATCGAAAAAAATTCAATGATTGGCGTTGGAATAACGAAAATCCATGCAATATGTGGCCTGTACGAACCGAAAACGTGTTCGAAAAGTAAACAGAATTTAAATAACCGGGACGACCATTCATTCATTCTACGCCAAAGTTAGTTCAAAACAATACTTTGTCGTACATTTTCGAGACTAGAAGAACTAAAAAAGCTTCTGAATTATACGTCTTGAGAAAAATATCAACATTTTGGCAGCTCATGCCACTTTAAACAATATTTAATTTTTGAAGAACGGGTAATTTGCTATGTTAACGCCTTTCCATGATATGCAGGCATATTTTCTGTTACAATTGGGATATTGAGGGGAACGTAATAAAAGATGTACCATATTAGTTTGACTTTGCTATGCACCGATATATCGAATGACACACCGTTGTGTTTGTGCTTTCGTTAGGTTTATCCTTCCTTGGAGTAGGGCATGCATATCTGTGGGGAAGTCGAATCGCAACCAATTATTTCTAAGATTTCTATATTATGGAAAATAAATAAAATAATAAATATTTTAGAAAATAAAGTTAAGGTGATTTAATTTGATGGCCACATTCACATGATGGGTCAGTAGAGACATGTCTTACAAATATGTATCCAATCAAATCATTGCTCTGCAGTCGCATTTTGGTGGGGTTTATATGGGAACTCTGATCTTTAAAGTGAAGACGATTAAATGGCGGTACTGGTGGGTCGACATTTAATTTGTTATATTGCGCATGCAAGGGTCTAATATGTTCCGTAGCGGCCTCAGAACCGATAGTTTGAAGTTTACAAACCTTCGATGCCAGACTCGGCCGAATGCTTTAGATGACAGCACCTACATGTAGTTTTTGTTTTTTCATCGTAAGAAAATTGATCACGGTTACGTTAGAGCTAGGAAGTGGCTTACTTAGCGATAGTTTTGTATCTGGGTTATTTGAATATTGGATTGAAACTAATGCAGAACTTCTGTACATACTTGAAGATTTCGATCAATGTCTAGTTGAGGATTTCCGTGTGTATTTTTAATCTTTAATCAATTTTGAAAATACCACAGTTTGGCTGAGAATGTGAAAGCATACAATTGTCATACTGGTGATACATTGTCTTTTTGTGTATTGGTGTGACATGTGCTACTTTCCATATGTTTTGTACTAGATGTACCGGCCTTACAGACATGTGTTAAATAAAGTTGTCAATGGTTCGAAAATGTCTGTTGCTAGGAGTTTCATGAGTTCGTTACTGGTAAGGACCTGTGGATTTGTTTATGTCAAGATTTAGAAGGTATTTAGATCAAAGACAAGTATTGGATCAAAAGTGACAGTTTCTAATTCGCTAACAATATTGGTAAGGTTTGGGTTTGGAATATTTGTGTCATCTTATGATGATATTTCAATAATGGACTCGTTAAAAGCTTGGGCATTCTTTTCAGGATCATTAACAACATTATTTTGATATTTTATGTCAGTAAGCCTCTCTTTATCTTTGAATACATTATTAATTCCCACCAATCTCTTGAGCCATGTTGAGATAGAGAAATGTTATCATAATTTTTTCACACTTAATAAACTTTAGATTCTCTAATTTTCTAAATCGGTTCATTTCACTGTTCCCTTTTTTCAACACAGTGTTGGGGGAAAATTTGTACCTTTTGCCTTTTTATGGCCCCTTTTTCGTTTTCTTATCGTCGCCGTATGTGGAAGATTTGCCAGGTACTCGCAGAAGGTCGGGGGTTTCCTCTGGCAATGAGCCCGGTTTCCTCCCCACTAAACCTGGCAACGCCGCCATATAGTAAAAGTGAAATAATCTTGAGTGCAGTGTACAATATAATTCAATCGTTTTCTTATCAATTTTCGAAGTTCATTATGTAACAAATGTTTGTCGCTCGGGCAAACTCGTACTGTTTTGTTAGGGATAAACTGCCGGGCATCATCTTTTATTTTTGTTTTCTTATGATTTAGCCATCTCTCGTTATTTCAACTGGCTCATTGCATTACAAAGGCATTCGATATCAGCCTCATTTCGCGACAAAACTTACGCGACCGCATATTTTGGTTTCGCCAGCTGGCGAAAGTAGCATGGCGGTCGCTGCAAATAAAATCTATTACACCGGAATTTAAAGTGACATGAGCTGCCAAATCGCACACTTTTTTCATAATTTCTGATCGTCAAGAGAGTAAGAGGTTTTGAAGGCCATCGAGAAACTAAATGATTGGCGTTGGAATGAGGACAATCCATACAGTATGTGGCCTGTACGAACCGGAATAATGTACGAAAAGTAATCAAAATTTAAATAACCGGGACAACCATTCATTCATTTTGAAACCAAAGTTAGTTCAAAACAACACTTTATCGTACATTCTCGAGACTAGAAGCACTAAAAAGCTTCTGAATTATACGTCTTGAGAAAAATAGTCGATAATTTCAACATTCTTTTTTACGTCAAAATATCAACTTTTTGGCAGCTCATGCCACTTTAATATCGTTCGGGGATGAGAGAGCAGTGTCATGTTAATTTAATGTAGAGAAAGTGAGAGAGATACGAGTCGGCTCTGTGATAGCCTGATATAAGTGTTTTTTCTCTAAATTTTGAAATGTTGAATCTAGACAGTTCTCGTGGAAATCCCCGGCAATTGCAGTTTTGTTATTTAAGCTGTCTCTCCATAGTGCCACATGCAAAATTACAATTTTATGAAATCCCCAGAAAAGACACATCTTTGTGTAATTGCCTTAACAGATAACTGTTTAATTTCATCAACAATCCTTTAGACTTTCAAAGTTCTTCATGTTGGACAGGACGTAAAACTCAAACCACTCACTCACTTCAAAGTTCTTCAAACTCTGTTCGGAATCTACGAAAAAGTCCGAATGTTGGCAGTTCATGCAACTTTAAGAAATGAGAAAACGCGATAAGAAATAAAAGCTTACCTTTAGAGCTATATTTTGATCCAGATTTTTTCTCTCATTGCAATGGGCATGATGGCATTGATGGTAGAAAATGTGTCTAACTCGGTTGCGTATTTTAACACCATACACGAATATACTGTCAAGTATATATATCAGTAAAGTAGACAAGAATATAACGTACACTTCAATTGATGCTTTCAGTTTCTGCTGATTCGATATCCTTTAATCCGTTGACTGCCTGATCTGATCAACACTAAAACGGGGATGTTAGCATCGTTCGTATCCATCCAGTTAGGGAAACGGTTAGATTGGCTGAGGCGATAAACGTTGTAATTCTGAGCAGTGTTTGGCATCATCTTTGTTGTGCCATTAGTTTGCAAATTCCACAGCAGGAATCGTCATTTTCACTAAATCCTTCACGAACATGCGATAAATGTCATAACTGCAATTGACCTGCAACCTGCTTGGACGACACTATAACGCGACTATACAAGATGTAAAGTCCGGTTGCAGATGAACTGCATGGGCTCAATTGTCTCCTTTTGACCAGTATTGTCTTTCAGAATATGAAGTCCGATTCTTCAACTGTTGCCAGTCAGACGTTTGATCGCAAACTGACTACAATCTACCTGAAGCCGACAACGGTACAGAGCCTTTAAGCCTTTCATTAGTTTTTATATTGAGAGCATCTCCAAGAGAACATGGTTAAGAATCATTAAACTCATCATCCGAGTTGCGAGCAAAATCTGCTTTGTGGACCACTGTCAGTAAGTCCTGAATGATGGTTGAAGTAATACCGGGCTAATACCAGAGAGCTGTTGAAGATATTCTCTAATACTAGAAACACAGACAGAAGTGGACATGTCACTTGTTCTTCGGAGATGGATCTTATTGACCATAGTATGATTAATGATTTATGTAAAAGTCACATAGCCGAGGTGAAATCTATTAAGTTTGTTTGATGTCAGGATCCTATCAAATATAGATGAAGGATCTCCATTTGACTTAACCCTCAAATTGTGTAACATAAGATTAATGTAACAACTCGCACAACACGACTGCTTACATTTAAACGATTAAGAAAGGATTGATTGATTGATTGTTTGGTGTTAACGCCGCGCTCAAGATTATTTCACTTACATGTATATGGCGGCGTTGCCAGTTTTGTTGTGGGAGGAAACCGGGCTCAATGCCTGGAGGAAACCCACGACCTTCCGCTGGTAACTGGCAACCATCCCACATAGGATGATTTATTTTATCATCTGAATCCATTCACAAAACATTGTTACTGGATTGTATAGGAATAATCAAAATTTTGTAACAACCCTTAATTTACTTCCATCCTCAAGGAAAGACCAGTAAAGATACAGTAAATACGCCAAGTTTCTGGCGCAGAACTTGCTGGAAGTAAAATTCACTTCTACATTCGCCGCTCTTTAATGCCTACGAAAGTTATTTATCTCAGTGACATAAGACGTCAAACACGACCACTGTTGTGTACATGCTCTTACCGTGGTGACATAATACACGATCTTTGCCGGGTCAGTGTGTCTTCGTGGCAGTTTGCACATATTAAAGATCGTGTATTAAGTCACCTTTGAATAGTTTTATCCTAGTAGCTGCGAAAAATATGCATATTTCCTCCTCCTCCTCGTTTTTATTGACTACCAGGAAACTATATAACGCGAAGATTCTTTCGTTTTTACTTATGTTTTTCAAAGATTTAGTCCATGGGCAACCCAGCTTTAAGTCCTGCTCATGAATCATTTCTATGCGACAAACTTAACGGGAATGTATATCTGTGCCTTACTGAGGATGAGTACATTTTATTTGTTTTTTTTAATATTTATTTCAAAGCCATTCCGAAGTTATGGCCCAATCACAATGTCGGCGATCTGTCGGGGATTAGTTTTGGCCGGGGGTCGTCGTAGAAAATAAAGAATCCTTGAACAATCCTACACTGTGAGACTTTACCGTAGATTTTACAGCAAAACACAGTAAATGTTACTGTCACATACCGTAAAACTAGAACTACGGTATTCGCCTGTGTACCCAAGTACTGACAAGTACTAGACTCGTGTGTATTGTCCAGCCATCCATCGCTGGGTCCCAGTGGCCATCCGATTTTGAATAAATTACTGAGCAGTAAAACGAAGAAGTTATAAGTGTATTCTACTCCAGTTTTTATTTTTGAGTTCAGTTTGTTCTAAGAAAGAAATCATGATGTGAAAATTGCAAATTAGTCAAGGACAAGGTCATTACAGTCCTTTCCATATTGGCTATGAAAAAGCCTGCTTTCTCGGCAGTTCAGACTGGTTGTCACCGTGCAGTGCGTATCGTAACTTCGTAAGACGGTATTCACTGAAAACTCAGCAGTTAAGTTAGCCTTGACTCACCATGAGACATGAACAAGAAAACTGCAATTAACAGGGAAGTCTAAGCGACAATCACTTTCTTCATGGCCACATACATTTACACTCATTGTCTGCAGTCGAGCGTCTAAATTACAACCTGCTAATTGTGTTGTCAGCACTCAACACACAGATCGAACAAGTAGTAGGCCTAAAACTAGTAACAGTGTGGTAGTAGGCCTACTAGTGGAGTCACCTGGGGCGACGGTATTTTGTATTTAAAAAAAGGCGTTTGGGTGTGTGTAGGGGGCTAGATGAGCAAATTATCTCCATTTCAATTTAACGATTTACATTTATTTCTTTATGGTTTGACCAAGTCAGTACGCCTATGCCAAACTTTACAAACTTTTAAAATCGTAAAAGAGATATTATATATTTATATATTATCATGCTATCTATACTTTTCTGTATGCATTCATGATTGCTTGTGGTAAATTCTGTACAGTTCACAAGATTTAGAATTTCATAAGCATTTTTAGAATTATTTTACAAAATCAATTTTGAATGACAATTTTATTCTTTTAATATGACTTCTTATCTATCTCATCAATTCTTTGTTATAACCCACGACCCTCATGAAAAGAGGCTTAATTGCCTATTGTGACCATCGAGCTGAAATAAAGACTATCATTATAAATTTATTATTTATAGAGTATAAATGGATGACAGAGATTTAATATTACTTTTGTTAATTAGCAATATCATTAAAAATAAAAATGGCGAGAGATGCCAAAATTTTGATATTTTTTGTTCTTGAATCAAAGCCAGAAACTGAAATCTCTAATTTGATGCAGATTGTATATAAAGTGATTTGCAAGTAAGATGTGTGAAAATTACATGTAGGCATAGGGTGAATTAATTAATTATCATTAGTAATATGCAACAAAATTATTTAAATTTCTTTAACATTTCTTAAACACATTGCTCTATACTTGCCATTTTTCAATTGTTATAAATCAGTACTTCATTCTGTTAATTAATTTTTTATATAAAATTTGTCATTCAAGGCTGTAAATATTATTCTGTAAAGCACATTTTTAGAACATTTATCTTCATTAACTAATGTTTATTGTCCTTCTGTTTACAGGTGGGCTTGAACCATATTACCAACGTTAAACTGTGATACATGTAAGAGTACCTTTGAATGAGTCGGAAAAGATAATTAGTGACAGTGCTGGAGATAATAGCAGTTTAGATGTTGGTTGTTTGACATGGTCAGATGCCAATGCTACCTTAGGAACCTGATATTGAACTTACCATGCAGCTAATAGGGATCGTCCAAACAATACATATAAAATATGTTACCATATTTTAACAAAATGCAGAACGGAGATTTCTATCATACCAGGCCAGGGTAACACTATGTGTAACACTATATGTTGTGAAAATCTGGTTTGAACCATTTCTCAGTATTGGTTTACGATAGGAACTTTATATTTTTGGGATACATTTGCTATGTAATTTAGTTATGCATTGTCATGTTTTTTGCAAGATACATGTATAATTATTATTTTATAATAGAGGTAATGCTTTTAGTTGCAGAAATCTGGTTTACGGTATGACTTGTAGTGGTTCATGATAGGGACCTAATACTTTAGGGTTAGTTTTCTTATGTGAAACATTTATGCACTGTGATGTTTTTTTCGCTGTGTGAACTTAAGATTTGTTTACAGTTATTGCCCTTGATTGCCGAGATCTTATCCTGAGAATTTCTCAATAATTGTTTTTGATTGTAAACTAATACTTAAGGGGTAGATTTGTGATTTAACACATTTGTGCAGTTTTTAGGAGCTATAGCCCTTGCTTTTGGAAATCTTAACTGTACCATTTATTTTGTAAATTACATTTGGTTGCTTTTCCATTAAGACAAATGAAAGCTTGACCTAATATTATCTGTTTTCTATATGTCCCATTTAATATTGCCGTTTATGTGAAGGACCTTTGCTGAACCCCTGTAAGATTGTTTTGGGGTTTTTTGATAAACATTTTATTATATACATTTTGCTACTGAAAAATGGTATGCCTCAGCTATCTCTTAGTATGTGTTTACAGTTTTTAAGTTGGTGATAATTTTATTTACCTTTTCTTGATTGATGATACCTCATTGAGTCATCAACCTGGTAGCTAAGCTTCAGTATTATGTTTGTTATAATGTTTCTTTCTTTCAGGCTTATTATTAAATGTCTGGCTAAAGCAGAATACCACTGTTATCACTTAATATGTTAATGTACATGTATATTTTTATGAAATTTGTTTATCGTTGAAATGCAATACATTATTGGTACCTCTTGAGAAATGAATTTGTTATTACTTCAAGCTAAGTTAGTGTCTGAATGCTAATATATGCAGGTACATGTATCCAGCTATTTCACTTTTATGACTCACTGTTAGGTATATTTTACCCAGGTCCTATTTGTGGTGGAGGAACAATGCTGTATTGTCACTTTTAAACTTGACTTTGGTATCCTGTATTCTGTAAACAATTAGTTCCAGTCCAAACTCCGGCAGTTTACAGTTATTTGAAAAGTCAGGCTGGAGAAATAGTTTTATTCCAACATGTAGTTTTGTATGCCTCATACAGTTAGCCGGAATCTGTAATACTGCGGAATGAAGACCATATTGAGCCTGACTGAATATATGGTGACCGTAGCAATAATATGTGTGCATGGGCACCCACAATTTTTAATGCGAAATTGTGTTAAATATACATATGGTCACTGTAAACTAAAATACAGTCACTGTATGGTCCGCCATGAAATTATGTTAATTATACGGTTACCGTAAACAGAAATACGGTCACCGTATAATTTTACGGTATAGGTTGACATCCCCAGCTGCCAGTCTTTTACCGTAAAATTTACGATGAAAGGTTTACAGTCTATCAATAATCCTAATTGTCTAAGATTTGTTCAAGGATTTTGACCCGGTTTTGTCGAAAAACCCTGGGATTAGCCTCCGATTGCATCGGAGGCGATCGGAGACGATATCTGCGAGGGTCTTTTCTTTTAATTTTATCCCCACCCTGGGTATATGTGGGGGAAAGAGAGGGTTTTCTGACCTCGTATCTATATACGATTCCACCGTACGATTCGTCGGAGACGATCACAGAAAGCGTACGCATCGTCGCAGGGCGCCTCCGATTCAGTTGAAGGGCGCCGGGAACTACTCACAGACATTTAATCTCAACCTGAATTTCCAATCCCACACAGAATCTTGCGACTAGTCTCAGATTATTCGGAGGACGCCTCCGATTAATCGGAGGACATCGTAGGTCATCGGAGATTGTGTCTGGGATGGCCAAAATGGGTGAAAAATCTTGCGAGCAATCTTAAAATTTTAAGTTCAAAGTTGGGGACCGCGACGGCTGTGGCGATGCCTAAAAAATCTGCGACAAGCCGCAGGCGTCCGGAGAGCGCCTCCGACGGGTGCAAAATCGTGAGATCTGTCTCAAGATTTTGTTAAAATTTCCCGGGTTTTACCCATCGCCGACGCATCGCAACTGATTTGTGACTGGCCCATTAGTATCAAGTAAAAAAAAAAGTCAATTTGTGAGAAAGCCAACTAAACAATAGTAACCACTCTTTGTTAAGATCTAGTCTACCTTCTTATAGCTGTTTCGTTCATATCTCTTTGTGAAATGTTTTATAAATGTTCCATTGGCATTACACTGAACCACCACAATATATCACGATATATCAAGTTACGTCTTTCTAGATAACTAAAATTGCTGACAAGTACCTTATCTAAACCAATTGTGTAAATCTCGATGACAGCTTAAAATATTCGATAGCTCTTTCACACGGCTTTCTAGATTATTTCACTGGCAATGATTAGAGGGAAATGTTTAGTCTGAATGAAACCCCCGACCTTTGGCGGTCACCGTGTCAACTCTTCCAAAAAGGGCGATCGAGTGGAAACCCGATTTAGATTTTTTACATTATTTGCGTTGATTGATTGTGATTTGAACCCGCTCTACCATCCCCAAGATACAAAATTCCAATAGACACATTGCTTAAAAGTATAAACATTTTAAAACATTGGTTATTGTCTTCTCTTCACAGACGTCATCTGTATTGAATTCTGTCCATTACTTCTAAAAGCATCATTTATGATGTTTTATTGATGGTATATATGTATGAATATTTAACTTTAAAATACGATCTATAGGAATTTGTGTTCTTAAGACTGATTTATTTCTGTATCAGGTGATCAGATGTCTGTTTATACGTTTCCGGCTACATTATCCCGTTCATTATATATTATATATCATGCAATTTGTATGTGATGAATGGCGGAGTTATTCCATATACTGTACATTAAATATAGCCACTTATACCTTAGAACTAACTATCATACATCCGTTATGGAGACCACATTGTTAGGAAAAACAGCACGTGTCTATAGACGTCGTTACAACAGTATCTCGAGCAAATCCATTCTGAACGAGTGTTAGGAGGATAATTTCATAGAAAAAGTTACTATGTGATTTGCATGCATATATTTTTGAACCCTAAAACACAGGCACAGGGAAAATCTTCTTGTCTAAAATAACCATGGAGACAAGTTTCTAATTGTGTTAAAAAGAGGTATATCATTTATAACTATACATGTATTTTATTTATTCCTGTACTTACAGCTGAACACATCTTATTTAGTTACGTTTGTTTTCTCTTTTTATCCACCCTGTAGTTGGACTCTTGAATCTGTACAAGTACTGAATTCGTCAATAAATCACTTAGAATCTTAGCTTCTTGTAAAAAATGAGATTATTTAATTCATTAGATGGCGAAAAGTTAATTGAAACCTGCTTGTTTGCTGACGAAATATATCTATTTTCTCACAAATTAAAGTGAACTGTAATGAAAATAACCAAAAAAATTTAAATAAGTGTTCATTTCGTCAACATAGAACTATCAGCAAGCCTTAAAATAATAAAATATATTTTAATTCAAGCAGTACTCGTTTTGTACAAGTCATAAATTATTTTTGGTAAAGACCACATGAATCCTGTTTCAGGTGTAATAATGAAGGTTGAGGTGATTTCTGATATTTGTCTTGATTGACACTTTCAATCAACTGTCAAACTGAAGCCATAGGAGAAAAGTTGGTACTTAGTTATGGGGGAAAACACAGGAAAAGCACAATTCGATTTTGTATATAACTTAATACTGGTATGAAGTATGGTTTGTTGACAGCTCCGGCAGTTTGTCCATATTCAAGGTGCAATTACCACAGTATCCGTTGAGACAAAACAATCCTATACAACACAATATAGTCACCTTACTTTCCCGCAAACAAAGATATCCATATTTTGTGCGACTCAATATAACGTATATTTATAGAATTGTTGCATTTTATAAATATGTTTTTCCGTTAACGACAAAACACAAACACTGTACTTTAAACGGAACATATGCTCTTTAACGAATTCTTTGCTAAGCAACGTTTTCAATATTCGAATTCCCACTGATAGCTATAGCGTAATAGAGCAACGTAAGCACTCCAAGGAATGACAAAGACTTCAGGTTTGTCATTCATCGGAGTGCTTACGTTGCTCTACAACGTTTTCAAGATGTTTTAGATTGAGACCAAGCTGCATGGTTATTTATACACTTTATACATGTATAATTCTTTTCCTACTTACGATTTTTTGGATAAAGTTCTGAGATCGATGAAAGGGCTCCTGTTTTCTCCGCAAAAGTTCCTGGGATTATTCGGAGTATGTTTCTTGTGGCCAATGGAAAGTCAGTAACACAATAAAGCATGTAGCCCC
Organism: Lepidochitona cinerea; assembly: GCA_963971465.1. NCBI lineage: Eukaryota > Metazoa > Mollusca > Polyplacophora > Chitonida > Tonicellidae > Lepidochitona > Lepidochitona cinerea. The sequence continues at coordinate 8,699,992 of OZ020560.1, read as the reverse complement.
ACCTCGGTACAGAATTCTTATCAGTCCAGAAAGCGTCCTATACGTACAGAACCACCAATATCGTTTTCAACATTCTGATAGAAAACAACAATTTGGCGAAGATCGATGGCAGCCGTAGGATTTTGTATCTGTTAGATGAAGTAGAGACATCAGCTTCATCTAGTTACAGTATTACACTATTGGCGTTTATATCCATCTTATCCGCCAGGTGTTCGGGGGGAAATTCCACCTCATTAATTGATTGTCATTCGATTAGTGGTGATGTAAAAGAGCGTTAAGGTTACTGGCGACATAATTTGCTTTGATCGGAAGAGTCTATCTAATTAATCTCATCGCTAGTAAGACAGAACATGGTAGTCAGTATACACAGGAGTCTACACTATTTTTGTGGCTCGTTTGCCTTTTAAAACATATTTGACTAAAACAGTTTTGACCAAGTGAATCAAAGTTTGGAAGACTGAAGATTGCAGTTTGGAGAATGTTTTTAGACTTAACGTTGGTATTGTTTCCTATTGCATATTCTTTTTTTCTTCTTCTTATAATATTTGATTGGCGACTCCATTCTACAAGAATGATTTGCGCCAAGACATTACTAGTTTAATAAAGTTAAGTTACATAAAACATTTTAACATACTTTAGTGAAATCAAAACCTCTTAGTCATGGGCACAAATTCGGCTGTGTATCTCATTATCGTGGCTTTGTTTCCCCTAGGGTTGAGTACCGATTCCAGGTTAATGTTGACTAGTCCAGCTTCTGAAAGTAGTCGATAGTATCGATTACGCATTTGGGTGTACTTTTGGCAGTTTAAAAGTAAATGCTCAACTGTGTCTTCTGTTCCACATACGTCACATAAGGGCGAGTCTCTTAAGCCAAATTTAAATAAATATGAATTGGTTTGAATATGTCCACAACTTATGTTTTGCCATTCAGTCCTGAACTTTGGTTTCGCCACATTTACTATTTCAGGGACGGTAAGGTCTAACTTTACAATATTTTCTTGAAGTAGCGCGTTTTTCGCTAGTTGATCCGCCTTCTCGTTACCATGAACACCTAATGTGAGCTGGTATCCAAGCGAAGGAGACATGGAGACGCTCATGAAATGAACTTGTGGCTAAATAACAACATATTCCATATGATAGATTTAAATACGTATATGATGTGCTGGTTAATTTTTCACCCCGGAGCAGTTTGCGTACGATTCTTTATTTTGACATTTACTATCATAATCTTCTATTAAAATATGCCACGTTGTAAAGCGAAATATCGAACAACAAAATTATAAAGAATATTTAAAAAGTGACACATCTTATCTTACATGTCGTTAATATTCATCATGTAACAGTTCGCCATTCTGATTGGCTGTTAACATTTTTTCGAAATGCTGTCTGTATCTAAATGATGAAGATACAAATACTAAAACAGTTGAACTTCTGCTCGTATTTATACGATGGTGGCGATGATGGAATTGTAACCCAGACATAAATAAAGAATAACCAATATTCTATACGACTCTCTGTCTCTGCATTTTTACCATTAAACCTTTTGCGAGTTTCAAATAAAGTCTCTCACCAAGGTATCATTTGAACTTCACCCAGCTTAATACTTGTCAACAAGCCTTTTCACCTTATTTTAATTCTGCAATTCGTCTGATGTCGATTTCGTATTGCCATATCCAGGCTCATTGCCATCCGACAACGTCAAAACATCTTTAACATAGAACAATCATAGTGTTCACTGTTAAGAGACTGTTCATACCTTTATCAGAGATTTACACCTGAATAATATCTGATAATTTTGGAATATAAATATATTTAATTATTCTCGTTTCTTTGACACTTGTGTGTTTGCATATCCTTCAACTTCTTCAAACGAAGACTGGAGACCTACTAACTGAAATCTCCTCTCATAATACAATCCTCTCATAATACAATCCTCAGGGCATTGAGCTGCAATGCTAAGTCATTTTGCCTTTCTACATCGTCCGACTTTTATCGGGGAAACGAATACGAGAACTCTGTAGATACATTTCATATTGTAAACTTCAATAAAGAAGGGAAATGTGTGAAACCCAACAATCTGTAGGTGTTCAAAGAGGTTTGCGTATGAATGAAACCTTCATTCAGCAGTCATTTTAAACATATATAGACGTACCAAACAGTACCCAAATATAATGATATGCAGGAATAAACTGAATTATAGCCTGCATCATCTTTGATGTAACAGAAAATAATCAATTGTAAATAATCAAGATCCATTAGGAATTTTCCGTGTCACGGATGACTTTAGTCGAGAAATCTGGGGGTGATTCATATAACCAGCGAAATATAACATGAGTCGCCCTCTAGACCGAAAATCCGGGCTAGGATGACTTAATCATGTTGATAACTTGGTGTATTGTAAGCAGAAAGTATGTTTGTGGTTCTTGGTGATGTCAATTTGACAACAAAGTACAAAGCGAAACCTTAGCAGAGCATATGAACTCCTGCCGTTGAACGCCTGTGGGATATCATATACCTGCGTATTATTCCATTTCCTCTTATATGGACTCTCCCATATCATATTTTGTTTTATTGACATTCAAAGCGAAATGGACGGCCAAAGTTTGGTCGTCTTCATTACTTATGATTTTCGTTGAGCGTTTGAAGTACCGCAAAAAACTACCACGGAGAATTGCTGTTCAAATAAAAAGGTGTGTGCTATAAACAGACATAATTCAAATAGCCAGGATGTACATGTACATGTTATATGAGCGCATATAGCCTCCATTAGCTTCCAACCTGCGTCTCATTCCTCCAGTGAGACATCGGATCGGTTGAAGGAGTAACTGCCGCCAATACCGCCAATATGCGGCTCCCAATTCCTGCAGATTTTGTACAGGAGGCTCTAGGGCTTGAATGTTTCTGCCCATCCTATCTCAAATATGCTCTAAAGGATTTAAATCCGCGCAGTTACCCCTTCAACAGATCCGACGTCTCAAACGCGGGTTGGAAGCTAATGGAGGCTATACACGCTATTGATCTTCTGCTCTAGGGATGTTCTAAACACTCAAAAGTGACATTTTTACTTCAATATGTTCGCCAGATGGACTCTGAAGTTTCATACTTACAAGCATCTTTTTATTTTGCTAAAATACACTGTTGATTTGGGTAACGATATCCTGAATAAATTGTATACCTTATTGCCATTAATGGTGATTTCTTATCGCTAGAATGATGCACTTTATGGCCACAATCGTTTCTGCAACATCAGTTTGCCAACAATCTCCCTACATCAATGATTGTATCGGTCGGTGCAGACTTTTCAGGGTGGTGCTTAACGTTTTTCATGTATATATATGTGTGTATATCTGACTTTAACTTTTGCTCTATCAGGTACTGTTGTCACATCTAAAACGCTTGCCATCTGTTTTCTAGTGAATCCCATAATAGTTCATACGAGAAAGAGAAGAAAAGCAACGGATTCTGACTAAATGAGAGAGGGCGCTGTTTATGGTGACATCTGGGTCAAAAGGCGTCTATACCCTGTATATGGTGTAATTGGACGCTTCACATGTCCCCATTCATCTACGTCACAAACAAGTGTTTTCAAGGGAGAACCAAGAAAATAGAAATTAAAAGAACGACGAGGATTTGTTTAAGCAGATTTTGTTAGGGGTCTTATTTCACCTTCTACCTCCAATAATAAAAACCTTTACATTCTAGTAAGAGGTAAATTCCGATTCAGTCATGCAGATCATCCCACAGTAAATCAGCATCAAGTTATATTAATTTCTCCTTGACTTTTAAATCGCTTGTGAAGGCAACTTCGATTTAAAGATGACCTTTCTTTGCTTTGACCGTGGTTATATTTCCTATCTCCTTTCACAGAAGAGTAGAACTATGACCTAGAATATTGAACATGACCTCATTAGGAATTACCAAGCTACCAGGATCATTTAAGACAGTGAAGAAATTTAAGTTCCTCACAACGAACTTAGTTTAGTTTTGACTAAGGCCCTTTATGAATACATACTTAAAGGCACACTTGTTGCGAAAATCCAGAATACTGTTTACATAAAAAGCAGTGGGCGATTTTCTGTATTTTTTCCAGATACACCAAGGGAGGAACTTTCTATTTTTGGCTAGTTTTAGCATCATTTGGTATCTTTATTTTGAAATTGAAAATTAGATTTATCAAGTACCCGCCATGTAAACAAACCCCGAACCGCACATGCGCCCTAATGTTTGAGTCGTGTGAGTGATCTAACTGCACAGTGTGATTTTACGTACTTTATCTGAGAAATACAGACTGACGATCGGGTAAGTGTGACTCGAAAAGCCTGCAGATAATTGTTTCAGTGTAAACCACAGATAAAAAGGGCTGAAATGAGGGTAATGCAACCACAGAGTTAACCGACACTGATCGTTGTAGTTGTAATCAGGCTTCGATTCTACGTTTGTTTTTCACCTCCATTTCTACATTCTATACCAAACTGGACATGTTTTATATGTCCTATGTTTAATTTTAGTGGTTTTAGTCGTAGTAAGCTAGTGTAAATTGGTTTTCTTAATAAATTTTCAACAGGCTAAGGCGTCAAGTAGGCCTTTAAGTTATTGACTTAGCTTAGTCGGAAAAGAATGATAAAAAGAAAAACTCTAGTATTCGTGACGAATGTATATGTCTCTGATAGACCCCCTCCCGCTCCCCTCACACACGCACACACACCCGGACAGAAAATGCGACTTAAGTAGATTGTGCTATAATGTTGTTAAAAAAAACAATTAGCAGCCGAGAACACTTAGAATATTTGTGCCTCAATAACAAATTGAAACTGTAACCATGTACCAAACGTGAATTGTTCCCTTGCATTGAGTAACATATCACCTTGAAACACGCTATTAATCAGCCCTAAACGTTATTTTATAAAACAGATAATGGCGCTTTCAACTTATAAATAAAACACATCAAAGACTTGCACACAGTGGGGAACTTACCTCTTTTGTTTATCTACAGACATGGTCGCGAAAAGGGTTTGTTGATGCAGAAAATATCGTCTACGGCAAGCTTTGTAAGAGAATTGTGATCAAACAAACAGTCGCCATTTCGCAATTGTCTCCCTTTAAACTTCTAAAACATCATTGAAAAACGTTTGACAATTCGTCTGATTGAAGTGAGTAGACATATAACTTATAACAAAGAACTATATAATCAAATACTTCCTTTCTTTGCATCCATTGGGTGTGTCAATATCAGTCCATCAGAACAATTTTATCTCCATCGCTCAAAATCACTGAAGAGTTACACATGTTTTGGAGCGTAATATTGTGTCAATTATGTTAGTTGAGCGATTTATAACAACGCTGACATCAAGATCAATCTAATCTGGCTCCGATCCACCTAAGATCCAATTCGATCGTGAACCGCTCATTTCGACTGAGACTGGTTCATCCTTCATCCTACCGCTTCCCAGCCGATAAATATTCAGAAACACTTACATGTATGTCGATTTGAGCAGAACTGGCATCAGGCAACAATTTAATTTATCATTTGCGGTAATGTTAATATTTCGACTCATCCCAGCTTTAATCCCAATACCGTCCATATCATTATGGGTTAGTCATTGATCTTCTACAGTGAATCGTTATGCAATTCGTCTGAAAGATATTAGGATTTGTTAAAGTGGCATGAGCTGCCAAAATTTGAACTTTTTCACAAATTGTGATTGTCACAACAGTAAAAGACTTTGGAGATCATCCAAAAAGCTGAATGATTGACGCTGAAATGAGAAAAATCTCCACAGTCTATGTGCTGTTCGAGCCAAAAAAGTCAACAAAATTTAAATAACCGAAACGATAGTTCTTTCACTCTAAGGCTAAGCTAGTTTGTAACACGTCTTTGGCGTACATTCTCGAGACTAGTACATGTAGTAATAAAAAGCTTCTAGTAATTGGTTAGATTTCTTTTCTGTTCATTAATTCGGTTATGACTTTCCAGGTATTCTTGGAGCAGTAATTCATGTATATCACACAGCCTATTTGTGCGACATTTACAAAGATATATGATTTTCAGGGATATTGTGGGACAAAGCAGAGTTTAATGTATGGAAAATTGTAAAGTGGTCTGTTATGTCAGTAAGAAAAGTTCCAGATAGTAGGCCTATATTGTGATCGTGTATGTTCGTAAAAATGTTATCAATGAGTGTGAGGCTGAGAGAGTGAACCCTAGTGGAGTTATTAAAGGAAAGAAATAGTAGGACTTCATTATTTCTAGTAAAACTTTGGTCAGTTTTGAACAAATCAATATTAAGATCGTCCATGATTATACATTTATTTTTGTCGCTTAGACATTTGTTCAATGATGTGGGTAATTTATCATTAAAAGCATAGACATTGTTCCCAGGAGATCAAAATTTATTGTTGGATGAAAAAGGCAAGTTTGCCTTCTATCTCTTTCATTAATTGGCTCCAAAATTATTTCAAACTAATTTAAAAGGAAAGAAAATTCCTTCAAACGTGTAGGCTTTCTAATCAAATCACTTGATAGCTTTAAATACAAGTTTACAACGTTTTGTTTTTTTGGTGATTTTAGACATTTTTAAATTCAGCATTACAAGTGTACACGAGATAGAATGTAGATCATCCATATTTATATAAACAGGCAGAAATATGTTGAATAATATGGGCAAACATGTCTGAAAAATCAGACATAAAGACCGCCATAGAAGCGCACATCATTGTCCATCCTTATATCCCAGACGTGCTTTTGTAGACTTGCGAATGGCGGTTGCTGTTAAACTTGTTCATGGATACAAATTACTCTTTACAACTGGTATGGAGCTAAAGTGATTTACCGAATGTGTATCTCCAACTTCGGTCACTCCGTGGGTGATCTGTCCTTTCAAGATTAATATTCTTGAAAAAAATAACAGCAGAAATTCAAATTGTGTTAAAATTGCTCTGCCATAAACTGCTAATATAAGACTTGCACATGTACGTATAGGTTACACTGGATGTCAAATCTCAAAATCCAAATTGTTGCGAACTTCGTCTTGTACGTTGTATTGCCCCTTTGTATAGAACATTCCTAACACAGTTTATATTTTGTCATTTATGGCATCATAACGTCTTTTTGTTCTGGGGACGATAAGTCTTCAATGATATATATTATTTATCATACAGGATTGATTTTTTAACTCTCCTTTTTCTTATAGGTTGCTGAAAAGTATTGTTGCGAAATTATCAATTCTGTCATCTGACATGTTCTGATGCCACGTGTTATATTAAATCTCCTCAAAATGTTCTTCTTATTCATTGTGTTATCCATGTAGACTGGACGGGGATCTAGTAGTTTACAAACAGTTGGAAGCCGATTATTTTTGCGACGGACAGCGGGTATTAATTTAGCAGTGTTATCGAGTATAAGACATAGTTGTGCTGTTCAGATATATAATTCAATTTTGGCAATATAGTGGACTCCAGATGAAGGAATTAATCTCCTCTTGGTTTAAAGCCCTACCAAACATCCTACATATGTCAATCGATTGAATAACAGATCTGCTTACACGTCTTAAGAATGATTGTGGTCAAAGAGAACAGTTACTTCTTAAACACCCCAAAACATCCAATCGCTAGATTGCACTACCATTTTGCAGCCGCTGTAAATACGCAATGGAGGCAAAGCTGTTATAAAGAGTAAGATCTTTACGCCATTATGTATTATATTTAACCATCAAAATATTCGCATGTAGCCTCTAATAGCTGGGTGTTCATACAACAACTGACGACTTGTGATAACCTAATTTTGGGTACTGATCCGTTGTCGCGAGTATAATGCTCAACCAACGTTAACAAAACATACTCATTAAACGGGATATCGCGAATTGTAAGATCCCACTTGCACGCCCTATTCATGGAATTCTTTAAGGGCATAGCCAGATACTCTTCCAATGGAGACACGGCTTTTTAAAATCCAACTTTGATCAGTGAACTAAAGAATATACCATTATGGCAGCTAAACAATATCGTGATTAATAATCTGGCGTGTAGAAATATAAAGCTAATTGTTCACAAGCATGGGAACCTCTTGAGTGCAAGATAAAACATCACCCAATCAATGGCTCAATACTTTCGCAATGCAAGAAGTCACACGATACCTTTTGATCTCTGGAGAAGCTTTAACATTGTGTAATTGCAATTAGCATGATAAAAATACCAAGTTAGAATCGACCCACACGTGATTAAAAGCCAATAACCATGAGAAAGCATTGACGTGTATAAGACACTACCATACAATGAACATCACTTTAATCCGATGATAGATCAAACGTTTTTATGCAACGTTAAACACCAGAAGTTTGGAATTCCAGACTTAACAATCCTACTGAGAACTAGGAAACTGGTTTTTAATTTAATCGTTAAACTATATACCTGGTCAACCGGAAAGAAGTACTATTGCTCCTCGATGTTCAAAGTAGTTAGCTTGTCTTGATAGTGTCGGTATATCTGCTTATTATCAGTGTTTTGATACAACACTAGCTTTTTCCTCTTGAAACTGACTAAAATAGACAAATTATCATCATTCATAAATAACATGAATTTTCCTGCGGAAATTTGATATTACTGATTTTACGCGTATATTTAATGGGATTTTAAATCTCTGAGGAAAATAACCTTCTCTTGGTCAAAGTTCTACCAAACATCCCACAGCTGTCAATCGATTGAATAACAGATCTGCTTATACATCTTAAAAAGGATTGTGGTCAAAAGACAACAGTTACTTCTTAAACACCACAAAACATCCACTCGCTAGATTGTGTGACCATTTTGCAGCCGCTATAAATACGCATTGGAAGGTTAGCTGTAATAAAGAGAAAGATTTATACGTATGGTGCATTGCATTTATCCATCAAAATATTCGCATATAGTGTTTAACAGAGGGGTGTTCATACAACACCTGACGACTTGTGTTAACCTATTTTTTGGTACTGGCACGTTCTTGTTTGGGCATTTTTACGTGTTTAATACTCAGCTAAAGTTTTCGGAACTTAAACGGGATATCGCGAATTGTAAGATTCCACTTACATGCCGTATTCATGGAATTCTTTAAGGACATAACCAGATGCTCTTCCTATGGAGACTGGGCTTTTTTAAGATAAACTTTGATCAGTGAACTAAAAGACATATATGCCATAATGACAGCAAAACAATCTCGTGATTACTAATCTGGCGTGTAGAAATGTAAAGCTAATTGTTCACAAGCATGGAAACCTCTTGAGTGCAAGATAAAACATCACCCAATCAATGACCTTTTGATCTCTGGAGAAGCTTTAACATTGTGTAATTGCAATTAGCATCAGAGTGATAATAATACCAAGTTAGAATCGATCCACGCGTGATTAAAAGTCAATAACCATGAGAAAGCATTGACGTGTATGAGACACTGCCATAAAATGAACATCGCTTTAATCCGATGATAGATCAAGCGTTTTTATGCAACGTTAAACACCAGAAGTTTGGAATTCCAGACTAAACAATCCTACTGAGAACTAGGAAATGGGTTTTTAATTTAATCATTAAACTATATACCTGGTCAACCGGAAAGAAGTACCATTGCTCTTCGATGTTCAAAGTGGTTAGCTTGTCTTGTTAGTGTCGGTATATCTGCTTATTATAAGTGCTTTGATACAACGCTAGCCATTTCCTCTTACAACTGACTAAAATAGATAAATTATCATCTTTCATAAATAAAATGAATTTTCCTGGGGAAATGTGATATTACTGATTTTACGTGTATATTTAATCTGATTATAAATCTTGGAAAATAACCTCCTCTTGTTCAAACTCCTACCAAACATCCCACAGCTGTCAATCGATTGAATAACAGATCTGCTTATACATCTTAAGAAGGATGGGGATAAAAATAGAACAGTTACTTCTTATACAGCACCCTGAATGAAACATCCAATCGCTCGATTGCGCGACCATTTTGCAGCAGCCATAAATACACATTGGAAGCAAAGCTGGAATGAAGAGTCAGATTTATGCGTGTTATATATTAAATTTATCCATCGAAACATTCGCATGTAGCGTCTAACAGTTGGATGTTCATACAACAACTGACGACTTGTGATAACCTAATTTTTGGTACTGACACGTTCTCGCTTGGGCATTTTTACAAGTTTAATACTCAGCCAACGTTTTCGGAACTTAAACGAGATATCGCGAATTGTAAGATCCCACTTACCTGCCCTATTCATGGATTTTTTTAGGACATAACCAGATACTCTATCTATGGACACACGACCTTTTAAACTTTGATCTGTGAACTTAAAGGCATGTATACTTTTATAAACGGATCTTCATACAACAACTGACGACTTGTGTTAACCTATTTTTTTGGTACTGACACGTTCATTTTTACGAGTTTAATACTCAGCCAACGTTTTCGGAACTTAAAAGGGATATCACGAATTGTAAGATCCCACTTACCTGCCCTATTCATGGAATTCTTTAAGGACATTGCCAGATACTCTAACCATGGAGACACGGCTTTTTAAACTTTGATCTGTGAACTAAAAGACATATATACCATAATAACAGCAAAACAATCTCGTGATTAATAATCTGGCGTGTAGAAATGTAAAGCTAATTGTTCACAAGCATGGAAACCTCTTGAGTGCAAGATAAAACATCACCCAATCAATGACTCAATACTTTCGCAATGCAAGAAGTCACACGATACCTTTTGATCTCTGGAGAAGCTTTAACATTGTGTAATTGCAATTAGCATCAGAGTGATAATAATACCAAGTTAGAATCGATCCACACGTGATTAAAAGCCAATAACCATGAGAAAGCATTGACGTGTATAAGACACTGTCATAAAATGAACATCACTTTAATCCGATGATAGATCAAGCGTTTTTATGCAACGTTAAACACCAGAAGTTTGGAATTCCAGACTTAACAATCCTACTGAAAACTAGGACATGGGTTTTTAATTTAATCATTAAACTATATACCTGGTCAACCGGAAAGAAGTACTATTGCTCTTCGATGTTCAAAGTGGTTAGCTTGTCTTGTTAGTGTCGGCATATCTGCTTATTATAAGTGTTTTGATACAACGCTAGCCATTTCCTCTTAAAACTGACGTAAACAGACCTATTATCATCGTTCATAAATAAAATGAATTTTCCTGGGGAAATTTGATATTACTGATTTTACGTGTATAATTAATCGGATTGTAAATTATGGAGGAAAATAACCTCCTCTTGGTCAAATTTCTACCAAACATCCCACAGCTGTCAATCGATTGAATAACAGATCTGCTTACACATCTTAAGAAGGATTGTGATCAAAAGAGAATGGTTACTTCTTAAACACCCCAAAACATCCACTCGATAGATTACACTACCATTTTGCAGCCGCTAAAAATACGCATTGGAAGCAAAGCTGTTATAAAGACTAAGATTTATACGTATTATGCATTATATGCATCCATCAAAATATTCGCATATAGTGTTTAACAGAGGGATGTTCATACAACAACTGACGACTTGTGATAACCTAATTTTTGGTACTGACACGTTCTCGCTTAAGCATTTTTACAAGTTTAATACTCAGCCATCGTTATGGAAGCATACTCATTAAAGGGGATATCGCGAATTGTAAGATCTCACTTACACGCCCTATTCATGGAATTCTTTAAGGGCATAGCCAGATACTCTTCCAATGGAGACACGGCTTTTTAAAATCCAACTTTGATCAGTGAACTAAAGAATATACCATTATGGCAGCTAAACAATATCGTGATTAATAATCTGGCGTGTAGAAATGTAAAGCTAATTGTTCACAAGCATGGGAACCTCTTGAGTGCAAGATAAAACATCACCCAATCAATGGCTCAATACTTTCGCAATGCAAGAAGTCACACGATACCTTTTGATCTCTGGAGAAGCTTTAACATTGTGTAATTGCAATTAGCATCAGAGTGATAATAATACCAAGTTAGAATCGATCCACACGTGATTAAAAGCCAATGACCATGAGAAAGCATTGACGTGTATAAGACACTGCCATAAAGTGGACATCATTTTAATCCGATTATAGATCAAGCGTTTTCATGCAACGTTAAACACCAGAAGTTTGGAATTCCAGACTTAACAATCCTACTGAGAACTAGGAAATGGGTTTTTAATTTAATCATTAAACTATATACCTGGTCAACCGGAAAGAAGTACTATTGCTCTTCGATGTTCAAAGTGGTTAGCTTGTCTTGTTAGTGTCGGCATATCTGCTTATTATAAGTGTTTTGATACAACGCTAGCCATTTCCTCTTAAAACTTACGTAAACAGACCTATTATCATCGTTCATAAATAAAATGAATTTTCCTGGGGAAATTTGATATTACTGATTTTACGTGTATAATTAATCTGATTTTAAAACTTGGAGGAAAATAACCTCCTCTTGGTCAAAGTTCTACCAAACATCCCACAGCTGTCAATCGATTGAATAACAGATCTGCTTACACATCTTAAGAAGGATTGGGATCAAAAGAGAATAGTTACTTCTTATACACCACGCTGAATGTAACATCCACTCGATAGATTGCACTACCATTTTGCAGCCGCTATAAATACGCCTTGAAAGCAAAGTTGTAAGGAAGAGTCAGATATATACGTATTATATATTAAATTCACCCATCAAAATATTCGCATGTAGAGTCTAACGGAAGGATGTTCATACAACAAATGACGACTTGTGGTAACCTAATTTTTGGTATTGACACGTTCTCGAGAGTTTAATGCTCAGCCAACATTATCGAAACATACTCAGTAAACGGGATATCGCGAATTGTAAGATCCCACTTAAATGCCCTATTCATGGAATTCTTTTAAGACCTAGCCAGATGCTCTAGCCATGGAAACACGGCTTTTTAAAATTAAACTTTGATCTGTGAACTAAAAGACATATACACCATTATGACAGCAAAACAATCTCGTGATTAATAATCTGGCGTGTAGAAATGTAAAGCTAATTGTTCACAAGCATGGAAACCTCTTGAGTGCAAGATAAAACATCACCCAATCAATGACTCAATACTTTCCCAATGCAAGAAGTCACACGATACCTTTTGATCTCTGGAGAAGCTTTAACATTGTGTAATTGCAATTAGCATCAGAGTGACAATAATACCAAGTTAGAATCGATCCACACGTGATTAAAAGCCAATAACCATGAGAAAGCATTGATGTGTATAAGACACTGCCATAAAATGAACATCACTTTAATCCGATGATAGATCAAGCGTTTTTATGCAACGTTAAACACCAGAAGCTTGGAATTCCAGACTTAACAATCCTACTGAGAACTAGGAAATCGGATTTTAATTTAATCATTAAACTATATACCTGGTCAACCTGAAAGAAGTACTATTGCTCCTCGATGTTCAAAGTGGTTAGCTTGTCTTGTTAGTGTCGGTATATCTGCTTATTATAAGTGCTTTAATACAACTCTAGACATTTCCTCTTGAAACTGACTAAAATAGACAAATTATCATCTTTCATAAAGAACATGAATTTTCCTGCGGAAATTTGATATTACTGATTTTACGTGTATATTTAATGGGATTTTAAATCTTGGAGGAAAATAACCTTCTCTTGGTCAAAGTTCTACCAAACATCCCACAGCTGTCAATCGATTGATTAACAGATCTGCTTACACATCTTAAGAAGGATTGTGATCAAAAGATAATAGTCACTTCTTATACAGCACCCTGAATGAAACATCCAATCGCTAGATTGCGCGACCATTTTGCAGACCATTAAGAAATAAATAACATGTCACAAAAGGAGTAATTTAGATTGGCGTGAATAAAGCTGCATGGAGCTACTGTATAAATACGCATTTGAAGCCAAGCTGTAATGAAGAGTCAGATTTATACGTGTTATATATTATATCGATCCATCAAAACATTGGCATGTAGCGTCTAACAGAGGTATGTTTATATAACAATTGACCACTTGTGATAACCTAATTTTTGGTACTGATCCGTTGTAGCGAGTTTAATGCTCAGCCAACGTTATCGAAACATACGCACTAAACGGGATATCGCGAATTGTACATGCCCTATTCATGGACATAGCCATATGCTCTATGTATGGAGACACACCTTTTTAAAATTAAACTTTGATCTGTGAACTAAAAGACATATATACCATAATGACAGCAAAACAATCTCGTTATTAATAATCTGGCGTGTAGAAATGTAAAGCTAATTGTTCACAAGCAAGATAAAACATCACCCAATCAATGACTCAATACTTTCGCAATGCAAGAAGTCAATAATACCAAGTTAGAATCGATCCACACGTGATTAAAAGCCAATAACCATGAGAAAGCATTGACGTGTATAAGACACTGCCATAAAATGAACATCACTTTAATCCGATTATAGATCAAGCGTTTTTATGCAACGTTAAACACCCGAAGCTTGGAATTCCAGACTTAACAATCCTACTGAGAACTAGGAAATTGGTTTTTAATTTAATCATTAAACTATATACCTGATCAACCAGAAAGAAGTACTATTGCTTTTCGATGTTCAAAGTGGTTAGCTTGTCTTGTTAGTGTCGGTATATCTGCTTATTATAAGTGCTTTAATACAACTCTAGACATTTCCTCTTGAAACTGACTAAAATAGACAAATTATCATCTTTCATAAATAACATGAATTTTCCTGCGGAAATTTGATATTACTGATTTTACGTGTATATTTAATGGGATTTTAAATCTTGGAGGAAAATAACCTTCTCTTGGTCAAAGTTCTACCAAACATCCCACAGCTGTCAATCGATTAAATAACAGATCTGCTTATACATCTTAAGAAGGATTGAGATCAAAAGAGAATAGTTACTTCTTATACACCCCAAAACATCCACTCGCTAGATTGTGTGGCCATTTTGCAGCCGCTTCTAAATACCCATTTGAAGCACAGCGGTAATGAAGAGTCAGATCTATACGTATTATGCATTATATTTATCCATCAAAACATTCGCATGTAGCTTAACAGTTGGAGGTTCATACAACTGACGACTTGTGTTAACCTACTTTTGGGTACTGATACGCACTCACTTGAGATTTTTACGTTGATTGATTGATCGTTTGGTGTTTTACACCGCGCTCAAGATTATTTCACTTGTAAGGCCGCGTTGCCAGTTTTATTGTGGGCGGAAACCGGGCTATATGCCCGGATGAAACCCACGACCTTCCGGTGGTAATTGGCAACCATCCGACACAGGTCGTTCGAGTGAAAACCTAGTCAGAAAATGTTCCCAATTTTTTTTTTGGGGGGGGGGGGCTGAGGGGGATTCGAACCCGCAACCCACGCAGTTTTACGAGTTTAATGCTCAGCTAACGTTATCGAAACATACTGAGTAAACCGGATATCGCGAATTATAAGAACCTACTTACATGCCCTATACATGGAATTCTTTAAGGACATTGCCAGATGCTCTATGGAGACACGGCTTTTTAAACGATGATCAGTGAACTAAAAGCCATATATACCATTATGGCAGCAAAACAATCTCGTGATTAATAATCTGGCGTGTAGAAATGTAAAGCTAATTGTTCACTAGCATGGAAACCTCTTGAGTGCAAGATAAAACATCACCCAATCAATGACTCAATACTTTCGCAATGCAAGAAGTTACACGATACCTTTTGATCTCTGGGGAAGCTTTAACATTGTGTAATTGCAATTAGCATCAGAGTGATAATAATACCAAGTTAGAATCGATCCACACGTGATTAAAAGCCAATAACCATGAGAAAGCATTGACGAGTATAAGACACTGCCATAAAATGAACATCACTTTAATACGATGACAGATCAAGCGTTTTTATGCAACGTTAAACACCAGAAGCTTGGAATTCCAGACTTAACAATCCTACTGAGAACTAGGAAATGGGTTTTTAATTTAATCATTAAACTATATACCTGGTCAACCGGAAAGAAGTAATATTGCTCTTCGATGTTTAAAGTGGTTAGCTTGTCTTATAGTGTCGGTATATCTGCTTATTATAAGTGCTTTGAAACAACGCTAGCCATTTCCTCTTAAAACTGACTAAAATAGACAAATTATCATCTTTTATAAATAAAAGGAATTTTCCTGGGGAAATTTGATATTACTGATTTTATATATATATTCAATCTGATTTTAAATTTTGGAGGAAAATAACCTCCTCTTGGTCAAATTTCTACCAAACATCCTACAGCTGTCAATCGATCGAATAACAGATCTGCTTACACATCTTAAAGGGGCATGAGCTGCCAAAATGTTGATATTTTGACGTACACACAGAATGTTGAAATTATCGGCTATTTTTCTCAAGACGTATAATTCAGAAGCTTTTAAGTGCTTCTAGTCTCAAAAATGTACGATAAAGTATTGTTTTCAACTAACTTTGACTTAGAATGAATGAATGGTCGTCCCGGTTATTTAAATTTTGCTCCTTTTCGAACACGTTTTCGGTTCGTACAGGGCACATACTGTATGGATTTTCCTCATTCCAACGCCAATCATTTTGTTTTTCGATGGCCTTCAAAGCCTCTTACTGTCGTGACGATTAGAAATTATGAAAAAAGTGTGAATTTCGGCAGCTCATGCCACTTTAAGAAGGATTGAGATCAAAATAGAATGGTTGCTTCTTAAACACCCCAAAACATCCAATTGCTAGATTGTGCGACCATTTTGCAGCTGCTATAAATACGCATTGGAAGGTTAGCTGTAATAAAGAGTAAGATTTATACGTATGATGCATTGTATTTATCCATCAAAATATTCACATGTAGCCTCTAACAGTTGGATGATCATATTACAACTGACGACTTGTGTTAATCTACTTTTTGGTACTGATACGCTCTCGCTTGAGCATTTTTACGTTGATTGATTGTTTGGTGTTTTACACCGCGCTCAAGATTATTTCACTTATATGGCCGCGTTGCCAGTTTTATTGTGGGAGGAAACCAGACTATATGCCCGGATGAAACCCACGACCTTCCGGTGGTAATTGGCAACCATCCGACACAGGTCGTTCGAGTGAAAACCCAGTCAGAAAATAGTTAAATTTTTGGGGGGACTGAGTGGGATCCGAACCCGGGACCCACGCATTTTTACGAGTTTAATGCTCAGCCAACGTTATCGAAACATACTCTATAAACGGGATATTGCGAATTGTAAGATCTCACTTGCATGGCCTATTCATGGAATTCTTTCACGACGCTCTATTTATGAAGACACGGATTTTTTAAATTTAACTTTGATCTGTGAACTAAAGGGCATATATACCATTATCACAGCAAAACAATCTCGTGATTAATAATCTGGCGTGTAGAAATGTAAAGCTAATTGTTCACAAGCGAGGAAACCTCTTGAGTGCAAGATAAAACATCACCCAATCAATGACTCAATACTTTCGCAATACAAGGAGTCACACGATACCTTTTGATCTCTGCAGAAGCTTTAACATTGTGTAATTGCAATTAGCATCAGAGTGATAATAATACCAAGTTAGAATCGATCCACACGTGATTAAAAGTCAAATGTCCATGAGAAAGCATTGACGTGTATAAGACACTGCCATAAAATGAACATCACTTTAATCCGATTATAGATCAAGCGTTTTTATGCAACGTTAAACACCCGAAGCTTGGAATTCCAGACTTAACAATCCTACTGAGAACTAGGAAACTGGTTTTTAATTTAATCATTAAACTATATACCTGGTCAACCTGAAAGAAGTACTATTGCTCTTCGATGTTCAAAGTGGTTAGCTTGTCTTATAGTGTCGGTATATCTGCTTATTATAAGTGTTTTGATACAACACTAGCTTTTTCCTCTTGAAACTGACTAAAATAGATAAATTATCATCTTTCATAAATAACATGAATTTTCCTGCGGAAATTTGATATTATTGATTTTACATGTATATTTAATCTGATTTTAAAACTTGGAGGAAAATAATCTCCTCTTGGTCAAAGTTCTACCAAACATCCTACAGCTGTCAATTGATTGAATAACAGATCTGCTTACACGTCTTAAGAAGGATTGTGATCAAAAGATAATAGTCACTTCTTATACAGCACCCTGAATGAAACATCCAATCGCTAGATTGCGCGACCATTTTGCAGACCATTAAGAAATAAATAACATGTCACAAAAGGAGTAATTTAGATTGGTGTGAATAAAGCTGCATGGAGCTACTGTATAAATACGCATTTGAAGCCAAGCTGTAATGAAGAGTCAGATTTATACGTGTTATATATTATATCGATCCATCAAAACATTGGCATGTAGCGTCTAACAGAGGTATGTTTATAAAACAATTGACGACTTGTGATAACCTAATTTTTGGTACTGATCCGTTGTAGCGAGTTTAATGCTCAGCCAACGTTATCGAAACATATGCACTAAACGGGATATCGCGAATTGTACATGCCCTATTCATGGACATAGCCATATGCTCTATGTATGGAGACACACCTTTTTAAAATTAAACTTTGATCTGTGAACTAAAAGACATATATACCATAATGACAGCAAAACAATCTCGTTATTAATAATCTGGCGTGTAGAAATGTAAAGCTAATTGTTCACAAGCATGGAAACCTCTTGAGTGCAAGATAAAACATCACCCAATCAATGACTCAATACTTTCGCAATACAAGAAGTCACACGATACCTTTTGATCTCTGGAGAAGCATTAACATTGTGTAATTGCAATTAGCATCAGAGTGATAATAATACCAAGTTAGAATCGATCCACACGTGATTAAAAACCAATAACCATGAGAAAGCATTGACGTGTATAAGACACTGCCATAAAATGAACATCACTTTAATCCGATTATAGATCAAGCGTTTTTATGCAACGTTAAACACCAGAAGCCTGGAATTCCAGACTTAACAATCCTACTGAGAACTAGGAAATGGGTTTTTAATTTAATCATTAAACTATATACCTGGTCAACCGGAAAGAAGTACTATTGCTCTTCGATGTTCAAAGTGGTTAGCTTGCCTTATAGTGTCGGTATATCTGCTTATTATAAGTGCTTTGATACAACCCTAGACATTTCCTCTTAAAACTGACTAAAATAGACAAATTATCATATTCATTAATAAATGAATTTTCCTGTGGAAATTTGATATTACTGATTGTATACGTGTATATTGAATCTGATTTTAAATCTTGGAGGAAAACAACCTTGTCTTGGTCAAAGTCCTACCAAACATCCTACATATGTCAATCGATTGAATAACAGATCTGCTTACACATCTTCAGAAGGATTGTGGTCAAAAGAGAATAGTTACTTCTTAAACACCCCAAAACATCCACTCGCTAGATTACACTACCATTTTGCAGCCGCTATAAATACTCATTTGAAGCAAAGCTGTAATAAAGAGTAAGATGTAAGGGTATTATGTATTATATCTATCCATCCCAACATTCGCATGTAGCCTTTAACATGTTCATACAACAACTGACGACTTGTGACAACCTAATTTTTGGTTCTGACACGTTCTTACTCAGGCATTTTTACGAGTTTAATACTCAGGCAACGTTTTCGGAACTTAAACGGGATATCGCGAATTGTAAGATCTCACTAACATGCCCTATTCATGGAATTCTTTAAGGACGTAGCCAGATGCTCTATGGAGACACGGCTTTTTAAACTTTCATCTGTGAACTAAAAAACATATATACCATTATGGCAGCAAAACAATCTCGTGATTAATAATCTGGCGTGTAGAAATGTAAAGCTAATTGTTCACAAGCATGGAAACCTCTTGAGTGCAAGATAAAACATCACCCAATCAATGACTCAATACTTTCGCAATGCAAGAAGTCACACGATACCTTTTGATCTCTGGAGAAACTTTAACATTGTGTAATTGCAATTAGCATCAGAGTGATAATAATACCAAGTTAGAATCGATCCACACGTGATTAAAATCCAATAACCATAAGAAAGCATTGACGTGTATAAGACACTGCCATAAAGTGGACATCATTTTAATCCGATTATAGATCAAGCGTTTTTATGCAACGTTAAACACCAGAAGCTTGGAATTCCAGACTTAACAATCCTACTGAGAACTAGGAAATGGGTTTTTAATTTAATCGTTAAACTATATACCTGATCAACCGGAAAGAAGTACCATTGCTCTCCGATGTTCAAAGTGGTTAGCTTGTCTTGTTAGTGTCGGTATATCTGCTTATTATAAGTGCTTTGATACAACTCTAGACATTTCCTCTTGAAACTGACTAAAATAGACAAATTATCATCTTTCATAAATAACATGAATTTTCCTGCGGAAATTTGATATTACTGATTTTACGCGTATATTTAATGGGATTTTAAATCTCTGAGGAAAATAACCTTCTCTTGGTCAAACTCCTACCAAACATCCTACATATGTCAATCGATTGAATAACAGATCTGCTTACACATCTTAAGAAGGATTGTGGTCAAAAGAGAATAGTTACTTCTTAAACACCCCAAAACATCCACTCGATAGATTACACTACCATTTTGCAGCCGCTATAAATACGCCTTGAAAGCAAAGTTGTAATGAAGAGTCAGATATATACGTATTATGCGTTGTATTTATCCATCAAAATATTCGCATGTAGCCTGTAACAGAGGGATGTTCATACAACAACTGACGACTTGTGGTAACGTAATTTTTGGTACTGATACGTTCTCGCTTGAGCATTTTTACGTTGATCGATTGATTGTTTGATGTTTTACGCCGCGCTCAATATTATTTCACTTACATGGCCGCGTTGCCAGTTATATTGTGGGAGAAAACCGGGCTATATGCCTGGAGGAAACCCACGACCTTCCAGTGGTAACTGGCAACCATCCCACATAGGTCGTTCGAGTGAAAACCAAGTCAGAAAATTTTCCAATGTTGGGGCGGGGGGGGGGGGGGGGGGACTGCGTGGGATTCGAACCCGCAACCCACGCATTTTTACCAGTTTAATGCTCAGCCAACGTTATCGAAACATAAGCCTACTGAGTAAATGGGATATCGCGAATTTGTAAGATCTCACTTACATGCCCAATTCATGGAATTCTTTTAGAACCTAGCCAGACGCTCTACCAATGGAGATACGGCTGTTTAAAGTGGCATGAGCTGCCAAAATTCACACCTTTTTCGTAATTTCCGATCGCGACGACAGTAAGAGGCTTTGAAGGCCATCGAAAAACTAAATGATTGGTATTGGAATGAGGAAAATCCTTACAATATGTGGCCTATACGAACAGGAATAGTGTCGAAAAGTAAAAATAATTTAAATAAACGGGGCGACCATTCATTCATTCTAAGCCAAAGTTACTTAAAAACAATACTTTATCGTACATTCTCGAGACTAGAAGCACTAAAACGCTTTTAAATTATACGTCTTGAGAAAAATAACCAATAATTTCAACATTCTGTTTTGGACGTCAAAATATCAACATTTTGGAGCTCATGCCATTTTAAACTTTGATCAGTGAACTAAAGGGCATGTATGCCATAATAACAGCAAAACAATCTCGGGGTTAATAACCTGGCGTGTAGAAATGTAAAGCTAATTGTTCACAAGCATGGAAACCTCTTGAGTGCAAGATAAAACATCACCCAATCAATGACTCAATACTTTCACAATGCAAGAAGTCACACGATACCTTTTGATCTCTGGAGAAGCTTTAACATTGTGTAATTGCAATTAGCATCAGAGTGATAATAATACCAAGTTAGAATCGATCCACACGTGATTAAAAGCCAATAGCCACGAGAAAGCATTGACGTGTATAAGACACTGCCATAAAATGAACATCACTTTAATCCGATGATAGATCAAGCGTTTTTATGCAAGGTTAAACACCAGAAGCTTGGAATTCCAGACTTAACAATCCTACTGAGAACTAGGAAATGGGTTTTTAATTTAATCATTAAACTATATACCTGGTCAACCAGAAAGAAGTACTATTGCTCTCTGATGTTCAAAGTGGTTTAGCTTGTCTTGTTAGTGTCGGCATATCTGCTTATTATAAGTGTTTTGATACAACGCTAGCCATTTCCTCTTAAAACTGACGTAAACAGACCTATTATCATCGTTCATAAATAAAATGTATTTTCCTGGGGAAATTTGATATTACTGATTTTACGTGTATAATTAATCTGATTGTAAAACTTGGAGGAAAATAACCTCCTCTTGGTCAAAGCTCGACCAAACATCCCACAGCTGTCTATCGATTGAATAACAGATCTGCTTACACATCTTAAGAAGGATTGTGATCAAAAGAGAATAGTTACTTCTTAAACACCCCAAAACATCCACTCGATAGATTACACTACCATTTTGCAGCCGCTAAAAATATGCATTGGAAGCAAAGCTGTTATAAAGAGTAAGATTTATACGTATGATGCATTGTATTTATCCATCAAAATATTCACATGTAGCCTCTAACAGTTGGATGTTCATATTACAACTGACGACTTGTGTTAACCTACTTTTTGGTACTGATACGCTCTCGCTTGAGCATTTTTACGTTGATTGATTGTTTGGTGTTTTACACCGCGCTCAAGATTATTTCACTTATATGGCCGCGTTGCTAGTTTTATTGTGAGAGGAAACCGGGCTATATGCCCGGAGGAAACCCATGACCTTCCGGTGGTAACTGGCAACCATCCCACATAGGTCGTTCGAGTAAAAATCCAGTCAGAAAATTGTCCATTTTTTTTTGGGGGGGGGGGGGGGGGGGCTGAGTGGGATTCGAACCTGCAACTCATGCATTTTTACGAGTTTAATGCTTAGCCAACGTTATCGAAACATTGGCCTACAGACTAAATGGGATATCGCGAATTGTAAGATCGCACATACATGGTCTATTCATGGAATTCTTTAAGGACATTGCCAGATGCTCTACCGATGGGGACACGGCTTTTTAAACTTTGATCAGTGAACTAAAGGACATATATGCCATTATGGTAGCAAAACAATCTCGTGATTAATAATCTGGCGTGTAGAAATGTAAAGCTAATTGTTCACAAGCATGGAAACCTCTTGAGTGCAAGATAAAACATCACCCAATCAATGACTCAATACTTTCCCAATGCAAGAAGTCACACGATACCTTTTGATCTCTGGAGAAGCTTTAACATTGTGTAATTGCAATTAGCATCAGAGTGATAATAATACCAAGTTAGAATCGATCCACACGTGATTAAAAGCCAATAACCACGAGAAAGCATTGACGTGTATAAGACACTGCCATAAAATGAACATCACTTTAATCCGATTATAGATCAAGCGTTTTTATGCAACGTTAAACACCAGAAGCTTGGAATTCCAGACTTAACAATCCTACTGAGAACTAGGAAATGGGTTTTTAATTTAATCATTAAACTATATACCTGGTCAACCGGAAAGAAAAACTATTCCACTTCAATGTTCAAAGTGGTTAGCTTGTCTTGTTAGTGTTGGTATATCTGCTTATTATAAGTGCTTTGAAACAACACTAGCCATTTCCTCTTAAAACTGACTAAAATAGACAAATTATCATCTTTTATAAATAAAAGGAATTTTCCTAGGGAAATTTGATATTACTGATTTTATATATATATTCAATCTGATTTTAAATTTTGGAGGAAAATAACCTCCTCTTGGTCAAAGTTCTACCAAACACCCTACATCTGTCAATCGATTGAATTACAGATATGCTTACACATCTTAAGAAGAAGGATTGTGATCAAAAGAGAATAGTTACTTCTTAAAAACCCCAAAACATCCACTCGATAGATTACACTACCATTTTGCAGCCGCTATAAATACGCATTGGAAGGTTAGCTGTAATAAAGAGTAAGATTTATACGTATGATGCATTGTATTTATCCATCAAAATATTCACATGTAGCCTCTAACAGTTGGATGTTCATATTACAACTGACGACTTGTGTTAACCTACTTTTTGGTACTGATACGCTCTCGCTTGAGCATTTTTACGTTGATTGATTGTTTGGTGTTTTACACCGCGCTCAAGATTATTTCACTTATATGGCCGCGTTGCTAGTTTTATTGTGGGAGGAAACCGGGCTATATGCCCGGAGGAAACCCATGACCTTCCGGTGGTAACTGGCAACCATCCCACATAGGTCGTTCGAGTAAAAATCCAGTCAGAAAATTGTCCATTTTTTTTTTTGGGGGGGGGGGGGGGGGCTGAGTGGGATTCGAACCTGCAACTCACGCATTTTTACGAGTTTAATGCTTAGCCAACGTTATCGAAACATTGGCCTACAGACTAAATGGGATATCGCGAATTGTAAGATCGCACATACATGGTCTATTCATGGAATTCTTTAAGGACATTGCCAGATGGTCTACCGATGGAGACACGGCTTTTTAAACTTTGATCAGTGAACTAAAGGACATATATGCCATTATGGTAGCAAAACAATCTCGTGATTAATAATCTGGCGTGTAGAAATGTAAAGCTAATTGTTCACAAGCATGGAAACCTCTTGAGTGCAAGATAAAACATCACCCAATCAATGACTCAATACTTTCGCAATGCAAGAAGTCACACGATACCTTTTGATCTCTGGAGAAGCTTTACCATTGTGTAATTGCAATTAGCATCAGAGTGATAATAATACCAAGTTAGAATCGATCCACACGTGATTAAAAGCCAATGACCATGAGAAAGCATTGACGTGTATAAGACACTGCCATAAAATGCACATCATTTTAATCCGATGATAGATCAAGCGTTTTTATGCAACGTTAAACACCAGAAGCTTGGAATTCCAGACTTAACAATCCTACTGAGAACTGGGAAATTGGTTTTTAATTTAATCATTAAACTATATACCTGGTCAACCGGAAAGAAGTACTATTGCTCCTCGATGTTCAAAGTGGTTAGCTTGTCTTATAGTGTCGGTATATCTGCTTATTATAAATGTTTTGATACAACACTAGCCTTTTCCTCTTAAAACTGACTAAACTAGACAAATTATCATGTTTCATGAATAAAATGAATTTTCCTGAGTGAATTTCATTTTACTGATTTAACGTGTATATTTAACCTGATTTTAAATCTTGGAGGAAAATAACCTT
Source organism: Lepidochitona cinerea (assembly GCA_963971465.1). Taxonomy (NCBI): domain Eukaryota; kingdom Metazoa; phylum Mollusca; class Polyplacophora; order Chitonida; family Tonicellidae; genus Lepidochitona; species Lepidochitona cinerea. Next base: position 8,674,845 of record OZ020560.1, on the reverse strand, counting down.
CTCTTGGTCAAAGTTCTTCCAAACATCATACAGCTGTCAATCGATTGAATAACAGATCTGCTTACACATCTTAAGAAGGATTGTGATCAAAGAGAATAGTTACTTCCTAATATTTATGATGTATTATATTCTGATGACTTGTGATAACCTATTTTTTGGTACTGATCCGTTGTCGAGAGTTTAATGGTCAGCCAACGTTATCGAAACATACTCATTAAATGGGATATCGCAAATTGTAAGATCCAACTGACATGGTCTATTCATGGAATTCTTTTAGGACATAACCAGATACCCTTCATATGGAGACACTGCTTTTAAACATTGATCTGTGAACTAAAAGACATAGGCCTATATGCCATTATGACAGCAAAACAATCTCGTGATTAATAATCTGGCGTGTAGAAATGTAAAGCTAATTGTTCACAAGCATGGAAACCTCTTGAGTGCAAGATAAAACATCACCCAATCAATGACTCAATACTTTCGCAATGCAAGAAATCACACGATACCTTTTGATCTCTGGAGAAACTTTAACATTGTGTAATTGCAATTAGCAACAGAGTGATAATAATACCAAGTTAGAATCGATCCACACGTGATTAAAAGCCAATGACCATGAGAAAGCATTGACGTGTATAAGACACTGCCATAAAATGAACATCACTTTAATCCGATTATAGATCAAGCGTTTTTATGCAAGGTTAAACACCAGAAGCTTGGAATTCCAGACTTAACAATCCTACTGAGAACTAGGAAATGGGTTTTTAATTTAATCATTAAACTATATACCTGGTCAACCGGAAAGAAGTACTATTGCTCTTCGATGTTCAAAGTGGTTAGTTTGTCTTGTTAGTGTCGGTATATCTGCTTATTATAGTGTTTTGATACAACTCTAGACATTTCCTCTTAAAACTGACTAAAATAGACAAATTATCATCATTCATAAATAACATGATTTTTCCCAAGGAAATTTGATATTACCGATTTTACGTGTATATTTAAGCTGATTTTAAAACTTGGAGGAAAATAACCTCCTCTTGGTCAAAGTTCTACCAAACATCCTACACATGTCATTTGATTGAATTACAGATCTGCTTACACGTCTTAAGAAGAAGGACTGTAGTCAAAGAGAATAATCACTTCTTAAACACCACGCTGAATGTAACACCCAATCGCTAGATTGCACCTATGGAGACAGGGCTTTTTAAAAATAAAATTTGATCAGTGAACTAAAAGACATATATACCCTTATGGCAGCAAAACAATCTCGTGATTAATAATCTGGCGTGTAGAAATGTAAAGCTAATTGTTCACAAGCATGGAAACCTCTTGAGTGCAAGATAAAACATCACCCAATCAATGACTCAATACTTTCGCAATGCAAGAAGTCACACGATACCTTTTGATCTCTGGAGAAGCTTTAACATTGTGTAATTGCAATTAGCATCAGAGTGATAATAATACCAAGTTAGAATCGATCCACACGTGATTAAAAGCCAATGACCATGAGAAAGCATTGACGTGTATAAGACACTGCCATAAAGTGGACATCATTTTAATCCGATTATAGATCAAGCGTTTTTATGCAACGTTAAACACTTGGAATTCCAGACTTAGCAATCCTACTGAGAACTAGGAAATGGGTTTTTAATTTAATCATTAAACTATATACCCGGTCAACCGGAAAGAAGTACTATTGCTCTTCGATATTCAAAGTGGTTAGCTTGTCTTATAGTGTCGGTATATCTGCTTATTATAAGTGCTTTGATACAATTCTAGGCATTTTCTCTTAAATCTGACTAAAATAGACGAATTATCATCTTTCATAAATAAAATCAATTTTCCTGGGGAAATTTGATATTACTTATTTTACATGTATATTCAATCTGATTTTAAATCTTGTAGGAAAATAACCTCCTCTTGGTCAAAGTCCTACCAAACCGATTGAACAACAGATTTGCTTACACACATAAAGAAGGATTGTGATCAAAAGAGAATGGTTACTTCTTAAACACCCCAAAACGTCCACTCGCTAGATTGTGCGACCATTTTGCAGCCGCTGTAAATACCCATTTGAAGGACAGCTGTAATGAAGAGTCAGATGTATACGTGTTCTATACCTATCCATCAAAACATTCGCATCTAGCCTTTAACAATTGGATGTTCATGCAACAACTGACGACTTGTGGTAACGTAATTTTTGGTACTTATACGCTCTCGCTTGAGCATTTTTACGTTGATTGATTGATTGTTTGGTGTTTTACGCCGCGCTCAAGATTATTTCACTTATATGGCCGCGTTGTCATCTTAATTGTGGGAGGAAACCGGGCTATATGCCCGGAGGAAACCCATGACCTTCCGGTGGTAACTGGCAACCATCCCACATAGGTCGTTCGAGTAAAAACCCAGTCAGAAAAGTTTCCAATTTTTGGGGGGACTGAGTGAGATTCGAACCCGCAACCCACGCATTTTTACGAGTTTAATGCTCAGCCAACGTTATCGAAACATTGGCCTACTGCGTAAATGGGATATCGCGAATTGTAAGATCCCACATACATGGCCTATTCATGGAATCCTTTAAGGACATTGCCTGTTGCTCTAGCCATGGAGACACGGCTTTTTAAAAATAAACTTTGATCAGTGAACTAAAGGGCATATATACCATTATGGCAGCAAAACAATCTCGTGATTAATAATCTGGCGTGTAGAAATGTAAAGCTAATTGTTCACAAGCATGGAAACCTCTTGAGTGCAAGATAAAACATCACCCAATCAATGACTCAATACTTTTTCGCAATGCAAGAAGTCACACGATACCTTTTGATCTCTGGAGAAGCTTTAACATTGTTTCTCACACTACACCCCCCATAATTTCACTCTCATGCAGTGTGGTATTTTTGTCATAATCAACTAGTGAAATTATGGCCCAACTTACTGCTGATTGGTTAACAAACATGATTTTCCAAGTTCAACCAATCAAAACACAAGCTTGCATTCTCAGCGTAGGGATAATACGTTCGTTGTCCTTTTATGTAATAACTTGAAGACATCCTTGTTAGATTACAAGTGATTGGCAGTATAACTCACAACTATGCGAGTCGGTAGCCAATCATGTTATGGTTTACATACAGCGGACTACATTTATGCAAAATAGTATGATTTTCCCACGATCACGTCATAGCTACTTCCATATAAGGAATGCATTTGAATGCACTGTACATGACATACTTCTTGACATAAACAAACTACTTCGTCTGCTTACTTCCGTTTTTCTAACAAATTAGGATTGAATACGAATATATCATAGCCGTATGTACTCCTAACTGTATTTACACTCTCTGTATCACTAATTAAAAAAGGATAATTAAAACTTTCAATCAATCAATCTACCCAAACTGGCGTCTCGCAGATTTCTCAAAGCAGATGCATTGACCTAGTTATCGTAATTGTGTCGGTGTAGAGGTCACAGCAAAACCTGACTTCGTCATTGGATTGCAGACATTGAACTATTGATATGTTTATTTTTGTTTTATTCTAAGAAGTGCCATTCATATGTAGGATAAATATTTTATCTCTTATTCTTAAGAATTCGTGAGCAACAAAACTGTTTGATTTTAGAGACCTTTCTTGTGTAGCGTAATGAATACAGTCTCCATGTCAACGCGGTGAAGCGGTCTGACTTTATTATAATGGCTGGATTGAACGATGTGATGTAGAGCTGCATTTCAGAGTAAAATGCAGTATTTTTGTGTATTGTGAGAAAAAAATTAACCAACTCGAGTCCGTTTGTTACGATGAATATCACTCTCATCTATTAATTTCCAAAGTCACTCGCCAGAGGCTCGTGACTTTGAAAATTAATAGGCTCGAGTGATATTCATCGTAACAAACGGGCTCTCGTCAGTTAACCTCTATGTAATTGCAATTAGCATCAGAGTGATAATAACACCAAGTTAGAATCGATCGACACGTGATTAAAAGCCAATGTCCATCAGAAAGCATTGATGTGTATGAGACACTGCCATAAAATGAACATCACTTTAATCCGATGATAGATCAAGCGTTTTTATGCAACGTTAAACACCAGAAGTTTTGAATTCCAGACTTAACAATCCTACTGAGAACTAGGAAATCGGATTTTAATTTATTCATTAAACTATATACCTGGTCAACCGGAAAGAAGTACTATTGCTCTTCGATGTTTAAAGTGGTTAGCTTGTCTTGTTAGTGTCGGGTATATCTGCTTATTATAAGTGCTGTGATACAACTCTAGACATTTCCTCTTAAAACTGACTAAAAATAGACAAATTATCATCGTTCATAAATAAAATGAATTTTCCTTGGGAAATTTGATATTATTGATTTTACGTGTATATTTAATCTGATTTTAAATTTTGGAGGAAAATAACCTCCTCTTGGTCAAAGTTCTACCAAACATCCCACAGCTGTCAATCGATTGAATAACAGATCTGCTTAGACCTCTTAAGAATGATTGTGATCAAAAGAGAATAGTTACTTCTTAAACACCCCAAAACATCCAATTGCTAGATTGTGCGACCATTTTGCAGCCGCTATAAATACGCATTGGAAGGTTAGCTGTAATAAAGAGAAAGATTTATACGTATGATGCATTGTATTTATCCATCAAAATATTCGCATATAGTGTTTAACAGAGGGGTGTTCATACAACTGACGACTTGTGTTAACCTATTTTTTGGTACTGGCACGTTCTTGTTTGGGCATTTTTACGAGTTTAATACTCAGCCAAAGTTTTCGGAACTTAAACGGGATATCGCGAATTGTAAGATTCCACTTACATGCCCTATTCATGGAATTCTTTAAGGACATAGCCAGATGCTCTTCCTATGGAGACTGGGCTTTAATTTAATCATTAAACTATATACCTGGTCAACCGGAAAGAAGTACCATTGCTCTTCGATGTTCAAAGTGGTTAGCTTGTCTTGTTAGTGTCGGTATATCTGCTTATTATAAGTGCTTTGATACAACGCTAGCCATTTCCTCTTACAACTGACTAAAATAGACAAATTATCATCATTCATAAATACAATGAATTTTCCTGGGGAAATTTGATACTACAGACTTTACATGTATATTTAATCTGATTTTAAATTTTGGAGGAAAATAACCTCCTCTTGGTCAAAGTTCTACCAAACACCCTACATCTGTCAATCGATTTAATAACAGATCTGCTTAGACCTCTTAAGAAGGATTGTGATCAAAAGAGAATAGTTACTTCTTAAACACCCCAAAACGTCCACTCGCTAGACTGTGCGACCATTTTGCAGCCGCTATAAATACACATTTGAAGCCAAGCTGTAATGAAGAGTCAGATCTATACTTGTTATATATTATATCTATCCATCGAAACATTCGCATGTAGCGTCTAACAGAGGGATGTTCATACAACAACTGACGACTTGTGTTAAACTAATTTTTGGTACTGACACGTTCTCGCTTGGGCATTTTTACAAGTTTAATACTCAGCCAACGTTTTCGGAACTTAAACGGGATATCGCGAATTGTAAGATCCCACTTACCTGCCCTATTCATGGATTTTTTTAGGACATAACCAGATACTCTATCTATGGACACACGACCTTTTAAACTTTGATCTGTGAACTAAAAGGCATGTATACTTTTATAAACGGATGTTCATACAACAACTGACGACTTGTGTTAACCTATTTTTTGGGTACTGACACGTTCATTTTTACGAGTTTAATACTCAGCCAACGTTTTCGGAACTTAAAAGGGATATCACGAATTGTACATGCCCTATTCATGGAATTCTTTAAGGACATTGCCAGATACTCTAACCATGGAGACACGGCTTTTTAAACTTTGATCTGTGAACTTAAAGACATATATACCATAATGACAGCAAAACAATCTCGTGATTAATAATCTGGCGTGTAGAAATGTAAAGCTAATTGTTCACAAGCATGGAAACCTCTTGAGTGCAAGATAAAACATCACCCAATCAATGACTCAATACGTTCTCAATGCAAGAAGTCACACGATACCTTTTGATCTCTGCAGAAGCTTTAACATTGTGTAATTGCAATTAGCACCGGAGTGATAATAATACCAAGTTAGAATCGATCCACACGTGATTACAAACCAATAACAATGAGAAAGCATTGACGTGTATAAGACACTGCCATAAAATGAACATCAATTTAATCCGATGATAGATCAAGCGTTTTTATGCAACGTTAAACACCAGAAGCTTGGAAGTTCAGATTTAACAATCCTACTGAGAACTAGGAAATTGGTTTTTAATTTAATCATTAAACTATATACCTGGTCAACCGGAAAGAAGTACTATTGCTCTTCGATGTTCAAAGTGGTTAGCTTGTCTTATAGTGTCGGTATATCTGCTTATTATAAGTGCTTTAATACAACACCAGCCATTTCCTCTTAAAACTGACTAAAATAGACAAATTATCATCTTTATAAATAAAATGAATTTCCCAGGGGAAATTTCATCTTACTAATTTTACATGTATGTTTAATCCGATTTTTAATCTTGGAGGAAAATAAAATGTTGACACTGTCAATGAAATGTTTTAGAAACAGCGTCTTGTAGATGTACTTTTACGTAGTTTGATAAGCAGCTTTACGCCCTAAACTGAACTCGTACTTCCCTGCCATTGAATACGAGAACTCAGTAAAGCCTGTAGATACATGTCATATTGTAAACTTTAAAAAAGAGGGGAAATGTGTGAAACTCGGCAATTTGCAGGTGTTCAAACAAGTTTGTGTATGAATTGAAACCCTTCATTCAGTAGTCATTTCAAACATATCTGGACGTATCAAACAATACCCCAAATATAATGATATGCATGAATAAACAGAAGTATAGCCTGTATCATCTTGAATAACAGGGTCCTGTTTCACAAAGCGGCGTAGATGCATTTTTGCGTAACTTTCATACTAACGTATCTCTACATTATGAGTTGCTATGGCAGTTACGTGAAAACTTACTCTACGCCGCTTTGTGAAACAGGGTCCTGGTGCTGCTTGTCTTAAGAAGGATGGGAATCAAAAGATAATAGTCACTTCTACTATACACCACGCTGAATGAAACATTCATTCGCTAGATTGCACTACCATTTTGGAGCCGCTATAAATACGATTGGAAGCAAAACTGTAATAAATAGTCAGATCTATGGGTATTATGTATTATATTTATCCATCAAAATATTCGCATATAACCTCTAACAGGTGGATGTTCATACAACAACTGACAACTTGTGATTAACTAATATTTGGTACTGATACGTTCTCGCTTGGGCATTTTTACAAGTTTTTTACTAGGGATATCGCGAATTGTAAGATATCACTTACATGGCCTATTCATGGAATTCTTTAAGGACATTGCCAGATACTCTAACCATGGAGACACGGCTTTTTAAACTTTGATCAGTGAACTTAAAGACATTTATGCCATTATGGCAGCACAACAATCTCGTGATTAATAATCTGGCTTGTAGAAATGTAAAGCTATTGCTCACAAGCATGGAAACCTCTTGAGTGCAAGATAAAACATCACCCAATCAATGACTCAATACTTTCCCAATGCAAGAAGTCACACGATACCTTTTGATCTCTCCAGGAGTTTTAACATTGTGTAATTGCAATTAGCATCAGAGTGATAATAATACCAAGTTAGAATTGATCCACGCGTGATTAAAAGTCAATAACCATGAGAAAGCATTGACGTGTATAAGACACTGCCATAAAATGAACATCACTTTAATCCGATTATAGATCAAGCGTTTTTATGCAACGTTAAACACCAGAAGCTTGGAATTCCAGACTTAACAATCCTACTGAGAACTAGGAAATGGGTTTTTAATTTAATCGTTAAACTATATACCTGGTCAACCGGAAAGAAGTACTATTGCTCTTCGATGTTTAAAGTGGTTAGCTTGTCTTGTTAGTGTCGGTATATCTACTTATTATAAGTGCATTGATACAACTCTAACCATTTCCTCTTAAAACTGACTAAAATAGACAAATTATCATCTTTCATAAATAACATGAATTTTCTTGGGGAAATTTGATATAACTGATTTTACGTATTTTTTATTTTTTATCTTATTTTATTCAAATTCAATCTCAACAGGCCCAGGGAGCCTAATTACAGAGTTGATACCAAGAGAAATAATGAAGTAGAATAAATATAAAATGTAAAGACAAGATAACGTCCATCTTTAAACTGAAAACTATTTAAGAACATAATACCTGTTTACATTGTGTTTTAAAACAAGATAAAGGAGAGAAAACATCAATTACATTATTTGACAGTAAGTTGAAGCTCATCTGTGCCCGAACACATAAACTTTGTTTCCGTGTGTTGGTCCTACATACTGGTGGATAAAACAAAGTATATTTTCTACACATTCTAACAGTATATATTTAATCTGATTTTAAAACTTGAAGGGAAATAACCTCCTCTTGGTCAAAGTTCTACCAAACATCCTACGTCTGTCCATCGATTGAATAATAGATCTGCTTACACATCTTAAGAAGGATCATGGTCAAAGAGAATAGTCACTTCTTAAACACAACTCTGACTGAAACATCCAATCGCTAGATTTTGCAGCCATTTTGCAGCCAAATACGCATAGGAAGCAAAGCTGTAATGAAGAGTCAGATCTATACGCATTATGCATTGTATTTATCCATTTAAATATTCGCATGAAACGTCTAATAGAGGGATGTTCATACCACAACTGACGACTTGTGATAACCTAATTTTTAGTACTGATACGCTCTCGCGTGGGCATTTTTACGTTGATTGATTGATTGTCTCGTGTTTTACGCCGAGCTCAAGAATATTTTACTTATATGGCCGCGTTGCCAGTTTTATTGTGGGAGGAAACCGGGCTATATGCCCGGTGGAAACCCAGGGCCTTCCGGTGGTAACTGGCAACCATCCCCCATAGGCCGTATCAGTGAAAACCCAGTCAGAAAATTTTCCAATATTTTTTTTTGGGGGGGGGGGGACTTAGTGGGATTCGAACCCGCAACCCACGCATTTTTTACGAGTTTACTGCCCAGCCAACGTTACCGAAACATAGGCCTACTGAGAAAATGGGTTATCGCGAATTGTAAGATCTCACTAACATGCCCTATTCATGGAAATCTTTAAGGACATAACCAGATACTCTACCTATGGAGACATGGCTTTTTAAACTTTGATCTGTGAAATAAAAGACATATATACCATTATGGCAGCAAAACAATCTCGTGATTAATAATCTGGCGTGTAGAAATGTAAAGCTAATTGTTCACAAGCATGGAAACCTCTTGAGTGCAAGATAAAACATCACCCAATCAATGACTCAATACTTTCGCAATACAAGAAGTCACACGATACCTTTTGATCTCTGCAGAAGCTTTAACATTGTGTAATTGCAATTAGCATCAGAGTGATAATAATACCAAGTTAGAATCGATCCACACATGTAAAAAGCCAATAACCATGAGAAAGCATTGACGTGTATAAGACACTGCCATAAAATGAACATCACTTTAATCCGATGATAGATCAAGCGTTTTTATGCAACGTTAAACACCAGAAGCTTGGAATTCCAGACTTAACAATCCTACTGAGAACTAGGAAATCGGTTTTTAATTTAACCATTAAACTATATACCTGATCAACCAGAAAGAAGTACTATTGCTTTTCGATGTTCAAAGTGGTTAGCTTGTCTTGTTAGTGTCGGTATATCTGCTTATTATAAGTGCTTTAATACAACTCTAGACATTTCCTCTTGAAACTGACTAAAATAGACAAATTATCATCTTTCATAAATAACATGAATTTTCCTGCGGAAATTTGATATTACTGATTTTACGTGTATATTTAATGGGATTTTAAATCTTGGAGGAAAATAACCTTCTCTTGGTCAAAGTTCTACCAAACATCCCACAGCTGTCAATCGATTAAATAACAGATCTGCTTATACATCTTAAGAAGGATTGAGATCAAAAGAGAATAGTTACTTCTTATACACCCCAAAACATCCACTCGCTAGATTGTGTGGCCATTTTGCAGCCGCTTCTAAATACCCATTTGAAGCACAGCGGTAATGAAGAGTCAGATCTATACGTATTATGCATTATATTTATCCATCAAAACATTCGCATGTAGCTTAACAGTTGGAGGTTCATACAACTGACGACTTGTGTTAACCTACTTTTGGGTACTGATACGCACTCACTTGAGATTTTTACGTTGATTGATTGATCGTTTGGTGTTTTACACCGCGCTCAAGATTATTTCACTTGTAAGGCCGCGTTGCCAGTTTTATTGTGGGCGGAAACCGGGCTATATGCCCGGATGAAACCCACGACCTTCCGGTGGTAATTGGCAACCATCCGACACAGGTCGTTCGAGTGAAAACCTAGTCAGAAAATGTTCCCAATTTTTTTTTTTTTGGGGGGGGGGGGGGGCTGAGGGGGATTCGAACCCGCAACCCACGCAGTTTTACGAGTTTAATGCTCAGCTAACGTTATCGAAACATACTGAGTAAACGGGATATCGCGAATTATAAGAACCTACTTACATGCCCTATACATGGAATTCTTTAAGGACATTGCCAGATGCTCTATGGAGACACGGCTTTTTAAACGATGATCAGTGAACTAAAAGCCATATATACCATTATGGCAGCAAAACAATCTCGTGATTAATAATCTGGCGTGTAGAAATGTAAAGCTAATTGTTCACAAGCATGGAAACCTCTTGAGTGCAAGATAAAACATCACCCAATCAATGACTCAATACTTTCGCAATGCAAGAAGTCACACGATACCTTTTGATCTCTGGAGAAGCTTTAACATTGTGTAATTGCAATTAGCATCAGAGTGATAATAATACCAAGTTAGAATCGATCCACACGTGATTAAAAGTCAATAACCATGAGAAAGCATTGACGTGTATAAGACACTGCCATAAAATGAACATCAATTTAATCCGATGATAGATCAAGCGTTTTTATGCAACGTTAAACACCAGAAGTTTGGAATTCCAGACTTAACAATTCTACTGAGAACTAGGAAACTGGTTTTTAATTTAATCATTAAACTATATACCTGGTCAACCTGAAAGAAGTACTATTGCTCTTCGATGTTTAAAGTGGTTAGCTTGTCTTGTTAGTGTCGGTATATCTGCTTATTATAAGTGTTTTGATACAACCCTAGATATTTCCTCTTAAAACTGACTAAAATAGACACATTATCATCTTTCATAAATAAAATGAATTTTCCTGGGAAAATTTGATATTACTGATTTTACGTGTATATTTAATCTGATTTTAAATCTTTGACGCTCTCAAAGAAATGACTCGAGTCACTGCACCAAAAATATCACAGAGCTAACGTTACCTTCAAACAGCAAACCATAAATGATATCCCCATATGAGGGTAAAACACAAAAGTATTTCGTTGGATTCAGTGAAAAAGAAACACGTACAACTATCGCCGTATATGGAAGAGTTGCCAGGTACTGACCGTAGGTCAGGGGTTTCCTCCGAGCAAAGTTCTCAGTTTCTAGAACGTTCAACTGTTTCAAACATAATAATGTTTAACAGCTCATCAATGGATGGCAACCTGTCAGTCAGACATTTATTTGACTTGGAACAAAACATAGTTTTAAGCCCACGCCACAAAACTACCCGAACAGAAAAAGTAGCGGTTACCTCCCTTTGACTCCGTTTTGAGTATATTTCTTATCGTGAGACCTTCTGTATGGATTGATTCACATTCACCTGCAGGGGATATTTCATACAACAAGGTCAACGTAAGGTCAGATATCCAAGCTGTAACGTTAAGGCATTGCAATAAATCATGCAAGGTCTTGTCACAAAGCAAAAGGTAAGATAACTTATAAACTTTAAGGAAAATCATTGAAAATCAACTCGAACCAAATTTCGATGAATAAGTTATAATGGTTTTACTGAATGACCGATATAACATAGGTCTGGTAAAGTAGTGTTTATATTCGTGTCCCCCCCCAACACACACACACACAATACACACGCACGCACCCTCCAAAAGGGTATACAGTTGAAATAAAAACTATAGCTACATGTTCCGAGAATCCACTTTCACGTTCTAAATATTAATGAATGAATCAATATGCAAGGAGAGTTGCTTCTGATTTTTAAAAATTAATAATTAGATGAAGCAGGCTTTAGTTATGATTACTAGTACAGCATGGTTTAGAAACTACAAAAGTCTGTAAACACTTTCTATTCCATTAGGGAAACACAACAATTATTAATTTTGACAGAGCTATATGGTATTGTGTAACGGTTTGTTTATTTAGATATGGTAAACTCATTTTGATTGTAGCTGTCTTTGAAGGATGTCGAATGGATTACTTTATGGAAATTGAACAAGTCACGCAAAAAGAGTATTAACTATTACATGAATTGTATCGGGTTATAGAAGTAACTCATTCTATCACTGAACATAGGGTTAAAATACAGAAAACGGAACAGAAGATTTTATCGCTTAACTGGACATTATCTGGAAGGTAAATTCTGCTGAAAAAGAATCAATATGTTCATGTTTTCAATAGGTTTCATATGTCATGGGATTTAGACGTGTGTAGTCCACGAAATACTATACAAGTGCAAGCCACAATCTGGGAAATCTTTTTTTTCAGATTAAAGTCCGAACGAAACTATATCTATATTGGAACGAAAAACTTGATTTTCAGTATCTTCTGCATTTGCTTTCACAGCTAGAAAAAACAATGAGACACACACACCTTTTCGAGAACCATACGTTACGTATTAAACAATATGTATTTCTCATTTAGTTATGTTATAGAGCCATGTCGTGCGAAAAACGTATTTGTTCTCTATTTGGAGATATCGGGTAGACCTGATTACAGTATCAACATCCCTGAAACTTAATACTACGACTATTAAATCCGTGGTAACAGTATGGACACTACGACTACTAAATCCTTAGTAACAGCATGGATGTTTCCACATTCCAGATCAGCTTCCTGACCGGCAAAGTAAGTAAAATAGGATGAGACACATGTGTGCGGCTACAGATCAGGAAGCCATATTGAAACGAAATGTTATATTTGCCGTTACTAACCGGTTTAATAAGCTAACCGATTTGATATAACTAGATTGTGGGGGAAACCCCAAAGATGTTATTCTGTACGAAATGACAATTGTTTCCCAATCCTTGAACCCTTCAATCATTTCTTGGACACAATTTATTTTCAAACGTCCCTTTTGGGGTGCTGAATTAACCATTTTGGAATTCTTCTCAAAAGTGATAACACGCTCTAGACACCATATAGGGTGTTATTTCGATATAAGGCGATAATAAGTAGGCGATTTGTGTCACAAAGCAGTCTGGAAACAATTAATGGCCATTTCACTTCATAGTACTGCACTCTTTTGACTTTCGTATGATAAAGACAGGATTTGTGTATAATGTAAATAGTACTGCGATTGTTTACTTCGGCACAGCCAAATGTTTTGCAGCTCTTGTAGGTGAATGCTATTCCCTTATGGAAATTAATCGAGTCACGGAAAAACTAATAGGAGATATCCATAAATTATGAAATCATTTGTATCCAATTTATCGATGCTGAATCAACTCATTCCAGGTCAGTGGATATTCTATAGAAGTTCAGATAACAAAATTTATTATTTGTTCGAGTTAATATTTACCGAAAGGTGTAACAATATAAGGCTTGATTGAAGGGTATAGGCGGATGCTCTTATTTTTTCGTAAATTTTTTATTCTTCAATAGCCTCGTTTTAAATTGATTGAACGACTACGCCAGTCTGATAGTATTGAAGGTAATTTAGCATGTCTCTCCCACGTAGGTACCTGAAGATACGTTTACTGTCATTACTTCGGTTTTTAATGTTTCAGATGCTGGTTCTGTGTTATGTGTAAAGGATTTCACGGTGTACTTTTCTGATACTGATGGACTCAGAAATCTCGGACATTTTGATCATGTGTCAGTAAGGAGCTACCTTTTCATGTTACACTCTTAACGTATATCATCCTGTTTGGAAGGATAAGTAATGTTCCGCTTAATTTCAATCCTGTATAATTAAAATTATAACCAACTGGAATTGTATGATAATCGCATAATTTCCAATGTGTTGAGTGTTTTGGTTTATAGGACAAAAGTAACTGATCATTCAACCCCAGGTTTGACAATATTACGCTGCACTCCCCCGAAAGATTGTATCAACAAATTTGCAGATTTTAAATGGATTTCAATTATTTAAAGTTGCATGAGCTGCTTTTTCATAAATTCGATTGTCAAGAGAAGTGAAGCATTTCAAGTACCGTGAAAATTTAAATGATTGACGTTGAAATAAAAAAAAGTTCTGTAAAGACAATAACTTGTACGTACCCATAATGAAAAAGGACAATACATTGCTAGCCTGGGATTTTATTGGTTTGCTCGATCCAACACAAAAATAAACTGCTTGTTCTACATTGGTATCGTTTATGTTTATTAATATATAATTTAGAATGTCAACACTTCAGCAAATGTTTAGTTGGTGTAATTATGTTAGAGTAATGACAATTACTTATCAAGGTTTAAGTAAAAGCTGTCGTAAATGAAATTGCAACATTTAATTCTTGCTTTTAACTTAGTAAAATTCATAAGCTTAATGTAAGAAAACACTATAATAAAGGAACTAGGTTAATTTCAACGTAAAATATCAGTATTTGGAGAATATTTTCTCACATTTTCCTTTTATTTTCAGTCTGTTTTGAAGTCTTTGAAGTGCTCATATTGGGTATCCAACGCTCAAAGATGAGTTTCCTCTTAAGGTATATCCTATAAAGTGTTATTGGGAAAGTTGAAATTAGTACTATGGGCCGGTTTATTTAATTTACACTGGATAGTGAATTTCAATAATGTATCAATACCTTCGCTGTTCAATCTTTTTTCATAGACAAAGTATGAACATGTTTATCTTGCGCGTGAAGTCACAGTGTTCATGTTAAGGAAGGGTTGTAAAGAAAAATACTAACCAAATTCAATAGATCTCAACTGAACATACATACTTCTTTTTTTCTGAACATTACAAGTTTTGTGAACATTTGTGAAAAAAGAAATAACAAACTTTGGCAAATGTGTGCCAAAGTAGGTAAAAAAAGCAAATATATCGGTTCTGATCTTTTGTTCTTAACTTTACAGGATGTAGTTTTTTGTTCTTGGGACTGCAAATTTCTGCCACTTTTTTAACCTTGTAATTTAGTAAATGTCAACTTCAGTATAAACCCGATTGTTTAGCTGCTGTGTACAATTACAATACATTGCGTTCTTTGGAGAAATTTGCTATTTTTGTTAAAAGATCAATGCCAAGTTCTTTCTTAACATCAAGTGGTGTTGTGTGTAACAGTTAATTGACTAAATATGTATATACTGGGACTAATATCTGAAGTCCCAGGTATATAGAAACGTAATGTTGAAATAAAACTCGCTTCCTGTAAAGTCTTAGGTGTAAAGGAAATAGAGATTGAAAATATGCATATATTCAGTCACCAATCGTATTTGACGTCATCCTTAACATTTAAAAACTGTCGTCGTCATTTTAACAAATCACGAGGATGCCCTGACTCAACGTCGGCCGGGTATGGCGTCACAACAATGGTATGACATCATGAGAAATACCAAGACTTTCTGGCATGACAAAACTTGTGCTGGACGTTTGCATAAAAAGTTTAATGATGGCAGAATTCTAACGAAACGTAAAAAGCCACAAATGAAGACGACATAATCAAAATCAGTCAATATCGGTAACTACCACCAACCACTTGAATCGCAGGTTCCTGTCGCCATCCCATACCCCTCGCAAGATGTCAAAAAAAAACCCCATGGGCAACTATCACCACTCACCATGCAAGTATACTTCAATTTCATAGAAATCTGCACAGGAGGATCCCAACATTGAATCCTGCTCCCCAAAATGTACCACCCCAAAAGTCCAGGGCTGATGGCTCGCCAAGGAATGTTCTGGATAGCAGGGTTCTGGATAAACTGAGCCGCATATGTTTTAGTTTAATTAGTCAGTGTCTTTTAGAAAGTGAGTTTAACAGTATTCTCGTTATTTTGAGATTCAAGAAAGTGTAATCCCAAAATACCGAGAATACTGTTGGCCACATATCATCCATGAATAATGCTCTGGTGACTAATGGCTGATTATCAAAATAGGGAACGACAACTAGATCGAACACTTCCTGTCTTGCGAGGTTAGGAAATCCAGTTAGCAATCAGGAAACCTCCAATCCTGTCATCAACAATACGCAGAAGAAATTTGTTTTCGTCGAAAATCTTGAAGATTTCAAGTTCCATTCCTGTCTTTGTCAACAGCAATTCAGGAAGTCGTATGTGATTTTCTGTGGTAAGGTCGGTTTGTCATCCTTGTCGGAGGTCTTGCGTAGTCTATCTGTAGGTCTCCGGATACTTCCATCATTAATTTGTTCATATGTTCGGACCAAACGGCCAAACGTCTGATTCTTCTTTCAATCTCCTTGTAGGAACCCCAGATCTTCCGGGAGCATCTAACAACTATCCTATATAGGTCGACCGAGCAAAAACCGCGATGTGATTGTCCTTCATTTATGTGAGGTCGAGTCGAATTGTGTCTCTGGGAACGACATTCAATCCCCCCTCGCCTAAAATAAAAAAAATCCCTTAAAATGTGCATGTCAGCAAAATGTTTCTTTTTCAATTATAACTTTTAAAGTGTCATGAACTGCAAATTTAAAGTAAAGTTGAATGTTTTAAGCAACTTCGTTAAATTAAAGGATTTACGCTAAAACATGTGAAATCAGTATTTGGACATTAACTTCAATATCTTACTTAAAACGGATCGTTGTCTGACATTTGGTTAATTGCTCACCGAAGAACAATTAATAAATGCTTTCATTACGTTCCAATGGCAATGCGTTGTTTTTGTGGAGCATTTGTATCCGTTTAGAACGAACAAAACTGTTATCGTCATTTGTAATCATGCACTAAACCAAATTATGTTGAGAATTTATTGAGTATCGTTGATGTTAACTTACGGTGTCTTAAAATGTTTCTCTGATTTTTTTGGTGGATAAAATAGATATTTACATGTAGGTCTGGGGGAATCATTGATGGCCGTTTCAGTCAGAATTTGATTGGAAACCACGCCTCACCGGTGGGGAGTCTGTGTTGTTTAGGGTGGAATGTTCATAACAGTAGCAAATCGCATTAGGGGACTAGTCCAGAAACAAATAAACCTAAGCAATGCATGCACTGTTTAAAAATGTTGACTTGTTCTACTTTAATCGTTTGTGCACCGGAATATGTCCTCAACTCATCTTAACCAACGTAACCATGGCAACAATACATAACAGTCAGTTAGAGAAGGGTCGAGCTGTAATAAATTGAAAAATACACAAATCAAGACACTGGGAGATTTTATCGAAGAAAAATATTATTTGAAACCACAAAAGAAGATGTTCTTCAACATTTATGATATTGGATAATACATAAATGTACAATTTATGAAAACTTACTGTAATTTAGGTTGGCATTATTTCCGTTCTTTATTCTTAAATAATTTTGTATTCAGTCTTTGGGTTTTAAGTTCTGACATAAATATAATGCAAATATTAAACCATTTACACTGACACAGCTGACCAAACATAAAGACTAAGCCCGGTATACACGGAGAGTTTTGCTGCGACCCGACCCGACCCGACCCGACTGGAAAATCGCGTCGCGTCGCAGCGAAAAACTGTAGTGTATACCAGTCCACGACGCAAATCGGTGTCAGTCGGCTTCAGTTGCGTCGGGTCGGAAGTGATCTGGACGTGCCAGATATTTTGTTAAGAATCAGGTTGAGTCGGGTCTGGGGCTCGTTTCACAAAGCAGTCGCATCGCAAACGAGGCGTAGTTGCTAATGGATACCATAGTGAAGAGATACGACGTCATGGCAACTGCGATTGATCGCACCTTGCGACGGCTTCGTGAAACGGCCCCCTGGTCAGACAGTGTATCCACTCTTGCGACGATCGTCGTAGAGAGTCTGAATCCGTAGGCCAATCAGAAGCTTTACTACAGTCACGTGACGTCAAATAAACGTCTTATTTGTACCTTTTCTGCTAGAGAGTTCCGAATGTCATGTCTCCCAATGACTTTACTTGTGTGCAGTTTATTCCGGTCTGCGACACGACGCAACTCAAGCCGATTGAATCCGACTCGAGTCGGGTACAGTCGCGTTGGTCCGGTCGTAGCAAAACTCTCAGTGTATACCGGGCTTTAGGCGCTGTCGATAATTTTCTGGATGAATATGTTCACACGGGGTTTATGATCAAGGGGCTATTTCATAAAACTGATTAAACGAATAACAACGGATGACCTACTAAGCCGTAATGTTAAAGCTTACCTATTTTAGTCGGCTATGTAAATTTAGATGTCTAAATTACTTTATGAAATAAACCCCTGTCCGGAGGTTTACTCGCAGACTACCGTTTTTATTCAATAAACCTGATCTCATATGGATTTATCTTTCTGTGTAAAAGCTAATAAGAAATTGTTAAAACTCGTGTACATTCAAAAAACAAAGTAATAACTCTTGGAAAATATTTGTTAGAGGCTCTATCCTAAAGAAGTATTATTCTTGATCTCTAAGGTATAATTATTTGGAACCAACTATGTAATTGCAAAATATGTTTTAATGCATAACCAGTACTTGCATCTGTACTGTTTAAGGGTAAAAAGCCAAATGGCTTATCCTGCAATAAATTAAATTGAATTAAACATTCGTTCAAGTGATACAATTATTAGGCCCTATTCCTATATCAATGGCGACAAGGTTTACTTTTGTTGAGTGAGTGAGTGAGTGATTGGGGTTTTACGTCCTGCTCAACAGTATTTCGGTTATATGAAGACGTTGTCTCCTTGTGACAGGGCGGATTTCCACCGCTCTTTTAGGTGCTGTCTCACCGAGACGACTTGCCGAAGACAACCAGCAAGCCCCCTCACCCAATCACAGTATACTGACACCGGGCCAACCAGTCGCTGCTCTAACTCCTATTGCTGAGCGCCAAGCGAAGCAGTAACAGCTACCACTGTTAAAGTCTTTGGTCTGACTCGACCCAGGCTTGAACCCGGATCTCCCATACTTTTGTTGAGGCTCTGAGATTGAAGATAACACAAATGTATCTTGAAAACAATGTTTACCTACTAAATTAATACACGTTGGATATTTTCTATCGTGTTTCTACTACAAGCAAATGTAATTGTTTAGCTTTACGACCATGCAAAATTATGACGTGGTTGATAACTTTGTTGAATTCCTTTATTTAGTACTTGAGTTATAATTTAGATAACGAGTTTAAGCAAATGTTTAAGCTGTTTATGCCCGGTAGAAATTCAACTTTAAAACGCAAACACATTTTGTTTTTGTTAATAACAGCTTTAAATAGAACGTGTTGTTCTAGCAAACTTCCTAAATTTGTCTATAAATGTGTGTTAAATCATAATTTTGTTAGGTTTTTTTCCAAATTAGAAAGATATTGTCATTGGCATATAAAATATGACGTATTTTATGTAAAACATCACTTCTATCTTGATAATAAACAAAAACTCATTTTGTGTCATATAGTGGGACATTCTATGAAAACTAAAAATGAATACATACTAGAATTCTTGTATTTTATTTTCGCGATTTTGTCCGATTCGCCAATGTTTTTAAACGTCAATGGTACAATAATTACTGTTTGGCGAGACGAAGCACGTCTAGTCGTAGTTCTCTTGAAGTGTTCGCCCGTTACATCGATTTCTTGCCCAGTTTAATTCAAATTCCCACGTCTATAAATTATTCTATTTGTACGACACTTTAGGAGCTGTATGGTCTATTCAAGCCCAAATTGATCCCAAAGAATGTCCATTACAAGTAAAATGGTTTGCCAACAGCATTTTCGTCTATTACATACTACAATAATATAAAGTTATGGATTTTCAGAACTATCTCTCCAACAGCAAAGTGCCCCTTTAGTTCAAGTAATAGTACGACGATGCCACGGTTTCTTTACATGAAAATAGTCGATCGAGTGGAAACTATGTTGCAGACATTAAGTAGGCGAAAGTATTCAAAACCAAGTAGGCTGATATGATTTTGGTTTAAATTCGGCGTAAAAGAACAAAAAAAGATTTTGTATTAAACTCCTGGCTAGAACCTGTATTTATTCCCATATATTCTGATTTTCATGTAGTTTTAAATTAGTTTTCATTTCTCTGTGGTCCACAATTGTGAGTATTCTATTGTCGCTTTTCTGTCGTTTATTGATTAAAAGGAGACGTATTTTAGAGACGTAGTCAATCAAGTTATTACCAGATTATACCTTAGAACATCAATGACAATATATCTAATCTTTTCCTAAAGGAGCTTAGTGATTTACGTAATCTAGAATTATATAAACCACATTTATTCAACACGCCAATGATTCAATTATAGAATGTTGGTATGTAAGATTTCTACAGCTCATTAAAACCGTCCTCAATGTTGACCCAGAAGGCAATAAAGACTTCTCAATAATCCACTATTGGTGATGAAGGTTTATGCCTTTATCTGTTAAACACATGTACGTAATATCAAACATCCACCCTGATGTCAACTCACATTGATCTTTCCTGCAAAAGTTACGTAAAGCATATTACAAAATTATTTGAATGATATTATGAGACTCTACAAAATATGTTTTACTAAGTTTTCTCCGCTCGCCATATTGAGAAGAGATAAACCACCGAAAAAAAAAAACGGCTGGTCAAATTTCCAATCAAATAATATAATGTTTACCACCACAGTCTGATAGTATGGGTTAAAGTGGCATGAGCTGCCAAAATTCACACTTTTTTCATAATTTCTAATCGTCACGACAGTAAGAGGCTTTGAAGGTCATCGAAAAAAATAAATGATTGGCGTTGGAATGAGGAAAATCCATACAGTATGTGGCCTGTACGAACCGAAAACGTGTACGAAAAGTAAACAAAATTTAAATAACCGAGACGAACATGCATTCATTCTAAGCCCAAGTTAGTTCAAAACAATACTTTATCGTACATTTTCGAGACTAAAAGCACTAAAAAGCTTCTGAATTATACGTCTTGAGAAAAATAGCCAATAATTTCAACATTCTGTTTTAATGTCAAAATATCAACATTTTGGCAGCTCATGCCACTTTAAAAAGAAAATTGTTGCCAACGTTGTCGGATTATTAAATGCTTTCAGTCGCTGTATGCAGTGATACAGTTTCCCTGATGTTATATATTTATATTTACACATACGTTTTACCATCATGTTTATTCGGTTCTAATACCGCGACAACAAGATTGTGAGGTATTGGGTTCTTAGACGGTGACAGAAAGTTGGTGAGGCATTGGGTTCTAATACGGGGGTAGCAAGTTGGTTAGGCATTAGGTTCTAATACGGCGGCAGAAAGTTGGTGGGGCATTGGGCTCCAATACGGCGGTAGCATTGGGTTCTAATACGACGGTAGTAAGTTGGTGGGGCATTGGGGTCTAATACGACGGTAGAAAGTTGGTGGAGCATTGGGTTCTAATAAGACGACAGAAAGTTGGTGGGGCATTGGGCTCCAATACGGCGGTAGCATTGGGTTCTAATACGACGGTAGAAAGTTGGTGGAGCATTGGGTTCTAATAAGACGACAGAAAGTTGTTGAGTCATTGGGTTCCAATACGGCGGTAGCAAACTGGCGGGGCATTGAGTTCTAATACGACGATAGCAAGTTAGTGGGGCATTGGGTTCTAATACGGCGATAGCAAGTTGGTTAGGCATTGGGTTCTAATACGACGACAGAAAGTTGCTGAGTCCTTGGGTTCCAATACGGCGGTAGCAAGTTGGTGGGACATTGAGTTCTAATACGACGATAGCAAGTTAGTGGGGCATTGGGTTCTAATACGGCGATAGCAAGTTGGTTAGGCATTGGGTTCTGATACGACGACAGAAAGTTGCTGAGTCCTTGGGTTCCAATACGGCGATAGCAAGTTGGTTAGGCATTGGCTTCTAATACGACGACAGAAAGTTGCTGAGTCCTTGGGTTCCAATACGGCGGTAGCAAGTTGGTGGGACATTGAGTTCTAATACGACGATAGCAAGTTGGGGGGGCATTGGGTTCGTATACGACCACAGAAAGTTGGTTAGGCATTGGGTTCTAATACGACGACAGAAAGTTGCTGAGTCCTTGGGTTCCAATACGGCGGTAGCAAGTTGGTGGGGCATATGGGTTCCAATACGGCGGCAGCAAGTTGTTGAGTCATTGGGTTCCAATACGGTGACAGCAAGATTGTGAGGTATTCGGTTTTAAGACGGCGGTAGCAAATTAGTGGGGCATTGAGTTCTAATACCGCGACAGCAAGATTGTGAGGTATTGGGTTCTAAGACGGCGACAGAAAGTTGGTGAGATAATATTTTTGTTGTTCAAGTGCCACGGGCGTTTATCCAAATAGTATTCTTGTTATTTTTGGGATGACACTTTCTTGAAAAAGGGCAGAAATTCTTTTACCGATTTTTGGTGACGCCCGAAACGTGGCATTTGTAATCTTTTTAGTTAAAAAACGACATCAAACCTATATCAAAAAGTCGCAAAAGACTGTTTCTAAAAAAATATGCCTGTCGTAACTTTGCCACTGACGTTGAGGGTATATGCCACCATGACAGTAATGACTTGCATCAGAATCACGTCGGGCATGGAACGTTAGCGAAAAAGCCCCAATAATGTAATCGACTTTGTCATCGTTTCATAGTTCAGCAATACCAAAAGCCGAAGCACCGTTTTTCTCTAAACATATTCAGTAAACGGAAAAAGTCAGTACACTGCTTTGTACATGATTCTTAGCTGGACACTGCTAATGAAAACATTAAGCGAACAATTACTTTTTGATTGATTTATTTTCCACGAGGATAAATGTTGAGAAAGAAACGCAAAGTCACTGTGTGTTTATTGACGGTAACTGATACACCGAGTTGTTTGACCTTGTTTGACCTCTACATGCCTCCTATGAGAATCTAATCTCTGTCAGTAGTGTTTGTTAAAACACATCCAGTGTACCTGCAATCAGTTGTTTCAAATACCATAAATTCAATACAGTTGATTTGACAGTTTTTGTACTTTGGTGAATATCGTTCTGGCGTGACTTTGTTAATTTCCGCACATCATTCTATAGGATATTTATTCCTCACAACTGTTAAAAATCAGTTTATCAAGCCTCAGTAAACACACTGACAATACCTTTTCGCAAATAATCCATTAACGGTTTTGGTTTCGCTGATACCAAATTAATGTTTGAGTTCCCAATTGTTCAGAAATACTGATACAACCCACACATACATGACTCTTAAAAACAGCTTCACTAAAGGGCATCAAAGGGGATCTCGCGCTATACTACAGAGATTTTAAAACTGTTATCGCATATAATGAATACCATAATCAAAACACGGTTTCTGTGCATGAGATTCTTTAGACATTTGACACCTACGCTGGTAATCTATATATTTCAGAGTGGTTACCAAAAATAGTTTGATAGTAAAATGATCTACTAGTGACATGACGGATTTGCCTGGAACTGAACTACTGTTAGTGTAACGGGATTTTGTGTACCTTTTGCGAAAGTGACTCTCCATGAAAACGCCATCTATAAGAATTTTATTAAGCCCAAGACAATATGACGGACAATAAAGGAACAGCTGATATTTTAACACAGGAAAATATCGGGCGTATTTTTTTAATGATAACTTCAATCGTGTTTTTTTTACCGAATCAACTTTAAAACTTTTTTTAAATCACTTTTTGTGAGCTTCACTTAGTGAATCTAACTGACACGAAATAGTGTTGCGTCGTAAAAGGAGAAAATGGTCATACGTATGAAATTCTATCACTGTTTTAGTGCAATATATTATGGAAAACCTCAACTGGCAAATAATTGGTACGAACATGTGAAAATAGCAAACAGAACATTTTTTAACAAGTTTACGGTCACCTGAAGGTTGTCTGGTTGAATGATTGACATTTTAAAACGCACTCAAGATGATTTCAATTATTTAACCAGGCTCTTTGTCGAAAAGAAACCCTCAACCTTCGTTGAGTGCTGGAGACCCCATTCACATGGCTATCAATTGAAAAATCAACTCAAAATTTTCTATGTAGTATGTTCTGAGTGTCATCTGAACCCGCGATACATCGATGGAAGTCCTGCATTGAATTGAGGGACTCCCTCCACCGAGGGAGTCATCGGGGCTCCTGTCGCCTGTATGCATGAATGAAACAACAACAAAACAAAAATCACATCAACGAATGATTTTGTTTCAGGTCGGAGTGATTATCAAAAAACTTAGGCAGATTTTCGTTCATTTCCTTCGCGATTCGACTGTACAATTGGCTAAAACTATCGACTCGTCTTATACTTATGCAGTCAAATTCCATCTTTGTTGGAGCACGCTATATGTACCGTGTAAAATAAATAGAAAATACGATTACCACAAAACCATCATACTAGTTTAGCGCACCAGTTCAGTGAAATGTGACACTGGCTAATTAACCACTGCAGAGGAATACGACACCTTGGATATATATCAATGTGCTGTAACTGGTTGGTTCTAAAACTATTGTTGCGTCATCAGGCGGCTATTGATTCTGGTTTCGCTTATTTATTACGAATACTCGAGCAGATATTCAGACGCTAGAACATCTTGGTAAGACACAAACGCAAGTTATTCTCCTAGCTAAAATCTTATTTCATCAGTGTTTTGCAGATGCATGCCATTTTCATTGAAATCATTTATTGGTGGAGAATTATGTATAAAACAATGCGTAAAATGATAAATTGGTCGTGAGTCATCTGAAACCAGTGTATGGAGGTCTACAGACTCGGAATCCACGTACCGGGTAAGATATTGTTGAAATACTGTTTAATTTAAAATTATTCCTTGTTTATCATTCGCCATAAATTTGAAACATGAATATTGTGTAAGCCATACCAAAGTGTCTCACAACTTTTATTCTATTTAGAAGTATCTTTGTATCTCTATATAAGTTTGTTTTGATTTACTCTGTCTTGTAGTTTACTTTAATAACAACAGTGTACTTGCTTTGTAAACCTTAATGCAATAATTGTTAATAAATGTTTTTGTTTCTCATTCTTGAATATCCTAATTGATTTTTTGCTGTTGGTAATAGGCTAAGTAGCGCTCAATAAGAACTTGCACCCCATTTTGTTGTAATAGTAGTGAATACGTTACCACATGATTTTGGGCATCCGTCATTTTTTGTTTGGATTTTATATTGGTTTCTTGAATCTTCTTCTTTTTTTCCAGAATGACAATAGAATAACGTTGATTTGCGATACCTTGTGGGATGTACTTCTGGATTGAACTCTTCCAAAATGCCACAAACTGTTGATAGAGACTTGGACGCATACCCAGCATACAGAGCCGGCAAATACATATTTCTTTTCCTCTCACCTATCTTAATGTTACTGGGATTAATTTTCAACATCTTGTCCTTCAAGTTACTCTACCCGAAAATACGCAGCTCTCAAACACCCACGTCATACTTCTATTTGGCTGTCTTGTCGATTGTAGATACGGGTGCCTTATTCGTGCCGGGCATCAGAGGATGGTTCAAATATCTGATAGACATTGACATCAAATATGTCTTGAACTGTGGCTGGTTCCTATTTGTGTATTTTACTCTTGCCGATCTCTCCGTTTATCTGATAATAAACATGACAATTGACAGATTTGTGGCTGTGTTTGTGCCATTTAAAGCTAAATTCTGGTCGACAATACGAAGAGCAAAGATTGGAATTGCCATCGTAACCGTCTATCTGGTATCGGTAAATTTCCACCTGATTTTCTCATTAAAAGCCGAGCAAGTGTTTGACTACGAGTATAAGAACAACACAACGGTAGCCATTCCTACTGGAGAGATGAAGTGTGCGATACCGCCTCAGTACGTCTTCTGGTTTTCGTTTATCTGGCCCTGGGTTGATCTGAGTGTCTTCTCTTTCGTACCTTTCGTTATTTTGGTGAGTTTGAACGCTGGAATCTTGATCAAAAGTCACAAACAACGGGAAGCAGCAAAGGCTCTAAAGAAAAACATGGATCGTGAAAAGAGTCAGAAACGAACCAACATCATCCTGGCAATGATTTGTGTGATATTCCTCTTGACCACGTCACCAGTGGTCATCCTACATATCATTGAGCCTTACTGGTCATTGGAAGACCCGGAACAAGACGCCTACCACGTCCTCGCTACTGCCATTTGTGAACACATGATGTATTTCAACAATTGTTTTAACTTTTGGTTGTACTTCGTTAGCTGGAAGAAATTCCGGGAAGAATTAAGGGGTATGTTTTGTCGTGGAAATCGTGTTGCGCCAATAGACAAAACCCTTACCGTTATCTCTTCATGACATGACAGTGCGATGTTATCCTTTACAACGAAAACTTGTTTTATCATTATGAACAATTCGTTTTTTATTTCTTGTGGGGATTGTATATGTTTAATGTAACCATTGCAGTTATTATTGAGAAACTATAGAGAGCTTTTGCTTTCGTCAAACCAAATGTGGCATCCCAAGATTAAGGGATAATGACAACATCACGTGTCGTATGAAGACTTATTTTGGTCATCGAGTTATATTGTGACATATTAACTCTGAAAACGGTCCTAATACTCTGAATAATATAATCTTACACGTATTTTCAGATAAAACGGAAGCTTACAATTTAATGCAAACGTGATTTTAATCAATATTTGTTTTTTGTTTATTACATAGATTCTTTTTTCTAGCTAATAAGAAAGATGCCACTTTCTTGTAGTGCTTGGAAGTTCTCAGAAAGGCTTTACGGCAAACGGCTAACAAAGCGGGAAAATACGTTCATTTTAGGGCCATATTTTTGTATAGATTATAACATCAACGAGTTCCAAAAAGGTGTTGATTGTGAGGTTTAATCCATAGCAAACATTTTCTTCAATAAACATACCGTACCTCAAAGTCTGGTATTTCATCCTTTTATGTGTACTTTCACTCGTGTCTGTCATTCGTGTATTTTTTAAGTCTTAGTGAAAACTTTCCGAATGGTGGTTTGGTTTAACAAAAATATGAGTTAGGCTTAGGAAATTTGACGAGAGACAAAGTTTAAACAATCACAGAACGGAGTTTCATTGTGTGCTACCTTGTGAGCCTCGATTAATCTAGATATAGCTTGGACATATATAGACCTATAATTATAGACCTGCCCAATGATACTCTTATTCAGGAGTAACTCGGAAACGCTTCTGACGATGGCAAAATAAAGTATTGATTAGATATTGACTTAAAAATGAGACTTTCGTTTTACGTAAATATTAAGTAAAAGGTAACAATGGCAATGAAATATGCTGTTATTGCTATGGGCTTGGCTATGAAATGTATGCATCTGGTACGCTTGATGGACGTTTCTATGTATTTGCCATTTGACATGGACGCTATGCGTTTTTTTACCTGTGATGCTTTTTTTGTGAATTTGATAGCCCTGAGATTTTGACATAATTTTGATGTTACTATGGTATTATAAATGAAGTACAGCAATGGCACTGCAACCCAATTAAAAGTTTGACTGACACCTTTTGGGGGTTTTATCTACTCAACACGAAAGACAACGTTAAATCTTCTACCGTCATTTGTTTGCTATTTTTGCTACTCTATTTGTATATCTAATCACATAGGGTTCTATTGAAGAACCTTGAAGAACATTTTTCTAAACATTTTGCATAAATTGCCTTATATCATTAAATTCCACACCGATCATTAAAGTGAATATATTTTTAACCAAAAGAGGAATCAACTTATCTGCTTGGCGAGAAGGGAAAGTCCTTAGGAGACATATTTTCCTCTATAATATGTTACATGTAAGGGCAGTGTTAGTTGTATTAAAATATATATTTATTAAAGAACGTTTTTTTAATAATCTACATTTATCATTTAAAGTGGTAATAATGGAAATGATGACATATTCAAAACCACCATTTTAAATGACGTACTCTGATTAAACTTGCTGTTGCATCTTTTCTATTTTGATTGTAAAAATAATATGTCTGGTTAAAAAGCAATTAAGAAAAATCACTGACAAATAAATTACCATGAAGCACAATTTGATTTACAAAGAACGACAACAAAACAAGGTCTGGGTCTCTAATAAGATGTCGACTTGATGTACTTTTATTTGTCTGCGTGGACTGAGCCATTTGTCGAGAAAAAATAATAACTTTTGACACAGGAGTTTGTCTTGGGTTTTAATTGCAAAGCAGAGAAAGCATTTATGAAAATGCGGAGATAATCTAAAAACAACAGGTTCACTGACGTCAGCACTTTCAGAACATAACAGTGTGTTATCCAAAATAATTCACTGTAAAGAAAACCAGTTTTGAGACAAGGTGCAGAGATAATGTATTTTTGTTTGTTTTACAAATATTACTTATTCTTTTATGTCCGATCAATTGTGAATCGTTTTTACAAAGAAACGCCTTTAGATTTGTAAAGCAAACTTATTGACATTTTAGCTATATCTCTATATACAGTTCGTTGTATTAGATCGTATAAAGGATCGTTCGACCAATATTGCTAAATAAACTATCATTCTGCCAATTAGAATACCACAGGTACTTGTAGGCTTTTCTAACAAATACGTTTTGTGCGTCTTTATTTTCCCTAGCCTAGAATGTTACACAATCCACCGTGAAAACGCTGACTAAATTAATCTACTGCTATAAATCAACACCAACAACTGAGAGTGACATTAAAAGTGACATGTTTGTGTTACACTACAAAACAGCAAAATATCATAGCAATTATTGTCCGTCCGTTTTACATTCAAAATACAGAAAAGAGAACAGTTGTGTTGTATATAAAGGATGGGCTCGCAAGGAAAGATGACATATTTCCTAGACAATGGTATTCAAAACTAAAAACTATTAAATGCTAATATCATTTAGAAAGATATTTGTTTATATATTTTATTTAGCCCGGTAAACCAAATGTTGTAGACAGACGCAGTTTCGGTACATATCAGGAATCCTCCTCAGTCGGTAGAGCGTCCGCTTCAGGCCTGGGAGATCCGGGTTCAAGCCTGGGTCGAGTCAGACCAAAGACTTTAACAATGGTAGCTGTTGCTGCTTATCTTGGCGCTCAGCAATATGAGTTAGAGCAGCGACTGGTTGGCCCCGTGTCAGTATACTGTGACTGGGTGAGGGGGCTTGCTGGTTGTCTTCGGCAAGTCGTCTGGGTGAGGCAGCACCTAAAAGAGCGGTGGAAATCCGCCCTGCAACAAGGAGACAACGTCTTCATATAAGTGAAATACTGTTGAGCAGGACGTAAAACCCAAATCACTCACCAAATGCTTCAATTATATAACTCATCGAGGCTGAAAGTTAACAAACAGAGTGTTTCGGTCCCTTGGATTATCACGTGGACATTTTTGTAGGGCCCTCAAGAGGATTTGGGAATTGTACGCTTCACGGCTACCTATTTGGTCGCCATATTCAAAATGACCTGCAGTCTATCAGAGGGTATTTCACGCACGTAAATCCCCGAAGTTATCAGACTGTAGAAGTGTATGTATAAATTGGGCCCTTAAACATTTCCGTTCAGGCAATTGACTACTGGACAATTTTGCCTTAAAATTACAATTGCGATGCTTACTGTACCTTTTTTTAGGTTTGATTACACAAAATACACTGGACTGTTTTGCCAATTTGTTCATAGCTATTTAGTTGTTACAAGAAAAATTAAAAAGTAATCACATTAGAATGTTTTGACTTCACACAGCAAGGGGACAACTCTTTCTTATACGTTACGACAACTCACAGTAGAGAAAAATCGTCTTACATTTCACGAACATTTTAAATTTACCGGTTCGAGTGAAGTACTTAATGCACATCAGGCGTTATAAAATGCCAAAGATCTCCCGTCTGAACGGTTCCAGTGAATTTTATGAAGTATATAAATATAAGTATATGAAGTATAAATTTTTGACATTTTTGCAAGTGAATAGACATATAACCATAAAATCCCCAAGCAATAGTACTTTTTAGTTACATTAAAAAGGTGCCATTTAGAGTAGTTTTGCGCCGTTCTCATTGCATCTGGATATCTCATTTGGGGATTAGGCTGACACAACTGGGTAGGGAGTGAAGGTACTAGATCTAGGAGAAGGGGTCCTAGTAGAAACTGGAGAAGGCGGTGAAAGAAAGGAGACAGATGTACTAGGTTTAGGGGAGGGGGTCTGAGGGGATAGAAAAGAGTGAACAGAGGTACTAGCTCTAGGGGAGGGGGCCCGAGTAGTACATGTACACGTCGTAGGGATCGAGTTACAGGCCTAGGAATAAGTTGCTGAAGATGGGAGAGCGAGATAACAGATATCGACCGACTGACAAACCGATGGGGTTGGAGAGAGGGTGGCGAGGAAACCTGAGTACTGGCAGCAGGAGTGACAGATTTCGTGATGGAAAGAAAAGAATAACAAATCTGAATGGTCGAAAATTGTCATTTTGTCTCATTTTTTCATTATTGAAAGCCTGTGCCTTTAATCTGTTCAAACAAGCCTCATAATGTCAAATCATGGACCCAATTTTTGTGTACACGGTCAAACGCAATTTCAACTTCCTGATTGCGTTGAGCGGGCTTTTCAAAAGCCGTTAGCTCGTTTATTTTTTATGTAATGCAATTGGTCCCTCAATAATGCCAATGTAGTGAAGAAATTGTAAAATTTGAGAGAACTTTCACCAGAGCCAAGAAATCGAAATATTGGAGAATTTCTATGTCTGTTGCTAACAGAATAAATGCCAATATACCCTATTTGTTTAATGGGATAAAAAACGGAAACTGGAGTAATAAGGAAGAAATAAAGTGAAAAATATGCCCGGAAACGAAAGGAATTAAATAAAACTCAAGATAAAGAAACCTAATTTGACTGACTGACTTAAAAAAGCGAAAAGCTGGAGTTTGTAAAAATAGGGTTCTGCAAAAGGCAGAGATAAAACCTTGTTGTATCTGTACAGCCGTTCTATAAGGTTAGACAAACTCAACGAAATAGCTCTTTGACGTGATGATATTTACAACGTCACAAAGCCAGCACGAGCGGCCATTATTTCCTCGCATTTTATCAAACCTTTGATTAAAAGCGAAAAAATAAAACCTAACAACATTTAATTAATAATGTGCTTCTGAAGAGAGTTTCTCAATTTTATCATAGGGGGCGCTGTGATCAAACTTCCTGTCGAATTTACAGAATAGCAGACTGACGAAATCGAACAGCTAACTGACCGATACAGGGCGAAATATAAAGTCTACACATACGTAACTTACAACATATGTAGTACTCGAATAGGCTAATCTACTGGTGTTCACCGATAGGGGGCGCTGTATTATCCACGGAACAATGCTCACATGGCAGCAGGTCACAGTTTCATTTTCCTTCATTTCCCATTTCTAAAATCATTTCCAGACCCCTGTCCTTTCATAAAAACTACAAAATGCCCAGAAAAAAAAATGCAGGGGGCCAGGAAAAAATAATTAAAAAAACACACAAAAATATCTTGAACTTCTTTTGTCCCTAGGAAAATCCGGAAGTGAGAAACTGTGACCTGTATCCACATACAGGCTTGGTGGCTGTTTCCGAAATTACAAAATGGCTGCTATAAATGTAAGTGAGAAAATGAGATGGTGTGATCGGGAAGAAATTCATCTGTCCAAACGTCTGGGTGGCAAATGTTCAGTTTCAACGAAAATAAAAAATAACACTTAAACTTTAACTTTATGGATAGTGTGTTAGAACTGAATACGTTGATATACACGCTGTGGTAACTACAAGAAAGAAGAAACCGTTCAGCCACCAATACAGAGTATATGTAGAGAATCTAACCATTTTGTTATAAATCAACAACTGAATTCTAGCCTTCCGTTTTTACGCGATCGACTATCTTTCACTTCATGAATAGCAAATGCAGACCATAGAAGGGTTGCTTCGAAAATGATTGAACGGGGCACATTGCGGCTAGGTTTAGACAACATATTTATGGCAATCATAGGATGTAAAAAATCGAAATAATAATGACGAACCATTTTGCTTGGGAGAAACATTTTAATAGATCAATTTGGTGTTGAAAAGACTCAAACATATTGCAAGTGCCGTATAAACAGAATAATTTATAGCCCTATAGATTTAAATTAAACCGGACAGGAAATCGAAGAAATGAGCAAACACTTATGTAATTCAAGACGTTTACTGAAGAACAGCAAGACTTGTTTAGTCTCCAAAGACAATAATTATGTCACCATACGCGTGTGAAATATTGACATAAATGAGAAAAATCGTTAAAGTAAAATGTAGCATGGGTTCAAGTATCGTGTGGTTGTTTCAGGGTTGAAATGTTCGGGTGTCATATCTTATGTTGTCGATATTGATCTCAAATGATTACCTTACACACTTAAACGGTTTGAACGCCATCAAATATCGACATTTGGACAAAGGTGCAACGCTACTAAATAACTATGTACAACCCAAATAAAAACATGCCTGTATCATGCTACACGTGAATATATCAATCTTTGTTGCTGTCTTACCATACTGTAAAAAGTTGTTTACCCGAATCCCCTATGGTTGCCATATTATAATGATACAATATTTCTCACCCGATTTCAGGCGATGTTCTGATTTTGTAACATAATGATATCCCCCAGTGGTGATAATGGTGCAATCAATCGGACGATTTCTCCACAATATCACAATGGATATATGGACAAATCTGAAGCAACTCATTAAGACAGTAAAATGTTTTTTGTACATCATCATGTAACCATGGTAACATTGATACACACAAGGTTTAATAACGTTGAACATTCTGTTGTCATATTGCTGAAATGACAGCCGTTTTCAATGCTGATTGCGCGATATTCATTCTTAACTAAACGTGCAAATAGCCGTAAATGAAGAAAAAATAATACATCATGTGCCATGAGAATCAGTGATTCCTGGTTTGTGGCTGGTTTGTATGGCTTTTGTATTTATTGATATTGTCAGCTAACCTCATGCACCCCATTTTGTAAATCAACAGAAACGTTACCATGACAATTTTATGCAAAGCAAATTTGAGGATGCAGGACAGTGTTTCTTTTAAGCGTTTGTGTTTGCATAGAGCCACATGGTAAATATATTTTACGTATACCTGTACACGTCAGCAGGTAATGGTGTCAAAACCAGGTTTTCCAGCAGTAAGCAGTAAACACTTTGACTTAAATGGTGAGATTTTTCGGCAAATCACAGGATGTGCTATGGGCATACGCTTTAATCCCAACTTTGCCTGCATTTGTATGACTAAGTAAACGTCTAACAATCATAGAGTTAACTGCTGAGATTCTACACTGGGAAGAGAACGACATAGAAATTGAACCATTGCAACCATCATTGCTATCATCGTTAAGTGAACAATGTACGAGAAAAAAACAAAACGAGCAGCCTATAATCTCCACCTTTACTATTGGTAAAATACAATATTAACAAATTGACATTTATCTATATTCTGGGAATTAGGTTAGTGGAAGAAGATGGATGCTATTATGGTTATTCATAGTTTACGTTATTTTACAGTTACTTCGTTGGAATGGCAGTGCTGCAGTGTTTATTGAGGAGGAAGGTGTGGTGTGTTTCCGAAACAAAACCCCTACTTTCTGCTGAGTCAAGCAACGATTCGATATTGGGCGAGTGCAAACTCACCTGGGTGCAATGGCCCCTTTTGAAACTTGATTTTTACAAGTTCAAGTTCACTTTATCATTATTACACTTGTTGTCACCATTGTATTAATTCTATATACCAGCGTTAATCCATCTCTATACACGTAAATTTATATCAGATAGTGTCTTAAATTAGTATTTCCACAACGGCTTACCTTACTTCATCGAATTAGTTTACGTCAAATATGATCCAATTCTTTTGGATATAAGTACATTTAGAAATCAACAATCCTGTATCTACGTCGAACAGCTGACATTTTCATTTAAAAAAAATCTATTTCTATACACTATTGTGAAAGAAGCAATTTCTCAAACTTTTTTTTTAATGAAATACAATTATTTGCAATCATTGACACATAATTGAGTATTGATAAATGTAAGAATTACGAAGATGGCTTTACTCTTTACGGACCTACTCCAATTCAGAACGATAAATACAATCTGGATTAACAGTCTGCAGAACAACGATAAGAGAGAACAGATAAATGTCATTGCGTAGTATTAGGCTTATTACAACGAATGGAGTTTCGTAATAAAGTGTCATTGTTGTTGGGAGATAAGTTCCACGAATATACCTTTAATTTTCTTATCGTAACATATTCTCATTAACCTAGTTCAAGTGTATTGAATATATTAAACAACATATACATTGCATGCTAAAGTGTAATTCGAATTAGGGTTATCGAAAATGTGCTTTCCTAAAAATATTATTAACAGAAGCATTATGCTACCGGTCCTTGGCAATATATATCCTTTGACTATCCCAATATCGCCTCTCTCTAGCATATCAACCAATATTGGCTTCTGATACGCTAGAGGTGCTGCGCTCTTTAGTGCATTGTAATGTATTGTAGAAAGGGTTTAAACTTGTGCTGGGTATTTGCATAAACATTCAAGAAAAAAAATCAAATAGTACAGAGAAATCTAAAAATTTAATTTTGATAGAACTCCTGCAAGAGATTAAAAGTCACATATCGAGACGATAAAAACACAATCAGTCTCCCGCCAAACATTTAAATCGTTGCTTCCATAGGAAGCTGCCGCAACCCTTCATTCTGCTTCCAATTCATTCAATGTGTGTGAATCCTGTTTCCCGAAATGCCCCCCCCCCCCCCCCCCCCACACACACACACGCACACGCCATGGTCCAGACCATTATCCAGGGGATTCAGATCCGGACTCATAGCTGGTCAAGGAATGTTCTGGATAACTTCATTCTTGATAAACTGGGTCACATCTTTTGAACGGTGATACCAAGAGTTATGCTTATTACAAAAAGTAACTTTTCCTATTTTTTTTTACCTATTTGCAGCTATTTGATGGATGGCGCCTGTATACTTATATGCCTGTCTCTAAGATACGGATTCAAAAGTCAAACTATTTGAACTTAGGTCCCGGGAAGGTATCTACTATCTGAGGCTCAGTACAATAAGGCCAGCATGAATATATGCCAGACTATGATAGAAGAACTTGACCTGTGAACCAACGGCTATAAAAAAAACATTAGTTTGAAAGATCTACTAATCAGGGCTAAACTCCCTTGTCTGTCTTGTACCAAGGAAGCAAATTACATATTTTTTCTTTCTTTTCCCATTATCATATTTTGTTGAATCTCAGTTACCTGACTTCTTGTTATGGCTGAAGATTCATATAACTTTGTCAATATATTACAAAGCATTCCAGAAAAATATACTATAACTAAACCCAAACTCTTGTCTGTCTGTATTATATGGTTTATTTTATAACGCATTTCTACATGACGTAGAGCTACCATGTGCTGCTTGTATGAAAATAAACCGATGCTATACAGCTGGATTGATTGATTGTTTGTTGTGTTACGTCGCGCTCAAAATTATTTCACTTATATGCCGGCGTTGCCAGTTTTATTGTGGGAGGAAACCGGACTCTATGGCCAGAGGAAACCCACGACATTCCGGTGGCAAGTAGCAACCACCCCACATATGTTGTTCGAGTGAAAACCCAGTCAGAAAATTTTCCAATTTTTGGACTGAGTGGGATTCGAACCCGCGACCCATTGGTGGAAGTATTCAAATGGAAGAGAACCACGAAAAAATTGCAACAGTAGGTTTGACAAATGAAATGCAAATATTTCGAAAGCTTCTCAAAGTTCTTCATATGCTTAAGGGTTATTTGAAAGCGGTGGTTTTATAAAGGAAAATTAATAAATAATGTCCATATGACAAATGTGAGTAATGGTAGATTTGTTGTTTTAGTTTATCGGCGAGTCCATTCGTACGAATGATGTACGCCCTACTATTGAGTAATTATTACCTTGAGCTATGAAAAAAGTGTGATGTTTTAGCGCAATATACTGAATGTCTCTGTACAGGAGGATATGTTATTTCTTTTGAGAACTACTTAACCTCTTAAGATGTTAAAACATACAATACAATTGAGCTTACACCTGTATACCATTTACAGATATGCAAATATGCAGTTTTGAGAAGTGGGAAGATAGACAAATTGGTCTATATTTGTTAGTCAGGTGTCACTTGAGCATTGTACAGTCGTAAATACAATATATATGTTTATACACTCATATGTACATACATGTGAGTTATGGTTATTACTATTTAATGGCAAAATATACTTAATTTCCATATCAGTCAGATGTATTTCCAAATCCATCACCAGACCGGAAATAAATTGCTTGTCTAATAACGATGTTAAAAATCATGATTACATATAATTGAATTATACCGGTTGAGATGAGTTGTTTTCAGGCGAGGAAGAAACACACATCCACACGGTTATACGTCATCATTGATTATCTAACTTCAAACGAATTTCAATATGATGGGAATTGTTACGGTGGCAGATAATACATTTTGCGAAGCCAATTTTCGCGATTCTTTTGAACAGTGGCCTTAGGTAGATATTTATAGTCTAACAATAGCTATGGATGAGAACAATCTTATGTCCGTCTGCTAGGTCTTTAGAAACCCTATTAAATTGTTGCGCCTTGTATGCTTTAAATCATGATATCGTTTATAATGTCAAAAAATCTGATTGTATGACAATACTACCTCCACATTAAAAAACTTTTGTTTCTCCAAAAGGAATGACAGAAATCTTGATTATGTCAACTCGTTTACTTACCTTGGGCATATTATAACGTCTGACTTTTCGGACAGCTGTGAAATTGAGGCCCAAACACGCAAGTTATGTATACGTGCAAATTTTCTGCTCAGAAAATTTTCCCCATGATTTACGAATATAAAGAAATCACTGTTCAAAGCTTACTGCTGTAACATATATTGCTCTCAGTTATGGTCTACCTATTATAAGAAATCTATTGATAAAATAAGAGTATATGTACAACAACGCATGGGCGGCGGAACGTTTGTCATATTGGGGGGGGGGGGGGGGGGGGGCAACTATACCAGTACAACGTACAGGCGAGGGTCCGACTCCAGATGCCGCAGGCCCCGGAAGCTCTGAAACAGGAGGCCATACATGCGTTCTGGGCCATTTTCAGGGCTCAACAGGTGAAATTTGATGTAAAGATTTTTGATTTGTAAAGTTTGAAATCTATTCACTTTGGAAGAAAAAAAAAGGTTATATGCCATTGCAACTGGCGTAGTAGATAATTTACATGTACGCACCCAAAAAACTTTCAAGGCTTTCAGATAATATCTATACTCTTACCCAGTATCGTAGCCAGGAATCTGACTAAATAATCTTATAGCAAGACAGTTTGAGCTGTTGGGCGTAGTTGGGAAAAAAGTTTGATTACGTGGGAGACAAGATCACAGCACAATCACGCGAAGGACCAGGGGCTGCCTAAGCCCGGGGAGCTCGAGGGTACTGAATCGCCGACACCTGTCTAAGCCATTTTTGGCATATAAAGATATAGATTTTTCTCCGAAAATGTTACTTAAACGGAGAGAAGCAAACATTGCGATCAGAAGATGGACTATCACAAAACAACCCAACATCAAGACAGATTGAGTGGTGGGGCGAGGTGTTGTTCTTTAAACCCTCAGAAACTATATTTATTGTATTAATCTAAGATTTGCGACGAAGCCGCTAAAAAGAAATCCAGTTTTCAACTGTTTCTACCCTTTAATCACTTAACTGCCCTTAACTATCGTGCTTGGAAACTCCATAATTCTTTTAATAGGCCAATTATTGTGTGTGTGTGTGTTTTTCAATTAAAAAAACGAAAATGTTTCAAACTTTTATTAGATAAAACAGCTTACTTTAAAACTACAATCAGTAATTGTACAATCATAATTTTGTGTCACTTTTGAAGACGTTCATGTTCAATATTCGGATTTGATCACCCTGTCGTTTAGAAAAACAATACACATATGTACTTTTGATATTGTTATGTTCAATTTATTAAGCGATGGATGGTGAGTAAAAATGTTACTATTCCAACGTCCCCCAATTGCCCGCTGAGGGTATAATTATCGTGAACACTAAAAGGCACGGACTTCACTAGAATTACCATGGAAACAAGTTTCTGATTGTGTTAAAACGGGGTTAATCCTGGTATAATTATTGTTATTTATAATGTAATTTTGAGAATATTCCAATCAAGACATTATTTGCAGCTTCTTATGCCAGTTGAGGAAATAATGCATAACTATAAACTAACATTGACTCACAGATTACTGACATTTAACTGTAATCTTATCTGAATGTACACAATACCCTCTGTCAGTTAACTTTTAATTGGATTACACCTTTTTCCTGGCTTATAACAAACATATTGTCTCCGTATTTTACCTCAGATACAAGCCAAACCAATCAAGGGAGGAATTATAAGGAAACGCTTATATATGTGTTTTATAGTTAAACCCGCGACAATGCTGAAGTAATTGACATAAGATGAATGCAGCCAGGAATATAATTTTACAACATATTCTTCAGCCTTCATACAGTTATTCTATGGTCACAATGTTACAAACCAGTGTTTCCACTCATGGTTTAATGTGTTTGTTTAGGCATGTGTTAATTGTTGGAGTTTCAACCCACTCTTTCCTAGAATAATAATTTATGTTGATAGCAGTGATATCTTAAGTTATAAACGTTGATATACACGCTATTGTAACTACAAGAATGAAGAAACCGTTCAGCCACCATTACAGAGTATATGTAGAAAATCAAACCATTTTGTTATAAATCAACAACTGAATTTTA
This sequence comes from Lepidochitona cinerea, assembly GCA_963971465.1. Lineage (NCBI taxonomy): Eukaryota > Metazoa > Mollusca > Polyplacophora > Chitonida > Tonicellidae > Lepidochitona > Lepidochitona cinerea. Next base: position 8,635,804 of record OZ020560.1, on the reverse strand, counting down.
ACCTTCCGTTTTTACTCGATCGACTATCTTCCACTTCATGAATAGTAAATGCAGATCATAGAAGGGTTGCTTCGAAATTCATTGAACGAGGGACACTGTGGTTAGGTTCAGACAAGATCGTCATGGCAATCATAAGATATAAAAAAATCGAAATAATAACGACGAACCATTTTGCTTGGGAGAAACATTTTAATGGATCAATTTGGTGTTGAAAAGACTCAAACAGATTACAAGTGGCGTATAAACAGAATAATTTATAGCCCTATAGATTTAAATTAAACGGGACAGGAAATCGAAGAAATGAGCAAACACTTATGCAATTCAAGACGTTTACTGAAGAACAGCAAGACTTGTTTAGTTTCCAAAGACAATAATTATGTCACCATACGCGTGGGAAATATTGACATAAGTGAGAAAAATCGTTAAAGTAAAATGTAGCATGGGTTCAGGTATCGTGTGGTTGTTTCAGGGTTGAAATGTTCGGGTGTTAACCAATGGTCTAATTAAAAATACTATCATATCTTATGTTGTCGATATTGATCTCAAATGATTACCTCATACACTAAAACGGTTTGAACGCCATCAAATGTCGACATTTGGCCAAAGCTGCAACGCTACTAAATAACTATGTACAACCCAAATAAAAACATGCCTGTATCATGCTACACGTGAATATATCAATCTTTGTTGCTGTCTTACCATACTGTAAAAAGTTGTTTACCTGAATCCCCTATGGTTGCCATATTATAATGATACAATATTTCTCACCCGATTTCAGGCGATGTTCTGATTTTGTAACATAATTATATCCCACAGTAGTTGTAATGGTGCAATCAATCGGACTATTTCTCCACAGTATCATAATGGCTATATGGACAAATCTGAAGCAACTCATTAAGACAGTCAAATGTTTTTTGTACATCATCATGTAACCATGGTAACATTGATACACACAAGGTTTAATAATGTTGGATATTCTGTTGTCATATTACTGATATGACAGCCGTTTTCAATGCTGATTGCGCGATATTCATTCTCATCTAAACGTGCAAATAGCCGTAAATGAAGAAAAATAAAATATCACGTGTAATGAGAATCAGTGAATCCTGGTTTGTATGGCGTTTGTATTTATCGATATTGTCAGCTAACCACATGTACCCCATTTTGTAAATCAACAGAAACGTTACCATGACGATTTTATGGGAAGCAAATTTGAGGATGCATGACAGTGTTTCTTTTAAGCGCCTGTGTTTACATAGAGCCACATGGTAAATATATTTTACGAAGACCTGTACACCCCAGCATGTAATGGTGTCAAAAACAGGTTTTCCAGCAATAAGATATTTGATACTGTATATCTGTTCTTTTCCAAACTTTATTTAGCCCCTAAGTGTTAAATTGGAAAACTCGAAAAGTTTTATTAGGCTACATTATTTTCTTCAAAATAAAGTATAGCATTGGCACTGCAACCCATTTAAAAGTTTGACTGAAACCTTTTGGGGGTTTTATCTACTCAACACAAAAGACAACGTTAAATCTTCTTCCGTCATTCGGACATCTTTTCTATTTTAATTTGAAAAATAATATGTCTTTTTAAGAGGCAATTAAGAAAAAACACTGACAAATAAATTACGATGAAGCACAATTTGATTCACAAAGAACGACAATAAAACAAGGTCTGGGTCTCTAATAAGATGTCGACTTTATGTACATTTTAATGTGTCTTAGTGGACTGGGACATTTGTCGAGAAAAGATAATAACTTTTGACATATGGGTTTGTCTTGGGTTTTAATTGCAAAGCAGAGAAAGCATTAATGTAAATGTGGAGATCGAATTTGTAGTCTAAAATAAAACGTTTGTTTAACAACAGGTTCACTGACGTCAGCACATTCATAACATAACAGTGTGTTATCCAAAATAATTCACTGTAAAGAAAACCAGTTTTGAGACAAAGTACAGAGATAATGTATTTTTGTTTGTTTTACATATATTATTTATTCTTTTATGTCCCATCAATTGTAAATTGTTTTTACCAAGAAACGCCTTTAGATTTGTAAAGCAAACTTATTGATATTTTAGCTATATTTCTATATACAGCTCGTTGTATTAGATGGAAAAGGGATCGTTCATAAATATAGCTAAATAAACTATAATTCTGCCAATTAGAATACCACAGGTACTTGTAGGCTTTTCTAACAAAGACGTTTTGTGCGTCTTTATTTTTCCTAACGTAGAATGTTACACAGTCCACCGTGAAAACACTGACTAAATTAATGTACTGCTATAAATCAACACCAACAACTGAGAGTGACATTAAAAGTGACATGTTTGTGTTACACTACAAAACAGCAATATATCATAGCAATTATTGTCCGTCCGTTTTACATTCAAAATACAGAAAGGAGAACAGTTGTGTTGTATATAGAGGATGGGCTCGCAAGGAAAGATGACATATTTCCTAGACAATGGTATTCAAAACTTAATGTCAAAAGATTCTTTTCTGGCTTTCGTTTATTCGGAGTTATGTCACTAACTTTATGTGGTCAGACAAACCGAAACCACAATCATTATTGTTCTTGGCGATAATTTCATTAACCAGTAGAAGTGTCAGTCGGAACTCCCTTCGGCTATCTTCGCTCGCTACCGGTCTGCTTTGACACGCCTCGGACAGTCTGTGATTTTTATACGGTAAATCACCGTATTTTTGGGCTGAATAAAAATGGCGTCGAAAGTAAATATCAAAATGTTTTACTATAGACGAAAAAAGAAAATAAAAATGATTCTAAATCTATTAAATGCTAATATCATTTAGAAAGATATTTGTTTATATATTTTATTTAGCCCGGTAAACCAAATGTTGTAGACAGACGCAGTTTCGGTACATATCAGGAGTCCTCCTCAGTCGGTAGAGCGTCCGCTTCAGGCCTGGGAGATCCGGGTACAAGCCTGGGTCGAGTCAGACCAAAGACTTTAACAGTGGTAGCTGTTGCTGCTTCGCTTGGCGCTCAGCAATATGAGTTAGAGCAGCGACTGGTTGGTCCGGTGTCAGTATACTGTGACTGGGTGAGGGGGCTTGCTGGTTGTCTTCGGCAAGTCGTCTGGGTGAGGCAGCACCTAAAAGAGCGGTGGAAATCCGCCCTGCAACAAGGAGACAACGTCTTCATATAAGTGAAATACCTATTTGGTCGCCATATTCAAAATGACCTGCAGTCTATCAGAGGGTATTTCACGCACGTAAATCCCCGAAGTTATCAGACTGTAGAAGTGTATGTATAAATTGGGCCCTTAAACATTTCCGTTCAGGCAATTGACTACTGGACAATTTTGCCTTAAAATTACAATTGCGATGCTTAATGTACTTTTTTTTAGGTTTCATTACACAAAATACACTGGACTGTTTTGCCAATTTGTTCATAGTTATTTAGTTGTTACAAGAACAATTAAAAAGTAATCACATTAGAATGTTTTGACTTTACACAGCAAGGGGACAACTCTTTCTTATACGTTACGACAACTCACAGTAGAGAAAAATCGTCTTACATTTCACGAACATTTTAAATTTACCGGTTCGAGTGAAGTACTTAATGCACATCAGGCGTTATAAAATGCCAAAGATCTCCCGTCTGAACGGTTCCAGTGAATTTTATGAAGTATATAAATATAAATATATGAAGTATAAATTTTTGACATTTTTGCAAGTGAATAAACATATAACTATAAAATCCCCAAGCAATAGTACTTTTTAGTTACACTAAAATTTATCATTTAGTGGAGTTGTGGCGAAATTTCCAAAAATTAGAATTAGCTAAGTTATTCCGAGGGTTGCGCCGTTCTCATTGCATCTGAATATCCCATTGGGGAGTAGGCTGACAAAACTGGGGAGGAGGTGGGGTAGAGGGAGCACAGGTACTAGGTCTAGGAGGGAGGCCCTAGTAGAAACTGGGGAAGGGGTTGGAAGAAAGGAGACAGAGGTACTAGGTTTAGGAGAGGGGGTCTGAGTGGTAAGAAAAGAGTGAACAGAGGTACTAGGTTTAGGGGAGGGGGCCGAGTAGTAAACGTCAAAGGGGTCGAGTTACAGGCCTAGGAATAAGTTGCTGAAGATGTGTGAGCGAGATAACAGATATCGACTGACTGACAGACCGATGTGGATGGGGAGAGGAAACCCGAGTAGTGGCAGCAGAGGTGACAGATTTAGTGATGGAAAGAAAAGAATAAACAATCTGAATGGTCGAAAGTTGTAATTTACCTTTATAATTCTGTTTGTCCCATTTTTTTCGTTATTGAAAGCCTGTGCCTTTAATCTGCTCAAACAAGCCTCATAATGTAAAGTCGTCTCATGTATGATCTCATGGGCCCAATTTGTGTGAACACGGTCAAACGCAATTTCAACTTCCTGATTACGTTGAGCGGCCTTTGCAAAAGCATTTCGCGCGTTTATTTTGTATGTAATGAATTGGGAGGGTTTGTTCGCTCAAATGCCAATGTAGTGAAGAAACTTTCACCAGAGCCAAGAATTCCGAATATTGGGGACGTTTAGATTTAGATTTTCTATGTCTGTTGCTTACAGAATAAATGCCAATATACCCAATTGGTGTAATGGGATAAAAACGGAAACTGGAGTTGGAAAATAAGGAAGAGATAAAGAGAGATAAAGTGAATTGAATAAAACTAAAGATAAAGAAACCTACTTTGACTGATTGACTTAAAAAACCCCGAAAAGCTGGAGTTTGTAAAAATAGGGTTCTGCAAAAGGCAGAGATAAAAAAAATGTGTATGTTTATTCAGCCGTTATATAAGGTGAGACAAACTCAACGAAATAGCTCTTTGACGTCATGATATTTGCAACGTCACAAAGCCAACACTTTGTGTTTGTCAGGCCTTTTGGAACGTTGCATGTTTTGAGATAGGATCAAAGTTGTGCAAAATAGCATTCTCGTCAAAGATGATTTTCAAGGTATAAAAAGGTTAGTCTGCTGATCGCTGTTCGAAACGGAGCGGCCATTATTTCCTTACATTTTTTTCAAACCTGATTAAAAGCGAAAAAATAAAACCTAACAAAATTTAATGAATAATGTGCTTCTGAATTTTACTATAGGGGGCGCTGTGATCAAACTTCCAGTCGAATTTACAGAATAGCAGACTGACGAAATCGAACAGCTAACTGATCGATACAGGTCAAAATATAAAGTCTACACATACGAAACTTAAAATATATATAGTATTCGAGAAGCCTAATCTAATGGAGCCATTCATTTTGCACTTCGCCGATAAGGGGCGCTGTTATATCACCCAATGTCGAACAGCTAACTGGCTGGTTCTGGACGAAATAATATACCTACACGTTTAAAACTTTTCTCACATACACTCATTGAGATGCCCAACCTAATGGACACATTATTTCTAGACTTCGCCGACAGGGGACGCTGTGATCAAACTTCCAGTCGAATAGCAGATTGACGAAATTCTAGTACTGTAGTACAGAGGAACATATATAATCACTTTTATCTGGGCGGGTCACATAATTTAACGTCAACCCGCTTAGAACATGTGACCCTAAAATCTCTTTATTTACAGGGCCCATTTTCCACGGAACAATGCTTACATACAGTGTTGGTCGCTGCTTCCGAAATCACAAAATGGCTGCTATAAATGTAAGTGAGAAAATGAGAAATAACTCTGAGTTGTGTGAATGAGAAGAAATTGATCTGGCCCAAACGTCTGGGTGGCAAATGGTCAGGTTTCAATGAAAAAAAACAAAAAACAAAACAAGAAACAACACTTAAATTTACCTTTATCTTTATGGATTGTGTGTTATAAATGAATACTTGATTTAGTTTCAATGAAGATAAAAAAAACAACAACACTTAAATTCATTTTTAACTTGGATAGTGTGTTAGAATTGAATAATGGATTGATTATCTGTACACGCTGTGGTAACCACAAGAAAAAAGAAACCGTTCAGCCATTACAGAGTATATATGTAGAGAATCAAACCATTTTGTTATAAATCAAGAACTGAACTCTAACCTTCCGTTTTCAGTTGATCGAATCTCTTCCACTTCATGAATAGTAAACGCAAATAATAGAAGGGTTGCTTCGAAATTGATTGAACGAGGGACATTACGGTTAGGTTCAAACAGGATCTTTATGGCAATCATAGGATATAAAAATCGAATTAATAATGACGACCCATTTTGCTTGGGAGAAACATTTTAATAGATCAATTTGGTGTTGAAAAGACTCAAACAGATTACAAGTGGCGTATAAACAGAATAATTTATAGCCCTATAGATTTAAATTAAACGGGACAGGAAATCGAAGAAATGAGCAAACACTTATGCAATTCAAGACGTTTACTGAAGAACAGCAAGACTTGTTTAGTCTCCAAAGACAATAATTATGTCACCATACGCGTGGGAAATATTGACATAAGTGAGAAAAATCGTTAAAGTAAAATGTAGTTCAAGTACCGTGTGGTTGTTTCAGGGTTGAAATGTTTGGGTGTTAACCAATGGTCTAATTAAAAATACTATCATATCTTATGTTGTCGATATTGATCTCAAATGATTACCTCACACACTAAAACGGTTTGAACGCCATTAAATATCGATATTTGACCAATGACGACAAAGCCAAAAGCTGCAACACTACTAAATAACTATGAACAGCCCAAGTAAAAACGTGCTTGTATCATGCTACACGTGAATATATAAATCTTTGTTGCTGTCTTACCATGCTGTACAAAGTTGTTTACCTGAATCATCTATGGTTGCCATATTATAATGATACAATATTTCTCACCCGCTTTGAGGCGAAGTTCTGATTTTGTAACATAATATTATCATACAGTGGTGATAATGGTGCAATCGCTCGGACTATTTCTCCACAATGGCTATATGGATAAATCTGAAGCAACTCATTAAGACAATCAAATGTTTTTTGTACATCATCACGTAACCATGGTAACATTGAGTATTTTTCTAACCAAAAGAGGAATCAAGTTTTCTGCTTTGTGAGAAGTGAAAGTCCTTTAGAGACATATTTTCCCTACAATGTGTTACATGCAAAGACAGCTTTAGTTTTACTAAAATATGTATTGAATAATGAACGTTTTTTTAATAATTTATATCTATCATCAAAAGTGGCCATAATTGAGATGATGACATATTCGAAACGACTATTTTAAATGACGTACTCTGATTCAACTTCCTGTTGCATCTTTTCTATTTTAATTGTAAAAATAATATGTCTGTTTAAGAAGCAATTTAGAAAAAAACACTGACAAATAAATTACCACGAAGCACAATTTGATTCACAAAGAACGACAATAAAACAAGGTCTGGGTCTCTAATAAGATGTCGACTTGATGTACTTTTAATTTGTCATTTGTCGAGAAAAAATAATAACTTTTGACATATGAGTTTGTCTTGGGTTTTAATTGCAAAGCAGAGAAAGCATTTATGAAAATGTGGAGATCGAATTTGTAGTCTAAAATAAAACGTTTGGTTAACAACAGGTTCACTGACGTCAGCACTTTCATAACATAACAGTGTGTTATCCAAAATAATTCACTATAAAGAAAACCAGTTCTGAGACAAGGTGCAGAGATAATGTATTTTTGTTTGTTTACATATAATATTTATTCTTTTATGTCGGAGCAACTGTGAATCGTTTTTACCAAGAAACGCCTTTAGATTTGTAAAGCAAACTTATTGACACTTTAGCTATATTTCTATATACAGTTGGTTGTATTAGACGTATCATTCTGTCAATTAGAATACCACAGGTACATGTAGGTTTTTCTAACAAAGACGTTTTGTGGGTCTTTATTTTTTCTATCCTGCAGTATTAAAATACTCATTGAATGTTACACAATCCACCGTGAAAACGCTGACTAAATAATTGTACTGCTATAAATCAACACCAACAACTGAGACTGACATTAAAAGTGACATGTTTGTGTTACACTACAAAACAGCAATATATCATAACAATTATTGTCCGTCCGTTTTACATTCAAAATACAGAAAGGATAACATTAGTGTTGTATATAAAGGATGGGCTCGCAAGGAAAGATGACATATTTCCTAGACGATGGTATTCAGAAGTTGTCAAAAGATTCTTTTCGGGGTTTCGTTTATTCGGAATTATGTCATTTCCTTTATGTGGTCAGACAAACCGAAACCAAAATCATTATTGTTCTTATCGATAATTTCATTAACAAGTATAAGTGTCAGTCGGAACTCGCTTCGGCTATCTTCGCTCGCTACCGGTCGGCTTTGACACGCCTCAGACACTCTGCGCTTTTTATACGGTAAATCATCGTATTTTTGGTCTGAATAAAAATGGCGTCGAAAGTAAATATCAAAATGTTTTACTATAGACGAAAAAAGAAAATAAAAATAAGTATAAATCTAGTAAATGCTAATACATGTATCATTTAGAAAGATATTTGTTTGTATATTTTATTTAGCCCGGTAAACCAAATGTTGTAGACAGACGTAGTTTCGGTACATATCAAGAATCCTCCAATGCTTCAATTATATAACTGATCGAGGCTGAAAGTTAACAAACAGAGTGTTTCGGCCCCTTACATTATCACGTGGACATTTTTGTAGGGCCCTCAAGATGATTTGGGAATTGTACGCTTCACGGCTACCTATTTGGTCGCCATATTCAAAATGACCTGCAGTCTATCACAGGGTATTTCACGCACGTAAATCCCCGAAGTTATCAGACTGTAGAAGTGTACGTATAAATGGGACCCTTACACATTTCCGTTCAGGCAATTGACTGCTGGACAATTTTGCTTTAAAATTACAATTGCGATGCTCAATGTACTTTTTTTTAGTTTTCGTTTCATGAAATATACTGAACTGTTTTGCCAATTTGTTCATAGCTATTTAGTTGTTACAAGAAACAATAAAAAGTAATCACATTAGAATGTTTTGACCTTACACAGCAAGGGTACAAGTCATACATTACGACATACGTTACAACTGTTTAAATTTACCGGTTCGAGTAAAGTACCGAATGCACACCAGGCGTTATAAAATGCCAAAGATTTCTCGCCTGAACGGTTCTAATGTATTTTATGAAGTATATTAATATAAGTATATGAAGTATAAATTTTTGACATTTTTGAAAGGGAATAGCCATATGACCATAAAATCCCCGAGCAATAGTACTTTTTAGTTCCATTTAAAAGGCGCCATTTAGAGGAGTTGTGGCGAAATTTCCAAAAATTAGAATTGGCTACGTTATTCCGAGCGTTGCGCCGTTCTCATTGCATCTGGATATCTCATTGGGGATTAGGCTGACAAAACTGGGGAGGAGATAGAGTAGAGGAAGTGAAGGTACTAAGTCTAGGAGAAAGGGTCCTAGTAGAAGGAGATGGTAGAAAGGAGACAGAGGTACTAGGTTTAGGGGAGGGGGTCTGAGGGGTAGAAAAGGGTGAACAGAGGTAGAAAACGTCGAAGGGTCGAGTTACAGGCCTAGGAATAAGCATCTTCGCTAGCCAAGATAAAACCTCCATGTCCCCATTCCGTGTTTTACCTTTGCGGACTACTCCATTCCAACCTGTAAATTGAACAGCGCCCACTGGTGGGACTGCGAGAGTTGTCTTTCCTATCCACACAAAGTCTTGGCCAATCATCGCTAATTTAACAAAAGCACAACGTGTACAAGGCCGCCATTACGTTATTTCTCCGCTTGTGGAAGAGAGAAAGTGCCCAAGGTTTTGATAAGCTGCGTTTTACTCCCATCCAATCAAAAGGCGCTGTTCGATTTACGGGTTTGAGTGGAGTAGACCGCCAAGGTAAAACACGGAATGGGGACATGGAGGTTTTATCTTGGCTAGAGAAGATGAGGAATAAGTTGCTGAAGATGTGGGAGCGAGATAACAGATATCGACCGACTGACAAACCGATGGGGTTGGGGAGACGATGGTGGACTAACCTGAGTAGTGGCAGCAGAAGTGACAGATTTAGTGATGGAAAGAAAAGAATAAAAAAATCTGATTGGTCGGAAGTTGTAATTTACCTTTATAATTCTGTTTGTCCCATTTTTTCATTATTGAAAGCCTGTGCCTTTAATCTGTTCAAACAAGCCTCATAATGTAAAGTCATCTCGTGTATGATCACATGGGCCCAATTTTTGTGTACACGGTCAAACGCAGTTTCAACTTCCTGATTGCGTTGAGCGGGCTTTGCAAAAGCATTTATTTTTATGTAATGAAATTTGGAGGGTTTGTTCGCAAAAATTTGAAGAGAGCTTTCACAAGAATTTCACAAGAATTCCGAATATTGAGGACGTTTAGATTTATAATTTATATGTCTGTTGCTAACAGAATAAATGTCAATATACCCATTTGGTGTAACTGGATAAAAAGGGAAACTGGAGTTGAAAAATAAGGAAGAGATAAAGTGAGATAAAGTGAATTGAATAAAACTAAAGATAAAGAAACCTAATTTGACTGACTGACTGACTTAAAAAAACGAAAAGCTGGAGTTCTGGAATAGGGTTCTGCAAAATGCAGAGATAAAAACAAAATGTTTCTGTACAGCGGTTCTATAAGGTTAGATAATCTCAACGAAATAGCTCTTTGACGTCATGATATTTGCAACGTCACATTTTCATTTTTTTCATTTATTTTTTATTCACCAAGTATACAAAGTTGAAATACAATAGTCGTTTTTTTAAACAGAATGGCGGGAATAAAACCCCAGGGGGCTTGATTTATCCCAGGGAATATATATATAACAGTATTTACATTAATGTTTGGTGGTGAAGTTAAATATAAATTAAAATTTATTAAAGCAAAGTAAATAAAGGATGAAAAGGTGATTGACAGAACAAAACAAAAAGACAAAAAAAAAACAAAAACGAATTTATCAAACGATGCTCATTAACATTGTATATACACGTGTATTTATATGCCATTTGCCTGTACAATACCGAATGTCGATGAGGTGTCGTTTCAGTCTACTTTTGAACAGAGATAAAGAATTAAAAATTTTAAGTACGGGAGGTAATTTGTTCCAGATGCTAGGTCCTTTGAATCTGGCGGAATATTTAGTTAGGTTGTTAATGCAAATAGGTATGTACAGATGTGTACCTGGATGTCGGGTTCTATGGTTATGAATAGCAGTCAGTTTAGAGAAAATAACGCGGAATTTTCGGGGCAATATGTCAGGATGGTACAGGAATTTGTGGACAAAAATCAAGATTTGTTGGTCATTAATTTCATATATTGGCAAAATGTTCAAGTATTTAAAAAGAGGCTTAGAGTGTTCTAGGCGATAACTGTTTGACATAATTCGTACTATTTTTTTTTCTGCAAAAGAAATAAAGGTTTCAAATGTGTCGCATATGAATTGCCCCAGATTAGATTGCCATACGAAAGGTAAGGGGATATTAAAGAGTTATATAATATAAATAGCGTGCGACGATTGAGCAGATGCTTGATATGATTAATAACTCCAATATTTTTGGCTAGTTTTGTTTTTAGAAATTCAATGTGTGTTTTCCAGTTAAATGTGTCGTTGATCATTATTCCTAGGAACTTACATTGATGTACTTGCTGGATAGTGAAACCAGAAATAACAATATTGGGCTGAGTTGCGCCGATGTAGTTTCTGGTAGGTTTTATTATCATGAATACAGTCTTGTTTACATTTAAAGATAGTCGGTTTGCTGTAAGCCAGTGGCATATTTTAGAAACTTCTTGATTAGTTAGGTCAATTAATGATTCAATTTCAGTGTCTTGAATATGGAGACAGGTATCATCTGCAAAGAGTGTAAAGTTTAAAATAGAGGAGACCCTAACGATACCATTTCTGTAGAGGAGGAATAATAAAGGCCCAAGTATCGACCCTTGGGGTAAGCCAACACTTTGTGTTTGTCTAGCCTCTTGGAACGCTTGCGCTTGCTGATCGCTGTTCGAAAGGGAGCGGCCGTTATTTCCTCGCATTTTTTCAAACCTTTGATTAAAAGCGAAAAAATAAAACCTAGCAACATTTAATGAATAATGTGCTTCTGAAGAGAGTTTCTCAATTTTATCATAGGGGGCGCTGTGATCAAACTTCCTGTCGAATTTACAGAATAGCAGACTGACGAAATCGAACAGCTAACTGATCGATACAGGGCGAAATATAAAGTCTACACATACGAAACTTACAACATATATAGTACTCGAGAAACCTAATCTAATGGTGCCAATAATTTTGCACTTCGTCGAAAGGAGGCGCTGTTTTATTACCCAATGTTGAACAGCTAACTGGCTTGCTCTGGACGAAATACTAGACCTACACTTTTCAAACTTTTCTCATATACACTCATTAAGATGCCCAACCTAACGGACACAATATTACTACACTTCGCCGACAGGGAACGCTGTGATCAAACGTCCAGTCGCATAGCAGACTGATGAAATTGAGCACCTAACTGATCGATACAGGCCGAAATATATAAAGTCTGCACATACGAAAATTATAACATATACAGTACTCGTAAGTCTCGCGCCATCGCACATGTCTTTTTGGTCGAATAAAGCTAAGATGTGACGTTTAAATTAGCCGCACCTGTGTGACTCTAGTACAGGTTAATTGCTGGAACAGAACAGCGGAACATATATAACCAATTTTATCTTGGCGGGTCACATAATTTAAAGTCAACCCGCTTAGAACATGTGAAGCTAAAATCTCTTTATTTAGAGGGCCCATTTTCCACAGAACAATGATCACATATAGGCTTGATCGCTGCTTCCGAAATTACAAAATGGCTGCTTTAAATGTAAGTGAGAAAATCAATCGTGCCCACATGCTTACCTCCCCTTTGCTTCAGAACTAAGTCTCGCATGCGAAGATTAACTTCTCTGTTTAGATTGTGAGAAAATGAGAAATAGCTCTGAGTGGTGTGAACGGGAAGAAAATAATCTGTCTGGATGGCAAATCTTCAGTTTCAATGAAAATTAAAAATCACCAAAATTCAATTTTAACCCTATGGATAGTGTGTTAGAATTGATTAATGGATTGATTATCTGTACACGTTGTGGTAACTACAAGAAAGAAGAAACCATTCAGCCACTATTACAGAGTATATGTAGAGAATCTAACCATTTTGTTATAAATCACCAACTGAATTCTAGCCTTCTGTTTTTACTCGATCGACTCTCTTCCACTCCATGAATAGTAAATGCAGATCATAGAAGGGTTGCTTTGAAAATGATTGAATGAGGCACATTGCGGCTAGGTTCAGACATCTTTATGGCAATCATAGGATGTAAAAAATCGAAATAATAATGACGAACCATTTTGCTTGGGAGAAACATTTTAATAGATCAATTTGGTGTTGAAAAGACTCAAACAGATTGCAAGTGGCGTATAAACAGAATAATTTATAGCCCTATAGATTTAAATTAAACCGGACAGGAAATCGAAGAAATGAGCAAACACTTATGTAATTCAAGACGTTTACTGAAGAACAGCAAGACTTGTTTAGTCTCCAAAGACAATAATTATGTCACCATACGCGTGGGAAATATTGACATAAGTGAGAAAAATCGTTAAAGTAAAATGTAGCATGGGTTCAAGTACTGTGTGGTTGTTTCAGGGTTGATATGTTTGGATGTTAACCAATGGTCTAATTAAAAATACTATCATATCTTAGGTTGTCGATATTGATCTCAAATGATTACCTCAAACACTAAAACGGTTTGAACGCCATCAAATATCGATATTTGACCAATGACGACAAAGTCAAAAGCTGCAACACTACTAAATAATTATGTACAGCCCAAATAAAATCATAAAAATCACAACATAAAAAACATGGCGGCATGTAGAGGTGTGTGAGTAACAGCTCCGCTTCAGAGAGGTGATGTCAATGCAATAGATTGGTATGCTTCACTCTAATCCTGCAATCAATCTGGTGATGTGTATTTCTATTCGTTTTCGTTCATTTTGCTAACATTTTGTGCACTGTTAAGTCGTACTAGAGACCCATCTTGAACTGTCGGCGCTTGAACATTCGAGTGACAAAATGGCGAGTGAAACAACAACACATGACGATCAACTACTGGACGATGCCCCCGAGGAGAATAGTGATCATCCTACTCAATCTCAGACATCAACTGTTGCATCTGGTCGTGGCAAAAGGAAAAAAGGTCAGCAAGCTTTTAATCCTAATCTGAAAAGGGCCAATTCTATACCAAATTTATTTCAATCATATAACCCTGGGAGTGATGAGAAACAACATGCCCCTTCTAAACTGGATGTACTAATTGGACGCCATGTCAAACACTGTGTGGAGGCTAACCTTGTACAAGCTATCCAAACCGCGGTCGCACCGCTTATTGAGATGATTTCAAACCTATCAACTGAAGTCAAATGTGTGTCGAATAAGTTGGAAGAAAGAGATCAATTATTATGTAATTACCAGTCTAATTTTGAAAACCTCTCCAAGGAGATTTCTGAATTGAGATCAAAGATTGCTGAAAAGGATGACCTGCTTATGAAATTAAATGAAAACAACCTTGCTTTACATGACAAGGCTGAGCAGTACAGTCGTAGAGACTGCCTGAGAATCACAGGTTTAACCCTGCTTGACAATGAAACCACTGATTTGGCGGTGTGCAGGCTGGCTCATGATATTAAAGTTGACCTTTCCATCACTGATATATCACGCTCTCACTTTATAGGACGTGAAAAAAAGCAAATTATTGTGAAATTTGCCACCTACAGAAAAAGAGCTGAAATGATTTCAGCCCGTCAAAATTTGAGAAACTCCAATTCTTTATCAGGTGTTTACATAAATGAAGATCTTACGAAAACGCGTTATCAACTGTTCTCTGCGGCCCTCAAATTAAAAAAAGAAAGAAAACTCTATAGCCTCTGGACCTTTGATGGTAATATTTTTTATCGCTTAAATGAAAACGGCGAAAGGAAACAGGTAATGCGAGAAACTGATCTGAATCTTATTTCCTCCCAGCCGGTCAACCCAGTGCAAGCCCTCCCCACTACTTGAAAACCATAGACTGCCTGCCCCTGTAAAGCTGTGCAATAGACCTGTACTGTAACGTTACCGTCTATACTTCTTAGTGCTCACGCCTGCATCAAACAAACTTTCATGCCACCGTCGACAACTGCTAACTTATTGTGCCTGCTTAGATTTTCTATAATTGAAATTTTCCCCCTAATAGCTGCTTATATCAGGAGATTTTTTAGTACCCCTGATGACTAATAAACCGTTGATAATCTCAATATGCTTAAATACAACAGGCTTGTCTAATATCAATTGGAAATGCCATTGTCAATATTGCCCTTGTTTATCTTTATTCTTATATGCTTTTAGTCCTTCTGTTTTATTGGTGGATGTTTATGTTCAGATATAATGCTAACTGAATCTAATGGGTCATTTTGGTGCTGAGACGTATTATGACTATATATAATGTAACTGTTGTGTCATTCTGCTAGTGACATGTATTATGATCGTAATACTATTGTATGTTTCAATTTGGTGCTGAGATGTGTATGATCATATATAATGCTAACTGATGTGTCAAACTGGTACTGTGGTGTATTATGATCATATATAATGTTAACTGATGTGTCAATTTGGTACTGAGATGTATTATGATCATATATTATAATTCTAACTGATGTGTCAATTTGGTACTGAGATGTATTATGATCATATATAATGCTAACTGATGTGTCAACTTGGTACTGTGGTGTATTATGATCATATATAATGTTAACTGATGTGTCAATTTGGTACTGAGATGTATTATGATCATATATTATAATTCTAACTGATGTGTCAATTTGGTACTGAGATGGTTATGATCATGTATAATGCTATCTGATGTGTCGTTTTACTTCTGAGGTGTATTATGATCATGTATAATGCTAACTGATGGGTCATTCTAGTACTGAGAAGTATTATGACTATGTATAATGCTACTGATGTGTCATCTCGATAGTGAGATGTCATATGGTCATATTGCTAACTGATGTGTTATTTTGGTACTGAGATGTCTTGTGGTCATGTATAATGCTACACTGTAACTGATGTGTTATTTTGATGGTGAGATGTATTATGGTCATAATGCTAACATACGTTTCAAATTGTTACTGCGATTCTTTATGTTCATTTTAATTTTGGTACTGAGACATATTATGATAATGTTTAATGCTAAATGTGTCATGCTGATGTGCCATTATTTTTTTTTTTTTTAGGTACTGTGTCAACTTGGTACTGAGATGTATTATGATCATGTATAATGCTAACTGATGGGTCATTTTGGTGCTGAGATTCTTTATGATCATTTATAATGCTAACTAAAGTGTAATTTTGGTACTGAGACATATTATGATAATGTTAATGCTAAATGTGTCATGCTGATGTGGCAATTTGGTACTGTCTGAAATGTATTATGATCATGTATAATGCCAACTGATGTTTCATTTTGTCGGTGACACGTATTATGATCAAAATGCTAACTTATGTTTCAATTTGGTACTGAGATGGTTATGATCTTGTATAATGTTAACTGATGTGTCACTTTACTAGTAGATGCTTAGTGATCATGTATTATGCTAACTGAGGTGTCATTTGTTGGCGAGATGTATTATGACCACCTGATGCGCCAATTTGGTACTGAGACGTATTATGACTATGTATAATGCTAACCGATGTGTCAATTTGTAAGTAATGCTAAACGATGTGTCATTCTGATAGTGAGATGTATTATGATCATAATGCTAACTGGTGTCATTTTGATATTGAGATGTATTATGATCATAATGCTAACTGATGTGTCATTTTGATAGTGAGGTGTATAATGATCATAATGCTAACTGATGTGTCATTTTGATAGTGAGGTGTATTATGATCATAATGCTAACTGATGTGTCATTTTGATGGTGAGATGTATTATGATCATAATGCTAACTGATGTGTCATTTTGATAGTGAGATGTATTATGATCATAATGCTAACTGATGTGTCATCTTGATAGTGAGATGTATTATGCTCGTAATGCTAACTGATGTGTCATTTTGATAGGGAGATGTATTACGATCATGTATAATGCTAACTGATGTGTCATTTTGATAGTGAGATGAATTATGATCATAATGCTAACTGATGTGTCATTTTGATAGTGAGGTGTATTACGATCGTAATGCTAACTTATGTGTCTTTTTGATAGTGAGATATATTATGATCATGTATAATGCCAACTGATGTGTCATTTTGATAGTGAGATGTATTATGATCATGTATAACGCCAACTGATGTGTCATTTTGATAGTGAGATGTATTATGATCATGTATAATGCTAAATGATCTGTCATTTTGATAGTGAGATGTATTATGATCATGTATAATGCTAAATGATGTGTCATTTTGATAGTGAGATGTATTATGATCATGTATAATGCCAACTGATGTGTCATTTTGATAGTGAGATGTATTATGATCATGTATAATGCCAACTGGTGTGTCATTTTGATAGTGAGATGTATTATGATCATGTATAATGCCAACTGATGTGTCATTTTGATAGTGAGATGTATTATCATCATGTATAATGCCAACTGATGTGTCATTTTGATAGTGAGATGTATTATGATCATAATGCTAACTGATGTGTCATTTTGATAGTGAGATGTATTATGATCATGTATAATGCTAACTGATGTGTCATTTTGATAGTGAGATGTATTATGATCATGTATAATGCTAACTGATGTGTCATTTTGATAGTGAGATGTATTATGATCATGTATAATGCCAACCGATGTGTCATTTTGATAGTGAGATGTATTATGATCATGTATAATGCCAACTGATGTGTCATTTTGATAGTGACATATATTATGATCATAATGCTAACTGATGTGTCAATTTGGTACTGAGATGTATTATGATCATAATGCTAACTGATGTGTCATTTTGATAGTGAGATGTATTATGATCATAATGTTAACTGATGTGTCATTTTGATAGTGAGATGTATTATGATCATAGTGCTAACCGATGTGTCATTTTGATAGTGAGATGTATTATGATCATAATGCTAACTGATGTGTCATTTTGATAGTGAGATGTATTATGATCATGTATAATGCCAACTGATGTGTCATTTTGATAGTGAGATGTATTATCATCATGTATAATGCCAACTGATGTGTCATTTTGATGTGAGATGTATTATGATCATAATGCTAACTGATGTGTCATTTAGATAGTGAGATGTATTATGATCATGTATAATGCCAACTGATGTGTCATTTTGATGTGAGATGTATTATGATCATAATGCTAACTGATGTGTCATTTTGATAGTGAGATGTATTATGATCATAGTGCTAACCGATGTGTCATTTTGATAGTGAGATGTATTATGATCATGTATAATGCCAACTGATGTGTCATGTTGATAGTGAGATGTATTATCATCATGTATAATGCCAACTGATGTGTCATTTTGATGTGAGATGTATTATGATCATAATGCTAACTGATGTGTCATTTTGATAGTGAGATGTATTATGATCATGTATAATGCCAACTGATGTGTCATTTTGATGTGAGATGTATTATGATCATAATGCTAACTGATGTGTCATTTTGATAGTGAGATGTAGTATGATCATGTTTAATGGTACCTGATGTGTCATTTTGATAGTGACATACATTATGATCATAATGCTAACTTATGTTTCAATTTGGTAATGAGATGCTTTATGATCTTGTATGATGCTAACTGATGTGTCACTTTACTAGTAGATGTATAATGGTCATGTATGATGTTAACTGATATGTCATCTTGCTAGTGAGATGTCTTGTGATCATAATGCTAACTGATATGTCAATTTGGTACTGAGATATTTTCTGATTATGTATATTGCTATCTGATGTGTCATTTTGATAGAGAAATGTTTTGTGACCATAATGCCAACTGATGTGTCAATTTGTTATATGATCATGTATAATGATATCTGATGTGTCATATTGGTACTGAGATATATTACGATCATTTATTATGCTTTCTGATGTGTAATTTTTTTTTTTTTTTTTTTTTTCTTATTTTGTATATTTTTTTCTTTCTTATTTTTTTTTCTTTGAGATGTATTATGATCACATACAATGCTAACCGATGTGTGATTTTATTACCGTGATGTAGTATGATCCTGTATAATGCTAACTGATGGCTTTTTATTACTGAGATGTTTTATGATCACGCATAATGCTAACTGATGTGTCACCTTGTACGTTATATACATAAAGGCTATTTCCTTGCCGACAAAATCGCCCCTGCAAATCGGCTTAATGTCCAGTTAACTTCTGTAGCATACCAAGTAATGTATTCAATGGAATGATTATATCACCTCTACTCTGCCATAGCTAACATGGATACATCCATACATTTTACGCTTACTTTCAACTTAACTGACTTGTACATATTGTTCTCTTGTTTAATTTTCATTTTTTTCTTGTTTCATAAGTTCAGATGTGAGTCTCTGCACGTGGTCGTGTCCCTAGTCGTGCGATGTACGTCAAGTCTTCATGAATTAGACAATGGGTAATGATCTCTCTGCATATCGCGCGGCAATTGGCTTGTTTGGTCTGGTACGTCTACTCATCACGGGAAGAAATGTGAGAAAACATTCAAAATTCTTCTTGTTTTTAAGTACTTGGTTTATACTTTGTCTATCATCCTTCTGGACGTTAGACCTGTATGATTGTTTTTTAACTACCAATTACCTAGTTTTATTTTCACTTCGTACGCTATTGTACTTAGCTGGCGATGTAGAGGTCAATCCTGGTCCACGCACGTTATGCAAAAGTCTTTCTATAGTTCATCTAAATATTTGTGGCTTAAAAAACAAAATAGATGACGTACACGCTAATTTGTCAAAATATGACATCATCACAATTACGGAAAGCCATCTGAACTCGACAGTAGATAACAACTCAATCCAGCTCTCTGGGTTTCAAGAACCACTAAGACGAGACAGGGCTGGTGACAATTCTTGGGGCGGGGTTTGTACCTATGTAAAACAAAATCTATATGCTATAAGACGACCAGACCTAGAAAGTAATGACCTTGAAGTGCTTTGGGTTGAAATTTTCTCCAACCCGAAAACTCTGCTTTGCACGCTCTATCGTCCTCCAAATACGCTTGTGTCTAAATGGCAAACAATCTTCAGCAACATAGAGTTTGCTATTGAATCCAACAGGCAATGCAATATTGTTATAACTGGCGACTTCAATGAAGACTTACTAAACGAAAGACTTCATTACTTAAGGGACATAATTACAAGTCTGGGCTTAACTCAAGTTATTAGCCAGCCAACAAGACCGGTATCAAACACTTTGCTGGACCCAATTATCTGCTTGCATCATCGTATGTTACTCGATTTCGGCATACTGTCCAACTTCTGTAGTGACCATTGTCCTACTTATATCAAACTTAATGCCAGTTTATCTGCATCTCATTGTTACAGCAGACTAGTTTGGAATTATGCAAATGCTGATTGGGATCTCTTCAGACACACTTTATGTGAGTCAGATCTGAATGAAATTCTTTCCGAATCTGATGTTGACAAATGCACCTCATTGTTAACAACCAAGCTCCGTAATGCAGCTCATGCCACTATCCCGAATCGCAACGTAACGATCAAATTGCGAGACAAACCGTGGATAAACAGTCAAATTAAATCAGAAATCAAGAAACGAGAAAAACTGTTCAAACATTCACGAAGAACGTGCGATCCAGGCGATGTCTCGGCTTATAAAAAGCAACGTAACCTCGTGACAGCACTGATCAAAAATGCTAAAACTAGCTATAACCACAAACTTTCGTACAAACTAAAAAATGGTCCTGTAACAAGTAGAGACTGGTGGAAAATATGCAAGTCGTTCCTTAACAACTCCAACTGTAATTTTGCAGAAATACCACCTTTACTAACAACTGATAATACCCTTGAGCACACCGCTATTGGGAAAGCCAACTTACTAAATGATTACTTTTCTGGAATTTGTTCGGTTGATGATTCATCCACATATGTCCCAAGTGTGGCAGTCTTTGGGGGTCGTCATCTCCAACATTTTGAAGTCATTGACTCTGAAATCAAAGACGTTCTGAATGCACTAGATGCGGGAAAGGCTGTAGGGCCAGATGGGATTAGTCCCAAAATACTTTACGAAAGTCGCGAAGTAATCATCCCATACGTATCCCATATTTTCAAAACATCACTAGAAGAAGGGGAATATCCCTCCTCATGGAAAACTGCTAATGTTACCCCAATATTTAAATCTGGCAGTAGGAACAATGTTGGTAATTACAGACCAATCTCTCTACTAAGTTGTATGAGCAAGATTTTTGAACGTGTTGTGAGCAATCAGTTGATTTCCTTTTTGTCCACTGAAATCACTAAAAGCCAGCACGGGTTCATTCGTTCAAAGTCCACAGTCACTCAACTACTTGAAATATACGCTGACATTTCCTCAGCTCTGGACGAAGGTAAAGAAATTTTCCTGATATTTTTTGACATATCCAAGGCCTTCGACAGAGTCTGGCACAGAGGCCTTTTAATCAAGCTAGAGAATATGGGGCTCGGGGATGGAGCTTTGAAGTGGATAGGCAGCTATCTGAGTGAGCGAAAGCAACGTGTTGTTTTCAATGGCATCGAATCATCCATGAAAAGTATTGATGCTGGTGTTCCTCAAGGCTCTGTCCTTGGTCCCCTCCTCTTCCTACTATACATCAATGATCTACCTGATGGTATTTTGAACAGTATTAAACTTTTTGCTGATGATACAACCTTCTATGTCTTGTCAGACCAGATTTCAAATCCAGCCTTAACTGAGTCTGTTACTCGAGATCTTTCTCGAATAGAAGCATGGGCACAGAAGTGGCTAGTCACCTTTAACCCACTTAAAACCAAATCCCTACTAATATCAAAACGTCAAGAGGTATCAGTCGTATC
Organism: Lepidochitona cinerea; assembly: GCA_963971465.1. Lineage (NCBI taxonomy): Eukaryota > Metazoa > Mollusca > Polyplacophora > Chitonida > Tonicellidae > Lepidochitona > Lepidochitona cinerea. Next base: position 8,613,802 of record OZ020560.1, on the reverse strand, counting down.
CTGTATGTTCTGCAATAAAACAATACCTCAATGCCTTTCTCACAAGCACCTTGGGTTGACCTTCAATGCACATGGTAATTGGAATGACCACATCTCCAACCTCATAAATGAAGCCCAGAAAAAACTTTCACTCCTTCGTGGACTGAAATACCGCCTGGATCGCAAATGTCTAGAAATCATGTATAAAAGCTTTGTTCGCCCCTCCCTTGAATATGCTGATGCTGTCTGGGATAACCTGACAGAACATCAAATATTCTCTATTGAAGCAATCCAAAAAGATGCCATCAGAATTATTACCGGATTAACTGTCAGTACCCCTACAAATCTGCTGTATGAAGAATCCGGTCTGTCTCCTCTAAGTAAGCGTCGGCAAGAGCATAGGCTGATCTTGTTCCACAAATTATTTCTAGACAGTGACGAAACAGCATTAAAGAACAATATACCACCTTTGACATCTGCCAGAAATCCCTATCCTGTTAGGTCCTCTTCACAATTGACAACAATTCAATGTAGAACTGAAAGACACAAAAACTCGTTTTTCCCTCGCACTATAGTCGACTGGAATCGCTTGCCTTACAACCTGAGAACAATTACTGACAATAACATTTTCAAAAACAGACTTAAAAACATGAATAGCAATAAACCACCAGCAAAGTGGTACTACTGTGGGGATAGGATTGAAAACATTATGCTATGTAGGCTACGTAATGGCTGCAGTGCACTTAATAGTGACCTGTTTTTAAATCATATTAGCGACTCTCCAAGATGTGGTTGTGGTCATCCTAACGAATCGACGGATCATTTTCTCTTAGAATGCCCAAGATATACTAACAAGCGACAAGACATGTTTCATAATATATCTCTTGTTAACCCATCAATAGAAATAAACACAGTCTTAATGCTTTATGGTAGTGCCACCTTAGATGCCTCATCAAATGGTGAAATAGTAGAATGTGTTACTAATTTCATTAAACAAACGAAGAGATTTCTGTACTAATAGATGACCAGTGCCCAGACAGCCGCAAGGGACGACCACGTGGAAGAGTATCAATGGTCCTTGGGACCAAATCCATCATACCCATCTGAACATGTATATATGTAAATATGTATCGCCTTCTTATGTCTATTATCTAATTAAGTTATTGTATGTTTTATCTATATTCTATATATTGAGTATCCAGATGTATACGGAACTCCCATAAGTCTTGGCTTACTATGTTCCGTTTGAGAAATAAATTATGTTTAAACCAAATAAAATGTGTTTGTATCATGCTACACGTGAATATATAAATCTTTTTTGCTGTTTTATCCTACTGTAATAAGTTTTTTTACCTGAATCCCCTATGGTTGCCATATTATAATGATACAATATTTCTCACCCGCTTTCAGGCGAAGTTCTGATTTTGTAACATAATAATATCCCACAGTGGTGATAATGGTGCAATCGCTCGGACGATTTCTCCACAATATCACAATGGCTATATGGACAAATCTGAAGCACCTCATTAAGACAGTAAAATGTTTTTTGTACATCATCACGTAACCATGGTAACATTGATACACACAAGGTTTAATCACGTTGGACATTCTGTTGTCAAATTGCTGATATGACAGCCGTTTTCAATGCTGATTGCGCGATATTCATTCTAAACTAAACGTGCAAATAGCCGTAAATGAAGAAAAATAAAATATCATGTGTAATGAGAATCAGTGATCCCTGGTTTGTTGCTGGTTTGTATGGCTTTTGTATTTATCGATATTGCAAGCTAACCACATGTACCCCATTTTGTTAATCAACAGAAACGTTACCATGGCAATTTTATGCAAAGCAAATTTGAGGATGCAGGACAGTGTTTCTTTTAAGCGCCTTTGTTAGCCACATGGTAAATATATTTTACGAATACTTGTACACCTCAGCAGGCAATGGTGTCAAAACCAGGTTTTCCAGCAGTAAGATATTTGATACTGTATATCGGTTTTTTTCCAAACTTTATTTAGCCCCTGAGTGTTTTTATGAGGCTACATTATTTTCTTCATATTCAAAAGAAATCCTGCTGGAGAAAGAAAAAAAATAATCGATTCAGTTCGAACCAACACAGAATTGAGACTCAAATCTACAAGAGATTAACACACTTTCTACCTGCACCAACTGTTGTTCAGTCAAGTTGATAATAATGTGGACATTATGTTCTGACAATAAGTATTATTATATAACTGGAGTGAGTTTTGCAATTTCATTGGTCAATAGGCGGTCACATGACAGTTAATATTATCTTATATTACATGACTTGCTGGTTAATATAAGATTTGACGTCACATTCTCTTTGTTGTGCAACATAATTTGTTTTTAGTGTAGCTTTATTACTATGACGTCATTCCGATGACATCAGATTTGAGCGTTGCAACGTAATCCACATGACGTAATTTAGCCCATTGCATTTGTGATGCCTATGTACTATGTAAATGTGAATTATGTAAATATAACATCTGCCTGAAATTCTGTGAAGGTTTAGAATAAATATATACGCTAACTTGATATATAATAAAACAATTATTGACTCTCCTGCCAGTAAATATGATGGTTATAATGACCTGGAAAACTTATATTGACCTCTGCCTTCGGCATCGGTCAATATAAGTTGTCCAGGTCATTATAACATCATATTAACTGGCAGGAGAGTCAATAATTGTATATTATCCAATGGTGCGGATTCCAGGTAGGATAATGTACGATTCAAAGAAAATAGAAGTATTGCCATAGGAAAGTATTCTCTCAGCCATACGGAAAATTTCATGATTAATATATTAATAATTGAACAATTTTGCACTGTAGGTTTACAAATTCAATGTTAAATTGTGTGACCCAACATCCCTATCGAAGTATTACGTATTATTGTTAATGCAGTGTAGATCATTAATCAGGTACGTTACAAACCATGCTGATAAAGCTTGTATAATTGAATACAAACTTGCCAAGAATTAAATATTTAACTATGGTAATGTATCTGTTGGAGAATGAATCTTCAGTAAGTAAAATCGAGCGACGAGCCAATCATAATTCCATTACGTTAACTGTTCCCACTGCAAAAAAACCCCAGATCATTTAATGTTGCCAATTCAAAAACACCTGTTATTTGAGGGTTTAGATTGTGGATATCAATTTGTGCCAATCTCAAGATTCACAAAGAAACACATTTAATACCACACACATACAGATTGCAATGTACTGGAGTAGTATCAACCAGTGATGATATTAATAGTTTGGAAAGCACGGCTGCCTTATTTATGTGGCAGATTATATGACATCAAATATACAGGGTTTCACAGAAGTCAACGTTTTGAGACGATAACTAGTAGTATTGAGTTATTTTACTTTTAAGTAGAAATCAATAGTTTAGTTGCCAGAAATTGAATATGTCCTAACTTAAATAACTGATATTCATTTTTCATGAGGTGTATTGAGTTTTTGTACTCATTTGAGGCAGATATTCGAACTCATCAATTGTCTTCTAGGAAACCCTGCTATAATGACTTTGACTTAAATGGTGAGATTTTGGGGCAAATCACAGGATATGCTATGGGCATACGCTTTAATCCCAACTTTGCCTGCATTTGTATGACTATACAAATGTTTAACAATCAAAGAATTAACTGTTGAGATTCCACACTGAGAAGAGAGGGACATAGAAATTGAACCATTGCAACCATCATTGAAATCATCATCAAGTGAACAATTTACGAGAAAACACAAACAGAGCAGCCTATAATCTCCACCTTTACTATTGGTAAAACACAATATTAACAAATTGACATTTTCTGAGAATTAGGTGATTAGAAGAAGATGTCTGGAAACATAATTATGAATAGTTTACGTTAAAGTTATTTCATTTTAATGACAGTGCTGTCAGGTTTATTGAGGAGGAATATTTGGCAATTATTGCATATAGGGCGAGTGAAAACTCACGTGGATGCAATGGCCCCTTTTGAAACTTGATTTTTACACTGGCCCTTACCGTTGTATTAATTCTATACACCAACGTCAATCCATCTCTATGCCCATAAATCTATATCAGATAGTGTCTTAAATTAGTATTTCCACAACGACTTACCTTTTATCATCGAATTAGTTTACGTCAGATATGATCCAAGTCTTTTGGATATAGTACATTTAGAAATCAACAATCCTGTATCTACGTCGAACAGCTGACATTTTCATTTTTTTAAATCTATGTCTGTACACTTTTGTGAAGGAAGCAATTTCCCAAACTTTCCCGGCTATTTTTTTTAATGACATACAATTATTTGCAATCATTGACACAGGGTTGAGTATTGATAAATGTAAGCATTACGAAGAGAGCTTTACTCTTTACGGATGTACTTCAATTCACTACGATAAATACAATCTAGATTAACAGTCTGCAGAACAACGATAAGAGAGAACAGATAAATGTCATTGCGTAGTATTAGGCTTATTACAACGAATGGAGTTTCGTAATAAAGTGTCATTGTTATTGGGAAATAAGTTCCGCGAATATACCTTTAATTTTCTTATCGTAAAATATTCACCTTAACCTAGTTTAACTGTTTTGAATATATTAAACAACATATACATTGCATGTTAAAGTGTAAGTCGAATTTGAGTTATCGAAAATGTGTTTTCATAAAAATATTATTAATAGAAGAATTATGATACCAGTTCTTGGCAAGGCATATCCTTTGACTATCCCAGAATCGCCTCTATAGCGTATCAACCAATACTGGCTTCTGATAAGCTAGAGTTGCTGCGCTCTTTAGTGCATTGTAATGCATTGTGGAAAGGGTTTAAACTTGGGCTGGGCATTTGCATGAACATTCAAGAAAAAAAAGCTCAAATAGTACAGTGAAATCTCAAAATGTTGTCAGAACTGTTACTAGAGGTTAAAAGTCACATATCGAGACGATAAAAACACAATCAGTCTCCCGACAAATATTTAAATCGTTGCTTCCAGTCGCCTTCACAAGACATCGAAAGTGTTCCATAGGAAGCTGCCTCAACTCTTCATTCTGCTTCCAATTCATTCAATTTGTGTAGATGATCCCCACAAGGAATCCTGTTCCCCGAAATGCCCCCCCCCCCCCCCACACACACACACACGCACGCACCCGCGCACACACAGACCATTATCGAGGAGATTCAGATTCGGACTCATAGCTGGTCATGGAATGTTCTGGATAGCTTCGTTCCTGATCATCACATCTTTTGAACGCTGATACCAAACGTTATGCTTATTACAAAAAAGTACCTTTTCCCGTTTTTTTATTTGCAGTGAATAGAGTTTTGGATGGCGCCTGAAAAGATACGGATTCAAACGTCAAGCTATTTGAACTTACACCCGGGAAGGCGTGAAAAAAGTATTCTACTATTTGAGGCTCAGTATAATAAGGCCAGCATGAATATATGCCAGATTATGATAAATGAACAGAAATTATTTCAAAGTAGAATGGCTCGCCCTGTGAACCAACGGCTATAAAAAAACCAGAGTATGAAAGATCTACTAATCAGGGCTTAACTCCCTTGTCTGTCTTCTACCAAGGAAGCATATTTTGTCTTTCTTTTCCCATAATCATATTTTGTTTAATCTCAGTTAACCAGTATTCTTGTTGTGGCTGAAGATTCATACAACTTTGTCAATACATGTATATTACAAAGCATTCCAGAAAATTCTACTAAGTAGAGCCAAACTCCTGTCTGTCTTTATAGTTATTTTATAACGCATTTATACATGATGTAGAGCTGCTTGAGAAAACATTATTGTTTGCTTTTATGAAAATAAACCGATGCTATACAGATGGTTTGATTGATCGTTTGGTGTTTTACGCCGCGCTCAAGATTATTTCTCTTATATGGTGGAGTTGCCAGTTGTTTGTGGGTGGAAACCGGGCTCTATGCCCGGAGGAAACCCACGACCTTCCGGTGGTAACTGGCAACCATCCCACATAGGTCGTTCGAGTGAAAACCCAGTCAGAAAATTTTCCAATTTTTGGAGTTGTGGTAGATTGGTTGTTTTAGCTTATTGGCGCATCCATTCGTATGAATGATTGAGTAATTATTTACTATTGAGTAATTATTACATTGAGCTATTAAGAAAACTGTGATGTTTTAGCGCAATATACTGAATGGCTCTGTACAGGAGGATATGGTTTTTATTTTTATTTTCATACAAATTGAACAATACATATAGATCAAATACAAAATGTACATAATGTCACAGCAAAAAGCCCTTTGTGGATTATAAAAACATGTTTTTTTTTTAAAGACTGTTCCAGGACAGCACTATACATTCAGGTTTAAACACACACATGTATAATGAACATCTATTTTTATTTATTTATGAACACTAAAACACACGGGCACAGGGAAAATCTTCTGGTCTAAAATAACCACGGAGACAAGTTTCTAATTGTGTTAAAAAGAGGTATATCATTTTAGACCTTTATACCCCATCATAAATTGTTGTAATAAAGTAAACCTAAGATATTTCATTAGGTTGACGACTGACAGGAGCTTGGCCTTAGTCAGTAGAATTTTCTGGAACACTTTGTATTACGCATCTTAAGCTGTGGTAAGAATATCGTCAGACTATATATTATAGGGTCATGGGAAAAGACAGTGAAAATTTTGCCCCCCCCCCCCCCCCCCCAACACCACTTTCCCAGAAAAACCTAGGTAGAAGACTGACCTGGGAGTTTAGCCCTGACCAGTATGTCTTTCAAACTCTTGTTCTTTTTATAAGGGATGGCTGGTCTTTGGGTCAGAGGTTGAGCAAGTTTACTTTGAAGTGGTTTGTATTCTTCTACTATAATCTTGGCCATAGCGATGCTCGCTTTCTTATACTGAAACACAAATGGTATTATAGTTTTTTCACGACATCTTCCCGGGTCCAAGTTCAAACCCAAAGGATAAATAGTTTGTAACGTTTGAATCCAACAACTTTCCCTTTCCAAACGTTTTTGCTTAGTATCTGCAGCAGAAGAGAGAAAAGGGATTTTCTCAATAGGCATAATTTCAAAATGGTCCTTGACCGAATGACCTTGAGTATTGAAATGTTGTGCCACATCGTGTGTAAGCCTAATACATGTACTATATAAATGGTTGGCTGCTCTTTGTCGTAGAGAATTCTGAGTTTCTCCGACGTATTGTTTGCGACATTTTTGCATGTGATAACATACACGATATTAGAGGAGTCGCAATTAAGATCCTCTGCCATTTGATATTTGTAGCGAGATTGTTCTCCGAAAGAGGTACTGCGATCTGGTACGTATATATCGAGTTTGCATCGCGGCATGTAGCAGCATGTAGCAGCTGATGCGTGTCAGTAGGTTTGAAGAATACTTTGTAATCTAGATACCCAGTAGTATGATATGTATGACCCTTGTAAATAGTTACATCCAAAAAATCCACAGAAGTGTGATCAATAGTAGGCTGTAATTTAATGCTTGAGTCGTGAGAATTAAGTATGTCTATACTGGATTAACTTAGACACACTATTGGTACATCAAACTTTATCATACTATACACTTGGTGCACGTTTGACGAAATAAGCTGTTGTATTAACTCTAACTTTTGATATCTGTTTTAGTAATTAAGTGTTTGTACTAATTAGTTCAGTTTCTCAATGAATTGTTTATATTAATTTATTAAAATAACACGTTACACCGTATACATTACCACACTAGCAACTCTTAACTTGCACGACTAGTAGTTAACAAATAGTGTTTTCCAAACACCCCATCTATCAAGTTCATTGTGTTTTCAAACAAATAGTAATTCTTTAATCGTTTCATAAAAGCAGTAAAGTTCAGCTGTTGATTTTGACATCTTGTTTTGTAGATGAAAAAATTGCCGAAAAATCAACAAGGTTTCTTATGTCATAACATTTTTGAAACCCAAAAATTAGAGTTTCATTCGTTAAATTCATAACTAGAATGTACATTTAGCTTAGACTTTATTAACTGAATTGAATCCAACTAAAACGGTTTTGTGTAAGGACACTCACAAAACAGATGTAATATTGTCTCTTCTGTTCGTTTACAAAAACTGCGCTTGTTGTCTCCTACTGCATTGACCAATAGGAGATATCTAAATAGATAAGAGTTTGTGGCAATTATACGATGAATTATCCTGTATTGGAACTAGCCAAGAAATCTGGGTCATACGACGAATACGGAATAAAAAATTCGGCAGAGCCCAGATTCCTCGGCTTAATTTAGAATCAGAAGTAATTTCAAACGGTAAATTGTTTGTGATGTTCCACCATTTAGTAGTTTTCTTGCCAATGATTCTTTCCCATTTGCCATAAGAAGCAATGGAGTTTACATTCACATTTGGAAGTAAATAACTTCTAACATACTTCATAGGTTTCCTTTCAGTTACAAGTAATAACAGTGGCTCAGGAATGATGGGATATAATGGTTGTTGACTTTCCACTGTATATTGTTTTAAAAAACATTTTAAAGACCTTAATAGCCCATAAAACTGAGTAAAAAAGGGCGAAAGTTAAAACGGTTACAAAATTTTGTATATTCTATAAGTTGTTCTCTTTCCAAAAAGTCTGAAACATACATAACACCCATATCAGCCCATTCCTTATAAAATACAGTTTTGTTTTGTTAATAACGAAATTTGAGTTAAACCATATTGGCTGTTGTTGACAGTTTGTTTTATCTATTTCAATTGACATAACATATTCCTTCCAACTATTAAAAACCTCCTTCCAAAAGATGTTTGACGTGTTAGATTTTAGATTTTAACACATCTGCATAAGCAGGTCCATACTTAACTAAGTTGTCAAAATTGTCATTTAAAATTCTTTTTATCAGCTGTGACCACTTTTCACTGCCTCCCAGAACAATTCGTTTTATCCAAGATCATTTTAGGCATCTATTAAAAATATTTATGTCTACCATATTTAGGCCATCCTTGCTATAATCTTGAACTGTCAGCTTTCTGGCCACACGATCTGGTCCTTCCCTCCAAATAAAAGTGAAGAATTTTTTATTGAGTTCTTATAAAAAATTCTGATCTGGTATTGGCAGCGAAGTTAACAGATGTGTTATCTTAGACAATGCTAATTGTTTTACAACTAGAATCCTTCCTAAAACAGAAAGTTTTCGGCGCTTCCAGTTTTTTTATTAAAACGTCAATATCTCAAAGTTTTGAAGTGTAATTTCCCATAACCATATGATCTAGGTTGGTACAATAGTATATTCCCAATAAACACATCGAGTTTGTCCATTGTAATTTCAAATTGGGACAGATTATTTCTTTACAGTTTCTTTTACTGCCACTCCACATTGATTGTGTTTTGTCAATATTTAATTTTAATCCAGAAAGAGTATAGTATTGCTGCAGCAGTCTCATGGCTGAGTGGAGTGAGTTTTCAGTACCATCAAGAATAATTGTAGTGTCATCGGCATATTGGGATAATTTGTATTCATGACCTTCCATTTCTACTCCTTTTATATTAGTATCAGCCCTGATCATAATCCCTAAAATTTCTGCACAGAGCAGAAAAATATAAGCTGACAGAGGAGTATACGTTAGTACGTTTCAGAACTACTTAACCTCTTCAGGTATTAAATCATACAATACAATTGAGCTTACACTCATATACGATTTACAGATATGCAAATATACAGTGTTGAGACATGGGAAGATAGACAAATTGGTCGATATTTGTTAGTCAGGTGTCACTTGAGCATTATACAGTCGTAAATACAATATATATGTTTATACACTCATGTGAGTTATGGTTATTACTATTTAATGGCAAAATATACTTAATTTCCATATCAGTCAGATGTATTTTCAAATCCATCACCAGACCGGAAATAAATTGCTTGTCTAATAATGATGTTAAAAACCATGATTACATATAATTGAATAATACCGGTTGAGATGAGTTGTTTTCAGGCGAACAAGAAGCACACATCCACACGGTTATACGTCATCATTGGTTATCTAACTTCAAACGAATTTCAATATGATGGGAATTGTTACGATGACAGATAATACATTTTGCGAAGCCAATTTTCGCGATTCGTTTGAACAGTGGCCTTGGGTAGATATTTACAAAGTCTAACAATAGCTATGGATGAGAACAATCTTATGTCAGTCTGCCAGGTCTTTACAAACCCTATTAAATTATTGCGTCTTGTATGCTTTAAATCATGATATCGTTTATAATGTCACAAAATCTGTTTGTATGACAATACTACCTCAACGAGGTAGATGAATGCGGAGTAAAACATCAATCAATCAATCACCCTTGAGAGCTCTGTAACTAACATGCTTTCAATATGCATTCCTTAGAAGGAAAAAAAACTGGTAATTTGCTGGGTTTTTTAAATGAAAAAAAAAGTCAGACAGATCTTTCCGGTAGTGTATATACAGTTCATATAAATCCCAACATACTACTTGTATTTAACAAGTCAACGAGTTACTTATTATGAAATAAATTAAGAAGTTGTTATCCATACCAGAAATAAACTAAGAAGTTGTTATCCATACCAGAAATAAACTAAGAAGTTGTTATCCATAACTAGAAATAAATTAAGAAGTTTTTATCCATACCAGAAATAAATTAAGAAGTTGTTATCCTTAAGTAACCCGTTGACTTGTTATACCACCAACTTCTAAATGTCACTTAAAGAAGATACTTCTATTTACTATTGAAAACTCAGTCCGATACACGTTCAATATATCCGAGAAGACACGTTCCACAGGAAGGTTGATGTTTTTTTCTTAGTGTCATTCCCCAAACATAGCAAAGCCCTAATACAGTTACATATATACATTTTACAGGTATTAAAACTCACTGTATGTTTAAAAACACGAAAACACACGGGCACAGAGAAAATCTTCATGTCTAAAATAACCATAGAGAGAAGTTTCTAATTGTGTTAAAAAGAGGAATATCATTTAGACCTTGACAACGCCATCATAAATTGTTGTAATAAACTAAACCTATGATATTTCATTAGGTTGACGACTGACAGAGGGTTGCAACAACTTTAACAAGAAGAGTGTATTATCGGTAAATTGGCCCAGCATATAACTAAAAGACTTTAAGTTTTAGTTAAACTCGCATTAGTGCATGATTTGCGACATATTGACTCTGTGACACGTGTTTGCTACATTTAATATCACACTTCTTATTTGCTTCCTTATATATCACTTATTCCAAAACGCAGCGCATCGGCATCCATATCCTTCCGTCAATCGTAATCTCGCGAGATCTTCTTTAGACGTGACTAAGATAGACCTCGTGCGCCTTTCGCGTACATAGCCCACATAGTCGCTCCTGGTAAGTACATTGTCAGTGTTGTGACACCAAAAACGACCGTCGCTGTATCCCTATGATTGGTTGAAATGACGACTTAAGCGTTCAAAGGTCAAATATGACGTAAATTACGAAGATCTTTCGTATTGGTGACGAGCGATATGCAATACTTTCAATAGGGAGCCCAAGTCGCGTATAAACTCCACAAATTTCCTGTCACGGGCGTTGCATTGCGCATGTGACTGAGCGCTTTTCGTTTCATCGTGACGTTTACATCTCAAGTTATGAAGTAAAATACAACGAATTATATGCGTGGAATGGAGGTCACGTGGTATTTGATTTGCATTTAATGCCGCCATTACTAGGAAATGGTACAATTTCGATACAAATCTGTTATGCTATCAATGGCGGCACATTTTACAAAGTCAGATCCAAACCAGCCAATGAGATGTGTCCATTCCAGGCAGTTCGTTGGTATAATATGTCAAACGGAATTGCAACGTCAGCAAAAAACGTTCTAAATGGCTCACCTGTCACCAAAGACCCATTCATTTAAGCCGACATATGAAAGAAAAATACTAATCCGATAAGACACGCCAAAATGTTTTAAGGACACCAAGGTTGTATATCTAGAATTAAAACTGATAGTTCCTAAATATTGTCGAAAGAATGACGGAACCCAGAGTCCGATCCACGCCTTCCCTCGCACCCATACACACCTGACAAGCGTGCATTAGAATTGAAATAATCTTAATTGCGGCGTCAAACACCACGGAATCAATCCATAAATATATTCATCCCTCCAGTCTCTTTGACGAAGCATGTGGGCCTCAGTGGAAACGTAAATCTGAAACAAATGTTTCTTATAATGTAGTGGGGTCTCGGTGGTCCAGTGGATTAGAGTGGTCGTCCTTCAGTCCCACACAGACCTTTCATCGATGAGGCCGGTTGCCTCCCCCACGCCGCCATATAAGTGAAAAAATATTGAGTGCGGCGTAAAACATCAATCAATTAATCAATCTTATAATGTATGATTGTATGGCGGTTGATTTGTGTCAAGTTTGCTCTTCCGAAGTAACACATCTAAAACAACAGAAGCTGGACTTCAGGAAGCAAACTCGTGGTCCTTAGTACCGCCGTGAGATGGTAAGTATCGAGTTGAAAAATAAGGTTCTTCTCGAATATAGATAACTATGTTGAAATTATACTCTACCCCTTTTCTGGATATTGATAATCGGTCTAATAAACTATTTGTCACTTTTTTGTACAACACTGACATCAATGGCAGACAGTACAAGCCCGTATTAAATTTCAACTGCAGACATATTAAGCCAAACCTGGGCTAATATTCAGGGATACACCTAAGTGAAATCAGCTGCAGTTGCCAATGTTCTGTTAATGATACCATGTGCACTGTCATGGGGAATATATACGTCGTCTTGTTAGATTTTGGCGTCGTCTTGTAGAAAGACATAGTTTTCATGACCAGCTAAATATGGTAAAAATGAACAGCGAAGAGTCTTAGTGGATGAAACTGGCAGTTCGTGCATCACCTTCTCTACCAATACCTAGCATGTGGAACTCCATAGCGTCTTAGCAATGATAAAGTCCTCTGGTATTTCATGACATCAAAGCATACTGTGACTTTCTCACGCGTCCTTTTATACAGAACTCAAATATCTTCTAACACGTTACCATCGTCACTTCGTACACCATCGAGAAGACTCGCCGGTATGGAAATCAAATTAGTGAAATTATTCTTCACAAGCTAGATAGAGCAAAGGGAGATAAGTATATGGGTGACAACTCTGGGCATCGTAAATTCCACACGCCTGTCCGTCGACTATTTTAAAAACTATTCGAACTGAGGGAAGAACTTTCAGAAAAGAATGAATATTTACAAAGATTACGTCCACCAAGCGATTTATTAGAAATATTGAACAGTGTTCAAGTAAGACCCAGAGCAAGATGCATCCGATTCCCCAAAAGATTGATTGGTGCATTTGCTATAGGTGTAAAGGAGCCAGGCAATTAACTTAAGTGAATAAACAGTGTTCATCTCGTGTAGAGTAGACGGGATTGTTATTTCATGGTGACCATGTCTCCCATATCAATAGAAAATGACATGAAACTTGTAACTTTACAATGGCAAGCCACCTATCTCCGTGAACCGTTCAAGGTAAGCTCTATTCAGTCAGAAACATCCCTGCTCCGTTGTTTTCCTCTCTTATACCACAGGACATGATATTGACCATACATCTGCGTAGGAATGTGTATCGCATAGATCTACATGAAGAAACAAAATGAGGCAGTTTAAAACAAAATGACAGTTTTCTTTGAATACTATTGCCAATATTTATTGTTATCAGACTACTTATATAAAACAATATGTAAATTATACTTCCTTTTGTTTCATTTTCTATGTTAACGTCTTAAACCTGAAGAAACGTACGGAAAATACAACCAGACCCAATCGAATTAATTAAAAAGACGAATTATACAGATTTTTACAAAAATATCTTAATGAATAATTAGGAATTGACGAAAACAAATCGATTGTTAAATCGACCCAAATGCGGACCCCTGAGGAACAGGTATGTATATATTATAAAAAGAGCATTATACAGGGTAGCATCTATTAGCCTACTTAATTCAATGTCCGTATTAGCCCTGACGCCTGTGGTGTCTGGTCCAACAGGATATTCAATCCAACAGGGACTTAAACATTCAAATCAGCCATAGATTTTACTGTGGATAATAACTTTTAATATGCTCTGTAGTATGTTTGGAATTGCGTATACAATGTGAACACTTCAGTGTATCGCTCAAGTAACCAATGTATTCTGTGTGGTCAGTTAATACGTGTATCAACATCTAAATGTGCTACTATACATTGACCATTGGTTTCCAAATTAAAAAGTTTATTTTGAGACGAAAACTTACCAAAAGCTGATTGCATCCGAAACTCACGGTTTGCTATTTGGCTTGTGAAATTGGTCTCCGCATTTTATTTTCCCTTTATGACATATACTGAAAAAAATTCAAACAAACATGTTTCTGACTGTTACCCAAATCCTTGTACAGTTCTCTTGAAACGTAAAGTATTTTCAATAAACCAAGAAGTTGTTATCCATAAGTAATTCTTCACCTTATTGTATTTTCTGTTAGAAGTTATAACTTTTTTACCGGGAGAAGTCAATAGTTATTCGACCCTCACTAAAATTTGACGTAAACACGATTACGATTCCTAAAACAAAAGTAACGAGTTGCAGAAATTGGTGGAAACACACAAACATTCATAATTTCTTAAACTTTGGCAAATTAAATCTCACCGCCAACCCCCTCAGAACCAATGTGGGATCCATCGTTTAGGGAAATCAGAGAGGATGCAATTGACTACAGTTTTTATATAATTGTTTCTGTGGGGTTTTTTTGAGATAAAAAAACAACACTTCTGATCTTGTATCAAAGGATGATTAACGTCAACGGTAGCCCCAGATCCAAGGTCATTGGCTAACATATGACGGTCGGATGTCACTGTGTTTCAGCCGATCGGTTGACGTAGCAGAACTTACAATGGTTCAAATCTGTCATATTCAAAGCATCATCTTAAATTGCGTTTGAAAGAGCTCAGTTGCCTCCTTATTTAACCTAACACCACCGCCGCCATAAAAATGAACTAATCTTGATTGTGGTATACAATCCCTGTTGTACGTTACAGCTTTACAATTAGGGACCGACAACAGCCCCCACCCCCCAACGCACACACGCACACACTCTCCCACGTCCAAGTAAATATTTGATTATAAAAGCCTAATCTTACCATTGTTCTTGTTCTTCTTTTTGAATATGTATGACTGTCTGATCCCGGATTACGGTCAATCCTAATAAACATCGTCCACTGCCACGTAGATTAGATCGAAGTAGAGTCCGCCGGGATCGGATTTCTACAAAAATCCATCAAGTTAAATGTATTCTCTGTGCCCTTGTAACTTTATAAAGGAGATCAAATAAACGGTTCGGTTAATTGAAGTTTTGTCACAAGTAGTCTATCAATATAACGGTGTCCTGGAAGAAACCGAGCTTACTTCGAAGAATCCGGAGTTAGATTAACTGTCCAGATCTTATATAAGTATAGGCCTGTAGTTTGATAGGGAAGATAGATTGCAACAAAGCAAAACGAAAACAAAATATCTCGAATACACTTTTTAACATCGGTGGCTTATTTACAACGAATTCATCTAACACTGTAACTGGATAGGTATTAACTTGAATATTGTATCCTAGAAGCAATACACCATGAGAACAAGTGATAACCATCATTAGGTCTTTTCCTACCAATTATTACGGTTGACAAACTGACTTAGTATGAGATGGCTCAGGTTGATGCGAAAATCAAACTCACACACGCAGTTTCAGACCCCCTGACATTTGCGAAGAAAAGTCAAAAGCAAGTTTACACTAGCTTTATTACGTTAAGTACAATCCTTCAAATGAAACAATGGATGCATTGTATACGCCCAGATATCCTTATATGTCTAAATGACAAGAGACCGTATACTGATTGTATTGTATTTTACCCATTTAAGGTCTTTTTTGTATTTAGTTTACAAACTAAATCGCCCTTCTGTATTTAAAAGATCAAATCTCTTCAACGGCTTTAACTTTAGCTCGTTTGGATGACATAGCTGTGATCCCAGTCAATTAGAGCGCATAAATGCAAGCCAATTATATTCGTTTGTTTACAACCAATCAAACTATTTCAAAATGAGACTAAAACTTGAATTTTGGCAAACCTGAGATGTTTCTAACTTCTTCTGAATTGGAAATAAGAAAACTTCTCTTTATAAATGTGCATGTTGGCCCTAAACAGCTCCCTGGATTTAGTTACCGATGTGTCTTTAATCAGATAATTAATAACAAGAACCCCTGTATGGATATATTCCTACGCACAGTACCTTCTTCCTCTGTTCTCTCTTTGATACATTGGCCTCTGTTTGGAATACCGTTCTCGGGGTCACCGGGGTCATCAATGTGGCAGACGTATCCATGAGGACAGAGCAATGGATCGCCGTCATCAGGCTCTTTTGTAGTCGTACACGTTTCAACTGTAAAAAAAAATTGGGATAAGAGTTAGCAGATTGGCTCATTCGTTGATCTTTTATGCTGTACTCAAGATTATTTCACGTATATGACGGCTTTCCCAGGTTTATTGGAGAGCAGACTGGATTGTTTTGTCCTGAGAAACCCCCCAACCTTCGGGAGTAATATACTAATAAAATAGAAGTGCTAAAGATATATGAACACATCAGTTCAACAATAGACGTAGGTTTGGTTTCAGTTGGAACTTTACACCTTAAAATGTGATACACTAGTTTAATGTGATAATAATTATAAGGCTTGTTGGAAGTCAGTTGTGGTTTTGTGTTCGCAAAAAGGGAGTTTCAAATACAGGCGACTCAATTCGTAAAACAATTATAAAAGTTTAAGAAACGGATAAAATAACCCCGATGATTCAAGTCATGAGATTATGTCGAATCAAACGGATTCTCATTCCCAGGGTGTTGTTGCATCAAAAGGTCATATTGTTAGACATTGGCACAGAGGCATTGACAACAATGCTCCTTTTTACTAGAAAGGCAATATAGACAAGACTCTATTATTGTCTTGAGTTGGTAAGTCTTCAGTTTTCGGACATAAAACTAAAAGCTTATTTAGTGCGACAACTAAATTCAACAATGTAAACACATGTTTATGGAAAATCAACATATATATTCATCTGTTTTAAAAACATTCGTGGATAAACATGTTATACATACTTCCATAATCTTCAGGTTGACCTTTTATTAACCAGGACTTCCCTGTTAACCAAAATAAAGAAACAAACATGTTAAATTTATTTTCTTCTCATAGGAAAACCAATCAAGTTAAGCTACAAAATGTATTTAAACATTAAGATACTGATTGGGTGAAAATATAATTAAAGCGAATTGAACAGTTATGTTAAAGAAATATTTTCAAAAGTATCATTCTTCGTTATAACGAAGGTTTTTAATTTAGTAAACCATGTTTTCAATTATTACTTGTTTGATTGACATTGATATAAACTCAAAGACGTTAAAACATTCATTTGACGTTAAAATAAGCATTTCTTCCTTACGGATAAACACATTATCAAGGTAATGTAGTTGGCGATGTTTCCATTATATTACAATCTTAAAGCTTTGCTTTAGCTTAAAACGTTACCAGTTAGAATAACTGAAGAAGTTTATCGTCTATAAGGAACCACTGTTTTATACAGTCTAAAATAATACGGAACTAGTTCGTCTTGAAGAAAACAATTAAATTACCTGATAAACTTTGTCTGCGGGGCTCTAATTGCCAATCCACAACTGAAAACGAAAAACATTGCATTTAAGTATATGTGGATATTGAACCTTCGTCCAGGGAAGGGGGGGGGGGGGGGGGGTCAAGCTCTATGTCTGCAGTGAACATGGACTTGGTTTCTGGCAACCATTGTACATATGTCTATCAAATGAAAATAACTGAACCGATTTTTTGTTGACAACGAAAAAAAACATGCATGAAGCACCGTTTCTTGACATCCTAAACTTTCTCTAAGTCTATTACTCTTTTAAGAAGCATTCTCTTACCTGCAGGTAGAACCATTTCATCGGTACATGTGAACTTGCAGCCATTAAAACAGCATCTTTGGTTGCTACGGCGACAGTCCTTGTCTGTGTTACAGTCACGTGCTCTACACGCGCGAGCGTTAGATTTCTCGGGGTAAGGGGGACATTTTGCGTCGTCGAAGTTGTCCGAAATCGGAGCGTCGCCTTGGTAATCGTATAAAGGATAATCGATCTGAAAAAAGAAGAATAGAGTTAAAACGGTATGAATTATTGGTTTAAGATGTATAAACAAATCTGTTATTAGGTGTTAAAAGCAGATGGTATATATGCGGCCAGTATCATGGAGAATTGAGTGTCATATGTATGTGTTAGTACGTATCAAGTAGGGTGCTTCCTTTCTCTTTTTGAAGATTGGTTTACAAACGTTCAAATTTCTTGAAAGATGCTCAAATTAATAATACAGGTTGCTAAGTACGAAAGCCCAGAGGGCTCATTCGAATTTGGAAATTCGGAATTCGAAATTCACATTTCTTAATTTCGAAATTCAATATTCACACATAGTCAATTAAACAACACTGACACCTTATAAATTTGTTTTCACCAATCAAATTATCGTTAAAACTAATTAGGCCTGCGTGTACACTGCTACTAGGCCAGTGATTTTATTATAAATATTAAAATTCGAAATTGGAACGCGAGTTTCGAATTTCCAATTTCAAATATTGAAATTCGAATCAAATATTGATCTTGGAATGTGAGTTTAGAATTTGAAATATGGGAATTCGAAACAATGAAAGCGTAAACACGTTTTGTGTGATCCTCCACCACTATCTTGAGTCATTTTTTGATGTCGACATGTTTTGAAACTTTTGAAATTGAAAGTCTGTTTCCTAATTTCAAATTTCAAATCTTGAAACTCGAAATTAAAAAATGTGAAATTTGATTGAGCCTTACGGGCTTTCGTAGCTAAGAGTATATTTTCTAATTTAGAATTAACTGGTACAAGTACAGTAAAGCCTGCTTTGATAAATCAGAGCACTGTCCAAATGACCAACGCCATATTTTCTTCTGTTTTAAAATGCATAATAAATAACCTTGATAAACTGGCACGTGTCGGATACACAGGTATCCCTGTGTATCCTATACAACAAAATTAAACTAAGGGAAATAACTCTAATGAACATACGCGTATAAGCTGATAGTTCAAAACACGCTGACTGATCAATTGGAATACTGTGATCGCTGAATGCCCAAATAACTGAATTTAAAAAGTTTAACATTCATATACATTTAGTAGCTTTAATACTTTACAGTGTTATTTGTTAGACGAAAATGCACTATCAAACAAAATATTTCACCTGTTCTCAAAAACGTATAGATACACGAATAGCCTTCAATATGTCGTCATCTTGGATTCTTTCTCTTATGCTCAAATATTTATTGCTTTTATTTGTAACTGTTTGTTAGTTTTGACGACAAGGGTATCAACCCTCCCCCAACCTAAAACATCCGTCGGCTTGTTTATTTTTCCATTTGTTCGATGTGTTATCTGTAAGTGACGTGCTGAGTATGTTTTAATCGTTTACACAATAAACCCGTCCGGTGAACAGATAGTGGCGATCAACTGGAGAAGTTGTTTTCTTTTAGCAGTTAATATGAAAATATATTTTTTTTCTCTCTGCAGCATCGTCTATTCGGCCTTATTCAAACAACAAAATCAGCCGAAAGTCTCTCGAGGTCCCAAACAACCCTTTACTATAAAGCTGATACATATGAAAAACATACACATGTACCAAAAAGTATAAACGATTTGTATAAATTGACGAATAAGTGTATTACGAGTAAGCATGATGCATTTCAGAAGTTATATTCTAAATTTCTCACCATGTAAACGGAAGAACCCCATGGAATACGGTCAAAGGAGAAGATTTGCACGATGATCCATAGGGACCCATGAGCAGATGTTTTCCATATTAAATTGCAAGGATTCGTGGTGATACAGAGTTAGTTGTGAGAAAACTCTTACTAGCCAAAATATATCTGGAATGTACTTTCATTCCCAAAGGCGTCAGTAGGCTTTTCGAACGTGAGATAATGCAAGATATCACACTCGGTGATTGGCGACTGTCACGGACTAAGAGTTTCTATTCCCATCCTATCTATATAGACAATGCAGATGGATTACAGCTGTTATGGTTAAGAATAAATTGCTTGTCACTGATACTAATGACATGCAGTGTAAGCTGTGTCTGTCTGTTTTGATATGCTGTTAATTGTGTTCGCCATGATAGATCTATACAGCATAGAATTGCGCCTCCAGGCTTGCGACCAAGCATGTGCAAGTTCCTATAATTTAACATGCATTTGCAAATAACGCAACTTACGCCAGCTTAGTGGAACGAGGCCCTGGAGTTATGGAGTACAAGCAGCTAAGGCATAAACTAAAAGAGGATATTACATAATCCAATATGGATGCCGTATTATGTAACCCAGGGTGCATTTAATGTATCCAGACAAACTATCTTCCCTTAGCTATTATTTATACACTGAAATCGTTATCAAGATCAGGTAAAAGTAAAGAAGATGTGGGCTAAAAGAGAATATTACATAATCTAATATAGATGTCATATTATGCAACAGGAGATACCATAAGATATAGGCTAAGAGAAATATTACATAATCCAAATAGATGCCCTATTATGCAACCAACGGTGTCATAAATGGTTCATGGCACACCATCTACCCATAAAGTATATGTTGTGAAAAAATTGAAACGATCGGATCAAAATTCTGCAAGTTACGGAGCGGAAGGGAACGAAGATATAGACTAACGAGATATTACATAATCCAACATTGATGCCATATTATGCAATCGACACTTTCTGTTCATAAGGCATATGTTGTGAAAAAATTGCAAAGATTAGAGCAAAACAAAGTTATGAAGCGGGAGAGAATCCGGGACATAACACGACCGACTTTTTAAATAAAGTCAGGCGTATAAAAATAAACATTTGCAATAGTTGACCGCTCCTGATTTTATTAATCGTAATTTTATTCTCGGGATGTGCATATGCGTGAAATAAATGGCATATTGTGTTGTTGTATGTAGAAAACCGAGTGTAAAACTATTTGTTTCCCTTACGATTCTGTTTACTCCAACCGTCGTGTCTGGTATTGATAATACTTGGAGGTTTTGTAGAAATACCGATTAAGTTAACACAGTACTAGAAATCCTTTGGTCAACAATCATCTATCTGCTAGAGAAACAAAGACATTTGTGGAAAGTTAAACGTCCGTAAACAAACTACAGATATACGTATCATGTTCTCACGTCGGCGTGTCTTTGGGTAATACAGCATATTAGCGATAAAGACTGTTCGGTGAAGGGATGTTTGCGAGAGCAGAAACTCGCACTGTGTTGATGGTATTGTATGAAATGTCAATTGATTCCCACAGTCATTATGAGTGTAACGTCTGCGGACCATCTGTCTGGAAATGGTAACATCCAAATCTCTCCGATTCTCCCACAATAGATAGGCCTATGTTTCCTCAGTATGATGAGTATTTTGAGTATTTCAGGGGACTAATATTTTGTGTAAGGCTACTCTCAAGTTATTTTATATTGTGGCTTTGATGTGATTATTCTGGACAGTTTGTGGATTCTGAACCCGTAGGAGACCATGCATATTTTATTGGCTTACTGGTAACAGTACGACACGATGTATATAGAACTGTCAAACGTTTATCAACTTATACAACAGAGACAAGACATTTACGCCCGGCGTAACTTTGCACCTGGTTGTAACGCACTGTTGAAGGCATGACAGTTGGGCATTGCATTGGACTTACGTCGGGCGTACATATCTTGACAAACAGCCCCCTGGTCCATTCTAAAGATAAAAAACACACTTATTTCAAAGCGTTTCAAAGACAGATAAATCAAACCACGCGCACGAAAACAATCATCTTGATAGATATATTTATGAACACTAAAACACTAGGAATGATAGTTGGTTAATATGACAACACTAATGAAGGAGATACAAATACCTGATATAGTGTAATACTTTTTCGATCATAAAAGAAAACAAAAAGTATGTTATTATTGCTGCGATCTGGTGGATTCAGAAATATATGTGTCCAGCTTGAGCGTTAAATAATCTGGAAGGCTCAAGACTCAAAAGTTTTCAGGTTTATTCGAGCTTGGCTTACATAAATCTCCGATAAAAACAGATGATAACAAAACATTACAAGTACTGTCCGTGTATTAATCCCACCTACACAAATGCTGATTAAACTGAGTCACTTCAAGAATTGTATTATTGAGTATTGCGTTGGGCTTTGGTTCATTTTTACTCCTACACCGCCCCCCCCCCCCGCCCCACCCCAGAAGAAATGGTAATTAAAGTACACAAGTAAATAAGTTTGGTCAAAAAGGACGTACTCAGTCGTATATGACTACTAGATTTTATGTGATATAAATGAAATAGATCTATACGCTTTGGTCTCCTTACTGGCAACTGGCTTATCATCGACGTGATGTATACCTTAATGTGGTTTATAGAAGACCATTACTATTATCAATCATAATATTTGTAAACTTTTCCCCGTAGAAATAGTGTTGGTGTTAAATATAGCTCCATATATTCTTCCTAGACCACCTGTTCGCCATTTATCTTTTAAGAAACAGCGTGTTTAACTTATACTCAAGTTGGGGGTTCCGGCTACCATCTGTCGGGGGCATCAGAAGCAGTGGAATGCAGCGAGATATATAAAAAACTCTGACTGTCAAAAATATGAAACTGGCTTGAGCTGCCAATAGTGGGAGATATGGCCGCAAAAAAATCGTCGGACCCACAGTTAAAACAGGATGAACAGCAATCTAAAATTAGAAGTTATCCTTGTCCTTTTAGAAGTAGATCTCGCGAGAATACGATTGGATGAACTGATGGTTATTTTCTTAAATGTGAAAGCTCTCGCGCTTAGAATGTAGCGCAATTTCAAAAAGCTGATAAATACGAGCTATGTGCCTCCTGTCATACAAATATACGTATGTGTTTGAAAAGTTATTGAGATTATGGTAAATCAATGTTTAAATTCATTTCAACTGCGCCATAGAGTAAACTGATAGCGTAAAACATAGTGTGACCTGATTTGGATATAGATGTTGTTTAGTGGAAACTTGAACAGGAAAGTATGAACTGATGTCGTCTGACTAATCAGCTGTTCACCGTGAAATGGAAAGGAAGATACTTCATATTTAGGTTTTCCCCGTGTCTGAGAGTTTAAAGATAAACGATGAACAGGTCTACAGAACGATGTTAACGGGTAGTATCACCGTATCGTGGGAGTTGACAAACATTTTAACAGATAATGGCATGAATTCACTTTGGTTAGCACCCCGTACCTACAGCATGTAACCAATGACAGATAACTCTCATAATATCATCAACCAACTGTTTTATACTTAGTAAAATGTTTTGCTGAAGAACCCAATTAGTGTATCTGCTAAGCACAGGTATCCTTTTGCAAAAGTGCCTTTTGGTTTTGTTAAACAATCGTTTAACATTTGAAAGTAGATGCATAAGATCAGTCAGTCACCTAAAATTATGCGTGCTAGAGACCTTTTAGAATGATGCACTGAGAGATAACAGAGTTTTAAATCTAATCTAGAACTCGATACTGCCTAGAACAGAATGATGTAGATCACGGACAAAAACAGCACCAGGGTTGTTTTGAAGTGGTAGACGTTGACGTGCGCCTAAATAAGGGAAATCAACGAATCATGAAAATCAGTTAGCATAGTATGCTATTTTAGATTCAATTTTCAAGCATTAGAGTAATTCGTCAAGAGTTAACACTAGGTTACCCCCCCCCCCCCCCTCCCCTGTTGAGTGACAATTATCAATAATCCATGTTGATACGTGTTTCTAGGCTGGATATTGGACCAATGGTGTACTGATAAGCTAGATGGAAAGATCGGGGGTGGGGGTCTGGCTTTGGATAAGCAAGCAGCGTATTCAAAAGCCCGACTTGAAAGGTTTAATTTCTGAGAAATTAGCGTTTTCTTTTTCATAAAATGGGCAGATACATTGCATGTCTAAGGAAGCCGAATAAACCATTTTACCTAACAATGTATGCGATCTTCCCTTTAATATCTATAAAGCACATATATCCTTCAACACAACAACTGGGATAAATCTACACTGACAAAAGGTCGGGAGGAAAAATACACACTATGGGCATCTAAAGACTCTAATCGTAGGAGATTGTCCGTCTTCGGTCGCGATATCTCGCTTTATCTCACGTTTATCAACGCCGACAGACGCCTCTTTGAATAGGACTGCATTCCAGGTGTGGTTTGGCTGACAAGAGCTATCTTCGACAGACGGTCGGTATCATCGGAAATCGTCGACATTCAATTTGCCAATGCTCTGCACATGTTCCTGTGTTCTCAGGAAAAAGTAACCCTCTAGCAAATGCTTATGTTGTGAAGGTATTCTCAAAGGGCTCCTACTGTTTTAGTTACTAATACAAATCGTGTAGCCTTATATTCTCTAGTTCTACTGCAATCAACTAGATCACTTTCCAATGGAATCAATGTGAAATTTTCATAAGGGATATCAAAGATTTGAACTATCTTTTCTCTGATAATACAAAAGTATGAATGCCCTTGAACAAATATTCATGAAGTTTTGAGACGAAGCTTGTAACTGAAGTAAATAATGTATCTTGAGCTACATTCTGGCTGTGGTTTTGCTGCTCCGAACAGATCACACACCAACGACCCCACCAAACACCACAGACCCTATCACACACCACCGATCCCATCAGACACCACCGACCCCATCACAAACCCCCGAACCCATCACACACCACCGACCGCACCACACACCACCGGCTCCAGCACACACCACGATACCATCACACACTACTGACCAAGCCACACACCACCGATCCCATAACACACCTACACCAACGATCCCATCACACAGCACCGACCCCATAGTATAGTTCATACACCATTCCAGAATTAGTATTTTGATAAAAGTCATGTTTTTGTTTGTATAAATAAACAATTTGGTTTTTTGTAAAGAAATGCCAGGATTGTCAGTTTTGTTACTTTCTATTTGATTATGTATCCGATTAATGTGTTATGTATAAGATGTCTATCTTATCGAAGTCAGCAAATATGACCTTGTATAATTTTCCATAATTTTACAAGCACAGTTTTCCGCTTTAAAAGACGCTTGCAAAAGTCTAGCAGTTGTCTTATTGAGTCATTTTTCCTTAGCTTGTTCGTACTATGGTTAACTTGAACTTGGTAGAAGATAGATCAGGTTGAGGTCGCCAGTAAAGTCCCATTCTAATGAAAGAAAAAAGTTCAAACAGTACAGACCTCTCGCGGGTACTACATATCAGACCACCCGTATCACATGCAGCAACATTTCACATTGTACAGAGAGTGGGGTTCGAAGATTAAATGTTCAAAATGGCATGAGCTGCTAAATGCAGACAGAAGTCCATTGAAACAGAATTAGCTCAGTGTCCTATTTACCAAAAATGAAAAAAAAAAAAAATAGGAACTTTTCATGGAAGATGTACGGTGTAGGATAAGATAGTTTTCATCGTGAAGCGTGATGGGAAAGAGAACTTCTAGATTAACGAACGCTCAGATGAAACGAAGTGAGCAGCTGGTAGGCAAGGTATATGAGGAACTTTATTTAACACTAATAATATCGCCTTATGTCGAAAAGTTTACAAATAGTTTGACAGCTATAATATATATGTGCTTCCGATTATCAGACCCCCTGCCAAGCCAGAGCCCATTAAACCCATAACATACGTACATACCAAGGAAATAGCTCTGGATTAGACAATGTTGTAAAAGCCATTATAGATCATAAATATCTTCTAATATTTCTTTCGCTAGATAGGTTGTTTAAGACAAAATCTTGCGTCTTCGTAAAGAATGATCGCTTATAACTGAAATAAGAAACCATACTAGATGGTAAGGAAAAGTATGATAATATTTGCCAAACGTCTACTTGAAACATAGGTCCTGATATATTCCGCATTGCCACACGTATGTATAGTTGAGTTGAACATTTATTTCCTCCGTTGATTCGGAAGCCAAGTATTTAAGCATCATCCTCTTTTTATATTTAGTTATGAAGACCAAGTTTGTTAAAAAGTTGTTGCTTTTGGCAACATTCCCGAGAAAACGCCTGTTAACTTTTGCAGCCAACATGTTTTGTTAAAGTGGCATGGGCTGCCAAATATAGAAAAACTTTGGTTGAAAAATACAAAGTCCAAAATAAGAACTTTTCGGTGATGCCAATTTTGCAGATGAACGTTTATGTCGTTTTATACGCAATAAACCCCCGGAATCTACTTTGGATTTTGACCACACACCGTCGGTTCTTAAGGGTTCCTGGTTTTAATTATGACACTTAGCTAATTCAGTTTCAAGGCAATTCTGTCCATATTTGGCAGCTCATGCCACTTTATACATTTTATCTTCGAGCCCCACTCTCTGTAAAATATGGAATGTGGCTGTGATACGGGTGGTTTGATATGTAGAGAGAGGTCTGTACAGTTTGAACTCTTTCTGTCATCTGACTTTGGGTCTTTTCTTACGACCTCGACCTGATCAATCCGTTACCAGGTTTGAACAGGCTAAGAAAAATGGACGACCAGCCATGACAATTGTTAGACTGTTATAGGCTTCTGTTAAAGTCCTTCGAAGAATCGTTTTTAGAGTCAATAGTATTTAATATAAATAAATGATGACACAAAAAACACCGAAACTCAGATGACATAGGTTGCAGTCGCGATCCTCTTACGCGAACTTTTCGCGATGATGAATGGGCGTGATATCGGGCCATTAATGTAACCTTGTAACTAACAGCAGAGATTGTTAATCAACAGATGGTTTACATTACAGAAGAATGTGGCCTTGGTGGGTTTTAATGGCCCTCGGTAGTAAACAGTAAATCAAGAGGTTGTCCAGACTGCTAACGTTAAGAGGTTGTACAAGAAGAGGACATGTGTTGGTCCTGCGTGTCTACCGTCTTTGTTTCAAAGAGGGTATGTAAGGGGACAGAAAGTTTTCCTCCAAACTATCTGCAATACATCATCAGAAATATGTTAATATGAAGCCCGTATACGCATGATGTGTATACTTTGATGTGTTACTGTACAGACAAAAAGTCAAAGCAATCCCTCTAACATTGGGATGGAAATTGGAATTTTTATTAATTACTTTTCTGTTTGATTACAACTATAAGATAAAGCAAACTGTTTTCGTATAGACATTTCGACATTATTGTTCACATAGCTATATATACCAAGCAATATCGTGGTTTAATGTAGTTTTCCCTAGCATGTCGTGCATATCTTCATTAAAAAGTTTCTTTTTCAATTCACAAACGGGAAAACTGGCGTCCTATTAATATCTGATTTTTTGTAAAAACGAAAATAAATGCGTTAACATTAACAGTTTGTACAGAGGTTAGTTTTGCTTCTTAGTGTTTATAAGCAAAGATGCGTGTTCTATTCATGATGCGTATCTGAAAGGCTATATTTTATATCCGAGACTTGAGCTTCGTTCTTTGACAGAAGTCCCCCGGTTCTGTTTTAGATTACAATGATTAACAGGAGAGGTCTGTGTTGTGCGTCACATTAAATTCAACCTGACGTTAAACCTAGACACGTCTACTTATGGAGCACAATGTACTTAACTTAATTTTCGTGATGCCTTTTTTAACATTGCCTCCTTTGAATATTGCAATGTCGTTTGTTACTTTGTCGGCAACAGAAAAATAATACTTTTCATTTATTTTTAAAAATTGAATATTTAAACAAAACACCAATGGATTATGAAAGTTGTGAAGGAAAATTTGAAACAGATATTTTGGGGGAGTAATTCTAATTAACCATCAGCAAAATATTGAACTGTCGCCCCCGAATTCAGAAATATTTATTGCACTTAGTTCGTTTTGTTTCATTCCGATTTGAACTACATAGGGAGGCCTATGTTGTGACTGTTACATCAATAAGCCATAGACGCTTGTTTCAGAAAACCACAGACGGTAAACAGATGTACAAAACCACTTTCTGCATGTCTATATACATACAGTTGTTGGAGCAAACACAAAACAAAGAGAGTTTTGAGAAAACGGAAATTCCATCAGGGAAAAACGGACGCTGACCACATGTATACGTTTGTCTTGAAACTGGGAAATAAAGTATGTCAAAAACATATAAGCACTGACTACTAAAGGATGAAGCATATTTGGTCTTGACATACAAAATGTATTGTATAGGGTATGAGTTATAAATACATGTAGATTAATACAAATGTTTGAAGTTATACCGTGGTTTTATAATCTAGACAAGACATTGATCATACTGACATCATATTTATAAGGCAAAAGCTCGATGCCCTCTTATTTCCTCAGATTGTTTTATTTACATGTATCGGCTACTTCTAAGTAAAAAAAGCTGTGTTTTTTGCACATCGTTCAATAAATAAAACGGTCACCGACGACCGTGTGTGGAAAAGTTGCCAGGTACTCGACCAAAGGTCCTCCGGTCAATTAGCCCGGTCCCCCCCCCCCCACACTTAACCTGACAACGTCGCCATGTAAGTGAAATGATCTTGAGTGTGGCGTAAAACATCAATCAATCAATTATTAAATGGTTCATTAATGCGGAATGATTACGATGCACCTGTTGAGTATTATCGCACCTTGTACCTGATAACATCGACCCCCAAATGATATTGAACGTAACGATAAACACCAAATGATCATTTTTTTCTAAAGGTTTTTTTCATACAGATCTCGATCAGCACCAGAAAGGTATTAATAAGAGGTATATGGTGTCTTAAAACAGTAGTCGGCTTTAATGGGTAGTAGTTTTCGTCTCTGGAGTATACGTAAAGTGGGAAAACTAATCTAAATTCGAATGACAGTTATATTAATATATTACATCCGGGTTATATAGTCTAGACGTGTGCCAGACAAAATAAACTAAAAGTCTATATTTAGAATGAAGTTATGAAACAATAGCAGTTGTTTATATTTATGATGTGAACAGGTTTTACACAAAAGAGAGAGTTAAAATAGCGAGACCGTGTCCGTTTTATCCTACGGAGTTATGTCGGCCCTCATATCCTCATGACATGAGCTGGTTCACTTTGTTTTCTTATTGTCAATAACTGATTTTTATTATAGCCCAGCGTGTTAACAACATATATTGTAATAAACATATATACGGTGCAGCCTTTTTCAAGACTTGAATGGTCTAAGTTCTTATGAAGAATGTATCTATATCCAATTATATGCATTGTTAAAATTATCGAAAAGATGACGTCAGTCTTTCTTTTATACCTTCTGTTATGCCATTCATTTATACAAGATGTTTCACATTTCCACGTATCAACAAGTGCAGGCCATATCTATCATTTTATCCACTTGCAAAATCGATTCATTTACTTTTTCCTTGAGAATATTGTATTTACCTATCTGTACATGTATAAATAACCCATTCACTTTTAATGCTGCCGTTGCCAATTTGAGAGATAGTTTTTGTCAAAGCCTGAAAAGACATCAGTGTTCATAAATATACATACCGAATCGACAAGCCATCGTTCCTTCTCCTCCTCTTTGTTGTCGTTCTCGTTATCGGTATTCCGTTTGTTATTTGATCGATGTGCAGATTTCCCAAGATGAATAGTTTTGGGTGAGACGACATAAACACACGAGAAAACCAACAGAAATTTGACAAGCATGGTCCTCATTTTTAATGAACCACTTCAAAGCGATACAAGAAAGAGAGATTTCATAGAGGACTGTTTTAAATCAGCGACCTTCTCCATGCAACTTTCTCAAAGTTTCTTTTTTTAAAAATCGCCTCTGTCAACGTTTCAAAATACCTCTTAACATGTAAGTTTAACATCTATTTAGGGTACTGAACATCTCCCTAAAGTTTCCCCAAAATCTCATATTAAACATCCACCAACGTACACATGTTGGGGCATCTCTGATGAAGAGAGCGACGCTTTTACCTCCACTGCCTGTCTGCCTCGGCACAGTCGCGAAAGAAGGGAAACAGCGGGCTCAGCGATGTGCTTTCACCTAAACGTTGTCATCAGGAAACCACGTGTTTATTCGACTGCGGTGGTATTTTAAAAGAAACCAGTTTGGGGCCATGTATGATGAGTACTTTTCTTTTTGGGCTAAAACATACACTAAGATTACACACTGCCTAAAAGGCGCGTTTTAAGAACTTTTTGGCATTTTGGCAACTATTTCGGACATCTTGAAACGATATCAACCTCAGCAGAGAGCGATAAAAGAAATATTGCAAACAGGTGTCTTAGTATACATATTGTAGCGCAATGTTTAAGGATGCTATTAATAACACAGCCTAAACTATTGCTTTTTCAAATGAAAAGCAAAAACAGAAACTTTCTAGACTAACAGTTTAGTCTGTGGGGGAGAGGCGTGAAGGACGAGATGAATCATTTAAAGCGATTTACCGTCAGCGGCGTGACTGGCTGAACTCAAATGTTGTGTTGTTCGCTAAGGTAGTATGTTACTTTAAAGTGGCATGAGCTGCCGGAATTCACACCTTTGTTCATAATTTCAGATCGTCATGACAGTAAGAGGCTTTGAAAGCCATCGAAAAGCTAAATGATTGGCGTTGGAATGGGGAAAATCCATACAGTATGTGGCCTGTACGAACCGAAAACGTGTTCGAAAAGTAAACAAAATTGAAAAAAAAAACGAGATCACCATTCATTTATTCTAAGCCAACGTTAGTTCAAAACAATACTTTATCGTACATTTTCGAGACAAGGAGCACTAAACAGCTTTTGAATTATACGTTTTGAGAAAAATAGCCAACAATTATTTCAACATTCTGTTTTAACGTCGAAATATCAACATTTTGGCAGCCCATGCCAATCTAAAAGGGGGAAAAATACTTTATAGTTCAAAACAAGCGCGCTGATTTTTCCTTTCCAACGGTACCAAACACATATTTTTGCGATATTTTCATAGGAGATGATGCAGTTTATAAAATACTGTATTATGTTACATACACAAAAGAAATTGGTCAACTTTCAAAATCTCCCATTTAAACCCATGTTAATTTCACTCCCTTCAAAGTATTTTTATCTCCAGAAAGTTGCTTTCAGTTTCTCGAAACTTTTATTAAATTCGGGCTGTTTGAATAATATCCGCTTTTAGCACTCTGGCTTTACCGATATTTTTTTAATTCAAACGCCGATCTTCAACTTACTTCACACACCGAACAATTGGGATTTTAACAGCTTTGTGCCGAACGACATTTTAAATAATATGCAAGAATCTCAGCCTGGCATTGGGCCTACAGCAAATTTTCAATGAAGACCGTCATTCATTTAACTTGTTTGTTATTCGTGTTAGTAAAATCTTGTCTAGGTACACCTCTTGCTATAGCCTACTAAAGACTGATATTGATCAATGCTCTATGAAGCGTCTTTCTCAAAATGTAGAAAACGTACATATCTTCTTAACCCTGTGTGTAGCCTACAAACTGTATAGTTTTCATATCAATCCCCATGTCATTTCCATAAATGTGCCATTTTAAATCTACCCTTAACGGCTGTCTTCAATGATGCTAATACGAAAAAAAATTTAGGTCCATATATTTATAGATACTGAGTGAAATAAATAAAGTGTAATTATGTAATTATGCCTACATATATGTAACTCTGTTGGGCCAAACTATTACTTGGACGCAGTTGTGGTCCAATGATATGGGTTGGGCATGCTACCTATAGCATAGGCAAATTTCATGTATAGGCGTTTTTGGTCCGGCCGAGTTACATACCATAGGCCTACTAGTGTTACATTGTAAATGAAAACTAGGGATTTCCTTCACTCAGAAATGTCATAATTCACTGCAGTGCAATAACACTTTTTGTTATTTAAAGTGGCATGAGTTGCCAAAATGTTCATATTTTGACGTTAAAACAGTATGTTGAAATTATTGGCTATTTTTCTCAAGACGTATAATTCAGAAGCTTTTTAGTGCTTCTAGTCTCGAAAATGTACGATGAAGCATTGTTTTGAACTAACTTTGGCTTAGAATGAATGAGTGGTCGTCCCGGTTATTTAGATTTTGTTTGCATTTCGAACACGTGTTCGGTCTGTACAGGCCACATACTGTATGGATTTTCCTCATTCCAAGGCCAATCATTTATTTTTTCGATGGGCTTCAAAGGCTCTTGCTCTCGTGACGATCAGGACTGATGCACTGCAGAGTTAATATCCATGGAGATATTGATTCAATTTCTTATTACATGAAATATCGCGAAAAACTTCAGGGAGAAAATGGCCATTCAAATGACCACAAAACTGACAGTTGAGAAGAACAGACATGCTGTTGTTTCATTGGTCGGCGATATATATTCATACGTCTGATGTAAACCTAATCCGTCATAAGTTTGTTCATATTTTCATTTTTATAATTGAGAAATTTGAACAACCTTTGGAAATATATTCTAATTTGCGTTAAGTGTGTTGTAGAACATGTACTTTAAAAGTCTGACCAAAAATTAAATTTCGGTCGCAGCACATGCCACAAATCCCTAGCCACAAATCCCTAGCCACAAATCCCTAGCCACAAATCCTTCTTAAATTTGCATTTGTTATGTTTGCATATTTGCTTAAATAAATAAAAAAACACATACACACAATAAATGGGTACAAATTGTCTTTATAAAAAACATTTGCCGTATTCGTTTTTTACATATTTTATTGCCAAAAATTCTTTCTTTAGTTTGTCTTTATCGATGTTATTCCTTTAGAGTGATGTACATTAAATAAAGTCACCATATACATGTAGTACAACAAGTCTGCGTTTTGGGGGCGTTTTCATGACAGTCATTAGAACGTTGCAATCCGAAGGATACTTGAAAGGAATAGTTTATCACATTATGAATTTTCATCCATCCCTTTTACTGCAGAATAAAAAGTTCATGTAAATTGTAGTTTGAAGAATGTGATCGACTATCACAAATAAATTAACGAAAACATTTCCGTTGTATGTACATCCCGATATGTATAGTGTATTTTGATGTACCCGATCGACTATCACAATTTAATAAGCGAAAGCATTCTCGTTGTATGGGGAGCCCGATATGTATAGTGTATTTTGATGAATGCGATCAACTATCACAATTAAATAAACTAATTTGGATGAAATTGACACATATACATTATAATTTTTGTAATAAAACAGTAAACGACATTAAAGTGGCATGAGCTGCCAAAATGTGGATATTTTGACGTTAAAAATGTCGAAATTATTGGCTATTTTTCTCAAGACGTATAATTCAGAAGCTTTTCAGTGCTTCTAGTCTCGAAAATGTATACGGTAAAGTGTTGTTTTGAACTAACGTAGGCTTAGAATGAATGAATGGATTTTCCTCATTCCAACGCCAATCATTTAGTTTTTCGTTGGCCTTCAAAGTCTCTTACTGTCGTAACGATCAGAAATTATTAAAAAGGTGTGAATTTTGGCAGCTCGTGCCACTTTAACGCCTAACGACAGTAGCTAAAATGTTCCAAAGTCATAGATGAAGCCTTGTAATACTGTTGAAGTGTACATGAAATGACTATCCCCGGAAGCTCAGGCTCTCTAGATTGCCAGCGAAGCGTTCTGAGGGCTGTTCTAGAAATACAATTGCCCATGATTTCTGGATTTTGTTTTTCCTAATTCTTAAATATATGACAACAAAAATCGTTATGTTCAAAAGTTATAAATGCAGCCTTGTAACATTTCCAAAGCGTGGGTGAGGGAATGACTATATCCCAAGGCATTATACTCAGGTCCAAGAGCTCTAGATTGTCTCAGAAACGTTCTTAGGGGTGTTCTAGAAATAGCACGTCCGTGCTTTTTTTCTTAATCCTAAAAAGTGCACCAAATGCCTCTACCCAACCAATGCATGAGTAGGCCTATATCCATAAATTGAACCGCGAAAGCTATTCAGTGGGCATCAAATTTGATTGCATAAGACAAACAGGAGAAGCGCTCACGCCCTGTTTTTGGACTCACTTGTATAAGGAAACTACTTACTCATGCTACATAGAAGGACCAATGGATAGGTTTTTTTTATTGAAGCTGGACGACTACCCCTGGAAAGCTGGACGACTACCCAAACCCAGTATAATAGCAAGATAATAACAAGCTGACATACACACTCGTATATTCAATAAATGTTGTATAAATTCGTGCCAAGGGATTTGCCGAAAAACATGAGAATACGTTAGCCCTTAAAGGCACACTTGCCGCGTAAAATCAGGAATATTGTTTACATTAAAAAAGAAAGTCCGTTTTCTGTATTTTTCCCAGACAATATAAGTTAGGAACTTTCTATTTCTACCAAAATTTAAAAGTTTGGACGTCACTTTGTATTTTTAATTTGAATTTGAAAATTTGAATTGTTAGGTGCCCGTAACGTAAACAAACCAATCTGCCCCTTATTGGCGATTTTATGTTTCGGTCGAGTGAGTGAACTAACGGCACAGTGTAATTTTACGTAGGCCTATTTATCTGAGAAATACAGACTGACGATCGGTTGACAGCGACTGGAAAAGCCTGCTGATAATTGTTTGAGTGTAAACCACAGATAAAAAGGCCTGAAATGAGGGTAATCCAACACGAAAGTTGACCGACACTGATCGTTGTTGTTGTAATCAGGCTTCGATTCTTCGTTTGTTTTTCACCCCATTTCTACATTCTAAAGCAAACTAGACATGTTTTATGTGTCCTATGTTTAAGTTTAGTGGTATTAGTCGTAGTAAGCTCATGTAAATTGGGTTTCTTCGCAACTTTAAACAGGCTACGGCGGCAAGTGGGCCTTTAAATGATGGGGCAACTTGATTCTTACGACCTCGTTGTTAACTAATAAACCGAATGTTGGAATATATATGTTAGAAAGGATCACATGGAATCAAATACGATTGCAGTTTAGAAAAGTAGCCCCCCCCCCCGCCAGTTTTGTACTGTATTTTGGAGAGCTATATAACTGTCAGGTAAATATTTTAGCGGTGGAATTCAGAACTAACGGTGTTATTATATGGGGCATGTCTGGGAGTGCACATGCTCTAAGGTTGGTTTATCTAGATTGAATATCAAAGGCTGTATACACGCACCCAGCTACTTATTCAGAGGCGGGTTCCCTATTCGCCCCCTAACGGTGAAAATCATAACTAACGGTGCCATTATATGGGACATGTCTGGGAGTGCACATGTACTAAGCTCAAGATTGAATAATAAAGGCTGTATAGACTCAGCTCCATATTCGGAGGCGGGTTTCCCATTCGGCCCCTAGCGGTGGAATTCAGAATTAACGGTGTCATTATATAGGGCATGTCTGGGAATGCACTACTTAATGTGGTTGCTC
Source organism: Lepidochitona cinerea (assembly GCA_963971465.1). NCBI lineage: Eukaryota > Metazoa > Mollusca > Polyplacophora > Chitonida > Tonicellidae > Lepidochitona > Lepidochitona cinerea. The sequence continues at coordinate 8,578,385 of OZ020560.1, read as the reverse complement.
TCCATTGAATATTAAAGGCTGTATAGACCCAGCTCCTTATTCGGAGGCGGGTTCCCGTTTTCGCTCCGTAGCAGTTGAATTCAAAACTAACGGTGTCATTATGTAGGACATGTCTGGGGGTGCACTTGTACTAAGTTTGGTTGCTCTAGATTGAGTATTATATAAAGGTTGTATAGACCCACCTCCTTATTCAGAGGCGGGTTTCCTATTCGCCCCCTAGCGGTGGAAGTAAGAACTAACGGTGTCATTCTACATGGCATGTGTGGGAATGCACATGTCCTGAGTTTGGTTGCTCTCCGTCGAATATTAAAGGCTGTATAGACCCAGCTCATTATTCGGGGGAGGGTTCCCTATTCGCCTCCTGTTAGAGGAATTCGGAACTAACGGTGTCATCCTGTAGGGCATGTCTCGGGGTGCACATGTACTGAGTTTGGTAAAGATGTGTGTATTATAATGCTAGAAATTACGTGTTTTTTTTCCAACAATTATAGGCGGTTTAGTAAGTAAAACGCAATGAAAAGTATTTTTCATCGTGTTTCCATCGTGTTTTGCATAACAAGTGAGCCAATTCCATTAAGTATAACACGAAAATAAATCTTGCTGTATTTTTCATCGCGTCATAGATTTCGATTTAGCCTGGTTGAGTATGTATCACTCGATGCCCCTTCTCGGCCATCATACATAACAAAACATTGTGTTTTCAACAAACGATTTCATCAAAGGGGAATAACTCTGCAGGCTCTTGATCGGCGTTCTCTGTTAACGGTCAACTTAGGTGAGTTTAATAGTAGAAATATAGTTAATGAATTCTCTCTTATGTAAATTTCTGTTTTGTCCACTTTGAACTTGTATTTGTTTTTTACCTGGACTTAATTTGAACCGATGTCAACCTTAAATTTACAGTTATCTTTAGTTTTATGGATCAGGGAATCACGTCTTCGCGATGTCGATGTAGTCTGTAGACAGACGGTTTTCCCCTATTGTGTGTTCGCTGCTTTATAAGATTGGTCCTGCTGCATCTGCCAAATTTGTCTTGTGGTAAAAATATCTGAAAACACATATACCGATCATACATTATTGTTGACAAAATATCTTATCCACTTAATGATCATAAATAAAAACATATTTAAGCCAGTCCTGACGTGTCTAGCAGAGTGGCGCAGTGGAAGCGTGCTGGGCCCATAACCCAGAGGTCCGTGGATCGAAACCACGCTCTGCTAATGTTTTACATTTTTTTTCCTTCCAATTTCTTTCCCCTATCTGTTAAAACAGAATTACCGAATTGTCTGTAATTTTTGCCAAGAACTATATCAATATATCATATATCAATCGTTAAGCTAGTCTTTATAAACAACAAAGACTCGGATTTGCCCTCATGTTATACCTGCTATTTGAACAGTGTCACTTATTACGTTATTAGCACACATTTTCGATTCGTAAGGGTAGCCGCACTTACCAATATTTTTAAACCCCAATGTACAATTACAATTATAGAAAATAAAATATGTAAGGGGGGGGGGGGGGGGGGGGGGGTAAAGTCAAATTTCGCAAAATCACTCAAGTTCTCGTGAAATGAAAACTGATGAAAAGAAATCAGAATTTTGGCAGTTCATGCCAGTTTAAAGAAATAATTTAATAATTCATTGATGTTTGATGTTTTGACAATTTTAAAATAACTTAGTGGGTTTTAACAGTATGCATTATTTTCTAATTTAATTTTTATTGATTAACTTAAAGTGGCATGAGCTTCCAGAATGTTCATATTTTGACGTTAAAACAGAATGTTGAAATTATTGGTTATTTTTCTCAAAACGTATAATTCAGAAGCTTTTTAGTGCTTCTAGTCTCGAAAAGGTACGATAAAGTATTGTTTTGAACTAACTTTGGCTTAGAATGAATGAATGGTCGTTCCGGTTATTTAAAATTTGTTTACGTTTTCGGTTCGTACGGGCCACATACTGTATGAATTTTCCTCATTCCAACGCCAATCATTTAGTTTTTCGATGGCTTCAAAGCCTCTTACTGTCGTGACGATCAGAAGTTATGTAAAAAGTGTGAATTTCGGCACCTCACGTCATTTTGACCTTTTTTTTAATTGGTCATCTTGGTTTATTGAAAGGGCCTCGAGGAAGACCAACTCATGGATTTGATCAGTCAGCTCTCTATAAATAAATGTAGGGCCTACTTATTCAAACCTTAATTTATTCGATATATAGGCCTATGGTTTGGCAGGACGCTTTGCTGTCATATCAGTCAGATAAATACGGCGTTATAGCGTCCTAAATAGTGTTTTAGGATTATAACCAAGGATGTACATGGGATATAGCATAAACCTCATTGGTTTTGAGCCTTTGATTGATTGATTGATTGTTTGGTGTTTTACGCCGCGCTCAAGATTATTTCACTTATATGGCGGCGTTGCCAGTTTTACTGTTAGAGGAAACCGGGCTCTATGCCCGGATGAAACCCACGACCTTCCGCTGGTAACTGGCAACCATCCCACATAGGCCGTTCGAGTGAAAACCCAGTCAGAACAATTTCCAGTTTTTGGACTGAGTGGGATTCGAACCCGCGACCAATTGGTGGAAGGCTGTTTGGATTGAGCGTCCAACGCTCTACCTACTGAGCCACGGAGGCCCCGCACTTGAGCCTTTGAGGCTGTAATTCTAAAACACTATTTACGGCGTTATAATGCCGTAGGCCTACTATTGAGCGGGGTGATTTCGGCGCTTTAACGCCGTAATATATATATAATTGTATTTAGAGTTATTTTTTCTTTGACGGAAATCAGTCACCATAATAATGTATAGCTTGGGGTGCCCTCATCTTCCAAAATAAAACTCAATGCACGCTTCTGGATACCCTTCCCAGTTTTGCCGTGCTGTGGTAACTGTACAAATGCCACTATACGAACATCAGTTAGATTCCACAAATTCCGAATTTAAACAGAAGTTGAGAGTTTGAAGTAACTTGGAAAACTTAAGAATTGACATTAATATGAAATATATCGGCAAGGCCAGTTGTCGGTACTAACTGAGTAAGGGTGTGCTCTAACAACGAACCAAATTGAAATAGCCAGGATGTATATGAGTATAGATCTACATTTTCGAGTTTTTGTTGTTCATAAAACCTACTTCTTCAAGTGTGTATTTGAACTGACTTTCCCCGGTTATTACTCTCTTATTGTAGGTCTCTTTTTTATACTAAGACTAATAAACGAGCTAATATTTATATAGGTCTTTTTAACATGTAATGCGATGTTGGCAATGTGCATGCCCGATGGTTTATGCCGAAGGTATATGTATATATAGGTCAGCCAGAGTATATACCCACAAAGGTTGAGTTGAAGGCCACGATAGATTTAGATTTAGATTTAAGATTTATTGTACGAACACCCGACAAGGGCAGAGTACACAAAACAGAATAAACAAACTGTAAATATTAACAAACAAACAGAAAAGTTATAGGTATAGACATTTGCACAAGTGGGTTACAATATTATATACACTATATGAGAACTGTTCTTATATATGATATATAGTGGTGCATGTCCTCGGGTAGTTATTGTCACACAAAGGTGCATGTGACTATATTTTGACTGGCGTAGATTTAAACCGTCTGAGGTAAGACGTTCACTTTTGTTATTAATCTGATTCGTATACCTGAACCATATCAGACTTTCTATATGCTGTAGGCCTATATGTATAAACTGAGAGGAGATCGCTCTGTCCAAGGTTTGATTCCGATGAGGTGTTCGATAAATGGCCGTTTAAATAAACTTCGGTGACTTTTGGTAATCTAAAGACTAGTGCATGTAAGTCGTTTTTCTATTCTTCTTATTTATGATCACTAAAACACACGGGCACAGGGAAAATCTTCTTGTCTAAAATAACCATGGAGACAAGTTTATAATTGTGTTAATTCTTCTTATTAGTGCGGATCATTGTATCGATACGTTGGCGTTTGGCACAGTAGAAACGACAACGTAACTTTTGGAACATTAGGTACAGTATGCCATTGCCTTTACCCGTGTACTTTCTTCAGGAATATTTAACCTCATGGAAATAACTCGGATGCTTTATCATATTTACCATACTCTATTTTTGACTCTTAATCTTAATGAGTATTTACTTATACGTTCATTGTAAGTAAATGCCGTTTTTAATTGCAAACACACGTTATTGTCAAGAACGAGACTCAGATGATAGCTAGAAAATCATGAATGTCCGAAGTTTGTGGACCATTCAAGTCAAACGTTTAATTTTACTCCCTCCCACTATACATCTAGACAGGCTACTATTTTATATTTTCACAACTCTTAATTAATTTAATATTAAGTTGTTAACTTAGCAAGATATTGAACTTTATAAACAGACTTTACGTCGAAAATGTTATGTTTGTAAAGAAAGTATGATGTACATGTAGAGGAGAGCTTTAGTCCTAGGGCTATTATAGTGGTACCACCTGCAGATATTATTTTCCTCCATCAGAAATTCAGCAGATATGTTCGCTTTGATACAAGTCTGCATGGGTGATGTTAAAGCTAAATGTCACATGTGTATTGATTCACAAGTCTTCCATAAAACTACAATACCCAATTTTCTGTTCTCCATTATTGTGAACACTTGTGCTGTTTTACTCTATGCACTCGTACATCATTCCAACGATCTCAAGGTATTACCAAGTTTGATGTCAGGCAAACATGCACACAACTTTCAACGAGCAATATAATTGGTTTCATTTATATAATTACACCAATGATGGGACAATATCCCAGCGTACGAACGGATGGATTTTTTCGATGAAAAACAAATTTAATATTCTGTTTTTGTCCGTGTAAACTCTACGTCAAAGTATTGCTTAGAAGCAGGCACGAATCCATGACGTCCAATAGATCAAAAAGTGTGGAAATATGCCTATATGTATACTCGTATTTGTCCTTTAATAAACCCAAGCATTGTATTTTGGGTATTTAAATACACTATTGGTCTTAACTGCACTTTTGAAATCCGACACACCGTGTCATGAAGTGGAAAGAGGCGGGAGGGTGTTGTGTTTTGGATGGAATTTTTGCTTGTTTAAAGGGGAAGAAAAGGAAAGAACTAAGTAAATACAGTACAGGCGCGACGCATTTTCCTTTCTAACGGTACCAAAACCATATTTCTGCGATTTTTACTCGCCAAACTGTGCTATAAGAAAGTTAATAATCGTTATCAGAGAACGCCTAAACTGACTCGGCAGCCATCTTCACAGCAGAGCATGGCTGTTTGTCTCGATCGGCCAATCAGCATACGCCTGGCGTCACGCCGCTAGCGTAAGAGAAATTGGTCAACTCTGAAAGTCTGCCATTTAACCCTAGGTTAATTTCGATCACTTCGAGGCGGTAATAAGAGAAGACGAACACTCTAACAACTCTGAAATGTACACTAGCTAGTAAATCAACCTTTTGGGAAGACGTGACAGGCTGCTATGTTGTCTACGCGACTTGTCAGGATCGTTGTAGAATTTTCAAAAAAGGTAGTCTTACCGCTGACAGGTTATAACCATACAAGATATGATAAGCTCGCAAGGGAAGTAATCTACTAATACTTTTTCCGGTCAATTTCAAACCGTCAATGGCGCGCTCCACTGACGATCGAGCACGAGCTTGTCTGTCAGATTCATTTTCATTTTTTTTCACACCGTTAACCATGTGCAAGACTCACACACATGAATACGATGGTCTATGGGAGCCCGTTCGATACAATTGCATGTTGTTTTTTGGTTTTCTCCTCCTTTAAGGGCCCACTTGCCGCCGTAGCCTGTTTGACAGTTGTTAAGAAAACCAATTTGCACGAGCTTACTACAGCTTAAACCACTAAAATTAAACATAGCACACATAAAGCATGTCCAATTAGGTTTAGAATGTATAAATGACGGGGAAAAACAAACGAAGAATCGAAGCTCGATTACAACAACAACACCGATCAGTGTTGGCTAACTCAAAGGCACACTTGCCGTCGTAGCCTGTTTAAATTTGCTCAGAAAACCAATTTACATGAGCTTACTACGACTAATACAACTAAACTTAAACATAGATCGTCAGTCTGTATTTCTCAGATAAATAGGCCTACGTAAAATTACACTGTGCCGTTAGTTCACTCACTCGACTGAAACATAAAATCGCCAATAGGGGGCAGTTTGGTTTGTTTACGTTACGGGCACCTAACAATTTAAATTTTCAAATTCAAATTAAAAATACAAAGTGACGTCCAAACTTTTAAATTTTGGTGAAAATAGAAAGTTCCTAACTTATATTGTCTGGGAAAAATACAGAAAACGGACTTTCTTTTTTAATGTAAACAATATTCCTGATTTTCGCGGCAAGTGTGCCTTTAAGTGTTGGATTAGGCCTACCCTCATTCAAGCTTTTTGTGGTTTGCACTCGGCAGGCTTTTAGAGTCCCTCTTACTCGACTGTTAGTATGTATTTCTTCGATAAAGTTCGTAAAATTCTACTGTGTCGTTAGATCGCCCACACGACTCAAACCCTTACGGCACTTTTGCACAAGATCAGGTTCGAAGTTTGTTGACATTACGGGTACCTCAAAAATCTGTTTTTCAATTTCAAATTAAAAATACTAAATGATGTCAAAACTTTCAATTTCTGGTAAAAATAGAAAGTTCCTAGCTTTTTCTGTCTGGGAAAAATACAGAAAACCGTCCACTGTTTTTAATGTAAACAGTCTTCTGGATTTTAGCGGCAAGTGTGCCTTTTTATATTTTAACAGCTTATACCATTTTAAAACATAATTTTAGTAAGTATTTATTAGGCATAACAGGCTTGCAAAGATTCAATTCAATTCAACTTAATTCGCTTAAAACAACAATGGGGTGGCGTTAGAGGTATACACATAGTACAGTTTTATACATGGCGAATAGCTGCGAGATGTAATACAATATGTAAGATTCAAACCTGTTACAGTACGTTTGCACTGCATATCACCTCACCCATTAAAGAACGTTACACAGGGTGAGTACATTTACCCTGCGGTGTCTATTGTCTGTTTGTCACCTATAAAGGTGAACACATTATCGCGGTCATCATGATAAAGGATTTTCACTTGGAGCGTTAAAAAATTGCAGAAATGCAAACTTTTGACAAAATTGAATGGTTTTTCAATCTCTTTGTTTTTTTCCTTCTTTTAAACATATTACAAATTCGTATACGCAAATTCCTTATCAATCGTCGGAAACTATTCAATTTATTTTCTACAATTGTTAATGTTTCTTTTCTATAGGATTTCAATTTCTTCTCTAAAATAGTAGTGAGCATTTATAGTAGGGACTTCAATTGTGTTGGCTTCCAATAACTTTGCAAAGCATTCCAGTCCATTATGAAAATGAAAATATGTCACCAAAATATGAGCACAACTTCCTACTTTCTAAATAGTCTGCCCCCGTGTGGGTTCCGGGGAGATAAGAATAGACCCTCAGCCTTCCCAAGGTGCTTGATCGTAAGAGGCGACTAACCCTTGGGCAATTTTTTAATTATTATGGTATAAACCTATCTGTTAACATTACACTCTATCAGAACAAAAACACATATTTACAAATCTGTATATTATAAAAATAGCTATTTATATAAATTGTTTATTGTTGCTCCATTGGAGATAATTGTGATATTTCTTGTTTTTAATCTCCGAAAATGATTTACAGTGTTTTACCAGTTTTTATTATTTCTGTTTCTGTCATTTTTCAGTTCCAATGTATTTTTGATGTAAAAAATGTGATTTAATTTTTTTTCGCCGCCGTATAAGTGAAATAATCTTGAGCGCGGCGTCAAACTCTAATCAATCAATCAATCAATCTAAATAGTCTGCATGTGGATCACTATGGCTACATTTGAGGTCTTCGTTGCTAATAAAAGTATCTAACCGTGCAGGATATAGTTTTCATACTTAACCTATTTTGTACTTCTTGATAAAAATAAAAAAAAACAATTAGCTAATTTTGTTTAAACGAAATGTTCCCCATGTAGGCTACGAGGAGGCATCGGTGGTCCAGTGGGTTAGAGTGATCGTTCCTCAGTCCCACACAGACCTTCCATCGATGCGACACGGGTTCGAATCACACTCACACCAAATAAAAATTGAAAAATATCCGAGGGGATTTGTTACTTGGTCTCCGTATGTGGAAGAGTTGCCAGGTAATCGCCGAAGGTTGGGGGTTTCCCATGTGCAATGAGCCCCCCCCCCCCCCCCCCCCCCCCCGCTAAACCTGGCCACGCCGCCATATAAGCGAAATCAGTAAAACACCAATCAATCAATCTCATACACTGTGTCTGATCAATAACTTTGTTCTTGTTTATAAACATAAGTTCTTTCCAAACAAGGTCAAAAGTTCGGTCAATTACATTGTGTTATAATTTTTAGTTTAGCCCACAGGTAAACATCCTATATTAGTCTCATGGGTTATAAAAACTGTCTTTATCTGTAAGCTATAGTTTCATCTGGTATTGTGATGTTATCTGTATTTATAATGATAGGACTAGGGTTTATATTCCGCTCGGCATATTTAGCCAAACTCAGTTTACATTAGAGGTCATTTTGTTCTGGGATATTCAGTGGCACAAACGGTGAGTTTGTTTATTTTGACCAAAAACCGACAGTAAAAAGAGTTTCGTTGTGGAAACGCCATTTTTGTGTGAGGTAGGTTTACATATACTCCGAAAAACTGACAGGGCATATGTATGCATGACTGATTAATTGACATAATGTCTGTCTGTTTGTACACTCCGATTGACTCTTGACAATGGTCACCATTAGCCACAACCCATTTAATTTACGTCCGTTTAAACTTATGAAATTTATATCTTCTCTATACAATCAACATGTAATCTCACTGATACTATACATGTAGTTTAAATTTATTTATGATCACTAAAACACACGGGCACAGGGAAAATCTTCTTGTCGAAAATAACCATGGAGACAAGTTTATAATTGTGTTAAAAAGAGGTATATCATTTAGACCTTTATACCCCATTGGTGTAGATTATCATTACCCCCCCCCCCCCCCCCCTTGTCTATGTGATTTTTCATCCCCTCCCCAAGAAAGTAAATTAATAGATGGAAATAAAAAAGGTTTTTCTTTTCATTCAATCGTCCCTTGCGGAATGGTATATATGTAGGTCTCATGGACACGACTCATTACTTGACTTGGTAACACGACCACATGAGTGAAACAATCTAAACCACAACCAGTCAATCGACTAATATGACCAGGTAAATATAGCCCAATACGACGCCGAGTTTTTTTAAAAAATAAGCACGAGTGACACTTGTTTGCAACATATTGCGTACTAGTTTGTGTGCCAAATTCATCACACGACAGACAGTTGGATTAAAAGTCAAATCTTGAGCTTTGTTTTGACAGATAAAATCTGGTAGATAAAATCGAAGGTATGATCCCACTGCCTTTTTATACTATGTTTGTACACAGTTTTCAGGGTGATTTTGCACTTTTAATTTGAAATTGAAACTGTTAGATATCCGAACTGACAACACAGGTTCCTTGACAATGTACCCTACCAGTTTCGAATCACAATTATTTGTGCTCTTAACCACTTAACCCATATGTTAGGGACTTCATTGGAGAAATACAGACGAAGACTTTGGTTTGAGGGACACAAAAACATCCCGAAAAATGCAAAAGTACAAAAAAGCGATAAGACGCGAAGTGAGTGTTATACAGCATAGAAATTATGCATTTCTGATCGATCGGACTTCATTTTACATGTACATTAGCAATTTTTAACAAGTGCCGGCTTAAGCGATTTTACATGTAGTTAGCTGGTGTAAAAGCCCTTCTTTCAGAAAGAAAGATCACACGACCAGCGTGTCGTTTAAATTAACTTTCAAAGATTAGATCTGCAATGATATGGCCATTATGGGCATCGACTTCGCGGGAAAACATGTGTGGGACACTCTCTTACTATGTCCAGATTGACAATCTAAAGAGAAAACATCAAGAAAGTCGTCAAGTTTCAGAAACAGAATTCCATTGAGTTAGTCCCTTTGTGTAACTTATCGAGCTTTGTTACTTAACACCGAAGTTTTTGTAGAAATAGATTTCATTTATCTTTTCAGACACAAAACAAAGTATTGAAATCCATCTTTTAACTATGAAGCGGTGAGTTCCAGGCCAGATGTTCTAAATAAAGATGGCCGACCAGTTGACATTGTCTGATCAAATCAACTTGGCAGACAAAGCCAAGGTTGTAGAATTTGACCATACGGCCAAACATGATTTTGATCTTGAGATCGTTCTCTCTGCGTTAAAAAGATGCCACCGAGCTGACGGTCAGCTGGATCTTAAGGAATACCTTTCAGCCTACCATGAACTGTGCAGGTAAAACATTTCACTATTCACAAACACCTTTTACCCATTTGGTTATTCAAAATTGATGCAGTATTCTCTACGGTGTTTTTATTGATTCAACAATAAAACTTTTTATGGTTAGTTTATCATGTCACTTATGGGGATGAACATTACAATCTCTGGGGTTTTAGAAACTGAAAATATCTATTTTTTTCGGGACTTGGTTCCAGAATATGAATACAGAGACCAGAAAGTACTATTTCCCGTATTTCGTTTGGAACCCACGCTATCAACATTTTTAATCTTTTGTTTCTCGGGTGGCCGGGCTTGGCGCCTGCATGTGCTTCTTAAAAACAATAACCAACAATTTCCGTACTCTGTTTCATAGAAAATGATTCGAAAAATTTTTAGAACAGACGGGCTTGAGTTCGAATATTTTTAATCTTGCCTCACCTGTTTTTATAACAACTGAAACATCAATCTAAAAAGCAAGAGAAATACCCATATACATGTATGAAACAATTGAACACATCTTTCACAATTCATACTTTTTTTTAAATTATTTTCAGGTTTTTCTTGATGACAGGGAGATTATTTGGCTATGTTGGAAAAGATTTGGATAAAAAGGTCAGAGCAATTGAAGTTCACGTAAAATCTTCAAATGGAATTCATTATCAGACAATTGAAGGGATGTTAGATTACGAGCTCGGGAAAAAAAATTCTCTAAAGAAAAAACTTGGCCCTCATCACGTGGCATCTGGGTCTAGAACTTTGTTAAGGCTCCATAGAGCTTTGGAATTCATCCTGGAGTTTATGAGGCGCGTTGAGAACGGTAACGATGACGACCGAATGTCGCACGTTGCATGGGATGTATATACCAAAACATTGGCGAATCACCATCCGTGGATTGTTCGTAAAGTTGCTGCAGTTGGGGTGTATGCTCTGCCCAGCAGACGACATTTGATAAAGAACATGTGCAGACATGACCCGGAAGAAGTTCATAAGCTGGTAGGACAAGTGGTGGCTGTCGGGATGCCAATTTATGACGTCACACAAAAACTTTACAGTGACAGAAATCTTTTACACATTCCTTAAGTACCTAGGAACTTTGAACTGAAAGATGAACTTCTGTGACTATAAACTGGTTGACAACTGAGACAAGTTTTAAGTGGCCTTACATCCGAGTTCAGTGGTTTCTGAACTGAACTAACGGTTCTTTATTGTGAAGATTAGCTATGTTAACTGTTTTTTTAATACTCTTCCAAAAAGATAACTTATCATTTGAAAAAAAAAACAATGAATTTTAAGTAAAAAAAAATATGTATATTTGACCTTCCTCCTATGAAAGGAATGCCCAATGAGCCCACTTTGCTATATATTACTGTGAAAAACGAAGAACGTTTCTGAAAATGCCCTGTAGGAAATAATCCCTCAAAGTCAGATTATTTTTTTCACGATTTCACAATAACATTTATCTGGGCTTATACTAGTCCCAGCGTATAGGATCAATTAATGAAAGTTCTTGAAATGCATACACATAAAATCAGAAAGAATTTATCATGTACAAGATTCAGATCATCGGAGTTTCAGTGCATAAATTAATAGCCGTCCCCCTTGCGAAAACCATTTATGGTATATACAGGGATGAATAGTGATATTTTTTAATGCAATCTTTCGATATTTCAAGCAGAGGTTAAATATTAAAATGACATTTTATACCTTATGAGAGGCCGGCCATTTTGGGTTGATATCTGCTAAGGAGCTAATTGCTATTTCATCAAAAACTTGCAAATGTTTGAAAAAGCTGCATATTCGTGATTTTATCATAACTTTATGATATGCGGTCACTGAACTACATTACGATACTACGTAACGTTGTTGAGATTTAGACAAGCTTCAGGATAGAAGGCAGTTTTTTTAACAAACCTAGTGAACTAGAACTGACAAGCGATTCCATATCCAGCGGACCAAGCCATACAACAACCATATCTTCATCTTTTGATAAAATTTTCTGACTGGGTTTTCACTTGAACTACCTATGTGGGATGGTTGCCAGTTACCGACGGAAGGTCGTGGATTTCATCCGGGCATAGAGCCCGGTTTCCTCCCACAATAAAACTGGCAACGCCGCCATATAAGTAATGATCTTGAGCGCGGCGTAAAACACCAACCAATCAATCACCTTTTGATCTCAATGAGAAAAAAATGCTGTCTCCAAAAATATTTGTGTAAATGTAAATGAACCTCTTGTGTTTTTTTGTCAATGTTTGATTTTTTTCATATTCAATGAAAGACATTTACGTAGTATCAATAGACATTGGCCAACATATTTGAACTCGTAATTTACATGACCATGGTATTTGCTCACAAGCACCTGTGATACAGTTAAAGTGACATGAGCTGCCAAAATTCATACTTTTTTCATAGTTTCTGATCGTCACGACAGTAAGAGCATTTGAAGGCCATCGAAAAACTAAATGATTGGCGTTGGAATGAGGAAAATCCATACAGTATGTGGCTTGTACGAACAGAAAACGTGTTCGAAAAGTAAACAAAATTTAAATAACCGGGACGACCATTCATTCATTCTAAGGCAAAGTTAGTTTAAAACAATACTTTATCGTACATTTTCGAGACTAGAAGCACTAAAAGCTTCTGAATTATACGTCTTGAGAAAAATAGCCAATAATTTCAACGTTCTGGTTTAACGTCAAAATAACAACATTTTGGCAGCTCATGCCCCTTTAAAATATTTATTTCAATAATTAAACATGACATAGTGCAGCTTTTAAGATTTTTATCACTATTGAAAATTGTTTTACACATGCCATGTACTCTCTGTTAACTGTCCTTTTTTATTACGTAATATACTCATTGTCCTGAAAGATATCGATCAAAGTAACTTTTAATACTTACCAGGGTTACCCCCCCTTACATCGTGACATAATTTAAAGGGAACACTTTAGGTAAAATACATTATACTTCATCTTAAAGACAATACATGTATCTACCTGGTCCCAAAACAGGGTTTATTTATTTATTATGACTTTCCTACAAGAAGCTATGGTTAATTATTCTCAGATGTCAAGGTGACATGATGTCACTGAAACGTGCACACCTGGTATGCTGAACTGCTATTGGTGTATTTAGGTCAAATAAACCAATCATATTGCCAGTTGCAAGGTGTGCACATGTTTCAGTGACATCCAGTCACCTTGACGTCTGAGAATAATTAACCATAGCTTCTTGTAGGAAGGTCATAAAAAATAAATAAAACATATTTTGGGACCAGGTAGATATTGTCTTTAAGATGAAGTATAATGTATTTTACCTAAAGGCTTCCCTTTAAAGAAGTATTTGATACGACATTGGCGCTTCTCGAGCAATATTTCACCTATTTGTTTTATGTAGGCCTTTTGTATATATTTATACAAATATCCTCTCAATTCGGTTGCGTGAACTTGTTAATTTATCCAGTAATATGTTTCCTTGCTAACAAGAGGGTATCATAGTTGTGATACAAGGTATATTTCGTTTGTACATTTGATTGGAACTTAAAGTGGCATGAACTGCCACATATAAGGAAAATTTCGTTTAAACATGATTAGATAATTCCGAATTTCGGCAGCTCTTGTCACTTTAGTGAAAACATGTTATCATGCATCAGTTAGTCAGATTTGATTTGATTTTTCTTTCAAATTGTTTGTGTTCGATTTACTCATTTTGTATTAATTTGTTCCTACATTTAATTCTTATTTTATCTCAGGAAAAATCGGAAATAATATATTGATCATTTCGTACATTTACTCGGCAGTGTGTCTTTTTTACGCTTTCTGGGCTCTAAACTGTATTTTTATTGTTGGTAATCCAACATAGATTTGAAATAAAACCCTTTAAAAAAGGAAACTTCACCATTTCATGGTTGGTTACTTACTTATGAAAGTATAATGGTAACATGGTCGATCAAAGCGGTCTGAACGTTCTATAACTGGGGCTCGTTTCACAAAGCAGTCGCATCGCAAACAAGACGTAGTTGCCAATGGATACCATAGTGAATAGATACGTCGTCATGGCAACTGCGATTGATCGCACTTTGCGACGGCTTCGTGAAACGGCACCCAGGTCCACTCATTGTCTTATTCCATGGTTACATTTTATGAAACAGTTCATTGATTAACGATTTACGTCGCACTCAAGATTATTTCACTTATATGGTGGCTTTGCCAGGTTTGGTTGGGGAGATAACCAGGCAATTTGCCAAGAGGATACGCCCGATTGATAGTATTATAAGTAGTCTGGCGATGAAAAAAGAAAGAAAAAAACTCCGATATTTTACAATTTGGATCTCCTATATGGCAGCTCATATAGGAGAGATGCCACGGACACAGCATGTGCAAGTCTAATGCCAGACAAATGGTTGACGGCTCTTCGTCGAGTTTCTCCTATGTATTGCTGGCGACAATTTTTACACGTGATAACATACACGATGTTAGAGGAGTAGAAATTAAGGGCTTCTGTCATTTGATATTTGTTGCGAAATTGTTCCCTGAAAAAAGTTTCGCGAGCTGGCACATATACAGAGGTTAAGTTTGTCTTTATGTGTCAGATTTGATCCTTGGAAGTAACAACAGAATATCTTTTGGAGAGAAGAGCCGTAAAAAGAACAGAACAAGCCTGATTAAAACAAATCTAAACTACAGGCTCTATATAATCTTTAAACCTGATCAACATCAAATGCAATCTCCCTAGCTAAAAACCGAATATAAAGAAAATGACCTGAAACTGACCGGACCCTGATATCGGCGATAGCACTGACAGATCCTACCGGAAGTCACTCGGAAAAAACAAGATGGCGGTCAGGGTTACATTGCCTATATACTAAAGCCGGGCTCAGGTCGAGTTAAGATCCGATCCGATTGTCTGCGATTAAGTCTGAAGACCGTTCATGTCGACTGAGACTGGTTTATCGTTCAGCCAAACGATTCCCGACTGATTAGTCTTAAGCCTCGCTAAAGCCTGCCGCAGACGAGAGCTATCTGCTGAGCTAAATTTCATTCGTGGCACTTGCCTTAAGCACATAGCTCACGTTAGCGGTGAACTTTTGGTAAAATTTTCGTCATTCGTGGCGCTGCGTCAAATATCCAATGTGTTTGATAATTTTGTTCATTCGTGCATCTTACCTCTCGTGTGCGGTGGACGTGAGCTAACTGCTTACGACTTTTTGCAACGTCACGACGTCCTGAAGTACCAGCTATATATATGTATCTTATATCAAGATATCTATGATACATATACCAGCAGCCTCGTATAATGGGCTCTACCTATCACCAAGCTGTTGTGGCAAAATACTGTTGGACTACCCCTTTTTAGGCCTATATGTGATATTTGAACCACAAATTCTGAATAATTGAATAATTCAACACTATAAGTAGTTTTGATTGATATAGTGTTGAATATTTCACGTTTACACGTCGCAGATTCTACTGTTGAGGAATATAACTTAACATTCAACTCTTTCAGAATTTTAATTCTTTCTATTTACCAAAAGACGGTCGTTTTAATGGATTTTATTTAAAATATGTGTAAATTACAGTGGCAAACCCAATAGCGGTAAGGCCGCTGGTAGTCTCGTGACGTTGCAAAAAGTCGTAAGCAGTTAGCTCACGTCCACCGCACACGAGAGGTTAGATGCACGAATGAACAAAATTATCAAACACGTTGGATATTTGACGCAGCGCCACGAATGACGAAAATCTCACCAAAAGTTCACCGCTAACGTGAGCTATGTGCTTAAGGCAAGTGCCACGAATGAAATTTAGCTCAGCAGATAGCTCTCGTCTGCGGCAGGCTTCAGGTCGATGCGATTAATTGATCGGAAGGAAACTTCGTCACCATATTTGGCACACTGGCCCGCCACTAGGAATGACGCAACAATACAACGTCTTCGAAACGCCGAGAAAAAAATGATCACGTGATGAAGTATAGGTCGATGATTGGCTGCGACTTTAAGACTGATCGGTAGAAAATAGAACGTGTTTCTATCCTTACGATTGTAAGACTGATCAGTCTGAGACCGATCTGAAGAGTCTTCAGGCCGCTCATGTCGAAAAACATTCTCCGCTGGCGTGGTACACTTTGCTCGTCCTAGAGATCATATAATCGAGTGTTAGACAGGTCGGATTATACTCTGGTTTTTACACCATGAATCTCCTGACGTCTTGGAACAAAACTATCACTCAAAGCGTTAGCTCCAAGATAATTCTAGTCAAACTCACTCTTAATTTTCAACTCCAAGTGGTTGCAGGGGTACTTTATTGTCTCAGATAATGGGTTTATTATCCTATCTCTATAACGTTAAACGAGTTGAAGGTGTATTAGAATATTACTTATATGACGCCCTCCCGTGGCTATATCTACATGTACCAGCATACCCATAGAAGGGCGTCATATAATGAATTTATCACCATCCAGAGTGCCTTGTTTACTAGCCGAGAAATTTCATCGATATGGATTTTCTTTATTTTTATATCTATGGTGCAAACGTCAGGGAGTGTATGTTAAATTCTCAGCACCATAGAGGCTGACTTCGGGTTACTTGTTTACTCAAAACTGTGCATAACCAGAGCTGTTCTATAATCCATTATACTGGGTTTTAAATTACTTGAAGCAACCGTTTTCATGATCTCTCCGACACGCAAATCGTACCTCGACAGCGTCTATGCTTACGAAACATTCTAAACTGACGTCACGATAGGTTTTCGTTTTGACTGAAGGATTAGGTGACGCCTGGCCTTCACTCCAGTGTAATATCAGAGCATAGGGCAGACGGGCGTTTTTCTGTTACTGGAAACAGGATATTTTGTTGCCAGCGATTAACAAAAAACACCCGTCTGCGCTTGGCATTAACTCTGGGGTGATACAAGCTCATATTCTGGTTGATTGATTGATTGATTGGAGCTTAACGTCGCACTCAACAGTTATATGGCGACAAAAGTACCAACCGACCAAATAATCCCCCCCCCCCCCCCCTTTTACCCACCTAGACGTAAATTTTGACAGTAGGCTCCACAGACCATAGAAAGTCCGGAAGGCTAATGTATGTTGCATACTTAAATGTTCCCCCTTGCTGGGTCAGCATACATAACATGGCTAAAGCAGAGGGTCTCGCATTCTGGACATTTCGACCAATCAAATGCGTAGAAATGTCTAAAACTGGTCATAATATTTTTCAGGCAACGATAACTGACGAAAAATATCGATTTTAACAAGGATTATCCCACGGAGCACTCTCCAGCCACCCGTTGACCATTAAAATTTATTGAATAAAAACAGACAATTATGTGCAGAAATTTAAACAAAACAATTTATTTTGTCAAATGAAAGGGTTTAAGACACAACCAAAAAGCTATACAAGTTACATTTGCATAGTTTAAACAGACAACAACTCTTAAACACATTGGAAAATATAATAAATGTCAAATTTAGTTCAATAGAATTGATTAACTTTGGCCATTTCATTGTTTTTACTTTGCAGCCAATATTCTATAATGATTAATAAACATACAACTGATGGATACCTTGGATTCCCCAGTATGTTAGCAGCTAATTAAATAGCTCACTCCCAAAGAAAGAGTCGGTCAGTGAATACATTAGCTTCTTTACAATCAACTACAGATTTGTCATCATGTTCCAGTTTGTGTGATCAACATGCAGTATTCAGTTTGTTATAAATCAGGTATAGAATCTAAATGAGACGTCAAATAATGAATAAATACTGTGAATTATGTCATTTTCATTTTGAATTTCAAAGTCAATTAAGTTGTGGTCTAGGTTTCTACCTAGCAGGAACTGAGGGAAAAGAACTGTATGTTTGATAGTTTATTAGACATTGATAGATTGATTGTCGTTTTAAGCAGTGTTCAGGATTATTTCATTTATATTGCAACAGCATATTTTGTAAGGGTTGGTGAGGGAAGGGGGTTCTGGGTATTTTTTCTGGGTTAAATTCAAGTTATTGCTTTACAACATGCATTTTGAAAGATTTTTTGGAGCTTAACGTTGCACTCAACAGTAACAACCGACCAAAAGGAAAGATTACCCACCCCAATAAAATTTCAACATTAGATTTAACAGACCAGTGGTACACTTAATGTTCCTCCTTGCTAGGTCAGCAAGTAAAGCTGCTCATTGCATGGGAGAGATTGATTTGTTGTGTAGTACCACAAAAGTGTCCATATGCCCTTTCAAATTCATGAAACGATAATAAATTATACTTGTATGATGTAATTCATAGATTGTTTGTAGAACATTGTCATCACACAAATTCTGTTTTGCTAATGGCTTCAAGTTTAGAGACAAAAGGAAGTCAGGTTAATAGAAACTTCAAAATATAATTCCCAGCACCTACACATTGTACAAGAAATTCAGAATAATGAAGGGCTGCATTGCTTGGTGTTTTACGCTGCACTTAAGATCATTACACTTATATGGAGGCGTTGACAGGTTTAGTGGGGGAGGAAACTGGGCTCTTTGTCTGGAGGATACCCCAGACTTTTGGCGAGTACCTGGCAACTCTTCGACATATGGTGAGAGTGAAAAACACTGAGACATTTTGAATTTTTCATTGGACTGAGTGGGATTCTATCAGGCGACCGACCCTCTCACAAAATTAGAGCACTGGAATGTATCCATCTGATGTAGGGGATGAACAAAGAAAGGACTAACAAAAAACTATCAAAAGTACCCAGTGGAGGCATTGTGCTTTTACTAATTAACTTGTCCCAAAGCCGACAGGTCAGCAAGGGTATTAGCTACCAGATGAGTGTCATCCATTGAAACTGGCAATTCTTGTACTACATATTCTTCTTGGGAGCTCATAGCCCTTAAAATCTTAGAGGCCGTCTCACCTTCTACCTCCTCTTCTGTTTCCACAATGGTCAGGTTTTGATCGTCAGGGTCCTGCACATAATTCTCAGCACCATTTTCATCAGCATCCTCACTATTGTTGTGACTTCGGGCATGATCGGCTGCTTCTTCAAGTGACTGGAATAACTGATCACATATACCACACATGAAGACAGTTTGTTCATTCTGCAGGTCTTCCTGTGTTACAGTCTCCATGGATATTTGTGATGCAGGTTC
The DNA here is from genome assembly GCA_963971465.1 of Lepidochitona cinerea. Classification (NCBI taxonomy): domain Eukaryota; kingdom Metazoa; phylum Mollusca; class Polyplacophora; order Chitonida; family Tonicellidae; genus Lepidochitona; species Lepidochitona cinerea. Next base: position 8,558,883 of record OZ020560.1, on the reverse strand, counting down.
CTCAGTAACTAACTGTAGGGTGCGGATTGCTTCACACCTAAGGGCATGTCGTTTAAGAGAAAACTGGGTGGTGAAGACTTTCTTACACTGCTCACATCTATGCTGACTTTGTCCAGTATGGATTATTTCATGTTTCTCCAGCAATTTGTACATCTTGAAGGCCTTGCCACACGTGCTGCACGGATATGGTCTCTCATCAGAGTGAACTGTAAGATGACGTTTCAGACCAATACGGTGAGAAAAACTGGCATCACAACGATCACACTCAAAGGGCCGCGCCCCAGTATGGATATTTTGATGATCAGACAGGCTGGATCTATTATAGAATTTCTTACCACAAATCGAGCATGCATAAGGTAACTTTTTATCCTCTTCAGACTTATGAGTTTCGAGATGCCATTTAAGTTTATGCCCTTCGAAGAACCTTCGTCCACAAACTCCACATTGATGATTCTTAATACCCATATGTCTTTTCATGTGAGTGGCGAGATAACGTTTACTGGTGAAGTGTTTATTACAAAGGTTACAGATGAACTTCTCGTCGTTAAAGTGCCTTTCTGTGATGTGTATATTAAGATGAGCTCGGCTCTGGAACAAATCCCCACAGAAATGACATTTGACACTGGGGACGGCGTGAAGTTTATTGATGTGAGCCACAACAGATTTCTTCTCTTTATGTGAGAAGCCACATTTATTACAAAGGTAAGTAGTGGCATTGGTAGCATCTTTATATACCTCTACACTTCCCTGTAACTGTGATCTGTCTAACCCTTTTATACGAGCACTGGGACCCAGATCAATTTCTTCCATTATGTTTTCAGTAAGATCCATGTTATCCTCAGCTGTCTGTATCTCATCCTCAACATCCTCAAACGTTTCTTCTTCTGTTGGCAAATCTGATAAAACACACACAAATGTAAATAAATTCTTTAAGAGGCATTTAGAAGTTGAGTAACAATATTAACTCAAGAGGTTTATGGATTGCAACTTCTGTTTATTTGTAAAGTGACGTTTTGGTCCAGATTCTGGTACCGTTTTCAAGCATAAGAAAACGGCATAATAAGATTATGCTTGGAAACGGTACTAGAATCTGGACCGAAACGTCGCTTTACAAATAAACAGAAGTTGCAATCCATAATCCTCTTGAGTTAATACAAATGTAAATGTTAACGAGAAGCCCTTTTCTTTACGTTAATATTTACACACATGAAATAGGACATTTATTTAACAATTAAACATTTGATAAATAGAACATTTGGTTGTTGACAAAATATGGTGAAGTGGTATGAAGTTACTGGAGAAACAATATTTGTCATCTCTTGAAAAAAAATCTGATTTGGCAATTTAAAAAGGTTTCCGGTGCTTCTAGTTCTAGTTTAAAAGGCTATTTAAGGCATAGAATACTGTATTAAAGGGAACAAAAAAAAAAAAAAAAAATATAAATATAACACCCAAGCGATAATTGCAGAAGGAAAAAGTGTGTTATACCAGTTGAGACTTCCGGCTGTGTAATTTCTGATTCTTCTTTATTGCCAGAGGTGGTTTTCTTCCCAAAATACTGCAACAGAAAAGAATTCTCTGTCAGTTGAAAGGTACATGTAAGAAACCTTAAAGGAAGGGTCCATTTTAGCGTTTCACTAGTGTGTTCTGAAAGAGCAGTGTTTCCTGAGTCTAAAACAGCAATCCAATAAATTTTTCGTTGATTTGTTGGCGAGTAACGAACATTTGAAAAGTCTGTGGTCGCAGGCATTCGATCGCCATGCGCCCGTTCTTCGGCGCATCCATTTTCCCCGTATTTTTGCCCAATCAAATTCGAGCACCGGGCCGACCTTTGACCTGATCTAGTAAGCCAATGATTTGGCAGAGAAATGACGGGGGTTAATTCGCTGACATTGTTCTAAAAATAAAGTCTCCCACAATCCTCGGCGTTTGTTTATTCGCTTAAGTCTGTCGCCATGTTTCTACGTCTAAAACTACCTCCACATAGAAGAGTGGATCTAAAAATAGCGGCCCTCATATGATGCAATAGACAAGCCAGGAAAATGGCGACACTGATAAGAACCAGAGGCTGACACTAGCGATATCAGTTTACTAATTTCAGGGTATTTTGCGGTAAGAGTCGTTATGTGCATTAAGGGTTTTGGTGGGCATTCTGCTAGTTAGGTTGTGTCTATTTCTGGAGTTTTCTATCCCTTTAACAGCAGAATTTGTATATAACCTTCGCCACAGCTCAATTTTTGTTTGATTATAAAGATTATAACGTATACATGTATCATGAAGTCTGATCTCTTTCTATGAAGCTGGAGTAAAGTTACACAAAGGCTTACAGCATAGAGTTGCAGCTCCTAGCCTAAAGTCCCTCAGTCTGACACAGGCCTTCCGTTGATGCGCCACAGGGTGAAATCCCACTCAGACCAAATAAAATTTTTTTAAATTTCAGTGTGGGTTTATCTCACGATCGCCTTATGTGTTAAGTTGACAGGTACTTCTCGAAGGTCGGGGGTTTCCTACGAGCAAAGAGCTTGGTTTCCTCTCCAACTAAACTGGCAAGTAAATTAATCTTGAGTGCGGCGTAAAACATCAACCGACCAACCTAACCTTCAACAGTGTAGCTTCCTATAGTTTAATCCATGGGACATCTTAAGCCAGCTCAGAAGAACAAGTCCCTGATGAAATGACAGACATTCAGGTTTGTAGATACATTTAGGGTTAAAACTGTGGCTTATTGCCTGTAGGAAAATCCTCTTTCTGGAGATCCAATGCATAATATACTATATCTTTATGTTTGCCTATTTTAATCCAGGACGTGATCATCGTGATGATATATCCTAGATTTAAAGCACTTCAGCTAGCCAGTGTTACCATAATGCCGTGTAACGAGCGATGTTTTTCACAAACTTAAAGCTCCTCCGACAAAGGTATTTCCATTTTTCAGTAATTTTGGGATAATACTAATGGCAATAACATCTTCTACCAGTTTCGGGTGATGAATTTCTGCCATTTTCAAGAAAGTTAACATTTTATTGCTCATCTCAAAATATTTACAAATTAATGTTATATCTTAAATAGAGTTTTGACACAGGCAATTCAAATTCATAGATATCCATGTTTCATGTCAGGTACATGTAATTGAATAAAATGTGTGTGAGTACATCACATTTATTCCTTATTTATATATCTGCAGAGTAACTTTTGAATCAAATCATGATAAAATCGTAAGAGAATACATGTACATGTATATTCCCCTGACCCTATAATATACATGTAAAGTGTTCCAGAAAATTCTACTGACTAAGACCAAGCTCCTGCCAGTCGTCAACCTAATGAAATGTCATAGGTTTACTTTATTACAACAATTTATGATGGGGTATAAAGGTCTTAATGATATACCTCTTTTTAACACAATTAGAAACTTGTCTCCATGGTTATTCTAGACAAGAAGATTTTCCCTGTGCCCGTGTGTTTTAGTGATCATAAATATATTCAGTGGAATAGCCAGCTTAACAATTCAGGAGATCAGTATCAGCTTTTCAAAGTCTACCCTATAGAATTGTTAACACGAAAAGTTACTACATGTAAAAGGTAAATTAACACCTGACAAAGGGAGATAATTCAATAATTATGAATAACACCTCAGTTTGTCATCACATTCCTCTCTTGAGACCAGCCATATTGTCTAGATGATCTTTAGACAAAAATGAGGGATAAGTGGCATACGAAGGAGAGGAGGAGACTGAAGAGAAAAGGTAGAAAGATGAGGACTGGTCATGTGGACACTTGTGGAAATGTTTTGCTGTCTACTACTGGCATCATGGCTGATTTCAGTGCTTAGTTAGTTGGGAATACAGGAGGCACATGGAATAGGGGAGTTTGTAGCCACAATGACCATGATGATGGTGATGATGAATTGAATTTATGAGAGAAAGGGGTAAAACAATATCTGGAGCAATCTTGAATGTAGATTTAAGACCACTTACATCTACTGGCAAGAACAATGGAATATTCTATGAAAACATTGGGGAAAATCTATATTCAAATGAATCCAAATTGGTGTAGGGGCCTCCGTGGCTCAGTAGGTATAGCATTGGACGCCTTATCTGAACAGCCTTCCACCAATGGATCGCGGGTTCAAATCCCACTCAGTTAAAAAAAAATTGGAAAATACTCTGACTGCGTTTTCACTTGAACGACCTATGTGGGATGGTTGCCAGTTACCAACGGAAGGTCGTGGGTTTCCTCCCACAATCAAACTGGCAACGCCGCCATATAAGTGAAACAATCTTGAGCTCAGTGTAAAACATCGAACAATCAATCAATCAACCAAATTGATGTAGTAGTATTCGATAGTGACAAATGTGCTTCATGGTAACATGAGGGTTTTGTGTAACTAACTTCTATACTATAGTACAATAGTACTGACCTTATCAAGTGACATACGAGAGCGGATAATGGAGAGCCAACTGCCATGTAACAAGTAATGACCTGTAGGGGAGATAACTGTGGAAACACCGGTAATCTTGGGCAGGTCATTAAGCAGATAGTTTTTGGTCTCCTCTGTATCAACGATAGAGGTTTTAATGATGGCTGTTACACCTTCAAATACCTGGAAAACATAAAAAAAAAATATTAAACAAAAAGAAAATAATTTTCATACTAGCAACAGGAATTTAATGAAACTAGAAATTATGTTTTTTTTAATTAGGTTCGGTTTCATACATTTTGAATCATTAAGTTAAATTCAAGCAAGTACATTAACTATATATGCATTAGCATTTATACCTATGCTTGTTATAACAAATTTGTCACTGGTTTCAAAGTAATTTTTTGCTTTTATTTGATTGATGTTTTATGCCGACCTCAAGAGTATTTCACTTATAATATATATTTATGAACTAAAACACAGGGAAAATCTTCTTTTCTGGTGTTGCCAGGTTTAGTGGCAGAGAAAAGTAGGCTATTTTCCAGGAGAAAATCTCCAGCCATATGCAAGTACCTGGGAACTTTTTCACATGCGGCAATCAAATGAAAAATCCACTCTGAAATTTTTGGGTGATGCTACTTACACTATCAGTGAGTTTTTCGTTTGCCATTCTCCTTCTTGCTGCATATGGCTGTGTTGGGGGAGCTGAAGGATTTGTTGATGTAGCTGTGTGTTGACTGGAGTTAGATGTATGGTGGAGTACAGTCTGTGAAGCCTGGGATGACATGATGCTGACCATGTTCTTTTGTTGGGGAACAGGAGATTGCGTGACAGTGGGAGTTATTGTTGTCGAGTCAGGTGTTGTAGGTGTATCCAGTAATCCATGGGCAATTTCAGCAGCATGCAGCAACTCAGACGCCACACGTTTTCTACGAAGATGAGCCTCACTCTGAGTGGATGACGTTTCCATCACGGAGGATTCAATGATCTCTTTGGTGCCTTTCTCGTCAAACACATTGCTTGGTGTTGGTAAAATCTGAGTTTCCGGTACCAAGAGACAATTTTCAGAAGGTGTGTTGGTTGTTTGATCACACTCCTCTATATTTCGCACTTGTGGTAAAGAAATTTCATTTGTTCTATTTCCAGTCTGTACAAGTGACTCATTTATTTCTTTTTGAAAAATTTGTTTTTCATGGTTAATACTTTCAACAATTACTGCTTTGTCTGAAGGAGCTTGGATTTCACTCTGTTTGGGAGGATATCTTACTTCTACAATACAAGTTTTCTTCTTTTTTTCTGACAAACTTTTTTCAATGTTTTCAATAATGAATCCTTCTTTATGAGCATTGCTAGATTTATCATCGTCCATCTCTAATTTCTTGGAAATGTCCTGTTTTCCTGATGTTGAAGGTTGAGCTTTAACTATTTCCACACTACTCTCTTTGGTTTCCTGTGGAGTAGAATGTCTAGATGATTTTCTCGTTATTGGTTGAATTTTGGTACTTTCATCGTTAGATATGTCACCAGCATCATTTCTATTTGAGACTTCATCATTATGGGTTGGAGTCATCAAATCTGTCTGTGTAAGTGACTTAGGGCTCTCTCCCTCTAGTGTCCTTAATGCTAACTCCTCCTTAGATGACACCAAGCCCTCAGCAACTGTGTCTTCATTTGAAGAAGTTTGAATAGCAGCAGACCTTTGCTTAGCTTTTGAAAGCTTTGCAGATGTTTTTAATTGCTTCAGCAGTTCAATTTCCCCCTCTTTAATTTTCTTGGATTTTGGGGTGGTTGATTGTTTTTTTGCATTTGGAGATACTTTTGGATTCTCAGACTCACTGTTCTCTGCCTTTGTAAGCTTTCTTTTTGAAGGTCGTGCTGATCTCCTTAGAGGGGTGTCGGAGTTGTCTGCCCCTCCAGTCATCTGGAAAATATAACATGAAGAGGAAAATAAGTCATTGGATTTACAGAAATCTACAATAAAATGTTATTGGCTGGTCTGCAAATGGGTTCAGAGTCTGAAAGTCGATTGAATCTAGCCTTGGCCATTCACTGTTTTTCTAACAATTTGTAAATAAACGTGTACGGTACTTGAAAGCCATTTGTTAAAGGCAGAAAATGTATATTTGCTTTCATCACTTTGTGACCATTTGTTTAGGGTATCAATTTTTTCTTCTTTTATAAAGCGATGTATAAACTCTTTTCTTGATGATGGGAAACAAACTGCTGAAATGTTGATTTTTGTTTTAGAGTGAGCCTTCTCTTGTATTACATAAAACTGACCAGTGGATTTTAGGAGCACTCATGTATCATTCGGATTACTGAACACTTGGAAGAGTCATTAGAGACAGGCCACATAATGTCAGTGTCATTCGGAAACATTGAATCGTTTCCGTTTATTGAAATGCTGGGAACCAACCGATACCGATATGTTAGTTTTGTTATGTACATCATACCATACACTGGCCTTCATGATGGGTAAAAGATTTTCGTTTCGGTAGTTTTAGAGCAACAGTAACAATAGGCTACCAGAACCGATTGTTACCGGGAAATCCTATGGCCTGGAGAGATGGAATCAACAAGTTTTAATCACCAAGCTTTTAATTCGTCTTGAGGTTATTGTTATACTGATAGAAGAGAATTTTTATTGTTTCAATGTTTTTCATAAGTTCTGATTGCCAAGAGTAGTTCATCATTTGAAGTACCCTGAAGTACTAAAGTAGTGACTTTGAAATAAAACACATTTGTAAAGCCAGTAATCCGTAGGCTACAAAACAAAGAAGTGTTCTAACACAAGTCAATAACATCATTAGGATATCCAAGGGAAAAAAATGGCAGAACAGCCATTTCATAATCGACTCCCACGACATTTAGAAACTAAAATGTTCACAGCTTTCAAAATTTTGACTGATTGATGTTTTACGTCAAACTCAAGTTTATTTTACTTATATGGCGGCGTTGCCAGGTTGAGTGGGGAAGGAAACCGGGCACATTGCCCAGAGGAAACCCCAGACCTTCGACAAAAAGTTAGTAGTGTAACTCTGGTGACACACAGGAATAACTCTACCTTGACAAAGGACATTTGTCCCCCATTTTGTTACTGTAGGTTTTTTAAAAATTTTCAAGGTTTGTTTTTGTTAGTGAGATTGATACATTTTACCATAATTTAATAACATGAGTTTAAAACATACATGTAAGCTGTGGTTGATTGATTGACTGATTGTTTGTTTGGTGTTTTAGGCCGCGCTCAAGAATATTTCACTTATATGGTGGCGTTGCCAGTATTATTGTGGTAGGAAACCGTGCTCTATGTTCCAGACTTGTTGCGAGTTCTAGGAAACCCACAACCTTCCGGTGGTAACTGGCAACCATCCCACATAGCATAAGCTGTGGAGTAGAACCCCAAAACGTGACTCTCATAACAGGTCACCATAACATGAAATATAGCTATTGGGAAATTGAAATACAAAATAAACAAGCAGACACATTTCCAGCTTTTAATCATTATCTATATTGGAGATACATTTAACTGAAATTTCTAAGTTATGTTTCCACAGAAACGGTTAATTTCAAGAAGTTGAAAACTTTGAAAGCACATCTACACATGATGATTGTTCCACACACCAAGTTCCATTGATTTATGTCTAATAGTTTTTTTAGTTCTGTTCCGGGAACAAAATTTCAAAGTTATTTTTTCATGGAAACAACCCAAAAAACCTCATGGTCATTTTTAAAAACTACATTTACATGTAGTGTGCGCTACAAGCAGACAGGTGGAACATGTGTTGTAAGTAGATATTTTGGTTTATTTAAAAACGTATGCTTAAAATGGCGCAATTTGTTTGACACTTAAAAGAAACAAATTTTAACCGCTTCAGCGCACAAGGCGAGTTGGCGTAAACCGGTGTTGTCAATGCACAAGTGTGGAGACTATCGTTCGAATATGACGCTCAATTCTGAGTTGTAGAACAAAAAACGTGAATCAAAGTGACGTCATCCAAAAACGTCATCTGTCACCGGATATTGCGAAATCTCTCGGGAAACTCCTAGTCTCTATTAGGCCGATCTTCCACTATCACTCTAACCTACTGAACCATTGAGGCCTCTGACAGAATAAACTGCGCCGATCGGCGGATAACGTTTCGACAAAAATGAGAATTTCCTCTCTCTCTGCTCTGTCTTGTTTTCGCATACAGTTACAGTTTTTCACCGATAAGCCCCTTTTGAGTTTTATAAAACCCCGCGAGATCACGTGAGGAAGGAGTTTAGGGGTATAACTTTCACTGACTAGCCGTTTATTTAACATTAGCGTTTATGGTGATCGGCAGTTATCGTGTCATTTTTTCTTTGATTATTTCTAAATCATTTCTTTAATCCTGATTTTTTTGTGAAACACACAAGCTATCAGTTGCGTTTTTTCAGTCAATAAGAATATTTATATCGTGTGGATACGCTTCGCAGTTATCAAAAACCAATGGTGAAAAACACAACTACGACATGTTATTTTTGTGATAGAAATAATATTATTCTTTTGTCGGTCAAAAAAAGTATCTAATGGTTTTGTATGTATCTTGATATGTCTCAGAAAAAGATTCTGGTAAAAAGTATAGATTGTAAGCTGAGAATCACAGATAAAACAACAAGGGAACAGCCGATCTCTGATACTCCTAAACACAGGTCTCGCGTGATCTCGTTGGACTTCGGCCAAACCCGAAAGGGGCTTATTTTAGCCTCACTTGGGGATGGATTTACACCTCGTGGTCATTTTTGAAAACTACACAGCGTGCGTGTGGATAGGTAAAGCATTGTGAGTAGATATTTCGATTTATTTCGAAACACATGCTTACAATGGCGCAATTTGTTTGACACTTTACAGAAACAAATTTCAACCACTTGTTGACAGTTGACAGTGAAGATTAGATAGAATTAGCCATTTGCAACAAGCTTTGGAAGAACTTCGGATTTCAGATTTAAGCTAAGTCTTAACTAGCCTTAATCTCAACTACCTTTCAGCTATATTATATTTTTGAAACATTCCTCTCTATCGCTCTTTGTAAAGCATAGCATAAAAATTGGCCTAATGAGGTTACACAAGTTATATCACCCTTATAATGGCGGTTTAATGTGTGGCTCTACCTGACCGGCAAAGTAAGTAAACCAGGATAGAGACACACGAGTGCGGCTAGCTTGGAACATGACCGGAAAGGAAGTAAAACAGGATGAGACACATGTGTGCGGCCAGGAACAAGCACTGTTGTCGTTAAACTCGATTGTTCAGCGAAAACACAAGAGAGGGCAGATCATATACAGGAAATTGTCATTTTTGTCCAAACGTTAACCCCCGTTCGGCGGAGTCTATTCTGCTCGTTCGGGGTTTACCCAACCTGGTGAGAACAGCTGAATAATTCGTAGTTCGTGCCTTTTTAATGTATGAGAACTAGCACGCATCACGATTTCACGCATGGCGTATTGATGCGCATTCGCCAATTTACTTAATTTATCATTTATGTAAAACTCAAGAATGTGAAAGCGTTCTAGTCGAATGGGCGGCATGATGGACGCCATTTTGCTCGCCAGTGCACACAAAAACGAGTTGTGGCGCGAAAGAATTCTTCACTTCTCACCTTTACAGTCGGCTTTCCAGATCGTCTTGTTGACATTCTGATGTCCCTCGGTCAACGTAAGAAATAAACCTGGGATACCAATCCCAAAATTACACCCAAACGTTGATTTGATGTTATTTTACACTGAGTTCTGAACATTCAACATGTCTGCGCGCCATTGACTTCTCGGACCTTCTCGCGGGAACAGCGTTGACAACAATCTCCTATCCGGTCATTTTTTGTGTTTGTATTACTGTCGACAAGGAAATGAACCGGGAGCAGAACATACAATAAGCGATTAAATGAATTATGTTGTCCAAATTTATTTGAAATTATATGCCGTCTTCTTACATAAGAAAGTACATGTGCCAGGGACACACAAGCACGTCGAATTAAATTTTTTTCGAAAACTGAACGGAAGTCAAATTTGGTCAACCTTACCAGAGTTGTGTCCCTTTAACCAGTAATCAACTAAATGTATATACAAACTGTAACATTACTATTGCCTGTATTGGGCATATTCATTCACAAAGATCAAAATATAAAATTATTCATGTCATTTGTGTCAACTCTAGATTCAACCCGTAGGCCTATGCCAAACTTTTATTCCCTTCCAAACATGGGACCATAATGAAATGATTGATTGTTTGGTGTTTTACGCCGCGCTCAAGATTATTTCACTTACGGTACGTGCAGGCGTTGCCAGTTTTATTGTGAGAGGAAACCGGGCTCTGTGCCCGAAGGAAACCCACGACCTTCCGCTGGTAACTGGCAACCATTCCACATACGTCGTTCGAGTGATGAAATGGACATTCTATCAATATTCTTACATTAGTGCTGAATACTGAGAGTTTTATGGCATTTAATCCTTTCCAACATATATCTTCATATACACGCTTCAACTCAATATGAAGCCGGTTTTAAAAGGACAATAACCACTCTCTGTTCAGGGGCGGATACAGCATTTTGTGAAGGGGGGGGGGGGGGGGGGGGGGAGGGGGGGGGGGGCGCAAGTTCTAACAGATCGAGTCAGTATTTTCAAATGTGTCTGGTGGTGGTTTGAGGATTGGAAAAGGGGTGGTGGGGGGGGTGCTGAGAGTGCAATCGAAAATATAGTCACGGGTAAATGAAATTAATTTGCACGAATTTCACTTTGCTAGACCTTACCTGAATTCTTAATGGTCAATGGTCTTAAAGGTGGGGTTCCAGGCCCTCTGATTACAGAAACATAACAGATTCGAAAGAGGTCTGTAACCCCCCCCCCCCCCCCCCCCCCCGTTCTACCTACACATACCATGGTGACTATCCCGAGCCAATAGGCGAGGGTGCAGGGGCCGCTTAGGCCCCGGAAGCTCAAGGGTTCTAGATTGCCTGAGTAGCGTTCTGAGCTAGGCTGTTCTGCAAGTAAAATTGCTTAATAATTTTCGGATTTTGCTTTTCCTAATTATTAAAAAAACCCAGTTAAATCGGTATGTTCCAAAGTTATAGATGAAGCCTTGTAACGTTTTTGAAGCATGATGAAGGGATGACTGTGGGCCAAAATTTTTTTAGGGGAAACATTCCAGTCCCAGATGTTTTAAACTGCATATTTCTGATTTTTCTAAACATAGAGCCAACAAGTAATATTTATTAGCATCAACACGATCTGTTTGCACGGTTTGTTAGGTATCAAGTGTAAATACCAACCTTAACTATGAAATTTACCACCACAGAAGACCACGGTACAGCAAAAATGGCATGTCCCAGGTGTGTAATTATAAATTGACGTACCTGAAAAAGCATATTATTATGCCGAACACCTTAATATATATGCCTGTATTAGTAGACATACTACTGACGTTTTTAAATAATAACACACTTTTTCTGTTGTGGGAATTGTAAAGTGTATGGATAGCATAACACCCCTGTCCCTCTACCCCTGACTCAACTCCGTTACCGCAGCGCATTTTCATTCTACCCGCTAGGAGACGCACACGATATAGTGTTTGAGGCGCGTTTTACGATATACAGCCAACGTGTTTGCTGCCAGGAACAAACTCTGTGAGTAGTTCAGCATTGTTTTATTTCAACGTTACCAGGTATATTTGAAAAATGAGGCGTATGCTTATTCCTACTCAACTCTGTTGAGACCGTTACACTCACATACTTGTTCTTTTGGCAGAAAATGATGCTGCACTGTGTAGCTCTTCTGTACACCATGCTAACGAGTAAAGTAGGTCATCTCGCCAAGCCGGTACTTTGGCACTGGCTGATTTAAACTGAAGAATCATCAACTTCGTTACTCTCAACTCCGTTACCTCTGTTGCTGTTGATGTTGGTAACGGTGTTGATGCCCAAGTAACGGAGTTGATAAATGTTTCATACTTACTTAGATATAGGAAAAAAATAGACCCGTTATTCTGTAAGCAGATATAAATAATACACAAAGGGGCCTACAGCAAAATTTAATTTATTTTCACGGTAGCATTTTAAAAAAAAATGATGTAAACCATTGGCGTTATTTTCCCCTGTTTAGGTACACTTTCAGTATGCCATTATCAGCGGCGGAGAAGCAGAGGAAATACCGAGATATGTACGGCCCGTACATAGCTAAAGAAAGGAATCGTTGGCGTGTAGATGCTAAGAAAGTACTAGGCCTACCTGTGGCCCGGCTGTCCGAGAGGGAAAAGAGAAGGAAGCGGCGAACTTATATATGCTATTACTAAAATAACTTTTCATTTCAAAGTAGCAGAACCGCGAAACATTTTATTGTTACATGTTGTATTGACTTCTTGAGTAGAGTGTCCAGAGCTGTGGATTGATTGTTTGGTGTTTTACGCCGCGCTCAAGATTATTTCACTTATATAGCGGCGTTGCCAGTTATATTGTGGGAGGAAACCGGGCTCTGTGCCCAGAGGAAACCCACGACCTTCCTCTGGTAACTGGCAACAATCCAACATAGGTCGTTCGAGTGAAAACCCAGTCAGAAAATTTTTCAATTTTTGGACTGAGTGGGATTCGAACCCGCGACCCATTGGTGGAAGGCTGTTCGGATTGAGCGCCCAACGCTCTACCTACTGAGCCACGGAGGCCCCCCCCCCCCCCCCCCCCCCCGAGCTGTGGAAGATTTCATCATAATATATGATTGATTGATTGATTGTTTGGTGTTTTACGCCGCGCTCAAGATTATATTCACTTATATGGCGGCGTTGCCAGTTTTATTGTGGGAGGAAACCGGGCTCTGTGCCCAGAGGAAACCCACGACCTTCCTCTGGTAACTGGCAACCATCCAACATAGGTCGTTCGAGTGAAAACCCAGTCAGAAAATTTTCCAATTTTTGGACTGAGTGGGATTCGAACCCGCGACCCATTGGTGGAAGGCTGTTCGGATTGAGCGCCCAACGCTCTACCTACTGAGCCACGGAGGCCCCCCCCCCCCCCCCGAGCTGTGGAAGATTTCATCATAATATATGATTGATTGATTGATTGTTTGGTGTTTTACGCCGCGCTCAAGATTATTTCACTTATATAGCGGCGTTGCCAGTTATATTGTGGGAGGAAACCGGGCTCTGTGCCCAGAGGAAACCCACGACCTTCCGCTGGTAACTGGCAACCATTCCACATACGTCGTTCGAGTGATGAAATGGACATTCTATCAATATTCTTACATTAGTGCTGAAGACTGAGAGTTTTATGGCATTTAATCCTTTCCAACATATATCTTCATATATACGCTCCCCCCCCCCCCCCCCCCCTAAATCCGCCACTGCTGTTAGTCTTAAATTACAAAAAAGAAAAATTGCCAAATACACTAACTTTGATCAAATTTCCAATTTAAAACAATACGGCAGTTTTCACTGTCGTCCGGAGAACAATCAGCAGCTAAGAGGGAATACTTTAGGTCTATAGGCTAAAAAACACCTTAAAGCCCTACTTGCCGTCGTAGCCTGTTGAACATTTGTTAAGAAAACCAAATTGCATGAGCTTACTACGACGAAAACCACTAAAATTAAACATAGGACACATAACACATGTAGAAAGAATGTAGGCTAGAAAGCGGGGTGAAAAACAAACGAAGAGTCGAAGCCTGATTACAACACCAGCGATCAGTGTCGGTTAACTTAGTGTTTGGATTACCCTCATTTCGGGCCTTTTTATCTGTGGTTTCCTCTCATAAAAATTATTGGCAGGCTTTTCGAGTCACTCTTTCCCGATCGCCAGTCGCTGTATTTCCCAGATAAAGTACGTAAACTTATCCTGTGCCGTTAGATCACTCACACGACTTAAACATAAGGGCGCTTGTGCTCATGTTCAGGTTCGGGGTTTATTTACATTGCGGGTACTTGATAAATCTCATTTTCAATTTCAAATTAAAAATACTAAATGAAGCCAAACTTTCTATTTTTGGTAAAAGTAGAAAGTTCTTAACTTCTTCTGTTTGGGAAAAATACAGAAAACCGCCAACTGTTTTTAATGTAAACAGTATTCTGGATTATATCTAGCTTGACATTGCAACAAAAGGATAGAGCTTGACAATGCAACAAAAGGATAGAGCTTGACAATGCAACAAAAATATATAGTTTGACAATGCAACAAAAATATATAGTTTGACAATGCAACAAAAATATATAGTTTGACAATGCAACAAAAATATATAGTTTGACAATGCGACAAAAATATATAGTTTGACAATGCAACAAAAATATATAGTTTGACAATGCAACAAAATATATAGTTTGACAATGCAACAAAAATATATAGTTTGACAATGCAACAAAAATATATAGTTTGACAATGCAACAAAAATATATAGTTTGACAATACAACAAAAATATATAGTTTGACAATGCAACCAAAATATATAGTTTGACAATGCAACAAAAATATATAGTTTGACAATACAACAAAAAGATATAGCTTGACAATGCAACACAAATATATAGTTTGACAATACAACAAAAATATATAGTTTGACAATGCAACAAAAATATATAGTTTGTTAATACAACAAAAAGATATAATTTGACAATACAACAAAAAGATATAGTTTGACAATACAACAAAAATATATAGTTTGACAATGCAACAAAAATATATAGTTTGACAATGCAACAAAAATATATAGTTTGACAATGCAACAAAAATATACAAAAAATACAGAAAACCGCCAACTGTTTTTAATGTAAACAGTATTCTGGATTATATCTAGCTTGACATTGCAACAAAAGGATAGAGCTTGACAATGCAACAAAAGGATAGAGCTTGACAATGCAACAAAAATATATAGTTTGACAATGCAACAAAAATATATAGTTTGACAATGCAACAAAAATATATAGTTTGACAATGCAACAAAAATATATAGTTTGACAATGCGACAAAAATATATAGTTTGACAATGCAACAAAAATATATAGTTTGACAATGCAACAAAAATATATAGTTTGACAATGCAACAAAAATATATAGTTTGACAATGCAACAAAAATATATAGTTTGACAATGCAACAAAAATATATAGTTTGACAATACAACAAAAATATATAGTTTGACAATGCAACCAAAATATATAGTTTGACAATGTAACAAAAATATATAGTTTGACAATACAACAAAAAGATATAGCTTGAAAATGCAACACAAATATATAGTTTGACAATACAACAAAAATATATAGTTTGACAATGCAACAAAAATATATAGTTTGTTAATACAACAAAAAGATATAATTTGACAATACAACAAAAAGATATAGTTTGACAATACAACAAAAATATATAGTTTGACAATGCAACAAAAATATATAGTTTGACAATGCAACAAAAATATATAGTTTGACAATGCAACAAAAATATACAAAAAATACAGAAAACCGCCAACTGTTTTTAATGTAAACAGTATTCTGGATTATATCTAGCTTGACATTGCAACAAAAGGATAGAGCTTGACAATGCAACAAAAGGATAGAGCTTGACAATGCAACAAAAATATATAGTTTGACAATGCAACAAAAATATATAGTTTGACAATGCAACAAAAATATATAGTTTGACAATGCAACAAAAATATATAGTTTGACAATGCGACAAAAATATATAGTTTGACAATGCAACAAAAATATATAGTTTGACAATGCAACAAAAATATATAGTTTGACAATGCAACAAAAATATATAGTTTGACAATGCAACACAAATATATAGTTTGACAATGCAACAAAAATATATAGTTTGACAATACAACAAAAATATATAGTTTGACAATGCAACCAAAATATATAGTTTGACAATGCAACAAAAATATATAGTTTGACAATACAACAAAAAGATATAGCTTGACAATGCAACACAAATATATAGTTTGACAATACAACAAAAATATATAGTTTGACAATGCAACAAAAATATATAGTTTGATAATACAACAAAAAGATATAGTTTGACAATACAACAAAAAGATATAGTTTGACAATACAACAAAAGGATAGAGCTTGGCAATGCAACAAAAGGATAGAGCTTGGCAATGCAACAAAAGGATATAGCTTGGCAATGCAACAAAAGGATATAGCTTGGCAATGCAACAAAAGGATAGAGCTTGGCAATGCAACAAAAATATATAATTTGATAATACAACAAAAAGATATAGCTTAATTGACAATGCAACAAAAATATATAATTTGATAATACAACAAAAAGATATAGCTTAATTGACAATGCAACAAAAATATATCGCTTGTCAATGCAACAAAAATATATAGTTTGATAATGCAACATGTATATAGCTTGACAATGCAAAACGAATATAGGTTGGCAATGTGACACCGAATACAATTTATGGACCTGCATGGCGATACATTTGAGACTAAATTACCGACAAAAGGACATTGAATAAGAGTACCGGTGCCAACACTGAACAGTCTGGAGGTAACCGACTGTTGATTGTGGTTAATTGGGCTTCAATTCAACTTGTGCTTTTAAACCCCATATAGACATTTTAATCAAAAACCGCACAAACATATTGTGCACAATGTTTGATTTTAGTGATTTTATTTTTGGTGAGCCCGAGTAAATTGGCTTTCTTAACAAATGTCACAATGGCGAGGGTGCCTTTGAAGTTTGAGTTTCAGCCAAAAGTTTGAGACAGACCGGATATACAAGAGTCTTAAGAATGCAGAATATCAGCATTTTGTCAAACTCTATAGAGTTAAGTTTAAAACAGTGTTTCACCTGCTCGCTCAAAAAGCATTTTTGCAAGACTATTTCATGATGTGATTCTATTCCATTTGATCGTCACGCATCGTTTATGATGAGTAATCCAAGCAGCTTGTCTAAAACATATATTTTTGTTGAGACAGGTAATCGTACTTATTGCAACAATTAAGCCTGATGACCTCACATTCCAGCCGCGTTTATCCTCTCGTATACACAACTACTCGGTTAGATTTATAACATTTACCACTTTGTTTGTGACAATCATGGAATTGTCAAATATCGTGATGGGGTCCCATTAACCGCCACACACCAATGTTTTATGTAGCACTGAACGCCTGAATTCTTTGGCACACCATTCGTCATCTGTTTTTTTATTCCTTGATTTGATTTAATTCTAACTTCTAAGTAGGTGTGAGTCTGTTAGCGGAAGCAAATAAATTTGCCATTTACCTTCTCTCCGCGAACATAATGAACTTATCTGTACGGAACATCGATGTTCTCCAAATTATAAGTTTGTCTGAAGTTGTCTAGGGCCTACACTATTTTACAAACTTTGAAGGCAGGTTTGGGATTTTTGTCCAAGTTTCCTTCGTCCAATCTGTCAATCATTTGTATAGGTTTTCGTTGGCGTACACGTATTAGTTGCAACACACAGAGACGCTAAATTTTATTAATATTAACAGATTTCGGATTTTCTGTCATGGGTTTTATTTAATGGATGTTTACGGTCAGACAACATTATAAAGTGGGGATGCTCGTCGATTGCATGCAGAGACATAGTTTTTAATATCATATTGCGATTTTTCAGGATTCTGATATTTAGTAATTTAGTTGTACCATAGACAGTTTAAAATAACATGTTCTGCCAAGTATAGAGAAAATTCCGTTGGATTAAGCCAGTAGCCTGTCAAGCTAAAGATATGTGCTTATAGCGGACAAAATTCCAATAGCCGGAAATCACGAAAGTTAGTTAGAAAGACCACCTTAGCCTACTAACCCAAGATTGGTATTAGTGGAAAGGTCTTATTTTGTACTTCTTGATAAAACTAATGAACAAATATCCAATTTTGTTTCAGCGAATTTCTTCCATATAAGGCAGTTTATGCTATACTTTAAGGAAAACGGCCATATTGACAGGATGTTTAATACTTACTTAAGGTACACACCTATGTTTAATATGTTTTGTTCTACTTCTTGATTAAAAAAATTGTAAATTTAATTTAATTTTAATTTTTTTCCTAAATTTGGCTGGTATCATTTTAACATTTTGCTATATTGCGTTTTGTTATACGTTTATCTAGGAGTTCTTTGTTTTCCATTGGTTACAACATCACCCTGACAAAATGTTTACAGGGTTGGTATATCTAAACATTATACCTATTTGTGACAGCTTATTCTTCTGGCGCAAATCTTTCGCCGGAATGGAACTGCTGACCATATTCCAACATAATGGTTACGAAGGAATTTACCAGAACTGTTATTAATCAAGTACAGCCGGAGACACCATATCCATCTTCATCGGGTGTTCCACAAAAGAGAACACAAAGGATTTTAGTGGAATATATTAACAGCTGGTATTTGGGTTATGGTATCTTTTCACTATAGGACACCATACATCTTATTTAGAGATACAGAAAATGGCCCCTATAAATATAACATTTGTGCACTTTTCTAGAACAACCCTGGAAACAGAAGAATTTACTTTCTATATGTCTTTTATGTGGTTATTCTTTATATCTGATTCTCTTTAAATCATCTAAACCGTGTTTGTCTAAGAAAATAAGACCATATTCATGTAGGGAATAAAATATACAATTTTTTCTATACTGATACCGTGAACAGCTGAATCATATAACTTTGGTGTACATAATACACCATTAGAATGGTTTGCTTTGGTTAATAATATGTCAAAGTATCAACAAAATGCCGTAACATATAATTTTGACTACCTGTTTAAATCATCCATACCATCGTTAAATTATTTAGAAAGGGGCAGTATATATTTGTGTCAACTGATATAGTACTCACATTAAACCGTATGCCTTCATTGCCTTGGTGGAGTGAGTAATAAACTACTGATATTGTCTACGGTGTTTCCAATACATTATAATATATCTCCCCAAAACCGCACTTTGAATGCTATCTGTTCGCTGAAGATAGTTGTCATAAATGAGATGCGTTTAGCGATGGTGCCCTGTAAAACTAGAATTCTCAGGATCAGTATTCCTTAATCAAAAGCAATATTGTAATGCGAATCTTAACCAATCAGTTAATCAAACAATCAATATGTTTGTTCACGATAAATACTTCTTAGTAAATACCAAACTGTTTCTACTGTATTTAAGGACAAAATAAAAAGATCTTTAAACATAATCTTTACATATTCCTCTATCTTGCCAAGCATACGAGATTCTCAAACGTTTGGTAGTGGGAATGCCCATTGGATAGTATTTTAGAATAATATTTAGAGAAATATATGTTGGGAAGTATCAATCGCCATACAATACTTACAATTTCTTATAAAGGGTTTAAATCCGGACAAAATCGAAAAATTCTGACGATTTTTTTAAAAACAACATGTTGGATTTCCTTTTGAGAACATGGCGAGCAGGTCTTTTAGAGTCAAAATGTCATCAAAAAAGGATAAATGTAGTTTTGTACTCTATTTTCGCCATTTATCAAAATTCAAGTTTCAAAGTGTGGCTACAGAGCGTTCTCAAGTTATTGAGCTGACCAACAGACGAACGGACGACCAGACATACGGACAGACGAAGGTTATCGCCAAATCCTCCCTCCCGAATTTATTCCGGGGGGATAAATAGTCCGTTAACGGTTAAGGTCACCTATGTACATGTGTAAACCAGTTGATTTGAAATGCCAATAAAACAGACAATTTGTCTAATTTGGAGCTATGGGTTACTGTTGCTGTTATATAATCTGACTCCTGGGATTTGACAATTGTTTTGTTCCTGACAGTGAATATTTATTCTTGACCGATGAAAGGAAACTCTGTGACAGAAGTCAGGTTTGTTCACGCTGAATGTGTTTTGTCTTCAACAATTCCTAGTATCGGTTGATGCAGAATTATCCTGGGTTACGTAGTGAAATAAAGTGACCAAATACTTTCACAGACAGTTCCACTGCTATAAATGCTGAATAATACATGCCAGCTGTCAGCAAAACGCAAAATAACATTTATTTCCATTGGTGTTGGTTGTTTACTGATTTAATGCTCACGTATTCTTCCGTTTCAGGTACATGGCAAAAGGTCGATGGTTTCATTCAAACAGAGATTGCACACACTAAACTAGGCAACGCCGCCATATAAGTGAAGTGATATTGAGTGCGGCGTAAAACAGCAATCCATAATTTGTATCACAAACTTGCACATTCATTTAGCCTTCACATATATTTTTCATCTCATTTGAAATATACAGCTGTACCAACGCACTATGTTTTGAACTTTTTTTAATCAGAGTTTATAAGATATATGTATCCTAACAATCACACGATCTCCTTTACACGTTGCTAAGATAGACCTCATACGCTTTTGGTATATCTTTTTCTGTGCTAAAAGGCATAATCATCTACAGAGTGTGGCGAAATGTGTCAAAGACACTGGCTAAAAGTGGCATGAGCTGTTAAAATGCGGATTTATTTTAATAAATTCGGATTATCAAGAGAAGTTCAGCGTTTGGAGTACCTTAAATAACTAAAGCACTGATCGACCTTGAACAAAAAAAGATATTGGCTGTATACGGAACTCTAACGACTTCGAACAGGAATGTAAACCTTTTACAGACGAAATTGACCAAGTTGTATTCTAATATCTGTTTAATCTCAGGTATTTCTCTGTCCAGACACAATTATGTGAATTGTACAGCAAACATCGATATAGTATGGTCACTCTACTCTCGTAAAACGATTTTTACTTAGGTCAGAAATAGGCTTTTTCATGGGGATTTTCTTGTCGTTCTGTATGCTAAATAAACGTCGGACAAATGTTTGTGGAATTGTAAGATATTTTGGTTCTTGTTTCGCTGAAAAAAGGCATCGATTGGTGTGTGCATCGTCAAGTCCCAACCAAGTGTAATTAAATTCGTTTTCTTGGACGTGGATGCAGGTTATCAGCACTTTGTCAAACTATGTAGAGTTAAGTTTAAAACTGTTTACCCTGCACGCTCAAAAAGCATTTTTGCAAGACTATTGAATGATGTGATTCTATTCCAATTGATCGTCACGCATCGTTTATTATGGGTAATCCAAGCAGGTTATTTTTGTTGAGACAAGTTATCGTACTTATTGCAACTATTAGGCCTGATGACCTCACATTCCATCCACGTTTATCCTCTCGTATACACAGCTACTCGGTTAGATTTATAACATTTACCACTTTGTTTGTGACAATCATGGAATTGTCCAATATCGTGATGGGGTCCCATTAACCGCCACACACCGATGGTTTCTGTGACACTGAACGCCTGAATTCTTTGGCACACCATTCGTCATCTGTTTTTTTTTTATTCCTTGATTTGATTTAATTCTAACTTCTAAGTAGGTGTGAGTCTGTTAGCGGAAGCAAATAAATTTGCCATTTACCTTCTCTCCGCGAACATAATGAACTTATCTGTACGGAACATAGATGTTCTCCAAATGATAAGTTTGTCTGAAGTTGTCTAGGGCCTACACTATTTTACAAACTTTGAAGGCAGGTTTGGGATTTTTGTCCAAGTTTCCTTCGTCCAATCTGTCAATCATTTGTATAGGTTTTCGTGGCGTACACGTATTAGTTGCAACACACAGAGACGCTAAATTTTATTAATATTAACAGATTTCGGATTTTCTGCCATGGGCTTTATTTAATGGATGTTTACGGTCAGACAACATTATAAAGTGGGGCTGCTCGTCAATTGCATGCAGAGACATAGTTTTTAATATCATATTGCAATTTTGTCAGGATTCTGACATTTAGTAATTTAGTTGTACCATAGACAGTTTAAAATAACTTCATCTGCCAAATAAAGAGAAAATTCCGTTAAGATTAAGCCAGTAGCCTGTCGAGCTAAAGATGTGTGCTTATAACGGACAACATTCAAATTGCGTGAAATCACGAATACATTTGATAGTTTTGTTGGTTAGAAAAATCCCCTTAACTTACTAATCCAACATTAGTATTAGTGCAAAGCTCATTTTTTTGTACTTTAAAAAAAACTAACGAATAAATATCGAATTTTGTTTCAACGAATTCCTTGCATACAAGGTCGTTTATGCCACTTTAAGGAAAACGGTCACATTGCCAGGATGTTTAATTCTTACGAATAACTGCCGTAGGGTACACACCTAGGTTTGATATTAAATGTTGTGTTTCTTGATGAAAAATATCTTACATTTAGCTTCTGAATTGTTTTCCTAAATTTAGCATTTTCCTAAATTTTAACATCACCTGAACATCCTTCTTGCAATATTGCGTTTTGTGGAATATATGGAATTCTTTATCTAGGAGTTCTTTGTTTTCCATTGGTTACAGCATCCCGCTGATAAAATGTTTACAGAGTACATGTTGGTATATCTAAACATTATCCCTATCTGTGTCTTCAGTTTTCAAGTTAATTCTTCTGAGCTGTAGCTTACCATCAATACAACAATTACACGGAAGGCTGAATTTACATCCATAAAGGTATGTTATTCTTTTCCGTTTTTTGCCGTTTTAACTATGCCTCTGTGGTTAAGGTTTAAGTTAAGGTTTTGGCATCAAATCTTTCATCGGAATAGAACGGCTGACCATATTCCAACATAATGGTGACGAGGGAATTCACCAAAACTGTTATTAAACAAGTACAATCGGAGACACCATATCAATCTTCATCGGGAGTTCCACAAAAGAAAACATAAATAATTTTAGTGGAATATATTAACAGCTGGTGTTCGGGTTATGGTATCGGACACCATCAATCATATTTAGAGACACAGAAAATGGCCCCTATAAATATAACATTTGTGCACTTTTCTAGAACAACCGTGGGAACGGAAAAATTGACTTTCTATTATGTCTTTTATGTGGTTATTCTTTATGTCTGATTTTCTTTAAATCATCTAAACTGCCTTTGTCTAAGAAAATAAGACCATTATCATGAAGGGAATAAAATATTAGGCTACATTTCGGAAAAGATTTCTAAACCGATACCGTGGACAGCTGAACCGTAAAGAATGGTTTGCTTTGGTTAATATAAAGTCAAAGTATCAACAAAATGTCTTTACATATAATTTTGACTACCTGTTTAAATCATCCATACCATCGTTAAATTATTTATAAAGGGACAGTATGGCAACTGATATAGTACTCAGCGAGAAAAGGAATAATGGCATTAAACCGTATGCCTTCATTTTCTCGGTGGAGTGAGTAATAAACTACTGGTATTGTCTTGTCTTCGGTGTTTCCTATACATTATATTATATCTCCACAAAATCGCACTTTGAATGCTCTTTTATTCACTGAGTATAGTCGCAATAAATGATATGCGTTTAGCGATGCGTGGTGTCCCGTACAACCAGAATTATCAGGGTCAGTATTCGCTAATCAAAAATCAACATTGTTACAGATAAGTAATGAAAAAAACTTGATTGTCGAATAAATAACGAATATTAATCAATCAATGAATCAGCTAATCACACAAACAATATGTTGTCCATGCTAAATACTTCTTAGCAAATATTAAACTGTTTCCACTGCATGTAAGGACAAAATAAAAAGATCTTTAAACACAATCTTCACATTCCTCTATCTTACTTAACGAGTCAATGGCGGAATTATATGCAGACTACCTTCTAAACATCACGTGGACATTTTCTAAAATTTCGTTTTTTTTTTCGCATACGAGATACACCCACGTTTGTTATGAGAAAAGCCCAATGAATAGTATTTTAGAATAATATTTACAGAAATACATGTTGAGAAGTATCAATCGGCGAAAAAAAAATTTGGACGATTTTTTTTAAAACAACATGTTTGATTTCCTTTTAAGAGTCATCAATGAATGATAAATTTAGTTTTGTACTCTATTTCGCTATTTGTCACTATTTAAGTTTGAAAGTGAGGCTAAAGAACGTTCTCAAAATATTGAGCTGGCAAACAGACGAACGGACGGCCAGACATACGGACGGACGAAGGCTGTCACCATATCCTCCCTTCCGAATTTATTCCGGGGGGATAAATAGTCCGTTAGAGGTTAAGGTCACATATGTACATGTGTAAACCAGTTGATTTGAAAGGCCAATAAAACAGACAATTTGTCTAATTTGGAGCTATGGGTTACTGTTGCTGTTATATAATCTGACTCCTGGGATTTGACAATTGTTTTGTTCCAGACAGTGAATATTTATTCCTGATCGATGAAAGGAAATTCTGTGAAATAAGTCAGGTTTGTTCACGCTGAATGTGTTTCGTCTTCAACAATTACTAGAATCGGTTGATACAGATTATCCTGGGTTAGGTTGGGAGATAGAGTGACCAAATTCTTCCATATACAGTTTCATCCGACTAAATGGCGAACAAAACCTTCCATCTGTCAGGAAAACGTAAGATGTGTTAGTAGTTTATTTGTTTAATCCTCGCGTATTCTTCCGTTCCAGGTACATGCCAAAGTCTTCATTCAAGCAGAGATTGCCCCCCCCCCCCCACACACACACACACACACGCACACAACCAGGCAAGGCCGCCAAACAAGTGCACTGATATTGAGTGCGGCGTAAAACATCAATCCATAGTTTGTATCAGAAACTTGCATATTTAGGTTTCACATATATTTTTTTATCTCATTTGAAATATACAGCTGCCAACGCAATATGTTTTTTAAAATATCTCATAAAGGCGAGGTCCGCTGAAACGAAAACAGTGGATGATCGATTTCTTTATGTTCTTATAGAGGAATAAAAGATTTTCAATTTGTGTCCGGATTAAATGATACCTTGGGGAACACAACAGATAGCTCGAAGCATTGTTTCGTTAACTTTAAATAAAAGCATTGCGACGTTAAAAGTTCAGGTAAATGTATAGTTAACTGATGATTCTGCAACTTCGCAGAGTAATAAAAGCTTAGGCAAGAGAACCACATTTCTAGATTTTCATTTAAAAGGACAAAACGCCTACTGTTGTTTTAATTTTGGGTGGTCCTTCAGTAAAGTTGAAAAAAGACAAGAAAAAATCAACTTCAGGTGAAGCTTTCAAGATCGAATTTCTTTAAAACATATGTAATGAATCTGAACCCAGAGAAATAACAAATTGTGTCAATCACTCATAAGGTTTCGTTGCACTACATGAGTTAAACAAGAATATATCTGATTAACACGCATAGTTTTAAACAGTTTAAACAGGATATGAAATGTTTTAATTGTTCATTTGAAAAAAATGTCTACATAGATTATGTATTTGGTGTACGTCAAACGTAACCAGTGGAATTCATACAGTAGGTTAAATGTTGTTATCACCCTTGGTGGTATAAGGTAGAAATGAACTCATTTATGGTAATTAAAATGATGAAGATAAACGACCCAATAATAATTACACAGCCTAAGTAAAACAGCCTCAACCTGACAATAAATAATCGTTGGTACATGATCGAGCTGAATCATTAGCGATATTGCAGCGGCTATATAATTTGTTCAATTTTCCTCAATCTTTTCACTATCAGACACCATACATCATATTTAGATATAGAGAAACTGGCGCATATACCCCTATAAATACAACATTTCTGCACATATGTAAAACAACCGACTTATGGATATTGTGGAAACAGAAAAATGATATTTCTAACAGTAACCAGCGTTTACGCAGTACAATTATTTATACCTGATGCATTTATAGTATGTATATGTATTAAATATAAATTTTAGGCAAGAAGATTTTACCTGTGCCCGTGTGTTTTAGTGTTCATAAATATTAAATATAAAGATAAGGCGTGCTGGATTTTGGTGAGGAATTGGAAGTTGGCCATACCACGTCCTCGTTTACATTAGGTATTGACTATAGATAATCAAAATATTTCAGTAAGATTGCAGTTGACAATATTTTGAACTTTTTTGTAACCATAGTTCATAAGATATATGTATTATGGCAATCGTATTCTCGGAAGATCTCCTTTAACACGTTGCTGAGATATATCTAATACGCCTTTGTTATTTATTTCTATATTTGTTCATTGGTTAAAGGCATAGTCAACTACAGGGTGTGACGAAACATAATATGGGAGTTATATTGGATTATGTAATATTCCCTTTCGCTCCATAACTTCTAAAGTTTTGATTCTATTTGCACAATTTTTTCTGAGTATATACCTTATGGGTTGAAGGTGTGTCGCGAACTATTTTTGACATCATGCATTCTGATTATCAAGAAAAATTCAGCGTTTGGAGTCCCTTAAAGAACTGGTCGATGTTGAAATATAAGATACTGGCTGTATACTGAACTCAAACAACTTCGTACAGGGAAATAACCTTTCACAGACGAAATGGACCAACTTGAATTCTGATTTCTGTTTTATTCCATGGAATTTGTCTGTCCAGACACAGTTATGTGAATCGCACAGCAAACATCGATAGAGTAAAGCCAGTCTACTCTCGAAAGACGATTTTTACTTAGGTAAGAAAAAAGGCTTTTTCGTGGGGATTTTCTTGTCGTTCTGTATGCTAAATAAACGTCTGACACAATGCCTGTGGAATGGTAATATATTTTGGTTCTTGTGTCGCTGGAAAAAGCCTCGATCTGTGTTTGACGTCAAATCCCAACCTATCTAATAAAACCCAGTTTTCTTGGATGTCTTAAAAAAACTCTTATGGCGTTTTCACTAATATAGTTACCCCGACATGATAATCTTTATAAATATACATAGACTGGTGTGTATTCAACAGAATACTCCGGCCATTTTAGTATTAGATAATGACCAAGAAACGAACTTGTTCTGTAAACAAAACACTGGAAATTTGTGCTAACTGTAGGTCTACCCATCGATTTGCCTCATTTACATCCATTATGATTACGCAACCTACATCCATTAATACTATCAAATGTATATTCACGAATATTTGGTCTTTGGGGTTTTTTTTAGGAAAAAATAGACATCCGAATGTAAGAAACCTTTTTTCCACTTTAGTTAATTTGCTAATATGTGATTTTTTGTACAAGCTTCATTAAACGCCTTGAATAAGTATACTGTAAAAATGTTTGTAGAACTACAAGAAAGA
This sequence comes from Lepidochitona cinerea, assembly GCA_963971465.1. NCBI lineage: Eukaryota > Metazoa > Mollusca > Polyplacophora > Chitonida > Tonicellidae > Lepidochitona > Lepidochitona cinerea. The sequence goes on along the minus strand of OZ020560.1, from coordinate 8,531,434 downwards.
CTTTTGTATTTCATCACAGGATAATGTGCTGTAAACGGTTCGCCCCTGAGTGCGATGTTAGTATATTGGCTCTCATGATTTGTAAGAATACCTAAGTATTGTTGTTTTACATGTCACTCTGTAACACATTTCGGTAATTTTACTCAAGTTGGTTAATTTACAAGCAATCTTGGTAGATTAACAGAGAAGATACTTGTATTTAAGGACAGAAGAAAGCACGAAGTCCAGTAAATATACTGTTTCACTGTAAATCTACTAACACCACACTGTAAATTTACATATTCACACAGATGTAAATCTACAGCAAATTTTACTTGTCCTACGATTGCCCGCGAACTTTGCCGTAAAATTACAACCACATTTTTTACAGTATATACTGTTGTTAATCAAAGTAAAATGGGCGACCCAAATTTGCTCCTACTTCTCGTCCGGACGATAAAAGAGTTTGGAATTCGTCGAACAACTTAGCGGTTAACGTTGCAATGAGGACATTCTATAGTTGCAGTCTGCACGAACCAAAATAGTCTCCAAAAAGTAAAAGACAATTTAATTAACAGGGTCAAGCGTTCCTTCAATCATCGTTAACATACATTGTCAAAACAATAAACAACTTCTTAATTGTAGGTCTACTAATTGAGGAAATTAGGCAATAATTTACAGATTTTGTTTCAATGGCAAACATTTACAATATTTTGGCAGATCATAACACTAATAACAATCGCCTTTATTTCAAGCAGGATAGAGGGTGGTTTAACATTATCAGATTATCAGAATAAATATTACATAAAATGAGCACATAACATTAACAGTATCTATAATATCTATGGTTGGAAACAGGGCTAAAATGCGTTATTAATGGAATACAAACAAGTTTGGAAACGCTCATGTTACACGGCTGTTTAGTGTAATACACATTTACAATATATATAAATGGTCTGTTCGCCAATCAATTGCTCTTGTAATTTGTAATTGTAGGTTTGGGAAAAGATGCAATGCATGTCACCTAGTATATTCTAAGCAATCATACTGGAATTGTTAGGATTTGTCTCGATCATCTACCAGACAATACAATCTGGTTTCTCTGGTCGGATTTCTTAAATCCTCATATAATCGCCTTTACAGTTGATGCAGTACAAGCGCCGTAGATTTTCCATTTTAACGGTATCAACAACGGTTTCTTGCAATTTTGTCTTGCTCCTCGTGGACTGCATTACGCATACACTATAATCTGAAAAATAAAGAAATAGGTGTAAAAATACAAATCATCATTCGACAGATCATTAACTTTCGTCCCGGTTATTTAAATTTTGTTTACTTTGCAGACACTAATTCTGTTCGTACCCGGTCGCAGACTGTATGGATTATATCATCCCAACACCAATCATTTAGCTTTTTGTTGAACTTTTAACCATGTGAATTTTGTCAGCTGACGTCACTTCAACCAACGCCACAATTTTACGCGTGCACACTACATCATGTCGAGTAAAATGCAATGATTTGTGAGGGTTTTCGCAATCCTGGCAAACGCATCCTACACTTTAATAATGAAACCCACACAGATTTACAGATTTCACAAACCGTTAATTCATCCCATTTCATTAATCGTTTTATTAGGATAGGTTTCTGTGAACTTGAACGATAAATTCCAAGTTTTTTCTGAACACCCAGAGCTGATGTTTAACTGTAAATTTACTGAATGTGTATTGAATCGAAATAACATTTGCTGACATGTAAACCCAAGATCATATTTATTATTGTAAATAAATATTGTCAGATGGCTTATTTTTGTTGGTTTCATTTATCTTATTGAGTAAACCCTTTGCGTTAAACGAAGAAAATACTGTCTGATTTCAATGCTTTGGTCTATTGAAAAATATCTACTGGTGATTGGTTTGTTGGTGCTAAAATGCTATTTTATCAAATTAGCTTTATTACTATTGACGATGAAATAACAGAGGGGAGTGGGTGACTGTTAAGACCAGCTGACTGCATAGCCGAAACGCCTATATTTAGTTATATTTATGGACACTAAAACACACGGGCACAGGGAAAATCTTCTTGTCTAAAATAACCATGGAGACAAGTTTCTAATTGTGTTAAAAAGAGGTATATCATTTAGACCTTTATACCCCATCATAAATTGTTGTAATAAAGTAAACCTATGATATTTCATTAGGTTGACGACTGACAGGAGCTTGGTCTTAGTCAGTAGAATTTTCTGGAACACTTTGTATTACATTGACGCCTATATTTTGTAGTAGGTTTAACTAATTCGAAATCAGAGAAAGGGTGCATTGCGTTTCCTATTGATCTAGACAATTTTCCAGTTGGGTTCTTGGAGCGAAGGTTTCTATTTTCGAATAAAGAAAATAGCTTTTTTCAAGGAAAATTATTCCGGTTGAATCCGGATTTTCATCTAATGCCATTTAATTTCCATTCCAGACACATTAATGTCAATGAAACGTCAGAGCTAGTCTGGTCAGTTTGTAGTTTAAACGTGATCTGTACTTAGTTTGAAAAATACTCTAATCTCGGGATTTACGTATCAGTCTGTATGCTAATAATAGTTGTTTTTCTTCTAATTTTAGTCAATAAGAGTTTCTCTATGTTGTTGGGGGGCCTCGGTGGTCCAGTCGGTTAGAGTGATCGTCCCTCAGTCGCACATAGACCTTCCATCGATAAGGCACGGGGTCGAATAAAACTCAGGCCAAAATGAAATCGGTCGCCGTATGTGGAAGAGTTGCCAGTTACTTGCCGAATGTCGAGGGTTTCCTCCGGGCAATTAGCCCGGTTTCCTCCCTACTAAACCTGGTAACGCCGCCATAGATTTGAGAAATAATCTTGAGTGCGGCGTAAAACATCAATCAATCAATATATGTTTTTGTGTTTTATAGTTAATGAATATATAGGCCTACTTTCTAATCAAAACGCTCTGGTGCATAGAATCCCTTTTGGACTAAAATAACCCTGGACACGTTGGTACCTTGCCATTTTAACACATGAAGTATTAAGTGAAGGTATATTTCTTGCATTGTTAAGAGTTAAAATAAATAATAAAACAAAAAATGCACGGATCAATGCGTTAATAAAAATATTAGTCTATATTTCCTACAAGTCTGGTCCGGGATTATCAGAATCGGCACGCTATGTAAGAAATATATATAGAAAAGTGCCAAAAGCAAACCGAAAAATCACTCCCAAAAACCAAAGTGTTTATTTATTAACGTTTTGCAATATGAATTGAGGGCCGATTTTCCATTTTAAATTTAGATTATTATTGAATGTCACCTAGTACATTGTAAACAGTCCTATGAGAATTGGAATAACTTGTTTATTGACACTAATCTTAGACCAGACAATATAATCTTACCAGACGAATTATATCCGGATTGTTTTGACAATGTCTGATCGCCAACCCTCTCCGGACTGGAATCCAACATCCATGTTACTCGTGTTTGTCAAGATCTCACTCAGGTTATAGGTCATCAATAGATACGCTTTTATAAGGTTTAGATATTTTTTACATTAAAACAAGACATAACAATATGAATAAAACTTAGGACGCTCGGACACCCTTGATGGCTATAACGTATAACAGCTCTTCTTCGAGTTCAAAATCAGAAACCGTAATTGACTAGATTTAAAAAATGTATGTCTTCCAAATATAAAATAGTCGTGACATAGTAGTCACACCATCCGTGTTAATCTGACTTGTACGATTTCTTCCTGATATCTCTGTCTAAGTTATTTATGTATTCGGTGGCATATTTTTAAATTACTCCATCCTTACTGAAGCCACAAGCTCACTGCACTCTTTTACACTTTCAACACCGAAGTGATTACAAAGAGAATGTATAACATCTGAATTGACTTATTTCGTAACTTTGGAGATGGTGTATGCCAGGGATAATACGTTCGTTTTCCTTTTATGTAATAACTTGAAGACATCCTTGTTAGATTACAAGTGATTTGCAGTCTGTCCAGACACAGTTATGTGAATCGCACAGCAAACATCGATAGAGTAAAGCCAGTCTACTCTCGAAAGACGATTTTTACTTAGGTAAGAAAAAAGGCTTTTTCGTGGGGATTTTCTTGTCGTTCTGTATGCTAAATAAACGTCTGACACAATGCCTGTGGAATGGTAATATATTTTGGTTCTTGTGTCGCTGGAAAAAGCCTCGATCTGTGTTTGACGTCAAATCCCAACCTATCTAATAAAACCCAGTTTTCTTGGATGTCTTAAAAAAACTCTTATGGCGTTTTCACTAATATAGTTACCCCGACATGATAATCTTTATAAATATACATAGACTGGTGTGTATTCAACAGAATACTCCGGCCATTTTAGTATTAGATAATGACCAAGAAACGAACTTGTTCTGTAAACAAAACACTGGAAATTTGTGCTAACTGTAGGTCTACCCATCGATTTGCCTCATTTACATCCATTATGATTACGCAACCTACATCCATTAATACTATCAAATGTATATTCACGAATATTTGGTCTTTGGGGTTTTTTTTAGGAAAAAATAGACATCCGAATGTAAGAAACCTTTTTTCCACTTTAGTTAATTTGCTAATATGTGATTTTTTGTACAAGCTTCATTAAACGCCTTGAATAAGTATACTGTAAAAATGTTTGTAGAACTACAAGAAAGACTTTTGTATTTCATCACAGGATAATGTGCTGTAAACGGTTCGCCCCTGAGTGCGATGTTAGTATATTGGCTCTCATGATTTGTAAGAATACCTAAGTATTGTTGTTTTACATGTCACTCTGTAACACATTTCGGTAATTTTACTCAAGTTGGTTAATTTACAAGCAATCTTGGTAGATTAACAGAGAAGATACTTGTATTTAAGGACAGAAGAAAGCACGAAGTCCAGTAAATATACTGTTTCACTGTAAATCTACTAACACCACACTGTAAATTTACATATTCACACAGATGTAAATCTACAGCAAATTTTACTTGTCCTACGATTGCCCGCGAACTTTGCCGTAAAATTACAACCACATTTTTTACAGTATATACTGTTGTTAATCAAAGTAAAATGGGCGACCCAAATTTGCTCCTACTTCTCGTCCGGACGATAAAAGAGTTTGGAATTCGTCGAACAACTTAGCGGTTAACGTTGCAATGAGGACATTCTATAGTTGCAGTCTGCACGAACCAAAATAGTCTCCAAAAAGTAAAAGACAATTTAATTAACAGGGTCAAGCGTTCCTTCAATCATCGTTAACATACATTGTCAAAACAATAAACAACTTCTTAATTGTAGGTCTACTAATTGAGGAAATTAGGCAATAATTTACAGATTTTGTTTCAATGGCAAACATTTACAATATTTTGGCAGATCATAACACTAATAACAATCGCCTTTATTTCAAGCAGGATAGAGGGTGGTTTAACATTATCAGATTATCAGAATAAATATTACATAAAATGAGCACATAACATTAACAGTATCTATAATATCTATGGTTGGAAACAGGGCTAAAATGCGTTATTAATGGAATACAAACAAGTTTGGAAACGCTCATGTTACACGGCTGTTTAGTGTAATACACATTTACAATATATATAAATGGTCTGTTCGCCAATCAATTGCTCTTGTAATTTGTAATTGTAGGTTTGGGAAAAGATGCAATGCATGTCACCTAGTATATTCTAAGCAATCATACTGGAATTGTTAGGATTTGTCTCGATCATCTACCAGACAATACAATCTGGTTTCTCTGGTCGGATTTCTTAAATCCTCATATAATCGCCTTTACAGTTGATGCAGTACAAGCGCCGTAGATTTTCCATTTTAACGGTATCAACAACGGTTTCTTGCAATTTTGTCTTGCTCCTCGTGGACTGCATTACGCATACACTATAATCTGAAAAATAAAGAAATAGGTGTAAAAATACAAATCATCATTCGACAGATCATTAACTTTCGTCCCGGTTATTTAAATTTTGTTTACTTTGCAGACACTAATTCTGTTCGTACCCGGTCGCAGACTGTATGGATTATATCATCCCAACACCAATCATTTAGCTTTTTGTTGAACTTTTAACCATGTGAATTTTGTCAGCTGACGTCACTTCAACCAACGCCACAATTTTACGCGTGCACACTACATCATGTCGAGTAAAATGCAATGATTTGTGAGGGTTTTCGCAATCCTGGCAAACGCATCCTACACTTTAATAATGAAACCCACACAGATTTACAGATTTCACAAACCGTTAATTCATCCCATTTCATTAATCGTTTTATTAGGATAGGTTTCTGTGAACTTGAACGATAAATTCCAAGTTTTTTCTGAACACCCAGAGCTGATGTTTAACTGTAAATTTACTGAATGTGTATTGAATCGAAATAACATTTGCTGACATGTAAACCCAAGATCATATTTATTATTGTAAATAAATATTGTCAGATGGCTTATTTTTGTTGGTTTCATTTATCTTATTGAGTAAACCCTTTGCGTTAAACGAAGAAAATACTGTCTGATTTCAATGCTTTGGTCTATTGAAAAATATCTACTGGTGATTGGTTTGTTGGTGCTAAAATGCTATTTTATCAAATTAGCTTTATTACTATTGACGATGAAATAACAGAGGGGAGTGGGTGACTGTTAAGACCAGCTGACTGCATAGCCGAAACGCCTATATTTAGTTATATTTATGGACACTAAAACACACGGGCACAGGGAAAATCTTCTTGTCTAAAATAACCATGGAGACAAGTTTCTAATTGTGTTAAAAAGAGGTATATCATTTAGACCTTTATACCCCATCATAAATTGTTGTAATAAAGTAAACCTATGATATTTCATTAGGTTGACGACTGACAGGAGCTTGGTCTTAGTCAGTAGAATTTTCTGGAACACTTTGTATTACATTGACGCCTATATTTTGTAGTAGGTTTAACTAATTCGAAATCAGAGAAAGGGTGCATTGCGTTTCCTATTGATCTAGACAATTTTCCAGTTGGGTTCTTGGAGCGAAGGTTTCTATTTTCGAATAAAGAAAATAGCTTTTTTCAAGGAAAATTATTCCGGTTGAATCCGGATTTTCATCTAATGCCATTTAATTTCCATTCCAGACACATTAATGTCAATGAAACGTCAGAGCTAGTCTGGTCAGTTTGTAGTTTAAACGTGATCTGTACTTAGTTTGAAAAATACTCTAATCTCGGGATTTACGTATCAGTCTGTATGCTAATAATAGTTGTTTTTCTTCTAATTTTAGTCAATAAGAGTTTCTCTATGTTGTTGGGGGGCCTCGGTGGTCCAGTCGGTTAGAGTGATCGTCCCTCAGTCGCACACCTTCCATCGATAAGGCACGGGGTCGAATAAAACTCAGGCCAAAATGAAATCGGTCGCCGTATGTGGAAGAGTTGCCAGTTACTTGCCGAATGTCGAGGGTTTCCTCCGGGCAATTAGCCCGGTTTCCTCCCTACTAAACCTGGTAACGCCGCCATAGATTTGAGAAATAATCTTGAGTGCGGCGTAAAACATCAATCAATCAATATATGTTTTTGTGTTTTATAGTTAATGAATATATAGGCCTACTTTCTAATCAAAACGCTCTGGTGCATAGAATCCCTTTTGGACTAAAATAACCCTGGACACGTTGGTACCTTGCCATTTTAACACATGAAGTATTAAGTGAAGGTATATTTCTTGCATTGTTAAGAGTTAAAATAAATAATAAAACAAAAAATGCACGGATCAATGCGTTAATAAAAATATTAGTCTATATTTCCTACAAGTCTGGTCCGGGATTATCAGAATCGGCACGCTATGTAAGAAATATATATAGAAAAGTGCCAAAAGCAAACCGAAAAATCACTCCCAAAAACCAAAGTGTTTATTTATTAACGTTTTGCAATATGAATTGAGAGCCGATTTTCCATTTTAAATTTAGATTATTATTGAATGTCACCTAGTACATTGTAAACAGTCCTATGAGAATTGGAATAACTTGTTTATTGACACTAATCTTAGACCAGACAATATAATCTTACCAGACGAATTATATCCGGATTGTTTTGACAATGTCTGATCGCCAACCCTCTCCGGACTGGAATCCAACATCCATGTTACCCGTGTTTGTCAAGATCTCACTCAGGTTATAGGTCATCAATAGATACGCTTTTATAAGGTTTAGATATTTTTTACATTAAAACAAGACATAACAATATGAATAAAACTTAGGACGCTCGGACACCCTTGATGGCTATAACGTATAACAGCTCTTCTTCGAGTTCAAAATCAGAAACCGTAATTGACTAGATTTAAAAAATGTATGTCTTCCAAATATAAAATAGTCGTGACATAGTAGTCACACCATCCGTGTTAATCTGACTTGTACGATTTCTTCCTGATATCTCTGTCTAAGTTATTTATGTATTCGGTGGCATATTTTTAAATTACTCCATCCTTACTGAAGCCACAAGCTCACTGCACTCTTTTACACTTTCAACACCGAAGTGATTACAAAGAGAATGTATAACATCTGAATTGACTTATTTCGTAACTTTGGAGATGGTGTATGCCAGGGATAATACGTTCGTTTTCCTTTTATGTAATAACTTGAAGACATCCTTGTTAGATTACAAGTGATTTGCAGTATAGCTCACAACTATGCGAGTCGGTAGCCAATCATGTTATGGTTTACATACAGCGGACTACATTTATGCAAAATAGTATGATTTTCCCACGATCACGTCATGGCTACTTCCATATAAGGAAAGCATTTGAATGTACCGTACATGACATACTTCTTGACATAAACAAACTACTTCGTCTGCTTACTTCCGTTTTTCTACCAAATTATGATTGAATGCGAATATATCATAGCCGTATTTAGTCCATATAAGGAAAGCATTTGAATGTACCGTACATGGCATACTTCTTGACATAAACAAACTACTTCGTCTGCTTACTTCCGTTTTTCTACCAAATTATGATTGAATGCGAATATATCATAGCCGTATTTACTCCAAACTGTATTTACACTCTCTGTATCAATAATTAAACACGGGATAATTAAAACTTTCAATCAATCAATCTACCCAAACTGGTGTCTCGCAGATTTCTCAAAGCAGGTGCATTGACCTAGTTATCGTAATTGTGTTGGTGTAGAGGTCACAGCAAAACCTGACTTCGTCATTGGATTGCATACATTGAACTATTGATATGTTTATTTTTTTGTATTCTAAGAAGTGCCATTCATTTGTAGGATAAATATTTTATCTTTTTTTTCTTAAGAATTCGTGAGCAACAAAACTGTTTGATTTTAGAGACCTTTCTTGTATAGCGTAATGAATACAGTCTCCATGTCAACGCGGTGAAGCGGTCTGACTTCATTAAAATGACTGGATTGAACGATGTGATGTAGAGCGGCATTTCAGTATTTTTGTGTATTGTGAGAAAAAGATTAACCAACTCGAGTCCGTTTGTTACAATGAATACCACTCTCATCTATTAATTTCCAAAGTCACTCGCCAGAGGCTCGTGACTTTGGAAATTAATAGACTCGAGTGATATTCATCGTAACAAACGGGCTCTCGTCAGTTAACATCTATATGTTGTGTATATTCGTGATAAGTTTTAACTATAGGGCTTTCAATACGTCCCATTGGAGCTTACAATAGCATATTATTGTTATTTCTTATCGATATATAGGGATAGTAAAACTAGTATTTGGATGTTGTATCACTGAATCTATATAAACTGGGAAGGTACACTAATGGCACAATGTATTCGTTCATGTCTTCACGGAATGGGGAGTATGTCAGTGTCATAAATTATTTCAGCCAATATAATGGGATTTTAATACATAACATACCTATAAGGTCTTACACGTATTTCTCTGTCGAATTTAATCCATGGGCCATGGCACCTAAATGCACAATGGAAGTGTGCAACAACCTGACCATTTACACACTGACGTGTAGACACCACAATAACCATATATGCATGTAGATGAAGTCAAATACCATTGTACCCGCCTTCAGAATTCAAGCTTCAGTCTAACACCGTCAAAGTCATAATTATATTTATGAACACTAAAACACACGGGCACAGGGAAAACCTTCTTGTCTAAAATAACCATGGAGACAAGTTTCTAATTGTGTTAAAAAGAGGTATATCATTTACATCTTTATACCCCATCATAAATTGTTGTAACAAACCAAACCTAGGACATTTCATTAGATTGACGACTGACAGGAGCTTAGCCTTGGTCAGTAGAATTTTCAGGAATCCTTTTGTAACACATTGACAATGGTTATGCATCTTAACTATGGCAAGAACATCGGTGGACTGAGATTGAACCCCATAATTGCTGCTTCCCCCCCAATATATGCATGTAGATGAAGTCAAATGCCATTGTACCCGTCTTCAGAATTCAAACTTCAGTCTAACACCGTCAAAGTTATAACATTGACTGATTCTAGTATGTTATCTAAATTCGCGGATAGCAGTTGAATAAAGTATTTCTCCGACGTCCTGAATTGAGAGATATTGAAGTGAACAAAGTTTTTTCGCACTAGAGGAATTTATTTTAAACAAATGAACGATCTGTCAAATATAGGGAAACATTCGTTTAAACATAATTATCTAAATGCTCGTTATTTTTATAAATAAGTAGAAAACAGGAACTTTCCGTCAATGACGATCTCAGAGATGTACATTAAGGTAGTTTTTACAAGTAACAATACAACAAATAACAAGTATGAATATGCATCCATGTTACTGAAGTTTTCAGATATTCGCACACCATTTGCACTTCGTACGAGTTTACGAGCCTTTATCTTTTATTCTAACGTTTATCCTTTGAAAAGCTTTTCGGGTACTTGAAACGTTCACATTCACTTGAACAATCGGAATGCATTCGAATTTGGGAAACTTATGCCACGTTATTTAGCTTTAATTGACTCCGCATTGGACATTGATGGATTGTGTTTTCTATCCATATTTAAGGAAACATTAATAACTTTTCATATTGTGTACGATTTATAACGACTATTACGACTATTGTTTATACTGTCGATTTCTCGAAGAAATGGGATCACTCTCACGTCCGTCTGTTTACAGCTTTCTATTAAAGATAAACTTTAGGTGGTGAATTATTTGCTTCACATCGTCCTTATTTGTTTAATGAGAAACGGTAGTATTATGAAAAGTACACGTTACTTCTGCTTGAAAGTCGACCCAACTAAGTATTTGAACTGAAAAACCACTGTGGAAATAAACACTGTCAGGTAACCTGTCCTGTATATACAACCGTATGTAGAATCTCAAATGATTTAAAAACACCACAACACCATATGGGATTAGTGAAAATATTTTACATCAAAACATACTGGAGATTCTCAAACTATGCTACCAGATCAATCATGTATTGGAGCAACAATGCGTTCTAGGAACGAGCACCTGCTTGTGTTGAAGAGATGGCAATGTGAGTGTTGAAACTCGAGACACGGATATTTTGTTTTTCATAACTTGTTTGTACATAGAAGTTGTTAACTTCTAAGTCAGAGAGGATGTTTTTAGACCGTATACACTAGGGAAATAATTGGCAAAGGGCATTAGGGTTCTTGATTGCATGATATGTTCTAGTGAAGTACAAACATCCATCACACCCTTGATATGTGTTTACAAGACTCAAAGTAAAGGTTTTTGGCGAAATGTTAATTCAATAATATTAAATGTCTACAGGTACCTCGTTATTTATGTTTCGATATCGCATAAAGTATTTGAATTAAATATGGTAATCCATTTAAAACTATTATTCTGGATAGTTTTTTTTTCAAGATTCTTATAGCGAGCGACATTACTTTCAAAATGCGTGTGATATGACACTTAATATAAATCTTCTTTTCTCTATAAAGCCTCCCTGTGTCCTCTGAGATCTAATTTTGGAAACTAAAAACCACAATATAAAAGATGACAATTTAATGCTTGTTGATTGACCGTTGTCGGTAACAAAGATAAATGGTCTTGGCATTACATTGACTAGATACCTCCCTCTGTTGTTCTGGTTAGAATGTCTGCGGAAATAGATTAGACAGGACGATAATTATATAGTGTAAGTGTCACGGGAAGATTCACGTCTTACGTGTTACGTTTGGGACTTTGTTTAAACAGATACTCTACAATACCGTCATAAGGTTTCTGTGCTTTCTTTGACAAGTACTTTAGCTACTTTCATGTGCAAATAGAAGAAATTCAACACCGAAAACTGAAGCCTTACATGGTTCACTTAGGGGCCTCCACGTCGTAGAAGCTCTACCGTCTTAAATCAGCGTCACATACATGTATTTGGGTTAATTGTGAAACGTTATGTTGTTAAGGGTCAATTTAAACAGGGGCCAAGTCTTTGACAAAATCATTAAACTAAATGTAACCCTAAAAACATTCACAGCTTGAGGACATTCCGATGTAGAGAACATGTACATCTTGAGAACATTCCTATTTTAAGAACATTCATATCATGGGAACATCCACACCATGAGAACATCCACACCATGAGAACATTTCCATCTTGAGAACATTCCCATTTTGAGAATATCCACATCATGGGAACATCCACACCATGTGAACATCCACACCATGAGAACATCCACACCATGTGAACATCCACGTCTTGAGAACATTCCCATTTTGGGAATATCCACATCATGAGAACATCCACACCATGAGAACATTTCCATATTGAAAACGTTCCCATTTTGAGAATATCCACATCATGGGTGCATCCACACCATGTGAACATCCACACCATGAGAACACCCACACCATGTGAACATCCACGTCTTGAGAACATTCCCATTTTGGGAATATCCACATCATGAGAACATCCACACCATGAGAACATTTCCATATTGAAAACGTTCCCATTTTGAGAATATCCACATCATGGGAACATCCACACCATGAGAACATTCACACCATGAGAACATCCACACCATGTGTACATCCACGTCTTGAGAACATTCCCATTTTGGGAATATCCACATCATGAGAACATCCACACCATGTGAACATCCACACCATGAGAACATTTGCATCTTGAGAACATTCCTATTTTGAGAACATCCACATCATGAGAACATCCACATCCAAAGCAATATTACCTCCCCCCCCCCCACACACATACTATGCTGTTGTTTTATTTCTAACAAGAAGCCTGTATGTTGACAGTTCTAAATAGAACAATGACAAAGGTGGATACAATTATTGCGAAATAGGTGTCAGTATGTTTTAATGTCTATTTAATCTGTTATAGAAACAGTGGTTGATGAATTAACTAGCACGGTATGTGTTTCTCAAATGACTTTCGACTAGAAAAAAAAAACAAATATTGGCAAAACAAGAAAGTAAACCTTTTATACACTGACAATACGTTTTATTTAATTCGTCTATTAATATTTCATTACTCTGCCATTCTGGTCGAAAACATTGGGAGACGCCATAAAGTGTTTCACAATATTTTAATGTAAGTTGGAGCGATTTTTGGGATATTCTGGGTCAAACATACCACCTTTTTATTCATGTTGTCGCCTCCCAAGTATACGCATATTGATGAATCACCTTACATGGGCTGAGCTAGATCTCGACACCAAACGACACCTGTCTCCCAGAAGAAACTGTCGTTTCATTTCCAGTACAAAAAGGGGATATTCGTGGGTCCAATTTACGTCCATGTGTAAACAAATCTTTGACGAAACATGTTTCATGTCTCTATGGTCCTGACACGCTTGCTCTTCCAACGCAGACTATTTAATACTAAGACAGCCCTTTACTACATTGATAAGCGGGTGAGTTTCACATTCGCTTATCTAATCTAATATTTGTTGTTTTTTTAATTATATGTTTTGAATTATTACAAACTTTTTGTTTGTCATATTCTACATTTTTGTACATGTGTTTTTTTAATCGAACTAGTAAGTGAACGTTGTGCCTGTCGGGTTTGAGCTAAATGAATAAGTAAACTACTAGACTTTTAGTCACCCATATATACCAATAATTCAGTAACACTTTATTTCATGCAATCTTCAGACTATATTATAAAAGTATCAGTTTAAAATCATATCCTTATAAATTCTTTAACTTTTTGATACGTGCGCAGTTTCAATTCCTCTATTCCTGAAAGAAAATCCAAATTTACATTTCTACTTGCTTTATCTGCAAGCGTTTATACGCACTCTATTGGTTTTTGGGGAACGGAAATGAGGTAAACTGGATATGAATTCTGCTAACTAGTTATGACATTGACTCCGTGCCAGAAATGATAATCATCTATTTCAGTTATGGTTTGGTTATATTTCAATTGATCCAAAGTCAAGATAGTCTGTACCTCTCTCCTTCTGTACTTACATTTCACTTGAAGCTATGTACTTTCCTCACCTTCTGCGATCAACACAGAGAGCTTTTTACGAAGCCTTGTAAAATTTAGTCGCCTGAAATAAATGACCTGTTTATTTGTCGTTGTGACAATATCCAACAATTCTGTATAGTTTCCATATGGAAGCTACCGTAAATGTCGTAGGTTATTAATTGAAACCACATATTCTCACTTTCTGATAGCATGCAGAATTTGTAAATTTGGTGTTGGATTGAATCGCATATAGTATAAACGCAAAGTCAAATAATATTCTAAATGTAGACCTATACAAAATTACCATCATTCATCTTAAGGATTCAGTTCTTGTTTTGGAAATAAAATATTTTGTGTAAACATGTTTATGTAACAGTTGTAACAGAAACATAATTTAATTTGATCAATGTTGTAAAAAATGTGGTTACAGGCCGTACCCAAGGCGATACGTTTTCACACAAAGGTACTTCTGTCTGATAATTCGCAGTTGAATACCTCACAAGTTCTTTGATGCGCTGCTTGAGGAAATCATTATGTCCATGAGTTATTGTAAGCCACAACACTCCATTAGTTTGAACAAAGACGTTGAACGTTTGATGTTTGTGCTCTCTGACCCCCTATCTATAACATCTTTGAGGTAATTTACCTCTGGAAGGTGGACTTTGATACCTTTCACCAGGCGACCCTTCAATAATAACCTCCCTGTTTCCTGATGTAGAATATAGTTGATTCTGTACTGAAACCTCCATCCGGTCTACGAAGTGAAGCCCGCTGTGGTCAGGATGTAAACATGAATATCATCAAAGTCTACTAAAGATTTAATGAACTCCACGTCAATCTGAAATCGGAAATTAATACCGACAGCGCTGGCCTCTGCTATCGAATATGTAGGCCGATTGGTGTAGGCCTACTGAAAAATGCTGACCGTGATGCCAGCCAGAATTATTACCTTTGGGTAGAAGCACGTTGCTTCGGCAGACGCAATCATTTCATATTAGGTACATGTATGTGAAGTGATCTTCATCTGTGTTTAAACTGCCGAGAACAGGATTCCACTACCATTCATTTATTTACGTTATGCGCCTTTTAGTGAGTGTTTGGATATTTTGTTTTTATAATATATTGACCAGCAATGTATTGGTACAGGAAACAAAGCCACTTGATAAAATGTATATTCTTCTGAGATATATTTATATTTGAATGGGTGATGGTTATTTTTAAAACCACCAATGTAGGCCTATGCCGAACGGAGAATTGTAATGTCATGACTCGCCGCCATGACGTATTAAAGAGACACCCAGACTCGATATAAGCTTTAGTAATCATTCTGTTTTATAGATATGGCCCTGGCAATATTTTGAAGTTATCGACTTCACCTGTAGTGACCTTGACCTTCGACATACGACCTTTGTTGAAGACTATGCCTCACTACAAAATAAGGAATGGCTAACCTTAAACGCACATTCGCCGCCCTATATCCTCTACTTTTTGATACCAAAGTCCATTTACACGAGCTAACTACAAGTAAAACCTCGTAAATTAAACATTGGACTCATAATACGTGTCCAGGTTTGTAATGTATAAATGTGCTGTAAAATCATTCGGAGAATCAAAGCCCGATAGGGAATGGGAGTAACTGGAGAATTCCATAAATTTCCTGTCATCGGCGCTATCTTTGGGCATGTGGGAAGCCTTTATCGTCCTAATGTGACGCTCAGTGCTGACGTCATCAAAAAACGTCATCTGTCACCGGATATCACGAAATCTCTATATAGACTCTCAGGCCCTGTTGCATGAACAACAATCGGAAACTGTTTTTTTCAGTGATAGGTTATCCTCATTTCAGACCTTTTTGCCTGTAGTTTTCACTCTTTCATTTATCAGCAGACTTGATTGTAACCGTCAAACCAGGTCCCCTATCTGTATTTCTCCGAAAAAAATAATTGTAAAATAATACTGTACCGTTAGATAGTTCACACGGTTCCATTCATTATTGCGCTTGCATGCATGTCCAGGCTTACAGTTTGTTTACATGGCGGGTACCCAGAAGTTATAACGTAGATGCTAAGAGCTGTGGGTAACAACTGTTATGGCCCGGACAAACTATTAACGGACACACCAACGCGCACACATACAGACAAATGTGACAACTTCGGATTCCATAGAAATCATCTCAAAGGGAAAGAAAATCTAAACTTTAGACTAGTTTAGATGGAAAGAGTAGAGTTCATTTAGTCCAAAACAACTGTCCAATGTATGTTTTATCCCCTCGTATGTGAATAATTGAAATTTGAAGGTGGCGTTACAATAGATAATAAGCTCCATAGGCCATTCACAAGGCCGCCACCATTTTTTATCCAATTATTGTTGAATAAAAATTTAAGTGCGTTATAGAGTAGTCATGTGATGCAATTTAGCCAATGGCTGGCTAAGTAATGGCGCGCGGTTGCATACTGACCTATATATTCGGAGACAATCTTCCCACTTCAAGTTTGTCGCCATGTTTTGTTGGACCTAAATCTACCCTTATACATTAGAGAGCGGTAAAAATACGTCATTATTGATCTACAAATAGCTATACCAACATCACGTCATCCTAAAACGGAAAAATGGCTACACAGATAAGCCACTGAAAGGACATACTTCTGTCTGTTTTTATTAGCTTGAGGGTCACTGGAGGTAATTGACGTGAAATGTTTTAAGTACTTTGAAGGTTGTTATCGACGATAATCCCTATGTATTTCTAGAGAATCCCCCTCCTTTAAGTATTTTCATCAAGTCTTCCAGCTTTGTGAAAGTTATCTTGACTTTTTTAGCTACGCAATGACAAATGATTTGTCAATAAGAGCATTCCGCTCACTAAAAACGCCTTGGGGTTTAATTGCTTTGGATTTTAAGAAGTTGTAGACATAGTTATTTATATTTTCAAAGCCTTCGAGGATTGCCTTGGGAAAACTAGGTCTACTTGTGAGGTTTTCGAACGTCGGGAGAACACTTGAAACTGGGCTGCACACGGTACATCAAATACTCTCAATCAAACTGTATGTTGCCACAATATGTCCAAGTGATAGACTGCTTTCAAGCTATTTTGGTAAACAGTGTAAATATTTGGCGATACATCTCCGTGAGAAGCACCTGTCTCTCTTTGATCCTGGTAATTGGGTATGTTTATTTTGTAACAAAGCCGAAACACTATAGAATTACAACTCTACCAGAATATTCTTCGTATGGGATCGGTAAACAGATAGTCTTTGGAGAGATTGAATTAGTTTTCAAGTTTTCTAGCATTAGAGTACAAACGTTTATACGCAGTTATAATTGATTGTACATGCCAGAAGTAAAATAAACGTATGACACAATATAAATGTGATGCCTTTAAGCTATATGATTTAGTTGGTCTATTGGCTTATATCGACACTATCGGTAAAAAGGGGGTTTTGTTACCAGATTAAGGGAAGCTTAGTAATTAAGTCTGTTAATTTGCCCGTGGTCTGTAATAAAGCCAGATTGTTTGGGCAAGACACCAACTGACAATCATCCATCAATGTATTTGTCACGGCGATTACTACGTCTAAGACAACATATTAAATAATACGCTTATTATCACGTCTTGTAGGTTTGTTTACACAGATATCCTAGGGTAAGTTTGCTTCTACGTATATCCTATTGTAGGTTTCTTTATACAGATACCCTACTGTAGGTTTTTCAATACAGATATCCTAAAGTACGGTTGTTAAGACAGATATCCTACACACTGTTCTAGGTTTTATATACAGATATGCTATAGTAGGTTTGTTTAATCAGACATCCAGAGGCAGGTGTGTTTATACAGTGATCCTATGGTAGATTTATGTGGCACCCCTCGTCAATTATTACGTCTTTTATCTTTATAACTAATAGTTGTAATCAAACTCTCGGTGACACATAATAATGGTTCTCTTAAGAAGTTTTGAGGTTATTTCCTAATTGGGAACATATCAGTACATGAACCTCCCCCTGGAGACTTTCCTGTATATGCCATCGTGTTTCCTGATGAAAAAGATAATTCAATATGCATTTAAACCTCTATCCGGTCTATGAATGTAAGTTCTGGAATTATGTAGTCAATCCGAAACTAAGTTATTGCAAGTTAAGAACTAAAATTGTACCAAGCGAGTCCGGAGACAATAACAGCTGGTCAATGTTCGACAATAATTCATGGAGTGTCTCATGGAATCCAAAAATACTGTGTATGTATTTATAGATTACAGTGTAATTATAATGGAGCTTCATTCTCATACTTCGGGAGCTCAAGGTTGATCAGGAAAACAAACTTGGACATTGGAAAAGAAAATTGCCAATATTGTTTACAGCCAAATCGGTGTAATACGTTACATAGCGATATTCAAGATAGGTAATTTCTGCAATCAATACATCGCAAAGCGTAACTGGAAAAACTTCTTTCATATAAATTATTATTATACCTCCTGGGTTGAATATCTCCGTGTATAATATTACTGGAAATAAACATCCGCGCTGAGCAGCTTATTTACACCAGAGATGATCACCTGTCTGTCAGTTGTTACAATTAACGGTAGAAATACCGGTATCAGTTGCAGTACTTTTTATAGCATTGAAACATGATACATCATATTTTTCTATGGGAAAGGAATAAAGGCAGTATCCCTGTCAATGTTTCATTTGAGAATTACGCTATATGAACTAATACTTCAAGCCCTTTTAGCTTCTCTAACGACCACACAAATAGTGATTTCTTGTTATGTACATGTAGGTTGGCTACTATATTTTGTTCAGCATATAATGACACAGAAACAGGCTATTACAACTGTTGAATAGAAATACCGGTATCCGCTGCAATGGTTCTTACCAAGAGTGATAATTCATTGAATGTAACAGAATGCAAGTACTGTGCGGTCGCAAGTACTGTGCGGTCGCAAGTACTGTGCGATCGCAAGTACTGTGCGGTCGCAAGTACTGTGCGGTCGCAAGTACTGTGCGGTCGCAAGTACTGTGCTGGCGCTGTTACCATGCAGTACTGTGGTCTCCAGTATTGCTCAGTCAAAAGTACCGAGATGGGACTTACCACATGGTAACCACTCAGAACCTTACAGTTACCACATGGTACTCGACACACAATACCCAGGTGTATCAATATTGTTTACTACCAGGTAATTGAATGACCAGAAAGCCCACAAAAGCATAAAACTATTGTTATAGGGTTAGCATTCCCTGTACCTCGCCAGTCGTATACGTCAATCAATTCTTTTTCCAAGAATGTTTGATACAATAATAAAATAGCACAAGACTAACTAATCAATACTGAAAAGGAAAAAAAAAACTCTATATTTTGAGAGAAGACAATATGTATTTTTGAATAAAAACTAGGTATACATAAATTAGACCATTAAAACATCTCATCACAAATCAGTTCAAAATAGTGTTATGTTAATCAATATACATCTATAATCTTTCTTGGTGATTTATTTCTGAGAAAACGATTTCTATAAATATATTTGTTAGTACATGTTTAACAAAAGGCGATTTATCAATATTGACCAGTGGAATAAAAATGTTTTACACAGGAATAAACTCATTAACATAAGAATCATTGACTTTGTTATGGGCACACTGAAAAACCTAAACTGGGTCTTTCTGCTCTTTTGATCTATAAACTATATGGTTATTATTTAGGGTTTGTTTTAAATAATGAAAAAATATAATAGGCTTTTTTTTAATTCATTTCACTATACAGATATCCTACAGTAGCTGTGTTTATACAGATATCCTACTGTAGGTTTGTTTATACAGATATCCTACAGTAGGTTTGTTTATACAGATATCCTACAGTAGGTTTGTTTATACAGATATCCTACAGTAGGTTTGTTTATACAGATATCATACAGTAGGTTTGTTTTATACAGATATCCTACAGTAGGTTTGTTTATACAGATATCCTACTGTAGGTTTGTTTATACAGATATCCTACAGTAGGTTTGTTTATACAGATATCCTACTGTAGGTTTGTTTATACAGATATCCTACAGTAGGTTTGTTTATACAGATATCATACAGTAGGATTGTTTTATACAGATATCCTACAGTAGGTTTGTTTATACAGATATCCTACTGTAGGTTTGTTTATACAGATATCCTACAGTAGGTTTGTTTATACAGATATCCTACAGTAGGTTTGTTTATACAGATATCCTACAGTAGGTTTGTTTTATACAGATATCCTACTGTAGGTTTGTTTATACAGATATCCTACAGTAGTTTGTTTATACAGATATTCTACTGTAGGTTTGTTTATACAGATATTCTACTGTAGGTTTGTTTATACAGATATTCTACTGTAGGTTTGTTTATACATATATCCTACAGTAGGTTTGTTTATACAGATATCCTATAGTAGGTTTGTTTATACAGATATCCTACTGTAGGTTTGTTTATACAGATATCCTACAGTAGTTTGTTTATACAGATATCCTACAGGAGGTTTGTTTATACAGATATCCTGCAGTATGTTTGTTTATACAGATATCCTACTGTAGGTTTGTTTATACAGATATCCTACAGTAGTTTGTTTATACAGATATTCTACTGTAGGTTTGTTTATACAGATATCCTACTGTAGGTTTGTTTATACAGATATCCTACAGTAGTTTGTTTATACAGATATCCTACAGGAGGTTTGTTTATACAGATATCCTGCAGTAGGTTTGTTTATACAGATATCCTACAGTAGGTTTTTTTACATATATATCATACTGTAGGTTTGTTTATACAGATATCCTGCAGTAGGTTTGTTTATATAGATATCCTACAGTAGGTTTGCTTATACAGATATCCTACAGTAGGTTTGTTAAAATAGATATCCTACTGTAGGTTTGTTTATACAGATATCCTACAGTAGGTTTGTTTATACAGATATCCTACCGTAGGTTTGTTTACACAGATTTCCTACTGTATGTTTGTTTACACAGATATCCTACTGTATGTTTGTTTATACAGATATCCTACTGTATGTTTGTTTACACAGATATCCTACTGTAGGTTTGTTTATACAGATTTCCTACAGTAGGTTTGTTTATACAGGTTTCCTACATTAGGTTTGTTTATACAGACATCCTACAGTAGGTTTGTTTATACAGATTTCCTATAGTAGGTTTGTTTATACAGATTTCCGACAGTAGGTTTGTTTATACAGATTTCCGACAGTAGGTTTGTTTATACAGATTTCCTACAGTAGGTTTGTTTATACAGATTTCCTACAGTAGGTTTGTTTATACAGATTTCCTATAGTAGGTTTGTTTATACAGATATCCTACAGTAGGTTTGTTTATACAGATATCCTACTGTAGGTTTGTTTATACAGATATCCTACAGTAGGTTTGTTTTTAAAGATATCCTACAGTAGGTTTGTTTATACAGATATCCTACAGTATGTTTGCTTATACAGATTTCCGACAGTAGGTTTGTTTATACAGATTTCCTACAGTAGGTTTGTTTATACAGATTTCCTACAGTAGGTTTGTTTATACAGATATCCTACAGTAGGTTTGTTTATACAGATATCCTACTGTAGGTTTGCTTATACAGATTTCCTATAGTAGGTTTGTTTATACAGATATCCTACAGTAGGTTTGTTTATACAGATATCCTACTGTAGGTTTGTTTATACAGATATCCTACAGTAGGTTTGTTTATACAGATTTCCTACAGTAGTTTGTTTATACGGATATCCTACAGTAGTTTGTTTATACAGATATCCTACAGTAGGTTTGTTTATACAGATTTCCTACAGTAGTTTGTTTATACAGATATCCTACAGTAGTTTGTTTATACGGATATCCTACAGTAGGTTTGTTTATACAGATTTCCTACAGTAGGTTTGTTTATACGGATATCCTACATTAGGTTTGTTTATACAGATATCCTACAGTAGGTTTGTTTATACAGATATCCTACAGTAGGTTTGTTTATACAGATTTCCGACAGTAGGTTTGTTTATACAGATTTCCTATAGTAGGTTTGTTTATACAGATATCCTACATTAGGTTTGTTTATACAGATTTCCGACAGTAGGTTTGTTTATACAGATTTCCTACAGTAGGTTTGTTTATACAGATTTCCGACAGTAGGTTTGTTTATACAGATTTCCTATAGTAGGTTTGTTTATACAGATATCCTACATTAGGTTTGTTTATACAGATTTCCGACAGTAGGTTTGTTTATACAGATTTCCTACAGTAGGTTTGTTTATACAGATTTCCGACAGTAGGTTTGTTTATACAGATTTCCTATAGTAGGTTTGTTTATACAGATATCCTACAGTAGGTTTGCTTATACAGATATCATACAGTAGCTGTGTTTATACAGATATCCTACTGTAGGTTTGTTTATACAGATATCCTACAGTAGGTTTGTTTTTACAGATATCTACAGTAGGTTTGTTTATACAGATTTCCGACAGTAGGTTTGTTTATACAGATTTCCTACAGTAGGTTTGTTTATACAGATATCCTATAGTAGGTTTGTTTATACAGATTTCCTATAGTAGGTTTGTTTATACAGATTTCCTACAGTAGGTTTGTTTATACAGATTTCCTATTGTAGGTTTGTTTATGCAGATATCATACAGTAGGTTTGTTTATACAGATTTCCTACAGTAGGTTTGTTTATACAGATTTCCTACAGTAGGTTTGTTTATACAGATTTCCGACAGTAGGTTTGTTTTTACAGATATCCTACAGTAGGTTTGTTTATACAGATATCCTACAGTAGGTTTGTTTATACAGATTTCCGCCAGTAGGTTTGTTTATACAGATTTCCTATAGTAGGTTTGTTTATACAGATTTCCTACAGTAGGTTTGTTTATACAGATTTCCGACAGTAGGTTTGTTTATACAGATTTCCTATAGTAGGTTTGTTTATACAGATATCCTACATTAGGTTTGTTTATACAGATTTCCTACAGTAGGTTTGTTTATACAGATATCCTACAGTAGGTTTGTTTATACAGATTTCCTACAGTAGGTTTGTTTTTACAGATATCCTACAGTAGGTTTGTTTATACAGATTTCCGACAGTAGGTTTGTTTATACAGATTTCCTACAGTAGGTTTGTTTATACAGATTTCCTATAGTAGGTTTGTTTATACAGATTTCCGACAGTAGGTTTGTTTATACAGATTTCCTACAGTAGGTTTGTTTATACAGATTTCCTACAGTAGGTTTGTTTATACAGATTTCCGACAGTAGGTTTGTTTATACAGATTTCCTATAGTAGGTTTGTTTATACAGATATCCTACATTAGGTTTGTTTATACAGATTTTCTACAGTAGGTTTGTTTATACAGATTTCCTACTGTAGGTTTGTTTATACAGATTTCCTATAGTAGGTTTGTTTATACAGATATCCTACATTAGGTTTGTTTATACAGATTTTCTACAGTAGGTTTGTTTATACAGATTTCCTACTGTAGGTTTGTTTATACAGATTTCCTACAGTAGGTTTGTTTATACGGATATCCTACATTAGGTTTGTTTATACAGATATCCTACTGTAGGTTTGTTTATACAGATATCCTACTGTAGGTTTGTTTATACAGATATTCTACTGTAGGTTTGTTTATACAGATATCCTACAGTAGGTTTGTTTATACAGAAACACTATTCTATGTTTTATACAGATATCCTACTGTAGGTTTGTTTATACAGATATCCTACAGTAGGTTTGTTTATACAGAAACACTATTCTATGTTTTATACAGATATCCTACTGTAGGTTTGTTTATACAGATATCCTACAGTAGGTTTGTTTATACAGAAACACTATTCTATGTTTTATAAACAGCTATCCTACAGTAGGTTTGTTTATACAGATATCCTACAGTAGGTTTGTTTATACAGATATCCTACAGTAGGTTTGTTTATACAGATATCCTACTGTAGGTTTGTTTATACAGATATCCTACAGTAGGTTTGTTTATACAGATATCCTACAGTAGGTTTGTTTATACAGATATCCTACAGTAGGTTTGTTTATACAGATATCCTACTGTAGGTTTGTTTATACAGATATCCTACATTAGGTTTGTTTATACAGATTTTCTACAGTAGGTTTGTTTATACAGATTTCCTACTGTAGGTTTGTTTATACAGATATTCTACTGTAGGTTTGTTTATACAGATATCCTACTGTAGGTTTGTTTATACAGATATCCTACTGTATGTTTGTTTACACAGAAACACTATTCTATGTTTTATACAGATATCCTACTGTAGGTTTGTTTATACAGATATCCTACAGTAGGTTTGTTTATACAGATATCCTACAGTAGGTTTGTTTATACAGATATTCTACTGTAGGTTTGTTTATACAGATATCCTACTGTAGGTTTGTTTATACAGATATCCTACTGTATGTTTGTTTACACAGAAACACTATTCTATGTTTTATACAGATATCCTACTGTAGGTTTGTTTATACAGATATCCTACTGTATGTTTGTTTACACAGAAACACTATTCTATGTTTTATACAGATATTCTACTGTAGGTTTGTTTATACAGATATTCTACTGTAGGTTTGTTTATACAGATATCCTACTGTAGGTTTGTTTATACAGATATCCTACAGTAGGTTTGTTTATACAGAAACACTATTCTATGTTTTATACAGATATCCTACTGTAGGTTTGTTTATACAGATATCCTACTGTAGGTTTGTTTATACAGATATCCTACTGTATGTTTGTTTACACAGAAACACTATTCTATGTTTTATACAGATATCCTACTGTAGGTTTGTTTATACAGATATCCTACAGTAGGTTTGTTTATACAGATATCCTACAGTAGGTTTGTTTATACAGATATCCCACGGCAAATTGTTTTAATCAGATATCCTACAAAAGGTGTGTTAATACAGAAATCCTATGGTAGAATTATTTATACGGATACGGATTCAACAGAATACGAAGGTTTATATTCAGTATGTAGCACCCCTTGTCAATTATTACGTGTTTTATCTTTATAAATAATACTTGTATTCAAAACTCTCAATGACACATAATAATGGTTCTCTTAATACGCTTTGAGGTTATTTTCTTTTTGGGGACATATCAATTCATCAACCTCCCCCAGGAGACCTTTCAGTAAAACACATCGCGTTTCCTGATGAAAAATGTAATTCACTATGCATTTAACCCTTGTCCGGTCTATGAATGTAAGTTCTGGAATTATGTAGTCAACCCGAAACTAAGTTATTGCAAGTAAAGTACTAAAATTGTACCAAGCGAGTCCGGAGACAATATCAGGTAGTGAATGTTTGACATTGATTCATGGAGTGTCTCATGGAATCCAAAAATACTGTGTATGTATTTATAGATTACAGTGTAATTATAGTTGAGCTCTATTCTCATACTTCGGGAACTCAAGGTTGATTAGGGAAACAAACTTGGACATTGGAAAAGAAAATTGCCAATATTGTTTACAGCCAAATCAGTGTAATACTTTGCATAGCGATATTCAAGATAGGTAATTTCTGCAATCAATATATCGCGAAGCGTAACTGGAAACACTTCTTTCATATAAATTATTATTATACCTCCTGGGTTGAATATCTCCGTGTATAATATTACTGGAAATAAACATCCGCGCTGAGCAGCTTATTTACACCAGAGATGATCACCTGTCTGTCAGTTGTTACAATTAACGGTAGAAATACCGGTATCAGTTGCAGTACTTTTTATAGCATTGAAACATGATACATCATATTTTTCTATGGGAAAGGAATAAAGGCAGTATCCCTGTCAATGTTTCATTTGAGAATTACGTTTTCCCCTATATGAACTAATACTTCAAGCCCTTTTAGCTTCTCTAACGACCACACAAATAGTGATTTCTTGTTATGTAGGTTGGCTACTATATTTTGTTCAGCATATAATGACACAGAAACAGGCTATTACAACTGTTGAATAGAAATACCGGTATCCGCTGCAATGGTTCTTACCAAGAGTGATAATTCATTGAATGTAACAGAATGCAAGTACTGTGCGGTCGCAAGTACTGTGCGGTCGCAAGTACTGTGCGGTCGCAAGTACTGTGCGGTCGCAAGTACTGTGCGGTCACAAGTACTGTGCGGTCGCAAGTACTGTGCTGGCGCTGTTACCATGCAGTACTGTGGTCTCCAGTATTGCTCAGTCAAAAGTACCGAGATGGGACTTACCACATGGTAACCACTCAGAACCTTACAGTTACCACATGGTACTCGACACACAATACCCAGGTGTATCAATATTGTTTACTACCAGGTAATTGAATGACCAGAAAGCCCACAAAAGCATAAAACTATTGTTATAGGGTTAGCATTCCCTGTACCTCGCCAGTCGTATACGTCAATCAATTCTTTTTCCAAGAATGTTTGATACAATAATAAAATAGCACAAGACTAACTAATCAATACTGAAAAGGAAAAAAAAAAACTCTATATTTTGAGAGAAGACAATATGTATTTTTGAATAAAAACTAGGTATACATAAATTAGACCATTAAAACATCTCATCACAAATCAGTTCAAAATAGTGTTATGTTAATCAATATACATCTATAATCTTTCTTGGTGATTTATTTCTGAGAAAACGATTTCTATAAATATATTTGTTAGTACATGTTTAACAAAAGGCGATTTATCAATATTGACCAGTGGAATAAAAATGTTTTACACAGGAATAAACTCATTAACATAAGAATCATTGACTTTGTTATGGGCACACTGAAAAACCTAAACTGGGTCTTTCTGCTCTTTTGATCTATAAACTATATGGTTATTATTTAGGGTTTGTTTTAAATAATGAAAAAATATAATAGGCTTTTTTTTAATTCATTTCACTATAGCTTTAAATAACCAAAACAAAGTAACAAGCGTGAATGTGGGTTGGTTAGTAGTACTTACAGTCATCACTTCTTAATTGAAAATCTTAAACAAATCAGTTTTGTTTTGGGATAATAACAAAATATCTGAAGTGTAAAGTATGTATTACAGGACTAGATTAGAATGTGCTGGTTTTTTTTAGCAGCTGCCTTGTAGAAAGATCGTGACAAGCAAAGGAAGTATTTCTCCAAAAGCAAAATAATCCCTACAAAATCGGGACATGCTGTTTCGTTTAAAAAGATGAGGATTATGATTTACCTTTGAAAAACTTTACAAGAAAAACTGAGTTACCATATGAACAATGGATCACCACTAAATTCATACATAATAGATTGACCTATCCATATATTGATGGCCCAAGCTCTAATACATTTGAGTTCACAGTAAATTTCCCACACATCTAAGACATCTAAGAAGGATTACACTGCTAAACTAGTCTTTTCAATTATAACAGTGTAAAAATAATAACAAGCATCTAGATGATTGTGTTTCAGTGTTACTGGGCGAGACTGGAGGTTCTGCAGCTTATTGTTTCCACTTCTGACAACTGGCTAAGTGATCTCCATCTAGATTGAAAAAAATAAACAAGAAAAGTTATGATATTTTAAGTTACATGAAGTATTATATTTTACCGACTTGTTAAATATTACTTCTGAAATAAAATCCTGAGGAACATTAGTAAGAGAATGAACAATATGATTTTATGGGGGGTCTATACGTTATATAATTAACAAACATTTTTATCTAGCAGCTTGTACAATGTATCTAGCAGAAATCACCCAAGCATCATATAACTCCCCCAAACAATCAATTTTGCAAAAAGCTGACAGTGGAGAAATTGTCTAAAATGAAAAGTGAAACTCTTCATAAAACTATGTGAGTTCATATCTTTTACCATGAGTTTGTAACTTTGTATGTGTAGTTAATTTCATTGATTGATTGGGGCTTTGTTTTTTCTAAAGTGTATGTTTGTTGATAAGCGACTGACACTTAAAACAGTTCCACACATATTAGCAAAGGTTTTGGAGCTGAGCCTTTGGAATCGACCTAATTACCCTTTTATTTTCAGAAAAATTTGGGTTTTTTTTTTTGCCTTATTTGAAACTTTTCATGATTTATTTCAATCTCTTACATTGATGATTACCGGTACTTTAGAAATGTTAAAACTACTACAATGTTGATTGAATTACTTACAATGGATTGCAGGGGAAGTTTCATCTTTTAAAAGGATTGACCATTATGGCCTCCCCTTTCTTCTGTGTAAACCCAGATTTTCTACCAGCTTCTTGCCAAATATAGTTCTGTTTATTGACCTCTTAAAGAATACTTGTTTCCTCAAACACATTGTTCATTTGGTCAACCTGCACTTGGCATCATACTCTTCTTCAGAAGGTCTTGAAAATAAAAACATACAATAATATAGTAAGGATAACATTAATAAAACCATTATGGCATGTAAAGTACTATTATCTATGAAGAAAGATGGAATGAGACTATGTCAAATACAATACTGTACAAGAATTGGATTTCTGTGTTAAATTGGTAGATCTGATGGAGTCCAGGCAAATGTTTATCCATGGTACGATAATTTTGAGTGAAAAAAAATTTCACTGAAGTACAGGTTTGACTCTGACATCTAATATTTTTTGACAGTTATTTGGCTTCCTGAATCCCTGGCTAGTACTAACCAATAAATACTCCGAAGTTAAAAGTTGAATTATTCTATTGAATGATCTTGTGGCGGGAAGGATTGCATTTTTAGAAATGTGATTTGGTCAGACTGTAATTCTGTAATAACTAATATCTCACCTCAAACAACTTGTCCATGATCGAAGAGTATGATTAATGATTGATGGAAATTGCAACAAAAATGATGGCTATCTAATACTAGTAGTATTGTACCCTGGCCGCAATATGTTGAGTGGGTAGGCCTACTTCAAGTTATTGAAATAATGCGCCCACCATGACTTCAATAAATTATGACAGAACTTCAACGACAAGTTGTTTTATTTAAATAATGATGGAAATATCAAATTCCATCGACAAAAACAATATTGATGTCGTCACTTTGTCGTGCTACTTATTTTAAGATAAAACGGTGCAGAAACTCAAAATGAAATTGAAAATGAAAGCAGAACGCCGAGAGTGCGTTGTTGTTGTAGCACTAGCAGTATCGTGCATCAATGACAACACAGCTTGAAACATATAACGCTACATACCGGAGCTACCTTCCGTGAAGTCCGTAGAAGAACTAAAAACTGTAACAATTAACCTACCTCATAACAAATTTGACTGCTAAGATGTTTCGGAAGTCAATTTCAGTCCAGGAAAAAAAGCTGTCACCTTCTTTCTGTGAGACGCCGAGTTGTGCTTTGACCACCCAGTTACATTACGTGGTTACATACAAGTACTGAATTATAGTTGTAATTTCGTATATACATGTAGGCCTATAGTTACCTGGTGGTAACTGCGTGGTACTTCGCTGTTATGACATGTCAGTTACAATCTGTGCAAGAAAGATGGTTACCACGTGGTGACCACTCAGTTACCACGTGGTAACATACAAGTACTGAGTTACAATATTCTATCAGTACTTTGTGGTCAGGGGCTGACAAAACAGAAAGTTACTGTTAACATATCGGTTCATTGTGATTATTGTCACAAAGTACTTTGATGTTTTCCAACATACAGTAACCACCTGGTAACAACACAGTAACCACGCGGTTACCAGGTGGTAACTTGTCTGTAATTCCGGATAGTAACCTGGTGGTAACTGTGCGGTACTTGACGGTTTTGATGTGTCAGTTACCATCCGTACAAGAAAGATGGTAACCACTAGGTAACCACTCAGTTACCACGTGCATAGGCGTAGACAAGGGGGGGACTTGGGGGGCTTCAGCCCCCCCAAATATTGGCACCAAAAAAAAAAAAACAAGGAAAAGGCAGAAAAAAAGGAAACACCAAGAGCACAAAGTTATGACACAACATTATTTGTAATAGTCACAATCATAGTGAAAATGTTGATTGCCTGGGTATATTGGTCGAATCTCGAATCACTTGAATCTCCCAAACATGTTCAGCCTGCCGTGGCTCCGGCAACGGCCTCGTTGCTGGACTAGGCTCTATTATGTCCGAGAACTCGTGGTAAATGCAGGCTTAAACACAACGTCACAATTACTTTCTTAGGTTGAAACAATCTTTCCAGTTTGTCGACATCCGTTCAATGAACTATATGCCTGGAATGGTCACGTCACATTGGTTAGATTGGATCTGGCTTGCTAATATCGCCGTCATAACTATGGGATGATGTTTGTAGAAAAGCCACAAAATGTTTTTCTACAAATTTATGACATCACGAATGAACGGTCAAAAGTGACGTCACAAGACTGAGGTGTCATCGTGTTATGACGTTAATAAAGGAGTCGTCGTGTCAGGGCTAGTGACGTCGTTCTCTTTCGCTTCCTCTGTAACGTCAGATCAGTAGCGCCATCTCATAATAATGGTGGCGCTCGCAACACCTCAAACGTCACGTGATCTCCCTTCCACGCATATAGCTCATTGCATCCGTTGCCATAAAAGAACGTTTCGATGAAAAGTCTAATGAGTCCAGTAGAGGCTTTTCAAGGAGTACGACGTTCATATAGCTCGACGGTGATTTTACCATCAATTCAAGACCTCGAGAAATGCTCTCAGCATTATTATAGAGAGGACTTGTAAGAAAGTCTAAATTATTCAGTATTAAATAAACGATCGGCCTGATCATTTGTCAATAAACTTGAGATAAACATCGCACCCTTAAAGTGGAATCTGTGCGGATTTTCTTACATGGTTCCATCTGGTTTAAAAGACGCCACTATTTTTTTTTACAATAAACATATTCGCTGTAGGCCTAATCACATTGTGAGGACACGTCTTCTGATCCATCATTCATGTAGGCAGTCGCCATCCAGGGAGAGTTTCCTTAGATACATAATCCAAAGAAGTAAGGAATGTATCGTGGTATATACATAGCTTTCGACATCATAGGCCAACAGGATCAGAAAAATGACCGAATAACCCTGGAAAATGGCAAAAACACCAGGAAAATCCTTCCGTTTGATAAATAGGTTGATCCTCATATTTACAAGATACAAGATACAAGATACAAGAAACTTTATTTAAAGTCGGTTTACAAGTAAACGAACAACATAAGCCCAGAAGGGCTTTTCTTCAGACTATCATTTAAAACTTTTTGTAGAAAATAGTTCAATTATATAGGTAAAATAAATATATATATATATTATTAAATCATTAAAAATGTCTATATATACATTGTTCCAGTCAATCTATAGAAATGTAAAACACATTTTTTTTTTATTTATAATTTATAATTCTTAGTCTAGAAAAGTGTAAAATATATATATTTTTTAAGTTGCATGTATAAATGTGTATATACAATTAAATATGTAAAAGCTGAATTATTTACAATTGATATGAGTGAGAAGCCCAGTGGCTACTGGGATTACAGATGACGATAAACAAATATATATATTAAAAAAAAAAAAAAAAAAAAAAAAAAAAAAAATAATAATAATAATAATTAAATAAATAACTATCTATATTGAAGAATGTAAGCAAAAATTGCACCCACAGATTGTGCCATCCCATGTCCGTAAGAGACGCTTGAATTGCGAGAAAGATTCAGCATGTCTGAAGTCATTTGGCAAGAGATATTTATGCCCTGTTATTAGCCCAGAACGCCCCTCTGACGATCTTGGAGAGCGGAGCTTCCGGGGCCTTGGCGGCCCCTGGACCCTCGCCTATTGCGCTAGGATAGTAGTTCAGCCCCCCCAAATTCCGAAACTTGTCTACGCCCTTGACGTGGTAACATGCAAGTACTGAGTTACAATATAAGCCTACTATCAGTACTTTGTGGTCAGGGGCTGACAAAACAGAAAGTTACTGTTAATATATCGGTTCCTTGTGATTATTGTCACAAAGTACTTTGATGTTTTCCAACATACAGTAACCACCTGGTAACAACACAGTAACCACGTGGTTACCAGGTGGTAACTTATCTGTGATTCCGGATAGTAACCTGGTGGTAACTGTGCGGTACTTAACGGTTTTGATGTGTCAGTTACCATCTGTACAAGACAGATGGTTACCACGTGGTGACCACTAAGTTACCACGTGGTAACATACAGGTACTGAGGTGCAAAAACCAGCTCAGTACTATGCTGTCAGCGGCTAGCTGTGTAAACGAACGCTGAACTGTGATTCTTGTCCTGGATCACAACGCAGAGTGAGCAATACGATCAGATCAACAAACCCTTAAAGGAACGCGCCCGGAATGAATATCGTTAAAAGGTGTGCTATTCTACCTTTCTTTATATAAGATGAGGTTTCGAGATGACCACTGGTCCAACGGACTACTTGATAGTGAGTTTTATTTGAAGATTCCAATGTCTTCTTTGTTGTGGTTAAAATAATCGAGCGCGCAGTAGAACCCTTTCTGCTGCGCGTTTGGTCTAGGTTTGACTGTTTGTTTACTTACTGACAGACAGAAAACAATACTAATACGGGATACCCTAAATAACTCGTTAAATGTACATATTTGACGGAAAGTTGACTTGCATCCTTTTATCCCAGGATCATCACTGTATTTTTGCGTTAATCTGAAGGTCAACGGAGAACCACAACAAACTTAAGCGATGTCTCCTTTTAAAGGGAATCATCGTGTATTATTTATTGTTTATGTTTTTCATAATATTTTATACTAATTAGACAAGTAGGAGTGACTTGACTTTGAATGAAAGGTGGTAGGTCTATTTGCAGCGAAAAATATACAAATTGCAAACAATTACTGGGAATTCCGTTGTACATTGTTTACTGTCTTAAGGAGGTTTTGGGTGGATGTAAAGAAAAGTTCTACATGAATGAACACTATCGTAGTGACTTGTGAAAGCGTAAGTAATGTTTATGTAAGATAAACTAATGTCAGATAAACTGTGCAGTGCCGACATTCCTTTTCTTCTAATTTATTTGTACATTATAAAATCAGACCAAAACAACGATGACCAAACTTCAGATGACGCCGAAATGACCGGGCCAGGCTGACGGCCAACTCTAAATCTAAAGCCTCTTTCAGAAAATTCTGTCTGGCTTAAAGTAAACAAACCAGCACAAGAGGGATTTAAAAATAGTATTAAACTAGTAGTGATAGCCAGTTCCATATTGACTCTCTTTGGCAAGAGTGAGGACCATTGTTGACTAGCTCTTGAAGATAGATCGTTTGCTGACTTAACCATAGAATATATATTTATGAGCACTAAAACACACGGGCACAGGGAAAATCTTCTTGTCTAAAATAACCACGGAGACAAGTTTCTAATTGTGTTAAAAAGAGGTATATCATTTAGACCTTTATACCATAGAATATATAGATGGCCCATGCGAACGTTGTCTCTCTCAAAGAAGATTATCGCTGAATCCGTCGACTCACGTTAAAGCTCGAGACCAGAAAATTGCCTCAGATGCGAATGGCAGATATATAACTCAGAGGACAACCCAACCGCCTGGTCTTAAAGTAGCAATATCATTAATTGCAGTCGAGTGCTACGCGTTTGTTGGGTACGATTTCTACACCGACCACAAATCCAACTACCGAAACTTGAATTAGCCTTGGCTGAATCACAACATGGCTGAAAAGTTTGTTTTTTTGCTTTGCCATGAGTTTTCACCAGAAGTCTACGAAAGGGGAAGTGTGAAACGCCCCATTACACCATTTCCAGGGCGTTGACGTCTTTTGACCCATATGTCACTAAAACAGAGCCCTCTATCGGTTAGTCAGTAACAAAACAACAACATCCCATCAGTGAAATTCATTTATTGTTAACCCGACATGGTGCACAGGCTAAATCTATTCGATTTAAGACCCTGAATATGGTGTAATGGGACGCACACACTTCACCATTTATAGACTTCTGCTTTTATACATTGCGTTTTTATTTTCGGCAATAAACTGATTATGAACTTCTTTGCTTTTCGTTTAATTTATGCATTAATCCCACTGATTAGTTTAACGTAATACATAAGTAGTTTTAGTAATTTGCATATTTTTTCGGCAATTATAATACCATCATCAGGAGTATTGGGTATATGTAACTGTCTTTTTTCAGATTGTGTATTAAATGTATCCACCAACTAAAGATAATTTTTTGGGCGTTAGTTATCTACACAGCGATGATTGATGTTTTATTTCAATGCTCAGAACTCTTTGATTAAATGATCGCTTTTCTATGACTTTGATCATAACGGAAACTTCTGTTTAAATACCCTTTTCGAAAACAACTTAAATACGGCTGCCGGCTGGTCTCAGGGCACCACAAACACAAACCTCAAAGACGTTCTTTTCCCTGAGTCTTTGTTTGATGCGCGGTATTTTGTAAGGTAAGCCTTAGGGATTGTAGGATCTGATTACCTTTTATTAGTAAGGCTTTCCCTACAGGTGTTTTGCAGCCTTATATACCTTTGTTCATTTTTTGCTTTCTTCTTTGATATTTTAGTGCAGATTACTTCAGGCGTTGCATATTTCCTTGATTCTAAACGGAGCGAGTTACGTGTCGTAAACATTTGTTTAAGAAATTGCTCAAAACGAAGGACATTAATACATATTGTTTGATATATTTTCTAGAGAATAAATGACTTTCTTTCATCACAGAAAAGCTGTATACCCCAGGAATTACCTCAGGCAGAGGTAATTTAACTGGATAATTGTAAGCATCATTTTGACCTTTTAAATCTCCAATTGGCATAGGCAAAGAAAGTTCCTCCGTATAGCCTTCTGCATTGTTGAAATTGTCTTATTTTTTTTCAAAAATTTGCATAAAATGCGATAATTTGTCAAAGAAGTTTTAACGACTACCGGGCTTTTGTAATATTTTTATCAGTCTTTATTTTCCGAAGTACATACTTATGTTAGTGCTGCAGAAAAATGCGAGTATTTTAATTAAAAAATGTTGATTACTGTTTTTTTGTGGTTAATATAAAAGTGGCAGGGAGCTCATAAATACAGATCCACAAGTACAAATTGTAACAGCAATATGTGATTCTCTTGTGCTATAGTGTGCTATTAGGATTTTGTTATTCTCAACTAGCCACGTTGTGGCCCCGAAGGACTCTCACACGCTGTCAAAGTTTTGATTATTTCATTTTCAAGACAAGTTTTAAATCCATTCCGTTTTTGCTGGGTGCAAGTACGCGATTTTATGCATGGCTGCATGGATACAAATGAACCAGACAAACTATTAAGATCTTTACTTGATTCCCGCTTTCACAATGGATGGGCATGTAGGTCTGACACAAAATGAACTGACTGATATGTAAAATCTCATTTGATTCTACTAATGACACTCGATGACCTGACTGATGTGTAAAATATAACACCATCAAATTGTATAATGGGAATCTGAGTAATTTTTTTATTAAGGAATGGTTATCTAACTCCAATTGGAATCCCTATTGTCAAACCCTTGCATGTCATTTGATATAACACATATCTGTTTCGTTTCACATTCTGCTTAACACAAATTCCTTGTATCTCTTTTATTTGGTTATACAATGTATTTCTACTTCTTGCACGCGATCTTGCAAAAACATGAAAGATGACAGCATGGTTTTCTATGAACTAGGATTCCAGTGTTCATTAAGTATAATTTACAAGGAAGAATCAAATGTCGTTAAACACAAAAAAGTTTTACAAAAAACATCGATCGTGCAGATAACAGACAATTTGGACTGCCGTTCAAATAATTGTATCATCATTTGTCTCGTTGAATTTAAATGAGATAAAAGAGATTCTAACCGCAGGTGCTCTTATAATTAGATTCTTTGGGGAATAATGAAGCACATGGAAGGCTGTGTGTTATGTAATATCAAAAGATAAAAGAAGGTTAAAGACTAAAGTCTAATTTCATAAACGTCAATAGCTATCAAAATTACGTAAATCGGCATGAAAGTGTGGCAGACCAACTAACCCTGACAGTTCTGTTTCTTGACGATTTTTATAGGTTGTGTCATATTATTAAAGTTCACATGTTTTACCCCAGTGAGTTTTAAGTTGTTGTCATAGTGAGTTTACATGTATCATCGTAGTGAATTATTAGGTTGTTGTCATAGTGAGTTTACATGTATTATCGTAGTGAATTATTGGGTTGTTAACATAGTGAGTTTACATGTATTATCGTAGTGAATTATTGGGTTGTTAACATAGTGAGTTTACATGTCTTATCGTAGTGAATTATTAGTTTTCAATCATAGTGGGTTCACATGTTTTTATCTTTGTGAATTTTTAGGTTATTATCATAGTGAATGCACACTTTTATCATAGCGAATTTTGAGGTTGTTAACAAAGTGAGTTTACATGTTTTATCATAGTGATTTTTGGGCTGTTATCATAGTGAATTTTTAGGTTGTTATTGTACTAAATGTTTCGATTGTTATCATAGTGAGTTTATAGGTTGTTAGAATACTTTTTTTAAGTTGTTATTGTAGTGAATTTATAAATTGCTATTATAGCGAATGCATATGCTGTTATCATATTTAATTTATAAATTATATTATTTCTGTAAGGTTTTTTAATCTTTAAACAAGATCCCGGCCATGAATTTACAGTCTTAAGAGAGATTCAATGATTTGTGTAAAAATGGGATGCCTTTTCAACCGCTTGGACTTCTTCACACAACTCAAACATTCAATGGCAAACGTTAACTTTTTTGTCATTTTTTAGATAGACACTTTTTTTTCAGGAACCCATATCATGTCATTGCAGCTCATTCTAATACATTGACGGATTGTTGTTACAGCAGCAGAATGTGCTTTTAATATTCTAACATATTGACTCGTGCTTTGGCACAAATTAACGTCGAAACGTGATATTTTTTTTATATTTTTTCCTTTTCGTCTTCATTTTATTCTCGATGGATTTATTACAATGTATACCTCAGCTATAAACACCTGCCTATAATCAACTCTAAATATCGATGACATTGCGTTAAAAGTGCAACCGTTTTTATCACGCCTGGAGATTCTGTTAAGAATGAAATATTATAAACTAAATCAGCAAATAAATGAGAACAAAAAGAAATTCAAACTTATAAACATTAAATAAGTAAAGTGATCGGCAAGCAGGATGGTTTTTGAAGTTACATTGAGATGTTACAGTTAAATACAAATTGGATTCAAAACAATACCCTCATATCTACATGTATTATACATAATTTACTGGTTTGGATTTTATGTGGCTTTTCAAAATATGTATATAGGTGGAGGTCAAAGTTCCCTCTGTCATTATTTTGAGCACAAAACATACATTTTTTTATGACGCACTGACTTATAAAGACACCAAACATATAACAAAACGGCATTATTGATCTCACGAGGTCGCTAAAACAATAATCAATATAAGTTGTCTGTAGTACTTATTTTTTGAGTGATGAATTAGAGGTCTATGTTCATGCTTATCTCAATATATCATACTGTTATGCCACCGGGTTGTTTGTCCAGGGTATAGATTATAGTGTTATGCCACCATGTTGTTTGTCCAGGGTATAGGTCATACTGTTATGCCACCGGGTTGTTTGTCCAGGCTAGAGATCATAGTGTTATGCCATCATGTTGTTTGTCCAAGGTATAGATCATACTGTTATGCCACCATGTTGTTTGTCCAAGGTATAGATCATAGTGTTATGCCATCATGTTGTTTGTCCAAGGTATAGGTCATAGTGTTATGCCATCATGTTGTTTGTCCAAGGTATAGATCGTAGTGTTATGTCATCATGTTGTTTGTCGATGGAATAGATTATAGCTTTATGGCACCTTGTTGTTTGTCCAGGGTATAGATTATAGCTTTAGGCCACCTTGTTGTTTGTCCAGGGTATAGATTATAGCTTTAGGCCACCTTGTTGTTTGTCCAGGGTATAGATTATAGCTTTAGGCCACCTTGTTGTTTGTCCAGGGTATAGATTATAGCTTTAGGCCACCTTGTTGTTTGTCCAGGGTATAGATTATAGCTTTAGGCCACCATGTTGTTTGTCCAGGGTATAGATTATAGCTTTAGGCCACCTTGTTGTTTGTCCAGGGTATAGATTATAGCTTTAGGCCACCTTGTTGTTTGTCCAGGGTATAGATTATAGCTTTAGGCCACCTTGTTGTTTGTCCAGGGTATAGATTATAGCTTTATGCCACCATGTTGTTTGTCCAGGGTATAGATTATAGCTTTATGGCACCATGTTGTTTGTCCAGGGTATAGATTATAGCTTTATGCCACCATGTTGTTTGTCCAGGGTATAGATTATAGCTTTATGCCACGATGTTGTTTGTTCAGGGTATAGGTTATAGCTTTAGGCCACCATGTTGTTTGTCCAGGGTATAGATTATAGCTTTAGGCCACCATGTTGTTTGTTCAGGGTATAGATCATAGTGTTATGCCACCATGTTGTTTGTCCAGGGTATAGGTTATAGCTTTAGGCCACCTTGTTGTTTGTCCAAGGTATAGGCCATACTGTTATGCCACCATGTTGTTTGTCGATGGAATAGATTATAGCTTTATGCCACCTTGTTGTTTGTCCAGGGTATAGATTATAGCTTTATGCCACCATGTTGTTTGTCCAGGGTATAGATTATAGCTTTAGGCCACCATGTTGTTTGTCCAGGGTATAGATTATAGCTTTAGGCCACCTTGTTGATTGCCCAGGGTATAGGTTATAGCTTTAGGCCACCTTGTTGTTTGTCCAGGGTATAGATTATAGCTTTATGCCATCATGTTGTTTGTCCAGGGTATAGATTATAGCTTTAGGCCACCTTGTTGTTTGTCCAGGGTATAGATTATAGCTTTAGGCCACCTTGTTGATTGCCCAGGGTATAGATTATAGCTTTAGGCCACCTTGTTGTTTGTCCAGGGTATAGATTATAGCTTTAGGCCACCTTGTTGTTTGTCCAGGGTATAGGTTATAGCTTTAGGCCACCATGTTGTTTGTCCAGGGTATAGGTTATAGCTTTATGCCATCATGTTGTTTGTCCAGGGTATAGATTATAGCTTTAGGCCACCTTGTTGTTTGTCCAGAGTATAGGTTATAGCTTTATGCCATCATGTTGTTTGTCCAGGGTATAGATTATAGCTTTAGGCCACCTTGTTGTTTGTCCAGGGTATAGATTATAGCTTTAGGCCACCTTGTTGTTTGTCCAGGGTATAGATTATAGCTTTAGGCCACGTTGTTGTTTGTCCAGGGTATAGATTATAGCTTTAGGCCACCTTGTTGTTTGTCCAGGGTATAGATTATAGCTTTAGGCCACCTTGTTGATTGTCCAGGGTATAGGTTATAGCTTTATGCCACCTTGTTGATTGCCCAGGGTATAGGTTATGGCTTTATGCCACCTTGTTGTTTGTCCAGGGTATAGATTATAGCTTTAGGCCACCTTGTTGTTTGTCCAGGGTATAGATCATAGTGTTATGCCACCTTGTTGTTTGTCCAGGGTATAGATTATAGCTTTAGGCCACCTTGTTGTTTGTCCAGGGTATAGATTATAGCTTTATGCCACCTTGTTGATTGCCCAGGGTATAGATTATAGCTTTAGGCCACCTTGTTGTTTGTCCAGGGTATAGATTATAGCTTTAGGCCACCATGTTGTTTGTCCAGGGTATAGATTATAGCTTTAGGCCACCATGTTGTTTGTCCAGGGTATAGATTATAGCTTTAGGCCACCTTGTTGTTTGTCCAGGGTATAGGTTATAGCTTTATGCCATCATGTTGTTTGTCCAGGGTATAGATTATAGCTTTAGGCCACCTTGTTGTTTGTCCAGGGTATAGATTATAGCTTTAGGCCACCTTGTTGTTTGTCCAGGGTATAGATTATAGCTTTAGGCCACCTTGTTGTTTGTCCAGGGTATAGATTATAGCTTTAGGCCACCTTGTTGTTTGTCCAGGGTATAGGTTATAGCTTTAGGCCATCATGTTGTTTGTCCAGGGTATAGATTATAGCTTTAGGCCACCTTGTTGTTTGTCCAGGGTATAGATTATAGCTTTAGGCCACCTTGTTGTTTGTCCAGGGTATAGATTATAGCTTTAGGCCACCTTGTTGTTTGTCCAGGGTATAGATTATAGCTTTAGGCCACCTTGTTGTTTGTCCAGGGTATAGGTTATAGCTTTATGCCATCATGTTGTTTGTCCAGGGTATAGCTTATAGCTTTAGGCCACCATGTTGTTTGTCCAGGGTATAGGTTATAGCTTTATGTCACCTTATTGTTTGTCCAGGGTATAGCTATTAGCTTTAGGCCACCATGTTGTTTGTCCAGGGTATAGATTATAGCTTTAGGCCACCTTGTTGTTTGTCCAGGGTATAGATTATAGCTTTAGGCCACCTTGTTGTTTGTCCAGGGTATAGGTTATAGCTTTATGCCATCATGTTGTTTGTCCAGGGTATAGATTATAGCTTTAGGCCACCATGTTGTTTGTCCAGGGTATAGGTTATAGCTTTATGCCACCTTGTTGTTTGTCCAGGGTATAGATTATAGCTTTAGGCCACCATGTTGTTTGTCCAGGGTATAGGTTATAGCTTTAGGCCACCTTGGTGTTTGTCCAGGGTATAGATTATAGCTTTAGGCCACCATGTTGTTTGTCCAGGGTATAGATTATAGCTTTAGGCCACCTTGTTGTTTGTCCAGGGTATAGATTATAGCTTTAGGCCACCTTGTTGTTTGTCCAGGGTATAGATTATAGCTTTAGGCCACCTTGTTGTTTGTCCAGGGTATAGATTATAGCTTTAGGCCACCTTGTTGTTTGTCCAGGGTATAGATTATAGCTTTAGGCCACCTTGTTGTTTGTCCAGGGTATAGATTATAGCTTTAGGCCACCTTGTTGTTTGTCCAGGGTATAGATTATAGCTTTAGGCCACCTTGTTGTTTGTCCAGGGTATAGATTATAGCTTTAGGCCACCTTGTTGTTTGTCCAGGGTATAGATTATAGCTTTAGGCCACCTTGTTGTTTGTCCAGGGTATAGATTATAGCTTTATGCCACCTTGTTGTTTGTTCAGGGTATAGATCATAGTGTTATGCCACCATGTTGTTTGTTCAGGGTATAGATTATAGCTTTAGGCCACCTTGTTGTTTGTCCAGGGTATAGATTATAGCTTTAGGCCACCATGTTGTTTGTCCAGGGTATAGATTATAGCTTTAGGCCACCTTGTTGTTTGTCCAGGGTATAGATTATAGCTTTAGGCCACCTTGTTGTTTGTCCAGGGTATAGATTATAGCTTTATGCCACCTTGTTGTTTGTTCAGGGTATAGATCACAGTGTTATGCCACCATGTTGTCTGTCCAGGGTATAGATCATAATGCTATGCCACCATGCTGTTTGTTCAGCGCATAGATCATAATGCTATACAATCATGGTGTTTATCCTGAGTATAGATATGCCACTATTTTGTTTCTCAAGTGTGATATGATAAAAGACGGGTTTTCTGGATAATTACTCCTTTGGCTAAGCCTGATGATATCATTAATAAATGTCAGGTTTTTCCACGCTATGTAATTTAATTATTAGAGATGTAACGATGACACGTGGGCGTATTTATCAATGGTGTGGGTCAACTATTTAACGGACTATAAGCCGTCTTTTAATATATTTGCATTTTCTTTTGTATTTTTGACTAACTTTTCATATTGTTTTCTTTATAGTCTCGAATGCAAATCTGAATTGATCTTTAAACTGATACCTCAATGGAGGGGATTTTCTCTGGTAGCGGTAAATGTGGGAATTAAGTAGTCCTGAAAATAATTGCCTTTTCTAAATCAAAACTTCTTAACAACGGTACAATTAATATTGGCATCGGAAATCGAAGCTGAAGAATACATCAAAGTCACACTGACATCAAACTTTTTAATGTCTTCTTATTATAAATAATGATAAGAATTCTAAAAAAATCTATAATCCAACGATTAGGCTTAGAGGGAAGTTTAATATGTGCTAGAAGCAATAATGACAGCAATCGCTTCATTTTCTGTATAGCTGGATCTAAAAGCAATTTGTTAGAATGTGCACTGGCTTCAGACTATGGCATTTAGTTGGCAGACAGAAATTAAAGTTAAGTACACAATGGATAGACATCAATGCCTGAATCCACTTTCAGTTGGTATTCAAGAAACAATGTCTATTTTAGAACACAATGACATCCAATATTTTAAATCTTCTTTTGGATGATGTTTTTCTCCGTGAGTGAATATCAACTAAATGTCTTCTTACTAGCTGCATCTCTGGATCAAATACGTTTTAATGACTTTGGAAGTATAGATAATGTGCTACACAACTGGCTTTACAATTACTACACCCATGCATGGGGTAATGTTTGACCTATATACTTCGACCTTCGACGAACAGAAAATAGCCAAAAAGTTATAGCATTTTAAGGGCCTTACAACCATAGGAAGTATAGATTTTTTCTACCGAAAATATACTTAATTGATCGCATAAAAATAGAGGTTGAGGAGAATCTATTCTGGTAAAAGAAATTATTTGGTCTGACAGAAACATTTGAAATCTAGAGTCAGCAGATTTAACTTTAGAGAAACCTATTCGAATACATGCGTACATGTATATTGTGAAGTGCCAGGGATAAATATATATTTTTGGAGTGTCTCGCCTAACCTAATATTTTTTTAAATGAAGGTGCTGTCTACAATATAAGACAAACCCATCCAACAGCGCCAAACAAAAGTTGTGTTTAGTACAACAAAGGTTTAGCCGTGTACTCGAACCTTTACAACGAAGTACACTGTACGAGTATGACTTTTTTGGTTGACAACAGTCTGTATATGATTTGAATAACTTCTCCAAATAGTTTTGTTTTACCCATACTGCTTCAATACAGAGAAATTATCAATAACAGGTATGTTATTTAATCCGTTTAGGCCAAAAGTTGTTAAGTCATGTTGTAACCTGCACAAACCAGAGCACTATATTTTCTTTTTGCTTTCAATTCAATATATTGCTAATTTGTCCGCAATTTGTTGAGTGGATTGTAGTTATTCTGATACGTCCACACAGGATTCTTGCATACCACGGCAACATACGATGCAATTGAAAAAAATCTAAACTCGAAATTTACTAACCTTAAGCCTACTTACCTAAAATTACGTCAGGAAAATTGTTTGACAAGTCATAAGTAAAAAGAAAATATAGTGCTCTGCATGGCTTGTGTAGGTTACAACATGACTTTAACACCTTTTTGACCGCTGTCGCTTTACAAACGGAATGCGTGAATGTTTAATATAGTCGAGATTGTGTTTCTCAATCGTTCACTGAGATAAATATACATCAGCAAAACAAAATGTATGATAACTGGACCCAAACCATTCAGAAATGACCCACCATCTATTACCATTGCTAACAAAACCATAGCCGTTGTGGATGAATTCAAATTTTTAGGTATCATATTCCATTCTCGCTTATCATGGACCCCGCACATCAAATACATCAGCAAACAGATTTCTCGTAACATCGGACTCATTCATCACATTAAAAATGCTCTTAACAGAAAATCCCTTCTCATTTTATATTACTCACGTATCCTTCCTTATCTGACGTATGCAAACCAACTTTGGGGCAATACTTTTCAAACTCACCTCAGACCTCTCTATCTTCTTCAAAAAACGAGCTGTCCGGACTATTACTTTATCATCTAAACTATCTCATACATTACCTATCTTCAACAAATTCAACCTCCTTCAATTGTCAGACCTTACTCTCCATTCCATCCTAATAATCATGCATAAATTCATTCATCGTCCTGACCTTCTTCCTGTAATGTGTCGCCAACTATTCACCAATCAATCTCACGTCCATAACTATTCAACCCGCACACATAACTTTAATGTGTACAGGCCATTCCACTTTTCAAACCATTCTTTTTATTGTCTCCGAGTTTATTGACCACGAGAATGGAATAAGCTTCCAAACCAGCTAAAATC
This sequence comes from Lepidochitona cinerea, assembly GCA_963971465.1. Taxonomy (NCBI): domain Eukaryota; kingdom Metazoa; phylum Mollusca; class Polyplacophora; order Chitonida; family Tonicellidae; genus Lepidochitona; species Lepidochitona cinerea. Next base: position 8,487,105 of record OZ020560.1, on the reverse strand, counting down.
TATTTCTTCTATATACTTGTTTAAATCCAGATTGAAGCATCATCTCACCCAATTGCTGCCGTTTTTATAGGACAAAGTGCCCATTAAGTTGAAAATAAATGTGTAAACATAATTATATGTACATGTCTGTATATAGCTATGTCGCCTGCTTTGTTTTTGATTCCTTTTCTTTTGGTATGTCACCATGTAATATAATTCCAGATACAAACACCAATCATTTAATTATAATATCGCATATACATGCAACCTCCTTGGGATAGATCCACAGGACTTTATTTCGCCAAATTGTCAATTTATGCTCTTCCATTGTTCATACATGCTTTTTTTGGTGAATAAATAAATAAATAAATAAACATTTAAATGACCACTAGTACATACAACGGTAAATTAAATATTGTTTAAAGTATTTTTGTCTTTTTGCATTTGATTTATTTTCAATATGGTTTAGGATCGCGTTTTTCTCAGATAAACCCGACTTCTGTCTAGTACATAGCAACTGATACAGATACGTGTGAATTGTAAATAGAATATACGATGGGGTCAGAATGACAACAATGACCTTTATTTGATCCCAACTTTCCTATCCTAGTGATTGATTAAACTGAGTTAAGCTTGAGAGCAGTGGTTAGATCCATGTTAAAATAATCAACATTCGTCTTTGGCTGTCCAGGTCTGTGTAAGCGGTTTCCACAATTGTGCACATTTCAAGATGAGAGGAATATTTGTCCTTCCTTTGATTAAGGAAGAGCAGAATCTAAAGTAAACAATCTTGGGTAATTAGATGCCGGGATTGAACTAGTTTGAAAGTCACAAACCCCATGTATTTAATCCCAGATAACCACATAATAACGACAATATCGACTACCCTTTCATGGGTTTATTGTAGGTGGATAAGGGATTTCGTTTAATATTGACGGTAAGGGATTTCGTTTAATATTGAATGTGAGTGTGATATGTACCTGTGATATCAATCATTTTCTTAGGTTAAAGTTTGTGCTGCCTGGTTTGATACTATAAGAAACTGGAAACATGACCTCTCTGCAATACTTTGTTGGTAACGTCGGTAGTTCATGTATTTGTATGATTTGCCAAACCGTGGAAGTTATGAGCTGCCATTTATATATTTAATATGTCAAAAACATTAACTTATATTTTTTGGCTTAATAATATAAAGCATTCATAAGCAAATTTGTTTACATTATTGTTTTAAAAAAACACATACTTTTTGTCTTTGTTTTTTTTTTATTCCACATATTTACCACTTATACTCAAATAAAGATTATACATTATTGAATATAAAGAAAACTAATTTCGTTTCGCTTACTGAATTTTTGTTTTTAGATATATGTCCAAAGGAAGTGAGAAATTATACTCCAAGGAAGTCCAGTATGCGCATGTAACAATTGATATGACGAGTTTCGGTAACGATCTACAGTTCCACATGCTACAGGCCTTGCTGTTTGTCTCAAAGTTATGTTCTTCGATTAAACAGCACGTTTGCAACTATTGTTTTTTTTTTGCACTGATGTCTTTGGAGAGTTTTTGAGCGCAGATGATTTGAGTCGTGTGTCTGGGGCCTGGGAATAGTATCTAATTGAACTTGTCGAGCCAGCATGAAACGTGAAACGTCTCTCTTTATACCAATTATCTTCAGACAAACATAGATAAAATACTAAACGTTGTTTTAGTCCAAGGTTCTCCACACGTCAAAGCCAGGAAAGGAAATAATCAAACATGTTTCCATAATAATGAGGCCAGCTCACTCCGATGCTTTCTGGCGAAGAGATGCGGCTTGAAGAAACTTTAATGCCAAAATTGACCGGATTTACAATCGAACCCGGGTGGCTGACATGAAATAGTCTAACTGCGACCCCAAACGTTTTGAATTATTATTTCACCAGTGGTCGGACAAACCATCCGTCTGTTTTAAACTAAGAATGTGTGGCATATATACAACATAATTTAACAAGGAGACCCGATATTATGACCATTTATGCCTCAGCAAATTGAGCAAATTAATGCACAAATGTGTACATGAAACTCGAATGATTATGACTGAAGTATGAATGGAAGCTGGGCTTGTCCGATTTTACGTCTTTGCTGCCTGAAAAGCTGACAAACGGTCTATTATATTATACCTTGGCCGTTTTTTGTTTCGCAGTTTGGCTACTGAGATAAAAACACGCGACACGTGTCGCCTTAAATCACCAAAACTGCATATCGGGTCGTATTTGCTTGAACAGTTCTTGATTCTTACCGAATTTTCAGAAGGTGGATAATAATCCCCAGCTCTCGGGATATTTCAATTTATTATATATCTGGCAATGAAATATAGAGAACTATCAACATGATATAAATCATACCAGAGGGAAAATAGTAACTGATATCGTCACTGTGACGATATCAATTTTTGTTATATCATCACAGTGATGATATCACTTTTGACAGCCGAAACTACTTTGACCACTGAAAGCCAGGCCTACCAAGCCGTTCTTCCCGTTGATGTCTCTGCCTCACTTGACGCTCTACTGTCCCAGGCAGCGCAATCTTCTTCGACCGTGCTCCACTTTCTTTTTGCACTCAAGCACTTCCGTTATCTAATACTCTTTATACATTAGAAAGTCCGGTGCGAACTATTTCAGTTGAACTGTAATTGTATATTTTATAATTTTTAAAATTGGTTTTGCATTTTCATATTTTTCCTCGCTTCGATCAAATTTGACACTACCATTGCACGTGGTTGGCTATGTGTAAATGCGCGCGTCTTGAATAATAACTTTGCGAAAATGACGAAAAAGCGGCGAAAGAGTGCATATCTTTTTTCTTGTTGATCTTAATAAACAGTATAAGTAATTTGATTCGGGTGTTAAGAATAGTTTTCTTTCATAAGTTCACTGAATGAATTTCTTTGTCGATCTATTTTGTCATGCGCATCGTGGTAGTTCGGACCATTGGCCTATATAGCTCGGTATATAGGTCAGTGACTGAGACATAAACCCTTGGCATAGTTCTGTTTTCGTTACGTAGATGTTTTCAAATCAAAAATTAAATGACGAATCTTTTTAGATATATAATAAAAAGAAAATTAACTGGTCTCGATATGTATACCATAAATATTTCATCTCGTGTGCTGCGAAAATGTACATTTTCACTCTTGGCTTTGCCACTCGTGAAAATATCACTTTTAGCATCCCACTCGATGAAATATTTATGGTATACACATCGGAACCAGTTAATATCCTCTATTTAGAAATGTCATTTATATTTGATGACACAGTATAGAGTTTGGTATTTATTGTTATGCCAGGGAATTTAAAGGCTTCGCTGCTTTCTATTGCTCTGTTTTATGTCAAAAAATGTTCAGGGAGATTATTATAACGGATTTAATGTGAAGCAGTTACATATATGTATTTTTTATATTCAATGATAGTTTGTTGCTGCATCACCAATTTCTTACAGTATAGAGCTGTTTAAAATTGGCGCTAATTATATCGTCGTTGAAAATCATGAAACTGAAGAAAGAAGTCTCACTGATTTTGTAGCTTTATAATGTCGCCCTATTAATGACAGCAAAACCGTCAAAAGCCTTAAATCCAACCATGATTAAGTTTAGAGAGTCGTGACCAATTTCCTTTTTATATATTCTAGCTGTAATAGTGAGTGTAATCACCGCATGTTGTTAATGAAAGAAATGGGGCCAAATGCAATATGTTAGATTTGGCATGACTTCAGCCAAGGAAATTAAATTGGCACGCAGAAATGAAAGTACACAATGGGTAGACGTCGATATCAGATTACATTCCTTTCACTTTCAGTTGGTATTCAAGATTGGAAGAAGAAATATTTATTCTTCTATCTAAATGACAGCCAATATTGCGGGATTGATTTCTCCATAGACAAATGCAGGTAAATGCAATCAACCTCTCTTAAAAGCGCATCCCCGGAACATAACAACTCAAAACTTTTATGAATGCGGAAATACAAACAATGGCTACTTATTTGTTTGGTACAGTTCTAACAGTTTTATCTATAGGTATCAGCAACTCTGTTCAATGAAACAAGAGTATAACATTCCGTGAGAGGCCTTTTCTATGAAAAGACTATAGCATTCCACGGCAAGCATTTTCTTTGACAAAAGACTAGAACGTTTCTTGGGAGGAGTTTTCTTTGATACAAGGCTATAGCAATCCTTAGGAGGCTTTTCATTGCTACAAGACTAGAGCATTGCTTGAGAGGCCTTTTCTTTGATGCAAGTCTAAAATATATGTATTCCACAGAAAGCCTAGAACATACATTGGGAGGCTTTTTCTTTGATACAAAACTAGACAATTCCTTGGGAGGCTTTTTCTTTGGTACACGGCTATGACATTTCTTGGGGGGCTTTTTGCTTGATACAAAACTAGACAATTCCTTGGGAGGCTTTTTGTTTGATACAAAACTGGACATTCCTTGGGAGGATTGTTCTTTGCTACAAGACTAGAACATTCCTTTGGAGGCGTTTTCTTTGATACAAAACTGGACATTCCTTCAGAAGCATTTCTATGAAAAAACGATATAATTTTTAGGAGGCTTTTCCTTTCTTACAAGACTAGATAATTCATTGGGAGGCTTTTTCTTTGATACAAGACTGGAACATTCCTTTGGAGGCGTTTTCGTTGATACAAGACTGGACATTCCTTTGAAGGCTTTTTCTTTGATACAAGACTGGAACATTCCTTTGGAGGCGTTTTCTTTGATACAAGACTGGACATTCCTTTGGAGGCGTTTTCTTTGATACAAGACTGAAACATTCCTTTGGAGGCGTTTTCTTTGATACAAGACTGGACATTCCTTTGGAGGCGTTTTCTTTGATACAAGACTGGAACATTCCTTTGGAGGCGTTTTCGTTGATACAAGACTGGACATTCCTTTGAAGGCTTTTTCTTTGATACAAGACTGGAACATTCCTTTGGAGGCGTTTTCTTTGATACAAGACTGGAACATTCCTTTGGAGGCGTTTTCTTTGATACAAGACTGGACATTCCTTTGGAGGCGTTTTCTTTGATACAAGACTGAAACATTCCTTTGGAGGCGTTTTCTTTGATACAAGACTGGAACATTTCTTTGGAGGCGTTTTCTTTGATACAAGACTGGACATTCCTTGGGAGGCTTTTTCTTTGGTACAAGACTGGACATCACTTCATAAGCATTTCTATGAAAAACTATATCATTTTTGGGGAGACTTTTTCTTTCTTACAAGACTACATAATTTCTTGGGAGCCTATTTTTAATACAAGACAGTAAGACTGGACATTCCTTGGGGGGGGGGGGGGCTTTCTCTTTGACAAAAGACTATGGCTTTTTCTAATAAAATAGACCGCGCTATAGGATTTGGAAGCATTTATCAATAACCATTAATGATATAGAAGGAACCATCCTATTGAATATTTTGGGAAATTTTATCTGCAAAAATGTCATATTGTTAGAAGTTTGAGTAATAAAGCAGCAATAGAGTTTTTTAACAAACAAAACTATTTCGTTTTACACCTATTTGTGTAAAATAAAAATGTTAAATTCCACACTACTTGTCGAAAGTCATTTTCAAATGTAATTATCGATACCAATATCTGTAATATTAATATAAAATTGTTAATTCTAAAGATTTGCAGACTTCCAGACGGTGGAAAATGTTGAATAATGATAGGATTTCTTTCTGAAAATGAGGATTTTATAAGATTGAAGACATGGTAAACGGCAGGTGGCATCAATAAATTGACACCATAATGGAAACGAATGAAAAATGTTTTGAATTTATCGTGATATTCAAACAGGTGTTAATGTTTAAAGGTATTTAATATCAAACAGACTAGGGATTCCATCATGTTACAAATAAGCTCAAGGTGGGTTTATTATATAACCCAAACATGTTCAGCAATGTTTCTCCTGTTATTCCAAGACAATTTTTCAATCTGGCAATCGGACGTCTTTTGCCAAAATATGGTAATACAACAATAACGAAAGTCAAAATCACAACTATTATAGGACTTCAAATCTATGTCCAAGTTTTATCTTTATGGCTCCAAAAAGAAGTCCCAATATTATGGAGACAGATTTTTTAAGTCTAGCTAGAGTCCATGGTAGTGTAAAACATATTACTTTAAATAATGTTTTTTGCTATTAGATGAAAAAATATGTTTTATGCCAAGCCCAAAGCGACATGGTGGTACACAAAGGTAGGGGTATGATGTTATGTTTTATGTCAAGCACAAAGCGGCATGGTGGTACACAAAGGTAGGGGTATGATGTTCTGTTTTATGTCAAGCACAAAGCGACATGGTGGTACACAAAGGTAGGGGTATGATGTTCTGTTTTATGTCAAGCACAAAGCGACATGGTGGTACACAAAGGTAGGGGTATGATGTTCTGTTTTATGTCAAGCACAAAGCGACATGGTGGTACACAAAGGTAGGGGTATGATGTTCTGTTTTATGTCAAGCACAAAGCGACATGGTGGTACACAAATCTACGGGTATGATGTTATGTGTTATGTCAAGCACAAAGCGACATGGTGGTACACAAAGGTAGGGGTATGATGTTCTGTTTTATGTCAAGCACAAAGCGGCATGGTGGTACACAAAGCTACGGGTATGATGTTCTGTTTTATGTCAAGCACACAGCGGCATGGTGGTACACAAAGGTACGGGTATGATGTTCTGTTTTATGTCAAGCACAAAGCGACATGGTGGTACACAAAGCTACGGGTATGATGTTCTGTTTTATGTCAAGCACAAAGCGGCATGGTGGTAAACAAAGGTACGGGTATGATGTTATGTGTTATGTCAAGCACAAAGCGACATGGTGGCACACAAAGCTACGGGTATGATGTTCTGTTTTATGTCAAGCACAAAGCGGCATGGTGGTAAACAAAGGTACGGGTATGATGTTATGTGTTATGTCAAGCACACAGCGGCATGGTGGTACACAAATGTACGGGTATGCTTTTCTGTTTTATGTCAAGCACAAAGCGACATGGTGGCACACAAAGCTACAAGTATGATGCCCGGTTTTATGTCTAATACAAAGCGACATGGTGACACACAAATGTAGGTATGATGTTATGTTTTATGTCAAGCACAAAACTACATGGTAGTACACAAAGGTAGGTATGATGTTATGTTTTATGTCAAGCACAAAACTACATGGTAGTACACAAAGGTTGGTATGATGTTATGTTTTATGTCAAGCACAAAACGGCATGGTGACACACAACGCTACAGGTATGATCTTATGTGTTATGTCACACACAAAGCGATATGGTGACACACAACGCTACGGGTATGATGTTCTGTTTTGTCAAGCACAAAGTGACTTGGAGGCACACAAAGCTATACACATGGGCAAGTTATAGAAAATACTAAGTGTTTATACTAAATGAGGCTTGGATAGGAGTCCGACTGCAAATCAACACTCTTTGTGCAACTCAAGCACAAAGCGGCATGCCTCGTAACAACTGGAACTGCTTAGCTTTACCGTTACCACTCAGTCTCGGCCGGGTATCTGATACTAAGATATTTTTAAACTGACCGCCGTATTTTGCACTCAGAGTTCATTGCAATCAAAAAGCTTGAAAAGGCTGCATTCTTCAGAGCGGAGTAATTTTCCAAAAAAAAAACACCAATTCAATTGTGTTACTACGGGCTACTAGAAAACAGGCATTCAAGTGGACGTATGGTTTTATTTTTTTCAAGCCAACTTTAGCGAGCGTATGTTCATTATTTTATGGGGTCTCCAACTTTATATATTTCTATAAAATTCTATATAAATCTAACCTTCTAAACAGCAATATGTGATCTTTGGTCATTTAACAGTAAGAAACATCGAAGTGCTGGTCAGGCATGGATATTCACGATGCTGATGAATACTGGACAACCGGAAATTGGGTTTATCTCACGACTTCCTTTGGGTAGGACAGAAGTTGAAATTACATCCGTAACCACTGAACTATAACAAGACTGAATAGCGTATCCAAACAGAAGCTGGTATGTGTAAACGAATGGAAAGAGCGGCCATGTTATGAGTGTCGGTATTTTAAGCATAGGAATAGGGCTCCAACAGTACAATGTCAAGCGGCTTCTTTGTTCAGTTCTTACAATGCACAAAAAGGTTTTACAGGCTTTTTAAAATCATGAAATGAAACCTATTAAAGTTCAAGTCGTCTAACTGTGATTTCTTTACCAACTAAGGCAAACATTTTGTTATAAGAACTGTATGCAAAGTCCTTTTGCAACAATTGGACATGAGGCTAAAAATGCACCACAGCACGCCTTAGCTTGGTTTTCCCTTGAAAATCCGTATTGATTGCGAATTCGGTTTGGGTTAGAGGGTAAAGTTTGTATCCAGAGTTTTGACAGATAACTAATAGTATAAACACTAGAAAAAAAAATCTGCTGTAAAATGAGATATTTTATTGGATTTTATTATTGAAATATCCTCCATTAGCTGAACCGTACAGTAGAACTCACACCTAAACAAATTGCAACAGATTTTTACATAGGACAAGGAGTTGTTCACAAATTAAAACGTTACAATTTGCATATATTGTCACCTTTTATGAACGTATGATTGATATGCATATAGTCCACCATAGATGAATTTAAAGACATTGCATAGCAAACTTGAATGCCTAGAACACTGTAAGCTTTATTGACTTAAATATGGACATTTGAAATTTCAATTAAACTAAGTCAATACACATTAAGTCAAACGTTATCTAAGTGGCAATCGAAATGCACACATGCCTTTCAAGACGAACTATTTACACAATGCGAACTTCAATAGCATTTCTAATAACTTGGACTGTCAGCGTTTTGATCTTACACAATAGCCCTTAGATTAATTGAATATGAAAAGTATTGAACAAATTGTTCTAAACTACATACAATGGCATAATAAAACAGTCGCTGTGTCTGAATAACATAATGCTTTTTCTTACATAGCCGAAATTCCCAGCTAAAGGCCCGTTCGCACGGTGCGATTTGTAGTACCAACTTGACGCATGCGTAGAAAACTAAAACTAGATATATGCAACCTCATATAATTTTCGAATCGATCGAACATGGCGCCGAAGTTAAAGTTCAGTGCAACGGGGAGTAACTCGTGTTTTGCATTTTGAAGCGATTTGATTGGTCAAAGTATAAGATTTGTAGTATGGAAATTGGACTCGCTTTAATTCATGCGACCCGCTAACAACACGTTGGACGCTACAACAATCGGACCAACTTCCCTGTCCTCACGGTGCAATTCAGTCTAATGCTACAAGCCGGTACTACAAATCGCACCGTGAGAACGGGTCTTAAGTACTGTAAATTCACAAGTGCTAGATGGTAGTTCTGACACAATTCACGGTACGGTAAGCTTCTTCCAAAACAAATAGACTTTCTCTTGTACTATCCATCTTCGTTGTTCTTCTAGGAATGCGGCCGACCAATAATAGATTGCCAGTAAACAGCTGTGTGGCCGACCAATAATACATCATCAATAAACAGCTGGTCTCCCATAAGACATTTATACGTATTTACTCATTCTTTCACACTGGTGTACGTGTTTGTACTGCAGAGAGCAGGGTTCCACAATGCATGTTTATTATAGCAAATATTTGAACTGTAGGAAATATTAAAATAGAACATACCCTGAGCGATATTAGTGATAGTGATATATCCAATCTGAAATAAATACAATGGATAGAGGTTATTGGCTTTTGCTCCAAAGCAATTTTCTCGGTTTAAAGTCGTTTCTTATTAAATGTCTATGCACATCAATATGTCTCATAAAGGACATCGGTTTCTGGTCCATTTGCAAACCAGATATAGCAAATATTTTAATGCAAAGCCGAAATAACATCGGCAATATAGTTTCTAGCTGCCTAACCAGAACCATTTAACACACAATAACTTCTATCGATAGTTATTAAGTTGATATATTTAGTATTAAAGTGTTAACGTTTTAAACCCAATATATTAATTTCATCGCCCATTTTTATCACACATTGTGTTGACATGTACGCCATATAAAGGCACTTGTAAATATTTTCTTTTTAAATTACAGAACACTGTTTAGGGAATAAAACAGTAGTTGAGGCTTTAGGTTAGTTTTATGGCAAAAAATACCTGAACATATTGTGTACGGTACGTTGATTCTAGTTTTTCGGCCTGTTCACTTAACTTCAAATCTCAGTTAAAGCCAACAAAATGTATGTCTGTTAATCCTGTTAAAGTGACACGAGCTGCCAAAATATTGATATTTCGACGTTAAAACAGAATGTTGAAATTGTTGACTATTTTTCTCAAAACACATAATTCAGAAGCTTTTTATTGCTTCTAGTCTCGAAAATGTACGATAAAGTATTGCTTTGAACTAACGTTGGCTTAGAATGAATGACTGGTCGTCCCGGTTATTTAAATTTTGTGTACTTTTCGAACACGTGTTTGGTTCGAGCAGGCCACGTACTGTATGGATTTTCCTCATTCCAACGCCAATCATTTAGATGGCCTCCAAAGCCTCTCACTGTCGTGACGATCAGAAATTATGAAAAAGTGTGAATTTCGGCAGCTCATGCCACTGAACATCGACCAGAATTACATTTAATATTTCCGACCGAAGCACATGTAACCCAAGTGAATAATGGACAACCGGATTTTATCTCACGACTTCCTGAGGGTAGGGTAGAAGTTGATATTACACAGGCAACCACCAAACTATGAAAAGACTGTATGGCGTATCCAGTCAGAAGCTGGTATGTGAAAGCGAATGGAAACAGCGACCATATTTTGAGTGTAGAAAGTTCAACCAAAGATACGCAGCTTTATTAGAGCAATGTCTATCGGATTATGTTTTCAGCTCTTACAGTGTAGCCCACCGCAAGTTTTCTACAAGCCCCGGGTACCAGTAAATGTTACCCAAAAACGTTTTGCACCAAGAGCATCTTTCACGCTTTTGTTTCTGATTGATTTGAGATGACATGGCAGTGCGTTAAGTTAGGCTGACGTTGACAACATAGATAGTGCCCCTTGATATTTTTGCTAATGACATCCGTCGGTGATTCGTCCCCCACCCAACAAAATGTAAACATAGCTAAGAACGGGATAATTTTAGTTATAATTCCTAATGGAACCGGGTTCCAGGCCTGGGGATTCGTTATTGAGACATGTACTAACTGTTAGTGATTTCATTAATTCACAAATCATCTTTTTGCATAAAGGTTTGAATGTTATTTAACGCTATTCCCTTAAACGCATATATCTATCTTAAAGGATAAATAACAAATTTAAGACAATGCCTCCTATTTGATAATCCACGTATTTAAAAACATGCACCGTATAGACCCAAGAACTCAGCCAAAAGCAAAACGAGATTTCAGGCACAAAACCTACAAAATACAACATTATGTTTTTAGATACATTTTTAGTCAACTTTTAACTACAAATCACCACTAGGTGTTCAGAAAGAACTTGGCAATTATCCTTTAAAGTTAAAAAATGTTCATCGACTAAAAATGTTAGTGCATCGACCTTATGTACGTAGACCTTATGTCACAGTTTCCCATAAGAAACAGTAAGCCTATTTATATAATCAAGCCAATGTACATCCTAGTTTTATAAGAATTACCGGGAATTGTCTTTAACCGGGCTATCGGAGATTACTGTACCAAACGATTTTGTCATTGTTAACCTAGATATAAAACCAACGTACACTAATACTGAATTGCCAAATATCCCGAAAAAAGGACCAGATTAACAAATCCTAAAGAAACAAAATAAAAAGATGCTTGTAAGTATGAAACTTCACAGGGCGAGCATATTGAAGTAAAAATGTCACTTTAAGTGTGTATAAAACATCCCTAGAGCAGACGGTCAAAAGCGCATATAGCCTTCATTAGCTTCCAACCTGCGTTTCATCCCACCAGTGAGACGTCCGATCTGTTTTGAATTTGAATCCCTTGGAGCACATTTAGGATAGGATAGGCAGAAACATTCAAGCCCTAGAGCCTCCTATACAAAATCTACAGGAATTGGAAGTCGCATTACATTGGTATTGGCGGCACTTAACCCTTCAACAGATCCGACGCAGGTTGGAACCTAATGGAGGCTATACGCGCTATTGGTCTTCTGCTCTAGGGATGTGTTCTATACACTCAAAGTGACATTTCTACTTTAATGTGTTCGCCCTGTGAAGCCAGATGGACTCTAAGTTTCATACTTACAAGCATCTTTTTTTTTTGTTAAAATACACTTTTGATTTGGCTATCGATATCTTGAATAAATTGTATAGCTTATTACCATTATTGGTGATTTCTTATCGCCAGAATGTTGCCCTTTATGATCACAAACTAGAAACTATTGGAAACTACCCGTTGAGACTATGACAAGTCTATTTAAGCCACGTCTAAAGGATGTCTAGCGAGAATAGGATTGAGATTGGCCCGTTTGATATCTCTCAGGCGGTCGACTGACTTTCAGATGTTCTTTTCAACCAACATTCCAACTTAAGTCAGATTGGCACTTAGTTTACCCAAAACTGTTTCTTTATAATTTGTCTCCAGTTATTTCAGATTTTCTAGAATGGTTTTGATGGCATTATATCTTGTCCAGGTTATATGCTTATTGAACAGATCTTCATCGAGTCATACGTGTTAACTTGGATTACCTTATAATTTATGCTTTGCTTTCATGCTCTTTTCTTCAGTGGAAACTCACAGCTTACGCCCAAACAATTTCAAAAAGTTATAAAAAAACTATGATTGATTGTTTGGTTTTCACGCCGCTCAAGATTATTTCCCTTATATGGGTTTATTGTGGGAGGAAACCGAGTTTTCAACCATGAATCCTTACATGGATGTAACCTATAAACCCGGGCACATTCTGCACCACATGTATTTTACCCGAACAAACTCAGTTCATCATTATCCTCTTCAATAATAGCTATATTATTCTAGACCTATCAAGAAATGACCTGGCATACTTTATCCCATAAAGATCGGAATAATATGCTTCAAGCGGTTGTAACATTTCACAACGTGGTGGAATAATTTCATATATGGAATGGTGGTGTACCAGATCATCCATAGAAAGGTACGATCTGTAATGGTCTAGTTCGTCGTCAAGGGAATGATCTGTGTTGTATTTGGAGGACTTTTTACACCATATCTACATGCACTTAACCACCCATAGAACTGAACAGATCTTCACTAGTCACACATATTTATTTGGATTGTTTCAACGTTGATACCGTAATTTGTATAATATATTAATCAGTGGAAATTCCCATCTTACACCCAAAGATTTTCTAAAGTTAATTGGCAGTTAGTAATACATCGACCGCGTTACGATCGTTTAACACGTTTGTAAAATCCGAGATTTCTGTAGGAAGGCGACAAAGTCATGATCTTGGAGACGACAGGGAATTCAGAGACCCGGAAATTGGATTGTGTCTTGTGGCTTCCTTTTGGGTGAACCAAAATTGAAATTACATCCGCGCTAGACTTTCTATTTAACCAACTGTGGCCACTACGCCATATTCCTGAACATATAGTGTACTTGAGCTGACATGAACTGGCAAATGTATAGACATTTTCGTAGAAACCGAATAAGATGTATGTTCGTCATTTAAAAAGAAAGTGCAAAAAGCAGTTTTGTGTTTATACCAGTTTTGTTGTTGTACTTTTTTGGGGTGCATTAAGAACCCCCAAATTATACTCATACATCCCGGCTTATTAAACTGTGTCTGTTATGTGCACACAATTTCGTTTTGTTCGGGTTACTGGTTTTACCAACTTTGTTTTCAGTCCCTTAATTTCCTAAGGTACTTCATGTTCCCTTGAAAATCGGAATTTATGAACGAAATGCGAAGTCTGGCAGGTCAGGTCACTTTAAAGTCTGTTTTAAGATTGAATGATAGGATGTGTTTGTTCCTCGTAACATTGCCTGCGTTCGTATAGTCGTTCGATGATTAGCATTGCAAGTAGAAGGAGGTAACCTGGTCGACCGTTTCTGATTCATGGATGTTCTTTACTTGCTCTTATCGAACATATATAAACATGTACATACAGCTCAATGAATACCTTTGGAACGGAATAAGCCAAATGTTTGTCATGTTTATCAAAAAGAGCAAATATGAGCTTTTACCTGATCTAATCCCGAAAATGTACGTTAAGCTTTTTACAAAATTTCAAGCACGACAAAACTCAAATAATGTACTCATACATCCCGGCCATTGGAGTTTTGTCCATAATAAGCCCACATCTTCAGTTGGTATGGGTTACTGACCTTACGATACTTCTGTTTAGTTCGTCAAGGTATCTCAAACACTCAGGTTATCTTGACAATTTAATAGTGTACGTCTTTGAATAGCTATACACAACGTCTCAAGTTAGTGGTATATACATAATAATGACTAAAGTAATGCTAAATTCTATATGGACACTTTAAATAAAACATAATATGACCGTGACACCTCTGATTCATATGAAAAATTACATTGTATTACTTATCCAGTCTTCGAAAATACACAACTAGTTTTCTGACATTTGGGAAGGATACGTCGTTACATATGCTAACAATAAGGAAACTAAAATGTTTTTCAGATTCAATCATTTTCTGTTCCTGTGCACTTCTTCATGCTGCTTAACAAAACATCTGTCTGAGTGAAAAGGGGAAGTCGAATATTCCTTCTATATGAGAATAATACAGAAACAACTATTTTATTAAAATAAATGGTTTATTTTACTTTATTGGAGATTGTGTCATTGAAGAAAAATCCGAACTGTGATAATGGATATGAGGTATCTATCAATTAGCAGTTGTTAGTTCCTTCGATTGGCTGTACGTTAAGTAGATGTTTTCTCTACAGCATTACTGTCTTTTTGCATACAACAAGGAGTTGCAGTTAAACAAGTCATCAACATGTTAGTTTGGTACTTTGATACTGCTCACAATTTTCATCACACACTGACGTTGCCAATGGAATCAATTCAAGTGTTTCAGACAATATTGGAGTGAAACCGGAACTGTCCTACACGTAGCAATCATTAAACATATCTGTATAAAAGAGAAGCTGTAACTTTGAAACGTTCACAAAAGACTCAAATCTACAAAGGATACCTTTGTGTTGGTGTTTTTGTAGGTAACGGTAAAAAAAAATCGTACAGAGTCAATGTAAGATTTCACACACACTTAAATGTCGATTCGATTTAACACAGAAACACGTTTTATGTTTTTTTTTGCATTGAATAAGAATTTCCCATTGCAATTTCTGAAAGACATACAATTGTATACATTAAAGATGCACAAGCTGCTATACTGTTTTTCCCATAAAACAAAAGTTCAGCAGTTTACACATTACTGCTTTGTCCAATCCAAATTTTACTTGTTTAAATACATGGTGTTGTACTTGTCATTTTTAAAACTCCCTGTATCTAAGTTTAAAGCAAAGGATAGCGTGGGAAAATTAAGTTAAGACGTCCAAACATCACCAGTAAATTCCTGCACTTCGAGGAACAATCAGAAATGACATCGATCAGCTCATGGAAACCTGAACGACTGTGCACCTTAACCCTATAGTCTGATTTCAATGACATGCAGTTTCAGCCAAACTGTAAAGAACATCGATGCCAACAGAAAACGAACCACAGAAACAAAGACATCCATTGATCTATGTGTCTAAATCTATAGTAAAACAACAACCTCTCTGATGACAGTGTGCCCATTGTGTTTGAATTCAAAGAATGACTTCCTGAATACAATCGACTACAGTATTTTACGTCAATGTTTTTATATAAAGGAAAAACATTCTGTTGTGTCTCAACAGAACGCAAACGACAAGTATTGGTGTCGTTAACGGGTAAAAAAGAGGAAAATAAATGTCAACACGATGTAGACAGTATTGAAGCGTCTGAACATATATAGAAGTTAACTTTCTCTGACAGTTTGTATTTTTTCTAATTTTTTTTTGTTGCCTTTTGTGAAAATAAAAAACCCCACATAGAATAGCTGTACTATTAAACGGAAATGCTAGTATGAAAACTACTCACAAAATACACGTTACGTCTGGAAATAAATGACCATTGATCACTGTCTGTTCATAAGCTTTTTCTTTAGTTAAAGGCCCACTTGCCGCCGTAGCCTGTTTAAATTTGCTAAGAAAACCAATTTACATGAGCTTACTACGACTAATACCACTAAACTTAAACATAGGACACATAAAACATGTCTAGTTAGCTTTAGAATGTAGAAATGGGGTGAAAAACAAACGAAGAATCGAAGCCTGATTACAACAACAACGATCAGTGTCGGTCAACTTTCTTGTTGGCTTACCCTCATTTCAGGCCTTTTTATCTGTGTTTTACACTCAAACAATTATCAGCAGGCTTTTCCAGTCGCTGTTAACCGATCGTCACTCTGTATTTCCTACGTAAAATTACACTCTGCCGTTAGTTCACTCACTCGACTGAAACATAAAAGCGCACCTGCGAGCAGTTCAGTTTGTTTACGTTACGGGCACCTAACAATTCAAATTCAAATTAAAAATACAAAGTGACGTCCAAACTTTTAAATTTTGGTAAAAATAGAAAGTTCCTAACTTATATTGTCTGGGAAAAATGCAGAAAACGGTCTTTCTTTTTTAATGTAAACAATATTCCTGATTTTCGCGGCAAGTGTGCCTTTAAGCCAACATAGGATAGCTGCCACTAAATTCTAGACTATCTTCACCGAAAATGGCTAATTATTGTATTTAACATCGCAACTGTAGTATTGGGCGAATAAATTGTATAATCTATAATCCAACAACATCAAAGACATACATCAGGCAGCACCCGTGTTATCTTTAAGTAAAACGCTTAGCATACGGAATCTGGAAATTAGCTATACAGATATAGCAACGGCCGCAACTATTTAGTTAAATTACTTTTGGATGCTTACCACAATTTTGAAACTAGGTGGTATGCTTCCCTAGCAAATTGAAAATAAATGTCTCACATAGTTTCAATAACTCAGATGATCCAATCAAGGGCAAACATTGTCATAGTAGAAACCAACAATAGTCTACTTGTGTCATGTTATTTTTTTCTAAGAAACTTAAGCGTATACGTTGTTTAACAAGCAGTTCTGTGTAAATGCACTGGACAAATAAACCCTGAAGAATATCAAGTTAAGCTTATCTTATGTCACGTTGAATATGACAAAAAGCGTCACCAGCAGTCTCAACTACAAATTGTACAGTTTGTATAACGCTGCTCCAAGGATTGTAAGTTCAAATTTATTTACTTTGTGATAAATTTAATGTGCATAAAGGACTGATTTCAATGTTTTGAATCGCAGGATGTTTAACGACAAAATTAAAACAATATCGATGTCAATACAGTAGTATTTCCTAAGCTTAACACCAATCTTAGTTCTTACGATATGGACAGCTCCGAATACAACTTTAACGAAACCCCCGAGTGAGTTTAAGCTGGGGAATACCGTTGGAGAGGAAACGTGCAATCGCCACAAAAATCACCCGTTTAAGTGACATGAGCTGCCAAAATTCACACATTTTTTCACAATTTCTCATCATCACGACAGTAAGAGGTTTGAGGGCTATCGAAAAACTACATGATTAGCGTTGGAATGAGGGAAATCCATACAGTATGTGGCCTATACGAACCGGAATAGTGTTCGAAAAGTAAACAAAATGCAAATAACAGGGACGACCATACATTCATTCTATGCCAAAGTTAGTCCAAAACAATACCTTATCGTGCATTCTCGAGACGAGAAGCAATAAAAAGCTTCTGAATTATACGCCTTTGGAAAGATAAGTTTCCAAAAATCTCGGTGACTCAGTTGGCAGACTGATAGTCATATGTTTCCATCGATGAATCACGGGTTCGAATTCCATTCAACCCAAAGCTAAAACCAAGTGCATGAACACTTTCCTAGGTTTCAAATTATTCCAATGTTTGCAACTAAACTATAACCAATTTTTATGTCACTAACAATATTATTTCCTAATCATAGCATCCTCAAAACGTAACATCATTTTAAGCTAACGTCAACAACAATCAATCCTAATCGGTATGTATACCCAATGTGGAAGTTCTGGAGCTTTGTCGGGACAAACTGAAAAAGAATTGATTGCTGCGGAAAACACCAATCAACCAAATAATCTGTGTTTCTGAGGCAAGGGAGAACACGAGCGTTTGTAGCACGTTACAGTTTCCCTGAACCCCTGCTGTTTATTTCTTGGATATTATATACCTTTCGTGAAAGGGTAATTATTGAATTCATGGTTGAACACGATTTTGGATGGAAAACAAGGTCAGGTGGAAGTAGATTTAAAATTCTTGTTATACCTCAGTCTGTTTACATAAGTAGTGCTATATGTTCAAAGCCCCCGGTTTGATTCCTAATGTGCTTTGGAATTTGTCTCATGATTTCCTCTCTCCACAAGACAACGTGTATAACATAGCTGTTGAGGACATCGATCGAGTGTTTTGGTTCAATATAATTTTGGGATGTATGGTGTACCTAAACGTTAACTATATTACAATAATCAAGGCAAATGGCGTATTTTTTCGTTTTCAGTTGGGGTGAAATAATTGAAATTGTATAAGGCAAAGACAATAAAACTAAAACAAAAAGGAAAACAAATTCGACAAAGTCGCCCAATTTGGCTCCATTTCACGATTTTTAATGTCAAATTAAAGCCTGTGCAATCTGATCATTATCTGAGATATATATCCAATCAACTAACTTCCACCTGCTTCTGTCTGTCCTTAGATGTACCTGTAACATTACAACATGGAAAGGGCAATCAAATTACTGACGTTTTAAGTGCTATCCCCCGTCTTCAGATGTCGTCGATGCCTTCATTGACTTATTACCTTATGACATGTTCTCTTGCTTCTTATCATTTAGTTCGATTTACTTGAACCATTGGCGATGCCATTTTTCATTTACTTTGATGTATTACGATAGTCTTGGTTTCCCCTTTGATGTATCACCATCGGCGAATCTCTTATGTACTGAGACTTTCTCGGATTTTGTTCTCAACATCAATCAGAAATGCTAAAAATGACGTGAAGATGTCCAAAACGTCGAGGCCACTTATGCACACTTGTGTGATGAAATGTTGTCGATGGTAGTAGGCAACCCGTGCGAAAGGCTAAATAGTTTATTTTGCAATGACGAGATTGCTACACTAGAACAATTATTCCAGAAAACACTTTATACATAATCTAGTTGTCATCACAAGTGGACACAATAGAAACATTATTGGTATATATAACTTTACATGGGACAGATTAAGCAATGTATTAACATGAAAATTGACAAACAATATAATTATTACTATACAGATACATACAACCCATATATAGAAACGGATTTGGACAATTAGCAAGAGGGGCATACCCGTTGTCTTAAGGCAGAATTTCAAAATAATAATAAGGTCCACTTACAACAAGAACAAATTTAACTTCAAAACTTGATTTAATATGAATAATCATACTCCGTATTTTCTTGAGAATTATTACTTTGAATTCTGCTGAAATACATGTAAGCGTAACGTTAACTTTTTGCTGGGTAAAGTGATTTTTGTTTTACGTGTAAACTAATACAACAATAACTTACAGCAAGAAAAAATTTAATACATGCAAGAGTATCATTGATTTTGTTTTGAGTTAAGTGATTTGTGTTTTAAGTGTAAACTAATACAATAACAAGGCATCACAAACGATACCAATCCCTCGCGTGCTAACACAAGAACTCTGAAGCAAACTGAGGGGTAGGGATGAAGCTTGCTCAGAAGTCCCAAGAGCGGTGACACGTTCGAGGTATTACCATGCTGTACCAATATATGAAGTTTGGTCAGGATCCGTTTAGAAATGAAGTTGCAAGAGTGATGACAAAGGTTTTCTATAAATAGTAACGGTGACCTTGACCTTGGCACCCTGAAGCACAAACTTGTTCGAGGTATTCCTATGCTGGACTAATATATGAAGTTTGGTCAGAATCCATTCAAAAAGGAAGCCGCTAAAGCGCTGAAAAAGATTTTCTATAAATAGTAGCGGTGACCTTGACCTTGGCACGCTGAAACGCGAACTTGTTCGAGGTATTCCCATGCTGGACCCATCTATGAAGTTTGGACAGGATCCATTCAGAAATGAAGTCGAAAGAGTGATGACAAAGATTTTCAATAAATGTTAACGGTGACCTTGACCTTGGCACCCTGAAACACGAACGTTTTCGATGTATTTCTATGCTGGGCTCATATATAAAGTTTGTTTAGAATCCGTTAAAAGATGAAGTCGCAAGAGCGCTGACAAAAGGTGAACATACCATGACCTTGGCACGCTGAAACACGAATGTGTTCAAGGTATTCCTATGCTGGACTCATATATGAAGTTTGGCCAGGATCCATTCAGAAATGCAGTCGAAATAGTGATGACAAAGATTTTCTATAAATAGTAACGGTGACCTTGACCTTGATCTTGGCACCCTAAAACACGAACTTGTTCAAGGTATTCCTATGCTGAACTCATATATGAAGTTTGGTCAGAATCCGTTCAAAAATGAAATCGCTAGAGCGCTGACTTACGTACAAACGCAACGCTATATTCCCTCCCCGACTTTCGTCGCGAGGGGATAAAAATAATACATGTAAAGCCAGGCGCACACTACAGTTGCGGTCTACGATTTTTCACCGGCGCCTCGAACCGCAGAGAAGCAAGGCACAGTGTGCTGTGAACGACACAGTCCTTTGAGCCGTAAAGCCGGTGACGCAGTCGTGACCGCAAGCATCAAACTGATTTAATATTTGTCGGAGTCTTATTTACCGGCGTCTCCAACCGCAAGTAATGTGCCTGTACTGATCAATGAAAAGAGAGTATTTTTTTCACATGATTTGAAAATGGCAGCCTTAGGAGAAGCAACGTATTCTGACTTCCGGAGCGATACGGGTACAATGTACGTCATTATCGGATATTTCCGTGAAAACCGGACCGCAGTGTTTGGTGCAACCGCACATTAGGGCGCAGTCTTATCCGGATAGCAGCGATTTGAAAACGGTTCCGGTGAATAAGGCGCGGGTCACAGCCGTAGACCGCAAGTGTAATGTGCGCCTGGCTTAAGAGTATCATTACATGTCACTTTGTCATGAGTTAATTGATTTTTGTTTTACGTGCAAACTAGTACTACTGAAAACTACGTCTTCTTGGGTGAGTCAGCAACCGTGACATATGAAACCTGTTATATACTCAATTGTCCTTTCTCCCCTTGGAGTAGAGTTTTTTCTAATACGGAAAGTCAAGCTGTCGTTCGTGTAGTGTACACCGTTGCAAGAAAGTTTTGTTTTCTTTCACAAACTATGTATCTTAATACATACACTGTGCGATGTCTTTATCTTTCAGTAAAACATTATACGCTTTTTAAGAAGTTTAATACTTTATGATTGACCATTTTAGAGGCCGTTTTCGATGTAAGTCTATGACGCCTTGGAGCAAGGTTCTTATCCACCATTTCACTGAAATCACTCACTTATTATCGGCATATTCCATTCGGTAAGACATGTAGTCGTACTTTTCACCGTTACAAGGCAAATACATGGGATTGCAAAGACCTTGGGCCGGGATTATAAAACTTTCTTGAGCACGACTCCCAAGAGCTCAAGAGCTGTTCTGTGCTCAACTTGAAACTCACACTTCAAAAGTCGGGATTATAAAACTTTTGAGTTTGTTTTTGTGCTCCGCTGAGTACGGAATTCTGAGCAAGCTATCGATTTGCTCCAAGCTAGATTCAACGTAAAATAGCCCTCTAAATAAGTTTTTTTTGTCGATATTTAGTGAAAAATTGTAGTTTCTTAGTTTATTTGCACTAATTTTGAAAGTGATAAACCCTTAGTATTACTTATTTCCAAATGTTCGACATGCCGATGACTTGACAAAATTGCAACAACACCAATACAAACGTTCAGTTTTACCTCGCTTCCTAGAGAGCTCCAATAATTCGTACTCAACTTGGCTGAAATTGCCTTGTTTATATACTCAGTTGAGCACGTTCTCAGAATGTTTTATAATCTCAATCTCTGATTCAATTCCTGGGAGTATGCTCAAGGAGAGTTGAGTATAGCACGTTTTTATAATCCCGGCCCCTAATCCGATGCTGGTAGAAAGCCAGGGATTGAGCTAAGTGTAGAATGGAATAAGTATATATCGCACGAAATTACACGTCGTGATTTGACATGAATAATCACTTGTTCCCGACGAACAAATCATGAAATTAATTTGCCAGCATCTCTTCGGCGATTGTTGTATTAATTACCAGTCCTTCATATACAACCTAATAAAACCACACCGAATCCCAGTACACCCAACCTTGACTCTAATATAGCCACACTATATTTCGAGTGACAACTTGAAACTATACGAATAACAACAATGCTGTTGGAGCAAGTTTATAAGGTGCACTACATATAGAGAACGTTCATAATATGACAATAACTCCACGAATGTATTGAGGGTCAGGAGTGAGACAATTTTCTAATTGCGCTCGGACATATTTTGCCCTTTAATGCATCCCTTGGGATACAGAAACACGAGTAACACAACAAGCTTCAACATTGAAACAGGGATGTTTTAACAAAACAGTGGCTTGATTAATGTTCTACGACGCATCCAAGAGTATTTCACTCATATGACGTAGGGAGGAAACCGGACACTTTGCCCAGAGGAAACCCCCGACTTTCGGTGATTACCTGACAACTTTCCCGCTTACCGTGATCGACGAACTATCACTATCACTCTAGCCGACCGAAGTCCCTATAACAATGAAACATGGCGATTTAAATGCAAAGCGCCACATATTTCTCTTTCGTTTCAATGACTTTTTTCTGTAGATACATCAGCTTAATGAATGGACGGATTTGGTTTTATCCCGAGGGGATTATACTCCTAATGATATCCACCCCAAAGACAAATTGAGATCAAGGACCGTGAAACTGATTTCCTTGTGAGGGGGTTAAAGGATTTTCAGTCCAGTTATATGTTACCTATTTTCCATTCGAATATATAACTTATGTATCCTGGCTGTTCTTGACATCTGGGTTTAACCAACACACCACATATACGTGCTGTTGGCCAAGTATTGACAAACGGAACAGTACGATTGATAAAAAAAAAGAAATTCTCTTTAAACGTGGGTTAAATACTAATGAGAAATGATTAAGGCATCAATACGTGGTCCGTTGTTTGTTAACAACACGAGCTTTCGACACGTATGCCGTTGTATTGACAAATAGATATCGAACGGATAGGTGATGAAAGCTCCTTACTTCGAGGTGATGCCATAACAATTTCTCGTTAGTACGAAATTGATTAAGAAATGTGCGTATTCGTGAACAGGTCATACGTGAAAGGCACTTATATAGAGTATAATAAGATGAACCATTCGATACTTAATACAAGTAAAAACAAAAGCATGGCACAATCTGAACTACTGAATGATTAAATAACCGACACCGATGGTTTCGAAATCAGTACAGGCCCGAGTGAGAATCGAACTCACGACTTACCACCCGGACATGAATACTTTTCTTTATCCATCAGTGTCAGTTATTTTACTTAGTAAATTATTTCCCTGATGATGATTGTAGTCCTACTGTACCGATTATCCATTACTTGATTTGAGGTTTTCCCAGGACTCTATGGAAATGACGATCGTTGCTCTACTTAACCAATGCAAAAATGTTCGTACCGATCTTTGCCAAGAAATACGGATTTACTTTAAACATGTCTTTATAAAACTCACGTACTTACTTTCGGGTTATCGCAGCTACCAAACACATTCACTTTTTATGTATGAATATGGGTGTTAAAATAAAGCGGTGTCTATGATATTTCTTCACTACGTATGTTTTCACAGTAAACTTAGATGTACTGCCAAAATGTAGATTCTGTCCCAAATTACTTTTGTCGAAGTTTGAAGTTCAACGAAAACCAGACAACTGACGCTAAGACAGAAAAATGCCGATTGTACACATAAACATATTTACAAGTAAGGAATACATGTAGCAAATTAAGCTAAAAAATGGATGAACACCCTAACTATATGTTTTATACTATAAAACACGTAATAAAAGTACATTATTATATTTAAAAGCAAAGTATAACCAATTTTTTCACATCTAGCGTGAAACAACACACAATTCTAAATGTTTTATCTAAAAGTGTCAAACGTTTTCGCAACCAAGATATATGTCAAGATTCAGGACAAATAGAATGCACAATTACCTTGTGTCAATCGCTACATTCAACAAAAAAAACAACATCGCATATATAATAAACAGCATGATTTTAGAGTCCTGGGGCTTGGCAACTCATACTGTAGAGATACGTTGGTAAGAAAGTTTTGTGAAACAGGCTCCTGGTGAGGATATGTTCACACAAGTTGAAAACGAACGATGCATATATTCAATGTTCCCATCGTTTGTTTTTGCAATGGGAGACGTTTTTTTTTCTTTGAATGTAACCTCAAGTTATTAAGACAGTAGTGTAGTAAGTCTATATACCTCCCTTGTCCTATTTTCGTATTTAATAGTTTGCAAGTCTGTTGTGTTTCATGTAAAATTATACAGGTCATTTTCGAAGGCTATCGATTGTTGTGATATGTTTTTCTCACCCAGCGCGGGTGTTTGCATTTTAGTTTGACTGAAGACAAGGAATCTTCTTGTAGTTTAAATATGTATGTTTTTATAGCTGTGCAAATATATCCTACTGCGTGCTCGTCACATTGTCCTAGAATGCCTAAAACCTATTGAAAGACGATTTATGTTGTGTGAGTTAGTCCCGAACTGCACTTAGTACAGCTTTTTGGATAGCATTAACCTGTTTATTATTTGGCTGGTTAATTGGTTGGAATTCATGGTAATGACTCCAATGCGAGCTATTAAGTGTTTTAGTATACCGATTTCTTTATATTGGAAGTATTTTTAGTATTGTAGATACCAATGTTTCTTCATGTGGTAAAAACTTACTCAACCCAACTCCTCTTTAGATGTATGTATTAGAATCTCCATAGCAGACGACCGATGTGATCAGATATATCCATCACAGACCACACATATAATGACGTCATATAAAATATCTGTTTCAGACTCTTCTCCAGGTCATACATCGAAAACTGTTAACTCGGGATGTGGTACGCATTGACCAACAGAATGGGAGTAAAGTCTAATGAATGTTAGTGAGATGTGAAAAATTCAAATATCTTTGCTATTCGGGAATCGTACTCTTTGATAAAAAAGTAAGCCAAACCTAATAAAGAACAATGTACTATTTGAATTTGAATGTACTAGAGGCAACTTTCGAAATCTTCCAAATATGCCGATGAAAAGCCTATTTCGATTTTTTTCTTCAAATTTTCATTGGACTTCAATGGGTGTGATTCGAACGTGCCGCCGATCTATGGAAAGCCTCTGCTGGACTTAGAGATTTTCATTTCGCGGACCGAGCTACCTAGGTCTCACATCAGTTTGTAGTCGCTAACATCTGGCTTTCCATCACGCAAAAACGTCTATTCGAACTACACGTCAAACTTTTCTCATATTTTGTAGGTATCACAGTCGACTCCAATTAATCATTTTGGACAGTAACAAATCCTACGGACAACAAACAAAAATATACTCCAAATGATTGACTAAACCCAGATGATTTCACCTTATCTAAATCTTAGTTATAGTAACTTGCAACATTGGTGTGCTAGTGTCTTGAAAGAAAGGACTGATGTTAATAGTTGGTCCTCTGTGTAAACACCCCAAACATCGCAACTTCAAGGATGAATTGATCAAAGAGCTCCCTGATTCTTTAGTGTTTCTTATTGAATAGAATAAGACGTACAGTATTCCGTGAAGAAAAGACTTTCAATTCAAGCTTGGTTAGATTTGTTTTATGTTGGGTCTCTGCCGGTGTACGATTTCGCTATAAAGGCGATCGAAACAAACGCGGGAAAGGAACACAAACCGATGGCTCAGCTATGGCAGTATCTTTCGATTAGCTGTAAACATATAATCTGAAGGAATACCTTCGAAAAGATGGCAACTTGTAAGGTTTTAGCGAATCAGAACACGAATACAAGCATTGTCATCAGCAACACTCTTTATTAAAGCATGTAATTGTTTTGATGGCATGGCTTACATAAGAACACGAAATAATATAAAATGTCATGAGCTGTTTTTTTTTGAGTTTCTGTCAAAAAAACAAAACAACCAGTACCAGTGTATTCAACTTTCTGTGTTTGCGATTATTATAAGCGCATTGTTAGGGAAAAAAACTGCGGACTTTTGTCAACAAAAACAACAACCATAGTCAGTTAACATATAATTCAGTGAACTTTCAACCCAAAACAAAAAGTATGAAATACCGTGGATTATCGGTCATGGTAACACTATTATTAACCATGACTACTAATGTTCGTGAAACAATGCACTTTAGGTTAAATTGTGTAATTGTATCACATCGCTTTCACAAGAATGATTGGCATCTTAGTTCAAATACGTTTTGTTTTCAAAATTGTACGAGGTATCAACAACTTATGGTGAATTCTGATGAGACTGAAACAATCTAATGAAAACAGTTAACCCACAAAGGAAATCATATATTTATTCAAAAGATGGTTTATTTTCCCTTCAAGATGAATCTACACGTATTGCCTTTCACCTTAAAGTCCCGGGTTCGAATCCTACTCAACACAAAGACAAAATGTGAGGTTGTCTCTCGAAAAAAGTTTGAATTTTAAATATTTTTTCAAAACAAATCCTTCTGTGTAGTGAACCCATGAAATTATGTTATTTTTTAGTGTTGTTTATCCCTGTGGATTGACCATCTGTTATAATTGACATCAAACTTTTAGAGTCAATTACTGCAGTAATTATTAACAGAAGTAAAGTAGCCGATCCTTCTTGTACATATCTTTATCCAACCATTCATTAGACTATTGTACAACATATATTTTCCTCCTGTATTCTACAGACTGTCACATAAAAGCTACATGACTATCTTCCTGGTGATTAGTATTGTGTTATAAAGTTTAAAGTATAAGAATTCCATAGCTATAATATAATTGTGTGCCTACACCATCCCTTTGGAATATTTCAGCGTGCTTAAGAACGATGCCAACTGTTGGTCGAGCTCAGTCAAGCTTGCGCCTTTACCATTGATCTAAGTTCGCGGTATAACCGAATCACATGCAGCCTCAACTGTTTGATAGAAGGGAGTTCTCTTTAACAGAGAGGATCATCAGACACTTCTATATTTGAGTGTTTTCACCATTACCATAACAGATAATCTAAACAAGATCAACACGGAATGAGGTATGTTTTTTTCTTTTCTTTATAGTTTACAGATAGAAGCACAAGTCTTAAAAAAGAAATGATTGTCTTCGTCACAGTATTTGATAAGTGATTCATATCCTAATTCTGTCGAGACACTACAAGCTAAGGCAGGAATGTCCAATTACAAACGGCATAGACCATACATGGTGTAAAAGCACAAAAGTAACCAGTATACTGCAAGATGTTATATCCCCAAAGAGTTCTCACTCAAATGTATTATTATTAACCATCAGATCAGACTGCATTACATAAGCTACTCATTCAGCAATACATGGAAATAGATATTTGACAATGCAAAAAGAAGCTTAATTACAATACTTTACATATAACTCATATACATTCATTTTAGGAGTTCATTTTATACAAAGAAAAGTGGTGTATTTTAAGGTAGCCCAAGTGCATGTTTGCAGTATTGGAGATGTTTTTTTTTCTTAACACTGTTTGATGTAAATGTGATGCTTATTGGCACCGAAGACAGCGATGGGGTTTTTACAGTCACATGTGAATTCCATTTATCATAATTGTTATAAAAATGGTCAGCAAGCTTTTGTCACGAATCACAGCCTGATAGCAAAACAGTAACATCTGGAAATAATAATAATGAGAATTTGGCCAGAAATAAAGCGACACCTTGTAAACTGCTTATTGGACACTACTGGTGGTCAGTCCAAATCGATTTGTTGGCAAGAAGGATCACCGTGGCTTTAGATCACAAATCCGTGCATATTAAAGAAAATATAGATCCTACAATTAGCATACCGACGGCCATGAGTGATCACCGGAGAAAATATGATCCAAACCTGGCCAACTTAATCGCTCTTAGATAATTAACTTACTGCTACACTGTACGTCTAATGGGAGGAAAAAAACCTTCAATCTTAATAAAGCATGCAAAGCATATTACTTTTGTCGCTTTTCTATTTGAACTGCAGAGTTCGGCCTTATGTTGCCATGACAACAAATTATAAACTTGGAATATGCATAAACCTGATTATGAACTAATTAGACAGCACGGTATGTGACAAAACACGATAATTGAAATATGTGGACTATAATCCATGAAGCATTTTAATAACACGAAGAAGCTAAGGATAGTGAGAGACACTGTTCACTTGAATAATGTTTTACGCACCACTACAATTATTTAAGTATCATCGTTGCCCGGTTTACATGTAGCAATGCGGGAATCCTAGTTCTTCACCAGGAGGAAACACCCGAAATCCAGAGAGTACGTGGTAACCCTTCAACAAAGCCAATCGACTGAACAATCAACTGTGATTTATTTTCCATTTTTGCACTATTCTTAGAACAACATATTCATCTTTAAGTAATGATTACCCTTTAATACGGTTAATCTTCTATATAATCTGGGAGTTTCAGTGATCCAGTGGGTTAGAGTGATCGCCTCTCAGTCCCCCACAGACCTTCGATCGATGCGGCGCTCCGGATTCGATTTACACTCAGACTAAACAGAAATTGAAACCCTTTCTGAGTGGAAGATTTGCTCGGTACTTGCCGGAGGTCGGGGGTTTCCTCCGGCCAATGAGCCCGATTTCCTCCAGCAGTAAACCTGGCAATGCTGCAAATTAAGTGAAATAAACCCGAGTGCAGCGTAAAACATCAATCAATCAATTTCTAGAATCTAATCAATATTGAATCGACATTGCCAAACTTATCTATAACACACTTTCCACCTAACATTAACCTTATGTTGAACGACTTGTAGGGTATGATGGGCAATGGTGGCTTACCAACTCAAGACATTAGTTTGAAAAAAATTGGGGGCAGAGAATTATAAATTTTACTAGAAAAATCTTTCTATAGGTGTATATTTAGTGTAATTAAGACCAAACATTTAGATTTAATTACAGTCGTAAAGTATTTACTTTAATATCATGAATATTTTTGTCCTACGATTTATTAGATAATTGTGCAACGCATATTTTCTCCAAGCATTCTGCAGACATTTGCTTCTCTAGTCGGTGATATTATTCACTGACGATTAGTTGTGTGATGAGGTAATTTCGAGGACAGGGATATTCACAAAGAATAGTTGTTTTAAACAGAAAAGCTATATAAACAAGTCTCTGTAATTAACAGACGTCATTGTTTGAATAAGCAAAACTATGTGGTACATCAATTATGTAAGCATATTATTTATTGAGAGAAACAGTGCGTTTTACCCTTAAGATCACCTCCCATTTAATAATTTAGAAATAGCTGATAGAAAATACTAAAAATTATAAGTATTCCTCTTTAAAATCCCAATTTTATGGGTTTTGTGTTTCATATCTCCCAGAGAAAGAAAATTGTCACGTGTAGTTTAATTAACGCTCTACCTGGGCAGCAAACTCGTTGTTCGATATCGATTCAAAGGACCCCATGCCAAACCCATCTTACATGTTAAGGAGATAGAAAGACAACGGAGAGACGCTCGTGTCTTGTACTGGCGCCTCATCTGACTCGTCATATCATACTGAAAGGTTCATAATGAAAAAAAAACAAGCCTTCCTTAAAGCGGCATGAGCTGCCAAAATGTTGATAATTTCACGTTAAAACAGAATGCTGAAATTATTGGCTATTTTTCTCAAGACGTAGAATTCTGAAGTTTTTAAGTGCTTCTAGTCTCGAAAATGTACGATAAAGTATTGTTTTGAACTAACTTTTGCTTAGAATGAATGAATGGTCGTCCGGTTATTTAAATTTTGTTTACTTTTAAACACGTTTTTGGTTCATACAGGCCACATATATACTGTATAGATTTCCCTCATTCCAACGCCAATCATTTAGTTTTTCGATGTCCTTCAAAGCCTCTTACTGTCGTGACGATCAGAAATTATGAAAAAAGTGTGAATTTTGGCAGCTCATGCCTCTTTAAACTAGCGTTACACATAACAAGTAAGTTACTATAATTTCAGTAACATAAACATCCTTTACGTATAACTGTCACTAAGTTCACAGTAAATTAATGTAGTGTATGATTACAAAATGCAAGCTTCCAATATATTGGAGAATCACGGTATTGTGTACTGACTGATCGCAACATCAAACTCGTTAAAAACAGATCAAATGGCTAGAGGCATCACCTAAGGGTTCCTGCAAAAAAAAACCCTGAAATTTCCAACTAACAACAAACTATAACTAAGTAAAAAAAAATCATAATATGTTTCTTTGCCTTTTCTTTTTCGATTTTCTCTCGAAATTGAAACTTTGAAATCGAAAAATACTCATGTTTATTAATTGACTGTGCAAGTTATTACCCGAATACGACCTTCGCGGCCGGGTAATATCAGCAGACGAATCAAATTCGTATAACCCGTAGGGCTGTATTAGCCGAGTTCAAGTCATATTGGCCGAGTTCAAGTCATATTAGCCGAGTTCAAGTCATATTGGCCGAGTTCAAGTCATATTGGCCGAGTTCATGGAGTGCGGCTGAAAGTCGCAATTAACATGTGACGTTCCACAGTTTGGCAGAAGCAGACGGCAGATGTTGATAACAAAATGTCTATACCATAGCCGTTGTACAAGGTTTTATTGACAGGATATTATAGTGGGAAGAAAAAACTACTGTAAGTGAATCCGATTGCCGAAGAAACTTCTCTACTGATCCAGGAACAAAAAAAAACAAAGAGCGCAAAAAAGGTCGGACGTCATTTTGTTTAGGGCATGGATTAAATGTTCAGTGGGCGACCTCCTGTACAACTTGACAGCGTGCATTAAGTTAACTTCTACAGGTCATATGGCCCCTTTTTGCCAAGAGTTTCTCTCATCAATCTATACAAATCTTTGATAAGACCGCTATTAGATTATGGTGACGTCATTTATGATAACTGTACTGTCAAAAATAGTGATGCTATTGAAAACATCCAGCGCCAGGCAGCTCTCCTCTGTACAGGCGGATTTAGGTTAACAAAGCATGCTGTCTTACTCGATGAACTAGGTTGGCCTTCTCTGAAACTTCGTCGGAAATGGAGGAGACTATGTATATTATATAAAATAGGTAACGGTCTCGCGCCAACATATCTGTCTCGACTGTGTCCACTTGATTCATCCAGTGTTACTGTAAGGTGTCTTAGAAATATGGCTAATATACGTACAATATATACTCGAACAGAGTCTTTTCGGAAATCGTTTTTTCCCCAAACTGTGAGAGATTGGAATAACCTTCCACTAACAATCCGTACGATATCGTCTTTAGCTATGTTTAGGGCTAAACTATATGAGCTTGAAGATCTAAAAGATAATCCATTGTATAACCATTCATATGGTACATCAGTTGTTAATCACTGTAGAATGCGTATGGGCCTTAGTCACCTCCATTATCAGCTATATTCCTATAACATTATAACATATAAGCACTGCTACTTATGTAATGATCCATGCGAGTCAACCTTGCATTATTTTTTGTATTGCCCAGCCTTTGCTGCCCCCCGACGCATCCTACTCACTGCTGTGGTACGCATAATAAGTCCTGGACTTCATTTTTCTATGTATCTTGACCTCCTACCTGCACGTTTACTAAAGGTGATTCTTTGTGGTGACAATGATTTTTCATTAAATGATAATAAATCTTTATTCGATGCTGTATTCACCTACATTGATCAAACTGGCCGCTTTAAACAAGTGGTATGATTTCATTAGAGACACCAATAATGTATCGCCTCATCAGATTTAGGTCTGTATTATTATTATTTATTTTTTTTTTTTTTATTTTTTTTTGTTTTTGTTTTTATTTTTTTTTTTTTGTTTTTTTTTTTTTTTTCGTTTTTTTTTTTTTTACGTATTTTATGTTTAATTATATTTTTTGTCTAATGTGCTTAACTAATTTCCTTGCTTGCATCCCGCAACGCTTTCTGTCTGTACTTGTATTATGTAATCTGCAGAGGAGACCACCTTCCTAGCCCTCGGGCTGTGTGGAATCCTCTTAAAACAAATAAAGCATTACAATTACAATTACAATTACAATTAACTTCTACAATCTATTAATAAAAATATTATGAATCGAGTGTTTTCGTATTGCCTTGGTATTGGCCTTCGGGTGGTTGCATTGACCCTCGGCCTGCGGCCTCGGGCCAATACGGCCACCCTCATGCCAATACCAAGGCAATACGAAAACACTCGATTAATAACATATAGTATAACCTGACTTCAGCCAAGCTTCATCCTGCTCTATAATGATTTTATCAATAATATCCCGGTCATTAAAAGGCAATAGATATTACTATTAATGAGACGTTTATCAAGGTGTAACATAAGAAGCTTGCCTTTCTTTCCGTGATACCATGGGAATATAGTATCTCTTTGTTACTATATTAACACTTTTATTTACCATGATTACTAATGTTCGTGAAACAATGCACACTAGGTTAAATTGTGTACTTGTAATACATCGGTTTCACAAGAATGATTGGAATCTTAGTTCAAATACGTTTTGTGATGAACAGGGTGTACTTGTTGTCTAAGTACGAGGTATCAACAACTTATGGTGAATTCTGATGAGACTGAAACAATCTAATAAAAACAGTTAACCTACAAAGGAAATAATATATTTATTTAAAGATGGTTTATTTTCCCTTCTCTTTCAGGATGAATCTACACGTATTGCCTTTCACCTTAAAGTCCCGGGTTCGAATCCTACTCAACACAAAGACAAAATGTGAGGTTGTCTCACAAAAAAAATTTAAATATTTTTCAAAGCAAACCCTTCTGTGTAGTGAACCCATGAAATTATGTTATTTTTTAGTGTTGTTTATCCCTGTGGATTGACCATCTGTTATAATTGACATCAAACTTTTAGAGTCAATTACTGCAGTAATTATTAACAGAAGTAAAGTAGCCGATCCGTCTTGTACATATCTTTATCTAACCATTCGTTAGATAATTGTGTAATATATATCGTCTTCCTGCATTTTGAAGACTGTTACGTATAAGCTACTTTACTCTCCGTAATTTCATGGTGATTAGTGTTGTGTTGTAAAGTATAAAGTATAAGAATTTCATAGCTATAATATACTTGTATACTTTGATAGCTGCCTGTGTGCTAACTCCATCCCTTTGGAGTATTTCAGCGTGCTTAAGAACGAAGCCAACTGTTGGTCGAGCTCAGTCAAGCTTACGTCTTTACCATTGATCTAAGTTCTCGGTATAACCGAATCACATGTAGCCTCAACTGTTTGATAGAAGGGAGTTCTCTTTAACAGAGAGGATCATCAGACACTTCTACATTTTAGTGTTTTCACCATTTCTATAAAACGAGATCGACTTGGAATGAGGTAGGTTTTTTCTTTCTTTATAGTTTACAGATAAAAGCACAAGTCTTAAAAAGAAATGACTGTCTTCGTCACAGTATTTGATAAGTGATTCATATCCTGATTCTGTCGAAACACTACAAGCTAAGGCAGGAATGTCCAATTACAAACGGCATAGACCATACATGGTGTAAAAGCACACAAGTAACCAGCATACTACAAGATGTTATATCCCCAAAGAGTTCCCACTAAATGTATTATTATTAACCATCAGATCAGATTGTATTGCAGAACTGCTCATTCAGCAATAAATTGAGATATATATTTGACAATACAGAAAGAAGCTTATTGACAATACTTTGCATATAACTCATATATACGCATTTTAGGAGTTCATTTTATACAAAGAAAAGTGATGTATTTTAAGGTAGCCCAAGTGCATGTTTGCAGTATTGGAGATGTTTTTTTTTTCTTAACACTGTTTGATGTAAATGTGATGCTTATTGGCACCGAAGACAGCGATGGGGTTTTTACAGTAACATGTGAATTCCATTTATCATAATTGTTATAAAAATGGTCAGCAAGCTTTTGTCACGAATCACAGCCTGATAGCAAAACAGTAACATCTGGAAATAAAAATAATGAGAATTTGGCCAGAAATAAAGCGACACCTTGTAAACTGCTTATTGGACACTACTGGTGGTCGGTCCAAATCGATTTGTTGGCAATAAGGATTATACGTCGGCTTTAGATCACAAACTCGTGCATATTAAAGAAAGCATAGACCACACGCATGTACAGAATGCGTCTTTTTCTGTACATCTTACAATCTGCATACCGACGGCCATGAGTGATCACCGGAGAAAATTTGATCAAAACCTGGCCAACTTAATCGCTCTTAGATAATTAACTTACTGCTACATTGTACGTCTAATGGGAGAAAAAAAACCTTCAATCTTAATAAAGCATATAAAGCACATTATTTTTGTCGCTTTTCTATTTGAACTGCAGAGTTCGGCTTTATGTTGCCATGACAACAAATTATAAACTTGGAATATGCATAAACCTGATTATAAGCTAATTAGACAGCACGGTATGTGACAAAACACGATAATTGAAATATGTGGACTATAATCCATGAAGCATTTTAATAACACGAAGAAGTGAAGGATAGTGAGAGACACTGTTCACTTGAATAATTAGTCGATGTTTTACGCACCAGTACAATTATGTAAGTGTCATCGTTGCCTGGTTTACATGTAGCAAGGACGGAAACCTAGTTCTTCACCAGGGGAAACACCGGAAATCCAAAGAGTATGTGGTAAAACCTCCACAAACCCAATGGACTGAACCATCGACTGTGATTTATTTTCCATTTTTGCACTATTCTTAGAACAACAATTTCATCTTTAAGTAATGATCACCCCTACGGTTATTCTTCTATATAATCTGGGGGTCTCATAGTCCGGGCTTCTGACTCCAAAATCACTATTTTTTATACTGGCGGTCGTATTTTGGAGTCAGGGCTCATTGCAATCAAAAAGTCGTAGACTGCAAGCTTCTAATCGGGCAGTTTGCGGGCAGATTTAGATAGTATACAACATAAGTAAGTAACTCAAATAGTGTCAGTACGACATTAATTAACAGTTTAGCCTTTTTTTTAAGTGAATTTAACATTTAAAAACTGAAAAACCGCTAAACAGTGTTACGTCATTAATGGCGGAGAGTTTGAGATTTGGAGAAGGCAAAAGTGAATTGAGAGGAAGAATAATGTTTATTGGCCGATCCTGCTCGTCCATATTAGGCACTGGTAGGTAGCGAAATTATCCATGAACGTGATTATGACCGTTTAAACACGATCTGAGTAGGTAATATTGCTATTTCTTTGTCTAATTCAGACCACATACTGCCCGCTTCTGAGCGGGCAGTCAACTCCGGCTTTTTGATTGCAGTGAACCCTGACTCCAAAATACGGCCGTCAGTATATAAAACTAGTAATTTTGGAATCAGAAACCCGGACTAGGGGTCTCAGTGGGTTACAGTGATCGTCTCTCAGTCCCACACAGACCTTCGATCGATGCAGCGCACCGGGTTCGAATCACACTCAGACTAACAGAAATTGAAACATTTCTGAGTCAAAGAGTTGTTAAATGTACTTGCCGGAGGTCGGGAGCTTCCTCCGGCCAATAAGCCAGATTTCCTTGAAACTTTAAAATCGAAAAATACATCTCATGTGTATAACCTGACTTCAACCAAGCTTCATCTTGCTCCATAATAATTTTATCAATAATGTCCCGGTCATTAAAAGGCAATAAATATTACTATTAATGAGATGTTTATTAAGGTGTA
This sequence comes from Lepidochitona cinerea, assembly GCA_963971465.1. Taxonomy (NCBI): domain Eukaryota; kingdom Metazoa; phylum Mollusca; class Polyplacophora; order Chitonida; family Tonicellidae; genus Lepidochitona; species Lepidochitona cinerea. The sequence goes on along the minus strand of OZ020560.1, from coordinate 8,451,109 downwards.
ACATAAGAAGCCTGCCTTTCTTTTCTTGATATAATAGAAGTATAGGACCTCTTTGTTGTAAGTTTTTTTCTCCATGTCTATTTTATGTATGGTAACCATAGTTTGTGTAGCTGTATGCTTAGAGCCTCTTCCTCGCAGGGAATATTAATACAATACAAATTGCAGTTATCCACGTAAGATGCTATTAAGGTGTAACATAAGAGGCTTGCCTTACTTTCCTTGATATAATGCGAGTATAGTACCTCTTTGTTGTAAGTATTTTCTCCATGTCCATTTTATGTATGGTAACCATAGTTTGTGTAGGTATATGCTTAGAGCCCCTTCCTCGCAGGGAATATTGATACAATACAAATTGCAGTTATCCACGTAAGATGATCGGATTACGTTTATTACATTCCCAGCATGCATAGTATTAATTGAGGAGCTTGTAACCTTCTATTATTACATAACTTACTCATTCACGCTTTGAATGGTTCTATTCAATCCAACAAACAATTGGCTTGGCTGTTGGGTAATAGATTTATTGATTTATTTTATCCGTTTTAATTGTCAAAAGTAGATACCGTTGGGGTATTTGTGTTATTCTTTTGAATCTAGCCTCTCCAGAAAAAGTGGAAATTAAGCGGAGCTATATTCAATCCAACAAACAATTGGTTTGGCTGTTGGGTAATAGATTTATTGATTTATTGTATCCGTTTTATTTATCAAAAGTAGATACAGTTGGGATATTTGTGCAATTCGTTTGAATCTAGCGTCTCCAGAAAAAGTGGAAATTAAGTGAGACGTTTGTTTTTACGATACTCAGCCATCTTTGTCCATTCACTATTCCTAATGAATACTGTTCAATTAAAACTATTTTAATGAGCAGCTGTAAGAGAACATTCCCGTACTAATTGTCGAAGACTGTTCTTTTTCTGTCGACTTTTTTCTGATGGTAATGAAAAATGACACGCCAAGTTTTTTAGGTAGTTAAACATCCCTGAGGCATTAGTTATCGTTTCAGGCAATCCTATGGTGTCTCTATATATGGCAATTCCCTTGAAAGCTGCAACGAAGGATTGTCTGGTTATTATGATAGACCGATTTCCTTCATCGGCAAATATGTATACACCATGTCCAAAGATTGGACAAAGCTGTTAGATTGGACCAACTTGGTAGACTTAACCAAGTTTTTAGATTGTACCAAGTTCTTAGATTGGGCCAAGTTATAAGACTGAAAAATGCTTTTAGATTGGATAAGGTTTTTATATGGAAAAAATGCTGTTCAATTCAATGATGTTAAATTGACAAATGTTGTTCGATGGGATAATGTTGTTAGATTGGATATGTAGTAAAGCTGGGAATTGTTAGAACATTAGATCGTGTTATTAGATATGATAATGTTGTTAGATATGATAATATTGCTGGATATGATAATGTTGTTGGATATGATAATGTTGTTAGATTGAAAAATGGTGTTAGTTTGGATAATGTATTTAGATTCGATAATGTTGTTAGATTTGATGATATTGTTCATACCGACTAAATAAATAATAATAAATTTATTGATTTATTTTATCCGTTTTAATTTTCAAAAGTAGATACCGTTAGGACATTTGTGGAATTCGTTTTAATCTAGCGTCTCCAGAAAAAAGTGGAAATTAAGGGAGTTGTCTTTTTTACGATAATTAGAGATTTTCACTTCGCGGACCGAGCCACTGAGGTCTCCCATCAGTTTGTAGTCGCAACATATGGCTTTCCACCAAGGCATTGGGCTTGCTATGCGAAAACGTCTTTTCGAACTACACGTCAAACTTTTCTCATATTTTGTAGCTATCACAGTCGACACCAATTAATCACTATGGAAATTATCAAATCATACGGACAGCAAACAAAACTATACCCTAAATGATTGAATAAACGCAGATAATTTCACCTTGAGTTTAAGTTAGTGTCTTTTAGAAAGTAACTATAACAGTATTCTCGTTATTTTGGGATTACACTTTCTTGAAAATATGGTAGAAATTCTTCTACCGAGCGTCACCTAAAAATCGGTAGAAGAATTTCTGGCATATTTTCAAGAAAGTGTAATCCCAAAACAATGAGAATACAATTTCACCTTTTCTAAATCTCAGTTATAGTAACTTGCAGCATTTGTGTGTTAGTGTTTTATCTTGAAAGAACTGACTGATGTTAATAGTTGGTCATCTGTGTAAACACCCCAAACATAGTAGCTTCAAAGATAAATTGACCAAAGAACTCCTTGGCTCTTTATGGTTTCTTATTGAATAGAATAAGACGTACACTGTACAGTATTCCGTGAAGAAAAGGCTTTCAATTCAAGCTCGGTTAGATTTGTTTTATGCTGGTTCTCTCCCGATTTCGCTATAAAGTAGATCGCAACAAACGCAGAAAAGAAACACAAACCAATGGCTCAGCTATGGCAGTATCTTTCGGTCAGCTATATACATATAATCTGAAGAAATACCTCGGAAAAGATGGCAACGAAAAAATATAAAATGTCGTGAGCTGTATTTTTTAGTTTCTGTCAAAACAGAATTATGAAAAAAGCAAATCCCGACTTATTAAGAATAACAAATCAGGAGTTGATACCCCACTGGGCAATGTGCTGCTTTTGTTACCCTATTTTTTCGTTTTTTGCAACATATATAAATCCATTTGCCGGTGTCTAAATTTGGTAAGCAATGCCACTCAAAAGTATTTTCAACTCACTCTTACACGAGTTCTTGTCCCATTGTATTCGACATTCTGTATTTGTGATTACCATACGCTCATTGTTTTGTCAATAAAAAACAACAACCATAGTCAGTTATGATAAATAAAGCTTGCATTTTCTTTTCCCACCGATAAGCTCTGTACTCAAATGGCGTCCTACCACATGTACTAGCGCTGATATTAATGGTAAAATACAAAGTATAAATTATATATAAAGACAAAGACATAATCGACAATCATATAATTCAGTGAACTTTCAACCCAAAACAAACAGTATGAAATACCTAGGATTATCGGTCATGGTAACACTTTTATTTACCATGATTACTAATGTTCGTGAAACAATGCACACTAGGTTAAATTGTGTACTTGTAATACATCGGTTTCACAAGAATGATTGGAATCTTAGTTCAAATACGTTTTGTGATGAACAGGGTGTACTTTTTGTCTAAGTACGAGGTATCAACAACTTATGGTGAATTCTGATGAGACTGAAACAATCTAATCAAAACAGTTAACCTACATGTACAAAGGAAATAATATATTTATTTAAAGATGGTTTATTTTCCCTTCTCTTTCAGGATGAATCTACACGTATTGCCTTTCACCTTAAAGTCCCGGGTTCGAATCCTACTCAACACAAAGACAAAATGTGAGGTTGTCTCACAAAAAAATTTAAATATTTTTCAAAGCAAACCCTTCTGTGTAGTGAACCCATGCAATTATGTTATTTTTTAGTGTTGTTTATCCCTGTGGATTGACCATCTGTTATAATTGACATCAAACATTTAGAGTCAATTACTGCAGTAATTATTAACAGAAGTAAAGTAGCCGATCCGTCTTGTACATATCGTTATCTAACCATTCGTTAGATAATTGTGTAATATATATCGTCTTCCTGCATTTTGAAGACTGTTACGTATAAGCTACTTTACTCTCTGTGATTTCATGGTGATTAGTGTTGTGTTGTAAAGTATAAAGTATAAGAATTTCATAGCTATAATATACTTGTATACTTTGATAGCTGCCTGTGTGCTAACTCCATCCCTTTGGAGTATTTCAGCGTGCTTAAGAACGAAGCCAACTGTTGGTCGAGCTCAGTCAAGCTTACGTCTTTACCATTGATCTAAGTTCTCGGTATAACCGAATCAGATGCAGCCTCAACTGTTTGATAGAAGGGAGTTCTCTTTAACAGAGAGGATCATCAGACACTTCTATATTTTAGTGTTTTCACCATTACCATAACAGATAATCTAAACAAGATCAACACGGAATGAGGTATGTTTTTTTCTTTTCTTTATAGTTTACAGATAGAAGCACAAGTCTTAAAAAAGAAATGATTGTCTTCGTCACAGTATTTGATAAGTGATTCATATCCTAATTCTGTCGAGACACTACAAGCTAAGGCAGGATTGTCCAATTACACACGGCATGAACCATACATGGTGTAAGTAACCAGCATACTGCAAGATGTTATATCCCCAAAGAGTTCTCACTCAAATGTATTATTATTAACCATCAGATCAGACAATATTACAGAAGCTGCCCATTCAGCAAAAAATTGAGATAGATATTTGTCAATACAAAGAGAAACTTAATGACAATACTTTACATATAACTCATATACACTAATTTTAGGAGTTCATTTAATACAAAGAAAAGTGATGTATTTTAAGGTAGCCCAAGTGCATGTTTGCAATATTAGAGATGTGTTTTTTTCTTAACACTGTTTGATGTAAATGTGATGCTTATTGGCACCGAAGACAGCAATGGGGTTTTTACAGTAACATGTGAATTCCATTTATCATAATTGTTATAAAAATGGTCAGCAAGCTTTTGTCACGAATCACAGTCTGATAGCAAAACAGTAACATCTGGAAATAAAAATAATGAGAATTTGGCCAGAAATAAAGCGACACCTTGTAAACTGCTTATTGGACACTACTGGTGGTCAGTCCAAATCGATTTGTTGGCAATAAGGATTATACGTCGGCTTTAGATCACCAACCCGTGCATATTAAAGAAAGCATAGATCCTACGCATGTGCAGAATACGTCTTTTTCTGTACCTCTTACAATCAGCATACCGACGGCCATGAGTGATCACCGGAGAAAATTTGATCAAAACCTGGCCAACTTAATCGCTTTTAGATAATTAACTTACTGCTAAATTGTACGTCTAATGGGAGAAAACAAACCTTCAATCTTAATAAAGCATATAAAGCACATTATTTTTGTCGCTTTTCTATTTGAACTGCAGAGTTCGGCTTTATGTTGCCATGACAACAAATTATACACTTGGAATATGCATAAACCTGATTATAAGCTAATTAGACAGCACGGTATGTGACAAAACAGGATAATTGAAATATGTGGACTATAATCCATGAAGCATTTTAATAACACGAAGAAGTGAAGGATAGTGAGACACACTGTTCACTTGAATAATTAGTCCATGTTTTACGTACCACTACCATTATTTAAGTGTCATCGTAGCTTGGTTTACATGTTGCAGGGACGGAAACCTAGTTTTTCACCAGGATGAAACACCCGAAACCCAGAGAGTACGTGGTAACCCTTCAACAAACCCAATCGACTGAACAATCAACTGTGATTTATTTTCCGTTTTTGCGCCATTCTTAGAACATGTTAATCTTCTATAAAATCAGGGGGTCTTGGTGGTCCAGTGGGTTGAAGTGATCTCCCCTCAGTCCCACTCAGACCCTCTATCGATGCGGCGCGCCGGGATCGAATGACACTCAGACCAAACAAAAATTGAAACACTTAATACTTATAAGCATCTTTTTATTTTGTTAAAATACACTTTTTATTATGCTTACGCTATCCTGAATAAATTGTATAGCTTAATGCCATTAATGGTGATTTCTTATCGCCAGAATGTTGCCCTTTATGATCACAATCGTTTCTTGCAACATCAGTTTGCCATTTATCTCCCTACACCAATGATTTTATCGTCGGTGCAGATTTTTCAGGGGGGGGGGGGGCTTAAACTGTACGTGTCTATAACAGTACATTTAGTGTTATTGAGATTTAATTACAGTCGTAAAGTATTTATTTCTCATGAATATGTTTGTCTTACGATTCATTAGATAATTGTGCAACGCATATTTACTCCCTGCATCCTGCAAATATCTGCTTCTGCAGTCGGTGTTATTCACTGGCGAATAGTTTGTGCGATGAGGTAATTTCGAGGACAGGATACTCACAAAGAATAGTTCTTTTTTAACAGAAAAGCTATATAAACAAGTCTCTGTAATTAAAAGACGTCATTGTTTGAATAAGTAAAACTATGTGGTACATCAATTATGTAAGCATATTATTTATTGAGAGAAACAGTAATTTGTACCCTTCAGATTACATCTCATTTAACAATTTAAAAATAGCTTAAAATTATAAGTATTCCCCTTAAAAATCCCAATTTATGGGTTTTGTGTTTCATATCTCCCAGAGAAAGAAATTGGCAGGTGTAGTTTAATTAACGCTCTACCTGGGCAGCATAACTCGTTGTACGATATCGGTTCAAAGGACCCCATGCCAAATCCATCTTACATGTATGTCAATGGTATCATTGGTTGTTTAAATAAAATGGTTAAGGAGATAGGGAGGCAACAGAGAGACATCCGTGTCTTGAACTGGCGCCCATCTGAATCATCACATCATGCTGAAAGGTTCATAATGAAAAAAACAATCCTTCCTTAAATATACGTCTATAGCACTATAAAGTGTTCGTGTCTTCTTTTTTGATAAACCATATTTCCCAAATTTGTTTTTACGAAAGTCCGTTAAACTAGCCTTACATATAACAAGTTAGCTACTATAATTTTAGTGACTTAAACATCCTTTACGTATAACTGTCCCTGAGTTCACAGTAAATTAATATAGTGTATGATTACACAATGTACGCTTCCAATATATTGGAGAATCACGGTATTGTGACCTAGCTGATCCAAACATCAAACTCGTTAAAAAGAGATCAAATGGCTGGAGGCATCACCAAAGGGTTTTTGCAGCAAAATAAAAAAAAGAAATCTCCAACTAACAACAAACTATAACTAAGTAAAAACAAATCATAATATGTTTCTTTGCCTTTTCTTTTTCGATTTTCTCTCGGAATTAAAACTTTGAAATCGAAAAATACGTCTCATGTGTATAACCTGACTTCAACCAAGCTTTATCATGCTCCATAATAATTCTATCAATAATATCCCGGTCATTAAAAGGCAATATATATTACTGTTAATTAGATGTTTATTAAGGTGTAACCTTATAATGGGAGTATAGTACCTCTTTGTTGTAAGTTTTTTTCTCCATGTCTATTTTATGTATGGTAACCATAGTTTGTGTAGCTATATGCTTAGAGCCTCTTCCTCGCAGGGAATATTGATACAATACAAATTGCAGTTATTCACGTAAGATGCTATTAAGGTGTAACATAAGAGGCTTGCCTTTCTTTCCTTGATATAATGCGAGTATAGTACCTCTTTGTTGTAAGTATTTTCTCCATGTCCATTTTATGTATGGTAACCATAATTTGTGTAGGTATATGCTTAGAGCCCTTTCCTCGCAGGGAATATTGATACAATACAAATTGCAGTTATCCACGTAAGATGATCGGATTACGTTTATTACATTCCCAGCATGCATAGTATTAATTGAGGAGCTTGTAACCTTGTATTATTACATAACTTACTCATTCACGCTTTGAATGGTTCTATTCAATCCAACAAACAATTGGATTGGCTGTTGGGTAATAGATTTATTGATTTATTTTATCCGTTCGAATTGTCAAAAGTAGATACCGTTGGGATATTTCTTTTATTCGCTTGAATCTAGCGTCTCCAGAAAAAGTGGAAATTAAGTGAGACGTTTGCTTTTACGATACTCAGCCGTCTTTGTCCATTCATTATTCCTAATGAAGGATGTTCAATTAAAACTATTTTGATGAGCAGCTGTAAGAGAACACTCACGTACTAATTGTCGAAGACTGTTCTTTTTCTGTCGACTTTTTTCTGTTGGTAATGAGAAATGACGGGCCAAGTTTTTTAGGTAGTTAAACATCTCTGAGGCATTAGTTATCGTTTCAGGCAATCCTATGGTGTCTCTATATATGACACCTGCCCTGAAAGCTACAACGAAGGATTACAGTATCTATTTATCATAGACCGATTCCCTTCATAGAGAAATATGTATACACCATGTCCTAAGATTGGACCAAGTTTTTAGATTGTACCTAGTTCTTAGATTGGGCTAAATAATGCCTTTAGATTGGATAAGGTTTTTATATGGAAAGAATGCTGTTCAATTGGAGATAATGTTGTTAAATTGACAAATGTTGTTCGATGGGATAATGTTGTTAGATTGGATATGTAGCAAAGCTGGGAATTGTTAGAACATTAGATCGTGTTATTAGATATGATAATGTTGTTATATATGATAATATTGTTAGATATGATAATATTGTTAGATATGATAATATTGTTGGGTATGATAATGTTGTTGGATATGATCATGTTGTTAGATTGAAAAAATGGTGTTAGTTTGGATAATGTATTTAGATTCGATAATGTTGTTAGATTTGATATTGTTCATACGGACTAAACAAATAATAATAAATTTATTGATTTATTTTATCCGTTTTAATTTTCAAAATCAGATAGCGTTGGGACATTTGTGGAATTCGTTTTAATCTAGCGTCTCCAGAAAAAGTGAAAATTAAGTGAGGCGTCTGTTTTTACGATACTCAGCTATCTTTGTCCATTCACTATTCCTAATGAATGATGTTCAATTAAAACTATTTTAATGAGCAGCTGTAAGAGAACATTCCCGTACTAATTGTCAAAGACTGTTCTTTTTCTGTCGACTTTTTTCTGTTGGTAATGAAAAATGACGCGCCAAGTTTTTTAGGTAGTTAAACATCTCTGAGTTGTTAGTTATCGTTTCAGACAATGATATATTTGACTATGTTAGTAGCCTTTATAATGTTGTTTATATTTTATAGTATTGTCAAATTTGATAATGCGTTAGATTGGATGATGTTGTTAAATTGGATAATGTTGTTATATTGGATAATATTGTTATATAGGATGATGTACATCTAGTCAGATTGGATAATGATCTTATATTGTATGATGTAGTTAGATTGGATAATGGTCTTATATTGGATAATGGTGTGATATTGGATAATGTAGTTAGATTTTATAACGGTTTTAGATTTGATAATGGTGTTGGATAATATATTTATGTTAAAAAATGTAGTTGTATTGGATAATGTAGTTATATTGGAGAATGTAGTTATATTGGATAATGCAATTATTTTAGAAAATATTGTTACATTGGATAATGCAGTTATAATCGACCTTGTTGGTTTTTGGGCTATGTTGAGATATTATATCATGCCGTTAAGTTAAATCATGTTGAGAGATTAGACCGTGCTTTTTTGTATGCAGTTTCGTTGCATTGTTGGATTGAACCTTACCTTTTCCAGCTTCTAAATGCTACTTAAGAATGGCTATTTCTTATTTCATTTGTAATCAACATTTTAAAGTTAAATTCCATATTTGTTAACTCGAAGTTGAATATGTGTCCACTTGAACTTCGAACATCGAGAACTGAACACGTCATAAACCTATCTTGAGGAAATGAGTGTTTACGGTCCATGGTCACAATTTGTCGTTGGAATGGATACCATTAGACCACCAATATCCTCGGGGCAAACAGTAACGGTACATTAAATCAGCATGTCTGTAGAGAATTAATGAAGACGGAGAAAGATAACAACATAATGTGGGCCCACGCCAAAAAAACACCCCATCATCATCTCATTATAAAAAGTCGGTATAAGTCTTAGAGAGAAATGAACTTGATGGAAGTGAAAACAAGTTAAGAAATACAAACCATCGGTTCAAATACAGAATGCAACCAAATACAAGCATGTTTTATTTTCTGTGGCACCTGTAAAGAGTTGCCGGTCTTTACCTAAGGCTATTTTATCTTGTTTTTTTTTTTTGGAAGAGTTGCCTTTTACATGAACGTGATTTATATATTTCAATAATTGGTTTCGAATTTAGTCAAAACGCAATTTATTCCGTATTGATGATAGAAGGCTTTTAGTTGGATTTAGACTACACCCAAACCTGGCACAGTCCAAGCGGGCCCACTTGTTTTTACGGTTTACACTAATTATATCGCCAGGCCGATCCTGGTAACGCTATCTCCACCGAATCAATTTTGGCGGTGAGTAAAAGACTATCGTTTTCAAAAGACTTACGATAGCAATCGAGTCGTAGGGATGTACTGACAAGGAAAATGAACCTTACCCGCAGAATGGATAGTTTGGTGTTGAACACCGCGCCCCAGTTAATTGAGAAAAGGCAAGATATGCACGCAGGGATATAAGCTATTGACAATGGAATAATACAATTGCTACTATTTTTTAAAGCTTGAGTAGATCTAAGAATGAAAGTACATTAAAAAATCTATTCGACCAAATACTTGGGATAATGTGACAAAAATGTTTTTCTTACCATAAGTAAAAATCGATATTAGAGCGATATTAGAAATTTAAAACCGTAACAAAAGTTTCATTGAAAGAGTAGAAATTAAGTAATAAAAAAACAGTTGTAGATTTGATTTTCAGGAGATGAAAAGGTATCATTAGTTAAAGCCGGGGAAAAGTCAGGTTTCAATATTTTAATCTTAATCCAAGCTTCACAGTGACAAGTTACACGAAATTCACAAATATGGCGTCAACCGGAAAGAAGTCAACTTCATTTTGACTGATTATTTCGGCATTTATTATGATGTCCAATGAATAATTTGGTTTAATAAACCACAGTCAAAACTCTGACATTGGAATTGTTCGATATGTCGGTTTATCGAAGCCATCATAAGTTTTGAAACTTGCTATACCCCTTTACGACAGTTGATGAAAGTCAAACATTTTGTGGATTTTTCTGGGAACTAATAAGAGATTCGGTACTTAATGCATTCCATATTTACAGACATATTGAGCATAACTGCCAGAATGATTATCGCTGCATTTCGTCTGATTATCATAAGCTTACTGTTTTGTTTGCCAGAACCACATTGTATACCCGTAAATTCTTTGGCAACTAACTAAACAACAAACTTATTTCGAAAGACCATTTTTATCCCATTCACCAATCAATATGGACCTAGTTCAAATGTAGATCAGTCCCTTATATATCGATTCAAAATTTCAAGTGAAGACCATGTGATAATAACGGTCGGCCAATCGACACAATGGGGTGTATTCCACACCCACAAACAAATTCTTAGCTAATTATTTCAAGTTTCGAGATTCTAATATATACTGACTGATGTTTACGGCTGCAATCAAGTTTATTTCACTAACATAGCGGCGTTGTCAGGTTTGACTGCAGAGAAAACGGGGCTTTTAGACATGGAGGACACTCCTGATCTTTTTACGATTTGTTCACATCTATAATGTAGTATAATGTAGTTAACTAATTATTGCTACCTCGTTATTTATCACTCCATGTGGTTACAATGATATATAGTATACGTTTAATTTGTGGAGAATCGCTGAGTAAGTCTTTTTTAACACTCCTTCCTTCTCAAAAGCAGCCACATATTATTTTGCTCAGAGCACGCTTTCTATCGATTGCTTGGAATCTTGTGATCAGTCCATCCCCATCGAGTAGTAGACTATTTACATGTAACAATGAGAGAACCGAGCCAACTGGTGCCTGAGCGAACAGCCTTCAGACTGCAGTTTGATCTGGTTACAATAGCATCACCTATCTGTATCTATAGAGCCGGTTAGAAGTTACTTAATCATAGATAATCTCAATTATCAATCGTCTGTTGCTGACAACACTCGTCAGAACGTGAAAACTACGGATACAACAAACTAAGTGAGTCTCGTCAGACAAGGTAAGTCAAGTCTATTTGTAGAAAATATGAAAAATCTACTTTCAAATAAACCATGACTGGATGTAACAGTTATGTAAAGTAAATTGGTTGTTAAAAAGTCTAATGTTTGCGACGTGGTATTATCTTTTTTATTTTAGCATGTTGTCTTTTTTGGAGAATATTTGTGTTACCGAAAATGTTTTGCATTTCGGTGGAATTTTTTCTAGATCGTTTGGGCTTCTGTTCGCCGTTAGATCAAAGTGGTTGATTGATTGATGATTTACACCGCACTCAAGATTATTGAACTTTTATGGCGGCATTATCAGGTTTAGTGGGAGAGGAAACCTCCGACATTCGGCGAGTACCTGGCAACTTCCCCACAAACGGTGATCAATTGAAAAATTCTCTCATAAATTTCAATTTATATTTAGCCTTAGTGGAATTTGAACCCGCGCCGCATCCGTGTGAGGACTGTGTCTATCATTTTAACCGACGGGCTTCTGAATCAAAGTGTAGATTTTTAAAACCCAGTCTGGTTTACAATTCGTTGGTTTTAACATATTTGAGGTTTTCGATAGATATAAATGCCCTGTCATCACAGTTGTGTACGACTAAGTATAATTGCGGAAAATAACATAGCATAGCCAATAGATTTACCAGATACTCGCCAAAAGTCTGGGGTTTCGTTTGGGCAGATAACCTGGTTTTCTCCGTGGCTTAACCTCACAACGAATCAATGAATTAATGTTGAGAACAACGTAAAACACCAATCGATCGATTCGTAAATGAATATTATAGCAATACTGCCTGTGAGCAATATATTTGAAGGGAAAAACGTAATTGTTTTCAATGAGGTATATCTACGGACATTAAAACACATGATTCACGACCACGATCATTATATTTCATTAGGTTGAAGACAGGCAGGAGTTAGGATTTAGTTAGTAGATTTTCTTGATTACTTAGTAATATGTTGCCAAACATGCACGGAACTATGGCAAGAATTCGGGGAAACTGAAATTAAACCGAACATGTTAATTAGAAAAGAAAGTAAAACATATCATTTGATAATAGTCAGAAAACAGACAACGGAGATTATCCCTGAATAGTTGATCTTTCAATCCAGAATCACTGCCAGGTACAACTAGTTTGGTCGCTCACTGTTAATCCGTTCGCATGTACATGTATCTCTAAGCTGTTCAGATTTTATTGATTTCCATTGGTATTTAAATATCAACTACTGAAAAGTATCAAACCTAAATAAAATTGTTCGACAAAAGCTATATATGTGTCCCATGTCATATCTTTTTAGGTGCAATTAATGTCAGACACCAAATATCTACCCATATCTAGGCCTTTGTGCGTCAAATAATTCTTCAGTGAAGACGAAATCCTTTAGAGAACGCTTTGCTTGTATCAAAGATCGGTATATAACTTTGCAACGTCACAATAGAATTTCGCGACGTCATTTACTAGACCTGGGTCCAGCTTAATACACAACCCATTTATTATAAAGGGAACTTATAAAATAACTTATAACTCAAATAAAGAGCAGCTGACAATACTCGGTTTTAAGCAAACAAGCTGCTCTGGATGGCGATAAATGTGACGCCCTTCCGTGTGTATACTGGTATATATTTGGCGTCAAATAACTAATAATATTTCGAGCTTTAGAAATCAATCTTACATTTATACCCTCGAAAGCCTGGATTCAGGACATAGCATAAAACACAGATATTTTAACTTACTATTCGGCATGAGATGGCAATAGAGCAAATGTAATTAAATTAACCCACCTTGAGATAAACATATTTGCATCGTTATTTCTCGCCTAATTTTCGATCTTTGTGAATCATAAAAATGCAGGTCTGTCTAAGAAAGCTTTTTATGAGCTATTGGCAATCTATATACAATAAGTCGCATTAATCTATCGTTTAAGACTAAAACACGAAGTTATCCTCCTGGCACAGTGTTTAATAGCTGAGAGACATCAGATGGTCTTCAAACCGAACTTGTTGCACTCACCTCTAATTGACTATATTAAAAAATCGATAGTAATGCCTTAAATGATCCTATATTCTGCAAAAGGAAACCTAGAATACTTCCATTGTTTGTTAGAAATGGTAAATCATCAACAATTTTATAGCACAAATACAGTTATCTTGGCATTTGATTTTAGTACAATGGCAAAGATCCTGGACATACTCCACCGACAGTGAATTGGTCGATGAATATATTTACCTGTAAAAACCCTCAGCATTTAAGAAAATTATATTTGCTTCTATTCTGTTATAGATGACACTTTTACACTGGCATTCTCCAATTGTTAAAAACATAACCTCGTTTATACTACAAACACTTTAAGTTGTAAGTATTTGTTGAAATATATCTATGTTAATTGCCGCTTGTGAATTGAGTGAATTGAAAAGATCAAACAACATTTAAAGGACCACCTGCCGCCGTAGCCTGTTTGACATTTGTTAAGAAAACCAATTTGCACGAGCTTACTACAGCTAAAACCACTAAAATTAAACATAGCACACATAAAGCATGTCGAATTAGGTTTAGAATGTATAAATGACGGTGAAAAACAAACGAAGAATCGAAGCTCGATTACAACAACAACACCGATCAGCGTTGGTTAACTTAAGTGTTGGATTACCCTCATTCAAGCTTTTTTGTCTGTGGTTTGCACTCGGCAGGCTTTTATAGTCCCTCTTACGCGATAGTATGTATTTCTTCGATAAAGTTCGTAAAATTATACTGTGTCGTTAGATCGCCCACACGACTCAAACCCTTACGGCACTTTTGCACACGATCAGGTTCGAAGTTTGTTGACATAACGGGTACCTCAAAAATCTGTTTTTCAATTTCAAATTAAACATACTAAATGATGTCAAAACTTTCAATTTTTGGTAAAAATACAAAGTTCCTAACTTTTTGTGTCTGGGAAAAATACAGAAACCCGTCCACTGTTTTTAATGTAAACAGTCTTCTGGATTTTCGCGGCAAGTGTGCCTATTAGGGATCTATATGAAGGTTAACAGGATGTAACGAACCAATGGTACAGGTACATTCTACCACAGATTGACCAATATACATTTATAACTCATTTGTTATATAAATGTAAAACTCTGATACACTCGACCCTCCTTGAACATTGCCGAGGAAGGTAATTTTAAAGAAGACACCTTTGTTCGTGACAAATCTTTTCCTTTTTATAACCAAGGCGATCTGCTATGAGTTGGTCTTTCCATGCTAGGCATCTACATGGTTAGCCCTGGTTGTCTTTAATGTATCATTACAATTATCAAGACAATGTATCAAGACAAGCTTAATTGGACACTCAACCTTAATTGAAATCTTTTCAAACAATTCTGTAGAAGTCGTGTATCCATTGGTGACGTTTTAAATGACAAACCTAATCACTTTAGAAGGATTATGTTTACTACACGATTCTGTAATTATGATAGATTGCCTCCTATCGTCAACTAATTCCAGAAAAGTCAGACTTTATACAAAGTGAAATATCGCCAAACGTCATTGAATGGTTATCGTTCTATCAATCACAACCTTGTTAGGGGTTATCTTTCTATCAATTTAAATCTCCACTATATACTGTATTGATTTCCCCACAGTATTGGTCAAATCTTCCTGCTAACCCGACATTTTAAAAATCTGTCTATTAATTTATCTGTTTACAATCAATAAACAAAATGCTAATGGAACATTTTAAATTGTTCACGTATGCCCTAATGGCACTATTTGAGTAAGTTATATTGGGATTTACTGTCTAAATCTGAACACAAACTGTCCGATCAGAAGCATTTATTATACACGCACCATCTTCTGGTGAGAAATCAATAAACCTCTAAAATCTTGTTTTATTTAGCTAAACGTGATGATTAACGTTTGACTGATGCATGCTACAAAACCCAATTGTTATCTAAGTCCACACCTGTCTTTTTCTTTTTAATTATATTTTGTTTATTTTAATGCTTGTCTCTTGAACTATATATTTGATATGTTGTTGCTTATTCATTACACCCCTGGAGATGATATAACAAATGCTGAAATATTGAGTCGCCATGTAACCGGCCTTTTTCGGGTTATCACTACTTGAGTATTGCTTGTCTTCATAGTTACTATCGCCATTCACTGAATCCACTTTACCATCGATCATATACAACGGGTGAAGCGATGAGAGCAAGAGAGAACCGTTAGAATGAGAAGGATCGAAGTGACCGGTTAACTGAGACTCCCCAAGCTGCCATTACACCAGGTTACAATAGCATGGCAAGCCAGACAGTCTCTCAGTGGATAATTAGAGCCTAGATAAACAAATCTCGTTTAATTAAGTTAAATTAATTGTCTATCTTTCGTTGTTGTCTTATAATTGAAAATTCGGAATACAAATCCTGGTAGGATCTGCTTAAAACCCAGGTAAGACAATATTCTTTTATATGATATAAAAAAAAGGTTTGTAAAATTAAAATACCAGACCTCTCTCAGTAATTAAAGTGGCATGAGCTGCCAGAATGTTGATATTTTGACGTTAAAACAGAATGTTGAAATTATTGGCTATTCTTCTCAAGACGTATAATTCAGAAGCTTTTTAGTGCCTCTAGTCTCGAAAATGTACGATAAAGTATTCTTTTGAACTAACTCTGGCTTAAAATGAATGATTGGTCGTCCCGGTTATTTAAATATTGTTTACTTTTCAAACATGTTTTCGGTTCGTACAGACCAATACTGTTTAGATTTTGCTTATTCCAACGCCAATCATTTAGTTGATCGATGGCCTTCAAAGCACCTTACTGTTGTGACGATCAGAAATTATGAAAAAAAAATCATAGATAGAAGGCTTGTTGAGCAAACTATAACAAAAACTCTTCTACGGAATTATTGTTGTAAACAAAAAAAAAACAAAAAAAATTATCAATACGAAATTATATGCCAAATATAAGGAGCATTTCGTTGAAAAAGTCAATGATTTTTATTTGTTGGATCTAGACAGAAGCACTTTTACTTAATACAGCATCAATGGCTTTACCTATATTCTTTATCAAGGCGTGGATCTAAAATGTTTTGTGATGACAGTATCCTCCTCCAATAAACCTACCGACGCCAATATACACGTGAAATAATATTGAGTGTGGCGTAAACCTCAGTCATCCACTAGATCAATGTATGTGCCCTATCGACGAGAACAGCCTTAAATGGCATTGTTAAAATACTGTATTAAGTAAAACTGCGTCGGTCTAGATCCAACAAATAAAAATCATTGACTTTCAAATTTGAAAAGCGGCTTTGTCCGGATTGTAATTTCCAATTGCATTTTGTAGAGGCCAGCTGAATAAACTACTGCATTATATAGATCTCAAAGCCTCCCCCCCCCCATAAATTCAGATTGTCGTTAGAAATTGTGCGTTTAAAGCAGCTTGAAAAACTAAAAATAATGGAAGTCAGCAACCGATGCAAACCAAAAATACATGTATGTGCTAATAACAGGACAAAATTCAAATATCAAGGTTGGTTATCAACATAACAACACAAAAGGACAAAGAATTACCTGATTTTGTTTAAAGGAAAGTTTATCTTTATTTATCAGCTCATGCTACTTTAAAGTGGCATGAGCTGCCAAAATGTTGATATTTTGACGTTAAAACAGAATGTTGAAATTATTGGCTATTTTTCTCAAGACGTATAATTCAGAAGCCTTTTAGGGCTTCTCGTCTCGAGAACGTACGATTAAGTATTGTTTTGAACCAACTTTGGCTTAGAATGAATGAATGGTGCCCTGGTTATTTAAATTTTGTTTACTTTTCAAACACTACTTCGGTTCGTATAGGCCACATACTGTATGGATTTTCCTCATTCCAACCTCAATCATTTCGTTTTTCGATGACCTTCAAAGCCTTTTACTGTCGTGACGAGAAATTATGAAAAAGTGTGAATTTTGGTAGCTCATGCCACTTTAATGAATGTACGACTTCCATCGTGGTACGTCAATTTACTTCTGTCTTTTTTAGTTTTTATACCTAGAGGAATACACTCGTACATTCTTAGTGTGTGTTTTATAATTTAACATGTCAGATATTATTATTTAAATCGGGATGATATACATTGGTCCATACATATGATTCAAATCAGACCAGTGTTATAAATAATATCGTGATTTACGTTTTATGATTAGATGCGTCTGTCAAAACAGATCTCAAACTGTTTTAAATGAAAATCGCCACAATAAAAAGAAAGAAATAAAAACCAGTTGGCATTTGCAAAATGAAACCCTGGATAGATTTCACTCTCATTTATGACATATTGTTCAAGTTGTTAGCGGTTGTTTCGTCTATTTTACAACGTGGCGTCTGCTTATGTGGAATAAAACAATCATTGGTTTCATTTTTCACTGCTAGTTTCCATTTTCAGCCTCTTCCCCCAACCCCTTGTTAATGAGATATGATACACAATACAAACGACAGTAAACCGATATCACCACAATATACACGTATCGTCACTTTATTTTGCCATCATCTGGAAAGTACAAAACTTTGTGATAAGTTCAATAATATTATAAAATAAGGTAGAAAGAACGAAAGACAGCATGTAATATTTATATATAAACGTGTGTTCATGACATGTGTTATTTATGAACACTAAACCACACAGGCACAGAAAAAATCGTCTTGGCTAAAATAACTATAGATATAGAGACAAATTTCTAATTGTTTTTAAAAAGAGTTGTCCTTAAGACGTCTAAACCCCATCATATGTCGTTGTAATAAACCAAAACAATGCATTTTTATTACAGTGAAGACAGACTGTAATTCTTTATTCAATATCATTTTCTAAATCGCATTGTAATTTATTGACAATGTTAACTAATATTCGGCTATGGCAAGAAAATCGGTAAACTAAGATTAAAAGAAGATTCAACAAAAAAACAAAACAAAAAAAAACAACATGTAGTTGAATCGAACGAGAGCATCATATTCGCGTGTGTGATTCCTGTACGTGGTTTACTGTGTGAAAATACGCTGAAAATGAATCTGTGAGACAAACTCCTGTGCGGTCGTCAGTGAAGCACGCCTTTGGCATTTCGAAATTGACAGGAAGAAGTATTAGTCAATTACTTCCCTTGCGAGCTTATCGTATCTTGTATGACTATAACCTGCACTGTCAGCCGTAAGACTGCCTTTTCTAAATATTATACAACTAATTTACTATGTTTACTAAGTTCATTCCTTTCCCTCTCCATTAAACACTAAAGGAGCATGGCAATTGCTAGGATACGCTGCGGTCGTTTCTCATCTATAAATCCTGTCGGAATCACGTGTTTTCCGTAATACACAAGTAGTGTCACTTCGAAAAACATAACACTGATTTTAACTAAGAAATAATGGATTGATTCTCTGCGTATACGCTGTGATAACTGCAAGAAAAAAGGAAGTGTCCATTGTTTTTGAACGAGGGCCGGAGGATTTATCGGACACCATAAACTAAATAATTCTCTGTGTATTGAAATTATAACCATTATTTACATCACATCTAATGTCAAGGGAGATTGATGTCAAAATTCTGACCGTGTGGTGACGTCGTAGGGTAATGTTCGTATCATCTTTTGTAGCTATATTGTGGGTGATGGGCGAACGTTATGCTGACGTTGTTTGGCGACGTCATTTGATGACGTCGTAGAGCGTGCTCGTATCGGTTTCCTTTTGCAACTAGTTGGTGTCTGTTGGAGCGAGTTTTTGGCTAAATCCACGCGAAAGTAAAGCTCTTCGAGATAATAAAATCGACTCGACCGTTATCAATTACCAAGCTGACCATGTAAATACTTTGTATCCCCCCTCCACGAACCATGATAACTAATAAAATACATGAAATGTAAACACGAGCCCTTTGAATGGTGGCTTTATAAATTTTCCAGGTTCATTCACTCGTTGTCAGGAAGATACTCAAATACATTGGCCAAATTACATTAATGTCGTGTGAGACATTAACTTTGGGAAGTTTGTCACGTTGAAACATTTAACTCATAAGAAACAGCTTATTGTTATCTAATTTTCTCCTAATTTTAACAACGCGACGAACCAAAAGCTTCCTCATTACCTAAAAAAAGAATGCATACAACTTGACCTCTGGAGCCTCGTTTTGAGATTTAACTGAACCCTGGCAAAGATTCGGTTTTGTATGTTTATCAAGAAAACCCGAAAGCGAGGCTGTAGAGGTCAACTTGTATTTATACATTTCTGGAAATAAGGAACAGAGCCGAATATAATTAAACATATATAATATATATTTAAACAAGTGAGTTTATTCTACCTTTTTGTATGTGAAATTAAAATACCAGACCTCTCTCAGTAATTAAAGTGGCATGAGCTGCCAGAATGTTGATATTTTGACGTTAAAACAGAATGTTGAAATTATTGGCTATTCTTCTCAAGACGTATAATTCAGAAGCTTTTTAGTGCCTCTAGTCTCGAAAATGTACGATAAAGTATTCTTTTGAACTAACTCTGGCTTAAAATGAATGATTGGTCGTCCCGGTTATTTAAATATTGTTTACTTTTCAAACATGTTTTCGGTTCGTACAGACCAATACTGTTTAGATTTTGCTTATTCCAACGCCAATCATTTAGTTGATCGATGGCCTTCAAGCACCTTACTGTTGTGACGATCAGAAATTATGAAAAAAAAAATCATGGATAGAAGGCTTGTTGAGCAAACTATAACAAAAACTCTTCTACGGAATTATTGTTGTAAACAAAAAAAAAACAAAAAAAATTATCAATACGAAATTATATGCCAAATATAAGGAGCATTTCGTTGAAAAAGTCAATGATTTTTATTTGTTGGATCTAGACAGAAGCACTTTTACTTAATACAGCATCAATGGCTTTACCTATATTCTTTATCAAGGCGTGGATCTAAAATGTTTTGTGATGACAGTATCCTCCTCCAATAAACCTACCGACGCCAATATACACGTGAAATAATATTGAGTGTGGCGTAAACCTCAGTCATCCACTAGATCAATGTATGTGCCCTATCGACGGGAACAGCCTTAAATGGCATTGTTAAAATACTGTATTAAGTAAAACTGCGTCGGTCTAGATCCAACAAATAAAAATCATTGACTTTCAAATTTGAAAAGCGGCTTTGTCCGGATTGTAATTTCCAATTGCATTTTGTAGAGGCCAGCTGAATAAACTACTGCATTATATAGATCTCAAAGCCTCCCCCCCCATAAATTCAGATTGTCATTAGAAATTGTGCGTTTAAAGCAGCTTGAAAAACTAAAAATAATGGAAGTCAGCAACCGATGCAAACCAAAAATACATGTATGTGCTAATAACAGGACAAAATTCAAATATCAAGGTTGGTTATCAACATAACAACACAAAAGGACAAAGAATTACCTGATTTTGTTTAAAGGAAAGTTTATCTTTATTTATCAGCTCATGCTACTTTAAAGTGGCATGAGCTGCCAAAATGTTGATATTTTGACGTTAAAACCGAATGTTGAAATTATTGGCTATTTTTCTCAAGACGTATAATTCAGAAGCCTTTTAGGGCTTCTCGTCTCGAGAACGTACGATTAAGTATTGTTTTGAACCAACTTTGGCTTAGAATGAATGAATGGTGCCCTGGTTATTTAAATTTTGTTTACTTTTCAAACACTATTTCGGTTCGTATAGGCCACATACTGTATGGATTTTCCTCATTCCAACCTCAATCATTTCGTTTTTCGATGACCTTCAAAGCCTTTTACTGTCGTGACGAGAAATTATGAAAAAGTGTGAATTTTGGTAGCTCATGCCACTTTAATGAATGTACGACTTCCATCGTGGTACGTCAATTTACTTCTGTCTTTTTTAGTTTTTATACCTAGAGGAATACACTCGTACATTCTTAGTGTGTGTTTTATAATTTAACATGTCAGATATTATTATTTAAATCGGGATGATATACATTGGTCCATACATATGATTCAAATCAGACCAGTGTTATAAATAATATCGTGATTTACGTTTTATGATTAGATGCGTCTGTCAAAACAGATCTCAAACTGTTTTAAATGAAAATCGCCACAATAAAAAGAAAGAAATAAAAACCAGTTGGCATTTGCAAAATGAAACCCTGGATAGATTTCACTCTCATTTATGACATATTGTTCAAGTTGTTAGCGGTTGTTTCGTCTATTTTACAACGTGGCGTCTGCTTATGTGGAATAAAACAATTATTGGTTTCATTTTTCACTGCTAGTTTCCATTTTCAGCCTCTTCCCCCAACCCCTTGTTAATGAGATATGATACACAATACAAACGACAGTAAACCGATATCACCACAATATACACGTATCGTCACTTTATTTTGCCATCATCTGGAAAGTACAAAACTTTGTGATAAGTTCAATAATATTATAAAATAAGGTAGAAAGAACGAAAGACAGCATGTAATATTTATATATAAACGTGTGTTCATGACATGTGTTATTTATGAACACTAAACCACACAGGCACAGAAAAAATCGTCTTGGCTAAAATAACTATAGATATAGAGACAAATTTCTAATTGTTTTTAAAAAGAGTTGTCCTTAAGACGTCTAAACCCCATCATATGTCGTTGTAATAAACCAAAACAATGCATTTTTATTACAGTGAAGACAGACTGTAATTCTTTATTCAATATCATTTTCTAAATCGCATTGTAATTTATTGACAATGTTAACTAATATTCGGCTATGGCAAGAAAATCGGTAAACTAAGATTAAAAGAAGATTCAACAAAAAAACAAAACAAAAAAAAACAACATGTAGTTGAATCGAACGAGAGCATCATATTCGCGTGTGTGATTCCTGTACGTGGTTTACTGTGTGAAAATACGCTGAAAATGAATCTGTGAGACAAACTCCTGTGCGGTCGTCAGTGAAGCACGCCTTTGGCATTTCGAAATTGACAGGAAGAAGTATTAGTCAATTACTTCCCTTGCGAGCTTATCGTATCTTGTATGACTATAACCTGCACTGTCAGCCGTAAGACTGCCTTTTCTAAATATTATACAACTAATTTACTATGTTTACTAAGTTCATTCCTTTCCCTCTCCATTAAACACTAAAGGAGCATGGCAATTGCTAGGATACGCTGCGGTCGTTTCTCATCTATAAATCCTGTCGGAATCACGTGTTTTCCGTAATACACAAGTAGTGTCACTTCGAAAAACATAACACTGATTTTAACTAAGAAATAATGGATTGATTCTCTGCGTATACGCTGTGATAACTGCAAGAAAAAAGGAAGTGTCCATTGTTTTTGAACGAGGGCCGGAGGATTTATCGGACACCATAAACTAAATAATTCTCTGTGTATTAAAATTATAACCATTATTTACATCACATCTAATGTCAAGGGAGATTGATGTCAAAATTCTGACCGTGTGGTGACGTCGTAGGGTAATGTTCGTATCATCTTTTGTAGCTATAT
This sequence comes from Lepidochitona cinerea, assembly GCA_963971465.1. Classification (NCBI taxonomy): domain Eukaryota; kingdom Metazoa; phylum Mollusca; class Polyplacophora; order Chitonida; family Tonicellidae; genus Lepidochitona; species Lepidochitona cinerea. Next base: position 8,427,990 of record OZ020560.1, on the reverse strand, counting down.
TGTGGGTGATGGGCGAACGTTATGCTGACGTTGTTTGGCGACGTCATTTGATGACGTCGTAGAGCGTGCTCGTATCGGTTTCCTTTTGCAACTAGTTGGTGTCTGTTGGAGCGAGTTTTTGGCTAAATCCACGCGAAAGTAAAGCTCTTCGAGATAATAAAATCGACTCGACCGTTATCAATTACCAAGCTGACCATGTAAATACTTTGTATCCCCCCTCCACGAACCATGATAACTAATAAAATACATGAAATGTAAACACGAGCCCTTTGAATGGTGGCTTTATAAATTTCCCAGGTTCATTCACTCGTTGTCAGGAAGATACTCAAATACATTGGCCAAATTACATTAATGTCGTGTGAGACATTAACTTTGGGAAGTTTGTCACGTTGAAACATTTAACTCATAAGAAACAGCTTATTGTTATCTAATTTTCTCCTAATTTTAACAACGCGACGAACCAAAAGCTTCCTCATTGCCTAAAAAAAGAATGCATACAACTTGACCTCTGGAGCCTCGTTTTGAGATTTAACTGAACCCTGGCAAAGATTCGGTTTTGTATGTTTATCAAGAAAACCCGAAAGCGAGGCTGTAGAGGTCAACTTGTATTTATACATTTCTGGAAATAAGGAACAGAGCCGAATATAATTAAACATATATAATATATATTTAAACAAGTGAGTTTATTCTACCTTTTTGTATGTGAGTGTCAAACGAAAATGTCCCATCGGAATGCAAATTTCGACAGGTTGCGTTTCTTAAATTAGTGCGAAAAGAGAAGAAAATGACTTATTTTTCGACTATATTTTCAAATGGCGAAGTTGGTCAGAACATAAATGTATGCTTTGGCCACATTGGATATATATTTCCATGTAGGATATTATATGACTGTTAGGCTTCTCAACTTCCTCTAACTTATAACTGCATTATTTTGACCCAATCTAGAATAGGGATTGGTCCCACTGAGATATCAACCTCAAAAGCCAATCAGCGCCATGCTGCTTGCACATAAAGGGAGGCAACTGTTGACAACGTCCTGAGACAGAGCTATTTTCTGTAAATTGTAGACGACGAGACGTGACTGACGGTATAATCCTTGATTTTATGACATTGTTTCCAATCAAACATGTTAATAGACCCTTTCGACTTCAGGATTGATGCTTGTACAATACCTTGCTTTATGGCAATCTGACATCAGAATTGTGTTCATTTCGCCTATGAAGCAACGCAAAAGAGGCGTGTCACAGCGACTGCAACGAAGAAATGACGCCAATGCCGTATCATTCGAGCAGGGTAACAAAAACGTTATTCTAACAGCGTCATAAAAACGTTTTTCTAAACAGAAAGAGTCTATAGTGGACTTGTATAGGTATTCTGTGCTTTTTAAGGAAGAATTCCTCATAGGCAATTTACACGGCCTTACCCACCCATGAATAAATCATAGAAAAAGTGTAAATACTTAGACCGTGAGATAAATGTCAAGTCAACTATAAGTTGTCAATTATGTTTTCCCTCGGGAGTTCCGATCTCCCTGTCTTTTTATTGTAAAGCCTACTCCCAGATAACATCAACGGTGAGACTTTGCGACACTTGGCGGTCTTGACACATGATGTATGTAAATGTAGCCCTTGGCTGTTCTCGGTTCCCGGCTATTCCAACAGCTACATGTATGTTGTCTGCTTGCAGTAGTGGTGTGTGTTTGAGAATAACATTTTCCCAGATGTTTAGGAGTATATACAAAGGAAGGAAACAAACGAAATATTATATTGCCATTTTTAACGACTTACGATTTTATATGAGATATCGAGATAACCGATAAAGACAGTAGTGTTGCATTCACAATGGACCTTTCAATTAAAGTTGGGGGCCTCCGTGGCTCAGTAGGTAGAGCGCTGGACGCTCAATCCGTACAGCCTTCCACCAATGGGTCGCGGATTCGAATCCCACTCAGTCCAAAACAGTTACCAGCGGAAGGTCGTGGGTTTCCTCCGGCCACAGAGCCCGGTTTCCTCCCACAATAAAACTGGCAACGCCGCCATATAAGTGAAATAATCTTTAGCGCGGCGTAAAACACCAAACAATCAATCAATCAATTGAACCTGTCTTCGTATTTGAACCCACAGGTAGCAGTGTATTACCACTCACAACAAAATTACAAAGTCAATTATAATTTTTGAGAAATTATTGCACTCAGCCCATCAACAAGACAGATGCTAATACATTCAAATATCGATACAGAACCACTATAATGAAGGTAGACGAATATTGTAATCAATAGTGTGGAGAAACTGTGTGCATTTTAGAGGGACTAGGTATACATTATACTTTGATAATTGCTCACACTGCTGTCTTACGGTTGCAAAGAATGTCATGTTTTATTTAAAGTGGCATGAGCTGTCAAAATTCACACTTTTTTCATAATTTATGATCGTTACGACAGTAAGAGGCTTTAAAGGCCTTCGAAAAACTAAATGATTGGCGTTGGGATGAGGAAAATCCATACAGTATGTGGCCTGTACGATCCGAAAACGTGTTCGAAAAGTAAACAAAATTTAAATAACCGGGACGACCATTCATTCATTCTAAGCCAAAGTTAGATCAAAGCAATACTTTATCGTACATTCTTGAGACTAGAAGCACTAAAACGCTTCTGAATTATATGTCTTGAGAAAAATAGCCAATAATTTCAACATTCTGTTTTAACGTCAAAATATCAGCAATTTGGCAGCTCATGCCACTTCAAGAAATGCATTATGATCAGTAGAAAAATACATACTTCAATAACAATTTGTACGAGGAAATCAATCAACATGTTTATTTGGACTGAACTGTTCGAACGGATACTTTGCATCATGACTTTAATAACTCTGGTGATATTCACTTACATAAAGTCATGTCGAAAATATGACATGTAACTATTACATAACACCTCCAATGAAAATGATTGGCTGAGAGCGGGTGGAAATTATTCGTACTCCCGCCCTTTTTGTATAGTTTATATTTGTTGGCTTAACTCTTAGGGTTTGTCCAAAATGATCGATCCTATGGCACAAAGAGATTGTCCAGTCTGAGAAATACACAACAATTTATTTTATGTCTCGTATATTTGTTAAATTGTAATTAGTCATAATTAGTCAATGTACAGACGTATATGCTCAAGAAAGATCATTTGATTTTGTAAGTTAACAGCCTAAAAGTCCTTAAATAACTTCAGAACTAATTGTAACGAAAGCTTCAGAAATTATAAAATTATATTAGGGTCAACGTTTTTCTAACCTGAGATGCTTTATTTCCTCAACGAATTGTTTTATGAGATGCCCTCCTCCTACTCGCTGATAACATTTAAAGCCGAAATTGTATTCGTACTTCGATATCGCCGGCTATTTTTAGTGATTAGGTTTTAATTTGCAAGTCGTGGCTCGAATGGTGCATGCCTACCCTCACGTCGACAGAGGCTTGTCGTGACTTAAGGGCACACTTGCCGCGAAAATCCAGAAGAGTGGACGGTTTTCTGTATTTTTCCCAGACAGAAAAAGTTAGGAACTTTTTATTTTTACCAGAAATTGAACGTTTTGACATCATTTAGTATTTTTAATTTGAAGTTGAAAAACAGATTTTTGAGGTACCCGTAATGTCAACAAACTTCGAACCTGATCGTGTGCAAAAGTGCCGTAAGGGTTTGAGTCGTGTGGGCGATCTAACGACACAGTATCATTTTACGAACGAGTAAGAGGGACTATCAAAGCCTGTCGAGTGCAAACCACATACACAAAAGCTTGAATGAGGGTAATCCAACACTTAAGTTAACCAACACTGATCGGTGTTGTTGTTGTAATCGAGCTTCGATTCTTTGTTTGTTTTTCCCCCGTCATTTATACATTCTAAACCTAATTGGACATACTTTATGTGTGCTATGTTTAATTTTAGTGGTTTTAGCTGTAGTAAGCTCGTGCAAATTGGTTTTCTTAACAAATGGCAAACAGGCTACGGCGGCAAGTGGGCCTTTAATCACTATTGAGATAAAAATAGTGAAAAAGAATTGTAAAAAATAGTTAGCGCTTTGGCAGTTTGGAAATCGATTTGAAAAAGTTTTAATTTGCAAGTCGTGGCTCGAATGATGCATGCCTACCCTCACGTCGACAAAGGCTTGTCGTGACTTTTTTTAAATCGATTTCCAAACTGCCAAAGCGCTAACTATTTTTTACTATTCTTGATGATATTCTGTATTAATATTGTCATCTTTCCGATATGACTTGACCCTCTCTTCAAAATTCACACAATATAACGTCCGATTAATGTACACCTTAGAGCATCGCGTTACCGATACATAGTCCTCTATTTTCTGACAAAAGTTGTTAATATAAAGGCAGATACAAAGGCAGCTTATATTTCCCGAAAGACCACTTTAGATTATTACCTTGTTTTTTTGTGTACACACATCTAGCACCCTGTTATCTTTTACTATTACTATCAATAGATTCTTCTATGGAGCGGTTTTATTAAAACCCAAACACATAGGACATCTTGTACTACTTTGCACATCACCATGTACAAAGCAGTACAAGTTGTCATATATGTTTTGGTTTTATTACTATTGACCTTCATTAATTTTACATGTGTATCTTAAGGGTTTCATCCGTGCATTCAATTACCTAACAGGAATTCCCTTTCAGACCATCAGGGTTTATACATTTACAAAGCTGTTTAGTGTTTGTATATGGACGAAATGTATATATATGTTAAACATAACTTGAAACAAAACAAGTTTCGCGTTAGTTTCCTGGTAGTCAAAATGGAAGTAAGAAACAATTATGCATACTTTCAGTATTTCTCGTAACTACTCGGCAAAACTCGTCAAATGTAAAGTCATACTCGACCTTTTATGAAAACAAAGAGGCACTGACTCAGCAGAGGTTGTGTATTGCGTCACGGGGTATGTTAAGGGGCTTTCACAATTGAGACTTTCGCCGCACGGTCAAAATACTGAAATCGACCGCACGGTGGAGATAAAATTTTTCGGGCCGCAGTAGAATCGGAAAAATTACCGCAAGAAAATAATCCATTTTACGATTGGCCGGGCCATCGTAAGGGCGTGGCAAGGTTCTCGCACGTTTTAATCGATTTTGGGCTCCGCAGACGTAATTGCAGTATAAAAAGGCGCATAGATAAAAAAACCGTTAGAAAAAGAACGTCAATCCATTGAGGAAGATCACCACGATGCCCGCCAAGAAGCAGACCAAGGCAAAAGCTTCAACTGTTGTGAGATAAAATGAAGCACCCAAAAATATATACATGTAGCACACCTGAGGGTATTTTTCGCACGGTGAACGCAAGGCGGTGCAAAACCGAGACGGCGAATCGTTCAACGGTTTACGACTGCCGCAAGGTTGGCGGAACAAGAAATTTCACCGTACGGAGCATCTTACGACACAAAAAAATCGTGCAACAACCGCGCGTCAAGATACAACGGTTTACGGTGAACGTATTAGCGCCCGCACGGATCAGATGTATTAAAAAAATTCGCACGGCCGAAAATTGGATTCCGTGTGCACACCAAACTTTTCTGCGGCTCTTGCGGCACAAAACTTCCGCGCGGTAAGGTGCGGTTGCCCGCAAGGAAGGCTGCGGTCCATCGTACGGAAGGCCAAAATTCATGACCGCGAGAGCCGGAAACCCGCCGTATCTCAATTGTGAAAGGGGCTTTAGCTTTCGTACCCATCATAGGGTATCTTCTCTAGCCAAGTTAAAGCCTACATGTTCCCATTCCGTGTTTTAAAACACGGAATAAGGACATGGAGATTTTAACATGGCTTGACAAAATAATCGAAAGGCGGTAAATCGAATATTGAATTTTAGATTATGTTGAACCCAAATTTTTTTATTTTTCTTTTGGGCCAGAGATTAAAATACACGTTCTACAACGCACTTAACACAAATTGCAAAGTATAGCCCAAGGTTGCTCACAAAAGCTTTAAGATAAAACAAAAGCTTTACGATACAGCACAAAAAATTAACAGATTTGCAAGAGCACGAATTTGTCATATTTTATGTTGAAAAAAGGCTAACATTTGAACAGAATGTCTACTCTCACATGGAGTGGAACATAAAATATTTACCCAAATGCTTCGTTTTACACATTTGTATTCGATGACCCTTTTAAGATTGTTTTATCATTGCATTATTGTGTAGGTTACCTAATGGATTTGTTAGAAATTGTGGAGCATTAAAACCCCCACACCATTAATACTTTGTGAATTTGATTTATTGTCACAACATATTGTTGTTTTATCGGTCCTTTGGAATTTGGAATTTCTAAAATAAAGAATATTCCCTTTTTTCGACCATGTGCAATAAATTTAGTAAGGTAAATGAGTAAGATTTTACAGCATATAGCAAACACTGACCGTATACAGTATTTAGTCTTTTTATATATGTGGTAAGACACGTTGTGATGTTTATATAATTCCAGTGTGATCAGGTGCCTAAACAAGTTAATGAAAAACTAAGCATGACATTTAAAAAGCCAGTATAACACGAAGACCAACATTTCTTCTATTAGTTGCTGCGCGTATATAATTTGACCGCTTTAAGTTCTTATCGATTTCACTGAAGTGTTTATTCTCAGTTTAATGCGGGTTAAGAAACACCTCAAATCCTTCTCCTGTGACATATTAAGGAAACACTAAAACGTTTAACTGTGAAAGAAATTATTTGTTCACCTATCTTATTGGCTTGGGTATTGAACAACCCAACATGGACAATGTATTAAGTCCTTCTAAACATACCAACAAGGTACGTCGGGATGTATACATGTAAATACACACATATTTTAATATAATTGCATATATATATATATATACAAATATTTATATAAGTGTGTGTACCTGAGTGCATATGTGGGTGTAAATATATATATATATATTGTATTTGTGCACTGTATACTACTCAAGTGACACCTGAGTATATTGAATGTTACAATATCTAAAGCAGGTAAAGTAGTTCTAAAACCCACTAACATATACTCCTGTACACAGATATTCTATATATTGTGGCAAGACATCACAGTTTCCAAAATCGCTAAAAGTAATAATTACTCACTAGTATGGCGTTTATCATTCATATGAATGGACTCGCCGATAAGCTAAAACAACCAACCAACCTCCAAATCCTTCTGGAAAACATATTTTGACAAAAAGTCTGTACACTAATTTTGCCTTTTTCTCGAAGTCAGAGTTAAATAAAATCGGTTAGTATAAAGTGAACAATTTATTTATTATACATGAAACACGAGACCTTAAATTAAATAACATCATTTACCTTTTTACCAAACACCTTTTAGGTAATTGGTATAACTTTTTATCAAGAAATCTGCTTTATTTATTTTTCTTGGTCAGCCGAAATTATAACATCAAGTGGCTAGTTGATAAAATGCAGACGCATAGGGATTTGACATTATATTGCAGTTCTTTAGTTTGATAACTAATTTGAACCAATTGTGAGTTGAAGAAAATGCTAAAATGTAAACAGCCAGTAGAAATGTAATATTTAAAACAAACTAATTTTGTTTATCAGCGTAAACTAGATTTATCCCCAAACTGAGTATGGTATTTACAGCAACTTGACGTCATAAACTATACTTGTTAAAACATACATTTATAATCATCAGTTCTATTAGAAAATCACAAAAAAATAATCAGAAAGATATTTTCTTTTAAATAAATTGTGATGCTTTTTATCTAGTTTATATTCTAAGCTTGGGATAGCCTTCATAATGTAGTAATGTCCATGAATATGACAAATACTATTGCCATAGTTTAAGAGGATCTGTCGATCACCAAGGATACCTTTTGTGAAATATGTCCGCCGTTTCAAGTCTCAATGGGCCACATTGCTTTTGCTGTACTGATCAGTTTATTCCTTAACATTATAAGATGACAGAACTGTACTTTACTTTGGAGTTTAATAAGTATACATCAGATTGACATCATTTATTAAAGAAACCTTTAGTATTCTCCTGTCGTAAAACGCATTCGATATTTATGGTGGAATGAAAAAGAATCGATAAATTGTAATCATGCAGAGAGTACCCATTATGTGTGAATCCTTGCTTTAAAGAGCAAAAAAATAAAAATACATCTACATTTTTGCTGTTTTAAAACACAGTACGAGTAATCGGAAGTTCCTCGTTATGGACAACTGGAATATGATGAAGAATGCTCAATCTATCCATTTTAGAGCTAGGTCATTTCAAACGGATACATAGGATTACATTTTCAACACGTATGTCATAAAATAGTTCTTATTTTATATTTTTTGAGAAAGAAAATTGGGCTCTCAATGTATTAACAAACAGTTTGTGCGATCCGTTAAGTGTCATATAATACTAAATCGATTTCAGAGTTAATGTAAAAGCACATTTGCAGTTTGAAGCTATCCGTCCCAAGTGGTTATCAAAGTACTCCTTTATCATTCCATAGAATGTAAGACCCCGGTTTCAAGGCTGAGTCGTATCTCAATAAGACGTGTTACAGGTTTACTAGACCACAGACGAACGCTTTCGATTAAGGCGCCCTACATATAGGTGGAAGTGTTGCCAAGTAGTCGCCTAAGGTCTTGGGGGAAACCTCCAAAAAGGCCTGGGTTTTCTCTGAGCATAACAACGCCAGCGAATAAATGAAAGGGTCTTTGGTGAGGTGTACAGAATCAGATTATCAATCAAATCAAGTCTTCGATTGTATCTTATATGTCTCAAAGTTGAGCCTATAGATAAATGTATGTCTAGTGTACATTGAACTTCTTCCGTCCATTGGCTTCGAATGTCCACGATAAAGACGTCGACACGTGTACATACGTTCATCAATCACACAAAACCATTGCCCACTGCACCATTTTGCACCAAAACATCGGTTACTTGAGCGGGTAATTATCTGTTTGAGCATTGTTCATAAAAATATATTCAAGAATATGTGTAAAATATATAAAACATGCAAAAATACATGTATTATTGATTGGTAAGATGTGATCAAGCCAAACTTTCTTAAAAGAAAACATAAAACCAAACAATTAGTTGTTTGAAAATAGGTTAAAGAAATTCACGCTTCATATTCCACCATTAGAATGTAAACACTGGCTCCTTGCTAGAAAAAAGTTTATAGATGTCTGATAATTTCTGAATTTTGAAAAACTAGTAGTACAGTTTAACAGTAAAATATAACAAATTGGGTTTGTAATCGAAGTTAGTTCTTTTAATAACTCTGTTATAATAAGCGTAAACATCTGGCATACCATTTTATTTCCATAGATTTCCCTCTTGAATACATTGTTCATTTGTATATTATTACATGTAAATCAAGCTAAAACTATCAATATGACCAAAATTAACTCTTGATGACGGACTCTTCAAGGGTAAAACTAAAAATATTTTCGTTAATGTACTGCGAGCTAGTACGATGCAATTCATTGATATCCATCCATAAAAGTCAGTTTAAAGGCACACTTGCCGCGAAAAGCAGGAATATTGTTTACATTAAAAAAGAAAGACCGTTTTCTGTATTTTTCCCAGACAATATAAGTTATGAAGTTTCTATTTTTACCAAACTTTAAAAGTTTGGACGTCACTTTGTATTTTTAATTTGAATTTGAAAATTTGAATTGTTAGGTGCCCGGAACGTAAACAAGCCAATCTGCTCGCATGTGCGATGTTATATTTCAGTCGAGTGAGTGGACTAACGGCACAGTGTAATTTTACGTAGGCCTATTTATCTGAGAAATACAGACTGACGATCAGTTAACAGCGACTGGAAAAGCCTGCTGATAATTGTTTGAGTGTAAACCAAAGATAAAAAGGCCTGAAATGAGGGTAATCCAACACGAAAGTTGACCGACACTGATCGTTGTTGTTGTAATCAGGCTTCGATTCTTCGTTTGTTTTTCATCCCATTTCTACATTCTAAAGCTAACTAGACATGTTTTATGTGTCCTATGTTTAAGTTTAGTGGTATTAGTCGTAGTAAGCTCGTGTGAATTGGTTTTCTTAGCAAATTTAAACAGACTACGGCGGCAAGTGGGCCTTTAACAATAATTGAATTACTTCATACCCTCATAACATAGCATCAGACTTGATCTGTTACAAAAGGATTTTGGAATATGTTCAACCTAGGTATCAGTTTATTACAAAGAACATGTTTATTTCTTCTCTTTTAACCATTGAAGTAAATTATCCCACCTTTATGGCGGCCTTGTCAGGTTTGGTGAGGGGGAGGGACTGAACTTCTGGGATATGGATTGTACACATGCTTGGTCTTTGTTTTCTTAGTAGCTATAACATGGATTATTAGATAAACAAAACGAAATAACCAATGGAAAAGTAACGATTGTATCACGTGTCAATCACGTATTAGTTCATATTGAGAGCCGGATTCACTATTGAATTGTCATATTTGAGTTGCATTCCGGGTATCGATGAGGTATAAGGTCATTTCGCTGACTCAAAACATTCGAATCTGCAGTCATTCACAAAAAATCCTCGGGAAATACGGCCGCGTATTCCTTCGCGTTCTTTGAATTCCTTTGCGTCTTGTCCATTTCTGTGGTCCCATATCTGTGGTCCCTATGGTTTCGGGAATATCTCACGTTGGACTAACCTTATTATAATACTATGTAGTGATATAATTAGGCTGTGGGTATATGTAAGTATACACACGTATGATCAAGTCTGAATTGTCCAGAGAAAAAGAGCAACATATAAATAACCAGGACCAGTAATCATTCTCTAGTAATGACTGATACCGCTAAAAAGTTTCCTCATAAAAACTAGTCAAAAGTTAAAACAGTCAAAACTTTCTAATAGCTTATTTTAAACTATTTGGCGTTACCATATATTTACACTACAGAAATCTGAGTATAGTGTTTTTACTACAACGGCTGAATTGTTTGGAACGTTTTGTCCCAATTGGCAAATGGTACAGGCAAACTTTAATCGTTTTACGAAGCATTGAATAGCAATGGTATTGACAAACAGCGGCAAAAATGCTCCAGCGATGCACGGCATCGCTTCAAAACTTCCGTTACACACCAAATATTAACGTGTCTCTAGTTAATTTTCACTGTAAGACACACATACATGTATATTATAACCTCATTGAATCCATTCCGAAACGCCATTGCTTAGAGATTTGAAGTCTCAATTAGCTTTATCTATATATCAATGAAAACATTATGATTCACAAAAGAAATTGCTTTGTGAGTTTGATGATTGATTTTTTTCGAGCGCTTTTATATGTACAAAACCAATACCCATATATGAATAAAACCGTAGAAAAGGTGGAAATACTCAAATCGTGTGATGTTTGATTATTGTCAGATATATGGAGCGATGTTACATATTATTTCAATCCAAGATATCAAATGGCATTGGAAGAGGACTAAAGTTTATATCGATCCTTGTCATCATAATCATACCATACAGACATGACATAACTTTTTCCGGGTAGCTCAGATTTCAAATTGTTCTTCTCCTTGCCCCTTTATTTTAGCAAGTGAGAAACCTTGTAATATCAAACGACAATATGTCCTTGGCCTTCTTACCTAAGATAAATGAATAAATTCCTCGAGGACATTTGAACTGTTTGACAATGAGAAGATTGTCTGACGGACCATGGCAATAACCATTCAGCTGCAATACCTTTGTCTTGGGCACTACACCGGCGGTGTGTAAAGAAATTTATCGATTCCAGTGCCAAGTTTTAGAGGCATAGTTTGGTCTTCGACTATTACAAAATAATAAGGTTGTTCAAGCTTCTAAAATTCGAATCCCACTCAGTTCAAGAAAAAAATGTAAAATTTTGTGACTGGGTTTTCACTATGTGGGGTGGTTGCCAGTTACCACAGGAAGGTCGTGGATGTCGTCCGGGCATAGAGCCCGGTTTCATCTCACAATAAAACTGGCAACGCCGCCATATAAGTGAAATAACCTTGAGCTCGGCGTAAAACACCAAACAATTAATCAATCAATCTAAAAATTGCATTTATTTCATTTGATTTGCAGCGACGTGTAAGATAGACCAGTTTTTTCAATATGGGTGATAATTTGAGGCTTATTGATGTTCAGTTTTTGTACATTCTTGACTCTCATAATCGAAATAGTTATTGACACCGAAATGCAAAATTTGGTTTGAGATCACGGTTTCAATCCCCGAATCTTAGCAAGCAAGAAACCTAGCAATATCAAGCGATAATATCTCCTCGACCTTCTTAGTTAAGATAAATAAATAAACTCACCGGAGACATTATAAACTATTTGACGATGAAAAGATCGTCTGATAGACATAAACAGCCGTTCAGCTGAAGTGCCATCATGTTGGATATCTACAGCGACGCTGTCGACAATTTATCGATTTCTTTTGTAAAAGTGAATTATGCAATTCCGTCAACCGTCACAGAAAGATAGATTCCACCAGCTTGATGTTATAGTCATCGTAATAATATACTACATTAACAGATCTGGAATAGCCGTTGGACGTGTTGTATTTAACGGGCTATAAGTGCAAAGTTTGAATCTTCAGTTCAAACTAACCGTGGCATGTCGCATCACCAATAGGTATGTATTGATAGGCAATGCACAACTTTTTGTAGAGAATGGGAAAAGGGTATCTTAATAAACCCGATCAGCAAAATATAATGATTTCTAATTTCGATCCTCGTCCATTTAATGATTTCAAGAGAACACATACAATTTTCTTAAAATGATCTGGAGTCCATTTTTCTGTAAATATTACACAAATGTGTTCAAGGAATACTTAATGCCAGTTCGCCAATACGTTTGTCTGATTTGTCAATTTTACTAGGGGTCATTTAGATATTCATTCCGTTTTAATCACATACCCTGTGGAAACCCGACAGACGTTGTTTCATTTAATCTCCTTCAGAAATCGCTAAAAGCCCCCTAAGGCCAACCGAATAACTGAACGAAGACACATTTACGGTTCCATGTGTTCAAACTCAGCTAGCCTTTAATGTACTGGAGGTATTTAAACTAAATAGTAGGCTTTTGTTGTTTTATTTCCAATGCCTTGTTTAGGCATCGACGTGCACCTGAGCTGAAACTCTAATTATTGCGCGTTATACGCGAATGTATTAATTACCGAACATAAACAAGTCTGAGCAACTGTTCATATATGTATATTCATTGTAAACAGCGCCTTTTTATCCATGTGGCACCCAAAAATCGGTAGAATAATTTCTGCCATATTTTAAAGAAAGTTTAATCCCAAAATAACCAGAATAGTGTTATACGCACTTTCTAATAGACACTAACTAATTAAACTCAGCGACTTTTTGTCGTTGACATATGTACAATCGAGCATTGACTGGAGAACGTTCCCTTCATTAATTTTACATCTCGATCTTAAAGTGGCATGAGCTGCAAAATGTTGATATTTTGACGTTAAAACAGAATGTTGAAATTATTGGCTGTTTTTCTCAAGACTTTTTCTCAAAACTTCTCAAGAAGCTTTTTAGTGCTTATAGTCTCGAGAATGTATGGTAAGTATTGTTTTGAACCTACTTTGGCTTAGAATGAATGAATGGTCGTGTCGGTTATGTTAATTTTGTTTACTTCTGGGACACTATTTCGGTTCGTATAGGGCGTAGACTTTATGGATTTCCCTCATTCCCACGCCAATCATTTAGTTTTTCGATGGCCTTCAAAGCATCTTACTGTCGCGACGATCAGAAATTATGAAAAAGTGTGAATTTTGGCAGCTCTTTAATGTGTTCCATCTGTACATGGTATCAACCAATAACATCATTCCTTAGCATTGAGTTGTTTTATACCACCAGATCTTTCAAATCAGACAGAATCAGGGAATTGGCAAAGCCAGGATTTGAATTATTTTCTGATTGTGAAGGGTTAATATTTGATACTAATGTCTACTTTTATTTGTTGTAGGACTTTAAATATTTACGCTTACCTTTGATTATACGCAATTGTATTTCTTAATCCTTTTATATTTCTTTTTACCTTTGCAATATTGTGTAATTTACCTAATGGACTTGTGTAGAAAAACAGGGCATTACAAAATCCCAAAGACTTTTTAACTCCCAAATGGTTCATTGGCATTTGATTATTATTTATTTCTATTGAGACGATACCAAGTGTAAACACCTAGTTTCGTGACTGATAATAATCAACGAATGTATCGATCAAACCAATAGATTTGAAATATGAAAACTAATATATAAACAATCTGTATGGATAAATGTGTAAAATTAAGTCATCAGAAAAACGTAGTTAAAACAGAATATCATTATTCTGGTTTTTAAAGGATTGGCAATGGCTGAAAATGTCTTATGTACTGATCGCCTATAAAGTATTGTATAATGACATTTATTCTCAATAAACAAGGTTGACAATGATACGAAATCTGCTTCAACAGATACGGTGAGTCAACCATAGAAGTAACGCATTTGTACAAAATCGCACAATGGACGAATTATCGCACTGCAGATGAAACTTGGTGATTAGAATGCTTGAATCGAATGAACGTTTTCTGAACTTTTTCAATCATTTCAATGAAGAAGTGTTGGCGAGGAGACTGTACAACCAAAACATACGCTCGATTAGAGCGAACCGACGATGTGGACAAAAGGCCTGATAGAAACTGAACTGCTCATATAGCGACAGGGCCGCTTTCAATTCCACTAAACGATGAACTGTTTTTGTAATTCTATTTATGTTGGCTGTAAATTTCAGCCTGGAAGACTCAGTGATTCCAAGGTCTTCACAACATGTGCTAGTTAAAATGCGTTACTTCCTGCCAAAATTCACAGTTTTTTCATAACTTCTGATCGTCACGGCAGTAAGAGGCTTTGAAGGCTATCGAAAAACTAAATGATTGGCGTTGGAATGAGAAAAATCCATACAGTATGTGGCCTGTATGAACCGAAAACCTGTTCAAAAGTAAACAAAATTTAAATAACCGGGACGACCATTCATTCATTCTAAGCCAAAGTTAGTTTAAAACAGTACTTTATCGTACATTTTCGAGACTTGAAGCATTAAAAAGCTTCTGAATTCTACCTCTTGAGAAAAATAGCCAATAATTTCAGCATTCTGTTTTAACGTCAAAATATCAACATTTTGGCAGCTCATGCCCCTTTAAAGGATAAAGGCTATAAAATGACACTTTAAAACAGGGAAACTCATGTGCTAAATTTGACAGCATTCAATAAAACTGTCTAAATCACATTGCAAATAAAGATCGTGTTGTTCATTGTTTAATTACGTTGTATAATTTACTGTATAAATATATGCAAGTAATTTTTTTACGTTTGACAATAAATTATATATGACTAACAGGTTTTCACAATGAGTGTCCCCCCGTCTGACGTCGTTATATATAAATATAACCTGCTAAAAAGTCGACTAGAAAAAGTAAGAATTCAATTTATTAAGTAATAGACATACATAATCAAACGCTTTTTTAGGTTTAGATAAATGTCTTCTGCTTGTCCCTTTGTATCCAACGATTTTGTGACCTAATCAATACAACACGCTAAATTAGTTTGTTTACGAAAGCATACTGCTCCAACATCCCTTTCACACGAATAGTGTCCAAGTTATTACAGTTAGCATTATAAAATCTTAGCCGAACACCTTGTTCAAATGTCAAACTGTGAAACAAAGTTGTGGGAAAATTCATGTAGTGCAATATATTTGCTAGATTTTTTGCTCATGTTTTATTGACTCATAAAACAGAAAACGTTTTTAGATCTCCTTTAGTGGCATCTTCGCAAGCCAAGTTAAAATCTTCATGTCCCCATTCCGTGTTTTACCTTGGCGGACTACTCCACTCCAACCCGTAAATCGAACAGCGCCCACTGGGGATAATGTAAGAGTTGTCTTTCCTAGACTTACAGGGTCTTGGCCAATCAGCACTCGTTAAACAAAAGTTCAAGGTATACACAGCCGCCATTATGTTATTTTCAGTGTAAGCGCCCGAGGATTTGATTAGCTGCGAGAAGTTTTACTCGCATCCAATCAAAAATAATGACATCTGCATCTAACATTGCCAGTGTGGTAAGATGAGTTATCATCTTATACAAGGAATCAAAACGTGACATTTAACACCTCTTCCATTTGTTACTGTGTGTATCTTCTACGACCGCTTAAAGTGGCATGAGCTGCTTAAATACTGACGTTAAAACAGAACGTTGAAATTATTGGCTATTTGTCTCAGGACGTATAATTCAGAAGCTTTTTTAGTGCTTCTAGTCCCGAGAATGTACGATAAAGTATTGTTTTGAACCAACTTTGGCTTAGAATGAATGAATGGTCGTCCCGGTTATTTAAATTTTTTTTACTTTTTAATACATTTTCCCTCATTTCAACGCTAATCATTTAGTTTTCGATGGCCCTCGAAGTTTTTTACTGTCGTGACGATCAGAAATTATGAAAAAAAGTGTGAATTTTGGCAGCTCATGCCACTTAAAGGTTCATGTGGATAATTTATTTAACATTTAACAAGAAATCAAAACAGGCAGGTAATAAGAATATTTCCATGACCAAAACTTCAAATGGGTGTGGTTTTGTTTCTGTCAATGTAATTGTTAAGTAGAGTTTCAACCAGGTCCTTCGTAGTTACAGCAAAGAATTGAACAACTAGAGCGGGGAAATAGTTTTAGAAGATGTCAATCGTCAAGGCGATCATTTGTGATATATGTCATCCCGTTTAAATCCCATTGGGTCATACTTCATCATCCAGTATATACAACGGGTGAAGCGATGAGAGCACCATGGGATCGCCTCGTCGTTGGAGAACCGTTAGAATGAGCAGGATCGAAGTGAACCGTTAACTGAGACAAGACTCCTCAAACTGCCATTACACCGGGTTACAATCCAAGTAGTCTCTCCGTGGATAATTAGAGCATAGATAAACAGATGACGTTTTACTAAGTTAGATTAATTGTCTATTTTTCGTGGTTCTTTTTAAATTCGGAATACGAACCCTGGTAGGATCTGCTTAAAACCAAGGTAAGACAATATTCTTATATATGCTACAAAATATTTGTAAAATTCAAATATCAGACCTCTCTCAGTAGTAAACAAGCGTCCTTCCTGTGTACCCCAAATCAACACTGCCGTCTATGTTTTTCGGTTAGTTCCAAAAATAGGGTCACTTGCCAGCTGGTTTAAAATTCACGTTTCAAGCCATTTAAGCCGCCTATATATGGGTATTGCCGGACTTCTCCGTGGTTTACTTGAGGGTACCTGACAAATAACATTTTCGATTTAAAATTTCAAATGCTCTCGAAACTTTTTTTTGTAATATATTAAAGTTCCTAAATTCTACTAACTGGGAAAAGTACAGAAAACGGTCTTATTTTTTAATGTAAACAGTGTTCTGGATTTTAGCAGAGAGTGTGTCTTTTGGGTTCTATCTGTGATAAGCAAGCTATAACAAAAACTCAAAATTCTTCTACAGAATTGTTGTTGAAAACAAGAGACAGAGAAAATCAATGTGAAAACATGTGCCAATTAAAAGGAATATTTCGTTTAAACAGAATTAGTTAATTGTTCGTCATTTTTGCCAAGTACGAAATATGAGCACTCTTTTTGTAGGTACCAATGTTGGGTATGTGCGGTAAGGTAGTTTTTATAAGCAACAAAGAATCGAAAATATGCTCATACATCCCGGCCGTTTGAATTTTAGCCGTAATTAGCACACGTGTTTGCTTCGCAAGGGTTATTGGATCTACCTTTTTTTTTTTATCAGGACGTCAATCTTTTAATTTAGTTTTACTAGCAAGGTTGTCAAAACATTCAACTTCTCACGACGATCGATAATTGTTTTGGAGTTGTTTGTTTTATCTTTTAGAAATCGCACAAAAAACGACACTATATTGATTAGTTAGTGTTTGCTAAAAAGGCGTATTGTGAGAAAATAAGTAAACTAACTTATATTAACTTAAACAGTAGGAAGACAGAAAAATAAAACAAATATTAATCATATAGTGGTCGTCTTTCATTTAACACTTTTTTGTAATGGTGTAACATCATCATAGTGTCGGTTAATGTATTCTACAACATCCAAATGATTGATTAATAAACCTTTTAGGGGCACAATGTTGTCTTAAGCCTCTTTTTTCGAAACACATGTAATGTGCACCTAACTAAGATTATCTTAACATTAAAGAATGAGTGTACACGTTATGTACACTATTAACATTTTCTATGGTTTACAGTTAAACTAATGTTTATATATAGCTCTTCTTTAGACTCCTAATGTACATATATCGCTCTTCCATGGACTCGTAATGTACATATATCACTCCTATAGGGATTCATAATGTACATATATAGCTCCTTTAGTGGGTCATAATGTATCTCTATCTCTCCTTTAGTTGGTCATAATGTATCTCTATCTCTTCTTTAGTGGGTCATAATGTATCTCTATCGCTCCTCTAGTGGGTCATAATGTATCTCTATCTCTCCTTTAGTGGGTCATAATGTATCTCTATTGCTCCTTTAGTAATATTTGATACAAACGTCACTTCGTATTTTAGGAAATTTAAAGCCAATATAAACAGAATTACAAAACTATTTATCGTTCAGTGGAATTTAAAGCTGCAGTGCACTTTCTATCGAGTCTTTGTCCACGTCATACAACTGTAATTTACATCTACTGCGACTTTAGTGATTCATAATGTACATCTATAACTCCTTAAGTGGGTCATAGTGTACATCTATTGCTCATTTAGGGATTCACAATGTACACCTTTCGCTCCTTTAGGGATTCATAATGTACCTCTATCGCTCCTTTAGTGGGTCAAAATGTATATCTATTGCGACTTTATGGATTCATAATGTACATACATCGCTCTTCCATGGATTCATAATGTACATACATCGCTCTTTCAGAAATTCGTAATGTACATATTTCGCTCTTCTAGGATTCATAAAAAGATATTGAACTCCAATTTATATTGTGCATATATCGCCCTCGTGGGATTCTTAATGTACATCCATCGCTCTTCTAAAGATTCATGGTGTTCAACTATCGCTCTTCGAGGTGTTCACATGATGTTCATCTATCGCTCTTCTAATAATTTATAATGGACATGTGTTGCTCTTTTGTTGATTTATTATATATATCTATCGCTCTTCTATTGTTTCATTGAATTACTTTTGGTGTGGGGACCATACAACGGAAGCATACGCTAGATTAGAACGAACCGAGGAGGTGGATGAAGACTCGATAAAAAGTGCACTTTAGCTTTAAATTGCACTAAACGATAAATTGTTTTTGTAATTCTATTTATATTGGCTTTAAATTTCCTAAAATACGAGGTGACTTTTGTATCAAATATTGTCAGTGCGGTCAGGTGTGTTTAACAAATAGAAGGAATCAAGGGGACATTTAACATATCCTCTATTAGTTGCCGTATGCATCTTTTACGGCCGTTGCAGTTCATACGAATTGATGTGAAGGGTTTTTTAAACATTAAAGAAAACAAAAGAGGCGGGTTATAATCATATTTCCATGACCAAAATTTTAATTTTGTATCCAATGACTGTTGTTTTCTTTCTGTCAATGCAACTGTTAAGTAGAGTGTTCGAGTTTAAACCAGGTCTGCGGTAGCCATATTAAGGAATTGGACAAATAGTTTAAGAAGATGTCATACGTGATAAATGGCTTCTCTTTCAAATCCCATTGGGCCTTACTGTTCTTGCTGTAATGAGAAGTTTCTTTCTTGACATTATAAAACTAATGCCCAAGAGAAGCAAACTTATACTTTTCATTTAAGTTTAATCACCATACATTGTACGTAACATACATCATCATTTATGAAATTTTCCGACACATTTTGGATTCTCCTTTCATAAAACGCATTCAATATTTCATGTGGTATGAGAATACGGCAAAGAGATTTGATCTGGTAGAGGGCACCAAGTATGTTTGTCAACCTATTTTTAAAGAGCACGAGTTATCAAAATATCCACATTGTAACAAGACAAAATAGTTAATGAAGATGTAGGAATGACCAACAGATTTTATATACAAATTTTGATTTATATTTAAAAAATAGTATAACGTATTTACGGCCAAATGTTATAGAAACAGTGCAAAGAAAACATATGTCAAACTGACTTACTTTGTTACATAGTAAGGACTGGCAGTTCCTAAAAAAGAACATTTTATTCCGAGAATTTCCACTAGATAGTTGTAGAATTCTGATGCTTACAGAATATAGTTTACAGAATAAAATCCTTGGAACCCACTGGTAAATTCACCTAATGAAATGCTGGACACACACTGGTATACTCTTTGTCCAGATAAAATAATTCAGATATCAAATAAATGACTGTATCACGGACAAGCGTTAGAAAGATATAACATTCCAACTAAACACAGAAATCGCATACATAATAGCATTACTGTGCACATCTGGGACTGAATAAACACACATATCGCACTGTATTAAAAAAAAAGCCCGACAAACTAACCTTTGAGCACAGTTTGCAACTGACTGACTAAATACAAATATTACAACTTTAAATAGACCCCTAGTTATTGAAGAACAATCTTACCGTTACGCATTAACGTAAATTGTCATAGTTATAGAAACTTGGCCACAATGACACTGGTTGGTGGAAAGTGAACAACTGAAATATGTTGAAGAATGCGCTATTAGCTTTTCGCGGTTTTCAAAGAATAACCAAATTCGGATAGCGGATGTGCTCAGTTCAATCCTTTAAAGGATAAGTCATCTCCAAACACTAGGTGACGATACATTTTCGAGACTGTTAAAGTATTTGGTAAGAAAAAAGGTGCGCACTTTTCATGTCTGCTTTAAAAGACATATTATCAGCCTGTTAGCCCATGCCACTTTAAGAATTAATAATTCAATAGAGATGCCTCAATGTATAAAGCTAACTGTTTGTGTTAGCCGTTGTGTGGCAGTTATTACTACTCGGATGTCAAGGTTAATGGAAATAGGCAATTGTTATTTCAGGGTATCTATCCTGATGAGATACTTCGTTGTAAAATCATACGCTATTAAACCACCGGTTTCAGGCTACATCATATCTTAATGAGATATGCTACAGGCTTACTAGATCACAGACGAAGGTCTTCTATTCAAGGCGCCTTTTCGTGTATGCAGGAGAGTTTTCTCGTTGAAAGTCGTGGAGTTTCCTCCGGGCATAGCGATTTTCTCCCAACTATAAGCATGGCAATGTCGACATGTAATTAAAATCACTTCATTTGCTGCGCAAGGCCGCAACTAAACAACCTTCTATATCTCCAACTACATCCTGCAAAAAAACTGACACTAAACGTGTTCACTATGAACCCGTGGCCTTGTGTACACACGTTCCTCAAGTCGCACATAATCGTTTGAACAACGTACCGCAATGTACAGAACTCTGTATAGCATCGCCTATTTGAACAAGCCATTAAATCAACTTGCTGACCATTGTATACCTCTACATGGTAATACTCGTCAAAAGTACATAATCCAACAACCAATGATACGCTATACCGCGGTATCAATGAGTTGCAAATTGCTATCAAACCGTAATCAAATTATAAAAACCGACTATACACTCAATCAATGAGTAGTAAACAAAACAATCCATTTGGAAAAAGGCATATTGCATGTTATATTTACTGTTTGATATTTTTCGCTGCACTCATGCAAGGTTATTACATAGGGGGTAGGAGGGGGGGGGGGGCGGCGTTGTGAGGTTTGGCGGTGGATAAAACCACTGGGTGGAATTCTTACCCACCAGGGGCTAGTTCTACTAAGATAGGGCAAAGTTACGCATATGTTTACAGCATATATTTGCCCCACCAGACTGGTGACCAAGCGCCTTTAATCTAACACGCGTTTGCGACTGGCGCAACTTACGCCAGCTTAGTAAAACGAGCCCCTGCTCGACGGAAAGCATGTGTCAGACTACGAGACTATTACTCCGCTGACAGAGCCACCGGAACCCTCGGCCATGCAAAAACAAATCGTCAGAATCAAAATTGTGGACAGTAGAGAGTTTACTTCGCTTCTCGGTATATCCCATCTCATATGGGTATATGACATTATTGTGATATTTACCTTACTGACTTATCCCGCCATATTCTATTATAGCTGCAATCTACCGATTTGGAGGGGACCTCGGTGGCTCAGTCGAAAGTTATCTTTTTTTCCTAAGCATGTTTATTTTCAATAGACATTTGTACACTTTAAGCCACTGTGTACAGTTTAGTATGTGAATTTAGTATGATCAAATCCGACTCAGAACAAATAACATTGAAAACAAATCAAAATGGATGTTTAACTCGATCGCCATAGCCTAATGCGAAACATTTGCCAGGTATTCGTACCTATATGTGACCTGTTGTTTGGGGTGCTTTTTCACGTTTAGACTAACTAACACGCTGTTTTCTGACATTACTTTGTTTAACAAGGAATCCTTGTGTTATTAATTTCTTTGGAATTGTTGGATTTACGAATCTCCAATGATACTACACTGCTTTGGGTAGTAGATTTGCGTCCAACTTGGTGGACAAAAGTGAATGCGAATGATTGCACTTATACGGCCGCTTTACCTGGTTTAGTCGCCTAGGAAACTTAACTTGTGTCTGAACTACAGCGAGTATCTGCCAACTCTCTCATATAGTATATTACATTTTTTTTAAACTCTGGGTGGAATGATGGACAAGTTAAGAAAATGAATAAAGATTTTCTATTTCTGTTCCTCAGATTGACTGGCTAAGAAGATGTGAATGCCATTTGGTTTAACAGCATAGGCCTGTGTGAGTTTTGCCCCAACAATGCTGGTACTTTAATTATAAATATAGCATTGAATTATTCATTCCTCTTTGATGTTGTGATATAAAACTCACCACGCCCCTGGAAGACTGACGAACTAGTCTTTTATTAGTAAACGATGCAAATGAAACCAGATTTCAGGAACGATTATTCTTTAACACAGACAACGCAGTTCTTGGATATTGTATTGATGGTAACGACGACTCGTTAAAGTTATACCACGTGTTAGAACGGTCGGGAAATTGTCTTTTTGTATAACCTTATGTAAAGGTAACCAACATACACATGCAGTTGTTGGTTTTCGTTTTGTTCAGCAACAAATGTATGGTTATATTTTCCTGTACAGGAACCCGTCGAGGGTTGTCATCACGTTGGAAACCGTGTCAAGCTAAGGTAGTTGACTGTTTAAGTTAAAGTGGCATGAGCTGCCAAAAGTCACACTTTTGTCATAATTTCTGATCGTCACGACAGTAAGAGGCGTTGAAGGCCATCAACAAACTAAATGATTGGCGTTGGAATGAGGAAAAGCCATACAATAGGTGGCCTGTACGAACCGAAAACGTGTTCGAAAAGTAGACAAAATTTGTAATAACCGGAACGAAAATTCATTCATTCTAAGCCAAAGTTAGTTCAAAACAATACTTTATCGTACATTTTCGAGACTAGAAGCACTAAAAAACTTCTAAATTATACGTCTTGAGAAAAACAGCCAATAATTTCAACATTCTGTTTTAACGTCAAAATAGCAACATTTTGGCAGCTCATGCCACTACATGTAGTTATACCACGTATTAGAACGGTCTGGAAATTGACTTTTGGTATAACCTTATTTAAAGGTAACCAACATATACATGTAGTTGTTGGTTTTCGTTTTATTCAGCAACAAATGTATGGTTTTATTTCCCTGCACAGGAACCCGTCGAGGGTTGTCATCCCGTGTTGGAAACCGTGTCAAGGTGAGATTTTTTAAGTTAAAAAAATAAAATGTTATGTATGAAATGAAAATATTGAAACGAAAAGTGTTGTATTGGCAAATTTACCCATTTTGAGGATACGAGTAACCAGCCAAGCATTAAATCAATCATTCATTTTACACACGTTTCATTTTGCAAAAACGCGTTATCATAGGCTGACAGGAAAACTATCGGGTACCGGGATACTGTTGGACTAATGAACCTCATCATCCAGGCCAGTCATGGCGCAGAGCAACATATCACTTAGTTACAGTGGTGTGTTCTGCTAATTTCCTTTGAAAAATAGAATGTGTCTACCGCTAAGTGACCACTTCCTCCTTGGCGTGAAAATTATCTTTGCTTAAAGGGGCTTTCACAATTGAGATACGGCGGGTTTACGGCTCTTGCTGTCATGAGATTTGGCCTTCCGTACGATGGACCGCAGCCCTCCTTGCGGGCAACCGCACCTTACCGCGCGGAATTTTTGTGCCGCAAGAGCCGCAGAAAAGTTTGGTGTGCACATGGAATCCAATTTTCGGCCGTGCGAATTTTTCTATTACATCTGATCCGTGCGGGCGCTAGTACGTGCACCGTCAACCGTTGTATCTTGACACGCGGTTGTTGCACGATTTTTTTTGTTTCGTAAGATGCTCCGTACGGTGACATTTCTTGTTCCGCCAACTTTGCGGCAGTCGTAAACCGTTGAACGATTCGCCGCCTCTGTCTTGCACCACATTGCGTTCACCGTGCGAAAAATACCCTCAGGTGTGCTACAGGTATATATTTTGGGGTGCTTCAAAATCTTCCTCAATGAATTGACGTTCTTTTTCTAACGGTTTTTGGATCTCTGTGCCTTTTTTTACTGCAATCACGTCGGAGGAGTCCAAAATCGCTGCACGATTTGACAAAACGCCGTAAGGCGCCCGCTCATTGGTGCGCGGCGAAAAACAATGACGCACGATGCATCTTGCGGCACGCCGCACGTTCCAACCAATCACGTAGCATCTCCGCGTAACTGTCTCACGGAACACGTGCGCTAGACGTGCGTTGCTTGCGTCACTCCGCGCGGTTCGCCGCAAGAGATTCGTGGATTAAACCGTGCGGGAACCTTGCCACGTCCTTATGATGCCCCGGCCAATCGTAAAGTTTTCTTGCGGTAATTTTTCCGATTCTACTGCGGCCCGAAAAATTTTATCTCCACCGTGCGATCGATTTCAGTATTTTGACCGTGCGGCGAAAGTCTCAATTGTGAAAGCCCCTTTAATAAATTGATTATTACTTATGTACTTTCGAAATATGTTTTTCTCAAACACCCAATACTGTTTAAATTGGCATGGCTCATACCCAACCAACCAATAAAGCAACGACACACTGTAAATCACTGTTGACGAGATGAATGTCAACTAAGAGAATCATTTTGTGAAATTTCAGATTTTTTCCCATACATCTATGCAACAGTCAACCTCAAACCAAAGATGCACTGGTCTTCGATGGTAAAATTTGGTCACTGAACCTAAATGTTCGTGATCTGCTAGAGGTAGGAAGAAGTTCGTTGAAACAAAAAAGCCAAGTTTTATCGAGAACTAAAACCTAAAAACTCCCCATACGCAACCATGTCAGCCACGAGCAGTTTTCAAGCGATGTAAACCATTTAATGTGAAGTAAATTCTGTCTGTTTTCGGTCACATTTGAGGATTTCACGCCAACGCCGTTTCTCTAGTTTTTGATGTACTTCAAACACTAGTATTCTCTGGAAAATCGGAATCCATAAAGGATAACGAATTTCGACGACTTATTTAATTTTTAACAAATGTTATAGCCAAGGATAAACAGTGTTAAGCGAAAATCATGGTAAATAATTTGAAAGACATATCGACCCAATTAAGTGTATTGCCATTAAATTTACTCCAACCTGGACGCTAGTTACCTAAATTGTTTTGACACTTAGGATCGAAATTGCAAAGACTTGGTCTTGGATTGGGGACTTGGACTAAATGTCCATTAAAGCTACGATATCGACAGACAATCCATCCTCAACCTTCTTAGCGAACGGAATTGGATAACAGTATGCCTTTTGGCATTGATAGAGTCAATATTGGCTTATCGAATAGTCGTGAACTATCCGTTCAACCGACTTCTTCTTTGCCCTCAAGCCTTTAACCGATGGGCGCAGTATTTGTACAGATGGATTTGTTCTCTCCATGTTAAATATACCGATTCCCAAATGTTTGACAGTAAAATGTATTTTATCTATTAATATTATATTTATGAGCACTAAAAGACACGGGCACAGGGAAAATCTTCTTCCATCATATGCTGGTGTAGTTAACTAAAGCCAATGATATTTCATTAGGTTGACGACAGGCAGGAGCTTGGCCTTAGTCAGTAGACTTTTTTGGAACACTTTGTAACATGTTGACTATGCTTACACATCTTCAGCTACGGCAAGACTATTAATATTATGGTATGTGTATTATTACATTACTAATATGGCAATCGATAGATTTGTGTATTTTTAAGCGATAGTTAATTAAAACGCCAATATCATGTCAGATGGAACAGTTATATTTTTGCATTATCTTATATACTGTTTAGCTGTACATCTAATAAGTTGCCGAATCCGAATCCGAATAGAACAATTGAAATCATAGTGATGGTATCTTTATAGTATAAATATTTACCACAAAGGGAGACAAGTGTAATACTATTCATGTTAGTCAACTAACACGTCTGACCAATGAACTTATGCATATATTATATGAGCGATTCAATCGGTTGTGTCCGTCTTTATAGAGTATAATGGCAGCGCAAATTCCGCAATAGATAACAACACGATACGATCGGATTCTATTCAGGTTTGTGAGACACGATAACAACATCTAATTCAGTTCAGATTTGTGAGATGTGATAACACAACTTGGTTCAGTTCAGGTTTTTGAGAAGTGATAACAAAACTTGATTCAGTTCAGATTTGTGAGATGTGATAACATCATCGGAGTCAGTTTAGGTTTGTGAGGTGTGATAATACAACTTGATTCAGTTCAAGTTTTTGAGAAGTGATAACACAACTTGATTCAGTTCAGGTTTTTAAGAAGTGATAACACAACTTGATTTAGTTTAGGTTTTTGAGATGTGATAACATCATCGGAGTCAGTTTAGGTGTGTGAGGTGTGATAACATAATTTGATTCAGCTCAGGCTTAGGATGGTGCGATGTGATAACACCATTACCATGTGATAACATCTAATATGTCCCAAATAAAACCCTTTACTCACTTTGCCACTAACATTGTTTTCCAATATTTCTCAAAGAAAAAATAACCGCAGAAAAAATACCTGCAAGTAAATTTGTCACATGACGCCTTTCTCTTAAATTTCTTTTGCATAGAACTTCGGATTCTTAATATCAGATAGATGGCTGAACATACTATTTTAGGTTTAAATCAAGTGCAGTATGTAGACATAACAAATATAGAAATGGTAGCCCTTGTTTATCTCTTTGCAGATGTGGCGACGTTTATGTAAAACAGTTTTTATTGAGTTCAGGTGCATTCGACAGACACGCGTCATAAAATAAAAGAAAATTCATTTTTATTATTAAAAAGGCTTATGTAACGGCAAGTAAACACGAATTTCTTTATATTATTATACATTCATTTTCATCTGCTGTTTTTACATAATTTTCCAAATTCACAAAAATTAAACACAATTTTACCTCCAGTGATGTTGATAGTGTTGCTACACACGTATAGTTTTGCTGAATATTATAATACCAGCCCTTAGATTTATACATGCCGCATCAAAACATCTTGTATAGTATCCATAACGTTAATTCCGCTTTTTAATCAGTCTTTGTAGAGGGCTTCATCTTAACCTTTTGAGGGCTTAGGTTACTCAGTCGACTGAGCGATAGTCTCCCAGTTCGACAGAGGCCTCTCATTAACGGTGGCTGGTTCGAATCCCACTCGGTCTAAAGAAACATAAGACAAATGTCTAGGTTGAATTTTCTTTTGATCGCAGGCGATTTGTCAGGTACTCGCCCACCATATAACCAAACTATTCACACGATTGCACATCGTGTTTAAAGCTATATTCTCCAGTTCTCACATTTAAGGGTTCCTGGAAATCTCTGTGTAAGTACGCGAACATAATTTATTACTCAGTGAGATTTTATTACAATAGAGATCCTGGGTTGAACAGAAAAGGTTTATTCAGCGAGTCACTATTGTATTTTTTTCTTGTGTCTTTTTTCTTTCGCTAAAGCTGTATTAGTTTGTAGCTCTGAGCAAGATCGCAGGGTTTGTCGTATACATTTTATTACAGCATAATGTTTCTGAATTCTAGTCCTGATACAAAGTGTACGTTTGTACATTGTCAAAAAACACGCATCAAAGATACTTAGCTTTTGTTTCTCAGCAACCAGGTTTCAAAGGGGAACATACTTACATTCATGTTGTGGTTCTCTGTAACACGTTGTGAAAAGAAGATTCAAAAGTATGAAAGTGACATGCATGTACTTATTTGAGGGACATACATAACTTTGTTTATTGCGACATACTAAGCACATATACAATGTATATCTAGTGGTCGTTCAGATGCATGAAAATAATCCACTTGAACATCATCTCAAGGCGTTATGAATGCTCTGGGTTACTCAAACCTTCACATGAGAAGATTTCAAATAATATACAATATAGGCCTTCTCAGGATTAAGCATTTACCGGACAGCCTTTGATTTGAAAACCTCTTACAATCGCCCAATTATCTTTTGAAAGAGATATTAATGTTTGTCAGCAGGTAAAAAAAATCTTCTTTTTTAACTAAAATAAACTCATTGGTATTTGACCAGCGTAGCTACTCTGGACCTGTGGAGCCTGCATTATTCTCATATCATGTAATGTTCGATCGGTTTTACACAGCCAAGGCCCAGCCATGAATAAATCATAGACAAAATGTAAATACTTAGAGCTGTAAGCGTGAGATAACTGGTAAGTCTGAGAATTAGCCATTGATATTTCCATTCCTCCAAAAGTAGGTCCAACGACCCAAGTGTTCAGATAGCCTATTGGTCCCACTCCAAATGCTCATATCGTTTGCTGTCTGTTAAGAAGACAAAATTATCACCCATTCACGGTATGGATATAAAACTATCTGACTTATTGCATTTCGGCATAGTAAAGACCTAGCATTTCTACCTGTACTTTTTACATTTTCTCTCTTACTTGTTAGGTATTTCAAAAACTGCTACAGTAATCTGCAATTGTGTTTGGTATTAAAAATGGCAGATTTTGTTTTGATTTGATTTCATTTTATTCACCAGAAAAAAATACTTTTAATAAAACTGAGTAAATCCATACACGTTGTCAGGAGGGAAGGAAACGTCCATACTGCTTATTTTATCCCGGAAAATAGGATTTAATAATGACAGGGGTACATTTGGGTTATAAAATTTAAGGTGATATCTTTTTTTGTAGTTGAACTATTTTTCACATTGAAAAGAATTTAAAAAACAAACAAATAAAAAAGGTAGAAGAGGCGGGAGGGGCGGTCCAAAGGGGGTAAAACGAGATTGACATAGTTTTAAGTCAGAGGGCAGGAGTTTGATCCATTCTATTTCAGTGTTAATACGGCCAGTATGAAGAGTCAGATTGGTTTTGTGATATGGACGTTGTATATTATAACACGAATTCCGTGTGGGGTAGGATTGGATGTCACATTATTAGAAGAGATTCATCGTAAACACGTTGCCAATTAGATTTAGTTCCTGTGGAACATTGTTTTGCAATACATTTGTCACGTCTCTTATACCCAATGCTCAATATAATGTACGATGATGGCCCATATGGCACAAGATTCATTTACACTAAAACTAGGTCAATATAGAATAGCACCTTTAACCCTATACACATTTACCTCCCTTAGAATATCATCTATCGTTATAACAAGCAAAGAATAACTTCCCTCCTCTAATTTGTAGAAACAAATATTTTTGCCTTGAATCTGAGCTTCATTAACACTTGAAATGATTTTTTTTAGCTTTTCTTTCTTAGACCCGATCTGTAACCCAGCCTTGTATCTCTGTAAAACTAGGTCAAAGAAAACGTTATGGTTCATGGTATTCATACTATGTTAATATCTGTTGGTTTGTGTAAATGTATGTTTTGTATTCAAATCCGTGAAGCTCTGTGTACTTACAAACATTACATTATCACTTCAACATTAGGCCTATATGTATTACAAATTGCCATCTAAGAAATGTTTAAAATTGTCTTTAAACGTGCGTTCCATACTAATGAGAAATGATTAAGGCATCACCACAACGTTGTTTGTCAACAACGCGAACTTTCGACACCTATACAGTTGTCTTTAACAATATTAATAGTAACCTTGATATCACTTTATTATGTTTAGTCACAAATATAATTTATTCTATGGGTGTTTTTATGCTGTTTTTGTTTACTTAAAGGTCAAATGTAAATATTTCATCGAAATCTGGAACGAATTGCTCATACATTACCTTCATGGACGTGGCTGTTAGCTAGACACAAGCTTTTGTCTCGTATTAGGCCATTTTTGCATTTTTTTAAATTAAATAAATCAAGCTTGTCAATTCTTGAAATGCGAGAATCGAAATGAATACATGAGTTATCTTCCTTTGATCTTTGACGTCACTAGAGAATTGTTTCCGGTGCGCTTCCACTTCGTAACGTATGACAATGAGTACTAACGAGTTTTAAACGCAACGTTACGACGCTTTACACTTTCGCTCGGAGATGCCGGTCTGCACTGCCCTAAACTGCAGGAATACATATCGGTTCGGACTCAGCTTCCATCATTTCCCGAAAGATGAAGAGCTCAGTAAAAAATTGTTAGTTAAGATGAAGCGGGCGAATTTCGATCCCAACTCAACAATCCACCGTCTGCTTCGCGTGATGCGTTATTGGTAGTGGGCTCTATTAGTTACAGGGTTTGTTCGAGGGGGGATACGGAAATATATGGGGTCAGTAAACGAATATTGGGCGAGGCGTTAGCCGAGCTCAATATACTGTTTACTGACCCCATATATTTCCGTATCCCCCCTCGAACAAACCCTGTAACGAATTTATCCCACCGAAAACCTAACTTGTACGATATTCAAGCCTTCTTTCTGAAAATTGGCTTTCATACAAGACAGAAAGTGAACTCCGAAAGATATTTTCTAATGTGTATGGCACGAGCAGACACGACGGACAAGCGTCTAGACATGACGTCACAAGCCATATATGGTAGTCGCCCTGTATGGATCAGCATGGCGACGTAATATGGAAATATACAGGATCTCCATGTGACTGGTTTGAACCAATCAACAGGAAGTATTCAGTGTGAGGTGGGATAAATACATTTGTCTGTTCGTGCCATACACATTAGAAAATACCTTTCGGAGTTCACTTTCTGCCTTTTATGAAAGCCAATTTTCAGAAAGAAGGCTTGAATATCGTACAAGTTAGGTCTTCGGTGGGATAAATTCGTTACAGGGTTTGTTCGAGGGGGGATACGGAAATATATGGGGTCAGTAAACAGTATATTGGGCTCGGCTAGCGCCTCGCTCAATATCGGTTTACTGACCCCATATATTTCCGTATCCCCCTTCGAACAAACCCTGTAACTAATAATACGGGAGTGGAAAATCGTCGTTCGCAGTTGACGAGGAGCAATTTTCGGCCTCTACGGAGCTAAATGTTTTAGTAAAAACTCCACCATTGTACATGGTAAACAACGTGAAACCGATAGACTCTTTGAATGTAAACAACTCTATTGACGTCACCCAAGATTGCTTACAGCGCCAAATTCAGGGAAGATAAGTCATGTATGGCTTTTAACATTAGTTGTGCGAGGCCCACAATACCAGTTCAATAACAATTTAAGTATCCATAAAATTTCATTTTTGTGCTGCTAAGTTATTAACAGGAACCCTCT
Organism: Lepidochitona cinerea; assembly: GCA_963971465.1. Lineage (NCBI taxonomy): Eukaryota > Metazoa > Mollusca > Polyplacophora > Chitonida > Tonicellidae > Lepidochitona > Lepidochitona cinerea. Next base: position 8,396,252 of record OZ020560.1, on the reverse strand, counting down.
AAATCATGTTTTTAACAATAAACCCGGTTTTAACCCCATTACATTTAATCTTTAACACCATGAAAATTGATTTCACTAATATTGCTGCATTATCAGATTTTTAAAGGGAGAGAAACTAGGCTTTATGCGCAGAGGTAACAAAGGGTAATAACAAGTAAACTCGTAACATAACATATGAACCTTTGGAGAAGTTTATGGAGATAAAATCCATGTCTTTTTATAAGCCAATATTTCATTCTTTTGCCAGATCTGCAATGAAACATAAAATGAAAACATTCAGCTATGAGTGTGACAGGCCAGCTACTACAGTACTAGCCATTTTTCAAAAGTAACTACATGCATGTGGTGATACCAGCAAAATACTATTAACTTCCCGCCTCTATTATGCTCCCTGACACCTTAGTCAATCTGCTACTCCCTACATATCAGCTAAATATTTTAGTCCTCAGGAAATCCAAGACGGTAGGTCCACATTAATACTAATATGAATGGTTCAGTTTACTACAGTTCAAGCACTGATTGTGTCTGTGAAATTTAAGCGAACGATGAAGTGGCGAACAACAACACCACATATCTTCCACTCTGTCCTAACTCTTATATTTTGCTTCTTTTTCACAATGTGTTTCAAAGACTTGCTAATATAACTGCATTGAAATTATTTATTCCTCATTTGTTTTAAACTTGTGGCCCATAAGAATAGCCTGTGTCGATCACTGTCAAGTGTTATTTTCATTGTCAGCTTTTAAATTCGACCAGGTTCTCTCCCATTTGACACTTTATAATATAAATTCTAATTAAAAGATACCTGACTATTTAATGAGTTTTTCTAACATGTGTTATGAAAGAGACAAATTGGATTCTAACTGCGAATCTCTCCTCTTCGTGCATTTTTGAAAGACAAAGGCATCCAGCCATCTTCGCAAGCCAAGTTAAAATCTTCATGTACCAATTCCGTGTTTTACCTTGGCGGACTACTCCACTTGAACCCGTAAATCGAACAGCTCGTTTTTATTGGATGCGAGTAAAACTTCTCGCAGCTAATCAAATCCTTGGGCGCTTACACTGAAAATAACATAATGGCTGCTGTGTATACCTTAAATCTTTGTTTAACGAGTGCTGATTGGCCAAGACCCTGTAAGTCTAGGAAAGACAATTCTTACATTCTCACCAGTGGGCGCTGTTCGATTTACGTGTTTGATTGGAGTAGTCCGCCAAGGTAAAACACGGAATGGGGACATGCAGATTTTATCTTGGCTAGAGAAGATGGCATCCAGCTTGCTCACACTTTCAATGCAGGCTTTCCAAGATGGCGGCCAAAAAGTCGTACACGATTGGCCAGCATAGTGCCTCTAGCCCATACACTTAAACTGAGATGAAAAAAATCCCTCATTTTGCTGTCATAAATATGTTTGGAAGGTTTCGAGATGCTCATTGGTAAACTTTTCCGTTTAATAGGCCGTTCAATCGCGAGTTTAGTGCGACGATTGAACTCAGTACTTGCGATTGGTCTAAATTCATATAAGAGCTGAAGCATTACCCACCATATACCTATCAGCTTATTATGTATTCAAATGCATTAATAAGGACGATCTAAAAGAGTAAAACGGTCTATACATTACTTTTTTTTATTATTGTGTGTTTTGATTTTCTTGAAAATATATACATCAACAAATATTTCTAACAAATATATGTTGCGAGATGGCGTATACAGCATAGTTTTTCTTTACATTAAAGTGAATGTGTTCGAATAGGAAAAAAATGTTTGATTCACTAGGTTAACTCTGCGATAAATGCAAGACAAAAATTAAGTGTCTACATTTATTGAACTCGGGCCTCCGAACGTCGTCCGAAAACAATGAACATTCCATTTTATCTTGCAGCTATCACAGCGTATACGCAGAAAATCAATATATTATTTCTTAAATATATCGATCTAGTTACATTATTGTAAAACTATGAACATTTTAGCTCTCATATTATAGGTATTCTTGTTGCAACTCTCTTTGTTGCATTATATACCTATCTGCGACGATCGCTATGCTACAAAGTACGCCATGCCTCAAAATACCAGATTATACACTTCTAGAATATCCACTAGATTATTCCTGCATCAGTAAACAGTCTAGAGAAACCGGATAAGTCTTGCGTGCTTGGATACCTCGCACGATTCATCAAACACTTCATTTGCAACACTATCTATACCTGACCAAAATAGCCAAGCACACCAATCAAGCTAATCGATTACTAGCCAAAATACTAATTCGCGTCCTTTGCTTTCTTAGATGTATGGGTTTTAAATATTTCTAGTTTATTGGCAATTAATATGCATTTGAAACAAAAGGTCATTTCTTATTGTTGTAGAATTATCTAGCTTGACGAGATATGCGACATTTGCAGCCGAAACATGTGTAGGAATATTTCAACCAGTTTATTTGGAGGGAGTGGGGAGAAAGGGGGGTATTTCCAGGAGGAAAACCCGACCATCGCCGAGTAGATGAACATTATTTCGCATATGACCACCGAGAGAAAAACAAAACTTCTCGAGAACGTTTTCATTTTATTTCGCCTGAGTGGCATTCAAACCTGAGAGCCAGCGAAGCCCTGTTATCTTTTAGAAAACATTCACATTTGCCTCTTTGTCAAAACAGGTTTTGCAATATAGAGTAGAATCATACATGTATCGATAACAGTTGTATTTATGATTTAAGTATTCAGATTCCTTGAGATAAACGCAGCTTGATCACATTGCCTAAGTGAATAAGCACATGTTTTGTCAACCCTGGAGTATCTCCCCACCTCCACTTGTGGAATAAGAAATGATACATGTTCGCATAAACACCGACGTATTGGTGAATGTATTGATGGTTAAGTCACAATTGCACGATGGTGACGAAGATGTTGACATCTATGTATTAAGCAATACATTTTAAAAAAAAACTGATAGCATTATTTGAACCAAAATGTTTTTTTTTTATTTTCAGACTGCTTGACTTGTACGAAGGTGTGATGTCGGATTTTGTTCCCCGTGTGAGTCGTATCCAGTCCAGCTGTATTGGTAAGCACCATGGGAGACCAAAGCCACTGCTTGCCCAAAGCATTACTCTGATGGCCACGAGAAAATTGAATTCGACGATTCTCTGAAATATAGATGAAGCCGGTGAATAATTTTCCGGGGAAAGTAGGCGACATGAAACCATCTGTTATTTGAGGACAAGCATACACTTGGGGAAGGTCTACCTTATCATAAATCATACATCGCTTGGAGAATTCTTAAAAGCAGCTCAGACAAAAAGGATCTTGTATAGCTTCCTGAGAAGGATCGACTGTTGATAAGAGAAAGTCCATTTGAACACACCTACTCCTGCCGTTTGGATGATTTTGATGGATTTCGACTTTCAGTTTGTCAGAGGACTGTAATAACTGCTTAACTTTTGTTTTACTTTAAAACTTTCGTCACTAACGAATCTGTAAAATATGAGTCGTGCATTTAAAGTGAACAGTGTTTAATTTTTGGGATTCACAATGTCTAACACTACTTTATCTGGCCGGTACAGCGAACCAGATCCACGGCTTATAGAGATTGCCACTTGGTACTGGTATTTACATCCATACGCAAGTTTGATCGTCTGCTCGTTTGGAATTACCACCAATATGTTCAATGTTTTGATTTTGACTCGTAAGGAACTCCGTTCTTCGATCAACTGTATTCTGACTGGAATAGCTGTTGCAGATTTTTGTTTAATGGCATGTTATTTACCATTCGTGATACATTTTTATATAATGACTGATTTAACACCCACTGCCAAACGTTATTCTCTCGGATGGACAAGATTTCTCATGTTTCATAGTAACTTTACAGCCGTTCTTCATACTGCATCTATTTGGCTAGCAGTGTATCTGGCCGCTTTCAGATATTATTTCTTAAATATGTCCTCTTCCCATACTAAATGTTTCCAGTTCCGATCTGCGTGCCTTGTCGTCCCTGTCATCTTTTTGGCATCGGTTCTTATTATGTGTCCAAATTTCGTGACAACTCAGGTTGAGCAACAGACGCTGGCGTCTAACGAAACTATCTATAGACTACAAAACCTCGGAATTGGCACCAGAAACCCAAATCCTGTATCACTAGCCATGTTTTGGATTTACGGGATTGTTGGGAAAATTATCCCGTCCATTCTTATTGCTATTTTCGGATTTATGCTTTTGAATACCTTGTGTGACGCAAAACAGAGAACGAACAGTCTGAAAACTTCCCATGGGGGTCAGAGGTCACGTCAACACAACAGAACAACACTTATGTTACTCATCATTATAGTGCTTTACCTTATTACAGAATTACCGCAAGGAATTCTTGTGCTCATTTGTTGCTGTGCCGAAGGATTTTTTCAAAATGTATATATACCCTTAGGAGATATTATGGACATTATTGCGTTAGTAAATAATTCAGTCAACTTTGTCCTTTATTGTTCAATGAGTCAACGATTTAGAAAGTCTTTTTTAGAGTTAATTCCCAAGTCCGCAGATAAGAAAGGTTACACCCATGAAGTAGAGTTAATAACACAGACTGGGACACGTGTTAACACTGTATAAACACCTTGTATCTTCGGACTTGGGTTCCACTATTTTGAATGGAAGGAATTTATTCACGTTTTTGTGTATATATGACAAGGATATTTTTAGTGTGACAGCTGTTAAACATAAAACCGATCATACTTACTTTGGATCTTTGGAAAGAGGGAAACAATCTAACGATTGTTACAAATTAACATTAGCTCGTTGGTCTATTATTAAACTTTGCATCCCCCTACCGATTTCAAACTCACTGAGGACGGGCAAAATTAAGAAAATGTTACAGGCACAATGGCCGCTGAAATCCAAAATACTGTTTACATTAAAACAGTGAACGTTTTTTTGTGTTTTTCTCAGACAGAAGAAGTTAAAAACTGTCTATATTTATATGTTTGAGCCGCTGTAGAGAGCCGCAGAACAAGGTTCCTTGGACGGCAGGTAAAGTGAAAGATTGTGAGACGAAGTTGTATGAGAGAGAGAGAGTAGCAGCTAAGTCAGGATGTCACCAACTTACTGCCAACTTTATTATGTACACATTTTCTTTATCCCTCCGCCAATGAAAGCGATGGACTAGCGATATTTTGATCTATGTTTTCTTAAATTACCCAGAAAACGTCGTTACAGAGCTATCTACGTGTGTGTAATTTGTCTCGACGCATTCTTTGAATATGATACACATGTTACTTTATACACAATTGTAGTTTTATTTAACTTGATTGTCTTTTTTATGTGAAATCCTCCAGCAAGAACCAAATGTGAAGTTCGATAATTGGATCATCTTTTTGTATATTTCTATGTAGTAGATCATTGTTTCCGAATACACGACGCATAGGCATGTAAACCTTTCGACAATTTTAGACAGACTTAACGAACTCGAATCGAATCTGTCGCCATATTCATCGCAAAAATTGTACATTTTACGTTGTGTTCTGTTGTAGAACTCTATTGGTAAACGTTAAATATGGCCGACAACTCCTTTTGAGTCAAAACTGCAACAAAGAATAAAGCATAAAGCCATTGGTTAGTCTATGTCGTTAAATCCTTTACACGGTTTATGTCCAGGCAAAATGAAAGAATAACTTCCAAAGAATGGCAAAATTACAGAGTTCATATGAGAAAATACAGCAAACCATCTGTTTTTATCATTATCAATATTCTGGATTTTAACAGCAAATTGCCCTTAAAAATTTAATTAAACTGTTTTGATTCGTTGGATAAGGCACAGTTCCTTTAGCATAACGTCAGAATTTTTTCAATAACCAAACGGATTATGTGTGCATTCCTGTTTTTTATTAATTATTAATGACCACGTATCATGCTAATCCCCTAACCTGCTGCAAGTTGTCAATTATTGTATAAGTTATTGTAAGATATTAGTTTTAACGGACTAAGCTGTTAAAAATATGTTCGATGACGTTTATATTTCTGGTATCTATTTTCCTTCTGCATGTGTTTGTAACCTTGCTACTTTATCTTCAAATTGTTTAATATATTCTGAATAAATTTTGACTTAATTGAAAGTTTATACTTTTTTAAATGTCTACCCCTTGTCCAATAGTAAATCAACAGCCTGGGAACTGTCAGTATTTTTTCTCGAAAATCCCTGCTTTCCAACTAATTCTCTTCATTTGTGTACTTAGAGTTAAAACAACGTTTTGTTGGTTTTATGAGGAGTTTAAAATCTAACATAAATTCTTCGATTAATATAAAACTGACCCCACTGGATAGTGTTAGATGTAAAGCGTCAGTGGAAACCATAGGAAATACTCTTTTCGTCATCCCTGTTGGTCATAAATGTTCCATTTTCTTTGGAATGATATAACCCGAAACATGAAAAATTTACTCTGACTCAATATGTCGGAGTTTATATATGATTTCCACTGAATAATTTGCATAATAGACCACAAAATACAATTGAAAAAAATTCTGATTTTTTTACTTTTCACTCAATCGGTATGTGGAAGAGTTGCTGTGTACTCGCCGAAGATCGGATTTGTCTCTAGTCACAGAGGCCGCCCCTCCCTCTAAACCTGAAAACGCCGCCATATAAGTGCAATACAATTGAGTGCGGTGTATAGTGTCAATTAATCAATCAATCAACCCAATCAGTTTTGCTTGTCGGTCTCTTTGGTTACTTCCAAGGGCGTATAATGTCTGGACTATTTTCGGTATTTGTTACTGACCATAAAGCCTTTCTTTTATCAAATAACTGAACTGATTTGCCGAAGGTGGCATGATCTTCCAACCATAAAGACACTTTTGTTGAATCAATATTCGGCCAAAAAATACGGTGATTTACCGTATAAAAAGCCCACTGTCCAAGGCGTTTCAAAACCGACCGATAGCGAGCGAAGGTAGCGGAAGGGAGTTCCGACTGTATTCCACTCGTGCTGTTGGACAAAGTGGAATATCGTACAATAGTCACGGATCAAATCGGATTCAAAAATGCACATGGATGGCTCATTGAAAGGCAGCTAACGCTAATTGGATGAAGCCACGTCGCCGCCATTTTGCTACTCCTAAAGATGTATTCTTCCGGTGACCTCAGACCAGCCAGCCAATGAGCCATCCAGTCATTTATATAGGTCAGCGACCACGCTTTATAAGCTCCACCCATTCGAAAGGCATCTAACGCTCATTGGATGTAGTCACATCGCCGCCATCTTGCTGCTCCCAAAGATGTTTACTTCCGGGGACCTCAGTCCTGCCCGCCAATGAGCGATCTAGCCATTTGTATAGGTCAGTGGGGTAAACTACAAGAAAAGCTCAATACTTTGTAGTCGCCGTTACGTGTGGATCAGAGCTGGCGAATCGTTTACATTGATACCCCTTTTGACTGGTTTCGACCCGCTGGGGACGGTTCGAACCTAACTCGCAACAACAACAAGTTTTTCTGCCGTGCCTGGATGTTGTGTAAACGTCGTTATAGACTAGTTCCAGTGGCACTGATCTGTACTATTACAGTGACACGAAACTAGTACTGGTAAAACTAGTACTAGAGAGTGGGATTGATTGGTATTAGCGCAGACTAGTACTGGGGAAGTTCAGTATTAGGACTTAATATAATATTTATATCAATATTAACTTGTACAGGTATTTGAATTAAGCTGCAAAAATTTACTGTTATTGATCATTGTCCTGCCATTTGTAAATTATGCATATATGTATCCTCCGGTGTCACCCTGAGTGACTGTGAGAGTAATAAAGAATTGTAATTGTAAGGACTGATCGGTACTATTGCTATGAAAGTGAGACTGGTGCTGGGACAGTTTCAATGAACTATATGCGTGGAATGGAGGTCACGTGGTATTTGATATGCATCGAATGGCGCCATTACTATGAGATGATGCAATAGTGATCCAGATCAGTTATGCACGCGCTCTTCAACTATCAATGGCGGCACATTTTACAAAATCAGATCCAAACAAGCCAATGAGACGTGAACATTCCACGCATATAGTTCATTGGACAGTTTAGTACCGACCAGGGGCACTGGTTGCGCGGTCAAAATTATACTAGTTCTGAGACAGTTTAGTACTAGTCCGTGGGTTCATCGGTACTCAAGCAGTGAGAGTTGGCCAGTGTGATTCACTATTCAATATAATTCTCTTGCAGTAAAATACAGAAACTTCAGTGACTTCTTGTTATAAAACCACATGGTATTAACTGGCCTTTTGGTGGGACTTCTCCTGAATTTAATCAATCAGCATAAAACCAAATGGTACTTAAATGAAGAGAACAAGAAGGCTCTATGTATTAGAAATAATGATAGCATTTCCAATGTTAATTTTCTATAATATAGCTGGAGTGTCATTTTTTCTAAGAGTTGTAACATTTAAACACCGCCTTTTAACAGAACACTGGGAGTTAAACCTTTGTATATATATATATCTATATATCTAATAATTTGGTTCTTGTCGATTTTTTTAATGACTGTAAATAGAAGTGAACACCCAATACTCGACCCCCTAAAACAAATATGCACCAATGTAATCAACTGAAAAAACATAGAAGCTAAAACAAACATAGATTTATTTCAATAATCAAATGTGGATTTCTATGACATGATTTTGATTGTATATACATATATGATGATCCTGTGTTCATCATAACGATGTGCTAGTAGAAAACGTGGTAATTTTTAGCTTTTTATTACACTATTATTAAACATATACAATGTTGACTGAATGAGCGCGGAGCTATTTTATTGGTTTTATGATTATATGTAAAAAGATAAGACAATTATCTGCAGAAAATAACATGATTGATGAACCACTGATAATGATTGAATTTGGGGCGTATTTTTCATCTTTTTCTGAAAGTGGATTGGTCGTTATCTTTGATTTAAGGAAACTGTGGTAATAATGATACGGTTAGTAACAATTCTTGAACAAGTAGGTTAGATTATTGACTCATTAGGTCAAAACTTTTGTTGTCAAAATATTTTTTTCTCAAACATTTTAGAAACTAGTAAATTAAAGACACCATGCAGATTTTTTCCGCTCCCTTCTTCATTTCGCCAGATATGGTCATCTGCCAGGTGCTGGCAAACCACCATAACCCATACACCGACCACCAGATTGAAGCAGTTGCTCTGAAAACAAAAATATATAAATGTTTTTTTTTTCTTTCTGAATTACCAACGAAGATATTTTTTCCACATGAAGTAAACTCTATCCAAACATGTGAAAAGTAATGTTTTATACAGGGTTTGAGATAGTTCGATTAACGATTGTTATAATCTGTAAGACACTCTTTCAACAATCTGGTCAGGCTACGTCATTTCGGTCAGTTGGACTTAAAAACTTCTAGTAACATAAATTCAAAAACGCGACAAGGAACAACTTCTGCAACATAACGATTGCAAATTCCAGGTGACCTGACCTTTGGAGATTAAAACAGGTAATAGAAAAGAAGACACCTCTAAGTTCAGAAGAAGGGCATACGTTTTCCTTCCCAACGGTACCAAACACATCTAGCTATAAAGTTTAACACGTTAGTAGAATTTATAAAAATAACCCAATGAGCAAAGGGAATTGGTAGAATTTTTGTATCTCTTTCATTAAGCCCACATGGTAGTTACGCTGTTTGAGGGGCATTTATAAGTCGGTAATAGTAATACAAAAGAAGAGATTTATGGATGACAACTTCCTTTTTAATAACGTATCGGTATAGGCACTAATACCGTTTTCAGCCAAATGGCAGGTCACATTTGGTTGAAGTATATATACCGAAACGTACCATCATTAATTAAGTTGTTATCCATAAATCTCGTTTTTGTGCCAAATGTTAGTTAATTCAGCCCACTTCAAGCCCTTTGCTATTTCTCAATATGCCAAGCCCATCACCTTTTCATAAGGCCACATTTCCTTCCACGCTTCCTTTATAATTCAATATAACTTTTAAGAAACTTGGAACAACTCTTTGGAAATCCGGGGACTTTGAACTTGGTTTTAAACATTATATTTTGACCGTTAGGTCATTTGTTTCGCACGTCGTAATATAAAGCAGTACTTCATAAACGGTATCACCAAACGCCAAGATATAAGTTTGACATCGATGGAAAAGAAACATTCTACCTAACTTTTTTTCTCGTTTGGATTCAATTCTTCTAGCATAGGTTTCAATGACAGATGACAAAAACATTGCCACATTAGATATTTGAAAAAATGCATATCCAATAAATTCATGTTCTATTGTCATTAGCTCATCGATTAGTCCGGGTTTCTTTAGGGTTACGGATATGACTATTCTTTTTATAACGTCGGCCATATTTAAAAATACGACCGTCAGTATAAAAAAATTCATTTTGGAGTCAGAACCCCGGACTACTCATCGATGTGCTAGAATGCCTCCCAGATATAATAAAAATGGCAAAAAATCTGGTGGAGTCGCTCTCCCAATAAGCCTGTACACACCGCCATACAAGTAAAACAATCGATACGCTCCATACAAATTATCAATCAAACAACTTAAATAAAGCATAGTTCATAATACTACGGTAGCTGATTTGTGTCATTTCGCGTTCTCGCTGCGAGAATTAGAAGGCGAAACGCGAGAATACGAAATTAAACTAAAATCTCGCCGCGAGAATGTGAAAACACGAGAATGAAATAAAATCTCGCCGCGAGAATGCGAAAACACGAGTATGAAATATAATCTCGCCGCGAGAATGCGAAAATTAGCCAAAAGTGATTTATTTGTGCCATTTTGCGTTCGAGAATGCGAGAAAAATAAAATCTCGCCGCGAAAACTAGAAAAGTAGTCAGACGAGATTTTAGTTTAATTTCGTATTCTCGCGCTTTCGCCTCCTAGTTCTCGGAGCTAAAACGCGAGAACGCGAAATGGCACAAATCAGCCACCATATAATACTGACTATACTCCTTCCTATTATTTACCTTTAGTCCAGGTGCATATTCTCACTCTATTAACAATACTATATGTGGCTCCTTCGACGAGATAGTTACAAAACCTGTTTTCATCCATGTCATCTGACATCATGGTGACAATTTTACAACCATATCGATAATCAGACATCGGTCGGTCACATGTGACCGGACAGTCATATACAGGTAGTTGTCCTAGGGTTAAACCTACAAAAGAAGGAATAGGATGTTGGTTTTCACAAATGATATAAAGTTAGGGATAACGAACTTCCTTACTATCTCTAAACACAATATAATGCATGTGCGTTATCTGTTTTATCTGTTCTTTTTTTATCCTTTAATTGTCTGTAATTAAAGAATATTTTATCCAAAACGCTGTGTTTGTGAATCATACAAATTTTCAAAAAAAAAAAAATCAAAAAGTATTCAACTGACAAAGCCCCGTTTAATCAAACAGTGAATCATATGGGAGGTAAATCTAGTCAGTTCAAATGTTTTCACCAGCCTTGTAAGTGGTTAAACCTGCCAGATTTCGTTGAAACAAAATAAGCTAATGGTTCGATATGTTTTTTCTTCTTATTATTAACACACACACACATCTTCTGTTTGTACGGATAACTGTTTTATCTCAGTTTCAATGCTTTTGCTTTTCAGGGTACTCTGAACGCTCACATTGGCTTTATAATAGGTATCCATTAAAATGTGTTACTTTTGGAAGCTCAGGCCACTCTAAGACCCGTTTAAACAGGGCGATTTGCAGTTTGCCTATAAGCTTGAGACTGGATCGTACAATGGCAACGTGTAAGTTGATTTGATTTTGTAGAATCCAACAGTGTAATAGCAAGTTGTACGAGGTAGTTCCAAACAAACTAGAGTGGTATGAGCTGCTAGAATAGTAATACTTTGCCGCTAAAGCAGATTGCTGAAATTAGCAGCTACATGTATTATTTTTATAAAAAGTACAATTCAGAAGCTTTTTAGTGCTTCTAGTGTCGAGAACTACGATGTAGTATGTTTTAATCTAAGTTACACTTACAATGAATGAACGTTCGGATACTGTTTCGGTTTGTACATGCCTCTTACTGTCGTCACAAGCAAAACCGATGAAAAAATGGGAATTTTGGCAGCTCATACCACTTTAAATATGAGTCATTACAATGCATCGTGACGATCAAGAACAGCATTATTCACTAGCAGCGAATTTTCGCGAGATATCAGGATATCTAACAAGGGCTATAATGTGATTATGACGCGTGTGATTTTTGTGACACGTTACAAATCGCATGCTTAAAGATTATTCTAAAAGTCACAAAACGAAAACGGGCTTTTAGCAGAAGAACATATCATGGTGGAAATTCTGTATATAATCAATCCTGTCCTTGGATTCTTGATCATTTTAGGTAGCAAAATAGGTTAATGTTCTTACCTACTAGAAGAATGGCCCATACCACCCACTGGATAATGCAATGAGAGCTACATTTTGACATGATTGTATCTGTTTAAAACCCTGTAAGAGTGTTGTCTTTATATAGGATAAACATCCTTCACATATGTTGTTTGATCGATCTCGTGTTTAATTTATGCATGACGGCAATGGAGTGAAGAACATATGACGTCCTAATATTCGGTGAAGTAAAAACACAGGGGGTCATTGACCTTTATTATTAGCTTAACGTTGAAATAAAACTTGGTAACTCTAGCGATATTGAAATTTGTGCACACACCCGTACACATCTCCGTGTGTAATCCAGGGACTTTGATATAATTCAGCAAATCATTGTATAAAGCTCTCTAAAGCACAATGAGGGCAATCCCTAAAGGAAGTATTAATTCTAACCCCCTCAATCACTTGGTCGATATTACCTCCACATGTGCTAAGCTTGGCCCATCTTCAATAAGAGGTGACATCTGGACTTACCGCTGTACTATTGTGACATATTGATGTTACATGTACCCTTGACATCTAAGGAGGCAGGTTTTTGGCCGACTTAAAATACTAAGTCCGAAAACATTGTGAAGCTCCAAAAGTTGTGTTAAACATGTAAAATGTTACATCACAATTTTCGGATCCATCCATATATCCAAAGGCATGTTTTTATCTTGTCTTATTCCTGACATTGTTCCAGTGCTGTGTCGTCCACGGTTGTCAGGAGTGCTCAAAGTAACCATACTTATTTTTTCACCATATTGAACACACTGCAAAACAAGCCCAAGAAACGTTAATTCGACTCGCCATAACAAGCATTACTTTCCATTGATGCTTAGATATACGGATTACCTTGTATTTATATCGCATATTTACTGGTTATAAATATGTACGAGGACGAAACAAATACTTTATTATTTCCATAGCCCGTCGTTTGATTGTTAGGGCGGGTCTAAGTGGATAAAAGTGAGGAGTGGGATATGTTTTACAATGACCGTTCATGATAGTAAGTGTTTGGAAAGCTATTTATTATATAATAAGTAGTGAGATGTTGAGACCCAGAGCTCTGATATAAGTAATATCACAACTTTTACTAATCACGTATACATCATCACTGCTAGTACTAGGCGTTAATTGTCATGTTTTTATAGGTTGATCTTGATTGTTCAGAAAAGAAAATCGGGGACGATTTTGATTCCAAGACGATCATATGGATCTTGACACCATCTAAACAATTTTCATTTTTAAATTCCACGAGTTTGCAGCTTCAAATTTTAAATAGAACTGATGAAATGTTCTCTCGGATATTGACAAACCCGGTTGTTCGTCGTCGCGCACGCCATTGCGTGATTGCGTGCAAATGTTTCTCCTCTAAAACAAGCATGTTATTATGACTATCAAATGTTTCATAAGAAATCAATTTGAACCTATTTTATCCGGCGTATACCATTCATACGAATGGACGCGCCAATAAACTAAAACAACTAACCAAGGAACCTTTTTAATCCTACGCCACATGTGTGTGGGCCACATTTAAGTCAATTTCTATGTCTCATCTGCTGACAGCAAATCGCCCAGTTTGTCACAGAAAGAACCGATAACAACGAAGGGATAACTGATTGAAAACTGCGAGTTTTGCTTTGCGTTTTGGTCGAATTTTGTGTGTTTTATGTGTCATAGACCTGTCTTGAAAAATAGCACCACAACTCAATATTAGAAGAAACCCAAATCAATAAGGTGCAGAATACTTATGTATAACAACTTCTTGGTTTATTGGGTAACGACGTTCTGATGTAGTTCTTACATCGTTATCAAAGTCAATGATCGTTATGAAATATCATTGACTTTCATAACGACGTAAGAACTACATCGTAACGTCGTCACCCAATAAACCAAGAAGTTGTTATCCATAAGTATTCTTCACCTTACTGTAACCTTTCAACTTCTAAATGCCATTGAACGATTTGAAAACCAAATCCACGAAGTCCAATTTATCAAAGACCACAAAGTGACCAAAGTTAGTTTACGGAAATCATTCATCGAAGTGAACTTGTTCGCTAATGTGGTTAAATGACCAGTAAAGTGGAAGCCTAATAGAGGATCCATATATGACACATTGGAAGACGAAAGGTGTGTAATAGGCTTTTAGCCGTAACTATTTTGAAGTCTGCTTAATACAAGGTTTCTTTAAAAGCATTAAGAGTATGTGTACATTTTATATAGAAGGAGTTTTAACGAAATCAACATATGTAAAAAAAGTTACATATACAAAACGTCGTATATAATTGTTTAATAACCAGCCATGCGTACCACTGATATGGTACATCAAACTTGTCTCTTATCATTTCCATTATTCTTACTTTATGTATGTATCTTCCTCTATTTCCATAACAGTACATCCTTCCTTTTGTTTTTTGAAATTGTTGTTAATCTTTTCTTTGTATCGGATTTGGTCGTCCTCACCTCGTCACTAGCTGCACATACAATGCATGTCTATATTACATTGATTGATAATGGGTGACTATCTAGCATTGTATCGTGCGGCGATTGGTCTCTTTGCTTGTGTTTTTTGTAAACAACTCACCTGCATGAACCAGAACTCCCATAAATTTTCCAAAATGTTTATATTGCTTTCAAGTATCATCTTTATTTCCCGTACGCTTATATACAGTTCCCTACACTGTTTAATCCTGGTTAACCTAGCTATAATGTTAAGTGGCGATGTGGAGACAAACCCCGGGCCAACCAGAGATGTCTTGTCTCTTGTTCATCTAAACGTGTGCGGATTGCGGAACAAGTTAGATGATGTGTTCGCAAATCTAAACGAATTTGATATAATAGCAATCACCGAAAGTCATTTAACTCCACATGTACCCAACAGCGCTATCACATTATCTGGTTTTCATGAACCTCTTCGACAAGACCGTGTCCAGGCTTGGGGGGGCGTTTGTGTATATATTTCTACAAGTCTAGCTTTTTCTCGCCTGCCTACCCTGGAACATCGACATCTTGAACTGATCTGGTTAGAGGTTCATGATCACCCGAAGTGTGTCATTGGGGTCCTGTATAGGCCCCCAAACACGGAGGTCGGGATGTGGTCTGAAATTAAAAACAACATAGAAGCCGTATTAGATAAATATCCAAATCACAATATAGTACTAACAGGTGATTTTAACGAAAACTTACTTGACCAACGTAAAACCAACTTACTATCTATTGTGGGATCTTTTGGTATGTCCCAATTAATTTCGGAGGTGACAAGACCAGTCTCGGGTACACTTTTAGACCCAATTATATGTAATTGTAGGGACCGAATAACCGATTTTGGAACATTACCTAATTTCTGTAGTGACCATTGTGCTGTTTATGTTCACATTAAATCCAAAATTGCCAAACAACAAAAGTACTCGAGACTGGTCTGGAATTATGATGCCGCCAATTGGGACGCGTTACGTTCTTCTCTCTCTGAAATTGATTGGGATCCTATGCTTACAGACGACGTGGATGAATTATGTACCCGAATTTCCCAAAAAATACTTGAGTTAGCGCGACAATATATTCCTAACAAGAGAGTTACCATCTGTCCAAGTGACAAATCATGGATAACTCCCAACATAAAAAACGAAATGAAATTACGTAATAAACTGTATAAAAAGTGTCGCAGGTTCCAATCAGAAGAAAATTTAAAATCATACAAACGTCAGCGAAATCGGGTCAATCTTTTGGTTAGGGAGGGCAAACAAAATCACCAAAAAAAAATGATAGACAAAATTGAGAATGGGAATAAGGGTACTAAATTTTGGTGGAAAATCTGTAAAGCTGTTTTGGGAAATAAAAATGTCAATGTTTCATCCTTACCACCTCTAACTAACGATGGAATCACATATTTAACTAAAAATACTGACAAGGCTAACCTCCTAAATGAATATTTTGCGAGCATATGCTCATCTGGAAACTCTGATATTGTCCCTCCCAGTATACCATCAATCGATGAAAACTTGCTTTCTAATATAATCGTGGAACCTGAACTTGTACTGAAAGTCTTGTCATCTATTGACACTAGCAAGGCCACTGGCCCAGACATGATCAGCCCACGAATTCTGTTTGAAACCCGCTCACAACTCACCCCCATCCTATTGAAATTATATCAACTTTCTCTCAACGAAGGAATATTTCCTCAATGCTGGAAGATTGCAAATGTAACGCCTATTTTTAAATCCGGGAACCACTCAAATATAAGCAACTATCGCCCTATTTCTCATCTAAGTTGCCTTAGCAAAACATTCGAGCGAGTTGTTTGTAAAAATTTGTTTGATTTTTTAAAGCTCAATATATCTTCTTGCCAGTATGGGTTTTTACCAAACAAATCAACCGTATTCCAACTTATTGACTTGTATGACGATATAGCTAAGGCCTTGGACGATGGCAAAGAAGTATTTTTTGTCTTCTTTGACATCTCCAAGGCCTTTGATAGGGTATGGCATGACGGTCTGATTGTTAAACTGGCGTCACTTGGCATATCTGGTCCGCTTTTGAAATGGATCAAGAGCTATCTGAACAATCGACAACAGCGTGTCGTAATTAACGGCACAAGCTCTCTTCTTTTGCCATTAACTGCTGGTGTACCTCAAGGATCTGTTCTAGGACCCTTGCTATTTCTTATATACATTAACGATTTGCCCAATAACATTTTGAATAACATCAAACTTTTTGCCGACGACACATGTCTCTACGTAATATCGGATGATCTGCAGTGTTCTGCTGAAAATTTACAAAGAGATATGGAGTCGTTGGAAGCCTGGGCACAATCTTGGCAAATGGATTTTAATCCACAAAAAACGAAGTCACTGACAGTCTCAAGACGCAGATCTCCTTCAGATCTCACTTGTGTTTTTCAAGGATGCACCATTGAATCTGTGGTATCGCACAAACATCTCGGGCTTAATCTGAATAGTCTCGGGAATTGGAATCACCACTTAAACCAACTTATTGAATCAGCAAATAAAAAATTATACATGTTTAGGGGCCTAAAATATCAACTTAACAGAAAGAGCTTAGAAAGCATGTACAAAAGCTTTATACGCCCATCTTTTGAGTATGCTAACGTAGTGTGGGATAATATCACTGACCAGCAAGCCAATACCTTGGAAAATATTCAAAAAGATTGTATCCGAGTAATTACCGGACTAACCAAAAGCGCAGCATCTTGTTTTCTGTACCAGGAATCCGGTTTACGCACATTAAAACATAGACGCAAAATCCAGCGACTTTTAATTTTTCACGATAACCTTAATAACCCAGACAGTAGACTTAACAATATTTTACCCCCTCCAACTAACGTACGTAATCCATACCCAGTCAGAAATAAAAATCAACTAACTTCCTTCAGGTGTCGAACTGCAAATTACAGCAAATCGTTTTATCCACAAACTCTGCGTGAATGGAACGAGTTACCCGAACCGATTCGATCACAACCTAACAAATCTAGTTTTAAAAGTTCACTGCAAAAGCTTTTCCCTATACCAAAAGTTCCTCCTTGGTATTACGTTGGTCAACGTAAAAGTAACATAATACACTGTCGACTGCGCAATGGTTGCAGTTCTCTGAACGAGGACCTATTTAATAACTTCATTTCTGATTCCCCAAAATGTACATGTGGATGTTCTATCGAAAGCGCTTCACATTACCTACTTGTCTGTAACAATTTCGTACTGCCGCGCACGCTTATGATTGACCGGATACGGCTAAATGGTTATGCAGGCGATTTGTCACCTACACTGCTACTGTACGGCTCTCATGAATTAAGTTTAGATATTAACACTCATATTTTCGATTCCGTTTGCAAATTCATTACACAATCAAAACGTTTTTAATACCAAGGGACCAATTGTGTGACGCGGTCTGGACGGCCAACAACAACATGTTTTCATTTTTTTCTTTTATAATGACGACTATTGTATGATGTTTTCATGTTATGTACGTAAATCTAGTGACTGTTATGGTTTGTATGTGACCGTGTAACCTATCGTTTGTGTTCTTACGTTTTGCTCCTGTCATATGTAAACAACTGTTTTAAGTATATGTCAAAACATTTATATATCTCTGTAATGAATGTATGCGGTCTATTATCTTTAATTGCATATTTTTTCCCTATTTTTCTTAACATCTTAATCTATAATCGTTTCTTTGATAATTTGTACAAAGTTTTCTTCAGCAATAGTTGCCATCATTGTGATTACCATTCATTTCATGTCTATTTCAATTATTTGACCTTTCTTTGAATTGTTGTACAAAATAAGCTGATACACCTTACTGTGCACAAAATAAAGCATATACATAAAAAAAAAAAAAAATTGTTTAATTGGAGCCAGCATCATTAACCTCTCTAGAAATCATTAAACCTATTGCGTTCAGTTTTTTCACCTTTGATGTCTGAAATATTATAGGAACCAAAACAAGTAAGTGTAAACTTACTGCTGAGAATGTTTTATATGAATATGATAAACTTTTGCTAGGTTTCACAAAATTTAGAAGTTCGTACGTTAAGCAAAACACCTACCCTGCACCATCAGCCGAAATCGTTTAAAACGTAATTATCCAAAGTGTGTCTAGAAGTATATGTGAGACAGAATTGATTTGACTCAATACGAAATGTTTTATCGTTTGGATTATTAAATTGAACAATGGGTGACGTAATCGTCGTCTTTGTGCATGTACATGTAGTAGAATGGATTGTATAAAGTTTGAATCACTTGAATCGATCCCATATGTTTTATGAGAACCAAGAGAATAACTATTTAATAGACTTCCTATGTTAGACCGAGACAAAAATTGCAAATAGTATCTGTATGCTTTTTAAATAAATATTGAGTGGTGAACACATCATATTGTTTAACTATTTACACAGAAACCAACGCGGTTTAAAACATTTTTAATTTTGTGGTGTTGTTTTAACATTAGGCTTACTTTTGCTTAAATCTAAAAGAGAAAATAAAGCATTGGGTTTGATTGTTAGAAATTATCAAGTACTAATAACCAATACTCTAGAGTATGAGGATATCAGTCGTTTTTTTATAACATGTTTAAGTATCATTTCATTGTTCATTTCATTCATTGTTCTATCCCTAAAAAATATAATTAACCATTCAAAATAAGCGTAGCAGGTAAAGTTATAATTCTATCTTAAGTTATAGCGGAAATTCGCAAAAAACAAACTATTAATATAATAAACATGGCTATGGTACAGATAAGTTATACGCAAGTACTGTAAATGAAACAATTCTATATAAGATGGGCAAATAAGTAAATGAAGGGTGGACAATTAAAGATTCATTAGGTAGTCCCTTACAAGTGATTTAAAGAGTGACAAAGAATTTATAGCTTTCATCTCTGCGGGAAGCCTGTTCCATTCACGTGGCCCAGATATGTGTATAGAAAAAAACGAGAGATTTGAATAATAATTTGGTCTGTATAGATTTAGATTCAATGTTCCTGTGTGGTGGGAATGGATAGCGGACTGTTTTGTAAAAAGTGACAGAATAGAAGCGGGAAGTAAATGAGGATGGTGTAGATATTTATGAGTAACGAGTAAGGTTGCAAAAGTACTTAGTTTCGGAAGCGGAATGATTTTTAACCAATACTCTAGGGTATGAGCCTATCAGTCGTTTTTTATAACATGTTTAAAAAGGCTTTCAATTTCTACGATAAAATTAGATTTTGATACAATATCTGAAGATAAATGGGTGAGATTTGTTCGAATTGTATTCAGAGGCCTCGTACAAAAATTCATGTTTACAGAAAGTCAACTCATTTCTAAGGGGGAGAGTTCAACAGAAAACTGACTCTCTGGTAAGTACATAAACGAGTAACTTCCTTGACTCGTACGGTTCAAATTTTCCAGAACAAAGTTATTCTACGCACTTCAAAACACATACTCTCTTCAAATTTAAGGCACCCTTTGTGAAGATGTATTTTTCTTATAAGAATTGTATTAAAGGCTGATGAATCAATTCACTCTGAACAACAATTGATTACAAAAAACTATCTTGTTGTATGAAAGGTAGCAATGTTTCGCAGACCATGCATGTACAAGAACAATTTTTTGCAATGTGACTTGTAAAACACAAGGTGCTATACCTTGAAAAGAAAATCAAATCCCACCCTTTTTCGCTTTGTTAGTTCTGAAAGACACACGACATAGTTTTGCTATAATAATGTTAATACTCAGACCAGTTATGTGGGTGAATCCTGTTTTCCATATATAACAAGTACTAGCATGACTATAATTTTGTCCAAAAATTAAATAAAACATGTCAAACCTTTCCATCATTGTTTGTATAAATAAAGCTTTGTGACAAATTAAATTTTAAAATGTGAGCTGTGTTGACCACGGCGTGCTATTCCAGAAGACACTCTCTTTAATACACGTTACTCTAACGATCATCAAATTCTGCATCAGCAAAATAATAGCATCTCTTTTTTAACAGAATGACATCTAATTATTCTCCGGCGTGCCTTGAGACTTCCGCTGATGGTGAGTGGGAAGAGACATCTTGAC
This sequence comes from Lepidochitona cinerea, assembly GCA_963971465.1. NCBI lineage: Eukaryota > Metazoa > Mollusca > Polyplacophora > Chitonida > Tonicellidae > Lepidochitona > Lepidochitona cinerea. The sequence continues at coordinate 8,375,314 of OZ020560.1, read as the reverse complement.
ACATATCACAATTATAGGCTTCTTGTCATGAAGATGATTACTTGTTTCTATCTATCTTAAACATGGGGCCATCATTCTCAGTGTGCAATTAATTACAAATATGATTTTCAAGCCAACATTCATCCGTACCCTTGGAAAGATGTATCATTTTGCTATAATAAAAAATTCCATTAACTATTCTGAGACTTCGTTCCAGGGAAACAAAGATGTCTGCCGATCAATTGAGAAAAGTAAACCTAAAATACGTTAAATGTGTATAACCCCACGCTGAGGTTACATGGTTTCTGACGGATACGTTGTGTCCATACTTTTGATTTTGATTTTGTTTATTCACCATAAAAGATATATACAAATGAAGAAGTATTTACGAAGCTATACAATGGCGGGAATAAAACTCTGAAGAGCTTGTTATATCCCATTTGAGACAGATAAAATAACAAGAACGAAGGCGGTGATTAAACATTTTCTAAAAAATATATACATAATATAACAATAACGATAATAATATGATTTTTACTACAGACAATTTACTTTTGAATTGGGTTTTAAGGTTACTGATTTTGTAATGGCAACAATAGGTATGCAGATAGTTTGGATTTGAAAAGAGATATTGATGGTATACATTTCAATTCAGAGGGTAGTTTATTCCATTCTCTAGGAGCAATTGAGTACAGATAGTAAAAAGGAATATTTGAATAATACAGAGGTGTGCGTAAGTTTAGAGCGTCGTTTCTTAATTGGTATTGTTGTGTTGTACTTTTTGTTGAGGTATTGTGGAAAATTAACTGGACACTTGTCAGCGTGGTAAAAAAGCTTATGAGTAAGATATAAAGTACTATATAATACGAGAGATACTTAAATATAAGCAAATATAAACCACACACCTTGCGTTTTATTTTATTGGTTCCATCTGTGATTAGCTCTTTCAATTTTGTTTTCATCATAAATATCAGAAAGGCTAGGCCACGAGTGTGCCTTTAAAATTAAAAAAGACGTGTAAAAAAATCAGTGTGGGTTAAGAAAAGAAATAAGTTCCCTTCGACGTTTTACGATCGTCAACATCTGAAGTGATCGTCACAATTAAAGAGAAAACTCCCGGGAATATGTGTAATGACACTACTGGTGACAGGAATCATTCGGCATCCTCTCCATACTTACGTTCCGTCTAAATAATATATGATAAATGAACATTGTCTACCTTAAAGGCACACTTGCCGCCGTAGCCTGTTTAAATTTGCTAAGAAAACCAATTTACATGAACTTACTACGACTAATACCACTAAACTTAAACATAGGACACATAAAACATGTCTAGTTAGCTTTAGACTGTAAAAATGGGGTGAAAAACAAACGAAGAATCGAAGCCTGATTACAACAACAACGATCAGTGTCGGTCAACTTTCGTGTTGGATTACCCTCCTTTCAGGCCTTTTTATCCGTGGTTTACACTCAAACAATCATCAGCAGGGTTTTCCAGTCGCTGTTAACCGATCGTCAGTCTGTATTTCTCAGATAAATAGGCCTACGTAAAATTACACTGTGCCGTTAGTTCACTCACTCGGCTGAAACATGAAATCGCCAATAGGGGGCAGATCGGTTTGTTTACGTTCCGGGTACGTAACAATTCAAATTTTCAAATTCAAATTAAAAATACAAAGTGACGTCCAAACTTTTAAATTTTGGTAAAAATAGAAAGTTCCTAACTTATATTGTCTGGGAAAAATACAGAAACGGTCTTTTTTTTTAATGTAAACAATATTCCTGATTTTCGCGGCAAGTGTGTCTTTAAAGGGGCATGAGCTGCCAAAATGTTGATATTTTGACGTAAACACAGAATGTTGAAATTATCGGCTATTTTTCTCAAGACGTATAATTCAGAAGCTTTTTAGTGCTTCTAGTCTCAAAAATGTACGATAAAGTATTGTTTTGAACTAACTTTGACTTAGAATGAATGAATGGTCGTCCCGGTTATTTAAATTTTGCTACTTTTCGAACACGTTTTCGGTTCGTACAGGGCACATACTGTATGGATTTTCCTCATTCCAACGCCAATCATTTAGTTTTTCGATGGCCTTCAAAGCCTCTTACTGTCGTGACGATTAGAAATTATATAAAAAGTGTGAATTTCGGCAGCTCATGCCACTTTAAAATTATCGAGCAATGACCGAAAATTATGCTTTTGTGTTTAGACGACATACAAATGCGCCTGTTTTTTTTTTTTGTTTTTTTTTACAGATTTGTCTTTTTTGTGTTCGCCAGTCACTTGTGGGAAATTTAAACCGACTATTATCAATGAAACTGACGAGTAGTAATTTCAGTATTAATGGAAAACCAACGCGTTAGTGCATTTTATGTCCTAGCCTATTAGTTGATAAATGAATGAAAAGAAACTAAACGTAAACCTATCTTGCAGGTTGAGATTAAATCGCTTAGAAAGAACATACCTTTACAGCAAAAATTGAAAACAATAGACAATATTCGTTAGACCATTTTTGCTCTCAATGTAAGAAACAAGATAAAAAAAATTGCCACACAAAAAGAAAAGTATACATTGAGTAAACTAGATAGAGAAAACAAGAAGATCAGAAGGTTGGGTGTGCTTCGGTTGTATACATTGGTCAGAAAACGGACATGTAATTTACTGCACTGAGTGAAAAACACAAAACAATATAAACCAATGTGGGGACCAAATTCTACGTAGATCAACAACTGATAGTTTACAAAAGTGTATCTTATATCCTTGAAGTGAACCACAGGACAAAACCCAATCTTGAAGGTCAAATTCACTATCGTATTTCGTGTACATCTTAGGTCGTGCCATGCCGATTTTGGGGTTTTTGGATACATGTAACGAATGAAATCATTTTGGATATGACAAATACTTCTTAACAAGGTATTTTCTAATTTATTTAGCCCTTGTAACAATCTTACCATTGTTATTCCTACTATTCATTTTGGAGTTTGAAATATGGTGTTATATATTGCTTTACTTGGATTAAATATCGTTTCTACTTTTGTCAACCGTTTGGGCAGAATGTGAACAAAATTGTATACAATTGCATCAACCCAACAGCAGGTTAGTCAATATAAAGGGATAGTACAGCGGTTTTATTCAACAATGTTGCAAAAATGACTTTCCGTGATCAACAGATCCAAATGAAAAATGTAACTGTTTTGAACGGATAAAGTATAATGACAAGATCAGATTAATCGAATATGTATGGTTAATATATGTAATCAGGAACTACCTCATTTTGAACCAAAGTGCAGAAACTCATTACGTCTCAAGTGTGCTATCATGCTTGGTTACAAATGCCAAGAGGTGTCCACCCACCCAAGTCCCCTTGCGGTGACATCCTTTGAGACCAATGACGTGTCATTATTTAGAGACATGAATATCATCGCAAAATTGGCCGGATATAACATTCTACCAACGGAACTGACATCGTTAGCCCTGATAAAAATATCTCAGAGTCGAACGCAAGAAGGAATTTAATATAGTTGTAGACTTTGTGATCTTTTCCCTAGTGTACGCATATTACGACACGTTACCGTATACTTTTCTTTATCAGCATTAGTATTACAAACACTTATGGTTACCAATGCTTGATAATGTTCACTCTTTAAAAAACTTTTCTCATCTTTTCCATTTCACAATGTAATCTAAAATTCCGATGAAAACTGTCGATATCTGCCTCTTTCTTGCAAACAGCATTTTTCAACCTCGGTGACATTTGTCTCGATTATATCCAACTCAATGCCACTACCACCAGCATATGACACAGAAATGACCACCACTTTGAAGAATAACACATATATTGGATGTCATATGTATCAGATATATTCGATGTGATATTCTATACAACGATACCGACCAAGACAATGTCGTTATAGAAACTTATTTCCCGACGGCATGAACCCCAATCTGTACTAACAATAAGAACCCAGAATAGTTTTCTGTAGATAATCAATCCAGTAAGCACAGGCCAATAAGATCAGAAAACCTCTCCACTTTCCTGATAAAACCTACTTAAGCATTTTGTATTTTCACTGCAATCAATAAGATAACCGTTGTACTGTTGGTGAGACCACGCCATTCTTTGCAGTTTCTACGAGTGGTCATTTTCAACAATATCTTCAATGTTCAAGATCTTTTCTTGCAATAATACATAAATTCTGATTGTCACGACAGTAAGAGAGAGGTCTACTATTTCAACTATTCACTGAAGATCTTAGCGCGATAAAGACATTTCGCTCACGAATTTCTATGTTAAGAATATGTATGTATAACAATCCTCCTATTATTTCGATTAATCAGACAAGTTGTTGCTGACAGTCTGGTATCTCTGCTGTTTAAATTTCCATCCTCCCATATATTGGTCTATAAAGTAATTGTTTTAGTAAATCAGTGAGGTCCAACATTGTAACCAAATCGAGAAAAAATATAAATGTCCAATATCCCAAATTCTAATAATTGCCAGACTAATGTACCTAGATACACATAGCTAAGATAATTAAACTGTCTTAGCAACCGGTAAAGTATCTCCTGTTTAAGTGTATTGCAAACATTTGTTAACCATTACTGAAACAAGGTGAAGTATGTTTTGAAAAACTTATATATAGATTTTGGCATTCAGGTGTCAATTGCTATGTCTTTTGGTGTTTATGCTATTGAATATAGCCCAAGGGAGGTATATAGCGGCGATAAACGTCGCATATGCATTAATAAGATTGTTGGAGACTGGGGTAAATCGATCACTCTGTAATGTCCCTATAGAAACCGATTTCACGGCTTTCTACCCAACCCATATAAAACCCAGCAACCATTAGCCTATACTAATGGTGTACTACCACCCCACGTTACCCCCGATGATAAGATCCAAAAACTTCCCACGTTTTCTGATAGCCTGGAGGCATTGATGTATTTTTCCGTAATTTTCCTATCTACAGTGTGGGTTGCAATGAGAGTTACGTAAAAACTTACGTTACACTGCCTTTTTCAAATGTGGCGTTCTGTTGACAAAGCCTAAAAGTCATACAGGTTTAGAAATAATCAGTAAATTGCTAGTAAAAAGTTTTACTAGAAAATTTAAACTTTTGAGATATTGAGTTAAAATGGAGAAGACGTGTGTTTTTCTTTCTTTACTCACTAGATGAACTGAGTCATTTACTAAAAGTATACTGGATTATGGATATGTCTTTTATCTTAATAGACCCATTGGGACCAAATATGCGTTAAATCCATTTCGTTGGTGCGATTGTCCCACTGTGGGTAAATAAACAAGTACGTTGTGCACAAGTAAAACAGTTTCACATATATCAGATCGTGAAAGGATCAAAAGCGCAGATAACGTTAAACAATATGAACAATGGTACATCTAGTCGCTAGAAATCGAGTGCTGAACAGATTGATTTGTACATGTAGGTCATTAGAGTTTTTGTACGACTGTACAATTGTACTACTTATATGGAAGCCAAATAATGGAAAGAGGAACGATGTTTTGTAACCGTTCTCTAATGGAATAAAGAAACTGTTATATTTGGGGTATGTTGGTCAAGAAGCTAGAAAGGTTTTCTGATGTCCACCCTAGGGCTACTCAGATACTAATATTACTATACCACTAACCATTACTATACCAAGTGTATAGTGGTTGTCTAATGGGAACATATTGAGAGTAAAAGCCGTAAAATAGGATTTTTATGGCGAACCCTTAGGGTCTATATGCGCTCATCTTTACAGCCAATTGAAAAGTTAATATACTGGTCAGTTGACTGGATTGATTGCTTTCTGTTTCACGAAACATCCAGGACTGAATCACCTATATAACGCCGTTACTAAGAGGAATCTCCCGACCGTCGACCAATACATGTGACAACGATTTAAAGTTGGGCAATCGAAAGAAAATGCCTCTCATGTTTTGTTTATTTTGGACTGAGTGGGATTCCAACGTGCGAACCATCAATGGATGTTTGGCATTGTTATACCAAATGAGGCATCAAAATACCGTCCGTAATATGACAATGATAAACCTACAGTTGGCTAATCTTAATTTCAATGGGAACAAAACCTGATATGAAATTATAACTTCTCTTAATTGGATTGGGGTGGCTTTCAGAAATTGTATACCATAACAGACTTGTTAAATTTCTTCAATTTTTATACGTCACTCAAAAAACTTAATTGAAATGTTATTCAAATCTCATTAGAATGAACAATTCTAATCAATCCAAACTAAGGCTATATAACTAGGCTGGATGTATTATTACAATTTGAATTTGCCGTAGATTGATGCCAACAGAGACCTAAAAATATACTGACAAAAACGCAAACAGGATCAACCTTCCTATCTTAATCCATCAAAGCCATTTTTCTAACTTTGGTATATTTAAAAGTTCAAACTTATTTGTGAACCCACTAAGTAAACATTATACTGGGTTACATAGCAAATGGGACATAGGAAGAGCTATTTAAAGTTCGCTCATTTAAAGATAACAATTTGGATCAAGGTAATGGAATTCCTAAAACACAGAGAACAAATATCCCCTCGTGCATTGTCCATATGTAATTAGTTGGCCAGTATGCATCTGACAAAAATACACCAAGCTCAAATCGGTGTGAAATAAGTTTTCATCAATCTCTTTTCACCTACTCTAGCCTTTGTGCAATGAGTTCTATAACATTGCTGGTTCTTATGGGTAGAAAACACTTGTACAACGAATGTATACATTATCCGTTTTTTGTCATTGGACAATTTGTATTCGTATACAACTGTGTAAGTTTAGTTGAGTGAAAAACATTTCCTGACAAGTCTATATTGAAATTCTTGTTCAATAATAATGACACATCATTATTCTCAGACAGATAATGAGATCCCACCGGGACGTGGGTGGGTGAAGATTGGTCCTTGAACGTGACATCATTCCTGACACCAAATGAGTTATTCATGTCTATTCTGCTCTAATTGACTACGGGGTTTATATTTCCCACACATATAGCCCTGTAACAACTACTTTAACGCCTTTCTGGAAGCCCTTCTCATTTCACTCTGTAATAACCCATTAGCTTTTTACCTTTTAGAATAAATCACTCCAGTACAATGGCATGGAATGATCAGAAAAACAGGCTCCATTTTCTGATAACATTCTCTCACAATAAAGTAATGAATTTGACACAAAGGCATATGGGTTAACCTATTACCTGTTGGTTGATTATAGCCTACACGAATCCTAAACTGTACTCGCGTATTATCCACGGATTCGTCAAAACTACAGTAGCAAAAAAAAAACCTAAAATCTACACATTTTTTACTTCAATGTGACATTTTTACTTAAATATGTTTATCCTGTAAAGCCAGATGGACTCATACAGATTTTAAAATAATCAGTAAATTGCTAATAAAAATAATAAAATTGCTAAAAAGTGTTCCTAGAAAATTTATAATTTTGAGATATTGAGTTGTTTTCTTTGTTCACCAGATGAACTGAGTAATTTACTAAAAGTATATTTGATTATGGATTTGTCTTTTATGCTATACACATTGAGACCAAATATGCGTTAAATGGGTTTCATTGGGTGCGATTGTCCCACTGTGAGTAAATAAGCAAGTACGTTGTGGCACAAGTAAAACACCTTCACATATATTAGATTGTGAAAGGACCCAAAAGCGTAGTTAACGTTAAACAATATGAACAATGGTATATAGTCGCTAGAAATCTAGTGCTGAACAAATTGATTTACACATGTAGACTACACGAATCCTAAACTGTACTCGCGTATTATCCATTGATTCGTCAAAACTACAGTAGCAAAAAAAACCCTAAAATCTACACATTTTTTACTTCAATGTGACATTTTTACTTCAATATGTTTGTCCTGTAAAGCCAGATGGACTCATACTTACAAGCATTTTTTTTATTTTGTTAAAATACCCTTTTGATTTGGCTAACGAAATCTTGAATAAATTGTATAGCTTATTGCCAGAATGTTGCTCTTTATGATCACAATCTTTTTTGCAACATCAGTTTAGCAACTATCTCCCTACACCAATGATTCCAGGCATAAAAAGTACGCTTTCTGAATGTATTGTCTTTAAAGAGGGAGTTTGGGAAGGGACGGGGCAGTTGATTTCGTTAATAACCATTTCACATCTCTCGTGTTTTTTTCCTATCTACATGTACGATCTCTAGTCATCAGCCACATGCTTAGCTCTGAAGCGAAGGGGAGGTAAGCATGTGGGCACGATTGATATACAGAGTGATTATATAGATAAAAATGCGTATAACATTATCATTTTACATAAATAAAGCTGACATATCAACAAAGGGTATTGGTTAAAAAACAAATGAAATTATTTTATTGAAAAAAATATGCATATCTTCGTTCGTTTGAATCACAACAGACGATCGAGACTCCGAGCACTCAAAATATCAACTCAGTAAACAGGTCTATGGAATTGGTTGAAATCAACGTCAAGTGAACATCGTGGTAAGTTTTAAGTTTGAACTAACCTTCCCTGTAATTGTGTATCAGTTTGTTGTTTGCTAAGCAGAACAGAGATAGTTTGACTGTGACATCGGCTATAGGTCGAAGGTTTCTGGGTTTTTTTTTTTTCAGCCAATGGAAATCGATCTCGGTTAGTTTGGAGGTGGCTTACATAGCGATAGGTTTTTATCTGGGTTATTTGAAAATTGGATTGAATTTAACGCAGGTCTATTGTACATACTGACAGGATCATCAAGCTCATCAGCTATTAATATAAAATAGCCAGACCACCACCCCCTCCCACCCCCATCGCTGTGGGTCTAAAATGACATAATCTGTACAAATACACTAAAAAAACAGGAGAACAATTATTAGCCTTTAAACAGATGAAATGTTATGAAATGAGACATTTTTTGACGGGGGAATGGGGGAGGGGGCATGGGTTACTTCCCCTGGATCTGCCGTTGTGACAGTCTCTAGCCTGGCAAGATGCTCACAGTAAACTACAATCAACATCCAATTATTTCGAGCAAATGTAAAGGGTATTTGATGATTCACTTTTATGAGGCGAGGAAGTCTGTAATCTATAGCGTACTACCGTAAGAAGTCACTACCAATGGGACGAGTCTCACCAGAGAGGTTCGGCAAGACAGGCACTGCTTCAATCCCGTAGAAAACATTTTTGTCGCTTTTGCGACTTATCTTCTGCTGTTATTTCTTTAATCACTTGAAGAGATTCACACCGTTAGCAGGCCCAGTGGTAAACATACCAGAACGAAAATTTTACTAATTGTGTTGTAGAACACAACGCTCTGCCAATTTTACTCCGCCAAGCTCCATTTAAAACTTTTGAGAAATCATACAAAAAAAATATTTTTAGCGAACTCTCATAATATAAAAGACATAATTTTAATTTTAACTATGTACATATTTATCTTTTTTTCTTCGTCTACAACTTGTAATTATAAAATAAATTGTAGGAAATTATTTCGCTGATTTTTGATAGCTTTGTGCAAATGCATAGATTTTGATACTTTTACCTATTTTACGACTATATTTATATATATTCAAATGCCATGCCTATTCTAATGATATCTTACATGTGCTATGTGTTAAATAGTTCTACAGATGTATTAACGTCTATTTTAATTATAGATTTATAAATTATTACCATAAAAAGTTTTAGTATATAAATATAGGGTATTTAACTTAAAAAAAACTTTAACTTTATACTGTGATTCATTATTTGTGATTTTAATTGTAATGTCTATTCTTGTGTATATTGTAAATATGTCTGTGTCAATTTTGTGTATACAGGGCCCTGTGGGAGATCAGTGCTACGGCACTGAACAGGCATCCTGTTAAAATATGGTTTAATAAATAAATAAATAAAACATGCCCAGAAACAGTTAAAGAATAACATGAGAATAACGTTACTGCTGTCGGCTGTCTTCCCCCAATGACTTGAAGCCTGAAGATATTTTTGGAGTGGTGTTGACTTCAGGCTGCAATATTTGCATAACTATGCGTGGCATGCAAATAAACTTCATATGTTATTAAAGATCAGGAAAAAAATATTTTAATGAATTTATCTATATTGCAGCATTTGGGATAGCTTTTAAGCACAGAAGGCTTCACTCCACTGGTGTCGACAATAGTTACCAGTGTCAGAAATGTTGAACGGGACTAACGATATCAAAATCAAAGTGTAGAAATTCCACTCAGATTTTTTTTTGCAATCTGTAGACGGCTTATCGATGGAAATCATCAGTTGGATTGAGAGAATTACCTTTGTTGACTGCGATATCGAGACAGCCTTGCACCATAGACCGACGATCGGTGTTTCACAAATATTACTAAAATTTACATACAAGTAAGGAATTTGACATAAATTCAAATATTAGGATTATTTTACTCATTGAATCAAATTGCACGTATTAAGAAATCTTGCACGATGATTTATTTGCTATATTGTAAACCCTAATATACTTGGTACCATAAACGTCGAGACGTGTTTAAATATAAACTCTTTGTTAGTATATTTACTAATAGTCCGAAATATCTGCGATGATGACGTAAGACATGTTCTGACAGATAGGCTATCGATGATTTATCTGTCAGAAAATGTCTTACATCATCATCGCAGATATTTCGGACTAATTTACTAAAAATGTGTCTGTAACGTAAACCTAATAATTCAGATAAACGAAAAAAATCATAGCATGTGCATTTGTTTTCAAGTTAATTAGATTTACTCAGGATAAGAATTGCCCTTGTCGGATTTAAACATCAATGCGGCAGTGTTCTATGAGCTTTCTATTACAAACACATTTAATGGGTATTTCAGTATATCAGTTCAAGGGCCTTCTTGATCAATACCGTTTTGTTTGGTTTGGATGACACCGAGGTTCTTGGATAATCATCCACTATGAAGAAATGACCAGGCATTAACCCTAATCCATCCGGGGAAGATGACGGTCTAAAGAGTTCGGTAGCCTTTTGTTTAATATCTTTTACTGTCAATAGAGAGTTTGGCTTGAGTATGATAAAGGCACACACTTCTTCAAAAAGTCTTTCATCTGGGATGCCTACAACAACAACATCTTGAACATCTCTGATTTCCTTTAGTTTGCCTTCCACAAATACTGGGAGAATCTTTACAGTGGCCCGTTTGATAATCTCAGTTGTACGACCAAGGATTCTAACGAGGCCGTCTTTTCGGAAAACTGCGATGTCCCCTGTATGATACCACCCGTCCTTGTCAATGATGCTTCCACGGCTACCATCAGAAAAGATGTAATCGGAAAGGCAACTTAATCCCCTAAAACAAAGTTCCCCTTTTTGACCAACTGGAACTATATTTCCGGTATCGCAAGTCAGTTTGATCTCACAACCTGCAGGTATATACCCGGCAATACCATCTTCAAGGTCTGATGTATCTTTGACGACATGTACTAGCTTGTCGTTGCATTCAGTAGTCCCATACACGATTTTCACAGATTCGCTAACCTCGAGCAGGAACTCGACGGATTTCTTGGAGGTCATTTGTCCGCCAATCATTGAGCTGGTCAGTCTTGGCAATTTAGCTTTTAAATGCGGTTTGGTTCTGAGACCCTTTATTCTATAATCCAAAATCATTGCTTGTGTAGCGTTTTCTTCGTTCAGAACGTCCACGTAAAACTCGTCGTTTTCATCAGTATCAACTGGGTTTGTTACATACAGCATTGGTATCCCGGCTCCTATATAGAAATATGGATAACCACCACTCCAAACCATCGGTCTGTCTATAGCTATTAAGTCTTCGGTTGATACGCCAAGTAAGTCGGAAAATCTCACGTAGCCCGATAACAAGGCTCTATGTGTTTGTACGACGGCCTTTGGTTTACCAGTACTACCAGAAGTAAAGCACAAAAACGCTGCCGATGATGGCGATACTACAGGAAAGTTTACATCACCTTGATCGGTTACTCGACTGACTAAACTTTTACTTAAATCATGAGAAACATCCTTTGTCTCGTTATCTCCCAGGAATGTGAAGGTAATGTCATATTCACTGCCGTGATCGCTATCATAGATAATTCCAGAACACCCGAATTTTATTGCTAGTTTTCTCAATTCTTTTTCATCAAACGCTGTAGAGTTAACAGCTGTAGCACCGGCCATATAGATACCAAATTGAACGATGACCCAGTTGGCACCCAAAGTCGCCAGAACAGCAACTTTGTCTCCTGTCTTTACACCTATTTTGATCAAGGACGCTCCGAAAACACGAGCACGGTCATAGAACTGCTTTCGTGTTAAAACAGACCTGGGCTTGCGAGGTGCTCGGAATACGAACGCAGTCAGGTCCGGATTTGCTTCCGCAAGATCCTTTATCCTGTCGCCCAAGGAAAGCTCACAGTTGAACTGAAGGGGAGGTCTTTTTTGGTAGCTCTCTGTAAGATCCATATGTACATTTTCAGTCATTTTCCGGTTAAGTAGTGATGATTAATCCTAGTAGTATTTCAGAGTCGTAAATACAACCTCATCTAATGACTCAATGCATAAAACAAACGAAAATAATGGTTAACCTTCTCCACATAATCTATATAGGTCGACGTATATAAAGTGACAACGAATATGACAATGCATTGAAATCATTGAGTGTCAGATTTGCTATGTAGGTCATATATGGGAGCCCTTAACTGTCATAAGACAATGTGTACACCAAAAAGTATAGCAAATTTAAATTTTATTGGGAGGTCTGGGACTTTTTTAGTCACAAAGCTACCAGAAAACGGTATGTACTGCAACATGAAAGAATACAGTTACTTATTGCCGGAAATTTCATTTGTTAAAAATAAAAAAATTAAAAATGTGCTTGGCGACTCATTTGGTCGCCATGGTTACCAAGCAGTTGCTTCATACCCTTAAACTACCGAATGCTTACATGTTTGGTGACTGTTTTGGTCACCACAAATAAAGAGAGCCCCATTTTATTTTCGTACCAGACATATCGTTTGTTTAACGTCATGGAGTGCATAAGAGCCCGGGGCGGACAGAGTGACAGATAGACGGACAGGCAGACGAACGTGTGTATACCAATAGACGCCCGCTTTACGATTAAATCACAGTTCAATAGCTTTATATGGGTCGTAAACACGCCTCTGACATTGGGCTATTTGCAGGTCACATTGACCCACACATTTCAAATTCAGTCGAGCGAACAATACATCTGTATGCTCCTTTTTGTCCTAGGCAGGTCAGGAGTAGTATTCTATCCAAGGTCAGACAATTACAGGACGTTGAACTTAGGCGATTTGAAGGGGTCGTGTATGTGTAAGTTTTAACCGTAGAATACTGTTTATATAACACTAGCCAGTGTGGAATCCGCCTGGCCACATGCCACAATATAGGAGCCTATATATCCATTGTAACACGTTTGTTGGAGTTTTATTATATGTTTCATAACCTGCACAAAAATACAGCGTTTTAGCTTATAACAAGCAGCTCAACTTGATTCCAAAATAGGAAATGTACTATTTTCAACTACGACTGTTGGTAGAAATATTGAAACGTGCACTGCTGCGGTAGAATTAGGTCACCAATGATAACTGTGGTACCGGTATAGATGTTATACGGTATTCCCTGTGTTTTGGTTGATATTACTCGACTCGATTCGATTAATTTTCGGCCTGATGATAAAAGTACAAAATACCCATCTTAACACACGGATTGAAGCAAGAAAACAGAGTACTAACTGCATTTTATTCTATAAAATAGTGTGTGTAACAAAACAACGTGGGGACGTCCGTCTCCCTGGTGGAAGTTTATCTAGGTCAGTCGGGGATCACAGAAACGTGTACACGTATAAGTGAGTAGCTGTTTTAGTACGAGAACGTCACTTTCAACACTATTTCAGTCTAATCGCAACTACCCATAAACATTTAGTAATAACAAGGAAGGAAAGTAGACGACTACAACTTGCTTGCGTCAAACCAGGCCTACAGTTTTAGTAAAGGAGGTAACTATCATTTAATTACGGAAACTTAACACGATTTTGTATAAGTAAATGCACAGTGAGTAAATCACAAGACGATTGGTTCCCGATTTGCTCAATATGACAACTACAACCATCGAACTGTGATGAAACATACACGTACATGTATGGGGTCAGGATCAATTTATTTTCATTAGTCAAAATTTATAAAGGATGTTTTAGCCAATCAGCGGCTAGTTAGAACATCATTATACGAATTGATTGTGATAATAATAACAAACTACCTTATGGTCGAAGTACTTGCGTTGTTGTGTTAGAAGATAGCAAAGGCAAAGTGGGAACGCACTGAAATATAGTGAAAGTAATGAATCGTATAGTCGTATTGCAATCGCTTCTATATGTGCTATATTTGTATTCAGATCCCCTTTACGCTATCAAACACACGTTCATAATTGTGTATTTGACTTCTGCCATACAGCATGATTCGTTTCTACTTACAATTCGTCAAACTCAACGATAAAAAATGGTTTTGGAGAATTTGGTTTTTTAAACAAACATATCGTCTGCCTTTGCTAACATTACATTTTCAATTTTTTGTTTTCTCTTCTCCATAAAGGAAATCCGCCTGAACCATACCTATGGATGAAGCCAAGAAAACTGCTCTAACGGAGAGCTACCAGGTGACCGCCCCAGCTTCCTTTGACTTTAACATGTCATTGGGTGAACGGATCGGACAACTGGCCAAAGGAGATCCAGATCTAACGGCGTTTATCTTTCGAGCGCCTGGGAAGCCGAGAGTAAAATTAACGAGGAAGGAACTTAATGATCGTGCTCGTGTGTTCGGGTCATGTTTGATAACCCGGGGTGTAAAACCCGGGGATAAAATTGCAGTTCTTGTGACCCTAGGGGCCAACTGGGTCATAGTGCAATTTGGATTGTATTTGGTTGGCGCCACCGCTGTAAACTCCATGGCGTTTGACCTTGACGAACTTCGACGACTTGCAGTTAAATTTGGGTGCAAAGGTATTATTTATGACAGTAGTTTGAACGGACAGCATGAGATGATTTTAACGTTTATCAACGAAGATGAGCACAATGACATTTCCCACAACGTAAGTGAGGGGTTATCAGAGCATAGTAGTCAATATCTAGATGTTCCGTTTCCCACAATTTCCCCAACATCCGAGGCTCTTATCTGTCATACTTCTGGGAGTACTGGTGAACCGAAAGCCGTTGTTCACACGCATCTTACTTTGCTATGGGGATCTGTCGGTTTCATCGACTTGGTAGGCGCCACAACGAATGACTTGTTAGCTGTTGACCGACCCATGGTATGGATGGGCGGCTATCCATTTTTCTATCTTGGTGCGGGAATACCAATGCTATATGTAACAAACCCATTAGATACAGACGCACACGACGAGTTCTATGTGGATGTTTTGAGTGAAGAAAAAGCCACACAGGCCTTAATATTGGAATACCGAATTAAAGGACTTCAAAGTAAACCACATCTGATGGATAAGCTTCCAAGGTTGTCCAGCTCTTTGATAGGTGGCCATATTATTGCAAAGAAATCTATCGATTTTTTGCTTGAAGTCAGCGAAACAGTGAAAATTGTTTACGGGACCACAGAGTGCAACGATGTAATAGTACATGTCACAAATTCTTTGAACGACGTGGAGGATGGCACTGTAGGATTTTTGTCTAGGGGTTCCGAAATTAAGCTTATTAACTCTGAAGGGAATATAGTTCCTGTCGGCACAGAGGGTGAATTATGTTTTCGGAGCAAAGGCTGTGTTACTGAGTACATCCTTCCTGATGGCCGCCGGGGTAACACTCTTGATAAAAACGGCTGGTACCATACAGGAGACATTGCAATTTTCCGAAAAGACGGACTTGTTAGAATTCTTGGTCGTAAAACTGAGATGATCAAACGGGCCACTGTGAAGATTTTTCCAACCCTAGTAGAGATCAAAATCAAGGAAATTAAGGACGTCCAGGATGTTGTTGTTGTTGGCATTCCTGATGATAGACTATTTGAAGAAGTTTGTGCGTTTATCATCTTAAAGTCAAACTCTAAGCTGCAATTAGAAGGCGTCAAACAAAAAGCGATGGACATCTTTAAACCATCTTCTTTCCCTGATGGGTTGGGACTAATGCCTGGTCATTTCTTCATAGTTGATGATTTTCCCAGAACATCAGTCTCATCCAAATTAAACAGATCTATGTTAACCAAACGGGCTTTAGAACTTCTATCCACGAACTAATGAGATCGTTTTTTTATAATAAGTTTAACAGTAAAGTTTCAAACCATCGTCCTATGCGTGATAGTTGTCCGATATCATTGAAGAGCCAGCGTTTTTCCCTGATCATAGAGTTATGTTTCTTCTCCCAATAAACTTCTGTAAAATAGCAAAATAAGCAAAGTTATTTTTTTTAAATGCGCCCGGGTTTTTATGCAATAATTTGATAATTGTACCCCTCTGTGCGCTGCCGTATATGTTATGTAACTTGTCAGTGTATCCGATTTGAGCAATAGCATGTTCGGCTTGGGACATTTAAAACTTCGCTAAGATAAATAATACTTTTAGAGGATGCTTATTTAGTTGTCTGTTCATAAACTTCGCACTCAAAAAATGATATTTAAGTTATTAGGTTGTAGCTTAGATTCTTGTATAAAACCATCAACAGATAGGGAATATTCACGCTCCTATGGACAGGTGAATTAAATAGTGCTAAGATGCACCTCTAAATTGCTTAGCACCTTCATCGGTAGTTTTCTGTTTGTGTTTCATCTTGTCAGTTATCAGGTGCACTTTCTATCATACCGTTCTGTGTTTAACAACCTAATTGTACTGGTAGTCCGGGTTTCTGGCTCCTAGAAACTTTTTATTCAAACTCACGGTCGTAGTTTTGAGTCAGGTCTCGTTGTAATAAAACATCCAGAGTACACTGCACGCTTCTAAACCGGCGGTTTATTGTCAACTTTGGACAGTAAATTAATGATATATATATAACTCAAATTGTGTCGTTACGACATTCATGAATAATTAAGCTATTAGTAAAGTGATTCAGCGTTTAAAAATTGAGAACCCGCCAAACAGTGTTACCTCATCGATGGAGGTGAGTTTGATACTGGAGAAGACAAACGTGAATTCAGGGGAAGAATACATAATGTTTACTTACCGATCCTGATCGTCCATATCAGATTTTGGTATGTAGCAAAATTAGCCATGGACGAGATTTTGATCGTTTATACAGGATTTATATTATCATTTCATTGTCTATTAAAACCGGACCACAGGCTGAGAAGGAGGCAGTCTACTCCGGCTTTTTGATTGCAATCAACCGTGACTCCAGAATACGGCCGTCAGTATAACAAAATGGTAATTTGTAGTCGGAAACCCGGACAATTGTACCGGTAAATACGAGAGTTATCACCATCGTTTTCGAAACGTAAGGTGAACCTGAAACCCAATGTAAAATCCCCCTAACTAGGACTTTGAATTTGATATTTTCCGCAATAAATATATGGAAGTCTGATCTTTTTTTATACTTTCTGGAGAAGGCACAACTCGGTTAATTCTCAGCACAATATAAACCGATTTTCGAGGTATACAATTGCAATTCAACTCCGAAAGTATACCATTTAAATCTCTATCGGACTACTCCACTCAAACCCGTAAATCGAACAGCTCGTTTTGATTGGATGCGAGTAAAACTTTTCGCAGCTAATCAAATCTTCGGGCACTTCCACTGAAAATAACGTAATGGCGGCTGTGTGCACCTTGAACTTTTTTTAACGAGTGCTGATTGGCCAAGACTCTAAAGTAAATCTAGGAAAGACAACTCTTACATTCTCACCAGTGGGCGCGGTTCGATTTACGGGTTGGAGTGGAGTAGTCCGCCAAGGTAAAACACGGAAAGGGGACATGAAGATTTTAACTTGGCTTGCAAAAATGTTCACTTCTATGCGCAGCTGATATTTCTCCCGTCCTTCACCACACACTTCTATACGCGGCGGATATTTTTCCCGTCCTTCTACACACAATTCTTTACGCGGCGGATATTTCTTCCGTCGTTCAATACACATTTCTAAAGGTGGCGGATATTTCTCCTGTCCTTCAACACACTCTTCTAAAGGTTGCGGATATTTCCCCCGTCCTTCAACACACACTTCTATACGCGGCGGATATTTCTCCCGTCCTTTAATACACACTTCTATACGCGGCCTCGAACGACCTATGTGGGATGGTTGTCAGTTACCAGCGGAAGGTCGTGGGTTTCCTCCGGGCACAGATCCCGGTTTCCTCCCACAATAAAACTGGCAACGCCGCCATATAAGTGAAATAATCTTGAGCGCGGCGTAAAACACCAAACAATCAATCAATCTATACGCGGCGGATATTTCTCCCGTCCTTTAACACACACTTCTAAAGGCGGCGGATATTTCTTCCGTCCATTAACACACACTTCTAAAGGCGGCGGATATTTCTCCCGACCTTCAACACACACTTCTATAGGCGGCGGATATTTCTCCCGTCCTTCAATACAGACTTCTATATGCGGCGGCTATTTCTTCCGGCCGTCAATTAAGAGAGGCAGAAAATCTCCAGAAATATAGAAGGTTTAACTTCAATAACAACCATTTATCAACCTGAGACACCAGTGAGCTTCAAGCTAATACAAACAGACTGAAGTATACCCTTTTAGTGGCTTATCTGTGCCGCCATTTTCTTAGCTTTAAGATGGCATAATGTCGCATCAACTATTTTCAAAACATTAATGGTGTTTTATTACCGCTGTCATATATATGATGGTAGATGTAGGTCCGTAAAAACATGGCGATGAACTTGAAGCGGCCAGAATGGGTTAGGATATGTAGGTCAGTGCTGCAACCGCACGTCATTTCTTTACCTAGACATTGGATAAGTTACGTCAAACTAATGAAAAGGTGGTAGCGGTCTTGTGAATGGCATATGCAGTTTATTTTCTATTATAACGATACATTCAAGTTTCAAGTATTAGCTTACTAGGGGATACCGCATACATTGGGCAATTGTTTCAGATTTCATGAACTCTACTCTATCCATTTGAATTGGTCTAACGCTAACATGTTCTTCCCCTTTAAAAGAGGCTGCCAAAAATATTTATATTTTTCAGTATAACAAAATTTGCAAAATAACGGACATTTTCTCAGAGGTACAAAGTAGAAGCTTTTTAAGTCTTACTAAATCGACGCTCGTCCATGTTTTTAAATTTGTCGTTACTTTTTAAACAGTTTGTCGATCAGCTTTAAATTCATATTTTGTCTTGGCAATCTAAGTTTGTGGAATTAACATGTAAGTTTGGCCGCTCGTGCCATACTCTTTTTAAAGTATAAGCTTCGTTAATTCCCACCACCCACCTAATTCGTTGATCACTAGCCAAACTACAATATACATTTTGGGATAAAATTCGTTCCGTCCAAAGTATTCATAATTCGAGATAAAGGCTTTGAATTGTCTTACTGTGCATTTGCTAACTATGAAATGACAGCGTTTAAAGGCTCGGAACTTAATTACATTTGAATGGGACAATTTCAAGCTGTCATTTGTTGATCATAAACTTATATTTATCAAAGTATCGGCATTTTGACAGCCTATTCGATTTATTCTTGCGATATAAACTTGTTTTCAAATTGATAAACGGAAGAAACAGTCTTGCTTAATTTCTAACTGTACTTGAGTTTTATATGTCCGGATTTCGATGAACCCTGTACATATGTCTGGTTAGCCCGACTTTAGATAAACCTTGTACACATGTACTCATGTTTCGGCATAAAATAAATTGGTGTAATTTATGCAGTGTAACGAATTGATCTTGGTAGATTAAACCACAAACTAATATTTTAAATAGACTACCTTTAATTCATAGCTGTTTTTGAACTTCGCAGGATAAATACGCAATCATATACGTTCTCTTCCAACATATTTTGACTTAAGGTAAGTTTGTTTTACTTATTCTTAACTGAACTTTTATCAATTGTTACACTAAAAGAAAACCTTGTTACATTCGCATGGTATCAACTTATCGTAATATGGGGGTTTTCAATGAAACGTACGTCCATGTTAAACTTTTTGGTTGATTTTACTAATTGCTTATTTACCCTTTTGTGTATCTTTCCAGTTTATTTGTTCTTACTGTTACAAAGTCTTTAATAACAGTTTTATATAGCTAGATTGTTATATCTCCTACATAGATAGCTATTAAGTCCTCCCTCACAAAGGAACTGGTATAATTTAAATTTTGGTGGGTTTCTTAGGGTCCTATCATCAGGGTGAGGATCGACGTTGTGTAGAGAAACTGCGTGTTTATTGTCGAAATAATTTACTCAATCTCCATTTGCTTCCAAATAATTTATTTCAACGACCTTGGTTACCCTTAATTTTGCAGAAATGGCGAAAATTTTAACAGAAAGCTACCAGAAAACCTCTGAAATTACCGACCCGTGTCATTTGCCTCTGGGCGAACATATTCGCTACCTAGCAGCTGAAGATCCGAATAAAATTGCTTTCGTATTCAGAGCTCCGGGAAAACCACGTGTAACACTAACTCGACAAGAACTCTTCTGCAAATCCCGATGTATTGCCTCCAAATTAATTCATCTTGGTGTATTGCCAGGCGAGAAGATCGCTGTTTTAGTAACACTGGGTGCAAACTGGGTTACGGTACAATTCGGTATTTACATGACAGGGGCAGAAGCTGTCAATTCTGCTGCATTCGATCTGGATACTCTTCGACGATCAGCCCGGAAATTTGGATTCTCTGGTATCATTTACGACAATAGCTATGGAGGACAATCGGAACTTTGTTTCGAAACAGTTTTGCCTGAAGAAACCCGAGGGATTTTGCACGATATCCAAGCTGATTCACCAGAATATGATAATAAAGTTGTGTACCCAAGTGTATCCCCAAAGTCAGTAGCATTGTGGTGTTATTCTTCTGGCAGTACCGGCGAACCAAAGCTTATTTCTCATACTCATGAAAGTTTAATAGAAGGTGCAATACAATATAGTGCGTTATTAAACATAACTGGTGCGGATTTCGTGGCGTGTGACAGACCTATGGTTTGGCTTGGCGGATACCCTTTGTATTTTCTTGGAGTGGGCGCTTCAATGCTGTATATCACCTGTCCGTTGGACTCCGACAAAAATGACGAGTTTTTCGTAAATGTCTTAGCCGAAGAAAACCCAACATGTTCTTTCGTCTTTGAATATAGAGTCAAGGGCTTGCAGAAAACACCTGCGTTAAAAACAAAATTCCCAACCCTTTGCAAGTCTATTGTAGGTGGTAATGTAATATCCAAATCTATCGTAAAGACATTGTTGGAGATCAGTGAAGAAGTAAAAGTTGTCTATGGGTGTACGGAGAGCTTATGTTTGGTGGCCTATGGGGTAAAGGAGCTTGAGAAATTTGACGATGGTATGGTAGGGTTTCCCACGAAAGGATCCGAGATGAAGCTTGTCGATCCAGAAGGTAAAATTCTTCCGATTGGACAGGAAGGGGAACTGTATATTCGAGGCACGTGCTGTTCATCAGACTACATATTTTCTGACAGAAGACACGAATCTCCAAAAGATAGAGATGGTTGGTACCATACGGGGGACATCTGTACTTTCCAAGAGAACGGATTGATAACTGTCCATGGTCGAAAAACAGAAATTATCAAGAGAGCTTCTGTGAGGATCTATCCGGCATTTGTGGAAAGACAGCTTAAAGAAATAACCGATGTTGAAGACGTCTTGGTCGTCGGTGTCCCAGACTCGAGACTCTACCAAGAAGTGTGCGCTTGCGTATTGCTCAAGACGGCATCTAGGTCCACGATTGAGGAAATCAAGCAGCAGGCTGAAGCAATTTTCAAGCCTTCTCTATCACCAGATGGGTTGGGATTCATGCCAGGTTATTTTGTCATGTTCTCTGATTTTCCAACAACCTCTGTTTCTAATAAACCAAGTCGCGCATTATCAGCCATTCGAGCCAGAAAGCTGTTAAAGCTTGAATACACTAATTAATAAAAGATTCAAAGCTCTGGTGTTGAGGTTGGGGGGAGGGCAAAGGACGGAATGATGACAGCGACAACAAAGGTTTCGGTCCTACAAGAGAAAATCTAGGATGTCTGTATTAAAGTTCCTAAATGGCACTTTATTGAATATGATGGTGTTTTCAGAGCTAAACACATGTATTTTGTATATAAAGGTACATATATAAATATACAGAGAGCAGCCAAAATATGATTGTGCAGTTTTTTAAGGAACTAGAAATACATACTTCTGTTTAATAATTAGGCATACAGTTACTGATGCAATTTGGATAGTATATTCATTTCAGATCATCTGATTTATAAGGATTAAAAACACAACAGGAACCTTAAATATGCCTGTTAGACGGACTTATTCATAATAAAAAGGAACTTGACAACCCTACTTGTAAATATCATTTGGATGATTGTCAAACTAGTCGTCTTTTCACCCGGTACAAGTTCGATATCAATGAGAAGCAGATCACAAATCTGGATCATACCTTTTAAGTAAGTTGAAATTAAATATAGAATATTGAACGGTTGTGTTTCATATTTATATCCTGCAAAAATAAATTAAATCGATCTCAGTAAATTTTTAAGAAATCTAAGAAATTATTTGTCCTTGTTTCACGGGGTCATTGAGCGGCAATTATATTTAGTAGATATATGTTATCGCACTGTAGTTAATTATGAAATTTCTGATTGAAATAAATCTTTAGTTGTCATCCATGTAGAAATAATAAAACATTTTATAAGAAGTATTCGATGAAATGGTATTGGTATTACAAGTCATATTTTGAGTCGGAAAACGCAAAAATGACTAACTAATTACAATTGTGCGCTTGAAGCGTACTATCCGGACTTATATGGGGTGGTGGTATATCACATCATTCCTGGAAAAGTGACGACCTGTAGTAATCCGGTTCTTTTTGAAGAAAATGGTCAGAGTTGTATTGAGTGATTTTATTAGGTTTTTGGTTCGACGAGTGATGAAATCTATGGGTCATTAATTGAGATCTTGAAGAACTGACGGCGATGTTACGGTTTTGATGGGCAGAAAACTTGACTGTTTTGTTCTGGGAAGTTAACTGAAGTTAACCTCTGTACAAGTTAACTGATTGTACTCTTCGCAATATTATTTTCTCAACGTTTTCTTTGTAATTCAATACACATTGCAGTCCAGGAAAAATTTACAATATTCTGAGTGAGTTTTATAATCGATCGACAGTTGCCGGATTTTCCTTCTGCCATAAATTCCGTATTCCTTTCCCCTCTATGCGGTATAAGTTAATCAATCTTGTACAAATAACATGAAACAAGAGGAAAAGCGAGTTTCTGGAGAATCAACTCTGCAAATCGGGGACTTTTGAAGCCACCAATCTATTTGTACGTTGTAGTATTATGTTGCACTTTAAACATTTTACATCGAGGCGGGAACTGTATTCACTGCAGGTTATATTTATTTCGCTTCGCCTCTTTATGTGGATACAGGGATGTGCGGTGTTGACTTAAGGGATTGATTGATTGTTTGGTGTTTTACGTCGCGCTCAAGATTATTTCACTCATATGGCGGCGTTGTTAGTTTTATTGTTGGATAAAACTGGGCTCTGTGCCCGCGGAAACCCACGATCTTCTGGTGGTAACGGGTAACCATCCTACATAGGTCGCTCGAGTGAAAACCTAGTCATAACATTTTCCCATTTTTTTTTTTGGGGGGGGGGGGGACTGAATGGGATTCGAACCAGCGACCCATTGCTAGAAGGCTGTTCGGAATGAGCGTCCAACTATAGCAGAGACAATCGCCTCCGCTATAAGAAGCATCATTTAACTTCTTATTTATTTCATTTCCTGATTTTATGGGAGCATTCAAAACTTCAACTTCAACTTTCTCAAAATCGCCAATTTGGACATGATCCTTTCTACCTTTGGGCCCACGATATGCTCTAATGTATTTTGGGTAATAACCATATTGAAAGACGAGTGAGTTCTGATAGGCACTTTTTGTCAGGTCAAACCGTGACTGATCTGAATGGATCCGACGTATAATTTTCATCAAATCTAAAGATAGCTTACAGGTGACGAACATTGACCAAAAGTGTTCTAGAAAGCAATTAAAAAATTTCGAAAGTTTTTTGACGTGTAAAGGGCACCGTCCATCTGAGGCAAATTACAGATCAGACAAATGTTCACACTGTAGTGTCGTACACATAGTGGGAGTGTGCTGGGATGATCACTGGTAAACTTCTTTTCACAGATAAACTGTTTAATGTCAGTTGATTACGATTTCTGAATTTGTTTTCAACTGGTTTATTTACTTCTAGTTTTGACCAGACAGCATGCTATAACAAAGGCTACAGATCGGGTCATTTAATGCTTACATACAGTAGCCGATCTTTTCATCTTTTATGAGTGGCCTCGATGAATCAGGCGGTTAGAGTGATTGTCCCTCAGTCCCACACAGGCCTTTTATAGATGCGGCGCGGGTTCCAATCCCACTGAGACAAAACAAAATCTGAAAAATTTCCTAGCGGATTTTTCAACCGATCGCTGTATGTGCCAGGTACTCACGAAATGTCAGGGTTTTCCTCCAGGCAAAAAGCCCGGTTTCCTCCTCCACTAAACGGGTCAACGCCGCTATAAGTGAAGAAATCCTGATTGTGGCGTAAAACAGCAATCAATTAATCATATGTATTGTGCCTTTTGATCTTATTTTTTAATGTAGAAGAAAGTAAAGACGGTCGACACGTCACAATTTATCAGATAGATATATATTAGTCACAAATCACTAATTTAAGGTTCGCCATTTAGGACTTGGGACCTCGGTGGTCCAGTGGGTTAAAGAGATTGTCCCTCAATCCCACACATACCTTCCATCGATGCGGCGCCGGTTCGAATCCCACTCAAAGAAATTCTGAGTGGATTTTCAGTCGGTCGGCGTATGAGAGAGAGTTGCCAGGTACTCGCCGAAGGTCGGGGGTTTCCTCCGGGCAACTCGCCCGTTTTCAAGCCCGACTAAACCTGGCAACGCCACTATATAAGTGACATAATCTTGAGTGCGGCGTAAAACATCAATCAACCCATTGAGGACGTCTGTTTCAATTCTCCGGAAACCGACCGTCAGACAATAACCGAATGTACCACGGAATTCTAACTAATTGTTCGTAAATTGCACATTCTCACTGATCTATCAGATTTTATCCAAAGCCAAATCATTCTTTTTTTTTTAAATTACCAGAACGAAAACAAGAAAACCGTAAAGAGTGCACAGACATGTTGATTGTAAATGGAGAGAATAGTATTTTTCTATGTGAAATTTGAACCCGCGACCCAAACATGAAACGTCTCTACTAACTGCCTTAAAGTGGCACGAGCTGCCAAAATGCACACTTTGTCATAATTTCTGATCGTCCCGACAGAAACAGGCTTTGAAACTTATTTGAAAAACTAAATAATTGGCGTTGGAATGATGAAAATCCATACAGTATGTGGCCCGGAATAGGGTTCGAAAAGTAAACAAAATTTAAATAACCGTCCATGAATTCATTCTAAGCCAAAGTTAGTTCAAAACATTACTTTATCGTACATTCTCGAGACCAGAAGCACTAAAAAGCTTTTGAGTTATACGTCTTGAGAAAAATAGCCAATAATTTCAATCCTATGTTTTAACGTCAAAATATCAACATTTTGGCAGCTCATGCCACTTTAAAAATTACCTAAATAATCATGAAGATCTACTCTTAATTCCTGTCTACACTACTCAACATCAACATGTGTTGACTTCAAACGATTCAACTTCATGTTGACCGGAAAAGTTGAGTTATGTTGAATAGTGTGGACGATTTTTTCAACAGCACCCAGCAACACTCAACAAGACTCAACGGGCTTCAACATTGTTGAGAAAATAATTGCATGCCAATTTTTTTCAACTAAGTTGAGTGAAATGAACCAATCATCGAGCTGGATTCAATCATATGGTTTTCTGGACACATGCATTGTTTGAGAGTGGAGAGTGGCAGGAAGTGGGCTTAACGTCGCACTCAACAACTAAGGTTATATGGCGACAAAAGTACCAACCGACCAAAAGATCTTACCCCCCCACCTTAATTTTAACATTAAAACCACCACAGACCATATAAACGAAGGCTAATGTATTTGGCATACTTAATTTTCCTCCATGCTAGGTAGGCGAAAATGGCTATGGCAAAAACCACACCGCCCCCAGCCCGAAGGGTTGGAAAAACTGTCTGATACAACGATCAAGCAAACAAAGAAGTTTAATGAAATTAATTGATGAAGATACATCAGCATTATTAAAATAAAAGTTTTACATATAATATATATTTTCCAAGAGTTGAATACTTTCGTGTAGATGATGTTGGAATGTAGGGGTTCTTTATATTTTTTTCACAACATGAATTATATAGCCTATAGTCTTTTTTCAATTTTTAAAAAAAACATTGTCGCAAGAATTTTGTCGACGAATAAAACCAATGTCCGCAATGTAAAAGAATGATACAAGGATTTCAAAAAAATCGAAGCGCCATCGCTGATTCTCACTGGGATAAAGGGATGCCACAGTGACCTTCTGCCTGCCACGCTTTCCTACGCGGCGAAGCGTATGTGAAATAATCTTGCATCAGCCTGAAAGACAATGCAATTTACCAAACACCACTCAAATCTGTTCAACATGTTGGGTGTTCTTTGAGTTGTCGTGTTTTATAGTGTAGACAGTCCCTCAACATACCTCAACTTTAAGTTCAATCATGTTGAGTCAACAAAAGTTGAGGGATGTTGAGTAGTGTAAAGTTGAGGGATGTTGAGTCAACAAAAGTTGAGGGATGTTGAGTAGTGTAAAGTTGAAGGGATGTTGAGTAGTGTAAAGTTAAGGGATGTTGAGTAGTGTAAAGTTGAGGGATGTTGAGTAGTGTAAAGTTGAGAGATGTTGAGTAGTGTAAAATTGAGTAGTTTAAAGTTGAGGGATGTTGAGTAGTTTAAAGTTGAGGGATGTTGAGTAGTGTAAAGTTCAGGGATGTTGAGTAGTGTAAAGTTCAGGGATGTTGAGTAGTGTAAAATTGAGTAGTTTAAAGTTGAGGGATGTTGAGTAGTGTAAAGTTCAGGGATGTTGAGTAGTGTAAAGTTGAGGGATGTTGAGTAGTGTAAAGTTGAGGGATGTTGAGTAGTGCAGACTTGACTTTAGTTTCTATTCCAAGGGAGACTACTCTAAGCAGTATCTTACTTTCTATTCCAAGGGAGACTACTGTAAGCAGTATCTTACTTTCTATTCCAAGGGAGACTACTGTAAGAAGTATCTTACTTCCTATTCCAAGGGAGACTACTGTAAGCAGTATCTTACTTTCTATTCCAAGGGAGACTACTGTAAGCAGTATCTTACTTTCTATTCCAAGGGAGACTACTGTAAAGCAGTATCTTACTTTCTATTCCAAGGAAAACTACTGTAAGCAGTATCTTACTTTCTATTCCAAGGGAGACTACTGTAAGCAGTATCTTACTCTCTATTCCAAGGGAGACTACTGTGAGCAGTATCTTACTTTCTATTCCAAGGGAGACTACTGTGAGCAGTATCTTACTTTCTATTCCAAGGGAGACTACTGTGAGTAGTATTTTACTTTCTATTCCAAGGGAGACTACTGTGAGCAGTATTTTACTTTCTATTCCAAGGGAGACTACTGTAAGCAGTATCTTACTCTCTATTCCAAGGGAGACTACTGTAAGCAGTCTCTTACTTTCTATTCCAAGGGAGACTACTGTAAGCAGTATCTTACTTTCTATTCCAAGGGAGACTACTGTAAGCAATATCTTACTTTCTATTCCAAGGGAGACTACTGTAAGCAGTATTTTACTTTCTATTCCAAGGGAGACTACTGTAAGCAGTATCTTACTTTCTATTCCAAGGGAGACTACTGTGAGCAGTATCTTACTCATCTGTGTATAAATGTATACACTAAAATGTATATGGTAAACGGGAAATAACTTTTTGTCATAGATTTACACCTTGTCTTGAACACTAGTAATTTCCAGTAATTTCAACTAAAGGACGGACGAAGAGGTTTGTTTGTTTTTTCTCCTTATGTTATAAAACCTTTGGCCCAACGTGGCAGTTTTGGGGTAAACTCAGTCGGCAGTTGAATCAGACAATGCATACTGAGTCGGAAATGAAATTTGCTCATTTCCAGTCGGCTTTGATATTTTTACGGTTATTCGCCGTATTTTGGGGCTGTATTTAAATGGCGACATAAGTTGATTGATTGCTTTGTGTTTTACGCCGCGTTCAAGATTATTTCACTTATATGGCGGCGTTGCCAGTTTTATTGTGGGAGGAAACCGGGCTCTATGCCCGGAGGAAACCCACGACCTTCCGTTGGTAACTCGCAACCATCCCACATAGGTCGTTCGAGTGAAAACCCAGTCAGAAAATTGTCCAATTTTTTGGACTGAGTGGGATTCGAACCCGCGACCCATTGGTGGAAGACTGTTCGGATTGAGCGTCCAACGCTCTACCTACTGAGCCACAGAGATCCCGGCGACATAAGTAAATGTCATGCTAAAATCGACCATGAAAGTATTTGTTTATGTATATACCATTTGGCCCCGGAGGCATCAAGTAAGCCAGATATAGTCTTTATACATATCACCTTTGTCAGGCTCCCAAATACACTAGTGTCCAAACGAAACGATACCATTTTTTTCAAAATATTTTTGTTACGAATTATTTTTTTAATATTAAAACATGCGAATTCGTATTGCAGATACCAAACACAGCGCATCAACCATGAATACCGGAAACACTTGATCACTTCCGAGAAAATATTTAAATTTCGTGAAAGTGACATTGCCCTCTTTAGCATGTTTTGCACCTGTAGAAAAGTTGTTTAAAAGGCCTGAGCATACACGTTGATATCACAGAAAAAAATCACAAAACATGCCACATTTGACAGCCATCGAGAGAGAGAGCCGTTGGAATGGTCCAACAAGAAGCGACACATGTCGATGTAGCCAGAAGGTTGGGCTGTGCACGCATCACTATCACCAGGTTGATGCAGCGGTTACGTCAGACAGGTCAGACTTCAGACAGGCCCAGGAGCGGAAGACCACGGCAGGCCCCGCCCCGTGAAGATCGTTACATCCGGGTATATCACCTGCAAAACCGCACCGTAACAGCGACGTCTACAGCGGGTACAACACTGAGACACATGATCAGTATACATGCCGTATGCAGGAAACTGCGGGGATATGGTATCCCACCACGTCATCCCTTCTAGATGAAATTGAAATATCTTCCGCGGACCGCTCCCGACGCCTCGGTACCGGAACGACATGTGCAAGGCGAGTCCGACGTCCAACGTACAGGTTTTGCTATGGCCCGCATGTCCTCCCGACAGTAATCCCATCGAACACTAATTGAACCACCTCGATCGACAAATCAGACAGAGCCGTGACCCTCCAGTCAACGCCCTGGTACGATGTCTCCACGAGGAATGGGAACGCATTATCATTGATTGTACTGATATACTGGCATTTTGATTCAGCGGTTGTGAAAAAAATTCTCACAAGAAAAACACTTAAAAAGTTCTATATTGTTTTATTCTTATTCTATGTCGTTGCAAACACGTGGTATCGTTTCTCTTGGACACGGTTAGTTTAGATATGAAATCTGTTCGTTTTACGGTTACTTTTTGCATCGTCACGTTTAAAAGACCTTCAACCTCTTCAAGCGTATTTGACGTAAGTAAATCCCCGATGCTATCAAATTGATTGTTACATAAGATTATACTTGTGAAGCTGGGATTGACTTCGGTTTCCTCTGAACAACTATCGAGTGATGGACAGTAAAGGTTCGAAATTTGGGAATAGAACATCTGTTGGGCTCGTGGCCAGGTATATGAGAAATGTGTGTTCACGCTAACTGGTCTGGCAATGCGTCGGTTTGAGTCCTGCAATTACATTTTACACTTAGATCTATATAGATAATAACTGGATTTATTTTCTTTACGGTGGGTGGAACGGTTTTTATTTAATAAACCCTGTCCGTTTATGTCAAACATAGACCGATAACGAAGTACAACCTAAAACAGTGTTATTGTTCACCTATCACAATTTTGGCTTTAAACATTTCATACCGATAATTACAAAGTCTTGTTAGATTTATTAATTGTTAATCAATTTTGAAAAAAAGCACAGCATGGATGAGAATGTGTAGGCTTCGAAATGTCAAACGCGCTGTACGAATGTTTAATTCAGTGCAGTGTGAACCGGCATGCGTTTTGTCAACTTTCTGGTTATCAAGGGTGTGTCATACGCTGAACGTTTTGAAAAAAAGAATTGCGTTAACGAGATTTTGATTGTTAATTTTAAATTGTGGCCAACTGTGTCGCAAATGGGAAATGAATTTGTATCTTGCATTGTATATATTAGCGTAAATTTTTTAATGGATTTTTTTTTTTCGAAAATCGGCAAAATTATTGACCAGAACAAGTATTTGATTATTATGCTTTATATAGTGTTTAACAATACTAAAGCATTGAGTAGTCTGTCTAGCAAGACACCCACTTCTGATTTTTAGCCTCTTTATCAAAATTGTCGGTAAAATTAGTTGTTAAAATATGAATCAAGTTTGGCAATATATTATTTTATTAAAAGTACAACATTAATTAATTTCAAGGTTTTTGGTATTACTTCTTTTTTTCCCACGGTTTATATGCGTATTAAATTAGTTCGCTGGTAATCCTCATGTTTGATGAAACGTTTGATTCTAACAACGTGTAATCTATTTTACACGTACTAATAACTTTTAAGGCTATACGGAATATATATTCTCCTCACCCAATATATTTTCCACCGATCTGCTCTGCTAGTATAATAATCTTAAGAGCAATGTTAAGTTATATCTTCAGTCTTTTGATCATAATGACTTAAGAAAAGAGGCACATATCATAGTGTTCTCAATTCTATATGTAACGTTTAAATGGAAATATATGGAAAATATGTCGCCATTTATAGCACCGATATCAACGATACGATTCTTACAAGTTCTTACAACTGTGAAAACGCAACGGCCCAGGCAAATTGCTCAAAAGTGTACTTGCACCATTCATTATTCACTTGCAAGTTATTATATTAGCGTATGCGTAATGCAAATATTATCATTGGGAATGGTAGTCTCTACATAGGGCACAGACACACGGAGTGCTCTCCCTTATCCACCCCCTGTTTCTATAAATATGGGCCATATTTATAGTATAGCAGTGTGCCTGTGCATAGGACTCCTTTCCAAAATATTAGCTAACATAATAATCTGATCTCGATGTAGGCTGTACTACTACTACTACTACTACTACTACATATGTA
This sequence comes from Lepidochitona cinerea, assembly GCA_963971465.1. NCBI lineage: Eukaryota > Metazoa > Mollusca > Polyplacophora > Chitonida > Tonicellidae > Lepidochitona > Lepidochitona cinerea. The sequence goes on along the minus strand of OZ020560.1, from coordinate 8,343,925 downwards.
CTACTAGAAGTAGAACTAAGTTAGAAGGCCAGCTACTATGTTGTAATATTTTGGGGCCTCAGTCGGTTTGAGTGATAGTTCCTCAGTCTGACACTTGCCTTCCATCGGTGTGGGCTGGATTGGATTCCATGTATTGAACAGTTGCCAGGTATTCACCGAAGGTCCTCGCCCACTAAACGTGGCTATAATCTTGAATGTGGCGTAAACCATAAATCAATCAACCAGATAAATGTAATTATTTTTCTGTGTTCATCCAGGGTGGAAGGCTGTATAAAACCTTGAACTGCACAGATGTACATGTACAAATACTAGTCCAAAACAAAAATTATAAGTTATAAAAATTATAAAAAAAAAACTATAAGTGACTAAGTGTCTTCTTCAATTGGAATATTAGGGACTTTTCTTTATTTCCTGTTTACCTACTCAGATAAACCTGACTGTGTTTCGTTATAAGCGTTATCTTATGTACGATATAAAACACCAAACAATCAAGAAATATGTCAATCATATTGGCATTGTTTAAGGAAATTGTTTGTACTTTATTTTATTTTTTAACATTATTTTATAATTATATATATTATTCAGTGATATGGAAAGAAACAGACAAAGCTGTATGGATTAGATTCTGTTGAGGAAAGTGCTGAAAAATTGACTGAGGCAGAAATGAGGATGTTTAACTTAGATTTAGTTCACATACATGTACATATCGGTGTTAGCACAATTCCCTTGGGAAAACTGTTTTTCAGTCGCGAAAAGAATCATTGCAAGATGGAGCATTATGTTTGGAAATAATTGCTTATGACTGGTCATGATGTTCAATTTCTAGTCATCGTTAGACTGCTGAATTTAGTGACATTTACTGAAAATGTTAAAACATAACGGCAAAAAAAGAACAAATTGTGGAATTATCATGGAAACTCCTATGCTTAGTGTACATATAATAAAATTTATATTTCGTGACTTCACATGTTGTAATGCTGGAATTGTCAGAATAAAGTTGCGTTCTTAACGATTGATTGATTGATTAGAGTTTAACGCCGCGCTCAAGATTATTTCACTTATACGGCGGCGAAAAGAAATTAAATCATCATCACATGTTTTACATCAAAAATACATTGAAACAGAAATAATAAAAACTGGTAAAACACTGAGTAAATCATTTTTGGAGACTAAAAACAAGAAATATCACAATTATCTCCAATGGAGCAACAATAAACAATTTATATAAATAACTATTTTTATAATATACAGATTTGTAAATATGTGTTTTTGTTCTGATAGAGTGTAATGTTAACAGATAGGTTTATACCATAATAATTAAAAATTTTCCCCAGGTTAGTCGCCTTTTACGATCAAGCTTGCCTGGAAACTGTGAGCCAATTCTTATCCCCCGGAACTCACACGGGGGCCCAAGGATTAGTCGCCTCTTACGATCAAGCACCTTGGGAAGGCTGAGGGTCTATTTTTATCTCCCCGGAACCCACACGGGGGCGTTCTTAACGAAGAACCTGCGCCATGAATAATCTTGCTTGATATTTTTTTATTTTGAAAATAATATAAACTATAATCACTTTTGACAGCTTTGTGACTCCAAAAAAAATATAAAAAAATGCTGTCCAATTCCTAGCTTAGCATCCTAAGATCCCTTCCATCAATGGGTCTTGGGTTGGACTCCCACACCCTCTTTAACAACAGAATTCGGCTTGTTGTACACTTGATCATAAAATGTGATATGTTTACCAGGTTACTGTGGAGTGTCTGGGGGAGGGGGGTCCTATAGTTAGAGAGCTTGGTTTCCTCCCAATTAAATTTCGCTACTAGGCTGCCATTCAAGTGAAAAAAAATCTCTCAATCTTAGAAACGTGCAAGTTCGCAACAAACTTACATATCCATAAACCACCTCCCTCGACAGACTCCTTTGTGTATAGAGAAAACCCCACACTTTGGCAGGTACTTGAAAACCCCATTCAGTTTTTGTTTCGACCGACTTATGGAAAGTTTGTGATGATGTGAGAATCTAAATAAATAAAGCAGTATCTTCAAACCAAGAAGGGGGCTTGGCCCAGGTGGCTGAGTGATAGTCGCTCAGTTTGACACATGACCTCCTTCAATGGCTTGCGGGTTCACAAGCCAAATAAAATTGTGTTTTCCACACAATTTCCCTATGTGGAAAAGATATCAGGCATTCGCCAATGGTCTCCTCACCGACTAAATCTGGTAACGTCAAATACGTGTCGTAAAACACCAATCAATATAAAAAAACCCAGTTGGCAGGGACATAGTTTCTTGGTCCAACACAGGCCTTCCGTCCATGGGTAGTGGGTTCGAAGCTTTCTCAGAACAAACAAAATTGGATTATTTCTTTGTGAGGTTTTCCCTCTATGACCTTTTGTAGAAGAGTTGCCAGGTACTCACTAAGGGTCTGGGTTTTTCTGCTTATTTAACCTGGTAACTCTGCCATATTTGTGAAATAATTTTGAGTGCAGCAGTAGAAATCTTATTTATTTTAAATGGACCGGAATCAGACTATTTGATCCATTAATTATCTTTGAAATCACATATGATAGCACTCTCATCACCAGTTCTATGCATAACAAATATATCATGAAGTCTCTTCCTAATAGCCCAAATATATTGATTGATTGTTTGTTAGGTGTTTATAATACGCAGCGCTCTAGATTATTTCGCTTATATTTCAGTGCTGCCAGGTGTATTGTGGAAGGAAACCTGGCTCTATGCCCGGAAGAAACCTACGACCTTCCGGTGGAAACTCTCAACCATACCACATACATGTAGGTCGTTCGGGCCCAAATATAAAATCGGGCTTTTGCTCCCATTCCTTTCACTCAAATGCCTGTGTTGCTAATACAAATTCTGTACAGGGGGTGACTTTTTTTTTCTTTGATCTCACTCTTGGGACAACAGGGAAATCTTTGAAATCAGTGCATGTAGTTCAAGTCTGTTGAAAACAAAAACAACAGTGAAGTTTATTTTAGATGATGAAAACAAAACCTGTGATAACTTGGTGAAGATGGATTTAGAGCAGTTTTACACTAAGTATTATACTGAATAATAGATGACTGCTTGATTGATTTTCTATGTCACACTAAATGTTATTTCACTTATATGATATTGTTGCAAGGCTTCGGAAGGGGGGGGGGGGGGGTACATGTACTTCACTTAAGCTACATTCTTGTACCTATTGCATAACATTTGACTTTTGTTGAATTGGGGAGTAGGCCTTGTACATACACTGTATACGAGTATTATGCTATTCTTTAATCATTATGTTTATGAACACTAAAACACAGGGGCACAGTGAAAATCTTCTTGTCTAAAATATTATGATGATTTGGAAATATATCATAGTTCTCTAAATATCAGATCAGTCTCACACAGACCTGCGATCGATGCGGCGCGGGTTGAAATTACACTGAAGCCTAAATCAAAATTGAAGAATTCTGAGTTGACTTTTCACTCTGTATGTGCAAGAGTTGCCAGATAAACGCCGAGGGTCAGCAATTTCCTTCGGACAATGCGCCGGGTTTCCTCCTGGTTCTAAACCCGGCAACGCCACCATAAGTGAAATAATTTTGAGTGTGGCGTAAAACATCAATGAAACAATCTTTACATCAGAACGTTACATGCTAACCCTTTCGTGGAAGATCTATTGGCTTCTTATTTCACCTTCCAATAATACAGTAATCGCCAATATAAAGAAAATACACGAAATTACTGTTTTTTCCAAACCCTGCTAAATAACACTCGATTTCGATCGATGTGTCGCATGTCCAGGAAGCGACAATAGAAACTCATTTCGATGAGTGACAGGTGAAAAAAGTTTACTTTTTAGTTTAATTACTAAATTAGATTAATTAAACATTGGGTCATTTGCTTAAATTGACCACAACTCTCATTGTCCACCTGTATTGACCAATGCGATTTTAATAAAGTCCAACTTTACTGAACCTCGTGGCCCTTCCCGCTTTAACAGCCATTTAGGCCTCTTTAAACACGCAATTGGGCGTAAGACAAATGTATAAAGGTATTTTAACAGTATTGATTGGGCAGTATAACCCTTTTGTACACAATGCATTTCTTCAACTGACTGTGTTTTCAATGGTCATTCCCAAGTCCCAGGTAAGATTGATTGATGTTTTAAGCCGCACTGAAGATTATTTACCTTATGTGGCGGCGTTACCAGATTTCGCAGCAACTCTTCCACACATGGCTATCAGATGAAATATCAAATTATAAATTTTTCAGTTTTTATTTGCTCTGAGCGGGATACGTAGCGCCGCATCGATGATGGACTGTGTCGGAGTGAGAGACTATCACTCTAATCACGTTTGGTGTGGTCATGTTTCCTTGGGGCTACCTATCGTCCATACAACGTCACGCTTGAGAGGCTGGCATGTCGCCTGGTCCGCTGATCATATACTGTCTACTACTGGTCCTAACCTGTTCCTTTTAAACTATTGTTGTTACCAGTAGTTTCTGTCATTGTTGAATAAAACCCCACCGCCATGGCCCCATCTGCTTCAGTCGTATTTTGACCTGATAGAGTTCATAACAGCTGCTATAATAACGTTACGTCTCGACTCTGTACATAGCATAGCTCTCTGTATACTAGAGGATACACTGTTTGCATTGGTTTAGTATTTTAGAATTTCCAGGATCAATAGTTAAAATGTCTGGGTTATCGTTATCCCAAGCTACGGAAAAGGTACAGTCTTTTGCTTTGAGTGGCATGTCAGAACAAAAAGTGTACGAAGCTTACGACGAATGGGCGAAAGAAGGTACATATGACGAGGTAAGTAATACTATTTATTGCATTCTCACTTTGGAGCATTGTTATGTTGTTTTCTGCACGTTTCAAGATCGAACGGAAATATTGGGAAATTGTATCCTTCCCCATTTTTTTATTTTTTTCTTGGCAATTTGTTTCTTACATAAATTGACGACCAGATACCAGAGGATGAAAATGTCACCTTACTGTTTCTATTACAAAGACAAGCACTATCATTTCTGAGAATATGTAACGTCTAAACCTGATAACACAGTCCTTACTTGATTCCCACCGTGTGTGTAGACCACTCGGTTATTTTCCCTTTCAAGGTTCCTTTTCAAGGTCGCGCCACGCTTGGCCAGGTACGGGTCAATACATTGCGTCTGCCCACTTACAGGCTGATCAAAGACTTGCTGGGAGTAATAATGATATGCTGCGTTGTCAGGATCCATATATCTAAATGAAATGCTTCCCAGTCAGCCAGATGTACCAACTAACACATTGAATTTAGAAAAATACAATGTGTTGGTGTATACATCACGTAATCACAAGAAATCTCTACTTAGATATAATTGTTATACCCTCAATACGTGTTATGTAAAAGAAATCTACCTGGCCTCTGCCCGGACCCCAATGTTAAGTTCCAGTTGAAATATTTAATTCATGTTTTTAAGGGAAGAATTTATTAATCTGCAAGACGAAACTGTAGAAAAAAATAAAATTGAAAGCTGTTTCCTCTTTTACATGGATGATAACTTATCAGTAAATATTTGCTTTGGAAATAAAACTACAGCCATGGTATTTTCTTCGTGTATAAACTAAACGAATCCTGGGTCACGAAGGGAGAAAATTAACTGGTTAGACAGGTGAACTACACTGGAATAAAACCTAAAACTAGAGCCTGTGTGGCCCCTAAACCCTCTTTTTTGTAAGCTTACGACATTAAAATATATAGCACTTCTGTTATTTTAGTCACAAAAAGACGAAAATCTTTTTCTTACGAATAACCGTGAACACATTTCCTCATCTTCAAGTGGAATGCTAACAGACGACGCATCGATATAAGGCCTGAATCGGACTGAGGGGGGGGGGGGGGGGGGGGGGGCTATCACTGTGTCCACTGATCCATCAACCCCCCCCCCCCCCCCCCCCCCCGCAAAGATAGATAAATATCTAGTAATTCAGAACATTTAATGTACTTAACGTTATGCTGTTTGAATCTAAGTTATTCTCCTTTTTAGTTAATGGCAGCTGTTCGGAGTAGAGGTCCAGAGATTTTGGCACAAGTTTTTGCAGAGGTTTACCCAGAATCCAACCGAGATATTTCTATCCTCGATGTGGCCGCCGGAACCGGAAGAGGAGCTGAAGAGGTGAGGGATAGTACCTGGTCAGTTTATCCTGTCATGGTGGCGTAATAAAGCAAATATCTCTGACTGAGTCCTCCGCCATAAATCTGTTTACATATGGGCAGACTACTAACCTACTTGCGATCAAGCAAATATTTTGGGATAGATCAAAAGTGTTTGTGTATATATTAGTCTTGTCAATTTAAGGACAGTTTACATGTTCCACAAAAAAGGTTATCGGTGTACCGTGTAAACCACCCAATCTATTAGGCCTTATATTTTTTTTAAATTAGGACATTTGACATAGAACGTTAACTTAAACATATTTTCTATTTTCCCAAACTTCAGCTGCGCAAGGTTTCCTTCACCAATATTGCAGCCCTGGACCCGTCATCAGAGATGTTAGAGATAGCCAAGGAGAAAAATATTTATAACCGATTCATCTGTTCGCCTATCGGCTACGACCCTGTAGATATTGAAGAAGGTAATTAACGCGAATACGAATGTGCCACGCTGAAATACGTTTAACAAGTGACCCAATCTTCATAATATGACTGCCTAAAACTAAAATAATATGTTGTTAAGCAAGACACATACTTTACATTTCACCATTTGTTCTAACCTAACTCACTCTACAACGATCAAATCAAATAAAACACTAATTTATAGCCTCGATCAGCTCTGCTATTTGTACCACAGTAGCATGATGTTAAATCACAAGGTAAAATGCATTTTTAATTTAATGTTCTTATTTATTTAATTTATTAATAACTTAGTATATTCCATATTGAATGGAAAACTGTTTTTTCAAGGTTATGTTGTCGAGAAATTTGACTGGTACGAAACATTATGACCACGCTATACAGTTTGCCAACATTTAATGTTGACTCTAACTTATCTCCAAATGTTCAATGAAGAATCCTAACTATGTGAAATATACATTTTGTTGTTGTTATCACCGAGAAGAACAAGCAAATATTACACCTATCTGATGGCTTGTAAAAACATACAATACTGACGGTCCCATATTTACATTCCGCCTGTATAGCCCGGCATAATACTAACGCATACCTGTATTGATGTTCCGTTTTTTAATTATTAAACTGTGTAAAAACCTATTTTTAATTTCAACTTTTTATATGTATTTTTTGTTTGGTTTGCTGGTTAATCTAAACTCGTCTATTATTATTGGATAGGTACATTTGATGCTGTGTCATGTGTCGGTGGCTTGGCTGAAGGCCATCTGCCCGCATCGTCCGTTATCGAAATGGTTCGTCTTATAAAACGAGGTAAACTATTGCTATCAATTTTTTAATTGGCCACATTTTTCGTTCGATGCTGTAAATATCATATCGTGAAAAGCGCAATTGAAGATACAAAGAGAAAATTGATGTGCATCATAAAAACAACTTAACTGCTTTCTTATTTTATAATTTCATAATTTTCTTTCGCTTTATTGCTGTTAAAATCTTTTCTGAAAGGAAATGTTAAAGAGAGAGAGAGAGAGAGAGAGAGTATATATTTGCCATACTTCTTGTTTTGTTTATCAGGAGGTAAAGTTATCTTAGTTTCAAACGCAAGCACTTGGGAAACGCTTCCGGAATATAAAGTAAAAATGGCGGCCATTTTGGAAAAGTTGCAATCAGATGGGGAAGTTCGACTGATCAAAAAAGAAGTCCGTGAAGGGTATCGGATGAAAACAGAGAAAGAGTGTGCTTCGGCTATAATTATTGTCCTTGAAAAATTAATTTAATTTTTCATGTAATAAAAATATGTATTTCAGTTAATTTGCCTGTGTGCTTCTTCTGCAGACTTACCATGTTTACATGAATGACTTAAACATGAACGTCTCAAACATGAAAACCGTTTGTGATTCAAATGCATTTTGGAGGTTTCAAAAGCAAGCAAATATATTTATTTAAGGGTTTAATACCGCCGTAGCGGTGTTTGTTGCGTAACCCGATACCGCTGAACATTGGTTCGCACCGAGTCAAACCACGAGAATGCGCAGCCTTCGAGGGGTTTGACCAGGTGCGAACCAACGTTCAGCGGTATCGGGTTACGCAACAAACACCAAGACGAAAATTTTACCCTCGATTCTACCCCAATAATTGAGAAAAATGAGGAAAAAGTGACCTGTTGAGGATTGCCGTTCCTTTTCCCTCGCTAGGGACAGAGTGGGAACTTTTAACCAATAAACGATAAGCTTTGGTCACGTGCGACGGTTGACCCAGATATTTTGAAGCAGAATGACAGAATGTCACTATGGCTACCGCCTTGACAGGCTGGGTTGCTATCGTCGGGAATGTTGTGAAATCAACCCTTTGATGACTGTATACGTTCATGACAGGCCAGTTGTCAATACAAAATGACAGAATATAACCACACTCGCAACATTATCAGGTTAAATCCTTTATTTTGTATGACAACAAGCAAAAGGTCACTTTTTCCGGGGGGGGGGGGGGGGGGGGGGAGTAAATTTACCGGCCGGTATGTTGCACTACACACACTATGTTGTTTGAAAAGTCATCTCTACTTAACATGTATATTTGCACACGACACGCACATGCAGGAGGGGTATAATTCCCATTCTTTTGCTTGTTGTCATACAAAATAAAGGATTGGACCTGATAATGTTGTGAGTGTGGTTATATTCTGTCCTTTTGTATTGAAAACTGGGCTGTCATGAACGTATACAGCCATCAAAGGGTTGATTTCACAACATTCCCGACGATAGCAACCCAGTCTGTCAAGGCCGTAGCCATAGTGACATTATGTCATTCTGCTTCAAAATATCTGGGTCAACCGTCGCACGTGACCAAAGCTTATCGTTGATTGGTTAAAAGTTCCCACTCTGTCCCGAGGGAGGGAAAAGGAACGGCAATCCTCAACAGGTCACTTTCTCCTCATTTTTCTCAATTATTGGGGTAGAATCGACTTTAATACCTTCGTCTTGGGGTTTTTTGCGTAACCCGATACCGCTGAACGTTGGTTCGCACCTTGTCAAACCCCTCCAATGCTGCGCATTCTCGTGGTTTGACTCGAAACGAACAAACGTTCAGCGGTATCGGGTTACGCAACAAACACCGCTACGGCGGTATTAAACCCTTAAATCTTCACTGGGTTCAATATGAATCCAGTTGAAGAGGAACGTCAACTTCGTGTAACTGACTCTTTGTTTTAGTTACTTGTTTAACGAATCTTTAAATTACAAGAAAATATTGACGTGGAGTATATATATCAGGTTTGTTATATTTTACTTAATTACGTCTTAATTAAATAACACGATTGATACACGGTGTGAAGTCGTTTTATCTCTTCGATAGACATGTAACAATCGTAAGTAGTAATATAACTTTTGTGCTATTTCGTTGGGGCATTCTGTTTACTTTTACAAAATTAAAAAAAAATAGTTCCAAAGATTCAAAAACCTTTTTTAATTTCCGATTAATAGACGCACTAACCATTAGCTCAACAAAACTGAGAATTAAATTCTTAATCTTAATCCTTCACATCCTCAGTTAGTTCCTAAAATGAAAAAATGCTCTGCATTTGTAATTTTCTCAATTGTAATAATGGGGGCCTCCGTGGCTCAGTAGGTAAAGCGTTGGACGCTCAATCCGAACAGCCTGCCACTCAGTCCAAAAAAATTGGAAAATTTTCTGACTGGGTTTTCTTTCGAACGACCTATGTGGGATGGTTGTCAGTTACCAGCTGAAGGTCGTGGGTTTCCTCCGGGCATAGATCCCGGTTTTCTCCAACAATAAAACTGGCAACGCCGCCATATAAGTGAAATAACCTGGAGCGCGGCGTAAAACACCAAACAAACAATCAATCAATCAATTGTAATAAATCCCTCACTGTATATGGTTGAATGAATGAGGGTGGGGGGCACTTGAATTCATGGCTAGTTTCATAGTGCAGTTATTTTGGACATCACCTAATGCATGGGCATCATTTAATTAGTAATTTAACAATTGTGGTAAGACTACTATTCCCAAATTTATCCCAGACTGTTTACACACCCGTTTACGTTCGATCTTCATTTTTTCATAAACTTAAAGAAAACTGAAAGTTTGGATTATATTGCCTTTTAATACGCATAACTTTCTTTTTCGCTGTTATAAAAAGGCAGAGGTACATATTTTTTACATCGAGTTACGTGCTTCCGAATTTCATATAATGCCTGATGTCATTGAAAACAAGATTATACACACTAAGAAAGTGGCGCAACACAAAAAAACATGCAGTCGGAAGCTTAGACCTACATATTCAAAAATAGATTTCGCCTTTTCAATTCCATGGCCATATATGGAAACCTAAATGAAGGTTAAGGTAGCAAATGGCCACACAGATAAGTCTACGAAAAGACTCACTTGTATATTTTAGTAGTATAAACAGATACACCGCCTACGTTTTTGTGATTATGCGTGATGTTTTAATGACTTTTATGGTTACTGCCGACGTTAAAGCAAGTGTGTTTCAAAAGATTTTCATTGTTTGAAACGAGACGATTTTGATTTTTTTACAAAGAGAATGTGAACGTTTGAAGTATTACTAAATTATTGTTTACATATTGCATGTTGACGTTCGGTGATGTGGGTGGCCCTTATTTACATTTTTGTAGACATAAATCCATCAAAGTTTGTATAATTAGAACAAATAACCAGCATATGAAGGTCTTGTCGATTCAACAAACGGCCCAGTTTTATTTGCGTCTCAGCTAAATGAAACCGGATTTAAAATGAATAAATTTGTCTACAATAAATGTTGAATGAAAAACAGTAGTGTCCGTTACATCTTGACCGGAATTGGCATGCTTCACATTATAACCAATGTCGACCTGTAAATAAAGCTTTTCTAAGACCGCTCTGCTTTACCGTCTTACGTGTATGATACAAACTATAATCCTTAAATACTACACTGTTAATACGCTTAATGGATCAGCATATCTCTGAGCATTCGTCGACATGTCAAATTCTATAACGAACTGATGTCTTCGTGAAAACAGTTTTAGTATACGCTCATTTAACTCTTTGTTTCTGATTGATTGATTGATTGTTTGGTGTTTTACGCCGCGCTCAAGATTATTTCACTTATATGGCGGCGTTGCCAGTTTTATTGTTGGAGGAAACCGGGATCTATGCCCGGAGGAAACCCACGACCTTCCGCTGGTAACTGGCAACCATCCCACATAGGTCGTTCGAGTGAAAACCCAGTCAGAAAATTTTCCAATTATTGGACTGAGTGGGATTCGAACCCGCGACCCATTGGTGGAAGGCTGTTCGGATTGAGCGTCCAACGATCTACCTACTGAGCCACGGGGGCCCCCTTTGTTTCTGAAAGATGGCCCCTGCAATGACTCGGAATGAATTCATACCAACTGGGAAAACAAGTCCAGGGTGTCCACACATACTGGTACTTGTGTTCTATGTTAACCTTGTCAATGGCACAAATGGATACTGGTACCGGGTTAACTGGGGACAAATAGACTAAAAAACTGGTGGATATGTACCGAACGAGGTTGTCAAATTCGTATTATTACAGGGAACGATATAATACAGACTTCAGAAACTGCCCATCAAAATACTTACGTCAACTTAATATTGTACCCTCTATCATAATAAACTGAATTTACCAACTTATACTTTTGCTTATTTTGTTAAGCGTTAAGATGACTCTCTCCTTGCAACCTCAGGTAGACCACTCACGATTTTAATCTCTTAATATATAACCCTGTCAGCAGAGCACCTCAAAAGTATATCTTAAAGGAACGTATACGTTAGAGGAATACACCGATAGAAATATTCTTCGTCTACACCTTTCTTGTCAGGTTTATAATCTCTTACAAGTTGGTGGCGGTTTGATTTCGCAGCGGTAAGCAAGTCGACTTCAACCAATATGTTTCCATCATTCCTTTGCCCTGAAATGTAAAAAAAATCACAGAGGGTCATACACAATTTAAAGGACTTTTTTTAAAGGGGCGTGATGATATTTTGCAGATAAATCAGAATGTTGAAATTATTGGCTTTTTTTCTCAAGACGTATAACTCAGGTTTCTAGTGCTTCTAGTCTCGAAAATGTACGATAACGTATTGTTTTGAACTAACTTTGGTTTAGAATGAATGAATGGTCGTCCCAGTTATTTAAATTTTGTTTACTTTCGAACACGTTTTCGGTTCGTACAGGCCACATACTGTATGGATTTTCCTCATTTCAACGCCAATCATTTAGTTTTTCGATGACCTTCAAAGCCTCTTAATGTCGTGACGATCAGAAAAAAAGTGTGAATTTTGGCAGCTCATGTCACTTTAATAGAATGGCGATTTTATCAAACTTTAGATTTATTTGATTGAAGTGATAGGTGCTGTCAAAATTCGATATCTTCTCTTGAATTATAATTGTCACCCCAGTAAGAGGCGTTGGAAATAAGCGAAAACTAAATAAGTGACGTTGCAATGAGAAAAATCCATACAGTCTATGTGTTGTACGAGCCGAAAAAGTACCGGAACAAGTGAACACATTTAAATAGCCGATTCGAACGTTCAAGGTAGCCCAAAACACCACTTTAACGTACATTGTCAAGATTTGTAGTAATCACGTTCGAACTGCAATTCTCTAGAAAAATGACAATAATTTTCGCATCCTATTTCAACGATGGAAACATTATTTTGTCAGCTTTAAAGGAACACTTGCCGCGAAAATCCAGAAGACTGTTTACATTAAAAACAGTGGACAGTTTTCTGTATTTTCCCCAGACAGAAAAAGTTAGGAACTTTCTATTTTTACCACAAGTTGAAAGTTTTGACATCAAGTAGTATTTTTAATTTGAAATTGAAAAACGGACTTTTCAGGTACCCGCAATGTAAACAAACTTCGAACCTGAGCGTGCGCACAAGTGCCGTAATGGTTTGAGTCGTGTGGGCGATCTAACGACACAGTATAATTTTACGAACTTTATCTAAGAAATACATACTAACGATCGAGTAAGAGGGATTATATAAACCTGCCAAGTACAAAACACAGAAAAAAATGCTAGAATCCAACACTTAAGTTAACCAACTGATCGGTGTTGTTGTTGTAATCGAGCTTCCATTCTTCGTCTGTTTTTCCTCCGCATTTATACATTCTAAACCGAATTGGACATGCTTTATGTGTGCTATGTTTACTTTTAGTGGTTTTAGCTGATGTAAGCTCAGGCAAATTGGTTTTCTTAACCAATGCCAAACAGGCTACGGCGGCAAGTGGGCCTTTAACATCGTCATCAAAGAGCGTAAACAAAACTTGCACTTAGTGGGAATAAGAGTCGGCTTGCAAGGACAATTATGGCTTATATCCATAGTCAAGCCCATAAAAAACAAGTCATAAGGTTTTAAGATCAACTAGTCAAATAAGCGACTGCTCTATTTCTCCTTATCAACCAATACGCTACAATTGGGTTGTGGGGTAACACCCTAACCTGTTATTCTAGGAACAATGGAAAGAAAATATGAGAATAATTGTGAAAAACTGACCTTGACCTCCACTTTACCACGTGACTCGAATTGAAACCCAGGGCGTCTACTGAGCATTTCCATCGTGTCTTTACTGACGTGGATTTTCATTGCTGTTAAAAAATAAAAGCACAGACAAATTATTTCATTGGAAACTTCTAACAAAGCATGGTTGTTCCAGTATGCCAGCTATTCTTGGTAATATCCAGTGAAAATCCACTTCAGTCGATTTTTGTGCATATTTTATTGGATATAAGCTTACGTGTTCTTAATAGTTGGCATGTTCCATTAGACACATAGAGGCAGGTTTAAATTCATAATTTATCCCAGCAAAATCTATCTCGTTAAATTCTGTACGCGTTTGCGGATTTCATCAACTGAAATGTCATTTTCTTACAGCGTCCTTACAGGTGTGGTTCGCAATGATTTTTGTTGGTATTTGCTTATGTTTTCACTTACACGTTGACCACATACCAGCTACACCTAGACAGCCATTTACGTGGTAGTTTCTCGAGAGAGATATGTTCATCCCACCATACATAAAGCTACACAAATTCGCTATACAATACATGGCAAGCTTGACTTACGGAGACCAGTAGACTCCATGCGTGATGCCGTGTTCACGGTGTCACCGAATAAGCAGTATCTAGGCATCTTGTTCCCTACTATACCAGCCACACAAGGACCTGAAACAATATTCACATTATTATAAGTTAATCTGTAAGTAAAAAACAGAACTGTGAATAGATTTGAGTAAAAATAATTTGCACAAAATTACATAACTTGTTCTTAAAATGGAAAGAGAAACCATTTTGTTGTGCCTTTCATCGGATAACAGGATTTCACTAAGGTTATCGACAAAGGTATTGGCGACTTTATAAGCAAGCCGACGCATAACAGGTTTAATTCACAGTCAGTCCAAATATAAAGAAAACGAGTGGAAAAGTCACCAGGTACTGGTTGGAGGTGGGTTTCTACATAAAGCCCGGTTTCCTTTGAAACCAAATCAAGCAACGCCGTCGTGTAAGTCAAATAAAACATCAACAGATCAGTTATAATGACATATTTGTAGAACGTTAGCTACTGAGACAACATCTGCTGACGGGGTACATATATATACATATATATATATATATATATATATACTGCAGCTACGTATGGAAAAGAACCTTAAACTAATATCCCTATAGCTTTTGAGATTTTCTGTGAATACTGACCGTATTCTTGAAATATAGTGTTAAAATTGTTTCACTTCTCCAGTCCAAGGTGTTGGAAAAAATGTTTAATGTTTGACGATGTAACTTCAAGTGGCACGAACTGCCAAAATTCACACTTTTGCCATAATCTCTGATCGTCACGACAGTAAGAGATTTTGAAGGCCATTGAAAAACTAAATGATTAGCATTGGAATGAGGAAAATCCATATAGTATGTGGCCAATACGAACCGGAACTGTGTTCGAAAAGTAAACAAAATTTAAATAACCGGGACGACCATTCATTCATTCTAAGTCAAAGTTAGTTCAAAACAATACTTTATCGTACATTATTGAAACTAGAAGCACTAAAATGCCTCTGAATTATACATCTTGAGAAAAAAAAGCCGATAATTTTAACATTTTTTTTACGTCAAAATATCGACATTTTGGCAGCTCATGCCACTTTAACATGGTTTGAATCTTTTTTGCGTCATGGCAACTAACTTATTCGTCTATTGTATGGTGGCATGTTCAACGGGTCGCACTTAAGCTACCGCTACAGCAGATCATTTTCAGATATTTTACTAAAAAGGAATAACAAATTACTTTCGAGAACATAAAACTTGTATGCATTAAAATCTGCACAACACAGCTACAAGGGTACTATGGTAATTCCTACCTGAGTGAATTCCAATCCTTATTTGCAATTTTCTTCCCGGAATGTGTCTAACGGTAAAATATTCCAGTCGTTGTAAGAGGTGAAATGATAAGAGAGCCAACTCCAAACTGTGTTTGTCATGGTTACGGCAAGGGAGACCACTCGCTACCATATATGCATCGCCGATTGTCTCCACCTTATACACGTCGTACAGATCAATACAATTATCAAAGACTTCGTAAAGACTATTCAACAGATCTATAACCTCCAAGGGTGAGCTACTCGCAGACAGAGAAGTAAAACCGACTATGTCACTGAAGTAAATGGAGACACTGTCAAAGTATTCAGCGTCGACTTTCTGCTTCATTTTCAACTTATAGGCAACGTCACGTGGTAACATTTGTGAAAGTAACTGATCCGATTTAGCCTTTTCTGAAGTCAGTTCTATCGTCTTTGATGCTGCGTCTTGGGCATACCTTTGTAGGCTTCGAGTCAGGTTTTGTATGCAAAATGTGGAGAATAAGGAAACTATGGCTACTATTACGACAATCAAAACTCCGATGGTAACTCGTACATTAGCAGCGCTGATGTTGGTTGAAATTTTGCTTAGAATCGTGTCCTTTATGATGCCTTTAACATCTCGCAATAACAGTAGATAACTTCTCATTGATTCATAATAGTCAGTAGCAAGCTTCTCAGAAGGGTTTTCCGTCTCATTTTGGAGAATTTCTACCCTGAAATCGTCAAACTTTCTAAGAAGATCGGCATTATTTGTAAACAAATGTTCATACGAGTTTTTGGCATCTGTGGAATATTCCATAAACGAATTCAAATGGTCCAGTCTTAACGCGTCTTCAGAAACAAACACATTATACTGTTGTCGATCAAGATTCCCTTTGAAAAAGAACTCAATTCCGATTGCAGCGATGATACCAGTATTCTCCTTTGCCTCCAAGATTAACTGATACGATAACAGCAGATTTCGAAGAACTCCAGCATCGGATGTTTGGGTATTTAGGCCCAAATTA
Source organism: Lepidochitona cinerea (assembly GCA_963971465.1). NCBI lineage: Eukaryota > Metazoa > Mollusca > Polyplacophora > Chitonida > Tonicellidae > Lepidochitona > Lepidochitona cinerea. The sequence goes on along the minus strand of OZ020560.1, from coordinate 8,327,414 downwards.
GCAACAAAGTTGGCATTTAGAGAATTGTATAACTCAATTTCATCGTATATTGTTATTTTGTTTGTCAACAAATCGTCTCGATTCTTTTGAAGCTGGTTTTGAAAAGATATCGTGTCAATCGTACTTGACCTGTTGCCACACTTTGTCCAGTCTGCTATCTGGTTTATAGCACTATCTGTCAGGCCATACTCTTGTGCAAATACCGACTTGGTCATATTCCACCCAGTGTGGTAGATGAACATAGTTTTGGCTCGTTCAAGCTGCAGAGCATGAACCAAATCTCCAATGGCTCTGCAAGCCTGTAACTCATTTTCAACCGAACTTAAAACCCTTTCCTCTGCAGTAGAGTACGATAAGAGTAGAGAAGCAAACACGATGTCGCCTATGAGAGGGATGAGTATGAGAATGAACATACGCAACAATTGGATTTTCTTTCCGGAATCTGAAGACGGCTCTGGATTGCAAAGAACGTTTTTCTTGGCGATGATCTTCGATTTTAATCCTTTGTTCCGTTCGACAGGTTCCTTAGTGACGTCTTTGCCTAAATGTGGATCGAAAGAATCGACGATGATGAAATGATGATAACGTTATAACCGCGTTATAACTGTAGGAGAGGCATTTTGATAAATGGGTTCCTAATATTTGAAAACTTCAAAATAAATTCTTACCATAGTGTTTGGATGGTGAAAAAAAATACATTTACATAATCGGTTAACGTCATGGAATGGATCATTTCGATAAATTCTTTCTTTTTTTTTGGACGAAGTTCTATTTACAAGAACACATGTTTTTTTGTGTCTTCGAAAAACGGATTGAACTTACTGATATTTTTCAGATATGACTTAATACTAGATGAATTGATTACAAGAAATATGCATCATTTTTTGGTTGTAGATTTGTTCAATTTTTCTTTTTAACAAAACCAGATAATGCAAACGAACTACCATTGAGCGACATTATGAAATCAACTGTCGTCTTTTACAGATACATTTTCTATAGATGGAATGATATTCTTACACTTACCTATATCTCCTACTTTATTGTCCATTGTGGATTTTACACGATTCCAACTGTCAATAGGAAGAAATATTTTGCCTTAGAACGCTAAGTCTTATTCTTTTACCTAAAGGCACACCTGTCGCTAAAACCCAGAATACTGTTTACATCAACAAAAGCAGACGGTTTTCTGTATTTTGCCTGACAGACTAAGTTAGGAAGTTTCTAATTTTGCCTAAATGTATTGTTTGGTTGAGATGATGAACCTTCCACATCGACTTCATTCTAATTCATCAATACCTGGTTGATGTTGTGATACAGTTGATACGCTTAGGATAACTGATAATTTATAAGCAGCTGGTGCCATGGAATATTATCATCGTATAGTTTTTAAAACGATGCACTAGAGGTTCTGACCTTGGTTCACGGTTGCTAAACCCGGACTGGGTCTAAACAGAATGTATAACATTTGTCCAATATATTTGAACCAGGGTTTGTCCTTTGAGCGGACATACTGTCTGAACATTTCTTTTCTTCCGTTTTCAATTAAGGATTGTTTGACATTTCCATCATGTTTTAACTGTGTAACAAAATATGAACAAGTAAGCTTCTTACAAAATATCCATATACGTTTTTTTTTGTAAACATTGCTCAAAATTGAATTCAGGTAAACTTTAAAATGTTGATCTGAAATAAATAATATCGTCCCACAGAGCTTCAAACAAGGATTCATATATATTCAATAGTTTACGTTGTTTTCTCCTGAAACCTGGGCACTGAAAGGTAATAAAACAAAAGAAAGCCTTTGGCCTATTCATTTGATCCAAATATCAATTGAAATCAGTCACTATTGCAATACCATATCTTTCAATAACATTTAGAACAAAGAGTTGTTATCCAGAAGTAATTCTTCACCTTATTGCAAAAAGCACGAGGGGAATTCAGAGATATCAGCTCTCGACATTAAGAACGCAACATTGCTTTAAAAATGACTATTGTCACAACTAAAGTGACCCGAGCTGCCAAAATTAGATATTTTTCCGTTCAAACAGAATGAACGGAGACTGTAAGACTGTTTTTTAAGACGTGTTATCCATAAGCTTTTTAGTCCTCCAAGTCTCGATACTGCACATTAAAGTAGTGTTTTGAACTCAATTAGGCTTATAACGAATGCACGTTCTTTCTGGTTATTAGCCTTTTATCCTTAAAATCGGAAGACTGATCAGTTTGCGACCGATCTAAAGAGGCTTAAGGCCGCTCAGGTCGAACTAAGTTCTCCGACTGATTGATTGCAGATTCACTTCCGACTGGAGCTTACGACGATCGGATCGGATCTTTAAACATATTTTAGTGAAACTGATCATAACTTATTCCCGTGGTCAAGTACCGTGTAGGTTCCGGGGCCTTGGATCCTCGGCTGTACAAGGACACCGATTCTAGATCGTGTCTTTCAATCTGGTATACAACCATCCCATATATGATTGGATCATACTCATGAAAATAATCACTTTCCGACTTTTTCATTCATTTCATCGAATCGCCATTTAGATAACCATCCATAGTTTAAAATAAGTCATGTTTTATAAGATAACGTTGAAATCTTCTTTGGTAAATTGTCATTAACTGAATTGGTTTAGAACAAATCTCTGAGAATCTAGGACCTCTAAGCTTCAGGGGCCCTAGCGAAATTGTGCTATGATAGCTGATGACCAAATCCTTCCCTACTAAAGTTTCTAGATCGCCTCTCGATATGATATTGCACGCTTAGGGAGTGTCCCCATTAATCGTTTTTCGCGATGGCGCAAAAAACGATGAAAAAAAACGAAGCGAAAAACGATAGGTGTACAGTCGCTAACAAAAGACGATAATTTGAAACGGGATATTCACAGCATGTGATCGTCTCGGATTAAAAGTAGTCCGCTGTGCGACTATGACGGATAGCTCGTGGTCAGTTGTAACGCGCTGTCAAAGACCGACTCGATCCACTCAGCTTGACTGTCCTGTAGTGTTTATACTAATGCTTCACAATAAAGACCTACCACTACCAGAATGTCTTGCCGGCTCATTCTATTTTTGTGATATAGTTCGCCTTCCCGATCTTTATAATTTATTTGTAGGCCCCTATGTTTAATTTCTTTTTCCGAAAACGGCGACGAACTGCAATGTTAACTTTTGTAACTCCACACCCTAAAGAGTTTCCAGTGTACTCATATAAAGACATTTATGACTAGCTAAACGTCATGGATTTGATAGTGGTTTGTCTATCGGAATTCTTTAAATATACAGGGAAATTATGGAATATATGTAATGAAAAACGGCAAGCCATTGGGTAAAAATATCAACACTTGAGAGCAGCATGCGGGAATTAAAAAGCAAAATGTAACTATCAAAACGGAAAACTACCTGTACAAAACAATTCCGCTTATTAAATCGTCCATTGATGTTTTACAATTAATCATTTGAATATTTCATTTTCGCGACATTTAAAATAATTGCACACATTATAGCAAATATCAACCAAACGTGTTTATTTTTGCAGCAGCATCGAAGAGGACCGCAAGTCAGTCTGAAGATCTTGTCAATCAGTAGGCCTACAAGTGGGCCTATCAACCCGTACCAATTTATTTCTTCCTCGTGGTATAAATGTTTCAAAACGTATGAAAACCTTTTTTTCAGACGAAATAGGTAATGAGCTACTAACCACTGTGGGGGTGTCCGGAAATCTTAATAATCCTGTATAATGAAAACTTATTGCTGGTTTCCCTTTTTATATTCGGGCTGTAAAAACGATTGATTTTATCTTCCCCCCCCCCCCCCCCCCAAAAGTGTAGATAAGAATTGTCCGCAAATAAAATGTATTCATCTTTTGTTTTTATAAAGATATAGAACAGACGAACATGTTATTTAAAAGTATTCACTGAGCGATGATCAAAACTTTCTATGCAAGTATAGTAAATATTGCCCCTTTCAATGAAACAAACAAGTGCAACTAAATACATTTCTATGTATTTTTTACTATAACACACGGGCATTTCTATGAGTGTGTGTAGTCATGTCGAATGATTATTTGTTTACCTGTACATATCTTTCACATTCTAAATACATTTTCTGACTGATCATTATTGGATCGGTGTTACAGTGGATATATTGTTATGTACCAACGGAAGATTCCTATGGCAATTTGTAAGTAAAATAATACTGAGGCGTCGATCTAGCCACTACACAAAAAACATTCCATCCATTCATTTCTTAAAATTAAATATATCATAGGCCCACTTTACTACCTGTACAAAATCAGTACTTTTGACCAGACTTTATACATGTAACGGCACTGATATTCAACAATTCAGCAGAAGTATAACATATTTCATTGAATTACACAGTGCGATTCTCAGCCTGTACACAGGCGTCCTATTTTTATCTATTTTTACGTGAGCCAATGTCGTCGTAAGAATATCCACTTCATATTAAAAACCAACTAACGGCGAATTTTTTCAAAGCCGATTGCAAATGATAAGCAGTTAATACCTTCGTTTTTTTTAATATTTGCTATTTTGGGTGAAATATTGGGGATTTGAATTTCAGGTGGGGACTTTTTCCGGGGGGAAGTGGGCTACGAAAAAAAACGTTAGCGTGCTTATGCCAGGTGGATTGCAGTCTACACTCGTAACTAGGCATTTCACATCTAAGTGGTTAAAGTTCAAGTTTGAACTAAAATATATTAAAGTTGAAACGAATTGAGAAGAAATATATAATGGATTGAAATGTTTCCAGTATACATAATAAAACCCAGAAAATATTACCGTAGACCTACCGGCATATTAGTATTCCTACACTCAAGACAGAATATTATGGAGAATTATTTGTTCTCTGTTTTTTATTTGATGTTAGTTATTAGCTATCACTGTGACTGAAGGTATCACTGAAAATATAATGAAAAACGGTTTAAATACTATTATGCATTTCGTTTTCATAAACATCATGCATATGGATACGTTTTGCGTCGATATTTCTAGACTTACATGAATGCGTGTTTGTGACACAGGGCGCAGTTATAAAACTGGACATTTAAATCATTTCGGCCGTATTCGTTCTGTGCACCTTTGACTTTTTTTTACTATAATGGGTATCTAATAATTTAAAAAATCAAAAATTAAGTCAGCGAAAGCTTTAAAGACTTCTCCCAGACGAGTTTGGTGACAGGGTGTCTGCAGACAACTGATTTCACAGCACAAACATCCGGTTTATCGATGAGCTTTGACATAGTGTTTGGAACGTAAATGAGAGGATTAACACTGTTCATTAGTGTTTTATGAACAACTAATGAGAAATGTTTGACTTCCCATGAAGCCTACACATGTTTATCAACGGGGGCATTCCATTCAAAAGAGCTAACACACACCTACGCAAAAACGACCGTACGACAGCTAAAATAAACAACAACAACAGGTAATTGTTTTTTGTAATCAAACTATATTTTAATACGTTTTAGTTTTCTTTGCGTTTTATTTTTAACCCAATTACAGTACAATTTTATTTTGCCGATTGATTGTATATTACTGCGCGCCTGGGAACGACACCCGCCACGACAAAGCCAGTCAAGCGTGAACACAAAAAACGATAGGTGTAGGCCGGCATCGTTTTTTTCATCGTTTTTTGCGCCTTCGCGAAAAACGATTAATGGGGACACTCCCTTAGTATTTGTGTAAAATTGGCATTTGAACAATATGCGAATGTTGTAATAAATTAGGCGTTTTTGAAATAATCATAGTAACATAGATACTGAAAGCTCACCAAAGACCAACATACCAAAATGTACAGGCACGGTTTACACATACCTTGCATTTTTTGTCCAACTGCAAATCTGTTTCGTCTCCAACCATCAACCGCGTAATCTAACCATTGTTTCCCAAAGCATGATGAGTTTTTATGAGATTATCTGTAATCATGCAATTCATGCTATTAGACAAGAGATGGGATTTTGTTTGAGGAAACAAAGTAGTCCAATGTTACGTAATATGTTATCCCGGAAGTTGCAGTATTGTCATGTCTATTTAGGAAAATCTGTCTAAGTGAAGGCCTAAATAGTTACAAGTTGGTTGAATAGTGCCCACTTCACCAGACGTTGGCACGGTCTGTTCTGATGGTATTGTCTCTGCACGTTCGCTGGTTTTCTTCCTCTGTATAATGACATAAGTGGATTGATTGTGGGGTCAACTGAAGCACTGTCAAGTACGGCAAATTACGTTATCGATCACGGCAGATGGTTAAAATTAGTTTAATATAGTTCTGCGTAATGATTCTATCGATCTTTCGAAAGTACATTCGTTTCCTGTTCGGTATTCTCAAACCAAAATGTCGATACAAATTTGATCTATGTTTTTCTCAATCACAATTTTATTAATATCTTTAAACATACCTACTTTTCTTGTATGGTTGAATTATAGATGGTTTGGGACAAAAAAGGCCATTCAGATCTTGTGCCGGCGTTTTTCTTGGAAGAATCACAATCGATGCTGCAGATAGACCATATATATGCCACTATATGGAAATTGGACTATCGGTGAAGATTTCGTCATCTTTGTAAAATGTTATTTGGACCCTCACTCCATTTTGATTCCAGGTTTAAAAACAGATGACAGGTAAAAAGGCACATCACTTTAAGCAGCAAGGTAAAAGCTGTTTTGATGCTGTTGTATCCCATTCCCTCAGACTTACGCCAAACGTCTGGGTACATACCGGCCGTTACAGGTGACTGGCCATTAAATATGCCACGACAGACAGGAGATGCGGTGGACACCAGCTAGTAATGAATTAAGTGCGTGAAAAAATCAAATTTCCAGGCAGTTTATCTAATAATTTGATCTGAATTCATGAAAATGAGGTAAATTATGCCCTTACTATAAATTGCTATAATTCCATCTCCATCCTCTCTTACACGCACCTTGCTTCCGTTTTTCACCGACTCATCGATTTCTTCCGATAATAGCTGGAGAACGGGACTTTGATGAAAATAGCTATGAAATTGCCGTCAGAAATCACGTCTAGTTCACAGGTTTGCTAAACAAAACACCAATCTTCTAAATGCAATATTGATATGAGTGTGTTTTGTATTGGTGCCTTTTTACTTCATTAAATCATCAGTATATTAATTAATATTGTTAAAAACTGATCCCAACTCTTTCGAGTAAGGAAAAGTTATCCCCTTGCTGTGCTCTCTATTGAAAGACAGAAGTACTTTCGCACTCTCGCGAGATTTCTAAGTCAAGCCTTGTATTTAATGAATAAAAAATTGTACAGAAAACTGAAGACAGGCCTTAACGTCAAAGAAATTCTTCGGACTTTACCTCAGATAGGTAAAATATAAAGGTTCAATTAGCTCATTAAAATCTAACACAATATATCTCTTTCATTGTCCGTAGTGTTGTGCTTACAATGAGAACGAATCTGTCCCACTCATATCACCAAACGCACCTCCACTGTTGAGAGTTCCAAAAATGGAATACAACATATTGCCATGCCGACAGAATACGATTAATTGATTGATTATAGTTTAACGTCGCGCTCTATATTATTTCTTTTATACGGCGGCGAAAAGAAACTAAATCATCATACATTTTAACATCAAAAATACATTGGAACTGAAAAATAACAGAAACAGAAATAGTAAAAACTGGGAAAAGACTCTGTAAATCATTTTCAGACATTAAAAACAAGAAATATCACAATTATCTCCAATGACAATATGCCATATGACAAGTTTGAAGTTAAAACAATAGTCGGCCACTGTCGCCAACGAATCGTGTAGTGTGCGATTACATAATTGTAATCATCCCAGCAAAACTAAACGTAGCATCACGTCTTTTTAGACATTTTCACTTCGCTTTGTTGATTTATGTTATATGACGTAATTGAGCTGTACACTGTCACTGAGAATTGCTTAATGCGCGGCAATTATTAAGTGGCTGACTTTCAGTGGCCGACTCAGAGTCGTCCACTCAGAATTGCCCGGTGTGAGCCTGGTTTTAGCAGGCTACGATGATCCATAACACGAATAAAAATGAATCTTCTGAACAAACATGTTGATAACGCTATATTTCCCCTTTTATGAACTGAACATCGATTGTAACTCGCTTACGTTCCTTCATGGCCGGATGTGCGTTCAGTCGGCTATACTGGAAATAATATTCATTAGATGGCCCTCGGTTTATTAATAGACCCCTTCGGCTTAAGGATTGACACTTGCGCAGAAGCCTCGATATACGGCAAAATGACGTTAAACTTATCCAAAATGAACTTATCCAAAAAGAGGCATTACGATTAATAACGGGTGTTACTAGAAGCGCTTCTAGCCATACTTTATATGTTGAATCCGGTTTTGATTCTCTCAAAAGCAGGAGAAAATTCCATCGGCTTGTTATGTTATTTAAAACATTGCATGGAGAAACTCCACCTTATCTATTGAAGAAAATCCCGGATACCGCTAACAATCGAAATCCATATGACGTCCGAAACCCTAATACTATAACGCATATGTTCAGTCAAACTGAAAGCTATCGTAACTCTTTCTTCCCACAAACTGTTCGAGATTGGAATAATTTACCGGCCTATGTTAAATCACAAAATTCTTTAAAAGACTTTAAAGTAGTTTTGTCTTCCATGTCTGAAATCTCCACTCCTTGTCTTTGGTTCTACTCTGGTATTAGAGTATGAAATGTTCTGTTGTGTCGTCTACGTACTGGTTGCAGCTCTTTAAATGACCATCTGTTTACAAACCACTTAACTGATAACAAAAAGTGCACATGTGGATATTCATGTGAAAGTGTTAGACATTATTTTTTCGACTGTTCTTTGTATCAAAATATAAGGAATGCTTTTATAAACAACATCACAGACATACTACTCAGAAAAGGTATTGACTTAAATGAGAATCTGCTGATGTATGGTTCTTCCTCTCTGTCAAAGCGTTTAAACGACGAAATTGTTGACCTAACTATTCAGTATATGTTAGCGACTAAACGTTTCGTATAATAAAAGGATTTGCAGCATAAATTGATTATTTAAATGGACCTCCAGTCACAAATTGGTCTCCCTGGTTCCCATGTTTTGTCTTTTTTGTCTTTTCCCTTGTTCAATCTGTTACATGTAAATCCAAATGAGTATTTTGAACACCTGATTTATACTGTACCATGTGAATCTGCCAAATCACTTCTATAAAAGGTATTTCGCTATTGTATACATGTAAATTGCATAATGTAAATATTTTCTATTCCAGTTCATCTTTTATGAAACAGTCTTACTGTACTATGTAAATATGTCCAATTTTCGTTTTTGTTAGTGAAATTGTTTATTTCCATTATTTGTATGTATTTCCATAACGGAGACACAGATAAGCAAATTTGCTTAATTTGAATCCCGAAATCAATAAAATTCAGTATAAACCAAAATGACGTTAAAACGAGTTTTTGGATCATTTTGAAGTTCATTTTGTCTACAACAGTATGCACAATAGGCGTGTCACAGCGCCTGCAACAGAGAAATGATGTCAATGCCATAAAATTCAAACAACGGCATAAAATCGTCATTCTAAACCGAAAGGGTCTATTGTACTCTTTTTTATTGTATTTTTTATTTATTGTATTTTTGTTTACATACATATTGCCAAACCGCATGCTTCATCCATTAATAGGATATGCCTAAAACAAAATCCTATTATTACAATTTGCTTGTTAGTATTCAAATTGATGTCTCAGCTACTCTACTCAGATTATTTTTGGAAAAAGTTATGACTTCGATTGCTTATTGGAAAGCTTTGTACATTATCGCTCAGTGTCTGAGTGGTGTATTAGGCTGCACTCGAGATTATTTCACTTATATGGCGGCGTTTTCACGTTTAGTGGAGAGGGAACTTGACACATTGACGGGAGGTAACCCGCGACCTTCGGCGAGTATTTTGCGACCCTCCCACATAAGGCTATCGAGTGAAAAATCCACTCAGATTTTTTTTTTTCAATTTATATTTGGTCTGAGTGGGATTCGAAACTGCGCGGCATCGATGGGATGTCTGTATCGAACTAAGGGACTATCACTCTCACCGACTGAGCCACATCGACTACCTCATTAACAAAGACAGGTAATGGCTCGTCGATTTTATCTCGTTGATAAAGTGATGGTGAATATCAATTTTCTCCCACAGTGATTTCAATAATCTAAAGCGAGATATTCAATACGATCGGAGTTAGTCTATGATTGCAGTAGTTTCTCTCAGAAAAACAGTCTCTCTTAATAAAGGAGGATTGTCCCGGCAATTTGCTGCTTTAATCAATTGTAACCCATTAGATTGACATTTTAATAATATCTCAAGGCCGTTTTTGTATGAATGAACAAGATCAAAACAGCACAACAGGTACTACACTATAAGCATCTATCAGAGGTTATTGCATACCACTGTTCTGATTTTGAATCATGCACTTATAATTGCATTCAACATATGTCTGTATTCTCGAGTTTAGAATTGAACACAATTACAATTCGAACTCTACGTCATTATACTAAGCACTTGCATGGTCGTAGAGAAAGCTTGGCACGATGTCATGAACGTGAAATAACGCATATACTAACACATGCATGATTCCCCAACATGTAGTGATTGTAGCTTATATGACGCCCTTGTGTGGGTATACGGGTAGATATTTCGTGTCTGGTATTACTATACACAAGGGGAAAAAGTTAAGCACCACATGCTGAAATTATAAATCTGCATTAATGTTAACTGTAATGCCAGTTATGATGGTGTTTATAATGATGTTCTGTTGGACGAATGGCTCAAAGTATTAATTCATATTTTGAGTAAACTTTATAATTTGTTATGAAGGATCATACAAACAATTTGTTATGGATTTCAACTTCTTCATTTTGGTCAGTTCCAACGTATCCGTGTCTATCCAGGTACTGTTTTCAAGCATATAAATATTAACAGTTGTGTCAATTCAATTCAATTTGCAAACGGTTCGAATGGTTTAACAGACATCCTGCTGACGTTTACAAAATGTAATAAAGTGTAACATTTGTGTAATACAGGTGGCTAGTCCTTATTGTCATGGTGGCTGTCCTGATTCGATCGACGTGGAGAAGGTGAAAGCGACAATTCTGCACACGTAAAGACCACCAGGGTGAAAAGCACACAGATCCACTTAAGTTCTCTACTAAATACCAGTGAACAGACTAATGCACGCATTGGCAAATTTGCTACGATTAAACATCGGATCCAGCGTCATGAACGTGGAACAGTGCCAAACGAGCCACCAACATGAGCTAAACATTCCAATACCCTGGAAGACGCTGGGCGAAAACGGAGATATGGTTATGAGTCATGACAGCGGGCAAGATTTCGAGCATCATCGGGTCATCGTGTGTGCTGTGGATGACGCTCTGCGACATGTCGCTGGATGCCAACGGTGGTTTATAGATGGGGATTTTTTTTGTGGCTCCCGGATTTTTTCTGCAACTGCACATCATCCGTGCACCGCTTGGAGATACTTCCGTCTCATGTGATCACGCTTTGTTGTCACATAAATCGCACGAGGAAATGTTACAGGCCGTGGTCAGGCGACATGAGAATCTTGGATTTACGCCGGACCCGGAAACACCACCATGGGCTTTAAATTGGCCAGTATCCAAGCGTGACATTCAACTATGGGCCAACCCCTCACCACCCAGTGGTGTTTCTTTCATTTGACTAAGAGCACCGGTATAAAAATTCAGGAAATGGGCATAGCCAGGCAGTACATAGAGGATTAAGCCTTTTGTGCCATGATTAATGGTCTTGCATTCCTACCACTTTACGAAATAATGGATTGAACCATTTAAGACGAGATATTCCGCCAGACCACAAGAACTGTTGGGCTATTTTGATCAGACCTATGTTTCAGGTACCTTTCGCCAAATCCAGCCTCTCCGGAAGCCAACGCAGTTATTTCATCAGCCCGTTTTCGACTACGTGTCTCTCCCCCCCCCCTCCCACCCCATTTGGAATGTGCATGATACCACTCGAGCACTTTACCCTGTCGACAGCCATTATGCAACCATCGGGCAACACCAACGCAAGCGATTTCACCGCACATTGACAGATTTTTAAATGCTAACTTGAAATGTCCAGTTGGAAGGCCTACGATTAAGAATTGCTCTGTTTTCAAATCGAAAAATGCTGGGACAATTAAAATCTGATTATAAAAGCCAAACTCGACGGCAAATCGAAAGTGATTGAGGCTCCACTGTTTATCGGCCGCGAGGTTTTGCAGAAAAAAGTAAGGTAAGCTGTCGCATTGTCCGAGTACACACATTGGGTTAGTGGGGGAAAATGTCGCTAAGGGATGATGTCGGCACACCCAGTATACCCAAAGAGAGTAGATTGACAAGAGTGGTCACTTCGTCCAATCAGCATTGCCGGCATGTTCTTTTGGCCCCCTAGCGGAAGGGTGTTCCGACTGTACACGATTCGCCCCCAACAGAAAGGAGGTTCCTAATAATGGAATCGTGTCCGTGTAAGGGGGTACTTTAATTACCATTGTAAATATTTCCAAGTTATGATTGTTACACTTTTTGTTGTTTGTACTCTGCTTTGTTCAAGTGCCAAGTACAATAAAATTGAATTAAATTGAAATTTTTCAAATTCAACATGGCGCGGACGAAGTGACCACTCTTGTCAATCTACTCTCTTTGGTATAACACAGCCAGCATCACTATGGCCAAGATTATAGTAGAATAATACAAGCTAATTCAAAAAAAAGCTCGACCTCTGACCCAGCCATTGCCTATAAAAAGAACAAGTGTTTGAAATATATACTGGTCAGATTACATTGATACATTCGATTCGAGATTATTCGAGCATAAGATCAGACCATTGGGGGCTGAAGACTATCGTCGATGTCGGACGTGTCTTGAGAGGGCTCAGAGAATCGTAGCATTTCTTTATTTGTTTTTCTATTAAACTGTCTTTTCTGTATATACATATGTAACATATTCTTACACTGCACTCTAAATAATAGAAACACCAAATGCATGTAATATTTATCTTTTTAATGCACTTTTTTCTTACTTTGATTCACATTTGCTATCTGTACTTCAGGAGCAATTTGCCAGTTATATAGTGATAGATTATGAGCCGTAAACGTTAGTTTTCATTGTTAGGATAGAGGTAGTACTAGGTCTTTAGAGTTGTACTTTAGGGTGCAACCGCTTTTGTTCTCGATAGACTCCTGAGTCGCCCCAGGAAGTCTCCCTGTGTTCTCTGCTAATATACCTCCAGTCCTATCCTTATATCTCTTCAGCCTTTACACTGTGTTATTGTACGTAGTCATAGCATAGCGTAGGTTAGTCTATCAGTGTGTGTTGATGATCCGCCATGTTGGGCGGGTCATCGGTTGTATCCATGGGTTCTTGTTCTGAGGACTCGGATATGGATATGTCTGTACCGTGTGCCAAACCCTATAGGAAGCGACGACTTCATGTAGATGAGCCCCATTCAGTGGTTGATGGATTATGCGGTAAAAATTTAGATCTGATCCTAGAAATGATGAAGAATTTGTCGTAGTTATGACCCCAACCGGGGGCCAGTCATTTTCTTAACTCAATCCGATTAAGTTTGGTAGTGCTATTGCTAAGAAGGTCGGGAGTAACCAGGAAGGGGTTATAAAATAGAACTAACCACACCCAATTACAAGAGGACATTGTAAAGTACAAAAAGTATAAAGCTCAAGCCCATCGTATAATTACAACTCACCGAAAACAGAGCTGTCGTTCTTTCTGTACATCAACTAATTCATTTACCCGTGTTAAACGGGTGTGGACAAAATTAAAGGCTATTAATGAAAAAACAACTTCTTCCTCTATAGTAACCTTTAAAAAGGATGGCGTGAAAGCCTCTTCAAATTCTGACGAATGTAATGTAAGGGCTACGGCGCGGTAGGAAGTAGTGTTAGGTGGGTCTTTGTTTCGTTTAATAACGTGAGTGACGATAAAAGAATTCCATACACGAGTAGCGTCATTTCGCCAACGTTATTCAACATCACGACCAACAACGTACCCTTGAGTCTTGCATGCAAAATTTATCGTCCTCTTTTGATCATGATAAAGCCATACGGTTTTCTGGGGAAAATTTCAAGACAGTTACTAAACATATTCAGAGTGCAATGGATGATATAGTTAAGTGGTCAAAGAAATGGGATTTCCGTTTTTTAAACACTAAATCTAAAGCTGTTTTGTTTACATATAGACGTATTCCATCCACTTTAATTCTGAATCTTGATAAGTCAAGGATTAAATGTCGTAATTCATCATACTCAGATGAATCGCATGCGTCGCGTGTAGACGTGTTAAGAGGGCAGCGCAGGGCAAGTGAGAGAAATATCAACTGCCTTATCTATCACTCTACGCCTATACATATCCTGTTTATATTTCCCTGTCTTGGAAATAACGCTACCAAAATGCCGCCCAAACGATCTAACAAGGCGAAAACAGATTTACGAGACTCGCCAAGGTCAGAAGACCTTCAAGACTTCTGCACGGACCTTCCATGACCTCACCTGATGCTGTAAAGTTATCCATCATCATCATCATCATGTAAAGTTATCCATCATCCATATTTCAATATGCTTCGTCTCTTTAGAACTCAGTCATCAGTTAACAATTATGTAACAAGAACGCAGAACTGCAATTTATATAGACCTTTCCACCAAACTGTTGTCTCACATTCCCTGAAGCACCATGGTCGAAAGGAATGGAATAAGCTTCCATTCGATCTCAAAAGTATTCAATCATTTTCTCTTTTCAAATCTACCATCCAAAAGCTTCTCTTAAATGACATCCTCCTATAATTCATGAGAATGGTGTTGATGTCAATCTACTTTATTGTCGTATGTTTCTCCTGTATTGTACACGCATTATTTTATGAGCACAACTTTCATCAATGGTAATAAATGTAACGAGAAATAAGCCGCATGTATATATTTGACATAGTGTTATCTTGCTTTTTAAATAAGTTATGTACTTCTTTTTCAACTTTTACTCACCCACCATGCTCTGTAAGAATTATGTTCACAATAAGGGATAGAACAAGCCCTCGGGCTTTATTCCCGCCCACTCTACTAATATAGTTTGATATATACTTTGTAACTCCATTTTGGGTGAATAAAAATTAAATTAAAAAAATAGAACTAGTTTAAGTATCTAGGTATCTTCGTTCATTGTCATTTAACATGGAAACCCCACACTGAGTATTTAGCTCAAAGGTGCCAAACGGGATTAAATTTGTTACGAACCTTGTCAAAAACATCCTGTGGCTCAGATCGTGTCTGTTATTAGTGTATAGGGCATTAATTAGGTCTAGGCTTGATTATGGTGCTGAGGCTTTTATGCCATTTTCAGAAAATCAAAAAAAAAAAGAGACTGGACTCCATCCAATGTCAATCATTACGAGTTGTCCTGGGGCCCTCAGCAACTCCATTGCTTGCATTGCACATAACGTGTGAGGAATTCCCTTTAGATATCGGTCGCTTGGTGCGAACACTGAAACTTGGTTTACAGCCAGCTTGTTTGCTGGGCGTTTTGAGCCAAGCAACATTATAAAAACTTCTTTTAGTGTCCGTTTTAGATCGTTGGTAAACAATATTGGTATACACTTAGAAAAAAGACAGTCTAGTATAGTTTCCCACTTCTCACCATGGCATATCTCTCCTGTTATTTCTATTGCATTAGAGTAGAAAACTAAGAAACCGGACCCATCTAACTTAATTGTTTAGCGTCAAAAGATTATATTCGTTTCAATTGGAAAAACTGTTTACATATCTATACTGATGCATCTTTCTGCCCTGACGATGAGAGAGTTGTCTTTTGCGTCCCTGAATTACATTACCCTCACTCAAAACGAATTTCTGAATTTATACCCGTCTTTCATGCGGAACTTTTAGCTATATCCCTTGTATTAGAGTGGATCGGAGACAGTAAGCCAATGAGAGCTGTGATCATGTCAGATTCCCTTAGTGCCCTTAAGGCTCTGAAGAATGTCCAACCAGTATATCCCATTCCTTTATTATCTCAGGTTTTGTTTTCACTAACTGAATTGTATTACATTGGTTTGGAAGTGTGTCTAGAATGGGTGCCTGGACATTGTGGTTTAGCCGGCATTGTTAGAAAGGTTAAAGTGGCTGAGTGTCACAGACAGGCAGAAAATGCATTTGTGTAAGTTTGTTCATAAATGTATAAGCGGAGAATGCCCGTCTTATCTCCAAAAAAAATTCAAACAGTCGAAAGACTGTCATAAACATTGCACCCGGGCGGCTAACTCGGGTCAACTTTCGGTTCCACTTCCTAGATTAGAGGAAGGGAAACGATCTTCATTGTACCGTGGAGCTCTAGAATACAACGCTCTGCCAATTCTACTCCGCCAAGCTCCATTTAAAACTTTTGAGAAATCATACAAAAAAAATATTTTTAGCGAACTCTCATAATATAAAAGACATAATTTTAATTTTAACTATGTACATATTTATCTCTTTTTCTTCGTCTACAACTTGTAATTATAAAATAAATTGTAGGAAATTATTTCGCTGATTTTTTTATAGCTTTGTGCAAATGCATAGTTTTTGATACTTTTACCTATTTTACGACTATATTTATATATATTCAAATATCATGCCTATTCTAATGATATTTTACATGTGCTATGTGTTAAATAGTTCTACAGATGTATTAACGTCTATTTTAATTATAGATTTATAAATTATTACCATAAAAAGTTAGTATATAAATATAGGGTATTTAACTTTAAAAAAAACTTTAACTTTATACTGTGATTCATTATTTGTGATTTTAATTGTAATGTCTATTCTTGTGTATATTGTAAATATGTCTGTGTCAATTTTGTGTATACAGGGCCCTGTGGGAGATCAGTGCTACGGCACTGAACAGGCATCCTGTTAAAATATGGTTTAATAAAATAAAAATAAAAGAGGCTGACATATTATCAAAAGCAGCAACCCGGTTAAATGGGATCAATTACCCCATACCAATGCCTATATCTGAAATATGACAACAGTTAAAGACGACTTTACAGATATGTGGCAGGACAATTGGGATAATTCTGACAAAGGACGTTTTTTTCCACGATTCCGCCCGGTATCAAATTTGACAAGGTTTTATTTAACAGTTGTAAGGCTGAGGTTGTATTCCTTTGAACTCCCGTTTTAATTATGTTTGTAATAATACTGATGGCCACTGTGACGAGTTTGGGGTTTTGAAAAGTTTAGATCATTCTATTTTAAATTGTTCTAGATATATAAGACAGAGGATGCAATTGTTCAGGGTGCTGAGAAACGGGTAACTGTAAATCCACCAAAACCTTCTCATTCCAAAATAATTACTGTAGTCCTTAATTATGTAATTAGCACAAAACGATTTCAGTAAGGGTTTTGTGTTTATTAATTTACTTATTATTATTAATCTTCTTTATTTTTATTTAATTTTTGTCTCTCTATCTTTTCTTTAATTTATTTATCTATTTTTTCCTTGATTGATAACCTACCTACTCCAGTGTATACAAATTCACTGCTCAACTTAACTCTACCTTACTGATTAACAGCAAACTAACACCTTTCTGACAGCTCAATGAACAGTTCTGGAGCGCATAGACGAAAACTTCATGCACCATCAAAAACAAAACAGCAACATATATACTGGCAAGGGCTAAACTCCCCTGTTTGTCTTCTATCTAGGTTTGTTTCTGGGGGGGGGGGGGGGATCCTATGGGGTTCAGTCTCAGTCTGTCGTTATTCTTGTCATTGCTTAAGATGCGTCAGGATCGTCAAGGTATTACAAAGTGTTCTAGAAAATTATACTGACTAACGCCAAGCTCCATTAAGTTGTCAGCCTAATGAAATAGCATAGGTTTAGTTGGTTACAACAATTTATGTTGGGATATAAAGGTCTAAATGATATGCCTCTTTTAATACAATTAGAAGCTTGTCTCCATGGTTATTTTAGACAACAAGATGTTCCTGTGCCCGTGGGTTTAAGTGTTCATAAACATATAATATCTGGTTGATTATGTAAAGTTTTTCGGTATAATTTAAATTGTTGGCCGTGGGCAACCAGACTAAAACTATTTTGGTTAAGGATTAAAAAGACATGGAAAATAAAAGGGTACATGTTTAAAAAAGCCCATAGCAGTTCTTGACTTACTATGGTTGGCAAGATGATCACTGGCCGCCGTCTCAACCGGTCCCACCAACTGGGTAACAGTTATATACCCGATGAGTTGAATTGTATCCATATGTTGATTTGCGACAGAATGCCCTTTGTGAAGGCATCGAATTTACCGATTGCATTATCTGTAGAGGCTTCAACATTTGTCTGCGTTAAGCTTGTTGTCTCAGTTTGTATTTGTCTACACTGACTCAGCTCTGTGTTTATTTTCCCGGGCGTTCGATCTGCTCTCTGCTCGCCTCCTCCAATCTGGCTGATCTCTAGGGATCGAAGTTTTTGTGTGTGATGACTCCGCCATAATGCTGAGCCACCAGGAATACTATTTACAACAATTTACAGTTAAACTTAATATACAAACAATTTGTACAAACAAAAAACAAAGTAAAACAAGCCTGTTCTATTTACAAGCACAAGTGCACAGAGGGAGGTGGAGGTGTGCGCGCGTGTGTGCGTGTGGGGGGGGGGGGTTAATTGACTCCGGTGCTGCTCTGAGGAGGGAAATTCGGACGAAAATTGACCGTAAAAAAACAAAAGTTCAGAGTGACAAGTGCACCTAATCTCTAAGAATCCCCCCCCCCCCTAAAACTTAACTATCTTAACAACCTATCCCTACCAGGTTGAGAATGAAAAATAATAAGCGAGAGGTATAGAAAACGATTTTAAAAAGGCAGTTCAGATTATACATGGAAAAAGCAAGAAGTGCAGTGAAGAGACATGAATGATAAATGTATATGACCTTGGTGATAGATGACACGAATAGCACTATGCTTAAAGTTAGCGTACGAGAGAACAGCACTCTTTGATAAACAGTGAACTTTGTTCCGCAGTTAGTCAGTTTGGTTTGGTTGGCGTTTTCAACTCTGCCATTCGGCGGGTCATGCACCCCGTAACTTTACTTCAGTATATATTTTACTGCTTGCATATATACACATCAAGGAAAGTCTAGAGGAGACGGGCTGAAATCATTTTTTACTGAATATGCTATTCTCATCTTAATCAATGTGTTATAAGGTATTATAAAAGTTTTTCCTGAACGTCAACACTCGGATTAAAACTCTCACAGAAATAGTCAGTAGATAACAAGTACAGCACAGTAAAAAAAATTACACGGACGAAAAAACGTCAATAACTAACATGCTCTCGTTTAATTGTTTTAGTTTTTATTAATAAAATTGATAAGTGCGCTAAACATTACGTTTTGGATTGAAAGTAAGTTAAGAGTGGTGACAGCTAAACTGCGAAGCTTATTTCGGAAAATGGTTCGATTAAAACGATGGGCTCCACACTTACGAATGAAATGTTCTATGCCATCTGTTACAGAGTTACGATTTACTGTATGGAGGTATTTGTTCACAGGAAAATGGCCAGATACAATTCTTGGTAACATTACATATCTACGTATGGATTTAAAAGAAGGTAAAAACACAGTACACTATCTTGATATTGATAAAAAAAATATCCTTTTTAGTGAATTCGGCCAACTGTTCTACAATAGAAATTTGTTAGCACTGGTAAATATCTCTGAAACAGATGAAGGAATATGATAAGTGGTATTTTTTAATGAAGTTGCAGATTTGGCTAAGCGATCAGGTAGGTCGTTTCCATAAACACCACAATGTGCTGGGACCCACCCAAAATTAACATTCAACTGAGGAACACAAAAAGAAACTCCCACTCTACCATCATCGACTTTTGAGGCATCAGTAAAAATTTGTAAATATTGTGAAAAATTCTTGTCGATGTATTCCTTAGAGGCTAGATTGATGAAATGGTGAGGATCTGAGTCTTTAGACAAGATGATAACGTGGTTGATATAGGTGTAGCTATGAGATGCCAAAATGCAGTGGGGATTGAAATGATCTTTTGTACATCTGTGGTTGGTGAAATATAAATCTCTCTTAATTTTTCAAATCGTATGTTAAATGTTTTTCAGTGCTAAGAATGGCTGATAAAACTTTGTACCTTCATTAAAAATATTAATAGCTGAATTATTTAAAGAAGATAAAAGAGAAAAAACATACTTAAGGGTCCTTTGGGCCCTCCTTATGTCAAGGGGAAACTCCCCACAAGACACTTGGAGGACATCAAGAGGGATTGACCGACATGCCCCAGTGCACAGGCGCAGAGCTTGGCACTGAATCGAATCCAACTGAGATTTCAAAGTATTTGACGCAGAGTTAAAAGCTTCACATGAAAAGTCACACCTAGAACGAATAAAAGAACGATACAAGATTAAAAGACATTTTTTATCTGCCCCCATGATGTAGATGAGATACAACGTAAAAGGTTATGACTTTTTTTACATTTAATAACAACTGATTCAATATGATTTTCCCATGTAAGTGTTTGGTCAAAAACAACCCCAAGATATTTAAAAGAATTTGAGCATTTAAGTATAGCGCCATTTAGTGTTAAAACTACAGGGGACGGAATATGTTTGTTTGTAAACAAAGCAGCCTCTGATTTAAGGGGAGAGAACCGAAATCCCCACTCCCCAGCCCATTTCATGATATCACCCAACCCTTCCTGAACATATTTGACAACCAAATTAAAGTTACGAGAAGAAAACCAAATGGCCTTGTCATCAGCAAATAAACAGCAAGATAATTTTGGGTTTAAATAAGTTGGTAAATCATTTATCATGATATTGAATAATGTGGGGAAAATCACACTGCCTTGGGGCACACCGTTATAAATATATTTGATTGGGGATAGCGTATTTCCAATTCTCACTTGTATGGTTCTGTTACTTGAGAAATTTTTAATCCATAAAAACATTTTCCCACCAATACCCATATTGTTAAGTTTTACCAGTAGACCCCCCCTCCAAACCATATCATATGCCTTCTCTATGTCTAAAAATACAGATAATAAATATTCCTTGTATGCTAAAGATTTACGAATAGATGATTCAAGGGTGATAACATGGTCGGTGGTTGAGCGATGATGGCGGAACCCACTTTGGTGGCGTGATATGACGTCATATTTATCTAAATACCAAATTAATCTATTATTTACAAGCTTTTCCATAATTTTACAAATACATGAAGTGAGCGATATTGGACGATATGGAGATGGGTCAGAAGGGATTTTGTCTGGTTTGAGGACGGGAGTAACAATAGATCTTGTCCACGACATAGGCATACACATGCTTCGCCATATAGTGTTGTATAAAAGAAGGAGTATGTGTAGACAAGAATCTGGCAGATGAGTCAACATAGTGTAATTTACCCCGTCCTCACCAGGCGATGAATTTCGTGGGGATTTTAAAACCTGTTTTAATTCAAACACAGAAAAGTCATCATTAATGGGCATGTCATTAAAAACGATATTGGTAAAAATTGAATTGCTTTCCACTTGGGTTTTATGAGATAAAAATTTATGATCATAATTGCTATCACTGCTGACACTAATAAATTGGTCGGCTAATACTGAACATTTATCTACATTAGTAATATGGGATATAGTGTCACCACTTACCCTATCAGTTGTCTTCAGAGTGGAAATTTGGCTTTTTTTAGTATGGCCGGACATAGACTCTACCCTCTTCCATACTTGTTTTATAGGGGTGTTTGAATTTATTGTAGAACAATAGTTCTGCCAATATGTCTTCTGGGCAGAGCGTATAGTCCTTTGTGCTCTAGCTTTTTTACAGTTAAAAGCTTCACATGGAATTCACACCTGGAACGATTAAAAGAAGAATATAAGATAAAAAGACATTTTTTATCTGCACAACCCTTCCTGAACATATTTGACAACCAGACTAAAGTTACGAAAAGATACCTAATGGCCTTGTCGGTAAATATACAGCAGGATAATTTTGGGTGTAAATAAGTTTGTAAATCATTGATTATATTTTATATTGAATAAGGTGGAAGAAATCACACTGTCTTTGGGGCACGTCGTAATAAATATATTTGATTGGGGATAGCGTATTTCCAATTCTCACTTGTATGGTTCTGTTACTTGAAAATAATTTAATCCACAAAAACATATTCCCACCAATGCCCATATTGTTAAGCTTTAACAGTAGACCCCCCCCCCCCCCCACTCCAAACCGTATCATATGCCTTCTCTATGACTAAAAATACAGATAATAAATAATCCTTGTATGCTAAAAGTTAGGCGAGGGGCGAGGGGCCCGGGGGCTGCCGGAGACCCAGGACTCCGGAGATTGATTCTAAGCCCTTTTTAAATGGCTTTACCGGTGCTTCAATTGTTAATATATCACATAAATTAGTGAAGTTTCGCATGTCGGTCGTTGTTGAAATTCAAAAATATCAATAATTTCCTAGACATCTTGCGATCCTCTGTTTAAAGGAACTGAAAACACACGAATTTGGAGTAACTAGTGTCTCGTCTGATGTTGAGCCTTGCAAAACTCCACACCTCAGAGCCATCTGGCTAAACCCTCTTTCGAAATCGGTAAAATACAGCAGGAGTTTTGAAGTGACACATACCAGGATAAGCATGAGCAGGATCATCACAATAAAAATCACCCATAACCTGCTCTATTGTTAAAATTCTTCTTGGTTTGAGTTCTTCTTTTTTCTAATTTCGTAAAGAGGTACAGCTCTAGAATCCCTTTGCCTTCATGCCTTCTTTTTTTCTAGTT
The DNA here is from genome assembly GCA_963971465.1 of Lepidochitona cinerea. NCBI lineage: Eukaryota > Metazoa > Mollusca > Polyplacophora > Chitonida > Tonicellidae > Lepidochitona > Lepidochitona cinerea. Next base: position 8,304,544 of record OZ020560.1, on the reverse strand, counting down.
TGAAAGTAGTAAAGCCCAGTTTCTTGTATGTGTCCTGCTCCCGTCGACGCTGACTTATGCACGTATATGTAATCAACTATTTGTACTCTTGTACAAACGTCTCGATATCCTGTAGTTCTGACAGTGAGTAGAAACCGAGCAGAGTTGTAGCACTCATTTCTAACTGAGTAGTGTCCCCGAGAAAATCTCATAGTACTTGAATTGTGGATATGTGTATGAAGAGCCTGGTAAGTGTTTCTACTACAGGGTGCTGGTCATCAAAAAAGGTTAAACATAACTGCACACGAGGCTGACAGAATGTTTTTACAAAGTTATGTTCATATGCTTCCCTGTCTCATCTCATAGTACTGGTACTTCGTGGAACTCGGATGTGACCAATGCTGTCTGCTTTGCTTTCTCCACAGAAGCATAATAGCCTGACTGGTGATTCGGAGGCTTCAGCAAGAACTGTTTTGTGAGTTGAAGATATTCCAGGACACTCTAGACACATTTACAGACTAGGTTGCAGAATCATTGATATTTTTTTGTTTGTTCTAAAATATCTGTCAATAATAATCATGTGCATACATTTACAAGTACTGTAAGCCTCTCGTTAATGGTAAGCCATTTTGTGTCTCCATTTTCAGCGTACAGATTTGTGAATGTGTCCAAGAGCTCTAAGTATATTTTCCAGACACATTTCTAGGACATTCTTCGACCATCCGCCCAGAGTACCACCACTTTCCCGACTTTCCACTTATGTGTGAACGCCGTGCCTACTGGATTTGCTGGGAATTCGGTACCGTTTTAATAATATAGTATCTAATCTGATCTTTCAATCTTTCAAGTATGTTTTTTGGTAGAGTCGCATTTTCAGAGCATCTTATCTACCTCTGCCTCTGTCAAACACTGGCCACCAGCTGCAACGACCTGTTCAAAATGTTTTGGTTCATTTTCTGTTGTTTGTTTTTTTTTTCGTCAAGCCGAGCTAGTCGTCCAGCTTGGATCAATTTACGCTTTTCTGACCATATTTCACGTAAATTTGAGGTTTTCTGGCGAGCCGAGACTAAAATGTTATCTGCCTCATCTTTGCATAGAATGTTCAACCAATCACCGGTCTTATTATATATCCACATGATGGTTTCTTTCACTTGTTCAACGGATGCTGTAGGGTTTACAACGCGAATATTTGTCATTGTGGCAAACTGACTCTCTGGTATTGAATTAGATTTTGGCACTGATTTACTCTCCTCTCTTAGACCAAGGTTTCCTGCGTCCTTTTTACCGCCTGGAAAGTGAATTAAGCACTGTGCCGCAATCAAACTGAAAGCTTCCATTGGGATATCCAGGTTTTCTTTATTAATATCTTTCGGAACCACACCAACGAAAAAAGGCTTCTGGATGGTTGGTATATCGTCCCACATATTGAAAGGTGGTTTGTCAAAAAAATACCACGAATCTGAACTTAGTTTTTCTAGCTTTTCCCTTAAAATCAGGAAATAAGGATGAACATCCAAGATATGTGTAACTACCGACCTGCTCAAAGCTAATCGCTCATAAAGACAGGTTATCAAGATGTTAAACAGCGCCCCCCCCCCCCCCCCCCCCCCGTATACATGCCAGGAGAATCTCATCTTCCATATATTTTTTGACAGCTTCAATCAGTTGATTGCTCTGGACAACAGTCTCTAGAGAAGCTTTTATCTCTTTCCTGTGGAATAAAACGTTAAACCAAGTATGTTTTAATGCAACGAGATATACCGCTCGCGATTTATTCTTCATCCAAGCAGCAAAATCCTCCGGTATACCTGAGTGAACAATATACACTAACCAAGTAGCCTTTATTTACATAAAAAAATCATTCAGGATAACAAGTGTGCAAATCGCCTTATACATATTGGAAAAACACCATTATCTAATAGTCATGGGCGGCTCTTGATTACAGTAAGATTTTTTAAAGATTTTCATTAGATTAATGTTCTCCTTTAAATCGGCGAAATTGGGCCATAGGTTCCAAAGAAACCTTCGACCTTCGGACAGTGTACCTGGTAACTCTTCTATTTTAAGGGACTTTAGTAAAAGCATCGAACGGACGGCAACATAGTTTGGTGAAGATTGCGCGATACAGTCTGCATGACAGCCCCAATCCTACCACTCCATACACCCATGCTACTAAGCTCCATCACCGTTCGCCGTGTTTGGTTGTCATAACGTGGCCCCTTCTTCGATTCACCTGCCGGAATATTTCCCAATTGGTTTAAACACTGTCAAAAAAGAAATATGATATATAATATAAAACGTGGACAATATCGCCATAAGAAACAGAAAAGGAAACACAAACGCCAGTAATTTTTACCTGTTCTCGAAGTAAGTTAGTTTCCGCATCTTTAATTCTGGTTCTGATATTTTTTCACCAATTCTAGTCTTTGTCTCGTGATGTAACTCATACATTTAAATTATTTTCCGAAAGACACATGTATATAATAATCTTGTAATAATGTATTTGTTTCAAAACCAAGTACAGATGCCACGTTTTCTAACTGCCTGCTAGTGGATTATACTGACTCGTAGGCTTTCTTCTGCTGTTTAAGTTCCAATTTGACATGAACAAGCTGTTTTTTCCGGGCCTCTATTTTTTCGTCCCGGCGAGCTTCCCGTCTTTTGCTATTTTCGGGGCGATACATCTGTAGTTGGTGTTTCATTCTTTCTACAACGTCTTATTTTTTATCAATTTCTTAAAGCATCTCAGTATTTTGACTCTCTATTTGTTTTACTAATGCTGCTTGTTTTTCTCAACAGATGTTTTAAATCTCTCCTCTTCCATAACTCTCACCTTTTCACGCAATTCTAATTTTTTTCTTTTGATAGGAGTTTATTTTCCTTCACCAGGGCGTTTACAGTGCTATTATTTATTGCCATCGTTTATACCAAAAATTCTGCCATCATTTCCTTCTTTTTTGGGAATAATGAAGGGTCTCGACTAGAAGAGTCATCCAACTTTTTGGTTTGATGCTTTCTTCTCAGGCTCAAATGTTTTTCGTACAGTCGAACGACTTTCTGGCGAATTGCATCGACCGACAGTGATTCGCTGCATGATGTTAGAGCAGATACCATCCGGAAAATGTCTGCCACGTATATTTCCCTTGCCTCCAGTATGATCTTAATTCCAGTATCTGTCCATTAGACAACGGGAAAGAAAGTTTGCCTGTGGCATCGCCCAAGAAGGCTACGTAAATGCCACCTGCACTACATAATTACCGTACCATGGTGTTTTCCTCTGTTTCGTCCCAAGGAACAGTTTCCTCTAAGTTCCCCAAAACTTTTCTGCGAATGGTGCCGTACGCAGGCATTTTCTTTGAAGTACATTGTGGCTTAAGGATACCTATTAATTTGAAGAAAACATCTTTGGCAATGTCCCGCTTGTCAATTTTGTGGATGAATTCCTTGACAAGCTTGTATTTTATTGGTGGTGAGGGAGACCAGTAACCTGTGAATTTAAAATAGAATTGTGATCCAACAGGAATATAAACTTAAAATATCCACTCTTTCATAAATGCACGCTTTTCTACGTTCAATATTTATCTCAAGCTATCGTTTCATTTAAGTTACTCAAATTTAAAAGATTGAAATTAAGGAACATGTCTACTGTTCAAAATGCTTGCAATCAAATCGAAAAAAATGTGAGTTACAAATATGGCACTTGATTTACTCAAACCAAATGCCAACTGGTATTCCCTAAAAACTATACCTTCAAACCAATGCAATTAAACAAACATCCTGCGACATTCGGTTTTTACCCTTGTGCTCCACATGCTACTTTTACGTGTTGAGCAGACGATTTTAGGGAGCCACTTACACGTATCGTTAATCATTGCTTATGAACATGAAAACAAACAACTACTTGCTCAAGTCCAAAACACATATTGCCAGGTATCGGCAGATTATCCACAAGTGCATTTAGCTCGAGTGCTGTTAGGTCGCCTTCCTTCGACGTGATCTTAGTATCTGTAACTATAGACGCCATTACGTAGCCGCGCTTTCAAACATACAACACATCTGGCATGACATGATGACAATGATAAACATACAGACGGTCGCATGGAAATAACTTCCTTTCCAAAGGTAGAAATATTCTATATTGTTTGATTCTCTGTTAAGCCTGTCTTCTCACTTTTCGGATCTAACGTAGCCTACCTCAGACGTCCAAGTCAAAGACACATTAGAACATAAACATATTGTCGCTTTGTTGTAATGTTTTCAACATCATCTCAATATTATACTTCCGTCTTATTATTATTGGCTACGAAAGTTTGCCTTTAGAATCACCTCTCCGGTCGCCATGTTGGAATTCTCAGTGAAAACACGGCATTGGCGATCGGGTAAGACCAGGTTTAGTGATTTTCATTCTTGTTTTATTACAAACTTTATCACTTTTGACAATTTTGTATCATACATTGTAATATGTGCATAGCTATTATTGCTTTCCACGAGTTTAAGTCGCACAACTAAGACTGGCAAAATTGACTATATCGAATAGTTTACATATTGGGTGGAGACAAATTTAGTGACGTCATTGGTCATCCCTAGTGTAATTTTAAGTGCTGGTGGTTGAGCGATGGTGGAGCAACCCACTTTGGTAGCGTGATATGACGTTATAGCCTACTTATCCAAATACCATATTAATCTATTTGTACAAGCTTTTCAATGACTTTAAAAATGCATGAGGTGAGAGATATTGGACGATATGAAGACGGATCAGAAGGGATTTTGCCTGGTTTGAGGACGGAAGTAACGATAGATCTTGTCCACGACATAGGCATACACATGCTTCGCCATATAGTGTTGTATAAAAGAAGGAGTATGTGTAAACAAGAATCTGGCAGATGAGTCAACATAGTGTAATTAAACCCCGTCCTCACCATGCGATGAATTTCGTGAGGATCTTAAAACTTGCTTTATTTCAAATATAGAAAAGTCATCATTAAAAGGCATGTCAATAAAAACGATATTGGTAAAAGTTGAATTGCTTTCCACCTGGGTTTTATGAGATAAAAATGTATGATCATAATTGCTATCACTGCTGACACTAATAAATTGGTCCGCCAATGTTGAACATTTATCTACATTAGTAATATGGGATATAGTGTCACCACTAACCCTATCAGTTGTCTTCAGAGTGGAAATTTGGCTTTTATTATTATGGCCGGACAGAGACTTTACCCTCGTCCATACTTGTTTAATAGGGGTGTTTGAATTGATTGTAGAACAATAGTTCTGCCAATATGTCTTCTGGGCAGAGCGTATAGTTCTTTGTGCTCTATTTTTTTATATTTATAAGATACTATATCATCCAAAAGTAGTGCGCGACGGGCCCTTTTTTTTTCGCCTTTTCCTCTCTTGTGTGGCTGTTGTGCAGTCTTCAATCCACCGTGGAATGGACTGTTTAAAATGGGGTTTACTAGATGATTTATGTATTGACATTGATGCTGCTTCATTATTGGCACTTAAAAAAAATATCATTAAAATGTTGACGTCGTCATTAAAAATATCCTCTGTAATAATACGCTCGCACCCATGGCTAAATATATTCCAGTCACCTTTTTTAAAAATCCATTTTGGTCGTGAGAATGTATCATTTTTAAAAATTTGAGCACCAAAATATACTAAAATAGGGAAATAGTCACTAGTACAAGGCCAAGAATGATCTATACAAAAATCTAGAACAAAACATAAGGTCAATAAGCCCCTTTCGGGTTTGGCGGAAGTCCCACGAGATCACGCGAGACCCGTGTTTAGGGATATAACTTTCACCGATCGGCTGTAACCCTGTTGTTATGTCTGTGATTCTCAGCTTACAATCTATACTTTTTACAAAAGTCTTTTTCTGAGACATATCGAGATATATACAACGCCATTAGATACTTATTTTTGACGGACAAAAATAACACGTCATAGTTGTGTTTTCACCGTTGGGTTTTGACAACTTCGAAGCGTATCCACGGGATATAAAGGTTTTTATTCACAGTCAACCGACAAAAACACAACCGATAGCTTCTGGTGTGTTTCACAAACAAAATTGGATTAAAGAAATCAAAGAAAAAAACACACTATTACTGTCGATCACCATAGACGCTAATGTTAAATGAACGGCTAGTCAGTGAAAGTTATACCCCTAAACTCAATTCTCGCTTGATCTCGCGGGGATTTAGCCAAACTCGAAAGAGGCTTATAAATGAGGTATGGTTATTGCTTACATCAAGACGTGTGAATGAACCATCATTTGAAAGAGCAAAATCATTAACATCGATAAAATCACTCAATTTTTTCCAATTCCTGTCACTGTGAACGCTTCCCCACGATTCATGGTGGCAATTAAAGTCGCCACAACAAAAAACACAGATAGATCTGTAGAGATAGATAGTAATTTGTTAACATCTTATATATGTAATGTACTGCTAGGGTTGTATATATTGAAAGTAATCGGTTTTATCTCTTGATTTACCCCCCCTTATTAAAATTTATAAAATTAACCTGTATACCTTGGCACTCTATAGAATCCATATTAGGTATTGGATTTTTACTAAAGGTTTCAACATTTGTCTGCGTCGAGCTTGTTGACTCGGTTTGTGTTCCCAAAGATAGCCAGTCCGCGAAGGAAGGACCGGGCAACTGACCGAGGTGGAGGGACCTGGCTGGACGGCTGTTCCTGGGTGGGGGCTTCGCGGGTTGGTAGGACTGGAAAAGAGGTTTCTTGATTAGCGTTATAATTTTTTTAAGCTTTGGAATAGTATCTTTAATATATTGTACCCTGTCTGCAGTTTTCTTAACTTGCCATTAGTACTCGAGTGGGACAAAGAACAATTGGCACAGCGAGGCTGGTCTTTTGAGTCACACTGCTTACAGGAATGTGCTCCACCGCAAGGAACACAACGAATGCTGCCTTTACAGTTCGATGCAGTGCGACCCATGCGTTGGTATTTGAAGCAACGCGAGACAGGGGGATATAAAGTTTAACTACAAATACTTGATAAGCAATTACAATCGTTGACGTTCTTTCTCTATGCCTTTTAATAAGTCGTTGGACATTAGTTACCATATATATTTCAGATCTTTTTTGATTTCTGCCTCATTTACTCTTTCAGCGATGCCATAAATAACTCCCCTGACAGTCGGTCAACCATTGGTTTTACATATAACAGTAATATGAATTACATCATATACTTCTTAAAAGGAACTTTGTCATGTTTCAGGTATGATATTTTCCTCCAGGGATTTTTTCATTTGTTTTATCCCTCCCACTTTTTTGCACCGCCATCCCAAAATCCAAAAACAGAATCACCTCTCAAACAGGCATACAGACAGAGATGTTTGTATTTGTGGACACTTGCTCAGCTCTTGGTTTCTTTTCCGGGCCGTTTACTCTGCTCTGTGCTCGACTCGTTCGGTCTGGCTGGCCACTTGGGATAGAAGTTTCCATGACAGAGCTGCCATCCGATTCTTCTGACGACTCAGCCATAGTGCTGAGCCATCATAAATACTATTTGCAACAATTGAAAGTTTAACTTAAAAAAAAAAAACCCTACAGACTCCACAAAGAAAGAGGGGGTTGGGGGGGGGGGGATACTCGACGAAGTGAAATTCAGACGAAAGAAACCCTAAAGAAACAAAAGTACAGAGTGACAAGTGCACTTAATCAAGGAGCGAATAAAAAACTAAAAACTTAACAACCCTAACGGGACGAGAGAAGAAAAGGAGTTTTAACAAGGAAGTTAAGATTATACCCGAAGGAAGAAAACAAGCAAGTTGTACGGTTAAGATATATGAATGATGAAAGTATGACCTTGGTGTTAGATGACACGAATAACACAATGCTTAAAGTTAGTGTACGAAAGAACAGCACACTTGGTTACGCAGTGAACTGCCTTAAAACATGTGTGCCCCAAGCCAGTGTTATCTCACCTACATTATTAAACAATATTATCAATGATTTACCTCCATCCCTTAACCCCACTTATTTTTAGTGTGCAGACGACAAAGCTGTTTGGTTTTCATTCCGAAATGTTATGCTACAGTTAAATGTATAAGTTGTTTTGGACGAGATAGTGAAATGTGCTAAATCGTGGAGATTTCGCCTTTCTCCCCAAAAGCCAGAAGCAGTTTTGTTCTCCCATAGCTCCATCCCATCTAGATTTGTCTTACACCTTAATACTGTTCGGTTAAAATGTTCAGACCCATTCAAATACCTTGAGGTCACCTTTTGATAAAACCTAAATTGGAGTTTTGATGTTAATCAGCTAGTGTGGCACGCGGTATCATTCTCTTCGCTCGTTCTACCATTAAAGTAAAAAGAAAAATGTCTTTTGTATGGACTACCCGATCAGGGGTTAGAAGTATTGATCAAAGCACATATATCGTTGTCCCAGGTCCAGTCAAATTCGTGTCGTCTTACACCTAGTACCTCGTGTATAAACCCCTCACCTTCACTGTACAGTCGATTATTTCTGTCTGCTCTATAACGTTACATTTATTGCCACACTTTCCCCTCCGTTTAGTTTTTTTTTAGGATTTTCGTTTGTTAGTTTAGTGTAGGTTAGTTTCGCCTTTATATTTCTCTCTATTATATACTTAGCGCCATTAACAATGCACGACCCAAAGAATGTCAAATATTTTGAGAAATGTAAAGTGTAAAATATTGTAAGAACAAGGCATTGGTCACAATGAGACAAAGAATTGACAATATGTGAAACCCTGGTGACTTTTATTCCTTGCAAACAAAGAGTTCTGATTTTTTTTCGCCTTTATGCTGAGCTGTATATATGACATTATATCGTATAAATAGTTTAAATCAAAAGCCCAGAGAACCATTAAAACAACCCAGAAATGCTATTTACAAAGCTTATGTATGGAAACGAGTCCGGGTAATTTCTGGTAACATTGGTCAACACAAAACTTAAACTCTAAAAACTACAAGATACAATAACAGCGCGTTACATGGGACCAATAAAGAGAAATGTGTGGTCTTAGCTGACCAATTTGCAGTGATCTTAATTATGATGACGATTTTGTAACCCATAAACTAGACACAGAATCTAACACAGATTTTAGAAATATTGTGTTTAACGAAGTGCCAATCAACGATAATTTTACCATTTTAGAGCTTAAGCAGGCATTAAGGTCATGTAGCCAGTCATCTCCTGGTGAGGACGGGGTACAATACGACATGCTGGCCCATCTTCCGGACTCATCAAAACAAGTTATTGCTTTAGAACACTATTTGGAAAACAATGGTGATGCCAATATCGTGGACACGGTCTGTAGTTATCAAACCAGGAAAAATCCCACCCATCCCATCATTTTACCGCACCATCGCCCTCATCTCATGCATATGCAAAACAATGGAGAAAATGGTCAATAAAAGACTCAATTGGTTTTTTTAGAAAATAATCCTATCATTTCACCTCATCAGAGCGGTTTTAGGCGCCTTCGATCCATCACAGACCCTATCATATCACTGGAATCATCCATTCGCAAATCATTGGCTTCTAATGAATGGAAAGCGCCGCTATCCTAAATACCTACCTACCTATTGGCTTCTAAAGAGTTTTTACTTGCTGTATTTTAGATATTGAAAAAGCTTACGATATGGTTTGGATGGAAGGACTTTAATTTAATTAAAACAATATGAACATTAGTGGGAACATTTGTAATTGAATTAACCCCTTTTACCAAACAGAACGTTACAAGTGAGAATGAGTAAGGACCACTGATCTATACTAAATATCCCGAATGGGGTGTCCCAAGGTAGCGTTATTTCACCGACACTTTTTAACATCATGATCAACGACCTGCCACCATCTTTCTTCTTATTTCCAGATAACGCTATTTACTTCTCTTCGCGTAATTTTAAACGTTCTGTTAGATATATTTAAGTTGGCTTAACCGGTATTGTAAAATCGGCAAAGTTGTGAGGTTTTCGGTTTTCTCTGAAAACATCTGAAGCTGTTTTGTTCTCCCTTGGTTCTTCATTTAAGCTATGTCAGATTACTTTATTTAAATACCTTGGGGTCCGAGTTCTGATTTCGTGCTAGATCGTACAATCCGCTGCTCTCCAATAAAACAGCTCGCGTGCCCAGTGGCTTTACACTCAGTCAGCAGTAACTCATCTGTTTACAAAGCTCGTATCGCTGTTTACAGATCTCTACATTTTCGTGTCATCTGTCTCCTATCTCTTTTTTATACACATCCGTTCACTGTACCTCCTGTTTGTTTTTGGTTTAACTACAGTATCGCTTCAACCCCCCCCCCCCCCCCCCCCCCATCCATTTCTCTTGTAAATAGTCCTTTTTCTCTCTGGGTAGGGCTAAGGCCAGATAGTTAGATTATTTTTTATCTTTTTTTTATCTTTTTCCCCTTGGTTAGATTAGGTGCACTCATTGTATTGGTTATCTTCTGTCCCCCTCAGAGCAGCCCCCGAGTCGAGCCCTTTCTGTTTGTTTATGTGTCGTTTGTGCACTTGCACTTGTGAGTTTAATAGTTTTTTTGTATATACATATTGTTATTGTATAGAATATTGCTAATATTTATCTGGTGGCTCAGCATTATGACTGGGTCATCAGATGAATCGGATGGCAGTTTCACGGATGTTTCCATACTATATGGTCAACTAGATAGGAAGCGACGTGCACAAGCCACTGTAGATGCCCTAGAGAAGAAATAAAGATCAGAACCATCGGCAACCTCCAAGTCAACCAATCTGTCCGTTGCAATGTCACCTGTAGGCGGAGGACCCCCAGTGAAACTACACCAGCTACTCTGCAAAAAAAGGTTGGAAGTTTGAAGCTCATAATGAGAATTCCCGGGGGAAAATATATTATAACATGTAGCATAACAAGACAGTATGATCTAACGAGCGTGTTAAACGTACAGGTTGAGTATCACCCCCCCCCCCCCCCCCTCCGCCACCGAAAGTGCTATTTATGAAAATTCTGAACAAGTTACTGAACCTGAAATATTAAAAGCATTGAAAACAATGTAGGTAATAGCTGTACAAATATTGACCAAATGTAAAGATAAAACCCCATACTATTTCAATTTTAAAAGAGGCATTACCTAGGCCTATTATGGTTTCGAGATTAAAAAAGTTTATAATTATGTATTATTATTATTATTCTACTTTCTTTTAGTTGCCAAACCCGCCCTTTTGAAATCATCTTAGCCTACCAATTATTTCCTGTCGAATATATCCCACCAGTTCTCCGTGGCTTCAGCTGCCAAATAATGGGACATATTGCAGCCAATTGTTGAGGGACACTTATGAGCGTACGTTGTGGTGGGGGTCACTCATCTGATGATTGCCCAAATAAAAACAGACTCTCTATCAACTGTGGGCTTAGAATTTTAGCTCGTATGGTGAATGTGAGGTTACAAAGACAGCAGATAAAATTCAATACATTAAAACAACAGAACAAATTTCTGACTCGAAAGAAGTTAAAATGTGCAATCTAAAGGAGGAGTCTTTTCCAGCTCTTCCATCGGTAAGTGAAACCCCCCGTTAAGACCCTCTACCTTCTTGTCGTCTAATCCCATAATCTTGTAATGTTGGTCTTCCCCGTGCCCCTCACAGTTTCCAAGGTTTCGATGGACACACAGACTGAAACCACCAACTCTACCCAAACGGATAACGAAACTTTTACTGACAAAGCAATGGGTAGATTTGTTGCCTTTCTCATCGATATTTTAATACAAACCCAAAAGTGCGACCAAGAGACCCTTCAACTAATAAAGCGGGCCACTGTAACTCACTTGGGCGAGCAAGTGGCGAGCGCTGCCAGGGAGCACATACACTCATGTAGTAAGCCCAAGGTTCAGTAATGGCGGCTATACGACAATTTTTATCCACCGTGATTACCCTTTTCACCATGTCTCTTTTAATATATAATCAAAACATCCGTAGTCTTACTGCTAATGGCCAGGAAGTTAAGTATTAAATATCTTCCCTTAATCAAAAACCCGATATTTCATGTTTACAAGAGACATTCTTAAAATCTCATTTGGGCTTGAAATTCCCAGGGTACACTACTCTACGAAACGACAGACAAACTAAGGGGGGAGGGTTGTGTATTTTAGTTAATGAAGCAATTGCTTTCAGTAATATAATTCTACCTGACATGGAAGCTTTAGAATGTCAGGGTATACAAATAAATTGCACAAATAACACGGGTAGCAATATGGGGGGTAAAACTATTAATATTTTTAATATATACAATCTCAGTTCTACAAAGCATACGGCTGATCTTCACAAACTTAGTTCTATTTTTGGAGATTATTATATATTTACTGGAGATTTTAATTGCCACCATAATGACCGAAATGGAAATATTGTAAGTAACTTTATAGCTGAAACTGATCTGGTTTTATTAAATGGCGGGTCTTTGACTTAATTAAATATGCAAACAATCATACGTCGTGCATTAACCTTATATTGTGCTCAAAACGTTTAGCCCATTCATTCAATTTCCACATAGATCACTCATCTTCATGCTCTGGCGACCATTTCCCCCATTTTATTTTTTAACCTCAGATTTTTTACCAATGATATATGGAGTTTTAGAAATGCAGATTGGAATTTGTTTAGCCAAGAATGAACATATTATAACTGAAGAAATATTTAATAAAGATGTCAACATTTTAAACCAAAATGTTATTATTGTTATAAATCAAGCCTCAATGTCAGCCATCCCAAAATCTTCAGGCCTCACCCCAACTAGTCTGTTTTTTGGTGGACAGATGAGAGTTCTGAGGCATTAAAAGATCAGAAAAAGTTAAAAATAAAGAGCCAGGCGTACTTTATTGTTCGATGGTGTTATTATATATACCTATTACAAGGAAAAATATTACAGAGTCATTCAAGAAGCACAAAACCGTAACTGGCAATCGTTTTGTTCAAATATTTTACAGTAAGTAAAATATGGAGGAAAGTTAAAACCATCTCGGGGAAACAATACTAAACGCAATATCCCAACCCTTAAAACTACCAATAATGAATATAAACTCATTGGAAACTTCCATACGCAATTCATTACCATATACAGAATACGAATTAGCTATATTTTAGATATAGAAAAGCTTATGACATGGTATTTAGGGAAGGGCTACTAGTTAAGCTTAATACAATAGGAATTGGGGGTAGTATGTTCAACAGGGTTAAAATGTATTTACCAACCGCAAAATCCGAGTGAGATTTGGTAAAACGCTATCTTTCCTGAAAACGGTTTTCCCCAAGGCAGTGTAGTTTCCCCTATGCTATTTCACGTTATGATCAATGATTTACCTTCATTAGACCCCAAAGTATCATGGTCTTTACTTGCACACTACAAAGATGTTTGGTTTTCATCCCGTAATGTTTCTGTTACAGCTAACTACATTCAAACTACCTTGGATAACATGGTGAAATTAGCAAAACCATAAAGCTTTTGCTTTACATCAGCAGTGACTTATCTTTCTACAGATCTCTACATTTTCGTGTCATCTATCATCAAGTTCCTATCTCTTCATTTGTTCATATCTCTTAATTTATACATATCCCTTCACTATACAAGCTGCTCGTTTTTGTTTAACTTAGGTATCGTTTCAACCCTCCTTTCCCTTGTAAAATACTCATGTACGTGAAGTTAGATGCCAGTTCCCAGTTGACAGTTCAATATTCGAATAAAACATAGTTGCCAGTTCGATAGTCGGAAACAGTGGACTATTATTCACCAAACTGTATATACAGTCTACTCGCAAATATCTACAAATGGCCACATTTAGTTTTGCATTCTTCCGCCAGGGCGAGCGAATTGGCATCTGTGGGTTTGAATTGGCATCTGGCATAAAATCGGCTATTGTTCGAAAAGTTTTGAAGATACGGTCACCAAACTTTATATACACAGTCTACTCGCGAATATCTAGAAAGGGTCGACTTTAGTTTTGCATTCCTCCGCCAGGGGGTGAATTAGCATCTAGGGGTTGAATTGAACTTCTTTTATGGACAATAAATTCAATGGGATTGGGAACAAGTTCTTGAAACGTACGAGTCCCTCTCCCTACATAAGTGCAAAATGATAGAGTAAAAATGTAAGACAAAAAAAACAATTGTTCTAGGAGTGGACTGATATGCATTTAACATTATCAGGGCAAAATAGAAACAAACAGTTAAACAGTAAAAATTATAACATTTTCACATGGTTAAACACAGAATGTTTTAATTTGATATTAACTATAATACTGACGATATTGAACAAAAATTAAAGGGAAGCGAAAAAACAAAAACATAAAAAAGAAAAAAAAAAAAGAAATATATATGGACTAGAAATGTGAACGAGAGTGGCCATTAAGCTAGATAAGGAAGCATTTTCATTCATATGTATACGTATATACATGTATGTACCATATATACATACAACTAATTGGAAAAGTTAAGTCTGCTTAAATCTACCACGGGACTCTATAAATTTAGTAACCGTTTGTCACAGGGCAGGGAGTTTACAAATGCACCTCTGATGCTGTCGTATCTTATCTAGTTTAAACAAAGAAGAAATGATATGCATCCTCTACTGGCTGCCCACATACGCAAGAAGCACTGTCTGTTAAATGGACTGAGACTCTGTCATAATTTAAGGGGCTGCAGTTATATCTAAGTTGAGTCAAGGTGATGGTATTGAATCGTTTACCAACTACAAGATAGTTTAGTGGTTGTGGAGTAAGGAAAAAATGTTTTTTCCTGGTAGGATGGTTCATTTCTTACGGAGTCGTCTAGTTAGTTCAATAGGTAAACAAATCACTGCCAATTATATAAAGCAGACTGAATATGAATGGACTTATATCATCCAAGAGTACAGTTCGAAAACTGACTGTGTCACAGACGAGTCAGAACAATCTGACTTTCGCATTCAAAATAGTAAATTTGAGTTCAGATGGAAAACTGAACTATACAGCCTCCATAAAACGCCGAGTACAGCAGGAATTACTGACTGATGTACTACCAAATTAACGTCTTTATATACACTCTCAGAAAGTCTAGAAAGATCTGAGTATTTGCATAAATTAACATATCTGTAGACTAGAGAGAGGTTTATTATCAAGCTTCGAGAAAGTTCATTGAATTCCGCAGTACAAATGGTTATGAATAAACAATTGGCAACAGACATTACGTCACAATAGATCGAGAATCATCTAACGATACGCCACAACAACGGCTGAAGATCTAGGTCAAACTAACTACATTGTAAACAGTCGGCGAATAAACAATACGTCACAATAGAGATCGAGACAATTCTGAAGATACGTCACAATAGAAATCGGGAATGTTTTGACGATAATCAAAATAGATACATTAACATTTCAGTTATACGTAATAAGCCAATGAAACAAAGATGGCATTGTGATAATATACTTACTGCAAAGGTACACCGAGTTGTTCTCTCTGTTTGTGCAGCTCGGGACAGGTCAGGTTGAAACAAACACTTGTCAGCACTGTACGAATTTCTTGGGAGAAACTGTCGACATAGGCATCGTGTTCAAAACCATAAAGATTGATATTTCGTCAAGCAAGGACAGCATTTCTCGATGCGCATGCAAGCTTGGCCATTGCAAATTGCTTTTGCTCCATTAAGTGCAAACAGTTCAACAATGTCTTTGTTAAGTTTGATCCGTTCCTACTGCAGATCTCTCAGAAAACCCCTAACACCTGGTTATTTACGTGAAGTATTGTTAGAAAATTGTCTATGGTACACGTGTTCGTCAAAAACTTGTCCACCCCATTTTGGAACCTGCGGATATAGAATGGGGTCTTCCATCAATGTGTTTCCATTTTGTGTCTGTGCTCTTTCTTTTCAGATTGTTTTATTTAAGACTTATCATGCGATAACATGTCTTCGTTGCGTGCTCCGTCGTCAAATTTTGGTTTAGCTGTGGTTTCTTTTTATCGTTGTTTCTGTCCATGTTGATTGGACTTCACAACCCCTTTCTGAGTTGGAGGATATTTATTCTTTTTCCTCTTCTTCTGTGATTTACACAATTTCTCCTCGCTGAGGTCAAGGTTTTCTCCCTTTCTCTTTCTTTTGGTTTGGGGTCTTAATGTGTCAGCGTTGTCAACTTCCTTCACCCTACTTGTTATTGATCTATTTAGTTTTGTGATCAACATCGCTGGTCTAAGTTTGGTTTGTCGTTTAAGGATATCTACTTTTACCGCCTTAAACCAGCCCTCTACAAGAGTTTGTCATGCCCTCTCTTGTCACTAGAGTTGTTGTCAGATTGTGAATGAGCACTGCCAACATCAGGTACATTTACCGTATTTAAAACAATACTATGATCCGACAGGACAACTGAATCTGCCAGTAATTCGGATGCGATTTCGTGCTTTTCTTCGTATAGACCAGACGACGTCCCCGGTTCGCTGATTTTCTCATGTGTGGCATTGGGTTTCGATACATCTGTGTCGCTGAGTTCAGAGTCTGCCGAAGAAGAACATTGCCATGTGTACCGATGGGCAGCTGGGTAGAGGTGTCTTTCGAATCTGAAATGAATAAATGTTGTATTTGTTAAATTTCCAGTGTTATTGATTTATCATGGTTATGAATTACATAAAGCTTTGTTAACTTATTCGTTTAACAACATTTGAAAATAACGAGCGTTACAATTAATTAGTCGCACCTATGGAACCGGGTTAAAAATCTGTTTAAGACGAAACCATGTTTTCATTTTTCTCGCCCCCGTGTGGGTTCCGGGGAGATAAGAATAGACCCTCAGCCTTCCCAATGTGCTTGATCGTAAGAGGCGACTAATCCTTGGACCTTCGCGTGGGTTTCGGAGGACAACAATTGGCCCACAGCTTCCAGGCAAGCTTGATCGTAAAAAGGCGACTAACCTGTGGCAAATTTTTAATTATTATGGTATAAACCTATTTATTGTTAAAATTACACTATAACATAAATATTTACAAATTTGTATATTACAAAAAGGGTTATTTATATAAATTGTTTATTGTTGCTCCATTGGAGATAATTGTGATATTTCTTGTTTTTAATCTCCAAAAAATGATTTACAGTGTTTTACCAGTTTTATTATTTCTGTTTCTGTCATTTTTCTGTTCCAATGTATTTTTGATGTAAATAATGTATGATGATTTAATTTCTTTTCGTCGCCGTATAAGCGAAATAATCTTGAGCGCGGCGTTAAACTCTAATCAATCAATCATTTTTCCATATGAGTAAGTAAATTAGTAAACCTTTATACCCATGCTGATGCATAATGTTAAAAGCTGTGAACTTCTGGACCGGTGATTGGTGTATATTGTTACTTATTGGTTAAAGCTGTAAATTAGACAGCCGATTGTTTATACATGAGGAAAATTAGGTAAAGATTTATTCGTTGATGTTCCTAGAAAATCTTGTTAACAGACAAAAAGTAATTGTTTCTCGACTTAGTATGAGTAGAGCTTAATTATTGGCCAATCAATGTTTTATCACACACTTATAAAGGACATAAGTCTAAATAGCCTGGGGCTCGTTTCACAAAGCAGTCGCATCGCAAACGAAGCCTAGTTGGCAATGGACACCATAGTGAAGAGATACGGCGTCATGGCAACTGCGATTGATCGCACTGTGCGACGGCTTCGTGAAATGGCCCCCAGGCGAACTCAGCTTCGACTAAGGGGACATAACTATATTTTCACAAGTGTCTTGTGTGCATAATTTACCTGTGGATAACAAGTGTAAACAATTACAATATGAAATACTTCATGGTATTGTTCCGTGCACTTGCTATTTTCCATCTGCCCTGGTCAATTGAGAGTGTGTTTGTTTTTATTGGTTGCTGAACGTTCATGTCATGAGAGTCGTTTCGCTAAACGTATCTAACCATTTCGAACATTTGCCGTTGCCACGTGGCGCTGGTGAAATGTTTTAATTAAATTCAATATATTTATCTTTGCGATATATAGGCCTATTGATTAACAATCAATCTTCTCAAATGATAATGTTTTCAATAAATACAAATTAAATAAATACGGAGCAGTGAGCACGTTGATTCTGAATAGTATGTATCAGTGTCGTTAATGGGTATTAAGAATGGATAGGCTACGGCACGCGACGGAGTTTATAGACTGTATGTAGAATAGTTTTGAAAAATAATTAGGCCTATATATTTAAGCTACTGACTCCAAAAAAAATCAAAATCTTAACCCATGATTTGTAAATCCATTTTTCGCCTTTGTTAACTGCAGTTTACACCAAAATTAAAGAAAATGATAATAAAGAGTTTACGCACCCGTTTTCGTTCCATCCCTGGAACGGAAGTCTTTTTTGAATAACGTTTTGGCGTCTCCACATTTTAATACACCCCCGACACGTTGCTGGTTTCAATCACTTAAGTGGAGGGAGATGGGGAGGGGGTGTGGTGTGGGTGACAAGCAAGAGACCTAAAATAGTTCTTGCGGTTGACAGCAGTGTTGATCACGTCAAACATTCGAAATGGTGACGTCACGCAGAAGCAGCAGCGGTTTGACGTCACTGCCTTGGATTACATCTGTGTGATTTTATGAAATGGATTATTCCAGGAGTGGTTGACAAAATTGACTACGGGTTGGAATAAGCTGTTTTCTATTAAAACCTTTATTTACTCCCTATCCATAGCTAGCAAATTTTTTTTTCGTGTATTAGAATACAAATGAATTGACGATTAATTTAACGAAAAAAATTCGGGTGAGGACATTAATCAACATTAAAACTTTACCATGAAGGTTAATTTTAAAGGCATACTTGTGGCTAAAATGTTTACATTGCGGAAGAAACACGTCTTTCTGTATTTGTCTCAAAGAAAAGAAATTATGAGCTTTCGACAACACATTTTATTTTTAATTTAAAGATTACAATTGCATTTTTGGTGCCCAAGCAAAAAAATTAATTATCAATTTCAACTTTGAAATAAGATACACATATGTCAAAAGTTCTGTCGTTTGGAAAGTTAGTAATTTCTTCACTCTAAGAAAAAAAAGAACGGCATTTTTTTGAAAATATAGGCCGAAACAGTTTTCCATATCTCATAGGCGAGTGTGCTTTTAAAACTTATTTTGCGTTGTGTGATTAGTCCTATATAATTTAATATATGTTCAGATATATATTTCGTATATAATGTGACTTACTTATCTTCCAAGGCACAATAAATATGCAAACGTTTAAATATAGTATATTTATTGTTGAAAAGGAGCACTGTAAGCAGAAGCTTATTGCCTCTGCTTCCAAAGATGATATTACAACACTTTGACTTAAATGAATTAGACTAATACAATAAACATATTATTATTATTAGTGTCGATTTACAATGTATACAAAATATGTACAAATCCTTAACGAACTCTACAATTGTTGTGCTGTTGGTGGCTCTGTGTTGACCGCGCTCAGGTTGATTGATTTCGTCGGAATTTATCTGAAAAAAGAGATATAAGAGAATATTAAAACGGTTTGTACTGTACATTCATCTTTTTGTTAGGTGAGCGGTTTTGCTAAGGTTGCCTGATAAAGATACATGTCTGTCTCATTTAATTAGTCGCACGTTTAAATGCAGATTAAAAATCGGTTTTATAATAAAAACGAGCTTTCATGACCATATCTTCAAAACTTTCTGAATAATAACCGATTTTATGCCAGATGCCAACTCAACCCCCTGGCGGAGGAATGCAAAACTAAAAGCGGCCCTTTTTAAATATTTGTGAGCAGACTGTTTATATAAAGTTTGGTGACCCTATCTTCAACACTTTTCGAATAATAGCCGAGTTTATGCCAGATGCCAATTCAAACCCTCAGATGTCAATTCGCCCCCATGGCGGAGAAATGCAAAACTAAAGGCGGCCCTTTGTAGATATTCGCGAGTAGACTGTTTATATACTTAGCGCCAATAAAAACGCACGACCCAAAGAATGTAAAATATTTTGAGAAATGTAAAATGTAAAATATTGCAAGTACTTTTAAATTGAAGAACAAGGCATTTGTCACAATGAGACAAAAAATTGACAATATGTGAAACCCTGGTGACTTTTATTCCTTGCAAACAAATCGTTGATACAGAAATTGAATGTGTAATCATTCGATAATGGGTATGTCTACCTCGGGCATCAAGGCAAGCAGTACATCTGCGACGCAAGGACCTGATGAGTGTGGCTGTTCTTTGCTGTGGGATCCGGTCCCACTCTTCCTGCACTACCTGGATCAATTCACGTCGGTTGCGTGGCCTGGCTTGACGTTGTGCAACGGCATTCTTAAGCTGATCCCACAAGTGCTCTATGGGCGATAGATCGGGGGAGTAAGCTGGCCATTCCATGATGTTCACATTATTCTGTTGCAAGAAGTCTTGTGTCAACCTTGCAGAGTGTGGGCGCGCATTGTCTTGCTGAAACGTCTTGACGCCAGCATTGGCTTGGAGGAATGGAAGCAACACTGGTCGAGGGATGTTATCCACGTAACCCTGAGCATTCAGGTTGCCATCAATAATGACAAGGGGAGTTCGTCTGCGAGAAGTGATGCCTCCCCACACCATAACACTACATCCACCTCAGCGATTTCCTTCCCTCAGACATGCATTTGCGAAACGTTCGCCACGTCTGCGCCACACACGTTGACGTCGGTCAGGACGATCAAGGCAGGCACGAGACTCGTCAGAGAGAAGGACAGAGTTCCAGTCATTGATACGCTATCTCAATATGGGCCCTCGGTAGGGGATGCGTGCATGCATCTGTATCTGTTGGAGACGGCGTCGGATGGTGCTGAGGTGTACCCTGGGCCTTCCAATTCCCACTGTCTCGCGAGCAGTCTGTGTCGCGGTGCGAAATCGGTCACGTGTGTGCAACAAACCGATGTACCGATCCTGGCGGGCTGTAGTGACTCTTGGCTGACCAGGGCGTGGTCGGTCGGCAACATTGCCAGTTTCATGTTCCTGATTCTGAGGTGACTAATTGTGGAGGGATAACACTGCATGTGACGTCCTACGACGACACAACTGAGACCCGCCTGTAACATGATAATGGTACGTTCCCTTTGTTGTGTCGTAAGTCGGGGCATGGTAACGTT
Source organism: Lepidochitona cinerea (assembly GCA_963971465.1). NCBI lineage: Eukaryota > Metazoa > Mollusca > Polyplacophora > Chitonida > Tonicellidae > Lepidochitona > Lepidochitona cinerea. The sequence goes on along the minus strand of OZ020560.1, from coordinate 8,283,464 downwards.
TTCTGATTTTTTTTTTCGTCTTTATGCTGAGCTTCGTGTAAAGTGTTGACCCCACGACAAATGAGCCCTGAAAGCTGTTCTCAGTGACGGTGAAACACTCAATGGACGTTATTAGGAAATGGTGCGTAATGTTCACGACAGGCGCGTCGGGAACACCACAGGTTATCCAGTTATTGCAACTCAACTCGAACTAACAATAAACAACAAAACGTAAATGGCCAATAGCCTTATTGGGGTAGAAACATAAAATTCAACCGTTCGTTTTTAATGGCGCTAAGTATATAAAGTTTGGTGACCATATGTTCAAAACTTTTCGAATAATAGCCGATTGTATGACAGATGCCAATTCAAACCCCGAGATGCCAATTCGCCCCCTGGCGGAGGTATGCAAAACTAAAGCGGGCCCTTTGTAGATATTCGCGAGTAGACTTTGTATATAAAGTTTGGTGACCATATCTTCAACATCATGCATGAGCAGGGCTCCTAACTAATCCCTGTATGTTTCTATAAACGAAGAGGCTATTACCCTTGGATTTGTACAAGACTATGCACGGACAGATTGTAAAAGATATTTAACCTGGAAGAAATTTTAACCTGAGCAAAATCCTGAAAAATTGGCATTTCTCAATCACCATGACTGACCGCGCAAACCTACAACAACAACATGCTACCCAAGCCCACAATCAAAACAGTAAGGCTCCGAGCAGTGGTGATCAGGCTGACCAACGTAAACGTGGGAGGAATGTGCTTGATCGGAGTGTAGACGATGCTAAATGCTCAACCACCACTCAAGAGACGGAATTCTGTTCCGGACCCGATTTCTCTCTCCCAACCAACAATAACAGGCCATGGTAAAAAAAAACATGGCAGAAACAGGCCCAGGTAGGCTTAAATCTTTCCGACTTGATCAGTTCGACCATGGCCAGTGCAGACTTTCAAGCTAAACTAATACCTGTACTAGGGATGTATGGAGTACCTCACCTGGCATCTGATTACGCATGTGAAAGAGTAGGTTTCAAAAACGTGTTATCAAACGATCTGAGTAGTGTTTTCTGATTGGTTGTGACGTCAGGAAGACACTCTATAAAGAAAAGTTTATGGAAATATCTCCGTTTTCTGGATTATAATTTGTTGCAGTAAACCGTTGTCAAGGAAGCATTTAAATTTCCAAAACAACAACATCGTAAAAAGTTTGCGTTTAAAAAGTGATTATGTAGTTTTCTGCAAGTTCGGGTAATATCTAAAAAAACTTTACACTCGCCCTAGATATTTGTGTGCTGATTTAAATGACAAAAAAGTTAATTGCTTACATATTTTCAGGTTCAAGTGCCACGTTTTTCATCCAAGCCGAAGAAAACATTTTGATCACACAACTTCCGCTTTGGATAATGAGGCTCTTGAAAGGGACCCCAGATACGGCTTTATGTTAAAATGGGCTTGTTATATCACACAGCCTGAGTAGAAGGAAATGTATGTTTTACTATAGTTACGGCTTCTAAATGAATTATTTGGGAGGACTTCGGCTTTCAGATTTAAACCAAGTTTCAAATATCTATTAATCCTACCTGCCTTTTAGATTTTACCTTCAACACACATTTAAAAGTGGCATAAGCTGCCAAAATGTCGATTTTTTAAAGTAAAAACAGAACGTTGAAGTTATTGGCTATTTTTCTCAAGACGTAAAATTCAGAAGCTGTATAGCGCATCTAGTCTCGAAAATGTACGACGAAGTATTGTTTTGAACTAACTTCGGCTTAGAATGAATGAATGGTATTTTACATTTTGTTTACTTTTCAAACACGTTTTCGGGTCGTACAGGCCACATACTGTATGGATTTTCTTCATTCCAACGCCAAACATTTGGTTTTCTATGGCCTTCAAAACCTCTTAATGTCCTGACGATCAGAACTTATGATAAAAAGTGTGAATTTTGGCAGCTCATGTAACTTTAAAGCATTCCTCTTTTCATTTTACTCATTAATTTGTTCGAATGTCCTTGTAAATCTACCAAATCCCTCTTTAATGGTGGTTTAATGCGTGGCTCTTCCTGACGGCATGTACGTAACACAGGAAAGAGACATGAGTGCGGCTAGTTTTACTTTAGACAAGAAGATTTTCCCTGTGCCCGTGTGTTTTAGTGATCATAAATATAACAGGGTTACGCTAAGGGCTACTAAGGGATTTCTTTCGCACTGCTACTGGATTGTATTTGGAGGGCAATGCTATTACTAATAGAAGTATTTAAGTGGCAAGAGCTGCCAAGTATACAGAGAATTTCGTTAAAACAGACTTAGCTTGTTGTTCTATTTTTTTTTACCTAAAAGTAAATAGATCAGCTAAATATCTGTTGATACCAACCTCGGTAATGTACGGTAACGTAGTTTTTCTAACAAACAGGGCCTCAAACTTGGAAAATGGAATACATCCCGGTTTTTTAAATGTGAAGTACGCATTGGGCTGATGGATTTAGTTTCTCAAGGTAGGCCTAATTCAAACGCTCATCCTTAGATTACAATCAGAATTTCTTGACAAAAGTCATTACTCTGGCAGCTCTTGCCACGAATGACTAATGCTGGCTATATTGGTCATTCTGTGCGGCGACGCCCCCCCCCCCAAAAAAAAAGTACAATGCAATAATTTTGTTTTGGGGGGGGAGGGGGTTAAAATGTTAAATCAGTTTGGACAGAACTAACTTGATGCAAAGGGGCATCTTTTCACCAATATCCAGAATTTGTTTAACTTAAAAGGGTACTAGGGATATAAAGGTGTATTTATTAAGTATCTATTGAAAAATTAAATTCCGTTCTCCATAACACGTATATCTACAATCCAATCAGAGGGGGGGGGGGGGGGGGGTTCTTCTGTCAATCGCTGATTTTGGGAGAGTAGTCAAATACTCGGTAAAGTCCGGGGTTTCCTAGAGATAAAGAGTTAAATTCAAGTTCAACTCCTCCAACTTCTCCTTCATCGCCATCTCTATGTGGGATGGTTGCCAGTTACCAGCGGAAGGTCGTGGGTTTCCTCCGGGCACAGAGCCCGGTTTCCTCCCACAATAAAACTGGCAACGCGGCCATATAAGTGAAAAAATCTTGAGCGCGGCGTAAAACACCAAACAATCAATCAATCATCGCCATCTCCTGTTTTACCTCCATCGACAATCTGCACATCAACTCAACCTTCAGTTTTATCCATTAGCTTTACATAGAGAAATTTTAGGCCGATTTTACCAACACCCACATCTTCCTAATCGCCATCTCCTGTTTTACCTCCATCAACAATCTCCACATCAACACAGCCGTCAGTTATATCCATTAACTTTACAGAGAGAAATTTTAGGCCGATTTTACCAACACCCACATCTTCGTCATCGCCATCTCCTGCTTTAACCTCATCCAGTATTTTATCTCCTGAATTACCTGATTTACCAAGTACAGTTCATACCGATCAATATAAGCGAAAATTTATAGCTACGAGAGCCAGAGAAGTGGGGAAAAACAGGCGAAATTACTCAAAGCAGAACTAAAAAAATGTAAAGAAATCATATCACTCAAACGTCAGAAAGAAAAACAAAGCAAACTACAACAGGCCACATTAAAGAAACAGAAAAGACTAAACATGCCAACATCAAGTAAAACTACTAATGTTTCATTCCCATGTAGAGAGTGCTCATTGATGGAACTGTAGCTTGGAAAGTAAAAAAAAATAAGCATAAGGCAGGATACAGGAATCGGTGTTTCTTCTTGAGGAAGGGAAATATACTCCCCTTTTTACCCAATGTGTTTTATCTCTTTTAAATTTAAACATTGCTAATCACCTTATATCTCCAACTATACAAACTGTTTTCAATCTTGTGAACATAACAATTGATGAGTTACCATGTCGCTCTACAGTAGAAAGAATGGGACTTTTAAGAAAGCCACTTGTTGATATAAATCTGTCGCTAACTTAACCGGAGGAAGATAATACCACCGTGTATACCGACGGTACAGCAAAATATAGAAAACAGTTTGAAACGTTTGTTATTACAACGACTGACAAGCAAAAAAAGATTTTGGGAATTTCAGAAATATCCGATAAATCGGCTGCAACCTGTATGGAGGCGTTTAAAAGTTTAATTTATAATATAGAAAATGCAATGGAAGGAGAGCACGCTGGTCAAGAAATGTTATCAAAGATAAGAGACACCATGAGCGACAGAGCCCCGGCTGATAAATTATTTGACAGAATGTTGGAAGACTATAGACGTACTTTGATACCATCTATAATTCCTAGGTGGGATGATCTCACTGAATGTGTTAAAAAGTATGTCTGTGGTGCATAACTTTTTTGTGGTCTGCATTTGTAGGTAAATTGTGCAGAAAAGGTGGTGCTCATTGGCAGCTTATGAGGAAAGTGAGTACGAGGCTAATCATGGTCGCCCAAAAGACATCTTCTCTAGCCAAGTTAAAATCTGCATGTCCCCATTCCGTGAGGACATGCAGATTTTAACTTGGCTCGCAACTATGCCCAAAAGAAGAAACAGTGGTTCATTTTGTACGGGCTTCGTGTAAAGCTTTGAGTCGTGGAGGTGACGAAAAAAGCGTTTTTAACAAATTGTCTTCATGTTTGCCTGGGAGAGGGATAAAAGCCACTGTAACACCATTTCGTGGGAACCGTTTTAATGTTTTGTTTCGCAATGCTGCCATTTTATACCACCTTTATCCTCATCTAAAACCATTCATTGGCGACTTCATTGGTACTCCAAATCTTTTAATATCATCAATCAGAAATGGTTTATCATCAGATTTTATGAAGTGTGGATGTCATGTCTTGGGACTTATAGATAAATTTTTAACAAAACCACTATTGAGAAAAATCGAAGAGGAAGGCAATATTTTGAACATGAATTCCATTTACTTGAAACATATTAAAACATCAGATGGAATAGACGCTCACACCATCGTGGAAGGTACCGCTTGTCTGGTCCCAGGCTGTGAGACAAATGATGGGACAGATTGTTTTAAATCTTTAACCACACCTTCAGACACAGGATAGATTCTGTTAAAACATCTAACAGTTTTAAATCCAGATATTTCTACACTACTAAAGCGCCTTTTAAAGGACCAGCTTCCAGAAGGGGAAATTTTTTAAAAGACCTGTTATACAAACCCCGAATCAGATCGACCTTTAAACACAATAAACTCTCAGAGACTGTATTCGGCAGGTTGGATGATGAAGTTCAAAGAAAACCATCAGCTACGACTTACACACACGAAAGTGCAATTTGATTTGGTTTCAATCAGGTCGGTGAGTGGTTAAATGGTATGGAAGAGAGTGAAAGTATACTTAAGAAGGCCACTGTTTTAAGAGGCCAATACTACACAACATTTAAAGAAAAGCAAGCTGCAATTAAACAGGCCAAACGCGAAGCCTTGGAAAAGGAACGGGTGTCAAAACTTAAACGTAAGACGAGACTTCTTCAACAGAAAACTCAGCAAACAGATGCCATCGTTCAACACGCCCTTTGGCAGTCTGTCGACACAGTGGCAAAGCGGTTAATTACTTACGAGACCAGCAAGGAGAAAATGGAGGCAGTGAAATGCCAACTGCGGTTCCGGAAAAATGTACTAAAGCAGCAAATCACAAACAAAAAACTCTTTCGATTTTCATAAAATGGAAAATCGCTTCCCTTAAACCAACTTATTTCTAATTTAAAACATGCCATACAAGAAGCCGGCGAAGAAGAATCACAGGAAGGTGAAATACATATTCTCAGTGGTAAAAAAATACAACATACATTTGACGTGAATGGACAATTCATGGGAAAGGTTATTTCCCAAGTATTTCCCAAGTATTTCCCAAGTACCGTACCTGGTTTCCCGGTTTAATGTGGTATACCAAGATGAGCCACATACGGTTTACACCTACCAGCTAAAGATGACTTCGATGCAGGGATCTCTAAATTTTAAGTAAATCATTTCAATTTCTCCTCTAGTCACAGATTCTATTTTAACATGCTTTGCCGATTGAGATGCAACCAAACTCCAGCACATTGTTTCTCCATTCTTCTAGGTTACCAAGCACTTTCCACTTTAAGGTCTCTCTCACAGTCACCCCCCCCCCCCCCCACCCCACCTCCCAAAAAAAACACTAATACAAAAAAAAAAATATATATATACCGTTTGTTTGTTCCCTTAATCGCAGAACTAATCCACACACTGTTTAAATCTGAATGCTGCGTATGTTTCACCCTTAATCAACACTTATCCTCATCTAACTATTTGGGCGTTTGGTATAGATCATTTAAGGAAATGGTGGTGTAGGTAACAACATTGGGCCCTATTATTATTTATTAATTGACTGTGCAAGTTATTACTCGAATACGACCTTTTCCGCCGGGTAATATCAGCAGACGAATCAACTTCGTATTAGCCGTAGGGTTGTATTGCCTAGTTCAAGTCATATAGGCCGAGTTCAAGTCATATTGGCCGAGTTCAAGTCATATTGGCCGAGTTCACCGAGTGCGGCTGAAAGACGCAATTGTAACATATGATGTCACAGATGTCACAGACGCAGACGACAGATGTTGATTTCAAAATGTCTACACCAGAGCGCGTTGTACAAGGTCTTATTGACGGGATATTAGAGTTAGAAGAAAAAACTACTGAAAACTACTGAATCCGATTGCCGTTTTAGGACAGCGGAAGAGAAAGAAACTACTCTACTGATCCAGGAACAAAAAAAGAGCGCAAAAAAGGTCGGACGTCATTTTGTTTAGGGCATGGATTAAATGTTCAGTGGGCGACCTCCTGTTCAACTTGACAGCTTGCATTAAATGCCTGCGGCCTCGGGCCAATACGGCCACCCTCAGGCCAATACCAAGGCAATACGAAAACACTCGATTAATAACATATAATATAATCTATATTTATCTTTCCAAAATAAGCCTGGAACCTAAAAGGTAAAATGGAACCTAATAAGACCTAAAAGGTCACTAGTCTTGAGAGGAACGCATTACACATCAACCAACCAACGAATTTAATCAAACGAAGGCATGTTAATACATCAGGTTATGAGAACGAACCGAGCTCCGTTTATATGACGTCGATAGCGCAAGATTTTTGCTGTGCCAGTGTGTTTTAGTGATCTTAAATATATATCTTTCGATCTGGAAATATGTGCGCATTTCACGTATAACAATTTTTCAGATGCAGTGATTTAACTATCACAATGTATGTTTCAGTTGAAGACGAAGGAAGCGAACCCATGGCTGTAGACGAGGAAGAATGTTAAAACTAGCATTGCAGAGAATCTTAATTGTGACTCCTCTAATATCGTGTATGTAATCACGTGCAAAAAATGTCGCAAACAGTACGTCGGAGAAACTCAGAATTCTCTACGACAAAGAGCAGCCAACCATTTATCTAGTATAAGACTTAAACATGATGTACCCGTGGCACAACATTTCAATACTCAAGGTCATTCGGTCAAGGACCATTTTGAAATTATGCCTATTGAGAAAATCCCTTTTCTCACTTCCGCTGCAGATACCAAACACAAACGTTTGGAAAGGGAAAGTTTTTGGATTCAAACATTACAAACTATTTATCCTTTGGGTTTGAACTTGGACCCCGGAAGATGTCGTGAAAAAACTATAATACCATTTGTGTTTCAGTATAACAAAGCTAGCATTGCTATGGCCAAGATTATAGTAGAAGAATACAAACTACTTCAAAGTAAACTTGCTCGACCTCTGACCCAAAGGCCAGTCATTGCTTATAAAAAGAACAAGAGTTTGAAAGACATACTGGTCAGGGCTAAACTCCCCTGTCTGCCTTCTACCTAGGTTTTCTGGGAAAGGGTATGGGGGGGGGGGGGGGCATACTATATAGTCTGACGATATTCTTACTATAGCTTAAGATGCATAAGCATTGTCAATGCAATACAAAGTGTTCCAGAAAATTCTACTGACTAAGGCCAAGCTCCTGTCAGTCGTTAACCTAATGAAATATCATAGGTTTACTTTATTACAACAATTTATGATGGGGTATAAAGGTCTAAATGATATACCTCTTTTTAACACAATTAGAAACTTGTCTCCGTGGTTATTTTAGACAAGAAGATTTTCCCTGTGCCCGTGTGTTTTAGTGCTCATAAATATAAAAAGAAGCTTTTAATCTTGGAGAAACAGTCCACAATATCGTTTCTGTTTTCCTACAATAAAGCAACAATTATAATAATGAAATCATAGCTTTCTGCTCTAATACGGCCAAATAACTTCTCGAAAAATTCAACTGTATTATACAGAACTCAAAATATTTGGAAGTATAATAACACAACGGAAAAAAAAGATACGGTGACATCAAAATCACTAGAAGATAGGCCCCTATGTAGATCTAATATTTGGAGCTACTTTAGTAAGTGTTTACGCCGTGTAAAGGAATATAAGCCGGACATGTAGGAGATGTGTCCACTGGGCGTCCTACTCTTGGCCCTCGTCTATTTTGTCTTCCATTTACAGTTCAATGGGAAATGAAGGAAAATGAAACTGACCTGCTGCCATATACAGTTAACTGCTCCTTTTGAAGAGCTCTTTCATTGAGCCCATTCGTGTGGAGCTAAATGAGAAAGACAAGAGGATTGAATATCTCGTGTCTGAATTAAAAAAGACGAGCTTGGAGGTAGACAGGTTACAACAGTCACGGTCACGCGAAGCAATGGTGTAAGGGGGAATTTTAAGTGGTGTAAGGGGACATAACCTCTATAGAAGATATATATAATATGACAAGTTACGAAACGGGTTTTTTCAACAACGCTCAAAACAGAGCAAATAAACCCATTTTCGATCTGAAAACTAACCTGGCCTCTTCCCAAGACCTTCTTATCGCTATACGCCTTTATTCCAAATCGATTAAAAACTTAGAAGGCTCTGGTTTTGTCGAATAATCAACCTATGTCCATATACTACGAGCCCTCTGCAAAAAGACACTACTCTCTACACAAAAGTTATGATTGCGCATGCGCAGCTCATCTGACAAGTCAGTTGACAAAATCGGCGGGTTCAGAAAATTTTTCCTCAGGTCACTGTTTTCTGGCTAATGGTAAAATGAAAACACACAGCCTGGTACAGATATCTTTCTCCTATTAATTTACTAAATAATGAAAACAACATTCCATGTAATTTACTGGATATTAGTAATAACTCAAAAATTAGGAATCTTGGCTTTTTTCCTGTTCCCTCTAAGGACACGTATTCTATTACCCTTGAATATCGACATGCATTAAAGATAAATGGTGTTGTTGTTCTAACAGAGGTTAAAATTAACATGGTCGGACAAGTAATCATCTCGACTTTAGGCAATGCAATTAATTCGAATTCAGTGTTTTTGGGAAAAGCAGTTCCACTTACAGAATCTCACATTTTAGGCTATCTCAAAGCAGTGGCTAAAATAAATTTTGCCAAGGTTACCTATCGGACAACATACAAATGTTGTCAGGGAAAGGTTTTTTCATGAAAAGTCAGAATACTTTGTGTATCACTCAGTGAGATGTGCAAGAGTTGTCTCTCCAAATTCCATCACAGGTCGGTGGCCGTATATGTATGGAACAGGCCAATAATTGCAAAAGAAAAAATGTTAAAACTGTGTGTAAAAATTCCAACAGCCCCCAAACAACCAATGATGTAACAGAGGAGACACCAACACCTTCATCACCAGATCTCAACTGTATGTTATCCGAGATGTTTGCTAAGTTATTCCCTGGACTCGATGGAAAATTGGAAAAATCTGAAAATGTTAATGGAATCACATGTTTAAACATGAATAAGTCTGAAAAACGTCAATACAAATGGGACCCAAAGTACATGTGAAATGTATGACCCGAACCCCATTTGCAACCTGTAATTAGCATTTAACGCATAATTCAAGTTTTTTTCCCTTCAATGGTTTCCTGGATAAGTGTTTATTGCGACAGGAACAGTAATAAAGTGAGTAGTTTTATCGATGACGACATGGTTATTTTAAATGATGACTGTTTTAGCTGCCTTGATGTCAGAAACAATCATACTTCATACATCGATCTTGTATTTTAGCTTACTCATTTAACTTTTACGTAGATCAGTCATCCCTATGTCCTAGTGACCCCTTCCGTATCCTTGTGTCTATTGGTGTCAATGTTTTTACAAATAATACGTATTTACCACCTAGATGGATTTTTAAGAAAGCAAACTGGGTGATTTTTAGCAAAAATGTTATATTCATGTTTTAAGACGAATTTTTAGCGGCGAATCTGAGCTATCCTAACATTCTATTCTCTTACTTCTGTATTTACTTATTGCATTCTTTCCCCTTTTCTTATTTCTTTTTGTTTATATCCCGGGCTCCTTTCGTCTATACAGATCCCTGAATGGCCCCATGGAATATCCTTTGTGTCTGTAACATACCCTTATAATTCCAATCTTATTCCCTGTGACGGCTTTACACACAATATTGTAAATAGCTGTAGTTATTGTATTGTTATGGTCCACCATGTCTGCTGGTTCATCTGTGACGGGATCTTCTGAGGAGGTATCCGACATTGATACTTCCGCAGTGCTCTATGCTCAGCCATATCGGAAGCGTGGTCTTCGCCCTGATGACTGCCAGTCCGCTTGTGAGTCGACCACCAGTAGTGGCAAGAAACCTAAAGCTGATAACACTGAGGAAGATTTTACAGTCCTAATGACGGAGAATCGTTGGTGAAAATCAACCCGTTAAAGTTTGGCACAGCTGTAGCTAAGAAGGTCAGTGGTCAAAACGGAGCCATCGAGCGTAATAAAGTGATACCTGGGGGTAAAGCAGTGGGGTGCCCGAAGACATCGGTGAAGAAGAAATTGCTAAGATTTTATGGAAAAGTCAAGTAACGGAAGCACGTCGATTGGCTAAAGGCAAAGATAAAATCCCTAGAACTTCGGTCGTTTTGTCCTTTATTACTGATTCCATACCGCCTGACATTTTCATAGGCTATCAGTTCTTTAAAGTCCGCCAGTACATACCCCGACTGGGCGTTGTTTTAAGTGTCGGCGAATGGGACACATGGATTCGGACTGAAGGGGGCAAACTCGTTGTGTTCGATGTGGGGGTGACCATACCTATGACCAATGTGATCGTAAAGACACACCTTGTTGCATCAAATGCACAAAAATGGGCATTCAGCAGCATGGGGCGGGTGTCCAGTTAAGAAAGAGGCTGATAAAGTTCAGTTTATAAGTTTACTGAAAAACTATCCTATTCACAAGCAGTGAAAGTATTAAAAGATCGCCAGCCAAAGCCTGAACCTGTATACAAAAACCTGCCACCCCCGGTGGGTAGTTGGCCTCGTCTTTCTGAGCTGGAAGCCCTGTCGCGTACACCTGCAGTAATTAGTCCCGTGACTGAAACTACCCCATATCATCAGGCCACTTGTTCTATTGCTACAGAGACAGATCTCTACTCAAACCCAAACTGATTCAATTTTACAAGGCCCGTATTTAGTAACCATAGTTTCTTTTGTCACTGATGTATTCGCGTCTTGTATTAGACCTAAGGATCAGCCAGAAAATGTGAAGAAAGTTTTGAAAACTGCCTGTCGACATTTTGCGGAAACAGCATTGTTTCTTTTGAATGCGAAGCTATAAAAAATTCCCTGCCCTAATAAATCTATAAATATATTTAACATTTATAATCCCCATAACTCAGTTATAACTGAATTCGAACATCTAACTTTTTCTTCAGGATCGCATATCTTTTCGGGGATTTTAATTTTCCTAGAGAAGTGATCGCTGCGATGGGAATGGAAATAAGATCTCTGACTTCATGGACAACAATGATTTAGTGTTATTAAATGATAGTTCACCTACCAGGTCTGATGATTCTACCGGCAATGTGTCCTGTTTAGACCTGACCTTTTGCTCGTCGGACCTATCCAGACATTTTGACTGGTGCGTTGACTATGAAGCTAACTGTGGCAGCGATCACTTCCCTTTATTTGCTACTTTAAGGATTTAAGTTAACACAATCCATACGGGAGGTGTCTCAAAGTGGCAGGTCTGGCCTAACTGGCCTTTATTCTCTGATAAATGCAAACAGACAATAAACTCTGAAGCTTATAGTCATGATGTGGACGATTTAAACACTAATATTATCAAGCAGCCTCAGAATCTATCCCAATGTCATCCGACAAACAACATTCTAAACCAGCAGTGCATTTGCGGACATCTGAATGTTCAAAAGCTGTCAGAGATAAAAAGGGGGCGAAAAATAGGGCCCGCCGTAGTCGTTTGCCGGGTGACATTATCCATTATAAATACCTAAGAGCAAAAGCCCAGCGTGTTATTAAGACTACACAAAAAAATAGCTGGCGATCATTTTGTTCTTCTGTCAACTCTTTTACCCCCATTAGGCATGTATGTAACAGGCTTAAAGCTGTTTAAGGTAAAGGGAAAATAAACTTGTCAATTCCAGCCCTTAATGTCAATGGGCCTAAAGCTTCCGCGAGTTCAGTGTGTCTTTTTTGCTAGTCAATTTGCTCATGTTATTAGCGATCTGAATTATAGTCAACAATTCTTGGCGCACAAGTCTGAGGTCGAGAAAAGATATGATAGTAATATTCTGTGAGATGACATGGTTATTAATGAAGATTTCAACATTAATGAACTAAAAATAGCACTGTCAGTAACCAAGCTCCAGGTGAGGATGACATCATTCCTTTTTAACTGCACAAAGTATAGAAGACAGCAAATGCGTTATCAACAACACTGAAAGATTGTGGAATAACCATTTTGGATCTAAATCATGTTCCGAAAAAAACAGAAACACATAGATCTAAATCATTATTATCCCTCAGAGTAGTTTCTCTGCAATCTGATTGGTCAATTGTCATCCGATAAATATTCGTATTAGGTGTGCTACACACCCGATACGGTAAAACCTCGTTTTCACACACACCCGATACGAAAAATTCGTTACCATGGCGTCGCGAGAAATTTGACGTTTGGTATCTGACTGGAAAAAATGTCTACCGCGAAACGCTTTGGCGAAGCAAGCACTGCCCAAATCACAGAGAAGAGGCTGAAGCTTCATTCTAGTAACACAATCAGAGCCAACAAGCGAGCGGCTAATACTTTAAGAGAGTACTTGTTGGAAAAACAAAAGCCCGCAGATTTCGAGAGGTTTGACGGCGCAACATTATGCGAATGTCTTGTCCATTTTTACGTAGACGCTCGGAAACCCGACGGACAACATTACAAGGTGTCATCGCTGGATAATTTCCGATATGCCCTGAACAGATACTTGAAAAGTCCTCCACATTTGAAAGAATTTGATATTCTAAGAGACCCTGTCTTTTCAGAGGCAAACGTGATGTTTCGTGCTGCCCTAGCTGAGCTAAAGCGTTTGGGAAATGGCTCAATAGAGCACCATCCCATTATTTGTGAAGACGATCTCAATAAATTGTACCGTTCATTGTATATGTCAACGGAAACTCCCGTGGGTCTTTTTAATAAGGTACATCTTGATGTAAGACTCTATTTTTGCCGTAGAGGGAAAGAAAACATGCATACAATGACGAAAGACACATTCACTGTTCTCACTGATGCAACTAATGGCTTAAAGTACATTAAAAAAAATGTGGATGAACTCACCAAAAATCATCGCGAGAATGACAGAGAATCCGTGAGCGGCGTGATGCCGGAGTCCCCTGGAAATCCCTTGTGTCCAGTTGCATCATTTCTAAAATACACCACCAAGTTACATCCAGATTGCCCCAGATTATGGCAGCGACCGCGAGCTTCATTCTTTGACAGTGATGACACTTGGTATGTTAACAGTCCAGTTGGAGAAAAAACACTTGCTTCTTTCATGGCCCGAATGTCAAGAAGTTGCAAATTATCGAAAGAGTACACAAACCACTGTGTAAGAGCCACCGGGACCACAATACTGTCACAAAATAATTTCGGTGCCGCCCAAATTATGTCGGTGACTGGGCACAAGAGTGTTTCATCCTTGGGTGTGTATCAGCGTGTGAGCGACAAGGAGAAAATAAACATGGGGAAACGGATAACCGATTCTCTCGTCACAGGGCAGCCTGTGTTGCCTGCAGCCGCGGGTGTCTCCGCCTTGACAGCCCCTCAACCTGCTGAAGTCGTAGTGTCCAACCAGCCTGCTTTGCATCCATCTCCGCCACCGCAAGTTTTTCCCACTTCCTCGAGTTCTTCGAACGTTGTAAATGAGTTCTTTTGCGATGATTTTGATATGTCACAATTGTTTGATGATTTTGATGCACCTCCTTGTAATAGAAATGTAAACTGTAATCCTGGTGAAAAGTCCTTTTTCAACGGCTGTAAAATTGGTTCCGTCAATATCGTTATCAATCACAAGTGAACACTGACTGTTTTGACAATCTATAGTTGGACTATATTCATGCACTGTAAATACTGTTTCGTTTTAAAGTTTCTTGACTACATTTCCCTATCCGATAAAAGAGTTGTGACTTGCACACAATAATGAAAAAATCACTCTCATCATTTGTCGTTTGCGTTCCATTATTAAAGCTTGAAATCAGTCGCTCATGTCCCGCTCAAAAACGAAGTTGACCTATATATGCTGACGTCGTTCGATGACGTCGTAGCGCGTGCTCGTATCAGGTCACCTTTTGAAACTATCGCCTGCATTGGATGTATGTGGGATTGAATTAAAGAGCGAGTCCTTGGCTATTTCATGCGAAAGTAAAGCTCTTCGAGATAATAAAATCGTTATCATGGTTCGTGGAGGGGGGATACGAAGTATTTACATGGTCAGCGTGGTAATTGATAAAGGTCTCGCCTAACGGCTCGACCGTTATCAATTACCACGCTGACCATGTAAATACTTCGTATCCCCCCTCCACGAACCATGATAACTATTACTGTCAGCAGGTGTCAACTTTATTAAAAAACAACCGATTTCATTGATGAATTGCTTTTATACCTAGTTATGTACTGTTAGTTATTGTTTTTATTTAATTGTTATTTCTATTGTCTTTGAGGCACCCAAGAAAAGAATTACTTATAATATGATATTATTCCACCATATCTGCTAATGTAGAAAAGAATAAAAAAGAACGTTTTTTTAGCTCATATTTTAAAAAAAAATTACAATCGGCAAATGGCCGCCATTTTGTTTTTTGTCCACGTGGCAGATGCTTCGACTGAACGGAACTATATACATCTTCATAAATAAATCAAAGTTTAAAGTTTGTTTTTATACATAGACAATATCTTTTCGGATGTATTAAATTGATCTCTTGTCAATATAAACAATCTATATTTAAGGTAAAATGATATCTTTATTCAACACTCATTTGTTGCGAAAGTATATTTGAGAGTATTATCCTAAAATTCACTATAGGAAGAAGACAAACTGTTCAATATCCATGTAGCGATTGTAACTCACATTGCTCCGATGGCTCTGTTTATTGCGATTCTTGTCATAGATGCTCAAATGGAATTTTGGGGGAACGCCTATTTATTTACGTTGAGTTTGTTGCTTACCATTACTTTTTTCCCACCTACAAGCCATGTTTTGTTATGATTGCTTAAATAATATTCAACCACGAATAGACAGTGATCAAGAGGCTGCTTTTGTCAAAGCGATCAAGAGTGGTTTCCTAACTGCAACATTTATGCTTTGTACAAAACACCTCAAAGACGATGCCAACCGGTATTCAACAGATAAAGTCGGATGTCCTACTAAAATTAGAGTTGACATTGTGAATGCTATTTTCGGAGATAATGGTTTAGTTAGATGCCTGGATAGGTTTTCGTTTGAGATTAAGGCAATAGACCTTGCGAACCAGCCATCCGATTACCCACAGTTTGACAATTATTTCCAAAGAACCTCATCAACAGGTTTATTCTAATAAATTGTGGACCAACAACAATTGCGAATCAATTAACATTATTTTGAAATTGACGACAAACTGGACACCCCAGAAGCTACCCGATTTAATAGAAAAATCGTGCAGTGTAACAAAGTTACAAATGTTTTATTTGCGTAGATCTCTGTACTGCACTGTCAACTATGTTTAAAGTCTACGCAACAAATGTGGATTTCTGTATACCCAAAACGAATAAAGTTGCTAAACAAACAGGCCAAAGAAAACGTAGCAGAAGCGAACGAGTGAGGTAGTTGAGAATTATATCGGGAGAGAGAGGAATTGTTGCTTCATTGGCGTGCTTTTGATAACCATAGCAGACAAAAAGACAAAAACGAGTGGTTTTAGGAGAGGCCGTTCAACAACTGACAAAATGATAACACTAGAAACAGATATTCGTCGTTCTATTCGCTTTACGTGCTGGTGTTAGTGTTAGTATCGGTGTTAACACCCAACTTTAAAGTCACCCAATGTAAATGTGTAACGGTGAAGCACTCAGGCCTGCAAGAGAAAAGTGGTATAAAACACTTACAGATTTCTTTTAAAGAAACAAAGCATTTAATTAGTTGTCCAAAGGGCTGGATGCTGGTTCGTCTTTTATATGATTTAGGTCAAACCAAGCTTCTTATGCGCGAAATGTTATCGACTAAACTACGCTTTCAGGCGAACAAACCTTGTCTGCGCAGAGTTAGTCAGTTGATTTGTCTTATAACAATCGCCGGGTTTTTCGAAGTTAATGATTTTTTCGCATAACTACAGGTCATATTCATTCTCAGTTTGCCAACAGATTTTAGAATCTCTAACTTTGGAACAAAACTAAGTTTCCACGCGTCTTTCAGACCTCGGAGTACAGCCTGGTGCACAAACTTTTACAGATGCCCCTCAGAAGAAATCAAGATCTGAATCAACGGCAACGCCGGATTCAACTAATCTCTCAGTTGTTGTGTCACCTGTAGGCGGTGGGTCCCTAGTGAATCGACACCAGATACAATTTGGTAGTGCTTTTCATAAAAACGTTGGTGGTTTGAAGGTTATAAGGAATTGAAAATGTATTATAACATGTAGCACACCAGGGCAGTACGGTCAATCACTAGGGGTAACGAGCGTGTTAAACGTACGGGTCGATTGTCATCTAAATGACTTAAATGTCTGCGAATAAATAGAAAGATACAGGCAGGCTCTACACTTAGTCAACAGTAACTAATCTGTTTACAGAGCTCGTATCGCTGTTTACAGATTCCTACATTTTCGTGACGTCTATCATCAAGCTCCCATCTTTTCATTATGCAAGACTCTTCACTGTACAGCTTTAGTTATCAGGTATCGTTTTGATCAAAAGCATATGCCCTGTAATATACTCCTTTTCCTCTCTCTTTTTTACTTTATGTTTTGGTAGGGTTTCTTAGGTTATTTATTGTAGTTTTGTTTACTGTTAATTCAATTATGTGCACTGGTCACCCGGCACTCATTGTTTGGGCCATCTTATGTAATTGTTTTTTTGTTAATTATAGGTTGTGAGATGGAGATTATAACGATGTCGTTTGCTATAACTGTGTTGTTTGTCATAACCATTTTATTTGTTAATTATAGGTTGTGAGATGAATATTATAACCATGTTGTTTGTTATAACTGTGTTGTTTGTCATAACCATGTTGTTTGTTAATTGTAGGTTGTGAGATGGAGTTTATAACCATTTGTTTGTTATAACTGTGTTGTTTTTTCTGAGCCGTGTTGTTTGTTAATTGTAGGTTGTGAGATGGAGTTTATAACATTGTTGTTTGTTAATTGTAGGTTGCGAGAGGAAGATTATAACCGTATCGTTTGTTAATTGTAGGTTATGATACGGAGTTTTGCAATAGAATAGATGCATAACCATTGTAAATGTCTTACAAAAGGATTCCAGAAAATTCTACTGATCAAGGCTAAGCTCCTGTCAGTAGTCAACCTAATACAATATCATAGATTTAGTTTATCACAACAATTTATGGGGTATAAAGGTCTAAATGGTATGCCTTTTTTAATTAGAGACTTGTCTCCATAGTTATTTTAGATTTTCCCTATGCCCGTGTGTTTTAGTGTTCATAAATATATACTTAGCCAACAAATAACTATTTACAACCGATCTGAGTCACCAGATGAATCTGGCGGGAGTGTTATGGAGGCCTCCATACTGAGTGGTCAGCCAGATAGGAAGCGACGATCAAGCCACAGGAGACCAACCAGAGAGAAGGGCCCGACCAGATGCCTCTAAAGCTACTAACCTATCTGTTGTAATGTCACCCGCTGCATGACAATCTATTGTTAAACTTCACCAGATCCAATTTTGTCAGGCTGTATCACCCAAAGCCAATATGAAACGTTGTTGGCCATTATTGTCCATCCTTAATGTTCACATCGAATGTCGTTTCAACGGACACACAGTACGAGAGGGATTATTTATGGCAGCCCAAAATTGTATAATCTCTAAAAAAAAATACAAGGTCACGTCTTCCCATAGATTGGCCAAAGGTCGTGAAAAAATCCAAACCACATCCATTTTATCATTTAGTTGTCAGGCTCTACCTAATGAATTTTTTTTGGGGTTTCCAAATATATATACCTCCAGTCCCCCCCATTGCTTTGTGTCAACACATGGGCCACATAGCATCTAATTGCAAAGGCTCACTCAGATGTGTCCGTTGTGGTGGGCAACACTTTTTTGAAGAGTGTTTAAAGAAAGAGACCCCCGCTGTTTTAAAAAGCAGATAGGATCCAATACCATTCAGTAATCGAAACAAGTTCGTACTCAGAAGCTGCTGAAACGTTTAATACCAAAAATGAAGATTCATTTCCAGCTCACCCGAAGCTTCCCTTCAATAAACTACTCTACGACCAACCCCACAGCCATGAATGACTGCCGCCGTTCGAGCCCAACGTCCGGTTCCAGTGGTATCATTTTGGATCCAAACGGAGGCAACAAACTCAACTCAAACCAAAATAGAGACCTTCACTGATAGGCTATTGGTCGTTTTGTTGCCTTTTTATTAGATGTGCTTAATCAGCTAAACAAATGTAATACCTTCTTCATCTCGGAGAACCAGTCGCATGCATTTTTATCTGTTGCCTTATTTACTCACATGTCTATTTAAATGTTTAATCAAAACATCTGTAGCTTGGTCGCTAATTGCCACGAAATAAAAAATATGTAGATTCTGTGACGACCAAGCCTGAAATTGTATGTCTACATGAAACTTTGAATTTGAATTTTAGTTTTCCAGGGTACAATGTTTTAAGGGATGATAGGCCATCTGAGAAAGGGGGCGGGTTGGCTGTATTTTAAACTCCATTACATATTGTAAACTGGTCATTCCAAAAATGGAGTCCATGGAATGTCAAGGTATACAGATCAACTTATGTAACAATAATCGTTACAATAGTGGCAAAACTCAATATTTTTAGCATTTACAACCCTAGTTCTACTATCAATATGGATGATTTTAACAAACTTATTTCAATTTCCGCAGATTATTATTTTTCTCTGGAGGCTTTAACTAACTGTCACCACATTTCCTGGGGAACTGTTTATTGCGACAGGAACGGTACTAAAGCGAGTAATTATGTCGATGACAACGACATGGTTATTTTTACTTGTTGATCCACCGAATATCTTAGCATAATGCAATAGCAATGTAACTCCGAATAAATTCAACAAACGCATATTGACAATCTGAATATTTCGACAAAGGTATATTTGTCATCTTCTCTGACAGACAATGAATTTTAACTGAAGGATACATTTGATGCCGTGGAAAGAATTCAACAGATTCCACAGGAGCTATTCCAACAAGGTTAATTAGTCCTTTGATGTAGAATCACTTTTCACCAATGTGCATCTTAAGAAAGCTACAAAATATCTTTGTTGACCGTGTATATGAACAGAAATGTATACCGACTAATCTAAAGAAAACTACCCTTAAAAAGCTTATTACTGATTCTTGTACTAAAACACCATTCTCATTTAACAAAACATTGTATCAGCAGATCGATGGGGTGTCTATGGGCTTCCCTCTGGCCCCCACCTTAGCTAATATGTTAATCACAGAACTGGATTGATTGATTGGGGTTTAACGCCGCGCTCAAGATTATTTCACTTATATGGCGGCGAAAAGAGGTTGAATCAGACAATCCTTTATTACATCAAAAATACAAATTAACCCAAACTTGACAGAAACACAATAGTTAAAAACTGGTAAAAAAATGTATAAATTATTTTTGGGAGTTTCAAAACACGTTATATCACAACAATCTCCAAAATAACAAATGTTTTCAGCACAAGTATGTCCTAGAAATATAAACAATCCATATAAATAAATATTTGGTTTCATCTTTACAAAATTGTGTAAATACATATATTATATCCAACTAGTTCTTAAAGAGCGTTTTAAAAACATATTGGTTTATACCATAATTAAACATTTACCCCAGGTTAGTCGCCTCATACGATCGAGCTTGCCTGTAAACTGTGGGCCAATTCTTATCCTCCGGAACCCACACGGAGGCCCAAGGATTAGTCGCCTTTTACGATCAAGCACCTTGGGAAGGCTGTGGGTCTATTCCTAACTCCCCGGAACCCACACGGGGGGACAGAACTGGAAAAAGTTGTTGTAAATAATCTTATTAATGATGGATTAATCAAATTCTATGTTATATATGTAGACGATACACTTGTGCTAGCCAAACCCACAGACTTTAACAAAATTCTAAATGAACTAAATTCATTCCAGCGCGAAATTAAATTTACCCATGAGGAGTTTCCAGACTTTACAGATATTCACTTTCTGGACAATAAGATCAACCAAGGCCTGCCCACAACCATTTTCAGAAAGACAACTAACACAGGTCAATATATCCACATTAACAGTTATGAGCCATGGAAGATGAAACTAGCCTGGGTTAGAGCCTTGGGGCGAATTCGACTCCCTGTTCTCGTATTAACCGAGTGCAATGTTCTCGTGTCGGCTGTCTCGAACATGTTGATTGTTCCCGTGTTACCCGAGTACAATGTTCGCTTGACTCGAACAGGAAAGTATTTACTCACATCTCAATGTGTGATTTATTTTTATATGGGTCTTCTTCAAAAGATGGTGTATTTAAATATGCGCTTTGACGACGAAGATCCCGAAGAGAGCAACAATGAAACGGTTATTGTTATGGCAGTCTTGCTATTACATAAATCTAAGCGTAGTCGTGTAATGGGTTATGTTGAAAACGTTGTTTCCTCCATGTCAGGAGTTGAATTTTCGCGACATTTACATCTTTCAACTGGGACATTTGAATACATTTTCCAGATCGTACACGATGATCTATTAGCAAAAGCTCCCGGTGGAAATTTGGAAGCAATATCCCCTTCTAAACAACTTTTCTTTGGTAGGTATATGACAAACCAAGACTCAATGCGAGAGTTGGCCATTCTCTTTGGTATGTCAGAAAGCACTGTTAACAAAATCATAAGAAATGTATCAGATTCGCTTTGTGGAAAAAGAAAATCTTTTATTAGATGAGACAGAGATCGCTGGTAGCTTCCAAGGAATCTCTGGATTTAACGGTATAGTGGGTGCAATTGACGGAACTCACATATTTTCGTGTTATACTTTATGAAATTGGCTCACTTGCTATGTAAAACACGATGGGAACTTTTCATTGCGTTTTACTTACGAAACCGCCTATATTTTGATCTCAGAAACACTATGGAAATGCGATGGAAAATATTTACCATCGCTTTAACATCGCGTTTTCATCGTGTTTCGCAGTCGAATAAAGTTTGGTTCTATGCGTATTTTGCGATAGAAGTTAGGATCGAGAGGATTATCACTGCAACTTACTTTATGAATTGGGTTTTGAAAGAAAATCACAAACACGATGGAAACGCGATGGGAAAGCGATGGTAAATATTAACCATCGCTTTACCATCGCATTTTTATCGTGTTTGTGAGTAGAATTAAAGAAAGATTTGAAATTAAACCGCGGTGCCCTTCTCGGCCATCATATCTTCAACAACGCATATCTTGGTTGGCCAGGTAAATATCCATTCTTGTCTTTGTACTGAGAAAGAAAGTCATTGTCCGACACCAAATTACAAGTGGAAAGCGATTATTTTAAAACAAACCTTAGTTTTGTGACGTTATAATAGGCCTATATACCTACATCAACAAGATTTTTCGGAGGAAAAGGTTAATATTGTTGAGCAGAAAATGGGGAGTGTGTATCTTTAATATTTGCCCATATTATTCGATGTTATTACTTAATAAAACAGGCCTTCACTCGTCGCGGCTGATAAATATTATAAAACACACTTATATGTTTTCTTCGCCGTTATCACGAGCCGCCATCTTTGTTCTTGGTACTCCTCAGTCACACCCGGATAGGTGGGGAGTGGAAATCTTGTTCGCGAACAGTGTTCTTGTCTCCGCACTTGCCATTCGTGACTGTGTTCTCGTGTTATCTCAACACGAGAACAGAGAGTCGAATTCGCTTTCAGTTACGAGAGCTTACAAGATATGCAGTTCTTCTAACCCCCTCAACGAAGAATTAAACAATATTTGAAAGTTCCTTTCTTGGAACGGTTTCCCTAAATCTCTTTGCACCAAGCTCATAAATCAATTCATAGCATCTTGTTGTACTCTGAGACCTAAATTTGATAAAAAATATTCCGAAAATCTGGTTCCACTTCCCTTATGTAGGAACAGAATGCGAAAACTAGGCCAACGGTTCACTAAAAAACTGAAAGACTACTAAATAAACCTGTAATTATTATTATTCGATGGAAAACTACTAAAATCTCCCCCTGAAAAGCCACATTGTTTATTCTTTTAAATGTCCTGGTTGTATTGCTTCATACATTGACAAGACATAACGCTGTTTATTTCAAATAATAAAAGACCATACATCAGGTAACATTGAGATTTATTCTCACATTGACCTGCCTAACAGACTTGAAAATTTGCCCCTTCTTCCCTCCCCACGTTTGTTTTAAATCATTCTAAAGTAATATACAGCCCTGATCACTGGTGCGAACTGCTTTATAAAGAATCTTTAGCCATTCGTCGAAATTCTCCCACACTCAACACAGGTGTCAAAGTATATAAAGAATTAACTCTGTTTAGATAACTTGTATATTTGTTCATGGTTTGGAAATTATCATAAGCCCAGACGATTCTACCTTAACCTGCCATCCCTATGTTGATTTAACATTTTACATACGTGAATATATCTCTTTTATCTTTGTATATTATGTCATTAGAAACAACATCCCGTCCAATGTATAAATATCTATCTTTTCCACACTGTCACATTTTCCTGAAGATGACAAATATATCTTTGTCGAAATATTGAGATTGTCAATATGCGTTTGTTGAATTTATTCGGAGTTACTTTGCTATTGCATTATGTTTTTTTTTAAATGGCCTTTTAACTCGTCTTGATGTCAGCAGCAATCATACTTCATGTATCGATCTTGTAATTTACGAAGTGATATTCATATAACTGAGGACATTTTTAATGAAGTTGTTGATATTTTTTTATTTATATAAGTGCCATTAATACAGTTTCTGTCTCTTCAATCCTTAAAACGGAAATCGGAAGCCCAATACAAAGTAGGTGGACATATGCACATATCCCGATGGATTGCGTATATTTTTCCTTAGATGTGTCCAAGTTCGATACAAGGGTATCGTTTCATTTATGTACTGTCCTATAAAGGTATTTTTCTCATAATGGAGTTGCCATAATTTTAATTTTCTGAACAACTTCTTTTAGAAGGCGGATTGAGTTGGGGGAACAAACCTATCGACCAGCGTGCGCGCAAATTGCCCAATGAGAATGAAGCTAAATAGGACTAAGTGTATTCGCCTGAGTCCGCGCTGTTGTTATAAATCAGCCACCAAAGAGTGCACAGGGCATCGAAACAGGCAGACGTATTAGCAAAGAATGCCACATTATTTCGTAACATAACCCATAGCATCCCTCTAACTGTTTCAGAAATCATGACCAGTAGCCATCTATATTTTAAAAATCTTTGGCAGCAGAGGTGGAATAATTCTACAATCGGACGTTTTTTTACAATTGTCAATCATCTGTGAATTTTAAAAACATTCCACTTAGCAATCGTAGATCTGAGGTGCTAATGTGCTGGGTATTAAGCGGACATATCCCCCTTAACACCCGATTCAACAGAACCTTTAATAACACTAATGGACAATGTGACCAATGCCATGTTCCAGAAAATATGGAGCACTTTATTTTCGACTGCATACAATATCTTAGACAGCGTAATGAGTTATTTATTTCACTGAAAAATTGTGACATAACCATTTTAGATTTGAAACATGTACTAAATCCACCCGAAAGGCACCGAAGTAAAGTTCTGTCAGCTGTTATAACTTTTGCTAAGAAAACAAATAGATTCCGTTGATTTTAGTTTTTCTGGGATATTTGATTTAACTGTAATGTACATAGATACACATTTATTTATCTGTTTTATTTATTATTTTTTTTTAATTTTTTTTCTTTTTTTTTTCTAAATTTTGTTTTATTTTTTTTTTTTATCTGATTTTTTTTACACCCCCCCCCCCTCCTCCGCCTTGTTTTATGTTTAATTATTATCTTATATTACTGGTTTAGTATATATTCAGTTTCCTGTGGTCACCTCTGGCTTTACATTTTCCTATATAACACTTATTATCAAAAAAAAAATCAATTCACGAGCTCAATCTCTTAACTAACAGCTTCATGTTAAGCTCTGGTGCGCATAGTCTCTATAGCTGTAAGCACCAACCAAACCAACTAAAGAAGAAGAAGACAGGGCATCGACTCTAGATTCAACAGAGCCTTTAATGGAACTAATGGTAACTGTGACCGATGCCAAGTTCATGAAAATATTGAACATTTTCTTCTTACCTGCACAAAATATAGAAGACAGCGAAATGCGTTATTAACAACACTGAAAGATTGTGATATAACCATTTTGGATCTAAATCTGGAGGTTTTTGTAGATTTCGAAAGAATTGCCCCTTAGAATATGTGTCTTCGTTTAAGAATATCTTTGCTTTAAATGGAGCATTTTGGAAAAATAATTATAAGATGAACTTCTATGGACCGCTTAAAAAATTTTCTTTTCTGGTAGTATTTTGTTCCCTTATAAAATATTTTATATATATATATCTAATTCATTGTACACAGATGAAACAAGTGAATTTAGTAATGGGTTAAATGCTGTCCAATCAAAAAAGACTACTGTCAAATGTCTTTTATACCTATAATGCCATTGCCATGCTGTGTACTCTATGAAAAGAATAAAAAAATTAAAAATTAAAAAAAAAAAAAAAATTTGGATCTAAATCATGTTCTAAAACCACCAGAAAAACATAGATCTAGCGTATTATCAGCAGTTGTCAACTTTATAATAAAAAAACAGATTTCATTGATTAATTGCCTTTATACCTAGTTATGTACTGATAGTTATTGTTTTTGTTTATTTATTGTTTCTATTGTTTATTTATTTATTTTTTTTTCTTTTCTTTTCTTCCTGAACGCAATTAATATGCCATTCTTACCTCCTACTTAAATCTCTTAATAAATAGCTCAAAGTTCAGCTCTGGTGCGCTTAGTTTTTAAATTATTTTAAAAACTGTATGCACCATTACCACAAACACAACCAACAGGGCATCGATAATCAAACTAAAAGAAGTGGGCATCGGCGGTAGGATGCTGGGTTAGATTCAGGATTTTCTGAAAAATAGATTATTTAAAGTTCGTATTGGAACAGATTTCTCAAAATTAATTTCTATAGCAAATGGCGTCCCTCAGGGCAGTGTCATCTCGCCCACTCTGTTTAATATAATGACCAATGACCTCCCTTCAACCTTAAACCCAAAGCTTAGTTTATGCTTATTTGCTGACGAAAAAGTGATTTGGTTTTCCAGTAGGGCTTTTAAAACTGCTGTCAGTCATATTCAGAGTGGACTTGATGACGTTGCCAAATGGGCTAGCCAGTGGGGGTTTAGATTCTCTTCAATCAACAGCGAGGCTGTCTTAATTACATACAAACGAATACCATCCACTTTAGTGCTTACCTTAGACCAGTCTCGAATTAAATGTTCAAACCAATTTAAATACCTAGGTGTTATTTTCGATTCTCGTCTCAAAAGGGGCCAACACATTACTAGTATTGTTCAAAAAAGTAAATGTGGCCGTAATTTGCTACGGTGTCTGTCTGCGACGTCCTGGGGCTCAGATAAATCCTGTTTACTTAATCTATATCGCTCTATAATTAGATCTCACCTTGACTACTGTAGCGAATCTTTTGACTCTAGCTCTAATATTAATAAAGCAAAATTTGATTCTATCCTGTGCCAAGCACTTCAGTTATGCACTGGAGCTTTGAGATCGACCCCATTACACGCCCTACAAGTAATTTGTGTAGAATTTCCATTAGACATTCGGCGCATGGAAAGAACACTGAAATTTGGTTTAAAATTAAGATCATCTGTATATAATTCAGCATCTTCTTGTTTAGAATCATGGTTTAACGGCTGCTATAACATCCAAAACGTTGCCAAAACACCTTTCAGTGTTCGTTTTCATGCGCTTATGACCTCCCTGAAAATTAATATAAACTGCATTCAACTCAATATTATACCACAATTCCCTTCTTGGAAGCTAATTTCCCCCTATATATCTACAGAATTAGAATTTCAAATTAAAAAATCTGACCCGATTAACTTCATTCACCTTATATCAACCGACCACATTGCCACTAATTGGAACCAACATCTTAATATATACACAGATGCACATTTCTCTCCCGACACTTGTAGGACAGGAATTGGTTTCTGTGTCCCGGAACTCCACTACTCCTCTTCAAAAAGACTCTCCAATAACATATCAATCTTTCATGCAGAATTATTTTCTATATATTTAGCATTGGACTGGCTAAACAATCTAAAACCATTTAAAGCCGTCATTCTATCAGACTCACTCAGTGGCCTTAAAGCTATCATTTTTTTTTCATTTACTAAACCTTCTGCTTTACTTTATCAAATCCTGTTTGTATTCACTGAGCTATTCCATCTTGGTGTAGAAGTTTCTCTCGAATGAGTTCCGGGACACAGTGGCATCCCTGGGAATGAAGAGGCAGACATCTTGTCAAAAGGCGCCACATTACAAAATACAATTGACCATGTCATCCTTTTATCGGTTTCAGAATTAATTGCTATGAGTCGCACACATTTTTATAAACTTTGGCAGCAGAGGTGGGAACAATCAAGTAAAGGGCGTTTCTTTTATAGCACTCAACCATCTATAAAATTCTCTAATACAAAGTTAACGTATTCGAGGCAATACACATGGCAAAATCGGCATGGACAGCGGTAAAGATTTCTACAATCTCAAACTGTTTCAGAAAGGCCAGGTTCGTATGCACAAATATACCAGAAACGTCTTCTAACATTGTGCCGGACACTTTAGAGCTAGATGAGACTTGGGATAAGACACTGGCTGAATTCCGTGATTATGTGAATTGTGACAAAGAACTTGAATGTTCCGGTGAAGAAACAACCGCATCTATTTGTCAGACAATGCAGCAGGAAGAAGAAAACACTTATATGGACGAGTCTGAGTCTGGTTGTGAGGACATTTCTATTCCAACTTCAGCCGAGGCTTTGAGTGCATGCAAGACCATCCGAAGATTTTTAGAGTCAGTCGGTGACAACTTCAAATCTTATTATGAACTTGAAAATAAAATTCACTCAGTTGTTAGGAAACGAGTAAAACAGTCCACAATAACACATTTCTTTGGGCAAAAGTAAATTTTTATTTTATGTATCATTATAAAACACGGAAAAAAAACTCATTTACAGCAATATGTTGTCCTAGTCTTACTTCCGATAGTGCATGAAGTCAAGGGAGACAACTGCGGACGTCTAAATTCGCTAGGTTCGTTTAAACGGTTAACCCGCTTAATTGCATATTTTACGTCCGGACCAAGCCTATGCGTTTAAGCGGGTCCTACTGTATACCGTATAATAACCGAAAATCTGAAGTTTTACTCTTCTGGCTTTTAACCAGCCACATACCACTCAACAAAAGATTCAACAGAACGTTAAATAAAACTGATGGAAATTGTGACCACTGTCTTGTTCCAGAAACCATTGACCATTTTATTTTTAACTGTAGCAAATACCACAGAGAACGAAACGTGTTATTAAATTCACTGAAAGTTGTGATATAACCGTTTTAGATTTAAATCATATCCTTAACCCACCAAAAAAACAACGAAAAAAGTGCTTACAGCGTATCAACAAAACTAACCGATTCTATTAGTTAATTATTAATTATTACTACAGAGTGCTATATTTATTCAGTTTTTCACCTTAATGTATTTATTTTAATTATCTTTATTTTTTTTTTTTATTTATTTATTTTTTTTTAATATTATTATTATTATCTTTGTCTCTGCTTCTTCTTTCTATTCCTATCTTTTATTTTCTGACCACTAAGCTTATTTGAATTAACTACTGTCTGAACTCTAAAGCTCTGGTGCGAATGGTACTTTCTTATGAAAAACCGTATGCACCATTCAACAAACCAAACAAACAAACAAAACAGGGTATCGATAGATACGATGAGATAAGTTCACTGAGAGGAACGCTGGTGACTATCGTCGAGGTCGGACGTGTCTTGAGAACGCGAAAAGTGCTATCTTATAAGACCACATTACTTATACTGTTCTTTTATCTGTTTCAGAATTTTTAACCAGTATTTATGGGAAATTTATACATGTATGGCAAGAGAAATGGACAAATTCAGAAGACGGTAGATTATTTTCTCGTTTTGCAAAATAATGTTAATTGTATTTTGCCAGATTGTAAAACAAGGCGTCAGGAAGTTATTTATATCGTCTACCTACAGGTCACTTCCCGGTCAACACGTATCTCTCCAGAATAAACCGATATCCTGATGGATTATGTGAATTATGCCAAACTCAAGAAGATAGGAGAATTTTGTATTAAATTGTCCGGTCCATGCTTTTAATCGGAGGGTCTTTTATGATAAACTGAGAAGTTAAGGAATACATATTTTTAATCTTGATACTATATGTAATCCTAAAGAGAACCGCAAAAAATGTATTATTGGCCCTTGTTGATTTTGTTGAAAAAACTAACAAACTTAAGTGACCAGTAGGTAGAACTATACACTTAATCTTTTTAACAGTAATTTATAAGTAAGTTTACAAACATTCTGTGTATATATATTCTACTTAGAATTCCTATATAGTATATTATGGCATATATGTACATAGTCAACTTTTTATACAGATTTTAACGGGAACCTATAGAGTGTGGCATTGTTGATTTTAACCGTTTTTTATTTTTTTTTTATTTAAACCCTTAAATGTTAAATAACAGTCAAGAACTATATAACATTATGCCTGACGTGCATAACCTGCATCTTCAGTGTTGAATACGCCATTCAAAACCAAAAAAATGGAATGGAATGGCGCAGGGCATTGATAGATAAGATTTCTGGTGATAGACTGGTGACTATCGTTGAGGTCGGACGTGTCTTGAGGACTCGTAATCTCTGTAAAGCCCTTATGGTTGTTACAAGCAATAAACAAGCTATAACTCTGTTGAGTGTGACTACGATCATGAATGTTGATGTAACTTGTCGTGTTGGTGGCCCTTCATACCGCAAAGGTGTTACTTCAGGGGTCCCTGAGGATCTCACAGAGGCAGAAATAGTAAAATGTTTGAAAAAAAGTGATTGAAGTTAAGAGACTTACCAGGGGTAAAGAAAAATAGCTACTATTGTTATAATTTTTCCTTGTGATACATTGCCCTCAAAAATCAATCTGGGTTACCAATTATTTAAAGTCCGTCCTCATATACCGCCTGCTAACGCATGGACCATGTTGCAGCAAACTGCAAGGGTAAAACACCTTGTGTACGATGTGGCGGTAACCACAATTTTGAAAATTGTGACAAGTTAGAGGCCCCCGTGTGTTGCAACTGTAACGGGTCCCACTTGGCCGCCTATGGTGGTTGCCCTGTTAAAAAGAAGGCAGATAAAACACAATTTGTTAGAATTACTGAACAGATGTCGTTCTCTCAAGCTGTTAAAGCGGTTAAAGGACGTAGTGCTGAAAACAATACGGTGGATAATTTACCCGTCCCCGTTGGTAGCTGGCCCCGCCAACAAACAAATTACCATAATGTGTGAAATAGATACTCAAACTGAAGCAGAGGCCCAAACCAAACCTCGGTGTATGTTGCCAGACAAGTTATTAAATTCAATGATGTCATTTATTACTGATATTTTTGGGGCTATTACAAAACCTAGAGATTAAATGGATATTTTCAGAAGGATTACTAGGTATACAAATCACCATTTTGCTGATGATATAGCTATTGCTGTAGAAAATCTAAATAAGTCTCGAATAAACACAGCCTCTAATGTTAGTACATAGGACATTCATTACCATCATGGTTCTTACATTACTACAATTTAATTGTAGAAGTTTTAATACTCATGGCCACGAATTCGAATACTTTGTTTCTAACCTTGATCAATCGCCTGATATAATCTGCTTACAAGAAACTTACTTTTCTTTACCCGACTTTGTTGTCAAAATGTTAGATAGAGACTCCCCCATGGTGGTCTTGTTATACTTATTAAGAACGATATTTCTTATAATGAAATAATTTACCCTCATTTCAGTCAATAGAATGTCAAGCCATTCAGATTTCTTCTAATGACAAACCAGTCACAATATTTGTTGTTTACAACCCAACCAACTAGAACTAGATGACTTTACACTGCTGTTGTCCTATTCACCTAATTCAGCAATTTTATGTGGAGATTATAATTCTCATCACATTACTTGGGGTAGCGATCACTCGGATAGAAATGGTGATGTTCAAATGATCTTAACATAATTTATTTCTCAAACGGAACATAGTAAGCCAAGACTTATGGGAGGTTCGTGTACATCTGGATACTCCATATATAGAATAGAGATAAAACATACAACTTAATTAGACAGTGGACATAGAAAGCGATACATATTTACATGTATACATGTTCAGATGGCTATTATGGATTTGGTCCCAAGTGGTCGTCCTTTGCGGCTGTCTGGGCACTGGTCATCTATTAGTACAGAAATCTTGTATTGTGGTTCTCCAACTAGATCGGATGATTATTCTGGCCATATGTCCTATTCGCACTATGGATTTGTCTTCTAATTTCCATTGGAGTGTAGCATATGATTTTAATTGTGGTAGTGACCACTTTTCTATAATGGCAGCACAAGAATTTAGATATGCCACCTAAATGGCAACCTCATAAAGCGAAATGGTCATTTTTTTCTGATCAGTGTGAAGAATTAATTACTACAGACATTTTTAGTCCAAATGTGGACGATTTCCACACCAACCTTATAGATGTCATTAATACAGCAGCCACAGCGTCCATTCCAAAATCATCTGGAAAACTATACTCAAAACCCACAGTCCCTTGAAGGACACAAGAATGTTCAAAAGCAATTCATGCACGCAAAACAGCAAAAAATTAGAGCTAACCAAACTCGTTTACCCGAGGATATTGTAATATACAAATACTATAAAGCTCAAGCCCGGCGTGTATTTAAAGCTCACCAAAAACAGACCTGGCGTTCTTTCTGCTCATCAATTAATTCATTTACTCCTGTTAAACGGGTGTGAAAACAAGTAAAGGCTATTAATGGGGACCATACCAACTCTTAAAAGGGAAGACATGAAAGCCTCTTCAAATTCTGAGAATTGTAATGTTCTAGCCGAGCATTTTGCTCATGTAAGCAGTGACGTCAACTATGATAGCGACTTTTTTAAGCAAAAGACTGAAGTTGAGAGTTATAATGAAACTAACCTAGCATTTGACGAAATGACAATAAATGACGACTTTACACTAACTGAACTCAAACTATCTATGACATGTACCAAACATACAAGTTCTGGAGCCTGTTTTACAAAGCGGTGTAGATGTATTTTTTGCGTAAATTTCATACTAACGTATCTCTACATTATGGGCTGCTGTGGCAGTTACGTAAAAACTTACGCTACGCCGCTTTGTGAAACAGGCTCCTGGTGAGGATGGAATAAGCAATGCAATCCTTAAATGCATCCTAGAATCCTGTTGTCCTATTCTCCTTCTATTTAACACTATTTGGTGTACAATGAAATTACCGAGTGCATGGACTTCTATTATCACTCCCGTCATTAAACCAAACAAAGACCCATCTAACCCTAATTCCTACTGCCCCATAGCCCTTACCTCTTGCCTATGCAAGCTGATGGAGAGACTTGTAAATAACCGTTTTGTGTGGGTTTTGGATAAACATCATCTCATATCTGACGAGTGGTTTTAGGAGGGGCCGTTCACCCAACTTTAAATTCACCCAATGTGAATGTGTAATTGTTAAAATCAGAATTTTCAGAGTGAAGCACTCAGGCCTGCAAGTGTCACAATTTGACAGATAGTTTATAGCAAGGCCCCCAGTACAAGATTTGTCCTAAAGCGATAAGTAGTTCGTCGTGAAAATTGGTAAAAAATCTGTATTTGTTTTAAAGAAACAAAGCATTTAATAGTCATCCAATGGGCTGGATACCGATTAATTTACTTAGAAATCGTGTTGTTTTAGGGCAAACCACGCTTCTTATGTGCGAAAGGTTTTCGACCAAACTACGCTTTCAGACGAACCAATCTTGAGTGCGCAGAAGTAAATAGTCAGTTGGTTTGTCTTATTTATCTAACAATCGCCTGGTTTATCGAAGCTAATGATTTTTTTCAAACAACTACAGGTCATATTCATTCTCAGTTTGCTAACAGATTTTAGAGTCTCTAATTTCGGAACAAGCGTTTTTCAGACCTCGGCGTACAGCCTGGTGCAAACTTCCGCAGATGCCCCGCAGAAGAAATCAAGATCAGAATCATCGGCAACCGCGGAGAATCTAATCTCTCAGTTGTTAGGTCACCTGTAGGCGGAGAGTCCCTAGTGAATCGACACCAGATACAGTTTGGAAGTGCTCTGCAAAAAAGGTTGGTGGTTTCAAGCTCATAAGGAATTGAAAATATGTTATAGCATGTAGCACACCAGGGCAGTACGGGCTATTACTAGGGATAAAAGAGCCTGTTTAACGTACAAGTCGAGGGTCATCCGAATGCCTAAAATGACTTAAAAGTCTTCGAATAAATAGAAAGATACAGGCAGGCTCTACACTTAGTCAGCAGTAACTAATCTGTTTACACGGCTCCACAGTTTCGTGTCATCTGTCATCAAGCTCCTATCTCTTCATTGTGCATGGCTCTTTACTGTACAGGTTTGGTTATCAGGTATCGTATTGATCAAAAACTTCTGCCCTGTAATATTCTCCCTTTCCTGTCTCCTTTTTTGATAGGGTTTCTTAAAGACCCACTTGCCGCCGTAACCTGTTTGACATTTGTTAAGAAAACCAATTTGCACCAGCTTACCACAGCTAAAACCACCAAAGTTAAACATAGCACACATAAAGCATGTCCAATTAGGTTTAGAATGTACAAATGAGGGTGAAAAACAAACGATGAATCGAAGCTCGATTACAACAACAACACCGATCAGTGTTTGTTAACTTAAGTGTTGGATTACCTTCACCCAAGCGTTTTTGTCTGTGGTTTGCACTCGGCAGGCTTTTATAGTCCCTCTTACTCGATCGTTAGTATGTATTTCTTAGATAAAGTTCGTAAAATTATACTTTGTCGTTAGATCGCCCACACGACTCAAACCACTTTTGCACGCGACCCGGTTTGAAGTTTGTTGACATTACGGGCACCTAACAATTCAAATTAAAAATACAAATTGACGTCCAAACTTTTAAATTTTGGTAAAAATAGAAAGTTCCTAACTTATATTGTCTGGGAAAAATACAGAAAACGGTCTTTTTTAATGTAAACAATATTCCTGATTTTCGCGTCAAGTGTGCCTTTAATAACCCTAACCTGCTCCCAGAGGGGTATTACAGTTAATTTTAGAACACTATGAGCGCCAGTAATCTGTTTTTCTCTTTTTGATAAATTCTTTGAGCATGTGCCTTAGCTTTCTTATAAATAATTATGTCTGTATATAGGCGTGATCTTTCCGCTCTGTTTTTAGCTTTCTTGCGTAAAGCCACAACTTCTGAGCACTCAATATTTTCCCATGTTAACCTTGAGTAATTTTTTAACTTGGTCATAACAGTCAAGGTCAACTCTTTGAGACTTAAGTTTTTTGACAACCTTTACGTTTCTTACAGGAGAGTATAGAGCTTGGCCAAACTGACTTGGGCTTAATTTACCTACTTGAACGCTATCTACTGATGACATCAAACCATTGAGACTTTTTGTTTGCATGTCTTGGTGCTGCTATTTGACTTTGATTTTTTCCATGCTCTCTATCTCTACTTTCAGATCTAGTTCTACCCCTTTTTCCACCAGTCACTATCTGTGATCGTTCTATACTGTCTTCTTACTCATCATCCTAACTACTACTAGGCTTAAAACCTAAGTGCAGACAGGCAGTGCATGTTAGTGCTCAAATAGTGGGGAAAGGGCGATTTCGAACATAATACCCAAGCCTTTACAAAAGGGTTAAGACTAAAAAACTATACAAATAAATATATCTGTCTGTTGCAGACTAGTTCCAAGAAAGGAAATAAATCAAAATGGAAAATAAAATAACACCCCAAATTGTATGTACCCTTGCCGAAATCCCCCAAATTGTATGAACCCTTGTCTGAATGCTGTGTGCAAAAGTGTGTATGTTCTTTGTAAACGAAAGATAACAAATAAGGGTTGTTACAACCAACGACTTGCTAGCCCGGCTGTATATACCAAATGAAAGTCCTCACAGTCAACTAGCTATGGAAATGAAAACAGCGAAGTGAACACAGCGGATGGACAATTGGTGTCGCTAGGCACCAATGACAATGCTTAAGCCTCAAAGCCTAGCTCAAGCTGGAGATCACGGAGACTGCACCACTGCTAAGCTTTTAGTACGCTCATCAATGTGTAGATTTTAACTGAAGAAAACTCTCAAAATCCTTACATAAAACTAGTCACCAGATCCAATCTTGTCAAGCGGTACCACCCAAAGGCAATATGAAACGTAATTGACCATTATTTCCCATCCTTAATGTTCACATCTAATGTCGTCCCAACGGACCCACAGCTACTAGAGGGTTATTTATGGCATTTGGGAGAAGTAATTGAGTCTGAAATTGTATAATCTATAAAAAAATCCAAAGTCACGTCTTCCCATAGATTGGCCAACGGTCGTGAAAAAATCCCAACCACATCCATTTAGTTGTCAGGCTCTTCCTAATGATTTTTTTTAGGGTTCCAAATATTTCCTGTTAAATTATATATACCTCCTGTTCCCCGTTGTTTTAAGTGCCAGAGCATGGGCCACATAGCGGTTACCTGCAAAGGCTCTATCAAGTTCAAGTTCAAGTTTATTCACTCAAAGCCAAAGCGGGTGGCACAAGAGGGTATACAATGGCATAATATAAGTAAGAGCATGACAGGCTTATCACATTATAGAAACATATATAATCATATATTTACCAATCAGACATGACTTAAATTGTGATCGTGATTCAATTACCTCGGTAGACATTTTAAACCTTTTTCTATATACAAACATAAGTTCTTGAGAAGTTGTTTACTTTTCGTTTGGAATAATTCTCTAGTTTTGATGCAATTTGGTCTGGTGTAGCAGAACCTAGGTAAGTATTCCTGACGAATTGATAATAACTTTTTACAATGAAATAGAAAATGGAATTTATCACCAATACAGTTTGTTTCACAAATTGTACAAAATCTTATGTTCTTTGGAACGTTTGTCCAACGTCCTGTTTCTACCGGTAAATTGTGGCATGCTGCTCTAAATCGGGTGAGAATTTTTCTACTTTTATCATCTAATAATATCAGGTAATCTTCCAACCCAAATTCGGTTTTATATATACTATATATTTTGCCTTTGGAAGATGCGTCCATTGAACTGTACCAGCTTTGAAGATATTGATCTTGGAGTGTTTGTTTCACAATTTTTAATAAACATGCAACATTATTAATGGTTTGCGTTTGCCATATAACATTAAATCCTGTGTTACATAGAATTGACTTGATATGGTTCAGCCAGCGAAAATTGTATAAATTGTTTTTAGTTAACATCAGTTTGTAGATAATAGATGACAGCTTATTGTCATTTGATAGAATCCTCGCCCAGAAAGACAGCATTCTTATATAAACGGTTATATACATGGGGTACACACCCAATTCACCATACACTATATAATTTGGTGTGCTTTTCTTAACACATAATATTTGCTTACAATAGCTTAAGAAAAAACGTTCAATATCATCTAGTTTTTCAAACCCCCATATTTCACAACTATAAAGTAGAATGGGTTCAACCATATGTTTAAACAATTTCATTTGAATGTCGATAGGCAACGAAAGATGTTTAACTTTCCTGGAGAGAGCAAATAAAGCTTTGTTAGCTTGTGAAATTAACTGTTTCTTAGCTGTGGTAAATCTGCCCGTGTACTTCATTTTTAAACCCAAATAACAATAGTCATCAACGACCTCAATTTTGGAGCCGTATAAGTAAAAAGTTGGTATGTTTGTAGGTCTGCGCTTACAAAAAATGACAACTTTTGTTTTGTCAAGATTAACATTAAGTTTCCATTCTTCACAATACTTTTCAAAAACAACAAGAGATTTTTTTAGAGCAGCTACAGTGTCCGCTATTAATACCGTATCGTCAGCATAGAGCAGTAACAAAATGCGAACAAAAATATTAAAGCTTAATTCTATTTCTCTAGTTAAATCCTGGAGCCCATATATATTGTTTTCAATAAAGAAACTTTCCAGATCATTCAGATACAGGGAAAACATAATGGGTGAAAGATTCTCCCCTTGCCTTAAACCTAGATCACAAATGAAGAAATCACTCTTATTGCAACTTAGGGCAACACATGATTTTATAGAAAAATACATATTTTTAACAATTTGTAGGCATTTTCCATAAATTGATTGTTGTACAAGCTTATACCACAAACCACCGCGCCAAACTGTGTCGAATGCCTTAGCAAAATCTATGAAAGTACAAAACAACTTCTGTTTTTGACTAAAAAGATATTCAATGATACTATGTATTACAAAAATATTGTCATTAGCAGAATACCCCTTACGAAAACCTGTTTGACATTCGTTTAATACATTATTTCTCTCACAGAAATCCGTTAATCTATTATTAAGGATGGCCGTAAAAAGCTTACTGAAACAACTAACTATAGTAATAGGCCTGTAACTGCCCGGGTCACTGACATCACCCTTTTTATAAATGGGTCGTATAATTCCAATTAACCAACTATCTGGCATACAGCCACTATCAAACACAATGTTGAAGAGCTTATGATATATAGGGACCATCACTATATTACTACTTTTAATATATTCATTTAAAATTCTATCATATCCAGGTGCTTTATTGTTTTTCAGACCTCTAATAGCCTTTTCTATCTCATCTACAGTAATTGGAACATCTAGTTCGTCTGAATTTTGAAACGGATAGTTTTCTGTTGGATCTTCCTTCCTAGGATCGTCCGCTTCAAGGCTGTTAATTTCTTTAAAGTAATCATAAAGTTTGTCTAAACTGACAGAATCGTTACATCTTTTTTTATCTAAGTTTTTTAGGATTTTCCGATATTCACGAGGGGATGACTTCTCGAGATCCCGAAGTTTGCTTACAAATACTTCGTTATAACGACGTAAGGCTGTTTTCAACATCGTTTTATATTCTTTACTGCATTTCTTAAGGTCGTTTCTTATTGTATCTTTCTTGAATATTCTGGCCTTCCTTTTAAGTAACATAAGCTCCCTACGTTTATCTCGGCATTCTTTGTTAAACCAAGGTTTATTATGCAGATTTTCATAGCGATCTGGTTGCGCATTACTTCTCAAACCAAATGTTTTACCAGCACTATCAATAAAATTTTCAGATATTTTATTTACAATATCATTAATACTCTTTTTTTATCATCAACTGATAAAGATGTATTTTGTTCAAGACAACATAACTCCCCAAATATGCTAGCTAATGTGGTATTGTCAACATTTTGTAAAAATAACTTCTGGTTTTCAGGTTTCCACCTGCGTGGTTGTGATTCTTTAGTTCTCACTTGGGGGGCGACATATTCAGTCTTAACATATATATTAATACATAGGGAAATCGGACAGTGTATATCTGACACAAGGTTGCAAAAATCTAAAACATTAAAATCGGTAATACATTCAAAAAAAGCTGGGCTAGCAATAGCGTAATCTATTAAACTCACGCCTTTCGACGTATTTCTACCAAAATGTGCGTCCGCACCGATTCTACCATTAACTATAAACATATTTACATTTTTACAAAAATCTAGTAACTTATACCCCCAGCTATTTACTCTACCAATATCTTCAGACTTTCTTTGAAGTGGAATACCTTTACTACTTAGAATTTGAGGGCCTAATAAAAAGGCTTGGATTTCATCATCGAATTCACCGAGATCAAAGAGAAGTTCATCGGTATATACAAAATCTGAGAATGTTTTAGTCCTTGCGTTGAAATCACCCATTAAACATATTTTGTTATACTTCCCAGAGATTTGCATGAGATCATTTTTGATATCATCAAAACAATTTGGATCAACATATACAGAGGACTCAGGGGGAATATAGACACAACCAAACAATGTGTCTTCTCCAAACAGTTGTTCGGAACCGTGGATCCACATAACATAAGGATTATCAGTTACAATTTCACGAAAGAATTTACAATATTTATCCCGTATTCCCACAGCAAGAACAGATGTCTTTTCTTTTCGATTGGATGGTTTCGACCAAAGGACAAATTTATCAGATGTGTCCGTTGTGATGGGCAACGCTCTTTTAAAGATTGCCCTACTAAAAAGACCCCCCCCCCCCGCTGTTCGAACTGGTCCCTTGCCCATTCTAGCGCCTATGGTGGTTGTTAGGCTAAGAAGAAGGCAGATAAAATACAATATATCAAAGTAACCGAAAAAATTTCCTACTCAGAAGCTACTAAAATGTTTATTTTGAAAAATGAAGATTCATTTCCAGCTCTTCCGACCCGTGAATCTTCTATTACAGAAACTACTGTACGACCAATCCCACAGCCAAGATTGACTGCCCCCGTTCGAGCCCAACGTGCGGTTCCAATGGTATCATTTGGGACCCAAACTGAGGCAACAAGTTCGACCCAGACCAAAATAGAGACCTTCATTGACAAGGCCATGGGTAAAATGTTTTAAGGGACGATAGGCCCTCAGATCAAAGGGGCGGGTTGGCTTTATGTGTTTTAAATTCAATTACATACAGTAAACTTGTCATTCCAAAAATGGAGTCAATAGAATGCCAATGCATACAAATCAACTTATGTAACAAAAATGGTTACAATAGTGGCAAAACTCTTAATATTTTTAACATTTACTACCCTAATTCTACTATCAATATGGATGATTTTAATAAACTTCTTTCTATTTCTGCAGATTATTTTATGTTCTCTGGAGATTTTAATTGTCACCATGTTTCCTGGGGAAGTGTGAGAGAAATGGCACTAAAGTGAGTAATTTTATCGATGATAACGACATGGTTCTTTTAAACGACGGTTCATTCACACGTCTTGATGTCAGGAACAATCACACCTCATGCATCGATCTTGTATTTTGCTCCAAAATTTTAGCTCACTCATTTAACTTTTATGTAGATCATTCATCCCCATGTCCTAGTGACCACTTCCCCATCCTTGTATCTTTTGGTGTCAATATTTTACTAATGATACCTATTTACCACCTAAATGGATTTTTAGAAAAGCAAACTGGTTAAATTTTAGCAAAGAATGTAATAATTATATAACTGAGGAAATTTTTAATGAAGATGTTGATATTTTTAATGAAAATTTTATAAATGCCATTAATTCAGCGTCTGCCTCATCGATCCCTAAAACTTCTGGGAAGCCCCATGTTAAGCAGCCTGTACCTTGGTGGACAGACGAATGTTCCGAGGCTATAAAAAACAGAAAGAAAGCCAAAAATCGAGCACGGCGGACGCTACTAATGGATGACATAATTATGTATAAATACCATAAAGCCAAGGCCCAGCGCATTATCAAACAAGCCCAAAAAACTAATTGGCGAAATTTTTGTTCTACAATCACTGCAGACACATCAATAAAAACAGTTTGGAGGAAAGTAAAAGCCATATCTGGAAATAATAAAAAATGGCAAATCCCAACCCTCATAACAACTGAAGACAGTAACGACGTTCTGCATGTAACGAATGAGGAAAAGTGTTCGGTACTGGCTGACCAGTTCTGCCATGTTAGTAGCGACCAAAACTATAATGACACATTTTTACATCATAAATATGAGGTTGAGAATGATACTGTTTTTCACAATGTTTTATTTAATGATATGCCTTTAAATGACGATTTTACTTTTTCTGAGTTAAAACAGGCTTTACATTCACCTAAGAACTCATCCCCTGGCGAGGACGGGATCCATTATAATATGATTGCCAATCTACCAGAGTCCTGTCTAAACATACTTCTGTTACTGTACAACACGATCTGGAGAAGTATGCGAATGCCTGCTGCCTGGACTAGATCTATCGTTACTCCCGTCCTCAAGCCAGGGAAGCTTCCATCCAATCCATCTTCATATCGCCCCAATGCCCTGACATCATGTGTATGTAAAATCATGGAAAAAAGGTAAATAATCGTCTCACTTGGTTCCTCGACAAACATGACGTCCTTTCACATCACCAAAGTGGATTTCGCCACCATCGCTCCACCACTGATCATGTCATTACTCTAGAATCATCCATTCGCAAATCACTTGTATATAAAGAATATCTTTTAGCTGTATTTTTAGATATCGAAAAGGCGAACGATATGGTTTGGAGGGGTGGGCTTCTAGTCAAATTAAATAATATGGGTATTGGGGGTAAAATTTTTAACTGGATTAAAAACTTTCTATCCAATCGAACAATGAGGGTGAGAATTGGCAAATATATGTCCAGTTTAAAAAACATCCAAAACGGCGTGCCTCAAGGGAGCGTGATTTCGCCCACTTTATTCAACATTATGATTAATGATTTACCCTCTTCTTTAAACCCAAAATTATCTTATTGTTTATTTGCAGACGACAAAGCTATTTGGTTTTCTTGTAGAAATTTTCAGTTAGCCATTAATTATATTCAGCAGGGATTAGATGACATCGCTAAATGGGCTCAAGAATGGGGGTTTCGTTTCTCGCCTATCAAATCAGAAGCAGTTTTGTTTACCAAACAGCACCCCCCTTCTACTCTTTGCCTTACATTAAATGGATCTAATATTAAAATATCTAATTCATTTAAATATCTGGGTGTCATTTTTGACAAAACACTTACATGGAAACAGCATATTGAGTCTATTATTACAAAATGTAAAATGAGTCTTAATTTGTTACGTTGTGTTTCGTCAACTTCCTGGGGGGCGGATAAAAAGTGTTTATTGATTATTTACAGATCTTTTATTCGTTCTAGGTTAGATTTTTGTTGCGAGGCTTTCAATTCAACTTCCCAACATTTGAAAGCACAGCTCGACTCTGTTCAGTGCCAAGCCCTTCGCTTATGCACTGGGGCATGTAGATCTATCCCTCTTGATGCCCTCCAAGTGTCTTGTGGGGAATTCCCCCTTGATATAAGGAGGGACAAAAGGACGCTTAAGTATGGTTTTTCTTTACTTTCCTCATTTACTAATTCAGCACTATCTGTTTTTAACGAGGCAGCAGAATTTTACGAGCCCCTTTTTAACACCAGTAGAGATATGTATACACCTTTTACCATACGTTTTAAAAGGCTGAGAGAAATATTTACACCCAATATTCAACATGTTCAAACCATTGCCAGTCTTCCCAATCCTTACTGGCACTTACATCCACCACTAATTTTTACCTCATTGTCAAACACTCTTAAAAAATCAGATCCACCTCATAACATTTACATATATTCCAGAGAGCACATTGAACAAAATTACAGTCATTATTTACAAATTTTCACAGATGCATCTAAATTTGAGGATGGTAGAGTCGGAGTTTCTTTTTGTGTCCCTGATTTGAAGATCTCACATTTTTCTCGAATTTCCAATTGTATATCTAGTTTTACTGCTGAGTTATTTGCCCTTCTTTTAGCTTTGGAGTGGGTAAGAGACGTCAAACCCCTTCGTTGTGTTTTATTTTCCGACTCATTAAGTTCCCTCCAAGCTCTGAAAAACTTCAATTTTGTCCGATCCCCCCCTCTAGTGTTTGAGATATTATTTATTGTTTCTTCACTTATTCAAGAAAATATTTCTATTTTATTTGAGTGGATCCCTGGTCACTGTAATATAGCAGGGAATGAACAGGCAGACAAACTAGCCAAACATGCAGCATCCTCTGATATTATTTCTCACAATGTGCTTTTATCTGTTACAGAAATCCTATCGATTATTCAAAGTAAATGTTTATCCATATGGCAAGAGAGATGGACCAATTCCAACAAGGGGAGATTTTACTACAAATTCCAACAAAGCATTAATTGTATTTTACCCTCTTTTAAATCTAGACGTAAAGAAGTTATTTTATTTAGACTTTTAACTGGCCATTTCCCTGTAAAGAAATTTGTACACACAACAAAGAGGCATCCAGATGGGCTATGTCAAACTTGTCATGTTGTCGATGATATGGAGCACTTTATATTACATTGTAGAACCAATCATTTTCATCGCAGATTATTTTTTGACAAACTTCGTCCTTTAGGTGTGACTATTTTTAATCTTGACAATATTTTTAACCCTAAGCAAAACAGAAAACTTATATTTATTGCCCTTGTGAATTTTGTAGAGAAAACTAAAATTTTTAAATGAACATACATTAGCCATTGTAA
This sequence comes from Lepidochitona cinerea, assembly GCA_963971465.1. Taxonomy (NCBI): domain Eukaryota; kingdom Metazoa; phylum Mollusca; class Polyplacophora; order Chitonida; family Tonicellidae; genus Lepidochitona; species Lepidochitona cinerea. Next base: position 8,240,504 of record OZ020560.1, on the reverse strand, counting down.
ACAAATATTCGTACATATAGCATCTGTTAATTTTTATATGTAGCTTATTACTACTCTTGCAGTTTACATATTTTTAAACAGTTTTTGCATGTTCTATCTAAAGGGAGTTTTTTGAATATTTAGTACCTGAAATCTTTCAAAGTGTAAACCATTTACCTTTTTTTTTCTTATTAATTTTTTATTATTTTTAAACTACATATTGTAATATTAAAGATTTATATATGTCTATATATATATAAAAGAAAAGTTATGGCGTGCATAACTTGTCATCTTGTACAATGTTGATTACGCCAATAAAATTTAACTAAATTGGAAATTGCTTCACACTCCGTCAGTAGTCACTCACCTGTCAACAGACCTCGTATCACAATGGCACCGAAAACCCCAACTGGCTCCAAAGGAGCAAAGAAAGCTATCAAGAAGTCAGCCCCCAAGTCCGGGGACAAGAAAAGAAGGAGGAGAAGGAAGGAAAGCTATGGCATCTACATCTACAAAGTCATGAAACAGGTGCACCCAGACACCGGTATATCTTCAAAGGCCATGTCGATCATGAACAGTTTCGTCAACGACATCTTCGAAAGAATCGCCGCTGAAGCCTCACGTCTTGCCCACTACAACAAGCGTTCCACGATCACCAGTCGGGAGGTCCAGACAGCCGTCCGTCTTCTTTTACCCGGAGAATTGGCCAAGCATGCCGTCAGCGAAGGCACCAAAGCCGTCACCAAATACACCAGCAGCAAGTAGACGGCCATACCCTCGTCAACTCTCGTTCCAAAGGTCCTTTTCAGGACCAACCAAATCCTACCGAAAAAGGTTTTATGGTTTGCACACAAAGTATGCATATAGTTACTGTATGTCTTTTGTCAAAAACAAGATCCCTGGCGACCTCCAGTCCCCTCCCCCCACCCCCTTCCCCTCTCCCCGCCACATACATACACACACGCACTCCTTTCTCATTCAAATGAAGAAGAATACAAAGAAGTAAATAAAATTAAAAAAAATAAGCAACCCACACTCACGTATACATAGATCTTCTAATTGCAATGCATAAACCGTTATCCGGTTCTTATATACAACACATTCTCTAACCTAAACTACAGTATACAACGCACGAATGAATGGATTCAGCCTTTGATTTCTGCTTGTTTTTTTTTGTTTTTTTGCTGAGCGATTGTTTGTTGATTTTTGTTTTAAAGCAGTTTTTCGACAGCTGTAGAGCGAGTACAAATGTAGTCGTAAATAAAATTATAACACACCCAACATAGCCTATCCGTATAATCACAATCAACCGGTTTGACGTGTGGCGGTCACCAAGGGAATGTGAGAAGGATGTGTGGGGATTCGTACATTTAAGTTTCCATAATCCAACAAACACGTCTATAGCTATTGGACTGTTGAAAACTCGGTTTGGTCATACCCTCCACGCGTACATTAGCGCTTTTTTTACGTTTTTTAGTCACATGTAAACACAGACGGGTTCACTCGAATCTCCATCGTATTCTTTCGCGGTTTATATTTATTTATTTATTTATAGCATTGTTATGACCATACGCACATTGGGTATTGCATGTGAGACGATAAGTGGTGAAATGACAAAGAAAAATTAATACGGTGAATTTGTCCGGTCTTATTATTTTTTCAGTTGTTAATTTCCTTTCTTTCACTACATATTTATCCGTTCTTTGTTACTTAGCGTTAGAGGTAGAGTTGAGCGCGGACCGAGGCGAAAGCCTCTGTATAAGCAAGATGTCCGACTGTTAGCGCGGTCTTTTCTGATTGGTGCAACTGTCAATCCGGCCTTAAGGGTACAAAAAGACATGAGCGCAAAGCCAGGGTACACAGGATAACTTCACTGTTTATCCAAGTGTACTGCATCTCTCGTACACTAACTCTAAGCATTGTAGTTTCGTGTCACCTATCATCAAGGTCATATACTTTCATAATTCATATTTGTTTACTGTTCAACTTGCTTGCTTTCTTCAGGTAAAATCTCAACTCCCTTGTTTAAATCTTTTTTTTTGTCCCCGGTTTTTTTTTTCTCATCTAGTTAGGGTTAGGGTTAGGTAATTAGGGTAGTTAAGTTTTTTAGGGTATTTTTTTTTCTTCTTCTAGCTTAGGTGCACTTGTGACTCAGCACTTTTTTTTTAGGGCCATCTTTTGTCTAAACTTCCCCCTCAGAGCGGCCCCTGAGTCCAGCTCCCCCCCCCCCCCTTTCTTTTTCTATCTCTGGTGTCTTAGCACTTGCACCTGTAAATAGAATAGTTTTTTTTTACAAATTGTTGTATATAGATTAAAACTGTCAATTGTTGTAAATAGTATTTCTGGTGGCTCAGCATTATGGCTGAGTCATCAGAAGAATCGGATGGCAGCTCTGTCATGGAAACTTCTACCCCAAGTGGCCAGCCAGACCGAAAGAGGAGAGCGCAGAGCCGGGTAAACGCCCCGGAAAAGAAGCCCAGAGCTGAGCCAGTGTCTACAAATGCTAACCTCTCCGTCGTTATGTCTCCTTTGGGAGGTGAGTCTATAGTGAAATTAAATTTTTTGGATTTTGGGATGGCGTTACAAAAAAAAGTGGGAGGGGTGAAACAAATTAAAAAAATCCCTGGAGGAAAATATGTTGTAACTTGCAATACGAACAGGCAATATAATTCTCTTTTAGAGATATCGGAAGTACTAAATGTAAATGTTGAATGTAAACCCAATGGTTCACCAGCTGTAAGGGGTGTCATCTATGGCATCCCAGAAGAAGTAAAGGAGCCAGAAATACTAAAAGCACTGAAAAAATTCAAAGTAAATAATGTTCAACGACTTACTAAAGGCAGAGACAAAATCCCAACAACATCAATGCTCTTAAGCTTTAGCTGCCAAAATATACCGGGTGAAGTTACAATTGCATATCAGATATTCCCAGTTAAACTTTATATCCCTCCTGTCCCCCGTTGCTTCAAATGCCAACGCATGGGCCCCATTGCATCGAACTGTAAAGGCAGCATTCGCTGTGTTCGTTGCGGTTGGGCCCATTCGTTTGAGCACTGTGACTCAAAAGACCAGCCTCGCTGTGCCAATTGTTCTTTGTCTCACTCGAGCGCTTATGGTGGTTGCCAGGTGAAGAAAACCGCTGATAAGGTACAATTTATCAAAGTAACTGAAAAATTATCATATTCCGAAGCTTTAAAAAATTTTAATTCTAATCAGGAAACCTCTTTTCCAGCCTTACCAGCCCGTGAAGCCCCCACTCAGGAGCCGCCGTCCCACCCGGTCCCTCCACCTCGGTCAGTTGCCCCGTTACGTCCTCCACGTCAAGTTAGTCTGTGTCGCACAGGATACCATCTTGAGACAACAAGTTCGACACAAACAAATATAGAAGCATTCACGGATAAAGCCATGGGTAAATTCGTTGCCTTCATAATGGATATCATGTCACAAATCAACGGATGCGATTCAGATACAATCCAACTGATCCGACAGGCAACTGTTACCCACTTGGGGGAACCGGTGGCGGCGGCGGCCAGTGATCATCTTATCAAGCGTAGTAAGAATAAGGACCGTTAATGGCTTACATAACAAATTTTTACCCACTGCTCCTTTTATTTACCATGTCTTTTTTAATCCTTAACCAAAATATTTTTAGTCTGATAGCACATGGCCAAGAATTCAAATTTTACGTTAAATCCTTACCTAATCAACCAGATATTATATGTATTCAAGAAACCTTTTTAAAATCCAATCTTGATTTTAGTCTACCAGGATATAATATTTTACGGGAGGATAGGGTTAATGATATAAGGGGTGGGCTGGCCATTTTTATCAAAGAAAATATTGCTTTTAGTAAAATGTTTATACCCGATATGGATTCTATAGAGTGCCAAGGTATACAGGTTAATCTTAAAAATTTTAATAAGGGGGATAATTCAAGGGGGAAAACTGTGAATATTTTTAATATTTACAATCGTAGCAGTATATTAAATATAGAAGATTTTAACAAATTACTCTCTATTTCTACAGATTATGTTTTGTTTTGTGGCGATTTTAATTGCCACCATGAATCGTGGGGAAGCGTCCACAGTGACAGGAATGGGAAAAAAGTGAGTGATTTTATCGATGATAATGATTTTGCTCTTTTAAACGACGGTTCATCTACACGTATTAATGTAAGCAATAACCATACCTCATGTATTGATCTTATGTTTTGTTCTAAATTTTTAGCACAACCATTCGATTTTTATATAGACCATTCTTCACCCTGTCCTAGTGACCATTACCCTATTTTAGTATCTTTTGGTGCTCAAATTTTTAAAAATGATACATCCTCCCCACCAAAATGGATTTTTAAAAAAGCTGACTGGGATATATTTAGCCATGAGTGTGAGCGTACTATAACAGATAATATTTTTAATGATGACGTCAATATTTTTAATGATAATTTTTTAAGTGCCATTAATAATGCTGCATCAATATCTATACCAAAATCATCGGGTAAACCCCACTTTAAACAGTCTGTTCCATGGTGGACTGAAGAGTGTACAAAGGCCATTAAAGAGAGGAAAAAGGCGAAAAATAGGGCCCGCCACACATTACTTTTGGACGATATGATATGTTTTAAATATAAAAAAGCTCGAGCACAAAGGACTATACGCTCTGCACAAAAGACATATTGGCAGAACTATTGTTCTACAATAAATACAAATACCCCTATTAAACAAGTATGGAAGAAGGTCAAGTCTATGTCCGGCCATACCAAAAAAAGTCAAATTTCAACTCTGAAAACAATTGATAGGGTAAATGGTGATACAATATCCCATATCACTAATGAAGATAAATGCTCAATATTGGCGGACCAATTTATTAATGTCAGCAGTGATAACAACTATGATCATACATTTTTATCTCATAAAACCCAAGTTGAAAGCAATTCAATTTTTACCAATATCGTTTTTAATGACATGCCTTTTAATGATGACTTTTCTGTGTTTGAATTAAAACAGGTTTTAAAATCCCCACGAAATTCATCGCCTGGTGAGGACGGGGTAAATTACACTATGTTGACACATCTACCAGATTCTTGTTTAAACATTCTCCTTCTTTTATACAATACTATATGGCGAAGCATGTGTATGCCTATGTCGTGGACACGATCTATTGTTATCCCCGTCCTCAAACCAGGCAAAATCCCTTCTGATCCATCTTCATATCGCCCAATATCGCTCACCTCATGTATTTGTAAAGTTATGGAAAAGCTTGTCAATAATAGATTAATTTGGTATTTAGATAAATATGACGTCATATCACGCCACCAAAGTGGGTTCCGCCATCATCGCTCAACCACCGACCATGTTATCACCCTTGAATCATCTATTCGTAAATCTTTAGCATACAAGGAATATCTATTATCTGTATTTTTAGACATAGAGAAGGCACATGATATGGTTTGGAGGGGGGGTCTACTGGTAAAACTTAACAATATGGGTATTGGTGGGAAAATGTTTTTATGGATTAAAAATTTCTTAAGTAACAGAACCATACAAGTGAGAATCGGAAATACGCTATCCCCAATCAAATCTATTTATAACGGTGTGCCCCAAGGCAGCGTGATTTCTCCCACATTATTCAATATCATGATAAATGATTTACCAACTTATTTAAACCCAAAATTATCTCGCTGTTTATTTGCTGATGACAAGGCAATTTGGTTTTCTTCTCGTAATTTTAATTTGGTTGTCAAATATGTTCAGGAAGGGTTGGGTGATATCATGAAATGGGCTGGGGAATGGGGGTTTCGGTTCTCTCCCCTTAAATCAGAGGCTGTTTTGTTTACAAACAAACAGATTCCGTCCCCTATAGTTTTAACATTAAATGGCACTATACTTAAATGCTCAAATTCTTTTAAATATCTTGGGGTTGTTTTTGACCAAAAACTTACATGGAAAAATCATATTGAATCTATTGTTATTAAATGTAAAAAAAAGTCTTAACCTTTTACGTTGTATTTCATCTACATCATGGGGGGCCGATAAAAAATGTCTTTTAATCTTGTATCGTTCTTTTATTCGTTCTAGGTGTGATTTTTCATGTGAAGCTTTTAATTCTGCATCAAATACTTTGAAATCTCAGTTGGACTCGATCCAGTGCCAAGCCCTGCGCCTGTGCACTGGGGCATGTCGGTCAATATCGCTTGATGTCCTCCAAGTGTCTTGTGGGGAGTTTCCCCTTGACATAAGGAGGGCCCAAAGGACCCTTAAGTATGGTTTTTCTCTTTTATCTTCTTTGAATAATTCAGCTATTAATGTTTTTAATGAAGCCACCAAGTTTTATCAGCCACTTTTTAATACTGAAAAAGATAAGTACACTCCATTTAACGTACGCTTTGAAAAACTAAGAGAGATTTTTATTCCCCCCAACATAGAAGTTCAAAAGATCATTTCACTCCCTACTCCATTTTGGCATCTTATAACTCCATTCATATCTACCACATTATCATCCCGTATTAAAAAGTCAGATCCTCACCAGTTCATCAATCTAGCATCTAAGGAATACATCGACAAGAATTTTTCACAATATTTACACATTTTTACTGATGCTTCAAAAGTCGACGATGGTAGAGTGGGAGTTTCTTTTTGTGTTCCGGAGTTGAAAGTTTCTCGTTTTGCCCGTATATCCAATTTTTTGTCCATTTTTACGGCTGAATTGTTTGCTATTCTTTTAGCCCTGGAATGGGTTAGAGATGTTAAACCTATTCGTTGTGTCTTATTTACAGACTCTCTCAGTTCCCATCAAGCTCTTTTAAACTTTAATTCAGTTAAATCTATTCCACTAGTGTCTGAAATTCTTTGTTTTATTACTACTCTTTTCCATGAAAATATTTCTGTTTATTTTGAGTGGGTCCCAGGACATTGTGGGGTCTATGGGAACGAGTTAGCTGACCGATTAGCTAAATCTGGAACTACCTTAGACATTGTTACTCATCATATTCCTTTATCTGTTTCAGAGATATTTACAAGTGCTTCAGACAAATTTTTAACTCAATGGCAGAACAGATGGTCAAATTCGCTAAAAGGGAGATTTTTTTATCAATATCAAAATAATGTACAGTGTTTTTTACCTTCTTTTAAATCAAGACGCAGAGAAGTAATTTTATTAAGAATTTTATCTGGTCATTTTCCAGTAAACAAATACCTACATAGAATAAATCGTCACCCAGATGGACGCTGCGACTTTTGTGCTGTAATAGATGACATAGAGCATTTTATTCTTACATGTAGAGCCCATCGTTTTAACCGAAACATTTTTTTTGATAAGCTTCGTACTTTGGGAGTCACAACTTTTAACTTAATGAACATTTTTAATCCAAAAAGTAACAGAAAAAGAATTTTTAGCGAACTTATCAATTTTATTGAAAAAACTAAAAAATTCAAATGACCTGTTAACTATTGAGTTTTTTACCTATGTAATTTTTTTTTTACATTTTAGCTACTGTCTATGTATTGCCTATTTTTACCAGAGTTTTAATCATTGTCATAGAGTGTTTTTATAATACTTTTAACATATTGGTTCAGATAAGAATAGCATAGTCAGGTAGAAGTTATTTTTGCTCATCCCCTTTACCCTTACCTTGATGTGATTGTGTATGCAAGCAAACAGTAAACAATATACTAATGTACAGTTATGGCGTGCATAACCTGCCGACTGGCAGAGTTAATTACGCCACTCAAACCAAACCATACACATACACACACGCCAGGGTACACAGAGATTTTTCGACACTCAGAGTGAGGAGGAAGGCTGGTGACTGTCGTCGAGGTCGGACGTGTCTGGAGAACGCACACAGAACCGTAACCTTTCTTCATTTCATTTCTTTTCATTGAGCTGTCTTTTCTGTATATATATATTTGCACATTGCACTTTAAATAATATAAACACACCAAAAAAAGAATATCTTATTTATTTATTTTATTTTTGCACTTTTTACTATCTGTGCTATAAGGGGAATTTGCCAGATTTATTGTGATAGATTATGGGCCGTAAACGCTAGTTCTTATTGTTAGTATAGGGTAGTACTAGCTCTTAGGAGTTGCAGCTTAGGTGCACCCAGCCTATCTCTCCTGTACTAACTTGGGCTGCCTTTTGTTCTCGCTAGGTCCCTGAGTCGCCCCAGGGAGCCTCCCTTTGTTCTCTGCTAACATACCTCTAGTCCTAACCTTATCTCTGTTCTGCACTGTACTATTGTACGTAGCTATAGTGTAAGTTAGTCTACTAGTGTGAGTTGATGACCCGCCATGTTGGGCGGGTCATCGGTTGTATCCATGGGTTCATCTTGTTCTGAGGACTCGGATATGGATATGTCTGTACCGAGTGCCCAGCCTTATAGGAAGCGACGACTTCATGTTGACGAACCCCCTTCAGCGGTTGATAGATTAGGTGGTAAGAAATCTAGATCTGATCCTGGAAATGATGAAGAATTTGTCGTAGTTATGACCCCATTGGGGGGCCAGTCATTGTCTAAACTCAATCCGATCAAATTTGGCAGTGCTATTGCAAAGAAGGTCGGAAGTAACCAGGGTGGAGCTATTAAACGGGTAAAAATGTTAGCTGGTGGTAAAGCACTTGTAGTGGTTACAAACAATAAACAAGTTAAGACTCTGTTGGGTGTGACTACAATCATGAATATTGATGTAACCTGTCGTGTTGGTGGCCCTTCATACCCCAAAGGTGTTATTTCAGGGGTCCCTGAGGATCTCACTGAAGCCGAAGTAGTTAAATGTTTGAAAAAAAATAAAGTGACTGACGTTAAGAGACTTACTAGGGGTAAAGACAAAATAGCAACAACTTCTATTGTAATAACTTTTAGTTGTGATACATTGCCCTCAGAAATCAATCTAGGTTACCAATAATTTAAAGTACGTCCTTATATACCACCTACCATTCGTTGTTTCAATTGCCAACGCATGGGCCATGTTGCAGCGAATTGCAAAGGTAAAAAACGGTGTGTTCGATGTGGTGGTGACCACAATTTTGAAAATTGTGCCAAAGTAGAGGCCCCCGTGTGTTGTAATTGTAACGGGTCCCACTCGGCCGCCTATGGTGGTTGCCCTGTCAAAAAAGAGGCAGATAAGGTGCAATTTATTAGAATTACCGAAAAAATATCATTCTCTCAAGCTGTTAAAGCGGTTAAAGAACGTTGTTCTGAAAACAATACTGTGGATAATTTACCCGTCCCAGTAGGTAGCTGGCCCCGCCCCGCTCCTCGTGAGGCCCCATCCAGACCCTTAGTGGTTGAAAACAAACCAATTACTGTAATGTGTGAAATAGGTACTCAAACTGAAGCAGAGGCCCAAACCCAAACTGATTGTATGTTGTCAGACAAGCTATTAACTTCAATGGTGTCATTTGTAACTGATATTTTTTGGGGTATTACAAAACCTAGAGATCAAGTGGATATTTTCAGAAGGATTACTAGGTATGCAAGCCACCATTTTGGTGATGATATAGCTATTGCTGTAGAAAATATAAATAAGTCTCGAATAAACACGGCCTCTAATGTTAGTACATAGGACATTCATTACCATCATGGTTCTAACACTACTACAATTTAATTGTAGAAGTCTTAATACCCATGGCCAAGAATTCAAATACTTTGTCTCTAACCTTGATCAATCGCCTGATATAATCTGCTTACAGGAAACTTTCTTAAAACCAAATTTAAATTTTTCTTTACCTGGTTATGTTGTGAAAAGGCTAGATAGAGACTCCCCCCATGGTGGTCTTGCTATACTTATTAAGAGCGATATTTCTTATAATGAAATAATTTTACCCTCTTTTCAGTCAATAGAATGCCAAGCTATACAGATTTCTTCTAATGACAAACCAGTCACAATATTTAATGTTTACAACCCAACAAACAGACTAGAACTAGATGACTTTACACTGCTGTTGTCCTATTCACCTAATTCAGCAATTTTCTGTGGAGATTATAATTCTCATCACATTACTTGGGGTAGCGATCACTCGGATAGAAATGGTGATGTTGTTTCTGATTTTATAGATACAAATGATCTTGTATTATTGAACGATGGTTCTCCAACTAGATCGGATGCCTATTCTGGCAATATGTCTTTCTTAGACCTCACTATTTGTACTATGGATTTGTCTTCTAGTTTCGATTGGAGTGTAGAATATGACTTTAATTGTGTTAGTGACCATTTTCCTATAATAACATCATTTGGTTTTAGCTTAAGTCACAACAAAATAGATATGCCACCTAAATGGCAAACCCATAAAGCTAAATGGTCAATTTTTTCTGATCAGTGTGAAAAATTAATTACTACAGACATTTTTAGTCCAAATGTGGACGATTTCCACGCCAACCTTATAGATGCCATTAATACAGCAGCCACAGCGTCCATTCCAAAATCATCTGGGAAACCATACATAAAACCCACAGTCCCTTGGTGGACAACAGAATGTTCAGAGGCAATTCATGCACGCAAAAGAGCAAAAAATAGAGCTAACCACACCCGTTTACCAGAGGATATTGTAATATACAAATATTATAAAGCTCAAGCCCAGCGTGTAATTAAATCTCACCAAAAACAGAGCTGGCGTTCTTTTTGCTCATCAATCAATTCATTTACCCCTGTTAACCGGGTGTGGAAAAAAGTAAAGGCTATCAATGGGAAAAAACCCTATTCCTCAATACCAACTCTTAAAAAAGATGACGTGAGAGCCTCTTCAAATTCGGAGAAATGTCATGTTCTAGCCGAGCATTTTGCTCATGTAAGCAGTGACGTCAACTATGATAGCGACTTTTTAATACATAAGACTGAAACTGAGAGTTGTAATGGAACTAACCTAGCATTTGACGAAATGACAATAAATGACGACTTTACAATAACTGAACTAAAACTATCTATGGCATCTACCAAAAATACAAGTCCTGGTGAGGATGGAATAAGTAATACAATCCTTAAACGCATCCCAGAATCCTGTTATCCGACTATTCTCCTTCTATTTAATACCATTTGGTCTACAATGAAAATACCAAGTGCATGGACTACTTCTATTATCACCCCCGTCATTAAACCAAACAAAGACCCATCCAACCCTACTTCCTACCGCCCCATAGCACTTACCTCTTGCCTATGCAAGCTAATGGAGAAGCTGGTAAATAACCGTTTAGTGTGGTTTTTGGATAAGCATCATCTCATATCTGAATATCAGAGTGGTTTTAGGAGAGGTCGTTCAACAACTGACAATATTATTACATTAGAAACAGATATTCGTCGCTCTATTCACAATAAATCCTATCTTTTAGCTGTGTTTCTAGATATAGAGAAGGCTTATGATATGTTATGGAGAGGAGGATTGTTAGTTAAGTTAAGAGATATGGGTATTGGCGGTAAAATGTATGGATGGATACAGAGTTTTTTATCCGATAGGTTTTTCAAAGTAAGGATAGGAAATGTATATTCTAACGTAATGTCTTTTGCCAACGGTCTTCCACAGGGTAGCGTTATTTCGCCAACATTATTCAACATCATGATCAACGACTTACCCTCTAGTCTTGATTGCAAAATTTCTCGTTCTCTCTTTGCTGATGATAAAGTCATATGGTTTTCTGGGAAAAATTTCAAGACAGTTGCCAAACATATACAGAGTGCATTGGACGATATAGTTAAGTGGTCAAAGAAATGGGGTTTCCGGTTTTCAAACACTAAAACTGAAGCAGTCTTGTTTACATTTAAACGTATTCCATCCACTTTAGTTCTGAATCTTAATAATTCTAGGATTAAATGTTGTAATCAGTTTAAGTATCTGGAGATCCTCTTCGATTGTCGTTTAACATGGAAACCACATATTGATTATTTAACTCAAAGGTGCCAATCAGGGTTAAACTTGCTAAGAACCTTGTCAAAAACATCTTGGGGCTCAGACAAATCGTGTCTGTTATTACTTTATAGAGCACTAATTAGATCTAGGCTTGATTATGGTGCTGAGGCTTTTATGTCATTTTCAGAAACTCAAAAAAAGAGACTGGACTCTATCCAATGTCAAGCATTACGACTTTGTACTGGGGCCCTTAGGTCAACTCCGTTGCTTGCTTTGCAAATAATGTGCGAGGAATTCCCTTTAGATATCCGTCGCTTGATGCGAAGTCTGAAACTTGGTTTAAAGCTGGCTTCCTCTCAGAATTATTCAGCTTCTATTGTTTTGCAGCCTTCATGGTTTGATGGGCGTTTTGGGCCAAATAACATTACAAAAACTCCTTTCAGTGTCCGTTTTCGATCGTTGGTTAACACTCTTGGTATTCACCTAGAGAATATACAGTCTAGTGTAATTTCACACTTTCCCCCATGGAAATATATCCCTCCTGTTACTTCTGTTGCATTAGAGCAGACAATTAAGAAAACTGATCCATCTAACATAATTTATTTAGCGTCTAAAGATCATATTCGTGGTAATTGGAACAACTATTTACATATTTATACTGATGCATCTTTCTGCCCTGATGATGGGAGAACTGGAGTTGGTTTTTGCGTCCCTGAATTAAATTACTCTCACTCAAAACGAATTTCTGATTTTATATCCGTGTTTCGGGCGGAACTTTTAGCTATATCTCTTGCATTAGAGTGGATCAGAGACAGTAAGCCAATGAGAGCTGTGATCATGTCAGATTCCCTTAGTGCCCTTAAGGCTCTGAAAAATTTCCAACCAGTGTATCCTATTCCTTTATTATCTCAGATCTTGTTTTCACTAACTGAACTTTATTATATTGGTCTGGAAGTGTGTCTAGAATGGGTGCCTGGACATTGTGGTATAACTGGTAACGAAGAGGCTGACATATTATCAAAAGCAGCAACCCGCTTTAATGAGATAAATTACCCTATACCCATTTCTATATCTGAAATAATGACAAAAGTTAAAAGCTACTTTACAGATATGTGGCAGGAAAATTGGAATAATTCTGATAAAGGACGTTTTTTCTACCTGCTTCAACCTAGTATCAAATTTGACAAGATTTTATTTACCAATCGTAAGGCTGAGGTTGTCATGTGCTGGTTGTTAACTGGCCATATTCCTTTGAATTCCCGTTTTAATTATGTTTTTAATAATACCGACGGTTACTGTGATGAGTGCAATGTTTTAGAAAGTTTAGAGCATTTTATTTTTAATTGTGCTAAATATAGACGACAGAGGATGAAATTGTTCAGGTTACTAAGGAATTCTGGGATAACTATTTTTGATATACAGCATGTATTGAATCCACCAAAGCCTTCCCGTTCCAAAATAATTACAGCGGTCATTAATTATGTAATTAGCACAAAACGGTTTCATTAAAGGTTTATTAATCACGTAGTTACTAAAATTTTTTTTTTTTTTTTTTTTTTAATTCTCATTGGTGTCATACCTACCATATTGTGTACAAATTCACTGCACAACTAACTCTATCTTACTGATTAACAGCAAAATAACACTTTTTTAAACAGCTCAATGAAAAGTTCTGGTGCGCATAGTTGAAAAACTGCATGCACCATCCAAAACAAAACAATCAATCAATCCAGGGTACACAATTGGTGTCATACCTACTATATTGTGTACAAATTCACTGCACAACTAACTCTATCTTACTGATTAACAGCAAAATAACACTTTTTTAAACAGCTCAATGAAAAGTTCTGGTGCGCATAGTTGAAAAACTGCATGCACCATCAAAAACAAAACAATCAACCAGGGTACACAAGTTCACTGCTTAACCAAGTGCGCTGTTCTCTTGTACCCTAAATTCAAATTACCAATTATGTCTGGACGTGGCAAAGGAGGAAAAGCAAAGGGAAAGAGCAAGACTCGTTCATCCCGGGCCGGACTTCAGTTTCCTGTCGGTCGTATCCATCGTCTCTTGAGAAAAGGAAACTACGCCGAAAGAGTTGGAGCTGGTGCCCCAGTTTACCTGGCCGCTGTTCTCGAATATCTGGCGGCCGAAGTTTTGGAGTTGGCTGGCAACGCCGCTCGTGACAACAAGAAATCCAGAATCATCCCTCGTCATCTCCAGCTGGCTGTCCGCAACGACGAAGAGTTGAACAGACTTCTATCTGGTGTGACCATTGCCCAGGGTGGTGTCTTGCCTAATATCCAGGCAGTCCTCCTGCCAAAGAAGACCCAGAAGCCAAGCAAATAGATCTTCCAGCGACTTCGAGTTCAGACCAACTTCCTATCCAACGGTCCTTTTCAGGACCAACCAAATCTTACGAGAGAGATTTTTTCCATATGTTTTTGCACTGTTGTTTACACCCACATCCTCGTCCGAATGAATTATATTCAGTTCACCCCCCAATCCAAGTCATATGTATATCTAACTGAACCCCCCCCCCCCACACACACACACACACTCACTCACACACACACGCACTCTCTCTCCTAAATGAAACATATACAGTTTTTTTTTTCCTATTTACAAAAACAAACATCTCGGGATAAAACACAACGGGCAGTAGAAGATACTCTGGCGTTGAATCTTTGAAAACTGCTGTCTATGGCTATATGGGATTGATCGATCAGGCATAGCCTAGTCGATCTGGTTACAATATGATTGATTGGTTGACGTTTTACGCCGTACCCAAGGTTAATTTACTTATAACTCTTACGTAAGAAATGTTTGAAACTCTCTTTAAACGTGGGTTCCATACTAATGCTAAAAAATTAGGACATCGCCATGTACTAAGTTGTTTTTAACAATACGAGCTTTCGACACCTGTAGCGGTGTCTTCGTCAAGTGTACAGGTGTCGAAAGCTCGTGTTTTGGAAAACAACTAACTACGTGGTGATGTCTTAATGTTTATCATTAACTCTTACATACTGAACGATCCAGTCAAAATTCCACTCAATTCAATTCCATGTGGTCCGAGTTGGAAGCGAACGGGCGACGCATCGATGGAAGACCTGTGTCGCACTGAAGGACTATCACTCTGCCGACCGAGCCATCGAGGGCCCTTACAATAAAGAGAGTTCATATTCGACAAACCAACGCATGAATGTATAGATAAATTAATCAATCAGTCCACAATTATATCAAGCAATACATTATTCGGATTGCTTCAGTTAAAATGGACATATATTTTTTCCTTCGATGTGTCCAACTTCGATACAAGGGTGTCGTTTCATTTATGCACTGTCCTATATTAAATTGAATTGAAAATTTATTCACCACAAAAGGTATACAAACAATGTAAATAATTAATATTTTGTACCTTTACAATAAGTTTGCATTGTATTCTAATACTGTTACATTACTGGCGGGATTAAAACCCCAGGGGAGGGGGTGCTTATATGCAACTACATCGAAACGTCGTCACCCAATAAATTAAGAAGTTGTTTATCCATAAGTAATTCTCGTCTTGATATATGCAACCTATAAAGCTATTTTTCTTATAATGAAGTTGCCATAATTTTGATTTTCCGTCCAACTTCTTTTAGAAGGCAGATTGAGTTGGAGACAAAACTATCGTCCAGTGTGCGCGCAAATTGACCAATCAGAATGAAGCTAAAATAGGAGTAAGCGTCTTCGCATGAGTCCGCGCTTTTGTTATAGATTGACCACCAAACCGTGGCCAAGGCATCATTCTCTTCGCTCGTTCTACCAGTAAATAAGAAAGAATCATGTCTGGCCGTGGTAAAGGAGGAAAAGGTCTGGGAAAGGGGGGCGCCAAGCGCCACAGAAAAGTGCTACGTGACAATATCCAGGGTATCACCAAGCCAGCCATCCGTCGTCTTGCCCGCCGAGGTGGTGTCAAACGTATCTCCGGACTTATTTACGAAGAAACCCGTGGTGTTTTGAAAGTCTTCCTGGAAAATGTAATCCGAGATGCCGTCACTTACACCGAGCATGCCAAAAGGAAGACGGTCACAGCCATGGATGTTGTCTATGCCCTAAAACGACAAGGTCGCACCCTGTACGGATTCGGAGGTTAAGCTACCCAGTCCCGTCGACCAGAGAACAACCAACTCTATTCCCAAGGCCCTTTTAAGGGCCACACAAATCTTCCCGAGAAAGCGTCTAAACACTTGCACACTTGTTGATACTGTATTACGAACACGTTATTTCCGCACAAGATAACGTAAATCAAGCAAACAATCGGTATATATGTAATATGGAGAAGAAAAAAGAAACAAATTAAATAAAACAAGTCTACTGTAAAGAAAGGATTTGCTTAGAAAAAGAAGAAAAAATATATGTTGAATAAGTAGTACAGTAGATTTCACTTACCTGTATGTGTCGCTCGGTTCTTCGCCGTTGAACTCTCATCTCTCAACAAACAACATTCTTTATGGGCTGGATGGTCAAGAGTACGGTGTCCGAGCGCGAACTTGACTGATATAATAGAATAGCATTCTGCAAATCAATATGCATATATATATAGATCGAATAAATTAAGGTTTGAATATAAGTAGCTTTTTATAGAGGGTAGACTTGATTAAACCAAGCATTTGATCTTCGTCTTAATAAATGAATACAACAAAATATGTGCAGTACCAGCACTGAGAAATTACAAGATTTCCAACAACATAAATAAGTTTAGGTACTCTATAATAAATAAATTATAAAATAAATAATACATTAATATGAAATCTGTCAGTGGCGTTTAGAAGTTGAACGGTTACAATAAGGGGACAAATTACTTTTGGAGAACACCTTCTTGGTTTCGATGTAGTGCTCATATCGTTATCAAAGTCAAAACATTTTTTAAATGGCCAAAACATCAAATCTATATCAGTTACAATTATCATTCCATCAAAAGTTAATTCTTTACGCAAAATGCATTTTTAAATACTATATCTTAAAATTACACAGAGAAGATGGTGGTTTTATATAATCTTGTAAACTGTTGCAAGCATTAACTAAGTATTGCAAGATAAATATTTACTGTATGATTTCTAGAATATTTATTTATGATTATTCAACGCTCAAATCGTGCCACAAAGGCCCTAATCGAGTTCACGAAAAACTTAGGTATCAACCAGTGTCTGATATGAACGAGCAGGCTAAAAAATATTCGTTCCCTTTTGTCTTCGCCGTTTTGCTGTGTGTACGTGTTTTGTTGTCTTCGGTTTGTAAACGTTAAAAACACTCCAAAACACGGCCGTCAGTGTAAAGAAATAGAAAACCAGACTAATGCCATCATTCTTTTTAATCGGGCCTACATTTCTGATGCATTCTGGGTAACTTCCGAAAATTTCGACAGCACTTCGCCACACTTAATCAACACGCCCAGCTAATACAAATATACACTAAGTCCACCGCACCTGCTGCATGAAACATTCATTGTAAAACACTGTTTGTGTCCGCCTTACGAGAGCTTTCCCGATCATACTTAGTGCAAAGAAAAGGCTCTCTTCTAAGCTACTGCACGATATCGATCTGTGTTGCTATTTCCACTTAATCATTTCAAATTTTATCAACCCCCTACCCCCCCCCCCCCCTCCCTCTCTCCAGTTTTGCCAATGCTATACGGCCACTTTATCACGCACGCGCGTCAAATCTGTGTTTCCGCCCAAGTCCGCGCTTTAGTTTTCGCGCTCGACCTTGCAATCCCTCCACTACGCTATAAAACTCGTGCACGACCGATTGGTTCACACTCCTTCAGCAGTCACTCACCTGTCAACAGACCTCGTATCGCAATGGCACCGAAACCCCCAACTGGCTCCAAAGGAGCAAAGAAAGCTATCAAGAAGTCAGCCCCCAAGTCCGGGGACAAGAAAAGAAGGAGGAGAAGGAAGGAAAGCTATGGCATCTACATCTACAAAGTCATGAAACAAGTGCACCCAGACACCGGTATATCTTCAAAGGCCATGTCGATCATGAACAGTTTCGTCAATGACATCTTCGAAAGAATCGCCGCCGAAGCCTCACGTCTTGCCCACTACAACAAGCGTTCCACGATCACCAGTCGGGAGGTACAGACAGCCGTCCGTCTTCTTTTACCCGGAGAATTGGCCAAGCACGCCGTCAGTGAAGGCACCAAAGCCGTCACCAAATACACCAGCAGCAAGTAAACGGCCTTACCCTCGACAACTCTCGTTCCAAAGGTCCTTTTCAGGACCAACCAAATCCTACCGAAAAAGGTTTTATGGCTTGCACACAAAGTATGCATATAGTTACTGTATGTCTTTTGTCAAAAACAAGATCCCTGGCGACCTCCAGTCCCCTCCCCCCACCCCCTTCCCCTCTCCCCGCCACATACATACACACACGCACTCCTTTCTCATTCAAATGAAGAAGAATACAAAGAAGTAAATAAAATTTAAAAAAATAAGCAACCCACACTCACGTATACATAGATCTTCTAATTGCAATGCATAAACCGTTATCGGGTTCTTATATACAACACATTCTCTAACCTAAACTACAGTATACAACGCACGAATGAATGGACTCAGCCTTTGATTTCTGCTTAGTTTTTTTGCTGAGCGATTGTTTGTTGATTTTTGTTTTAAAGCAGTTTTTCGACAGCTGTAGAGCGAGTACAAATGTAGTCGTAAATAAAATTATAACACACCCAACATAGCCTATCCGTATAATCACAATCAACCGGTTTGACGTGTGGCGGTCACCAAGGGAATGTGAGAAGGATGTGTGGGGATTCGTACATTTAAGTTTCCATAATCCAACAAACACGTCTATAGCTATTGGACTGTTGAAAACTCGGTTTGGTCATACCCTCCACGCGTACATTAGCGCTTTTTTTTTTACGTTTTTTAGTCACATGTAAACACAGACGGGTTCACTCGAATCTCCATCGTATTCTTTCGCGGTTTATATTTATTTATTTATAGCATTGTTATGACCATACGCACATTGGGTATTACATGTGAGACGATAAGTGGTGAAATGACAAAGAAAAGTTAATACGGTTAATTTGCCCGGTCTTATTATTTTTTCAGTTGTTAATTTCCTTTCTTTCACTACATATTTATCCGTTCTTTGTTACTTAGCGTTAGAGGTAGAGTTGAGCGCGGACCGAGGCGAAAGCCTCTGTATAAGCAAGATGTCCGACTGTTAGCGCGGTCTTTTCTGATTGGTGCAACTGTCAATCCGGCCTTAAGGGTACAAAAAGACATTGAGCGCAAAGGCAGGGAACACAAGTCCACTGCTTAACCAAGTGTGCTGTTCTCTTGTACACTAACTCTAAGCAGTTTATTTCCGTGTCATTTATCACCAAGTTCATATCTCTTCATCCCACATATCATCTCAGTGTACAACTAGTGTAAATAAGGTATCGTTGTCAACACCCCTGTAAATTCTCCTTTCTTTTTTTCCCCCCAACCGTTAGGGTTAGTTAGGTTGTAGATTAGTTTAGTTTGTAGATTAGTTTTTTTTTTTTTTTTTTTTTAGGAATTGTAGATAGGTGCACTGTGTTACTCAGCACATTTTTTTTTGGGCTTTCTTTCGTCTATCAGTCCTTCCTCAGAGCGGCCCCTGAGTCGAGTTCATCGCCCCCCCCCCCCCTCTCTTCTGTCTGTGTGGCGTCCTTGCACCTGCACTTGTATATAGTATAGGATTGTATATTGTAAATTTGTAATCAACTGTTGTATAAAGTTTATTGTAAATAGATATCTGGTGGCTCAGCATGGCTGAGTCATCAGACGATTCGGAAGAGAGTTGCATGGACCTCTCCATGCCCTCTACACAGCTTGATCGGAAGAGACGCTCTCAAACCTACACTGACCCCCCTGAAAAACGATCACGACCAGAAGCCTCCACAACCTCCAAGCCAGCAAACCTCTCCGTCGTCATGTCACCAGTAGGCGGAGAGTCTATCGTAAAACTGAATCAACTTCACTTCGGCCAGGCCTTGCAGAAAAAGGTGGGTGGATTGAAGACTATTAAGAAAATTCCTGGGGGGAAATACGTAATAACCTGCTCCACTCAAAGACAATTTGATTCCCTATGTGCTCTTAACAATGTTTTAAATGTCCAGGTGGAATGCCGTCCTAATAGTGCCCCAGTCACCAGGGGAGTTATTTATGGTATAAGCGAGGGCGTTACTGAAATAGAAATTGTAAAAGCTCTTAAAAAATATAAAGTTACCGGTGCCCAACGCCTAACCAAAGGTCGAGAGAAAATTCCGACCACTTCCATATTATTATCTTTTAGTTGCCAGTCCTTACCTACTGAAATTGTGTTAGGTTTTCAGTTATTCCAAGTAAAAGTATATATTCCTCCCGTACCACGTTGCTTCAAATGCCAACGCATGGGGCACATTGCTACAAACTGCAAAGGAAACTTAAGGTGTGTTCGATGTGGTGGGGGGCATTCATTTGATGATTGCCCCAGCAAGGATACCCCCTCCTGTGTCAACTGTGGGCTCGCCCACTCCAGTGCCTTTGGCGGATGTTCAGTGAAAAAACAAGCTGACAAAATTCAATACATTAAAATTACTGAAAAATTATCTTACTCAGAAGCCGTTAAAGTATTCAACTCATCAGATTCATTTCCAGCATTGCCGACAAGAGAAACCCCCCTTCAAGAACCTCAACCCACCCCTCGATCTGTTCCTCAGCCACGCACTGCCCCAATTCGAAGCCAACGTGCAGTCCCCATGGTCTCATTTGGGACCCAAACTGAGGCCACCAACTCAACGCAAACAAAAATCGAAACCTTTACTGACAAAGCTATGGGTCGATTTGTAGCCTTCATCATCGACGTACTTATGCAAGTACATAAGTGCGATGCTGAAACTGTTCAACTTATTAAGAAGGCAACCATTACCCACCTAGGTGAACAAGTGGCGTCAGCTGCATGTGATCACCTTAACGCCCACAGTAAGCCCAAGGTTCATTAATGGCTTACATATATAGATTTTTTATACGGTCTCTTTTATTTATCATGGCTTTTTTAATTCTTAACCAAAACATTCGCAGCATTGTTGCCCATGGTCAAGAACTCAAGTTTTATCTTAAATCTTTACCTATCCAGCCTGATATTTTATGTCTACAGGAAACATTTTTAAAACCACACCTTGATTTTAAATTACCAGGTTATGCTTTGTTAAGAAGGGACAGGGTAACAGATAGAGGGGGGTTGGCCATTTTTATCAAAGAAACCATTGCTTTTAGTGAAATAGATATACAAGGTGTGGACAGTGTGGAGTGTCAAGGGGTACAAGTAATTTTAAATGAAAGTCATTTTAATAAGGGTTATAACTTGTGTGGCAAAACTTTTAATATTTTTAATGTATATAACCCCCTCAACACTTTAAATATGGCCGATTTTAACACATTGCTTTCTATCTCCTCAGATATTGTTTTGTTTGCCGGTGATTTTAATTGTCATCATGTTTCATGGGGGAGCAGTCATTGTGACGCTAATGGGACAAAAGTGAGTAACTTTATCGACGATAACGACCTGGCTATTTTAAACGATGGATCCTTTACAAGGCTTGATATAAGAACAAATCATACTTCTTGTATAGACCTAATATTCTGTTCCAAAGTTTTAGCTAATTCATTTAATTTTTATGTCGATCATTCATCTCCATGCCCAAGCGACCATTGTCCTATTTTAGTGTCCTTTGGCGCCCAAATTTTTAAGAATAATATATTATCACCCCCCAAATGGAATTTTAAAAAAGCAGATTGGAATATTTTTAACCAAGAATGCAAACGTACTATTACTGAAGAGATTTTTAATGCTGATGTAAATATTTTTAATGATAATTTTATTGAAGCTATTAATGAAGCCTCCACTTTATCAATCCCCAAAACATCAGGCAAATCTCATCACAAGCAGTCGGTTCCGTGGTGGACCGATGAATGCTCTAAGGCAATAAAACAGAGAAAGAGAGCCAAAAACCGAGCCAGAAGAACACTGCTTTTAGAGGATATAATATTATATAAATACCACAAATCTAAAGCCCAGCGAATCATAAAATCTGCACAAAAACAAAGCTGGAAGGAATTTTGTTCAACTATTACTTCCGCTACCCCGATTAAGAAGGTATGGAATAAAGTAAAATCTATTTCTGGCAACACAAAACAGCGCCATATTCCTACCCTCCAAACCTCTGAACTTAATACTGACACTCTGCACATATCAAACAAAGAAAAATGCTCGGTCTTGGCTAACCAATTTACACATGTAAGTAGCGATTCCAATTACGAAAATGAATTCTTAACTCATAAACACAGTGTGGAAAATAGTACGATTTTTAACAATGTTTTATTCCATGACATGCCTATTAATGAAGATTTTACTCTTTTAGAACTTAAACAAGCATTGAAATCACCACGAAACTCATCTCCTGGTGAGGACGGGATTCACTATGGTATGATTGCCAACTTGCCTGAATCATGTTTGAATGTGCTATTGCTTCTATATAATACTGTTTGGAAAGGTATGTGCTTCCCAATCGCCTGGACGAGATCCATAGTGGTTCCCGTCCTCAAACCAGGAAAAATACCATCCCACCCATCTTCGTATCGCCCAATCGCCCTTACTTCTTGTGTTTGTAAAATCATGGAGAAACTTGTCAATAATCGTTTAGTTTGGTATTTAGATAAACATAACCTCATTTCTCAACATCAAAGTGGCTTTCGACACCATCGATCAACTTCAGACCACGTCATTACATTAGAATCATCCATTCGTAAATCTCTATCTTATAAAGAATATTTACTTGCTGTATTTTTAGACATAGAGAAGGCCTACGACATGGTGTGGAGGTTTGGGCTTTTAGTCAAACTAAATGATTTAGGGTTGGGTGGGAACATTTTTAATTGGGTTCAAAATTTTTTATCTAACAGAACAATGCAAGTTAGAATTGGTCAAGAGTTATCCTCAATCAGAACCCTTCATAACGGCGTCCCTCAAGGCAGCGTTATCTCCCCTACTTTGTTCAACATTATGATTAATGACCTACCTTCTTCTTTAAACCCTAAATTGTCCTCTTGTTTATTTGCTGACGATAAAGTTATATGGTTTAGTTCTCGTAATTTCAATTTAGCAGTTAAGTATATCCAAAATGGACTGGATGATATAGTCAAATGGGCAAGACGATGGGGTTTCCGGTTCTCTCCCCTTAAGTCAGAATCAGTTTTATTTACTCATAAGCTTGTTCCTTCCCCTATTGATTTAATTTTAAATGGGTCTCGTTTAAAATGTTCTGATTCGTTTAAATATCTAGGAGTTTCTTTCGACAAGCATCTTACTTGGAAATCTCATATTGATTCTATTATTTCAAAATGTAAAAATAGTCTTAATTTATTACGTTGTGTCTCTTCGACTTCTTGGGGAGCCGATAAAAAATGTTTATTAATTCTTTATCGTTCTTTTATACGTTCTAGATTTGATTACAGCTGTGAATCATTTAATTCTGCTTCTGTTCATTTGAAATCCAAACTCGACTCGATTCAGTACCAGGCTTTACGTTTATGTGTTGGGGGATGCCGGTCATTACCTCTTAATGCCCTCCAAGTGTCATGCGGGGAATTTCCCCTTGACATAAGGAGGGACCAACGTACACTTAAGTATGGTTTCACTCTCTTATCGTCTCTTAACAATTCAGCCTCAGTAATTTTTAATGAGGCAACAGAATTTTATCGGCCACTTTTTAACACTACTAAAGATATGTACTCACCTTTTGCCATACGTTTTAATAGACTAAGAGAGTTTTTTACCAGCAATATTAATCATGTCCAAGCTATTATCCCTCTACAGACTCCATTCTGGCACTTAAATCCACCATCTATTTCTGTGTCTCTGTCAAACTGTTTTAAAAAATCAGACCCACCCAACAGTATTTATATGTTATCTAGGGAACACATTGACCGCAACTATAACCAATTTTTACAGATTTTTACCGATGCATCGAAAGTGGAAAATGGTAGAGTTGGAGTGGCCTACTGTATACCAGATATGAAAGTTACGTATTCTGCTCGTATTTCTAATTTCGTTTCAACATTTACTGCTGAATTATTTGCAATTTTGTTGGCCTTAGAGTGGATTCGTGACGTCAAACCCCTTCGTTGTGTTTTGTTTACAGACTCCCTCAGTTCATTGCAAGCCTTACAAAACTTCAATCCTTTCAAATCTTCACCTTTAGTTTGCGAAATATCATCTCTCATTTCTTCTATTATGTACGAAAATATATCTGTTTTATTTGAATGGATCCCAGGTCACTCCAATATACATGGCAACGAACTCGCTGACAGATTGGCTAAGTCTGCCACTAATTCTGACATAATCTCACATAATATATTTTTATCTGTTTCAGAAGTTTTATCATTTACCCAGTCCAAATTTTTATCTATATGGCAAGAGCGATGGGAGAATTCAACTAAAGGGAGGTTTTATTTTCGGTTTCAACCAAATGTCAAGGCTGTTTTACCATCTCTTAATTGTCGACGCAAAGATGTAATTTTATTTCGGATCATCACCGGCCATTTCCCTGTAAATAAGTATCTCCATACCATTAACAGACACCAGGATGGGCACTGCGAAACATGCTTTATTGTCGATGATATTGAACATTTTATTCTTAACTGCAGAGCCCATAATTTTAACCGTAAAGTATTTTTTGATAAACTTCGTGTCTTGGGTGTAAAACAATTTAACCTTGAGAACATTTTTAACCCTAAAGGTAACAGAAAGAAGATATTTTTAGCTCTTGTGAATTTTATTGAAAGAACGAAAAAATTCTCCAAGAATGTTTTTTGATGACAGACGAGTGTAAATATTTTTTTTTAGCAAAAATGTAAATTTTTATCCCCCCCCCCCCCTGTACAATATACACATTATCAATATTGTATATATTTTACCAGAATTTTAATTCGAGTGTTGACTTTAATTTTTTACCAAAAGAAGAGATGATCTATTATTACATGCCCTGTATAATATAATTTTAGACAGAGCTGCTGTGATTCCCAAAACATGTCATTAGTTACCTCCCCTCCTGTTAAATTTTTTGCAAGTCGTATATTTCCTAAACCAGTATTGTATTATGTTCAAAAGATATGACATTATTACTCCCCCCCCCCCTTTCTATTTTCTCAATTTTTATATCAAAGTATTGTTTACTTCCGTAATTCTCCAAATTTTCTTGTCAATTTGTATTTATATTCAAAATCTAGTATCAATTGATCCAAGCAGAGTTATGGCGTGCATAACTATCATTTTTATGTATAAGTTGAATACGCCAATAAAAAGTAATTAAACCAACCAGGGTACACAAGTTCACTGCTTAACCAAGTGCGTTGTTCTCTTGTACCCTAAATTCAAATTACCAATTATGTCTGGACGTGGCAAAGGAGGAAAAGCAAAGGGAAAGAGCAAGACTCGTTCATCCCGGGCCGGACTTCAGTTTCCTGTCGGTCGTATCCATCGACTCTTGAGAAAAGGAAACTACGCCGAACGAGTTGGAGCTGGTGCCCCAGTTTACCTGGCCGCTGTTCTCGAATATCTGGCGGCCGAAGTTTTGGAGTTGGCTGGCAACGCCGCTCGTGACAACAAGAAATCCAGAATCATCCCTCGTCATCTCCAGCTGGCTGTCCGCAACGACGAAGAGTTGAACAGACTTTTATCTGGTGTGACCATTGCCCAGGGTGGTGTCTTGCCTAATATCCAGGCAGTCCTCCTGCCAAAGAAGACCCAGAAGCCAAGCAAATAGATCTTCCAGCGACTTCGAGTTCAGACCAACTTCCTATCCAACGGTCCTTTTCAGGACCAACCAAATCTTACGAGAGAGATTCTTTCATTATGTTTTTGCACTGTTGTTTACACCCACATCCTCGCCCGAATGAATTATATTCAGTTCACCCCCCCCCCCAATCCAAGTCATATGTATATCTAACTGCCCCCCCCCCACACACACACACGCACACACACACACACACGCACACACACGCACTCTCTCTCCTAAATGAAAAATATACAGTTTTTTTTCCTATTTACAAAAAAAAAACATCTCGGGATAAAACACAACGGGCAGTAGAAGATACTCTGGCGTTGAATCTTTGAAAACTGCTGTCTATGGCTATATGGGATTGATCGACCAGGCATAGCCTAGTCGATCTGGTTACAATATGATTGATTGGTTGACGTTTTACGCCGTACCCAAGGTTAATTTACTTATAACTCTTACGTAAGAAATGTTTGAAACTCTCTTAAACGTGGGTTCCATACTAATGCTAAAAAATTAAGACATCGCCATGTACTAAGTTGTTTTTAACAATACGAGCTTTCGACACCTGTAGCGGTGTCTTCGTCAGGTGTACAGGTGTCGAAAGCTCGTGTTTTTGAAAACAACTAACTACGTGGTGGTGTCTTAATGTTTATCATTAACTCTTACATACTGAACGACCCAGTGAAAATTCCACTCAATTCAATTCCATGTGGTCCGAGTTGGAAGCGAACGGGCGACGCATCGATGGAAGACCTGTGTCGCACTGAAGGACTATCACTCTGCCGACCGAGCCATCGAGGGTCCTTACAATAAAGAGAGTTGATATTCGACAAACCAACGCATGAATGTATAGATAAATTAATCAATCAGTCCACAATTATATCAAGCAATAAATTATTCGGATAGCTTCAGTTAAAATGAACATATATTTTTCCTTCGATGTGTCCAACTTCGATACAAGGGTGTCGTTTCATTTATGCACTGTCCTATATTAAATTGAATTGAAAATTTATTCACCAGAAAAGGTATACAAACAATGTAAATAATTAATATTTTGTACCTTTACAATAAGTTTGCATTGTATTCTAATACTGTTACATTACTGGCGGGATTAAAACCCCAGGGGAGGGGGTGCTTGTATGCAACCTATAAAGCTATTTTTCTTATAATGAAGTTGCCATAATTTGGATTTTCCGAACAACTTCTTTTTGAAGGCAGATTGAGTTGGAGACAAAACTATCGTCCAGTGTGCGCGCAAATTGACCAATCAGAATGAAGCTAAAATAGGAGTAAGCGTCTTCGCATGAGTCCGCGCTTTTGTTATGAACTGACCACCAAACCGTGGCCAAGGCATCATTCTCTTCGCTCGTTCTACCAGTAAAGAAGAAAGAATCATGTCTGGCCGTGGTAAAGGAGGAAAAGGTCTGGGAAAGGGGGGCGCCAAGCGCCACAGAAAAGTGCTACGTGATAATATCCAGGGTATCACCAAGCCAGCCATCCGTCGTCTTGCCCGCCGAGGTGGTGTCAAACGTATCTCCGGACTCATTTACGAAGAAACCCGTGGTGTTTTGAAAGTCTTCCTGGAAAATGTAATCCGAGATGCCGTCACTTACACCGAGCATGCCAAAAGGAAGACGGTCACAGCCATGGATGTTGTCTATGCCCTAAAACGACAAGGTCGCACCCTGTACGGATTCGGAGGTTAAGCTACCCAGTCCCGTCGACCAGAGAACAATCAACTCTATTCCCAAGGCCCTTTTAAGGGCCACACAAATCTTCCCGAGAAAGCTTCTAAACATTTGCACACTTGTTGATACTGTATTACGAACACGTTATTTCCGCACAAGATAACGTAAATCAAGCAAACAATCGGTATATATGTAATATGGAGAAGAAAAAAGAAACAAATTAAATAAAACAAGTCTACAGTAAAGAAAGGATTTGCTTAGAAAAAGAAGAAAAAATATATGTTGAATAAGTAGTACAGTAGATTTCACTTACCTGTATGTGTCGCTCGGTTCTTCGCCGTTGAACTCTCATCTCTCAACAAACAACATTCTTTATGGGCTGGACGGTCAAGAGTACGGTGTCCGAGCGCGAACTTGACTGATATAATAGAATAGCATTCTGCAAATCAATATGCATATATATAGATCGAATAAATTAAGGTTTGAATATAAGTAGCTTTTTATAGAGGGTAGAATTGATGAAACCAAGCATTTGATTTTCGTCTTAATCAATGAATACAACAAAATATGTGCAGTACCAGCACTGAGAAATTACAAGATTTCCAACAACATAAATAAGTTTAGGTACTCTATAATAAATAAATTATAAAATAAATAAAACATTAATATGAAATTTGTCAGTGGCGTTTAGAAGTTGAACGGTTACAATAAGGGGACAAATTACTTTTGGAGAACAC
Source organism: Lepidochitona cinerea (assembly GCA_963971465.1). Classification (NCBI taxonomy): domain Eukaryota; kingdom Metazoa; phylum Mollusca; class Polyplacophora; order Chitonida; family Tonicellidae; genus Lepidochitona; species Lepidochitona cinerea. The sequence goes on along the minus strand of OZ020560.1, from coordinate 8,212,412 downwards.
CTTCTTGGTTTCGATGTAGTGCTCATATCGTTATCAAAGTCAAAACATTTTTTAAATGGCCAAAACATCAAATCTATATCAGTTACAATTATCATTCCATCAAAGGTTAATTCTTTACGCAAAATGCATTTTTAAATACTATATCTTAAAATTACACAGAGAAGATGGTGGTTTTATATAATCTTGTAAACTGTTGCAATCATTAACTAAGTATTGCAAGATAAATATTTACTGTATGATTTCTAGAATATTTATTTATGATTATTCAACGCTCAAATCGTGCCAAAAAGGCCCTAATCGAGTTCACGAAAAACTTAGGTATCAACCAGCGTCTGATATGAACGAGCAGGCTAAAAAATATTCGTTCCCTTTTGTCTTCGCCGTTTTGCTGTGTGTACGTGTTTTGTTGTCTTCGGTTTGTAAACGTTAAAAACACTCCAAAACACGGCCGTCAGTGTAAAGAAATAGAAAACCAGACTAATGCCATCATTCTTTTTAATCGGGCCTACATTTCTGATGCATTCTGGGTAACTTCCGAAAATTTCGACAGCACTTCGCCACACTTAATCAACACGCCCAGCTAAAACAAATATACACTAAGTCCACCGCACCTGCTGCATGAAACATTCATTGTAAAAAGCTGTTTGTGTCCGCCTTACGAGAGCTTTCTCGATCATACTTAGTGCCAAGAAAAGAACCCCTGCCTCCCTTCTAAGCTACTGCACGATATCAATCTGTGTTGTTATTTCCACTTAATCATTTCAAATTTCATTATCCCCTCCCCCCAGTTTCGTCAATGCTATACGGCCACTTTATCACGCACGTGCGTCAAATCTGTGTTTCCGCCCAAGTCCGCGCTTTAGTTTTTGCGCTCTACCTTGCAATCCCTCCCCTCTGCTATAAAACTCGTGCACGGCCGATTGGTTCACACTCCGTCAGTAGTCACTCACCTGTCAACAGACCTCGAATCGCAATGGCACCGAAAACCCCAACTGGCTCCAAAGGAGCAAAGAAAGCTATCAAGAAGTCAGCCCCCAAGTCCGGGGACAAGAAAAGGAGGAGGAGAAGGAAGGAAAGCTATGGCATCTACATCTACAAAGTCATGAAACAAGTGCACCCAGACACCGGTATATCTTCAAAGGCCATGTCGATCATGAACAGTTTCGTCAACGACATCTTCGAAAGAATTGCCGCCGAAGCCTCACGTCTTGCCCACTACAACAAGCGTTCCACGATCACCAGTCGGGAGGTCCAGACAGCCGTCCGTCTTCTTTTACCCGGAGAATTGGCCAAGCACGCCGTCAGTGAAGGCACCAAAGCCGTCACCAAATACACCAGCAGCAAGTAAACGGCCTTACCCTCGTCAACTCTCGTTCCAAAGGTCCTTTTCAGGACCAACCAAATCCTACCGAAAAAGGTTTTATGGCTTGCACACAAAGTATGCATATAGTTACTGTATGTCTTTTGTCAAAAACAAGATCCCTGGCGACCTCCAGTCCCCTCCCCCCCCTACCCCTCTCCCCGCCACATACATACACACACACACGCACTCCTTTCTCATCCAAACAAAGAAGTAAATAAAATTAAAAGAAATAAGCAACCCACACTCACGTATACATAGATCTTCTAATTGCAATGCATAAACCGTTATCCGGTTCTTATATACAACACATTCTCTAACCTAAACTACAGTATACAACGCACGAATGAATGGATTCAGCCTTTGATTTCTGCTTGGTTTTTTTTTTGCTGAGCGATTGTTTGTTGATTTTTGTTTTGAAGCAGTTTTTCGACAGCTGCAGAGCGAGTACAAATGTAGTCGTAAATAAAATTATAACACACCCAACATAGCCTATCCGTATAATCACAATCAACCGGTTTGACGTGTGGCGGTCACCAAGGGAATGTGAGAAGGATGTGTGGGGATTCGTACATTTAAGTTTCCATAATCCAACAAACACGTCTATAGCTATTGGACTGTTGAAAACTCGGTTTGGTCATACCCTCCACGCGTACATTAGCGCTTTTTTTTACGTTTTTTAGTCACATGTAAACACAGACGGGTTCACTCGAATCTCCATCGTATTCTTTCGCGGTTTATATTTATTTATTTATAGCATTGTTATGACCATACGCACATTGGGTATTACATGTGAGACGATAAGTGGTGAAATGACAAAGAAAAATTAATACGGTGAATATGTCCGGTCTTATTATTTTTTCAGTTGTTCATTTCCTTTCTTTCACTACATATTTATCCGTTCTTTGTTACTTAGCGTTAGAGGTAGAGTTGAGCGCGGACCGAGGCGAAAGCCTCTGTATAAGCAAGATGTCCGACTGTTAGCGCGGTCTTTTCTGATTGGTGCAACTGTCAATCCGGCCTTAAGGGTACAAAAAGACATGAGCGCAAAGCCAGGGTACACAAGTTCACTGCTTAACCAAGTGCGTTGTTCTCTTGTACCCTAAATTCAAATTACCAATTATGTCTGGACGTGGCAAAGGAGGAAAAGCAAAGGGAAAGAGCAAGACTCGTTCATCCCGGGCCGGACTTCAGTTTCCTGTCGGTCGTATCCATCGACTCTTGAGAAAAGGAAACTACGCCGAACGAGTTGGAGCTGGTGCCCCAGTTTACCTGGCCGCTGTTCTCGAATATCTGGCGGCCGAAGTTTTGGAGTTGGCTGGCAACGCCGCTCGTGACAACAAGAAATCCAGAATCATCCCTCGTCATCTCCAGCTGGCTGTCCGCAACGACGAAGAGTTGAACAGACTTTTATCTGGTGTGACCATTGCCCAGGGTGGTGTCTTGCCTAATATCCAGGCAGTCCTCCTGCCAAAGAAGACCCAGAAGCCAAGCAAATAGATCTTCCAGCGACTTCGAGTTCAGACCAACTTCCTATCCAACGGTCCTTTTCAGGACCAACCAAATCTTACGAGAGAGATTCTTTCATTATGTTTTTGCACTGTTGTTTACACCCACATCCTCGCCCGAATGAATTATATTCAGTTCACCCCCCCCCCCCCCCAATCCAAGTCATATGTATATCTAACTGCCCCCCCCCCACACACACACACACACGCACACACACACACACACACGCACACACACGCACTCTCTCTCCTAAATGAAAAATATACAGTTTTTTTTCCTATTTACAAAAAAAAAACATCTCGGGATAAAACACAACGGGCAGTAGAAGATACTCTGGCGTTGAATCTTTGAAAACTGCTGTCTATGGCTATATGGGATTGATCGACCAGGCATAGCCTAGTCGATCTGGTTACAATATGATTGATTGGTTGACGTTTTACGCCGTACCCAAGGTTAATTTACTTATAACTCTTACGTAAGAAATGTTTGAAACTCTCTTTAAACGTGGGTTCCATACTAATGCTAAAAAATTAAGACATCGCCATGTACTAAGTTGTTTTTAACAATACGAGCTTTCGACACCTGTAGCGGTGTCTTCGTCAGGTGTACAGGTGTCGAAAGCTCGTGTTTTTGAAAACAACTAACTACGTGGTGGTGTCTTAATGTTTATCATTAACTCTTACATACTGAACGACCCAGTGAAAATTCCACTCAATTCAATTCCATGTGGTCCGAGTTGGAAGCGAACGGGCGACGCATCGATGGAAGACCTGTGTCGCACTGAAGGACTATCACTCTGCCGACCGAGCCATCGAGGGTCCTTACAATAAAGAGAGTTGATATTCGACAAACCAACGCATGAATGTATAGATAAATTAATCAATCAGTCCACAATTATATCAAGCAATAAATTATTCGGATAGCTTCAGTTAAAATGAACATATATTTTTCCTTCGATGTGTCCAACTTCGATACAAGGGTGTCGTTTCATTTATGCACTGTCCTATATTAAATTGAATTGAAAATTTATTCACCAGAAAAGGTATACAAACAATGTAAATAATTAATATTTTGTACCTTTACAATAAGTTTGCATTGTATTCTAATACTGTTACATTACTGGCGGGATTAAAACCCCAGGGGAGGGGGTGCTTGTATGCAACCTATAAAGCTATTTTTCTTATAATGAAGTTGCCATAATTTGGATTTTCCGAACAACTTCTTTTTGAAGGCAGATTGAGTTGGAGACAAAACTATCGTCCAGTGTGCGCGCAAATTGACCAATCAGAATGAAGCTAAAATAGGAGTAAGCGTCTTCGCATGAGTCCGCGCTTTTGTTATGAACTGACCACCAAACCGTGGCCAAGGCATCATTCTCTTCGCTCGTTCTACCAGTAAAGAAGAAAGAATCATGTCTGGCCGTGGTAAAGGAGGAAAAGGTCTGGGAAAGGGGGGCGCCAAGCGCCACAGAAAAGTGCTACGTGATAATATCCAGGGTATCACCAAGCCAGCCATCCGTCGTCTTGCCCGCCGAGGTGGTGTCAAACGTATCTCCGGACTCATTTACGAAGAAACCCGTGGTGTTTTGAAAGTCTTCCTGGAAAATGTAATCCGAGATGCCGTCACTTACACCGAGCATGCCAAAAGGAAGACGGTCACAGCCATGGATGTTGTCTATGCCCTAAAACGACAAGGTCGCACCCTGTACGGATTCGGAGGTTAAGCTACCCAGTCCCGTCGACCAGAGAACAATCAACTCTATTCCCAAGGCCCTTTTAAGGGCCACACAAATCTTCCCGAGAAAGCTTCTAAACATTTGCACACTTGTTGATACTGTATTACGAACACGTTATTTCCGCACAAGATAACGTAAATCAAGCAAACAATCGGTATATATGTAATATGGAGAAGAAAAAAGAAACAAATTAAATAAAACAAGTCTACAGTAAAGAAAGGATTTGCTTAGAAAAAGAAGAAAAAATATATGTTGAATAAGTAGTACAGTAGATTTCACTTACCTGTATGTGTCGCTCGGTTCTTCGCCGTTGAACTCTCATCTCTCAACAAACAACATTCTTTATGGGCTGGACGGTCAAGAGTACGGTGTCCGAGCGCGAACTTGACTGATATAATAGAATAGCATTCTGCAAATCAATATGCATATATATAGATCGAATAAATTAAGGTTTGAATATAAGTAGCTTTTTATAGAGGGTAGAATTGATGAAACCAAGCATTTGATTTTCGTCTTAATCAATGAATACAACAAAATATGTGCAGTACCAGCACTGAGAAATTACAAGATTTCCAACAACATAAATAAGTTTAGGTACTCTATAATAAATAAATTATAAAATAAATAAAACATTAATATGAAATTTGTCAGTGGCGTTTAGAAGTTGAACGGTTACAATAAGGGGACAAATTACTTTTGGAGAACACCTTCTTGGTTTCGATGTAGTGCTCATATCGTTATCAAAGTCAAAACATTTTTTAAATGGCCAAAACATCAAATCTATATCAGTTACAATTATCATTCCATCAAAGGTTAATTCTTTACGCAAAATGCATTTTTAAATACTATATCTTAAAATTACACAGAGAAGATGGTGGTTTTATATAATCTTGTAAACTGTTGCAATCATTAACTAAGTATTGCAAGATAAATATTTACTGTATGATTTCTAGAATATTTATTTATGATTATTCAACGCTCAAATCGTGCCAAAAAGGCCCTAATCGAGTTCACGAAAAACTTAGGTATCAACCAGCGTCTGATATGAACGAGCAGGCTAAAAAATATTCGTTCCCTTTTGTCTTCGCCGTTTTGCTGTGTGTACGTGTTTTGTTGCCTTCGGTTTGTAAACGTTAAAAACACTCCAAAACACGGCCGTCAGTGTAAAGAAATAGAAAACCAGACTAATGCCATCATTCTTTTTAATCGGGCCTACATTTCTGATGCATTCTGGGTAACTTCCGAAAATTTCGACAGCACTTCGCCACACTTAATCAACACGCCCAGCTAAAACAAATATACACTAAGTCCACCGCACCTGCTGCATGAAACATTCATTGTAAAAAGCTGTTTGTGTCCGCCTTACGAGAGCTTTCTCGATCATACTTAGTGCCAAGAAAAGAACCCCTGCCTCCCTTCTAAGCTACTGCACGATATCAATCTGTGTTGTTATTTCCACTTAATCATTTCAAATTTCATTATCCCCTCCCCCCAGTTTCGTCAATGCTATACGGCCACTTTATCACGCACGTGCGTCAAATCTGTGTTTCCGCCCAAGTCCGCGCTTTAGTTTTTGCGCTCTACCTTGCAATCCCTCCCCTCTGCTATAAAACTCGTGCACGGCCGATTGGTTCACACTCCGTCAGTAGTCACTCACCTGTCAACAGACCTCGAATCGCAATGGCACCGAAAACCCCAACTGGCTCCAAAGGAGCAAAGAAAGCTATCAAGAAGTCAGCCCCCAAGTCCGGGGACAAGAAAAGGAGGAGGAGAAGGAAGGAAAGCTATGGCATCTACATCTACAAAGTCATGAAACAAGTGCACCCAGACACCGGTATATCTTCAAAGGCCATGTCGATCATGAACAGTTTCGTCAACGACATCTTCGAAAGAATTGCCGCCGAAGCCTCACGTCTTGCCCACTACAACAAGCGTTCCACGATCACCAGTCGGGAGGTCCAGACAGCCGTCCGTCTTCTTTTACCCGGAGAATTGGCCAAGCACGCCGTCAGTGAAGGCACCAAAGCCGTCACCAAATACACCAGCAGCAAGTAAACGGCCTTACCCTCGTCAACTCTCGTTCCAAAGGTCCTTTTCAGGACCAACCAAATCCTACCGAAAAAGGTTTTATGGCTTGCACACAAAGTATGCATATAGTTACTGTATGTCTTTTGTCAAAAACAAGATCCCTGGCGACCTCCAGTCCCCTCCCCCCCCCCTACCCCTCTCCCCGCCACATACATACACACACACACGCACTCCTTTCTCATCCAAACAAAGAAGTAAATAAAATTAAAAGAAATAAGCAACCCACACTCACGTATACATAGATCTTCTAATTGCAATGCATAAACCGTTATCCGGTTCTTATATACAACACATTCTCTAACCTAAACTACAGTATACAACGCACGAATGAATGGATTCAGCCTTTGATTTCTGCTTGGTTTTTTTTTGCTGAGCGATTGTTTGTTGATTTTTGTTTTGAAGCAGTTTTTCGACAGCTGCAGAGCGAGTACAAATGTAGTCGTAAATAAAATTATAACACACCCAACATAGCCTATCCGTATAATCACAATCAACCGGTTTGACGTGTGGCGGTCACCAAGGGAATGTGAGAAGGATGTGTGGGGATTCGTACATTTAAGTTTCCATAATCCAACAAACACGTCTATAGCTATTGGACTGTTGAAAACTCGGTTTGGTCATACCCTCCACGCGTACATTAGCGCTTTTTTTTACGTTTTTTAGTCACATGTAAACACAGACGGGTTCACTCGAATCTCCATCGTATTCTTTCGCGGTTTATATTTATTTATTTATAGCATTGTTATGACCATACGCACATTGGGTATTACATGTGAGACGATAAGTGGTGAAATGACAAAGAAAAATTAATACGGTGAATATGTCCGGTCTTATTATTTTTTCAGTTGTTCATTTCCTTTCTTTCACTACATATTTATCCGTTCTTTGTTACTTAGCGTTAGAGGTAGAGTTGAGCGCGGACCGAGGCGAAAGCCTCTGTATAAGCAAGATGTCCGACTGTTAGCGCGGTCTTTTCTGATTGGTGCAACTGTCAATCCGGCCTTAAGGGTACAAAAAGACATGAGCGCAAAGCCAGGGTACACAAGTTCACTGCTTAACCAAGTGCGTTGTTCTCTTGTACCCTAAATTCAAATTACCAATTATGTCTGGACGTGGCAAAGGAGGAAAAGCAAAGGGAAAGAGCAAGACTCGTTCATCCCGGGCCGGACTTCAGTTTCCTGTCGGTCGTATCCATCGACTCTTGAGAAAAGGAAACTACGCCGAACGAGTTGGAGCTGGTGCCCCAGTTTACCTGGCCGCTGTTCTCGAATATCTGGCGGCCGAAGTTTTGGAGTTGGCTGGCAACGCCGCTCGTGACAACAAGAAATCCAGAATCATCCCTCGTCATCTCCAGCTGGCTGTCCGCAACGACGAAGAGTTGAACAGACTTTTATCTGGTGTGACCATTGCCCAGGGTGGTGTCTTGCCTAATATCCAGGCAGTCCTCCTGCCAAAGAAGACCCAGAAGCCAAGCAAATAGATCTTCCAGCGACTTCGAGTTCAGACCAACTTCCTATCCAACGGTCCTTTTCAGGACCAACCAAATCTTACGAGAGAGATTCTTTCATTATGTTTTTGCACTGTTGTTTACACCCACATCCTCGCCCGAATGAATTATATTCAGTTCACCCCCCCCCCCCCCAATCCAAGTCATATGTATATCTAACTGCCCCCCCCCCACACACACACACACGCACACACACACACACACGCACACACACGCACTCTCTCTCCTAAATGAAAAATATACAGTTTTTTTTCCTATTTACAAAAAAAAAACATCTCGGGATAAAACACAACGGGCAGTAGAAGATACTCTGGCGTTGAATCTTTGAAAACTGCTGTCTATGGCTATATGGGATTGATCGACCAGGCATAGCCTAGTCGATCTGGTTACAATATGATTGATTGGTTGACGTTTTACGCCGTACCCAAGGTTAATTTACTTATAACTCTTACGTAAGAAATGTTTGAAACTCTCTTTAAACGTGGGTTCCATACTAATGCTAAAAAATTAAGACATCGCCATGTACTAAGTTGTTTTTAACAATACGAGCTTTCGACACCTGTAGCGGTGTCTTCGTCAGGTGTACAGGTGTCGAAAGCTCGTGTTTTTGAAAACAACTAACTACGTGGTGGTGTCTTAATGTTTATCATTAACTCTTACATACTGAACGACCCAGTGAAAATTCCACTCAATTCAATTCCATGTGGTCCGAGTTGGAAGCGAACGGGCGACGCATCGATGGAAGACCTGTGTCGCACTGAAGGACTATCACTCTGCCGACCGAGCCATCGAGGGTCCTTACAATAAAGAGAGTTGATATTCGACAAACCAACGCATGAATGTATAGATAAATTAATCAATCAGTCCACAATTATATCAAGCAATAAATTATTCGGATAGCTTCAGTTAAAATGAACATATATTTTTCCTTCGATGTGTCCAACTTCGATACAAGGGTGTCGTTTCATTTATGCACTGTCCTATATTAAATTGAATTGAAAATTTATTCACCAGAAAAGGTATACAAACAATGTAAATAATTAATATTTTGTACCTTTACAATAAGTTTGCATTGTATTCTAATACTGTTACATTACTGGCGGGATTAAAACCCCAGGGGAGGGGGTGCTTGTATGCAACCTATAAAGCTATTTTTCTTATAATGAAGTTGCCATAATTTGGATTTTCCGAACAACTTCTTTTTGAAGGCAGATTGAGTTGGAGACAAAACTATCGTCCAGTGTGCGCGCAAATTGACCAATCAGAATGAAGCTAAAATAGGAGTAAGCGTCTTCGCATGAGTCCGCGCTTTTGTTATGAACTGACCACCAAACCGTGGCCAAGGCATCATTCTCTTCGCTCGTTCTACCAGTAAAGAAGAAAGAATCATGTCTGGCCGTGGTAAAGGAGGAAAAGGTCTGGGAAAGGGGGCGCCAAGCGCCACAGAAAAGTGCTACGTGATAATATCCAGGGTATCACCAAGCCAGCCATCCGTCGTCTTGCCCGCCGAGGTGGTGTCAAACGTATCTCCGGACTCATTTACGAAGAAACCCGTGGTGTTTTGAAAGTCTTCCTGGAAAATGTAATCCGAGATGCCGTCACTTACACCGAGCATGCCAAAAGGAAGACGGTCACAGCCATGGATGTTGTCTATGCCCTAAAACGACAAGGTCGCACCCTGTACGGATTCGGAGGTTAAGCTACCCAGTCCCGTCGACCAGAGAACAATCAACTCTATTCCCAAGGCCCTTTTAAGGGCCACACAAATCTTCCCGAGAAAGCTTCTAAACATTTGCACACTTGTTGATACTGTATTACGAACACGTTATTTCCGCACAAGATAACGTAAATCAAGCAAACAATCGGTATATATGTAATATGGAGAAGAAAAAAGAAACAAATTAAATAAAACAAGTCTACAGTAAAGAAAGGATTTGCTTAGAAAAAGAAGAAAAAATATATGTTGAATAAGTAGTACAGTAGATTTCACTTACCTGTATGTGTCGCTCGGTTCTTCGCCGTTGAACTCTCATCTCTCAACAAACAACATTCTTTATGGGCTGGACGGTCAAGAGTACGGTGTCCGAGCGCGAACTTGACTGATATAATAGAATAGCATTCTGCAAATCAATATGCATATATATAGATCGAATAAATTAAGGTTTGAATATAAGTAGCTTTTTATAGAGGGTAGAATTGATGAAACCAAGCATTTGATTTTCGTCTTAATCAATGAATACAACAAAATATGTGCAGTACCAGCACTGAGAAATTACAAGATTTCCAACAACATAAATAAGTTTAGGTACTCTATAATAAATAAATTATAAAATAAATAAAACATTAATATGAAATTTGTCAGTGGCGTTTAGAAGTTGAACGGTTACAATAAGGGGACAAATTACTTTTGGAGAACACCTTCTTGGTTTCGATGTAGTGCTCATATCGTTATCAAAGTCAAAACATTTTTTAAATGGCCAAAACATCAAATCTATATCAGTTACAATTATCATTCCATCAAAGGTTAATTCTTTACGCAAAATGCATTTTTAAATACTATATCTTAAAATTACACAGAGAAGATGGTGGTTTTATATAATCTTGTATACTGTTGCAATCATTAACTAAGTATTGCAAGATAAATATTTACTGTATGATTTCTAGAATATTTATTTATGATTATTCAACGCTCAAATCGTGCCAAAAAGGCCCTAATCGAGTTCACGAAAAACTTAGGTATCAACCAGCGTCTGATATGAACGAGCAGGCTAAAAAATATTCGTTCCCTTTTGTCTTCGCCGTTTTGCTGTGTGTACGTGTTTTGTTGTCTTCGGTTTGTAAACGTTAAAAACACTCCAAAACACGGCCGTCAGTGTAAAGAAATAGAAAACCAGACTAATGCCATCATTCTTTTTAATCGGGCCTACATTTCTGATGCATTCTGGGTAACTTCCGAAAATTTCGACAGCACTTCGCCACACTTAATCAACACGCCCAGCTAAAACAAATATACACTAAGTCCACCGCACCTGCTGCATGAAACATTCATTGTAAAAAGCTGTTTGTGTCCGCCTTACGAGAGCTTTCTCGATCATACTTAGTGCCAAGAAAAGAACCCCTGCCTCCCTTCTAAGCTACTGCACGATATCAATCTGTGTTGTTATTTCCACTTAATCATTTCAAATTTCATTATCCCCTCCCCCCAGTTTCGTCAATGCTATACGGCCACTTTATCACGCACGTGCGTCAAATCTGTGTTTCCGCCCAAGTCCGCGCTTTAGTTTTTGCGCTCTACCTTGCAATCCCTCCCCTCTGCTATAAAACTCGTGCACGGCCGATTGGTTCACACTCCGTCAGTAGTCACTCACCTGTCAACAGACCTCGAATCGCAATGGCACCGAAAACCCCAACTGGCTCCAAAGGAGCAAAGAAAGCTATCAAGAAGTCAGCCCCCAAGTCCGGGGACAAGAAAAGGAGGAGGAGAAGGAAGGAAAGCTATGGCATCTACATCTACAAAGTCATGAAACAAGTGCACCCAGACACCGGTATATCTTCAAAGGCCATGTCGATCATGAACAGTTTCGTCAACGACATCTTCGAAAGAATTGCCGCCGAAGCCTCACGTCTTGCCCACTACAACAAGCGTTCCACGATCACCAGTCGGGAGGTCCAGACAGCCGTCCGTCTTCTTTTACCCGGAGAATTGGCCAAGCACGCCGTCAGTGAAGGCACCAAAGCCGTCACCAAATACACCAGCAGCAAGTAAACGGCCTTACCCTCGTCAACTCTCGTTCCAAAGGTCCTTTTCAGGACCAACCAAATCCTACCGAAAAAGGTTTTATGGCTTGCACACAAAGTATGCATATAGTTACTGTATGTCTTTTGTCAAAAACAAGATCCCTGGCGACCTCCAGTCCCCTCCCCCCCCCCTACCCCTCTCCCCGCCACATACATACACACACACACGCACTCCTTTCTCATCCAAACAAAGAAGTAAATAAAATTAAAAGAAATAAGCAACCCACACTCACGTATACATAGATCTTCTAATTGCAATGCATAAACCGTTATCCGGTTCTTATATACAACACATTCTCTAACCTAAACTACAGTATACAACGCACGAATGAATGGATTCAGCCTTTGATTTCTGCTTGGTTTTTTTTTGCTGAGCGATTGTTTGTTGATTTTTGTTTTGAAGCAGTTTTTCGACAGCTGCAGAGCGAGTACAAATGTAGTCGTAAATAAAATTATAACACACCCAACATAGCCTATCCGTATAATCACAATCAACCGGTTTGACGTGTGGCGGTCACCAAGGGAATGTGAGAAGGATGTGTGGGGATTCGTACATTTAAGTTTCCATAATCCAACAAACACGTCTATAGCTATTGGACTGTTGAAAACTCGGTTTGGTCATACCCTCCACGCGTACATTAGCGCTTTTTTTTACGTTTTTTAGTCACATGTAAACACAGACGGGTTCACTCGAATCTCCATCGTATTCTTTCGCGGTTTATATTTATTTATTTATAGCATTGTTATGACCATACGCACATTGGGTATTACATGTGAGACGATAAGTGGTGAAATGACAAAGAAAAATTAATACGGTGAATATGTCCGGTCTTATTATTTTTTCAGTTGTTCATTTCCTTTCTTTCACTACATATTTATCCGTTCTTTGTTACTTAGCGTTAGAGGTAGAGTTGAGCGCGGACCGAGGCGAAAGCCTCTGTATAAGCAAGATGTCCGACTGTTAGCGCGGTCTTTTCTGATTGGTGCAACTGTCAATCCGGCCTTAAGGGTACAAAAAGACATGAGCGCAAAGCCAGGGTACACAAGTTCACTGCTTAACCAAGTGCGTTGTTCTCTTGTACCCTAAATTCAAATTACCAATTATGTCTGGACGTGGCAAAGGAGGAAAAGCAAAGGGAAAGAGCAAGACTCGTTCATCCCGGGCCGGACTTCAGTTTCCTGTCGGTCGTATCCATCGACTCTTGAGAAAAGGAAACTACGCCGAACGAGTTGGAGCTGGTGCCCCAGTTTACCTGGCCGCTGTTCTCGAATATCTGGCGGCCGAAGTTTTGGAGTTGGCTGGCAACGCCGCTCGTGACAACAAGAAATCCAGAATCATCCCTCGTCATCTCCAGCTGGCTGTCCGCAACGACGAAGAGTTGAACAGACTTTTATCTGGTGTGACCATTGCCCAGGGTGGTGTCTTGCCTAATATCCAGGCAGTCCTCCTGCCAAAGAAGACCCAGAAGCCAAGCAAATAGATCTTCCAGCGACTTCGAGTTCAGACCAACTTCCTATCCAACGGTCCTTTTCAGGACCAACCAAATCTTACGAGAGAGATTCTTTCATTATGTTTTTGCACTGTTGTTTACACCCACATCCTCGCCCGAATGAATTATATTCAGTTCACCCCCCCCCCCCCCCAATCCAAGTCATATGTATATCTAACTGCCCCCCCCCCCACACACACACACACACGCACACACACACACACACGCACACACACGCACTCTCTCTCCTAAATGAAAAATATACAGTTTTTTTTCCTATTTACAAAAAAAAAACATCTCGGGATAAAACACAACGGGCAGTAGAAGATACTCTGGCGTTGAATCTTTGAAAACTGCTGTCTATGGCTATATGGGATTGATCGACCAGGCATAGCCTAGTCGATCTGGTTACAATATGATTGATTGGTTGACGTTTTACGCCGTACCCAAGGTTAATTTACTTATAACTCTTACGTAAGAAATGTTTGAAACTCTCTTTAAACGTGGGTTCCATACTAATGCTAAAAAATTAAGACATCGCCATGTACTAAGTTGTTTTTAACAATACGAGCTTTCGACACCTGTAGCGGTGTCTTCGTCAGGTGTACAGGTGTCGAAAGCTCGTGTTTTTGAAAACAACTAACTACGTGGTGGTGTCTTAATGTTTATCATTAACTCTTACATACTGAACGACCCAGTGAAAATTCCACTCAATTCAATTCCATGTGGTCCGAGTTGGAAGCGAACGGGCGACGCATCGATGGAAGACCTGTGTCGCACTGAAGGACTATCACTCTGCCGACCGAGCCATCGAGGGTCCTTACAATAAAGAGAGTTGATATTCGACAAACCAACGCATGAATGTATAGATAAATTAATCAATCAGTCCACAATTATATCAAGCAATAAATTATTCGGATAGCTTCAGTTAAAATGAACATATATTTTTCCTTCGATGTGTCCAACTTCGATACAAGGGTGTCGTTTCATTTATGCACTGTCCTATATTAAATTGAATTGAAAATTTATTCACCAGAAAAGGTATACAAACAATGTAAATAATTAATATTTTGTACCTTTACAATAAGTTTGCATTGTATTCTAATACTGTTACATTACTGGCGGGATTAAAACCCCAGGGGAGGGGGTGCTTGTATGCAACCTATAAAGCTATTTTTCTTATAATGAAGTTGCCATAATTTGGATTTTCCGAACAACTTCTTTTTGAAGGCAGATTGAGTTGGAGACAAAACTATCGTCCAGTGTGCGCGCAAATTGACCAATCAGAATGAAGCTAAAATAGGAGTAAGCGTCTTCGCATGAGTCCGCGCTTTTGTTATGAACTGACCACCAAACCGTGGCCAAGGCATCATTCTCTTCGCTCGTTCTACCAGTAAAGAAGAAAGAATCATGTCTGGCCGTGGTAAAGGAGGAAAAGGTCTGGGAAAGGGGGGCGCCAAGCGCCACAGAAAAGTGCTACGTGATAATATCCAGGGTATCACCAAGCCAGCCATCCGTCGTCTTGCCCGCCGAGGTGGTGTCAAACGTATCTCCGGACTCATTTACGAAGAAACCCGTGGTGTTTTGAAAGTCTTCCTGGAAAATGTAATCCGAGATGCCGTCACTTACACCGAGCATGCCAAAAGGAAGACGGTCACAGCCATGGATGTTGTCTATGCCCTAAAACGACAAGGTCGCACCCTGTACGGATTCGGAGGTTAAGCTACCCAGTCCCGTCGACCAGAGAACAATCAACTCTATTCCCAAGGCCCTTTTAAGGGCCACACAAATCTTCCCGAGAAAGCTTCTAAACATTTGCACACTTGTTGATACTGTATTACGAACACGTTATTTCCGCACAAGATAACGTAAATCAAGCAAACAATCGGTATATATGTAATATGGAGAAGAAAAAAGAAACAAATTAAATAAAACAAGTCTACAGTAAAGAAAGGATTTGCTTAGAAAAAGAAGAAAAAATATATGTTGAATAAGTAGTACAGTAGATTTCACTTACCTGTATGTGTCGCTCGGTTCTTCGCCGTTGAACTCTCATCTCTCAACAAACAACATTCTTTATGGGCTGGACGGTCAAGAGTACGGTGTCCGAGCGCGAACTTGACTGATATAATAGAATAGCATTCTGCAAATCAATATGCATATATATAGATCGAATAAATTAAGGTTTGAATATAAGTAGCTTTTTATAGAGGGTAGAATTGATGAAACCAAGCATTTGATTTTCGTCTTAATCAATGAATACAACAAAATATGTGCAGTACCAGCACTGAGAAATTACAAGATTTCCAACAACATAAATAAGTTTAGGTACTCTATAATAAATAAATTATAAAATAAATAAAACATTAATATGAAATTTGTCAGTGGCGTTTAGAAGTTGAACGGTTACAATAAGGGGACAAATTACTTTTGGAGAACACCTTCTTGGTTTCGATGTAGTGCTCATATCGTTATCAAAGTCAAAACATTTTTTAAATGGCCAAAACATCAAATCTATATCAGTTACAATTATCATTCCATCAAAGGTTAATTCTTTACGCAAAATGCATTTTTAAATACTATATCTTAAAATTACACAGAGAAGATGGTGGTTTTATATAATCTTGTAAACTGTTGCAATCATTAACTAAGTATTGCAAGATAAATATTTACTGTATGATTTCCAGAATATTTATTTATGATTATTCAACGCTCAAATCGTGCCAAAAAGGCCCTAATCGAGTTCACGAAAAACTTAGGTATCAACCAGCGTCTGATATGAACGAGCAGGCTAAAAAATATTCGTTCCCTTTTGTCTTCGCCGTTTTGCTGTGTGTACGTGTTTTGTTGTCTTCGGTTTGTAAACGTTAAAAACACTCCAAAACACGGCCGTCAGTGTAAAGAAATAGAAAACCAGACTAATGCCATCATTCTTTTTAATCGGGCCTACATTTCTGATGCATTCTGGGTAACTTCCGAAAATTTCGACAGCACTTCGCCACACTTAATCAACACGCCCAGCTAAAACAAATATACACTAAGTCCACCGCACCTGCTGCATGAAACATTCATTGTAAAAAGCTGTTTGGGCTGTTTGGGCTGGACGGTCAAGAGTACGGTGTCCGAGCGCGAACTTGACTGATATAATAGAATAGCATTCTGCAAATCAATATGCATATATATAGATCGAATAAATTAAGGTTTGAATATAAGTAGCTTTTTATAGAGGGTAGAATTGATGAAACCAAGCATTTGATTTTCGTCTTAATCAATGAATACAACAAAATATGTGCAGTACCAGCACTGAGAAATTACAAGATTTCCAACAACATAAATAAGTTTAGGTACTCTATAATAAATAAATTATAAAATAAATAAAACATTAATATGAAATTTGTCAGTGGCGTTTAGAAGTTGAACGGTTACAATAAGGGGACAAATTACTTTTGGAGAACACCTTCTTGGTTTCGATGTAGTGCTCATATCGTTATCAAAGTCAAAACATTTTTTAAATGGCCAAAACATCAAATCTATATCAGTTACAATTATCATTCCATCAAAGGTTAATTCTTTACGCAAAATGCATTTTTAAATACTATATCTTAAAATTACACAGAGAAGATGGTGGTTTTATATAATCTTGTAAACTGTTGCAATCATTAACTAAGTATTGCAAGATAAATATTTACTGTATGATTTCCAGAATATTTATTTATGATTATTCAACGCTCAAATCGTGCCAAAAAGGCCCTAATCGAGTTCACGAAAAACTTAGGTATCAACCAGCGTCTGATATGAACGAGCAGGCTAAAAAATATTCGTTCCCTTTTGTCTTCGCCGTTTTGCTGTGTGTACGTGTTTTGTTGTCTTCGGTTTGTAAACGTTAAAAACACTCCAAAACACGGCCGTCAGTGTAAAGAAATAGAAAACCAGACTAATGCCATCATTCTTTTTAATCGGGCCTACATTTCTGATGCATTCTGGGTAACTTCCGAAAATTTCGACAGCACTTCGCCACACTTAATCAACACGCCCAGCTAAAACAAATATACACTAAGTCCACCGCACCTGCTGCATGAAACATTCATTGTAAAAAGCTGTTTGTGTCCGCCTTACGAGAGCTTTCTCGATCATACTTAGTGCCAAGAAAAGAACCCCTGCCTCCCTTCTAAGCTACTGCACGATATCAATCTGTGTTGTTATTTCCACTTAATCATTTCAAATTTCATTATCCCCTCCCCCCAGTTTCGTCAATGCTATACGGCCACTTTATCACGCACGTGCGTCAAATCTGTGTTTCCGCCCAAGTCCGCGCTTTAGTTTTTGCGCTCTACCTTGCAATCCCTCCCCTCTGCTATAAAACTCGTGCACGGCCGATTGGTTCACACTCCGTCAGTAGTCACTCACCTGTCAACAGACCTCGAATCGCAATGGCACCGAAAACCCCAACTGGCTCCAAAGGAGCAAAGAAAGCTATCAAGAAGTCAGCCCCCAAGTCCGGGGACAAGAAAAGGAGGAGGAGAAGGAAGGAAAGCTATGGCATCTACATCTACAAAGTCATGAAACAAGTGCACCCAGACACCGGTATATCTTCAAAGGCCATGTCGATCATGAACAGTTTCGTCAACGACATCTTCGAAAGAATTGCCGCCGAAGCCTCACGTCTTGCCCACTACAACAAGCGTTCCACGATCACCAGTCGGGAGGTCCAGACAGCCGTCCGTCTTCTTTTACCCGGAGAATTGGCCAAGCACGCCGTCAGTGAAGGCACCAAAGCCGTCACCAAATACACCAGCAGCAAGTAAACGGCCTTACCCTCGTCAACTCTCGTTCCAAAGGTCCTTTTCAGGACCAACCAAATCCTACCGAAAAAGGTTTTATGGCTTGCACACAAAGTATGCATATAGTTACTGTATGTCTTTTGTCAAAAACAAGATCCCTGGCGACCTCCAGTCCCCTCCCCCCCCCCTACCCCTCTCCCCGCCACATACATACACACACACACGCACTCCTTTCTCATCCAAACAAAGAAGTAAATAAAATTAAAAGAAATAAGCAACCCACACTCACGTATACATAGATCTTCTAATTGCAATGCATAAACCGTTATCCGGTTCTTATATACAACACATTCTCTAACCTAAACTACAGTATACAACGCACGAATGAATGGATTCAGCCTTTGATTTCTGCTTGGTTTTTTTTTGCTGAGCGATTGTTTGTTGATATAATTGCCTAATATCCAGGCAGTCCTCCTGCCAAAGAAGACCCAGAAGCCAAGCAAATAGATCTTCCAGCGACTTCGAGTTCAGACCAACTTCCTATCCAACGGTCCTTTTCAGGACCAACCAAATCTTACGAGAGAGATTCTTTCATTATGTTTTTGCACTGTTGTTTACACCCACATCCTCGCCCGAATGAATTATATTCAGTTCACCCCCCCCCCCCCCAATCCAAGTCATATGTATATCTAACTGCCCCCCCCCCACACACACACACACACGCACACACACACACACACGCACACACACGCACTCTCTCTCCTAAATGAAAAATATACAGTTTTTTTTCCTATTTACAAAAAAAAAACATCTCGGGATAAAACACAACGGGCAGTAGAAGATACTCTGGCGTTGAATCTTTGAAAACTGCTGTCTATGGCTATATGGGATTGATCGACCAGGCATAGCCTAGTCGATCTGGTTACAATATGATTGATTGGTTGACGTTTTACGCCGTACCCAAGGTTAATTTACTTATAACTCTTACGTAAGAAATGTTTGAAACTCTCTTTAAACGTGGGTTCCATACTAATGCTAAAAAATTAAGACATCGCCATGTACTAAGTTGTTTTTAACAATACGAGCTTTCGACACCTGTAGCGGTGTCTTCGTCAGGTGTACAGGTGTCGAAAGCTCGTGTTTTTGAAAACAACTAACTACGTGGTGGTGTCTTAATGTTTATCATTAACTCTTACATACTGAACGACCCAGTGAAAATTCCACTCAATTCAATTCCATGTGGTCCGAGTTGGAAGCGAACGGGCGACGCATCGATGGAAGACCTGTGTCGCACTGAAGGACTATCACTCTGCCGACCGAGCCATCGAGGGTCCTTACAATAAAGAGAGTTGATATTCGACAAACCAACGCATGAATGTATAGATAAATTAATCAATCAGTCCACAATTATATCAAGCAATAAATTATTCGGATAGCTTCAGTTAAAATGAACATATATTTTTCCTTCGATGTGTCCAACTTCGATACAAGGGTGTCGTTTCATTTATGCACTGTCCTATATTAAATTGAATTGAAAATTTATTCACCAGAAAAGGTATACAAACAATGTAAATAATTAATATTTTGTACCTTTACAATAAGTTTGCATTGTATTCTAATACTGTTACATTACTGGCGGGATTAAAACCCCAGGGGAGGGGGTGCTTGTATGCAACCTATAAAGCTATTTTTCTTATAATGAAGTTGCCATAATTTGGATTTTCCGAACAACTTCTTTTTGAAGGCAGATTGAGTTGGAGACAAAACTATCGTCCAGTGTGCGCGCAAATTGACCAATCAGAATGAAGCTAAAATAGGAGTAAGCGTCTTCGCATGAGTCCGCGCTTTTGTTATGAACTGACCACCAAACCGTGGCCAAGGCATCATTCTCTTCGCTCGTTCTACCAGTAAAGAAGAAAGAATCATGTCTGGCCGTGGTAAAGGAGGAAAAGGTCTGGGAAAGGGGGGCGCCAAGCGCCACAGAAAAGTGCTACGTGATAATATCCAGGGTATCACCAAGCCAGCCATCCGTCGTCTTGCCCGCCGAGGTGGTGTCAAACGTATCTCCGGACTCATTTACGAAGAAACCCGTGGTGTTTTGAAAGTCTTCCTGGAAAATGTAATCCGAGATGCCGTCACTTACACCGAGCATGCCAAAAGGAAGACGGTCACAGCCATGGATGTTGTCTATGCCCTAAAACGACAAGGTCGCACCCTGTACGGATTCGGAGGTTAAGCTACCCAGTCCCGTCGACCAGAGAACAATCAACTCTATTCCCAAGGCCCTTTTAAGGGCCACACAAATCTTCCCGAGAAAGCTTCTAAACATTTGCACACTTGTTGATACTGTATTACGAACACGTTATTTCCGCACAAGATAACGTAAATCAAGCAAACAATCGGTATATATGTAATATGGAGAAGAAAAAAGAAACAAATTAAATAAAACAAGTCTACAGTAAAGAAAGGATTTGCTTAGAAAAAGAAGAAAAAATATATGTTGAATAAGTAGTACAGTAGATTTCACTTACCTGTATGTGTCGCTCGGTTCTTCGCCGTTGAACTCTCATCTCTCAACAAACAACATTCTTTATGGGCTGGACGGTCAAGAGTACGGTGTCCGAGCGCGAACTTGACTGATATAATAGAATAGCATTCTGCAAATCAATATGCATATATATAGATCGAATAAATTAAGGTTTGAATATAAGTAGCTTTTTATAGAGGGTAGAATTGATGAAACCAAGCATTTGATTTTCGTCTTAATCAATGAATACAACAAAATATGTGCAGTACCAGCACTGAGAAATTACAAGATTTCCAACAACATAAATAAGTTTAGGTACTCTATAATAAATAAATTATAAAATAAATAAAACATTAATATGAAATTTGTCAGTGGCGTTTAGAAGTTGAACGGTTACAATAAGGGGACAAATTACTTTTGGAGAACACCTTCTTGGTTTCGATGTAGTGCTCATATCGTTATCAAAGTCAAAACATTTTTTAAATGGCCAAAACATCAAATCTATATCAGTTACAATTATCATTCCATCAAAGGTTAATTCTTTACGCAAAATGCATTTTTAAATACTATATCTTAAAATTACACAGAGAAGATGGTGGTTTTATATAATCTTGTAAACTGTTGCAATCATTAACTAAGTATTGCAAGATAAATATTTACTGTATGATTTCCAGAATATTTATTTATGATTATTCAACGCTCAAATCGTGCCAAAAAGGCCCTAATCGAGTTCACGAAAAACTTAGGTATCAACCAGCGTCTGATATGAACGAGCAGGCTAAAAAATATTCGTTCCCTTTTGTCTTCGCCGTTTTGCTGTGTGTACGTGTTTTGTTGTCTTCGGTTTGTAAACGTTAAAAACACTCCAAAACACGGCCGTCAGTGTAAAGAAATAGAAAACCAGACTAATGCCATCATTCTTTTTAATCGGGCCTACATTTCTGATGCATTCTGGGTAACTTCCGAAAATTTCGACAGCACTTCGCCACACTTAATCAACACGCCCAGCTAAAACAAATATACACTAAGTCCACCGCACCTGCTGCATGAAACATTCATTGTAAAAAGCTGTTTGGGCTGTTTGGGCTGGACGGTCAAGAGTACGGTGTCCGAGCGCGAACTTGACTGATATAATAGAATAGCATTCTGCAAATCAATATGCATATATATAGATCGAATAAATTAAGGTTTGAATATAAGTAGCTTTTTATAGAGGGTAGAATTGATGAAACCAAGCATTTGATTTTCGTCTTAATCAATGAATACAACAAAATATGTGCAGTACCAGCACTGAGAAATTACAAGATTTCCAACAACATAAATAAGTTTAGGTACTCTATAATAAATAAATTATAAAATAAATAAAACATTAATATGAAATTTGTCAGTGGCGTTTAGAAGTTGAACGGTTACAATAAGGGGACAAATTACTTTTGGAGAACACCTTCTTGGTTTCGATGTAGTGCTCATATCGTTATCAAAGTCAAAACATTTTTTAAATGGCCAAAACATCAAATCTATATCAGTTACAATTATCATTCCATCAAAGGTTAATTCTTTACGCAAAATGCATTTTTAAATACTATATCTTAAAATTACACAGAGAAGATGGTGGTTTTATATAATCTTGTAAACTGTTGCAATCATTAACTAAGTATTGCAAGATAAATATTTACTGTATGATTTCCAGAATATTTATTTATGATTATTCAACGCTCAAATCGTGCCAAAAAGGCCCTAATCGAGTTCACGAAAAACTTAGGTATCAACCAGCGTCTGATATGAACGAGCAGGCTAAAAAATATTCGTTCCCTTTTGTCTTCGCCGTTTTGCTGTGTGTACGTGTTTTGTTGTCTTCGGTTTGTAAACGTTAAAAACACTCCAAAACACGGCCGTCAGTGTAAAGAAATAGAAAACCAGACTAATGCCATCATTCTTTTTAATCGGGCCTACATTTCTGATGCATTCTGGGTAACTTCCGAAAATTTCGACAGCACTTCGCCACACTTAATCAACACGCCCAGCTAAAACAAATATACACTAAGTCCACCGCACCTGCTGCATGAAACATTCATTGTAAAAAGCTGTTTGTGTCCGCCTTACGAGAGCTTTCTCGATCATACTTAGTGCCAAGAAAAGAACCCCTGCCTCCCTTCTAAGCTACTGCACGATATCAATCTGTGTTGTTATTTCCACTTAATCATTTCAAATTTCATTATCCCCTCCCCCCAGTTTCGTCAATGCTATACGGCCACTTTATCACGCACGTGCGTCAAATCTGTGTTTCCGCCCAAGTCCGCGCTTTAGTTTTTGCGCTCTACCTTGCAATCCCTCCCCTCTGCTATAAAACTCGTGCACGGCCGATTGGTTCACACTCCGTCAGTAGTCACTCACCTGTCAACAGACCTCGAATCGCAATGGCACCGAAAACCCCAACTGGCTCCAAAGGAGCAAAGAAAGCTATCAAGAAGTCAGCCCCCAAGTCCGGGGACAAGAAAAGGAGGAGGAGAAGGAAGGAAAGCTATGGCATCTACATCTACAAAGTCATGAAACAAGTGCACCCAGACACCGGTATATCTTCAAAGGCCATGTCGATCATGAACAGTTTCGTCAACGACATCTTCGAAAGAATTGCCGCCGAAGCCTCACGTCTTGCCCACTACAACAAGCGTTCCACGATCACCAGTCGGGAGGTCCAGACAGCCGTCCGTCTTCTTTTACCCGGAGAATTGGCCAAGCACGCCGTCAGTGAAGGCACCAAAGCCGTCACCAAATACACCAGCAGCAAGTAAACGGCCTTACCCTCGTCAACTCTCGTTCCAAAGGTCCTTTTCAGGACCAACCAAATCCTACCGAAAAAGGTTTTATGGCTTGCACACAAAGTATGCATATAGTTACTGTATGTCTTTTGTCAAAAACAAGATCCCTGGCGACCTCCAGTCCCCTCCCCCCCCTACCCCTCTCCCCGCCACATACATACACACACACACGCACTCCTTTCTCATCCAAACAAAGAAGTAAATAAAATTAAAAGAAATAAGCAACCCACACTCACGTATACATAGATCTTCTAATTGCAATGCATAAACCGTTATCCGGTTCTTATATACAACACATTCTCTAACCTAAACTACAGTATACAACGCACGAATGAATGGATTCAGCCTTTGATTTCTGCTTGGTTTTTTTTTTGCTGAGCGATTGTTTGTTGATTTTTGTTTTGAAGCAGTTTTTCGACAGCTGCAGAGCGAGTACAAATGTAGTCGTAAATAAAATTATAACACACCCAACATAGCCTATCCGTATAATCACAATCAACCGGTTTGACGTGTGGCGGTCACCAAGGGAATGTGAGAAGGATGTGTGGGGATTCGTACATTTAAGTTTCCATAATCCAACAAACACGTCTATAGCTATTGGACTGTTGAAAACTCGGTTTGGTCATACCCTCCACGCGTACATTAGCGCTTTTTTTTACGTTTTTTAGTCACATGTAAACACAGACGGGTTCACTCGAATCTCCATCGTATTCTTTCGCGGTTTATATTTATTTATTTATAGCATTGTTATGACCATACGCACATTGGGTATTACATGTGAGACGATAAGTGGTGAAATGACAAAGAAAAATTAATACGGTGAATATGTCCGGTCTTATTATTTTTTCAGTTGTTCATTTCCTTTCTTTCACTACATATTTATCCGTTCTTTGTTACTTAGCGTTAGAGGTAGAGTTGAGCGCGGACCGAGGCGAAAGCCTCTGTATAAGCAAGATGTCCGACTGTTAGCGCGGTCTTTTCTGATTGGTGCAACTGTCAATCCGGCCTTAAGGGTACAAAAAGACATGAGCGCAAAGCCAGGGTACACAAGTTCACTGCTTAACCAAGTGCGTTGTTCTCTTGTACCCTAAATTCAAATTACCAATTATGTCTGGACGTGGCAAAGGAGGAAAAGCAAAGGGAAAGAGCAAGACTCGTTCATCCCGGGCCGGACTTCAGTTTCCTGTCGGTCGTATCCATCGACTCTTGAGAAAAGGAAACTACGCCGAACGAGTTGGAGCTGGTGCCCCAGTTTACCTGGCCGCTGTTCTCGAATATCTGGCGGCCGAAGTTTTGGAGTTGGCTGGCAACGCCGCTCGTGACAACAAGAAATCCAGAATCATCCCTCGTCATCTCCAGCTGGCTGTCCGCAACGACGAAGAGTTGAACAGACTTTTATCTGGTGTGACCATTGCCCAGGGTGGTGTCTTGCCTAATATCCAGGCAGTCCTCCTGCCAAAGAAGACCCAGAAGCCAAGCAAATAGATCTTCCAGCGACTTCGAGTTCAGACCAACTTCCTATCCAACGGTCCTTTTCAGGACCAACCAAATCTTACGAGAGAGATTCTTTCATTATGTTTTTGCACTGTTGTTTACACCCACATCCTCGCCCGAATGAATTATATTCAGTTCACCCCCCCCCCCCCCCAATCCAAGTCATATGTATATCTAACTGCCCCCCCCCCACACACACACACACACGCACACACACACACACACGCACACACACGCACTCTCTCTCCTAAATGAAAAATATACAGTTTTTTTTCCTATTTACAAAAAAAAAACATCTCGGGATAAAACACAACGGGCAGTAGAAGATACTCTGGCGTTGAATCTTTGAAAACTGCTGTCTATGGCTATATGGGATTGATCGACCAGGCATAGCCTAGTCGATCTGGTTACAATATGATTGATTGGTTGACGTTTTACGCCGTACCCAAGGTTAATTTACTTATAACTCTTACGTAAGAAATGTTTGAAACTCTCTTTAAACGTGGGTTCCATACTAATGCTAAAAAATTAAGACATCGCCATGTACTAAGTTGTTTTTAACAATACGAGCTTTCGACACCTGTAGCGGTGTCTTCGTCAGGTGTACAGGTGTCGAAAGCTCGTGTTTTTGAAAACAACTAACTACGTGGTGGTGTCTTAATGTTTATCATTAACTCTTACATACTGAACGACCCAGTGAAAATTCCACTCAATTCAATTCCATGTGGTCCGAGTTGGAAGCGAACGGGCGACGCATCGATGGAAGACCTGTGTCGCACTGAAGGACTATCACTCTGCCGACCGAGCCATCGAGGGTCCTTACAATAAAGAGAGTTGATATTCGACAAACCAACGCATGAATGTATAGATAAATTAATCAATCAGTCCACAATTATATCAAGCAATAAATTATTCGGATAGCTTCAGTTAAAATGAACATATATTTTTCCTTCGATGTGTCCAACTTCGATACAAGGGTGTCGTTTCATTTATGCACTGTCCTATATTAAATTGAATTGAAAATTTATTCACCAGAAAAGGTATACAAACAATGTAAATAATTAATATTTTGTACCTTTACAATAAGTTTGCATTGTATTCTAATACTGTTACATTACTGGCGGGATTAAAACCCCAGGGGAGGGGGTGCTTGTATGCAACCTATAAAGCTATTTTTCTTATAATGAAGTTGCCATAATTTGGATTTTCCGAACAACTTCTTTTTGAAGGCAGATTGAGTTGGAGACAAAACTATCGTCCAGTGTGCGCGCAAATTGACCAATCAGAATGAAGCTAAAATAGGAGTAAGCGTCTTCGCATGAGTCCGCGCTTTTGTTATGAACTGACCACCAAACCGTGGCCAAGGCATCATTCTCTTCGCTCGTTCTACCAGTAAAGAAGAAAGAATCATGTCTGGCCGTGGTAAAGGAGGAAAAGGTCTGGGAAAGGGGGGCGCCAAGCGCCACAGAAAAGTGCTACGTGATAATATCCAGGGTATCACCAAGCCAGCCATCCGTCGTCTTGCCCGCCGAGGTGGTGTCAAACGTATCTCCGGACTCATTTACGAAGAAACCCGTGGTGTTTTGAAAGTCTTCCTGGAAAATGTAATCCGAGATGCCGTCACTTACACCGAGCATGCCAAAAGGAAGACGGTCACAGCCATGGATGTTGTCTATGCCCTAAAACGACAAGGTCGCACCCTGTACGGATTCGGAGGTTAAGCTACCCAGTCCCGTCGACCAGAGAACAATCAACTCTATTCCCAAGGCCCTTTTAAGGGCCACACAAATCTTCCCGAGAAAGCTTCTAAACATTTGCACACTTGTTGATACTGTATTACGAACACGTTATTTCCGCACAAGATAACGTAAATCAAGCAAACAATCGGTATATATGTAATATGGAGAAGAAAAAAGAAACAAATTAAATAAAACAAGTCTACAGTAAAGAAAGGATTTGCTTAGAAAAAGAAGAAAAAATATATGTTGAATAAGTAGTACAGTAGATTTCACTTACCTGTATGTGTCGCTCGGTTCTTCGCCGTTGAACTCTCATCTCTCAACAAACAACATTCTTTATGGGCTGGACGGTCAAGAGTACGGTGTCCGAGCGCGAACTTGACTGATATAATAGAATAGCATTCTGCAAATCAATATGCATATATATAGATCGAATAAATTAAGGTTTGAATATAAGTAGCTTTTTATAGAGGGTAGAATTGATGAAACCAAGCATTTGATTTTCGTCTTAATCAATGAATACAACAAAATATGTGCAGTACCAGCACTGAGAAATTACAAGATTTCCAACAACATAAATAAGTTTAGGTACTCTATAATAAATAAATTATAAAATAAATAAAACATTAATATGAAATTTGTCAGTGGCGTTTAGAAGTTGAACGGTTACAATAAGGGGACAAATTACTTTTGGAGAACACCTTCTTGGTTTCGATGTAGTGCTCATATCGTTATCAAAGTCAAAACATTTTTTAAATGGCCAAAACATCAAATCTATATCAGTTACAATTATCATTCCATCAAAGGTTAATTCTTTACGCAAAATGCATTTTTAAATACTATATCTTAAAATTACACAGAGAAGATGGTGGTTTTATATAATCTTGTAAACTGTTGCAATCATTAACTAAGTATTGCAAGATAAATATTTACTGTATGATTTCTAGAATATTTATTTATGATTATTCAACGCTCAAATCGTGCCAAAAAGGCCCTAATCGAGTTCACGAAAAACTTAGGTATCAACCAGCGTCTGATATGAACGAGCAGGCTAAAAAATATTCGTTCCCTTTTGTCTTCGCCGTTTTGCTGTGTGTACGTGTTTTGTTGTCTTCGGTTTGTAAACGTTAAAAACACTCCAAAACACGGCCGTCAGTGTAAAGAAATAGAAAACCAGACTAATGCCATCATTCTTTTTAATCGGGCCTACATTTCTGATGCATTCTGGGTAACTTCCGAAAATTTCGACAGCACTTCGCCACACTTAATCAACACGCCCAGCTAAAACAAATATACACTAAGTCCACCGCACCTGCTGCATGAAACATTCATTGTAAAAAGCTGTTTGTGTCCGCCTTACGAGAGCTTTCTCGATCATACTTAGTGCCAAGAAAAGAACCCCTGCCTCCCTTCTAAGCTACTGCACGATATCAATCTGTGTTGTTATTTCCACTTAATCATTTCAAATTTCATTATCCCCTCCCCCCAGTTTCGTCAATGCTATACGGCCACTTTATCACGCACGTGCGTCAAATCTGTGTTTCCGCCCAAGTCCGCGCTTTAGTTTTTGCGCTCTACCTTGCAATCCCTCCCCTCTGCTATAAAACTCGTGCACGGCCGATTGGTTCACACTCCGTCAGTAGTCACTCACCTGTCAACAGACCTCGAATCGCAATGGCACCGAAAACCCCAACTGGCTCCAAAGGAGCAAAGAAAGCTATCAAGAAGTCAGCCCCCAAGTCCGGGGACAAGAAAAGGAGGAGGAGAAGGAAGGAAAGCTATGGCATCTACATCTACAAAGTCATGAAACAAGTGCACCCAGACACCGGTATATCTTCAAAGGCCATGTCGATCATGAACAGTTTCGTCAACGACATCTTCGAAAGAATTGCCGCCGAAGCCTCACGTCTTGCCCACTACAACAAGCGTTCCACGATCACCAGTCGGGAGGTCCAGACAGCCGTCCGTCTTCTTTTACCCGGAGAATTGGCCAAGCACGCCGTCAGTGAAGGCACCAAAGCCGTCACCAAATACACCAGCAGCAAGTAAACGGCCTTACCCTCGTCAACTCTCGTTCCAAAGGTCCTTTTCAGGACCAACCAAATCCTACCGAAAAAGGTTTTATGGCTTGCACACAAAGTATGCATATAGTTACTGTATGTCTTTTGTCAAAAACAAGATCCCTGGCGACCTCCAGTCCCCTCCCCCCCCTACCCCTCTCCCCGCCACATACATACACACACACACGCACTCCTTTCTCATCCAAACAAAGAAGTAAATAAAATTAAAAGAAATAAGCAACCCACACTCACGTATACATAGATCTTCTAATTGCAATGCATAAACCGTTATCCGGTTCTTATATACAACACATTCTCTAACCTAAACTACAGTATACAACGCACGAATGAATGGATTCAGCCTTTGATTTCTGCTTGGTTTTTTTTTTGCTGAGCGATTGTTTGTTGATTTTTGTTTTGAAGCAGTTTTTCGACAGCTGCAGAGCGAGTACAAATGTAGTCGTAAATAAAATTATAACACACCCAACATAGCCTATCCGTATAATCACAATCAACCGGTTTGACGTGTGGCGGTCACCAAGGGAATGTGAGAAGGATGTGTGGGGATTCGTACATTTAAGTTTCCATAATCCAACAAACACGTCTATAGCTATTGGACTGTTGAAAACTCGGTTTGGTCATACCCTCCACGCGTACATTAGCGCTTTTTTTTACGTTTTTTAGTCACATGTAAACACAGACGGGTTCACTCGAATCTCCATCGTATTCTTTCGCGGTTTATATTTATTTATTTATAGCATTGTTATGACCATACGCACATTGGGTATTACATGTGAGACGATAAGTGGTGAAATGACAAAGAAAAATTAATACGGTGAATATGTCCGGTCTTATTATTTTTTCAGTTGTTCATTTCCTTTCTTTCACTACATATTTATCCGTTCTTTGTTACTTAGCGTTAGAGGTAGAGTTGAGCGCGGACCGAGGCGAAAGCCTCTGTATAAGCAAGATGTCCGACTGTTAGCGCGGTCTTTTCTGATTGGTGCAACTGTCAATCCGGCCTTAAGGGTACAAAAAGACATGAGCGCAAAGCCAGGGTACACAAGTTCACTGCTTAACCAAGTGCGTTGTTCTCTTGTACCCTAAATTCAAATTACCAATTATGTCTGGACGTGGCAAAGGAGGAAAAGCAAAGGGAAAGAGCAAGACTCGTTCATCCCGGGCCGGACTTCAGTTTCCTGTCGGTCGTATCCATCGACTCTTGAGAAAAGGAAACTACGCCGAACGAGTTGGAGCTGGTGCCCCAGTTTACCTGGCCGCTGTTCTCGAATATCTGGCGGCCGAAGTTTTGGAGTTGGCTGGCAACGCCGCTCGTGACAACAAGAAATCCAGAATCATCCCTCGTCATCTCCAGCTGGCTGTCCGCAACGACGAAGAGTTGAACAGACTTTTATCTGGTGTGACCATTGCCCAGGGTGGTGTCTTGCCTAATATCCAGGCAGTCCTCCTGCCAAAGAAGACCCAGAAGCCAAGCAAATAGATCTTCCAGCGACTTCGAGTTCAGACCAACTTCCTATCCAACGGTCCTTTTCAGGACCAACCAAATCTTACGAGAGAGATTCTTTCATTATGTTTTTGCACTGTTGTTTACACCCACATCCTCGCCCGAATGAATTATATTCAGTTCACCCCCCCCCCCCCCCAATCCAAGTCATATGTATATCTAACTGCCCCCCCCCCACACACACACACACACGCACACACACACACACACGCACACACACGCACTCTCTCTCCTAAATGAAAAATATACAGTTTTTTTTCCTATTTACAAAAAAAAAACATCTCGGGATAAAACACAACGGGCAGTAGAAGATACTCTGGCGTTGAATCTTTGAAAACTGCTGTCTATGGCTATATGGGATTGATCGACCAGGCATAGCCTAGTCGATCTGGTTACAATATGATTGATTGGTTGACGTTTTACGCCGTACCCAAGGTTAATTTACTTATAACTCTTACGTAAGAAATGTTTGAAACTCTCTTTAAACGTGGGTTCCATACTAATGCTAAAAAATTAAGACATCGCCATGTACTAAGTTGTTTTTAACAATACGAGCTTTCGACACCTGTAGCGGTGTCTTCGTCAGGTGTACAGGTGTCGAAAGCTCGTGTTTTTGAAAACAACTAACTACGTGGTGGTGTCTTAATGTTTATCATTAACTCTTACATACTGAACGACCCAGTGAAAATTCCACTCAATTCAATTCCATGTGGTCCGAGTTGGAAGCGAACGGGCGACGCATCGATGGAAGACCTGTGTCGCACTGAAGGACTATCACTCTGCCGACCGAGCCATCGAGGGTCCTTACAATAAAGAGAGTTGATATTCGACAAACCAACGCATGAATGTATAGATAAATTAATCAATCAGTCCACAATTATATCAAGCAATAAATTATTCGGATAGCTTCAGTTAAAATGAACATATATTTTTCCTTCGATGTGTCCAACTTCGATACAAGGGTGTCGTTTCATTTATGCACTGTCCTATATTAAATTGAATTGAAAATTTATTCACCAGAAAAGGTATACAAACAATGTAAATAATTAATATTTTGTACCTTTACAATAAGTTTGCATTGTATTCTAATACTGTTACATTACTGGCGGGATTAAAACCCCAGGGGAGGGGGTGCTTGTATGCAACCTATAAAGCTATTTTTCTTATAATGAAGTTGCCATAATTTGGATTTTCCGAACAACTTCTTTTTGAAGGCAGATTGAGTTGGAGACAAAACTATCGTCCAGTGTGCGCGCAAATTGACCAATCAGAATGAAGCTAAAATAGGAGTAAGCGTCTTCGCATGAGTCCGCGCTTTTGTTATGAACTGACCACCAAACCGTGGCCAAGGCATCATTCTCTTCGCTCGTTCTACCAGTAAAGAAGAAAGAATCATGTCTGGCCGTGGTAAAGGAGGAAAAGGTCTGGGAAAGGGGGGCGCCAAGCGCCACAGAAAAGTGCTACGTGATAATATCCAGGGTATCACCAAGCCAGCCATCCGTCGTCTTGCCCGCCGAGGTGGTGTCAAACGTATCTCCGGACTCATTTACGAAGAAACCCGTGGTGTTTTGAAAGTCTTCCTGGAAAATGTAATCCGAGATGCCGTCACTTACACCGAGCATGCCAAAAGGAAGACGGTCACAGCCATGGATGTTGTCTATGCCCTAAAACGACAAGGTCGCACCCTGTACGGATTCGGAGGTTAAGCTACCCAGTCCCGTCGACCAGAGAACAATCAACTCTATTCCCAAGGCCCTTTTAAGGGCCACACAAATCTTCCCGAGAAAGCTTCTAAACATTTGCACACTTGTTGATACTGTATTACGAACACGTTATTTCCGCACAAGATAACGTAAATCAAGCAAACAATCGGTATATATGTAATATGGAGAAGAAAAAAGAAACAAATTAAATAAAACAAGTCTACAGTAAAGAAAGGATTTGCTTAGAAAAAGAAGAAAAAATATATGTTGAATAAGTAGTACAGTAGATTTCACTTACCTGTATGTGTCGCTCGGTTCTTCGCCGTTGAACTCTCATCTCTCAACAAACAACATTCTTTATGGGCTGGACGGTCAAGAGTACGGTGTCCGAGCGCGAACTTGACTGATATAATAGAATAGCATTCTGCAAATCAATATGCATATATATAGATCGAATAAATTAAGGTTTGAATATAAGTAGCTTTTTATAGAGGGTAGAATTGATGAAACCAAGCATTTGATTTTCGTCTTAATCAATGAATACAACAAAATATGTGCAGTACCAGCACTGAGAAATTACAAGATTTCCAACAACATAAATAAGTTTAGGTACTCTATAATAAATAAATTATAAAATAAATAAAACATTAATATGAAATTTGTCAGTGGCGTTTAGAAGTTGAACGGTTACAATAAGGGGACAAATTACTTTTGGAGAACACCTTCTTGGTTTCGATGTAGTGCTCATATCGTTATCAAAGTCAAAACATTTTTTAAATGGCCAAAACATCAAATCTATATCAGTTACAATTATCATTCCATCAAAGGTTAATTCTTTACGCAAAATGCATTTTTAAATACTATATCTTAAAATTACACAGAGAAGATGGTGGTTTTATATAATCTTGTAAACTGTTGCAATCATTAACTAAGTATTGCAAGATAAATATTTACTGTATGATTTCTAGAATATTTATTTATGATTATTCAACGCTCAAATCGTGCCAAAAAGGCCCTAATCGAGTTCACGAAAAACTTAGGTATCAACCAGCGTCTGATATGAACGAGCAGGCTAAAAAATATTCGTTCCCTTTTGTCTTCGCCGTTTTGCTGTGTGTACGTGTTTTGTTGTCTTCGGTTTGTAAACGTTAAAAACACTCCAAAACACGGCCGTCAGTGTAAAGAAATAGAAAACCAGACTAATGCCATCATTCTTTTTAATCGGGCCTACATTTCTGATGCATTCTGGGTAACTTCCGAAAATTTCGACAGCACTTCGCCACACTTAATCAACACGCCCAGCTAAAACAAATATACACTAAGTCCACCGCACCTGCTGCATGAAACATTCATTGTAAAAAGCTGTTTGTGTCCGCCTTACGAGAGCTTTCTCGATCATACTTAGTGCCAAGAAAAGAACCCCTGCCTCCCTTCTAAGCTACTGCACGATATCAATCTGTGTTGTTATTTCCACTTAATCATTTCAAATTTCATTATCCCCTCCCCCCAGTTTCGTCAATGCTATACGGCCACTTTATCACGCACGTGCGTCAAATCTGTGTTTCCGCCCAAGTCCGCGCTTTAGTTTTTGCGCTCTACCTTGCAATCCCTCCCCTCTGCTATAAAACTCGTGCACGGCCGATTGGTTCACACTCCGTCAGTAGTCACTCACCTGTCAACAGACCTCGAATCGCAATGGCACCGAAAACCCCAACTGGCTCCAAAGGAGCAAAGAAAGCTATCAAGAAGTCAGCCCCCAAGTCCGGGGACAAGAAAAGGAGGAGGAGAAGGAAGGAAAGCTATGGCATCTACATCTACAAAGTCATGAAACAAGTGCACCCAGACACCGGTATATCTTCAAAGGCCATGTCGATCATGAACAGTTTCGTCAACGACATCTTCGAAAGAATTGCCGCCGAAGCCTCACGTCTTGCCCACTACAACAAGCGTTCCACGATCACCAGTCGGGAGGTCCAGACAGCCGTCCGTCTTCTTTTACCCGGAGAATTGGCCAAGCACGCCGTCAGTGAAGGCACCAAAGCCGTCACCAAATACACCAGCAGCAAGTAAACGGCCTTACCCTCGTCAACTCTCGTTCCAAAGGTCCTTTTCAGGACCAACCAAATCCTACCGAAAAAGGTTTTATGGCTTGCACACAAAGTATGCATATAGTTACTGTATGTCTTTTGTCAAAAACAAGATCCCTGGCGACCTCCAGTCCCCTCCCCCCCCTACCCCTCTCCCCGCCACATACATACACACACACACGCACTCCTTTCTCATCCAAACAAAGAAGTAAATAAAATTAAAAGAAATAAGCAACCCACACTCACGTATACATAGATCTTCTAATTGCAATGCATAAACCGTTATCCGGTTCTTATATACAACACATTCTCTAACCTAAACTACAGTATACAACGCACGAATGAATGGATTCAGCCTTTGATTTCTGCTTGTTTTTTTTTTTGCTGAGCGATTGTTTGTTGATTTTTGTTTTGAAGCAGTTTTTCGACAGCTGCAGAGCGAGTACAAATGTAGTCGTAAATAAAATTATAACACACCCAACATAGCCTATCCGTATAATCACAATCAACCGGTTTGACGTGTGGCGGTCACCAAGGGAATGTGAGAAGGATGTGTGGGGATTCGTACATTTAAGTTTCCATAATCCAACAAACACGTCTATAGCTATTGGACTGTTGAAAACTCGGTTTGGTCATACCCTCCACGCGTACATTAGCGCTTTTTTTTACGTTTTTTAGTCACATGTAAACACAGACGGGTTCACTCGAATCTCCATCGTATTCTTTCGCGGTTTATATTTATTTATTTATAGCATTGTTATGACCATACGCACATTGGGTATTACATGTGAGACGATAAGTGGTGAAATGACAAAGAAAAATTAATACGGTGAATATGTCCGGTCTTATTATTTTTTCAGTTGTTCATTTCCTTTCTTTCACTACATATTTATCCGTTCTTTGTTACTTAGCGTTAGAGGTAGAGTTGAGCGCGGACCGAGGCGAAAGCCTCTGTATAAGCAAGATGTCCGACTGTTAGCGCGGTCTTTTCTGATTGGTGCAACTGTCAATCCGGCCTTAAGGGTACAAAAAGACATGAGCGCAAAGCCAGGGTACACAAGTTCACTGCTTAACCAAGTGCGTTGTTCTCTTGTACCCTAAATTCAAATTACCAATTATGTCTGGACGTGGCAAAGGAGGAAAAGCAAAGGGAAAGAGCAAGACTCGTTCATCCCGGGCCGGACTTCAGTTTCCTGTCGGTCGTATCCATCGACTCTTGAGAAAAGGAAACTACGCCGAACGAGTTGGAGCTGGTGCCCCAGTTTACCTGGCCGCTGTTCTCGAATATCTGGCGGCCGAAGTTTTGGAGTTGGCTGGCAACGCCGCTCGTGACAACAAGAAATCCAGAATCATCCCTCGTCATCTCCAGCTGGCTGTCCGCAACGACGAAGAGTTGAACAGACTTCTATCTGGTGTGACCATTGCCCAGGGTGGTGTCTTGCCTAATATCCAGGCAGTCCTCCTGCCAAAGAAGACCCAGAAGCCAAGCAAATAGATCTTCCAGCGACTTCGAGTTCAGACCAACTTCCTATCCAACGGTCCTTTTCAGGACCAACCAAATCTTACGAGAGAGATTCTTTCATTATGTTTTTGCACTGTTGTTTACACCCACATCCTCGCCCGAATGAATTATATTCAGTTCACCCCCCCCCCCCCCCCCAATCCAAGTCATATGTATATCTAACTGCCCCCCCCCCCACACACACACACACACGCACACACACACACACACGCACACACACGCACTCTCTCTCCTAAATGAAAAATATACAGTTTTTTTTCCTATTTACAAAAAAAAAACATCTCGGGATAAAACACAACGGGCAGTAGAAGATACTCTGGCGTTGAATCTTTGAAAACTGCTGTCTATGGCTATATGGGATTGATCGACCAGGCATAGCCTAGTCGATCTGGTTACAATATGATTGATTGGTTGACGTTTTACGCCGTACCCAAGGTTAATTTACTTATAACTCTTACGTAAGAAATGTTTGAAACTCTCTTTAAACGTGGGTTCCATACTAATGCTAAAAAATTAAGACATCGCCATGTACTAAGTTGTTTTTAACAATACGAGCTTTCGACACCTGTAGCGGTGTCTTCGTCAGGTGTACAGGTGTCGAAAGCTCGTGTTTTTGAAAACAACTAACTACGTGGTGGTGTCTTAATGTTTATCATTAACTCTTACATACTGAACGACCCAGTGAAAATTCCACTCAATTCAATTCCATGTGGTCCGAGTTGGAAGCGAACGGGCGACGCATCGATGGAAGACCTGTGTCGCACTGAAGGACTATCACTCTGCCGACCGAGCCATCGAGGGTCCTTACAATAAAGAGAGTTGATATTCGACAAACCAACGCATGAATGTATAGATAAATTAATCAATCAGTCCACAATTATATCAAGCAATAAATTATTCGGATAGCTTCAGTTAAAATGAACATATATTTTTCCTTCGATGTGTCCAACTTCGATACAAGGGTGTCGTTTCATTTATGCACTGTCCTATATTAAATTGAATTGAAAATTTATTCACCAGAAAAGGTATACAAACAATGTAAATAATTAATATTTTGTACCTTTACAATAAGTTTGCATTGTATTCTAATACTGTTACATTACTGGCGGGATTAAAACCCCAGGGGAGGGGGTGCTTGTATGCAACCTATAAAGCTATTTTTCTTATAATGAAGTTGCCATAATTTGGATTTTCCGAACAACTTCTTTTTGAAGGCAGATTGAGTTGGAGACAAAACTATCGTCCAGTGTGCGCGCAAATTGACCAATCAGAATGAAGCTAAAATAGGAGTAAGCGTCTTCGCATGAGTCCGCGCTTTTGTTATGAACTGACCACCAAACCGTGGCCAAGGCATCATTCTCTTCGCTCGTTCTACCAGTAAAGAAGAAAGAATCATGTCTGGCCGTGGTAAAGGAGGAAAAGGTCTGGGAAAGGGGGGCGCCAAGCGCCACAGAAAAGTGCTACGTGATAATATCCAGGGTATCACCAAGCCAGCCATCCGTCGTCTTGCCCGCCGAGGTGGTGTCAAACGTATCTCCGGACTCATTTACGAAGAAACCCGTGGTGTTTTGAAAGTCTTCCTGGAAAATGTAATCCGAGATGCCGTCACTTACACCGAGCATGCCAAAAGGAAGACGGTCACAGCCATGGATGTTGTCTATGCCCTAAAACGACAAGGTCGCACCCTGTACGGATTCGGAGGTTAAGCTACCCAGTCCCGTCGACCAGAGAACAATCAACTCTATTCCCAAGGCCCTTTTAAGGGCCACACAAATCTTCCCGAGAAAGCTTCTAAACATTTGCACACTTGTTGATACTGTATTACGAACACGTTATTTCCGCACAAGATAACGTAAATCAAGCAAACAATCGGTATATATGTAATATGGAGAAGAAAAAAGAAACAAATTAAATAAAACAAGTCTACAGTAAAGAAAGGATTTGCTTAGAAAAAGAAGAAAAAATATATGTTGAATAAGTAGTACAGTAGATTTCACTTACCTGTATGTGTCGCTCGGTTCTTCGCCGTTGAACTCTCATCTCTCAACAAACAACATTCTTTATGGGCTGGACGGTCAAGAGTACGGTGTCCGAGCGCGAACTTGACTGATATAATAGAATAGCATTCTGCAAATCAATATGCATATATATAGATCGAATAAATTAAGGTTTGAATATAAGTAGCTTTTTATAGAGGGTAGAATTGATGAAACCAAGCATTTGATTTTCGTCTTAATCAATGAATACAACAAAATATGTGCAGTACCAGCACTGAGAAATTACAAGATTTCCAACAACATAAATAAGTTTAGGTACTCTATAATAAATAAATTATAAAATAAATAAAACATTAATATGAAATTTGTCAGTGGCGTTTAGAAGTTGAACGGTTACAATAAGGGGACAAATTACTTTTGGAGAACACCTTCTTGGTTTCGATGTAGTGCTCATATCGTTATCAAAGTCAAAACATTTTTTAAATGGCCAAAACATCAAATCTATATCAGTTACAATTATCATTCCATCAAAGGTTAATTCTTTACGCAAAATGCATTTTTAAATACTATATCTTAAAATTACACAGAGAAGATGGTGGTTTTATATAATCTTGTAAACTGTTGCAATCATTAACTAAGTATTGCAAGATAAATATTTACTGTATGATTTCTAGAATATTTATTTATGATTATTCAACGCTCAAATCGTGCCAAAAAGGCCCTAATCGAGTTCACGAAAAACTTAGGTATCAACCAGCGTCTGATATGAACGAGCAGGCTAAAAAATATTCGTTCCCTTTTGTCTTCGCCGTTTTGCTGTGTGTACGTGTTTTGTTGTCTTCGGTTTGTAAACGTTAAAAACACTCCAAAACACGGCCGTCAGTGTAAAGAAATAGAAAACCAGACTAATGCCATCATTCTTTTTAATCGGGCCTACATTTCTGATGCATTCTGGGTAACTTCCGAAAATTTCGACAGCACTTCGCCACACTTAATCAACACGCCCAGCTAAAACAAATATACACTAAGTCCACCGCACCTGCTGCATGAAACATTCATTGTAAAAAGCTGTTTGTGTCCGCCTTACGAGAGCTTTCTCGATCATACTTAGTGCCAAGAAAAGAACCCCTGCCTCCCTTCTAAGCTACTGCACGATATCAATCTGTGTTGTTATTTCCACTTAATCATTTCAAATTTCATTATCCCCTCCCCCCAGTTTCGTCAATGCTATACGGCCACTTTATCACGCACGTGCGTCAAATCTGTGTTTCCGCCCAAGTCCGCGCTTTAGTTTTTGCGCTCTACCTTGCAATCCCTCCCCTCTGCTATAAAACTCGTGCACGGCCGATTGGTTCACACTCCGTCAGTAGTCACTCACCTGTCAACAGACCTCGAATCGCAATGGCACCGAAAACCCCAACTGGCTCCAAAGGAGCAAAGAAAGCTATCAAGAAGTCAGCCCCCAAGTCCGGGGACAAGAAAAGGAGGAGGAGAAGGAAGGAAAGCTATGGCATCTACATCTACAAAGTCATGAAACAAGTGCACCCAGACACCGGTATATCTTCAAAGGCCATGTCGATCATGAACAGTTTCGTCAACGACATCTTCGAAAGAATTGCCGCCGAAGCCTCACGTCTTGCCCACTACAACAAGCGTTCCACGATCACCAGTCGGGAGGTCCAGACAGCCGTCCGTCTTCTTTTACCCGGAGAATTGGCCAAGCACGCCGTCAGTGAAGGCACCAAAGCCGTCACCAAATACACCAGCAGCAAGTAAACGG
The DNA here is from genome assembly GCA_963971465.1 of Lepidochitona cinerea. Taxonomy (NCBI): domain Eukaryota; kingdom Metazoa; phylum Mollusca; class Polyplacophora; order Chitonida; family Tonicellidae; genus Lepidochitona; species Lepidochitona cinerea. The sequence goes on along the minus strand of OZ020560.1, from coordinate 8,172,891 downwards.
CCTTACCCTCGTCAACTCTCGTTCCAAAGGTCCTTTTCAGGACCAACCAAATCCTACCGAAAAAGGTTTTATGGCTTGCACACAAAGTATGCATATAGTTACTGTATGTCTTTTGTCAAAAACAAGATCCCTGGCGACCTCCAGTCCCCTCCCCCCCCTACCCCTCTCCCCGCCACATACATACACACACACACGCACTCCTTTCTCATCCAAACAAAGAAGTAAATAAAATTAAAAGAAATAAGCAACCCACACTCACGTATACATAGATCTTCTAATTGCAATGCATAAACCGTTATCCGGTTCTTATATACAACACATTCTCTAACCTAAACTACAGTATACAACGCACGAATGAATGGATTCAGCCTTTGATTTCTGCTTGTTTTTTTTTTTGCTGAGCGATTGTTTGTTGATTTTTGTTTTGAAGCAGTTTTTCGACAGCTGCAGAGCGAGTACAAATGTAGTCGTAAATAAAATTATAACACACCCAACATAGCCTATCCGTATAATCACAATCAACCGGTTTGACGTGTGGCGGTCACCAAGGGAATGTGAGAAGGATGTGTGGGGATTCGTACATTTAAGTTTCCATAATCCAACAAACACGTCTATAGCTATTGGACTGTTGAAAACTCGGTTTGGTCATACCCTCCACGCGTACATTAGCGCTTTTTTTTACGTTTTTTAGTCACATGTAAACACAGACGGGTTCACTCGAATCTCCATCGTATTCTTTCGCGGTTTATATTTATTTATTTATAGCATTGTTATGACCATACGCACATTGGGTATTACATGTGAGACGATAAGTGGTGAAATGACAAAGAAAAATTAATACGGTGAATATGTCCGGTCTTATTATTTTTTCAGTTGTTCATTTCCTTTCTTTCACTACATATTTATCCGTTCTTTGTTACTTAGCGTTAGAGGTAGAGTTGAGCGCGGACCGAGGCGAAAGCCTCTGTATAAGCAAGATGTCCGACTGTTAGCGCGGTCTTTTCTGATTGGTGCAACTGTCAATCCGGCCTTAAGGGTACAAAAAGACATGAGCGCAAAGCCAGGGTACACAAGTTCACTGCTTAACCAAGTGCGTTGTTCTCTTGTACCCTAAATTCAAATTACCAATTATGTCTGGACGTGGCAAAGGAGGAAAAGCAAAGGGAAAGAGCAAGACTCGTTCATCCCGGGCCGGACTTCAGTTTCCTGTCGGTCGTATCCATCGACTCTTGAGAAAAGGAAACTACGCCGAACGAGTTGGAGCTGGTGCCCCAGTTTACCTGGCCGCTGTTCTCGAATATCTGGCGGCCGAAGTTTTGGAGTTGGCTGGCAACGCCGCTCGTGACAACAAGAAATCCAGAATCATCCCTCGTCATCTCCAGCTGGCTGTCCGCAACGACGAAGAGTTGAACAGACTTCTATCTGGTGTGACCATTGCCCAGGGTGGTGTCTTGCCTAATATCCAGGCAGTCCTCCTGCCAAAGAAGACCCAGAAGCCAAGCAAATAGATCTTCCAGCGACTTCGAGTTCAGACCAACTTCCTATCCAACGGTCCTTTTCAGGACCAACCAAATCTTACGAGAGAGATTCTTTCATTATGTTTTTGCACTGTTGTTTACACCCACATCCTCGCCCGAATGAATTATATTCAGTTCACCCCCCCCCCCCCCCCCCAATCCAAGTCATATGTATATCTAACTGCCCCCCCCCCCACACACACACACACACGCACACACACACACACACGCACACACACGCACTCTCTCTCCTAAATGAAAAATATACAGTTTTTTTTCCTATTTACAAAAAAAAAACATCTCGGGATAAAACACAACGGGCAGTAGAAGATACTCTGGCGTTGAATCTTTGAAAACTGCTGTCTATGGCTATATGGGATTGATCGACCAGGCATAGCCTAGTCGATCTGGTTACAATATGATTGATTGGTTGACGTTTTACGCCGTACCCAAGGTTAATTTACTTATAACTCTTACGTAAGAAATGTTTGAAACTCTCTTTAAACGTGGGTTCCATACTAATGCTAAAAAATTAAGACATCGCCATGTACTAAGTTGTTTTTAACAATACGAGCTTTCGACACCTGTAGCGGTGTCTTCGTCAGGTGTACAGGTGTCGAAAGCTCGTGTTTTTGAAAACAACTAACTACGTGGTGGTGTCTTAATGTTTATCATTAACTCTTACATACTGAACGACCCAGTGAAAATTCCACTCAATTCAATTCCATGTGGTCCGAGTTGGAAGCGAACGGGCGACGCATCGATGGAAGACCTGTGTCGCACTGAAGGACTATCACTCTGCCGACCGAGCCATCGAGGGTCCTTACAATAAAGAGAGTTGATATTCGACAAACCAACGCATGAATGTATAGATAAATTAATCAATCAGTCCACAATTATATCAAGCAATAAATTATTCGGATAGCTTCAGTTAAAATGAACATATATTTTTCCTTCGATGTGTCCAACTTCGATACAAGGGTGTCGTTTCATTTATGCACTGTCCTATATTAAATTGAATTGAAAATTTATTCACCAGAAAAGGTATACAAACAATGTAAATAATTAATATTTTGTACCTTTACAATAAGTTTGCATTGTATTCTAATACTGTTACATTACTGGCGGGATTAAAACCCCAGGGGAGGGGGTGCTTGTATGCAACCTATAAAGCTATTTTTCTTATAATGAAGTTGCCATAATTTGGATTTTCCGAACAACTTCTTTTTGAAGGCAGATTGAGTTGGAGACAAAACTATCGTCCAGTGTGCGCGCAAATTGACCAATCAGAATGAAGCTAAAATAGGAGTAAGCGTCTTCGCATGAGTCCGCGCTTTTGTTATGAACTGACCACCAAACCGTGGCCAAGGCATCATTCTCTTCGCTCGTTCTACCAGTAAAGAAGAAAGAATCATGTCTGGCCGTGGTAAAGGAGGAAAAGGTCTGGGAAAGGGGGGCGCCAAGCGCCACAGAAAAGTGCTACGTGATAATATCCAGGGTATCACCAAGCCAGCCATCCGTCGTCTTGCCCGCCGAGGTGGTGTCAAACGTATCTCCGGACTCATTTACGAAGAAACCCGTGGTGTTTTGAAAGTCTTCCTGGAAAATGTAATCCGAGATGCCGTCACTTACACCGAGCATGCCAAAAGGAAGACGGTCACAGCCATGGATGTTGTCTATGCCCTAAAACGACAAGGTCGCACCCTGTACGGATTCGGAGGTTAAGCTACCCAGTCCCGTCGACCAGAGAACAATCAACTCTATTCCCAAGGCCCTTTTAAGGGCCACACAAATCTTCCCGAGAAAGCTTCTAAACATTTGCACACTTGTTGATACTGTATTACGAACACGTTATTTCCGCACAAGATAACGTAAATCAAGCAAACAATCGGTATATATGTAATATGGAGAAGAAAAAAGAAACAAATTAAATAAAACAAGTCTACAGTAAAGAAAGGATTTGCTTAGAAAAAGAAGAAAAAATATATGTTGAATAAGTAGTACAGTAGATTTCACTTACCTGTATGTGTCGCTCGGTTCTTCGCCGTTGAACTCTCATCTCTCAACAAACAACATTCTTTATGGGCTGGACGGTCAAGAGTACGGTGTCCGAGCGCGAACTTGACTGATATAATAGAATAGCATTCTGCAAATCAATATGCATATATATAGATCGAATAAATTAAGGTTTGAATATAAGTAGCTTTTTATAGAGGGTAGAATTGATGAAACCAAGCATTTGATTTTCGTCTTAATCAATGAATACAACAAAATATGTGCAGTACCAGCACTGAGAAATTACAAGATTTCCAACAACATAAATAAGTTTAGGTACTCTATAATAAATAAATTATAAAATAAATAAAACATTAATATGAAATTTGTCAGTGGCGTTTAGAAGTTGAACGGTTACAATAAGGGGACAAATTACTTTTGGAGAACACCTTCTTGGTTTCGATGTAGTGCTCATATCGTTATCAAAGTCAAAACATTTTTTAAATGGCCAAAACATCAAATCTATATCAGTTACAATTATCATTCCATCAAAGGTTAATTCTTTACGCAAAATGCATTTTTAAATACTATATCTTAAAATTACACAGAGAAGATGGTGGTTTTATATAATCTTGTAAACTGTTGCAATCATTAACTAAGTATTGCAAGATAAATATTTACTGTATGATTTCTAGAATATTTATTTATGATTATTCAACGCTCAAATCGTGCCAAAAAGGCCCTAATCGAGTTCACGAAAAACTTAGGTATCAACCAGCGTCTGATATGAACGAGCAGGCTAAAAAATATTCGTTCCCTTTTGTCTTCGCCGTTTTGCTGTGTGTACGTGTTTTGTTGTCTTCGGTTTGTAAACGTTAAAAACACTCCAAAACACGGCCGTCAGTGTAAAGAAATAGAAAACCAGACTAATGCCATCATTCTTTTTAATCGGGCCTACATTTCTGATGCATTCTGGGTAACTTCCGAAAATTTCGACAGCACTTCGCCACACTTAATCAACACGCCCAGCTAAAACAAATATACACTAAGTCCACCGCACCTGCTGAGCTCACTATATCTGAGCATGTCGTTTTTTTTCTACCCCCCCGGCTTGAACGAAAGCTAAATTTATGCCTCTTAAACATCTATATTGCTATGATAAATTTGAATTTAAATCCGGTCGCCCTCCTATTCACGAGGCCATGAAGATGCATTTCCCGCAGCTTGCAATGGCAGACTTAATGATGTCATACAAGGAATAGAATTGCACCGCTAACATATGCCGTGGACTTAACATCTCTTCAGATAATTAAAGGAACACTTCAACACAAGACAAGCAATCATTCGTTTTAATCACCAAGCAGTCCAGCCATTCTGCACTACCATCCACTCGCTCTAACACACAGACACATATCAGCCCGCCAAAACTATCAGAGTGTGCAATGTACAAGTTGTGCGAAAAAGCGGATCAGTTTTGTACCGTTAAAGTGGCATGAGCTGCCAAAAATAGCACTTTTTTCATAGTTTATAATCACCACGACCGTACGAGGCTTTGAAGGCCATCGAAAAACTAAATGATTGGCGTTTGAATGAGGAAAATACATGCAGTGTGTGGCCTGTACGAACCGAAAACGTGTTCGAAAGGTAAACAAAATTTAAATAACCAGGACGACCATTCATTCATTCTAAGCCAAAGTTAGTTCAAAACAATACTTTATCGTACATTTTCGAGACTAGAAACACTAAAAAGCTTCTGAATTAGATGTCTTGAGAAAAATAGCCACTAATTTCAACATTCTGTTTTAACGTCAAAATATCAACATTTTGGCAGCTCAGGCCAATTACCGATATCTGTATTCATTGGCAACAACAGCAAGTATTACGTTAAGCGTGTAAATTGTTTTCGATTCACCTTCTCCCGAGTTTTTGGCTTTAACTGTTGTCATAGGAATTACAACACATTGTCTTGAGCTGGTAATTAAGTCATTATTGACCTATACACTTTATGTAACTATTCAGATAGTTGAAGAAAGCTTTTGATTTTGTTTTCATAACTTCATTTTTAAAAGAAATATTTACCAGTTTACCAATCGTGTTTTGGATAATGTTTATCATTTTTCTATAATGAGCTGTGAGTTATTCAATGTTTCCAGCCAGGCAGAAGCTGTATGGCGTTCAGTTGCTCGTCGATAGGCAGAAGCGCAGTCTGGATCATATTTCTGCAGAACTATGTCATTCATTTGACAATTTAGTTGTGTCCATAGTGAGTTTAATCAAAGGCTTAACTGTAAATGTCCCGAAGAAAATTAATACCTACAGCAAAGACATTTCATCTACCAGCATAAACTTGATTTACTCCCATTCATGTTTGACTATGTTTTTTGCAGCACCTCGACGTCATAAATATAACAATAGTATAGGCTAAACCTTTCGCTTAATTATTCTAGTTGAATAAAGAAAAAAAAAAAAAAAAAAAAAAAAAAGCTTCCCTTAAAATCAGGAGGACATTTTCTGTAAAATGAAATTTGATGACCTATTGGTTAACTCTAATGTGAGTGTTGGAAATGGTAGGCCTACTTTCATTTGATAGCCGAAACTGACAGGCCAGGGATTTAATTTATTATTGAGTTGCATTTTTTTTTTTTAATTCAAGATTGAAATCCGAATTGAATTCTCGAATTCCATTGTGTAATTAAGCCATTGGACCAGCGGGCTATTTGACTTGCACCCACTTAGTCTCATCCTGTTTCACTGAATTTGCCTAATTCATTAGTGTAAGGGTGAATTCATATATAACCAGGAATGCATGCGTGTGTGCGTTTACTGCTGCCAAGACTAGGCCTATCTGCGATTTTGAAGTCGCCATGTTTTACCAGTAAACTCGAGTTTTTTTATACTTTGTTTTTTTTAAGTTAAAGGGACATGAGCTGCCAAAATTCACACTTTTTCATAAATGCTGATCGTCATATTAATTGCCTACAGGTACCTCGTTGTTTATGTTTGGATATCTATGGTCGACGACTGGGTGATTCTACAGACAGCGGTCACTTTGGGTGCTCTGAAAAGTTCGCAATAAAATACTTACTTTTTTAATATCCCTTTGCAGGGAGTTTAGACAGATTTTTAGGCTTATGTTTCAAATAGTGGTCAACGTTCATTTTAAATATTTTACTTTTTTTTCCAATTTATAATTCTACCTTTGGGAAATTGATGTCACTACCGTCACAGATACACAAACCCCTCAGAAATAAATTGTTTGGTGACAAAATTGTTTCTGGCGATATCAGCTTAGAACTATGCGATATTTCTCTTACGTCTGCTTATTACAAAAAAAAAATATAAGAAAATAGTGGCCATTTCCCACAAATCCTTACGTAAATTGACTTACGTGCATTTACTAAGTATACGTCAGTTTACTGACGTTCGTTAAAAGTGGGTCATTAGATTATATTTTAATATTGGACCCTTGCTTGGGCTGTGATAAATAGACACCATCTGTTGAAATGTAAATATTTTGTTTATTGAAAAATTAATAATATATCATCGTAACGGTAGTGACATAACCGTTACGGCGTGACGGTAGTGACATACAAAACATAATATTTACTGTTTCTTTCGTCCTTAAATCTGACTGCCTCTGTATATGTGAATTATTCTTGAGAATGCAATCAAAAACGAATAAATGATGAATCGTATCAACCAATCGTATAGTAATGCTATTCTTTTGTTTTACGTTAATGGATCTGAATGGATAAGGTCATGCTGGTGAGGAATTCAAACATTCGACAAAACACATTTTATTACTAATATATAAACAAAAAGTGGGGTTCCCATAGCACTGGTCACTATACTTCTGTATTACCAATAGTTCCTATTTTCTGTGAAGAGGTATTTTAACTCCCCTAAACCCATTTTGTATCCAAATTGTCTTTACCGTCACGGAAAACAGCAACCATTTTGTGACGGTAGGGACGGTATTTACATGTGACGGTAATGACATTATAATCATTAAGGCGCAAATAAAAAATAGCGTGTGAATTTAACGTCTTCCTAAGAAGTGTTTTGTGTTTATATCCTCGATAGTTATATGGCATGCGACTAATTTTCACATTATACAAGCATAGAGCTTTCAAAATTTATGAACGGTAGTGACCGGACGATGGTGTACGGCCTGAGTAGTTTATACTTGTTTGAAATTTCAGCTTCTTGTAAGACTATGCGGATGTTAATTTCTGCGCGCTGTAAACACTTTGAGGTCACGTGTTTCCTTGATAACGTGGCCAGAGCTTGAAGCTATCCCCTTTTATTGTATCAGATGAAAATGACAGGTCGTGACGGTAGTGACACAATTTCTGGGACGAGTATAAATGGGATAGATTCTAAATAAAACCATAGTTTTTTTAGTACCAATTACATGAATACATCATGTTAATAGATCATAGATAGCATCAAAACAGCAGGAACTGCTTTATTTCACCCATGCGGACATTTTTTTACTTCCTTCTCACGTTGTTAATACCACTGGGACATACATTGTAGCTATACATGGCAAGGTAAAATAATTAAAAAAAATATTAAAATGGCAAAATTTCCTCACTTTACTTTGAAGCACATTCCTTTTAATTGTCATTTTATTAAAACTTATGAAAAAAACTACGAATTTGCCACATTTATTTGCATTTATGTTGTTGTAAAGTTGTGGGACAATGAAGTGACCCCTGCTCATAGAATCACCCGACTATAGATGTCAGAAATTATCAAACAACAGAGTAAGACCTTTACTTTAGTGAAGTATGGCGGCCATCAAAAAACTAAATGAAAATCTATAAAGTGTGTGGCCTGTACGAATCGAAAACGTGTTCGAACAGGGCCTGTACGAACCGAAAACGTGTTCGAAAAGTAAAGAAAATTAAAATAACCTGGACGACCATTCATTCATTTTAAGCCAAAGTTAGTTCAAAACAATACTTTACGTACATTCTCGAGACTAGAAGCACTAAAAAGCTTCTGAATTGTGCGTCTTGGGAAGAAAAACCAATAATTTCAACATTCTGTTTTAACGTTAAAATATCAACATTTAGCTCGATCATGCCACTTTGAGTCGAATTTTGATTGAGCCTTCTGGGACTTCGTACTAAGTCTAAAGCAAAGCTCTTGCGTGTGGGAGGTACAGATAGCGAGTTTGCTGTTAGCAAGTTTTGGAGTTTTCTTTTCATTGGTTTCCTATTATTTATTTAAAACGGCCTGTAAGACAATTGGTTGTGTGAGAAGGTACTGCCTTGGCTTTAACAATGTCCATTGCTTGGGTTAAGTCATTCGACTTCTACACAACATCAACACTTCAGTTAACGGTTACGGTATCGCAAATTTTAACAACAACAACAGGTTGGGGGAAATGCGGGAATCGACGGACTATCTGTAGCATAGCGGTACCAGTTATCGCGGGGTACCAGTTATCGAGGGTTAGGTACATTACTGATTGTAGACAGAAAAGCTCTATAACAAATGAAACAAAATATCTGCGATGATGATGTAAGACATTTTCTGACAGATAGGCCACAAATCGTCAGAACGCATTTGATCAATTTACAGGGAATTGCTTGCCACCCTTCGAGGTGGCAAGACCACCTCTCGTTTCTCATCAAAAATATCAAGATTCTCTTCATAACTTTTAAAAAATAAAATTGCTAACCCGTACTTTAATGATTTCCCTTTTCACTATGCTAGTAGTAGGCAGGTCGGGCCAATTTTAATCATCCATAGTTTGTTTCTAAAACTTATACCAAGCTATTCTTCACATAGTTATAAGATGTAATTAGAATTCCGTTTGACATGTATAATCATATTTACTTAGAAAAATGATATTTAACATAGATATCTTATAATAACTAGATTGGCTATGCGCTGCGCAGTAGAAAATGGCACAATAGTCCGTCACTTAGCAAAATGGCGGACTATAAGATTAACGTTACAATCCAGAACGAGGTTACCGCTTGAAAAACATTTCTTGTCGTTGTTGTTGCACGATATTCAAGACGTAGGCCCTACTAAAGACAATTTTACACATTTGTCACGATGGGCGAGGAATAAATACAGCACCTATCGCTTGAAATTTATTCCATTCTCGAAAAAAAGGACAGAAAAGTTCACATTAGACTAGAAAACAACTTGGTAACGCAAGTAAAAAATCACTTAGCAAGATGGCGATTTAGCTGCCGGAAGTCGCTTGTCGTTAGCCAATCTAGTTATTATAAGATATCTATGATATTTAATAAATCAGGGGAGACAACTTTTGTCTCTAAATATGGGTCTTTTCCAAGCATTTTTATGAATGGTAGTTATTTTTCTGTTCAAGCGAAAATGAGCAAACAGGGTCCAGTGAAAGGAGCCCTGAAAAAATACACAGACTACACTTTTTGTTTTATTTTTAACTTTTGAGACTCACATTTGCTTTTTAACTTTTATGATCGAATACCTTGTACCAACATTTGATGACGTCACCGACCTGCCTACTAGTAGAAATAAACCGTTAAAAATTGACTACTTATTTTTCTACACCTATATATTTTTTATATTACTACTTGTACACTATTCGTTTTTAGATATTCACTTTCCTGGGTATTCAGGCTTTTCAAAAATGTATTTGTATAGTTCTGATGAGAACTGTACAGAATAACGAGCAATTCATTTCGCTAAACTACACGTAGGAAAGTCTTCCCAGAAACGTTTGTTTGCATTGAGCCAAACGTTCAATGGGGAATGAAAACAAAACATAGAAAAACAAAACAAAACTGGGGATCCTGACCCTTGAAGTTGCCCCCCTTGCAACTTCAAAATCCTCGGGTCTTAATCCTGTTATTATTACAATATGATTTCTACCAGTACCAGTGTTGAAATCTTCCAAAAACCTGACAACAATGACATTACACTAAAATAGATGAGAGAATTTGGGATGGTTTTAATGTACTAAATAAACCATCCATCTGTGTAGCATATAAAATGATAGTATTAGATCAACAACTAACCTTGTAAATGCTGTGTTGTCTATTGAGGAAGTCAACATACAGGTGAGGTATTGTCATGTAATCTTGTCAAGGTCAGGATGAAGCACACTGACAGCTATTTGGGGCTGTACAAATGCCACACATGCTGCACAGGCTGCCTGGCACTTGTAGATCATGTGACATCTTACAAAGTGACCAACTTTATTAAAGGCAAAATAAGCCTGAACAATACTGCCAGGCATACAAAGTTACATTACTTTTCAGTCAATCATATTTTTATTACTGGTATTGTACTACAAGCAAAAAATGTCTCTTGCCACACTTGTTGACATTTCAGATTGGCTATAAATATTTCAAACAATATTAAATATTTATATTTAGTATTTTGTCAGATAGTCCTGTACTCCAGTCCTGTAGACTATCCAGGACCAGAAAATAGGGTGCCCAAGATAGCTATTTTTGCACATTTTCGACAAAATTGAGTGTCCATTAGAACCTACTTTTGTATGTTGGCCATATTAAATTGCCTGTGTGGACCCCCCCCCCCCCCCCCCCCCCCCCCTGGATGAACCCATTCCTCTAGTGATCTGGGGCCTGTCTTGCGAAGCTGGCGTAAGTTACGTCAGACGTAAATGAGTGTTAAAACTGGGCACAACCGGTCCATATTGTTGGCCTATGCGCAAATTTACGCCAGTTTTGTAAGATAGGCCCCTGAAATATACACCAAAACTAATACTGAATATACCAAGTATGTTTCTTTCTAATTTTAGGAGTGTCTCGGGTTTTACATTCTTTTTACACCAGCTCATGTCATTTCATGGAGGACGGCGAGGGTTCCGAGGGGGTGGTCACAGAGGAGGTCACAGAGGGGATTCAGAGAGGGATCAGGGGGATTCTTTCCATAAAGGAAAATATGGTAATATTTTAGAAGTGCTTAAACATTATAGCATATAATTATTTGTACAATATCTACATAGAATTATTTGTGCAATATCTACATGGAATTATTTGTGCAATATCTACATAGAATTATTTGTGCAATATCTACATAGAATTATTTGTACAATATCTACATGGAATTATTTGTGCAATATCTACATAGAATTATTTGTACAATGTCTACATGTAATTATTTGTACAATATCTACATAGAATTATTTGTGCAATATCTACATAGAATTATTTGTACAATATCTACATGGAATTATTTGTGCAATATCTACATAGAATTATTTGTACAATGTCTACATAGAATTATTTGTACAATATCTACATGGAATTATTTGTTCAATATTTACATAGAATTATTTGTGCAATATCTACATAGAATTATTTGTGCAATATCTACATAGAATTATTTGTACAATATCTACATAGCATTATTTGTACAATATCAACAAAGAATTATTTGTACAAGATCTTCATGGAATTATTTATACAATATCTACATGGAATTATTTGTACAATATCCACATAAAATTATTTGTACAATATCTACATAGAATTATTTGTACAATATCTACATAGCATTATTTGTACAATATCAACAAAGAATTATTTGTACAAGATCTTCATGGAATTATTTATACAATATCTACATGGAATTATATTTGTACAATATCTACATAGAATTATTTGTACAATATCTACATCAAATTATTTGTACAATATCTACATTGAATTATTTGTACAATATCTACATCGAATTATTTGTACAATATCTACATCGAATTATTTGTACAATATTTACATAGAATTATTTGTACAATATTTACATAGAATTATTTGTTCAATATCTATGGAATGCTTATTCTTTCTAATGCATATTCTTTTTTAAACGTACATTCTCGAGACTTATACAACTATAAAGCTCATAAATTGCACTTCTTGATAAAAACAGTCGATAATTACTGGATTTGTTCTAAAATTTGAGTTTACATTTTGACATTTTTTCTGATATAAACATATGATATCGAATAGTAGGATGTCATCAATAAAGTTTTAATGAATATCACTCAGAGAAAGCTTACAGATTCACTTGTGCTTATCATTCCCAGTTAATGCCAACCCCACTACTTATCTTCTATTTTAGATGGTGGGAAGGGGCATCGTCGAGGATATAGTGAGGAAGGAGCCCGTGGCAGTGGGCGGGGCAGAGGTAGGGGAAGAGGGGGTGGGCATGGCCCTCCGCCTGGACTTAAAGGGAGAGAAATAGGAATGTGGTATGCCAGACGAGGAAAAATCAGAAAGGAAGAAAAAGAACTTGCAGAGGTAAAGTGACAAAAAGAATTCTTCTGTTTACGAAACCTCTATTTTGGTCAAAATTTATATTTTCTGATATAATTTTGTAGTTGTTATATTATTTTGATATAGGGCCTGGTAGTCTATCGAGAGATTTCGCGATATCCGGTGACAGATGGCGTTTTTTTCAGGACATCAGTTCGATTGACGTTTTTTTGTTCTAAAACGTCACAAATGAGCGTCATATTCGAATGATAAAGGCTCATCACATGCGCAATGACAACGCCGGTGACAGGAAATTTGTGGAATGGTCACGTTACTCCCGCTCCCAATTCAAAATTTGGTTAGATACATGCCGGGCTTCCTCATAACATATGCTTTTACATTTTTTGCCTCTAATGTCAAATTTAAAGACAATGTGTTTCTGTTAACAGAGGCAGACTGTAGCTCTTGATAACCATAGAGAGCGGGACATTAGGAAACTTCTTCATGATATAAAAACATCAGAAACTGTTCCACCTCAACCAAAGAGATCTTATGAAAACCCAAATAATTTAGATAATGACAACCAATTAGAAATCAGAGATGTAAGAAATTCCAGTTCTTTCAATGAGTCTGCAAGGGAGTGGAACCAATCAGGATTTACTTCACCTTCAGTTCCTAGCCAATCAGAGGAAAGATCTGTTCCAGATTCTTGGTGGGATGAAAAGGAAGAAGACACTTCATTGGCTGCTTATGTATCTATGGAAACAGATAAAAAATCTCAAAGGAGGAGTAGTAATCAACCAACATGCTCTGGTTCAGTGAAAAGTGAAAATGACATTGAAATTGAAGATGATGCAATTTTAGATGAAGATTTGGAGGTTTCTAAAGTTTATTTATTTTCTAAAGACGAAGATTACATCCCACTGGACAATGATGTGGGTAGGTTGTTCTTGAATAAAAAATTAATTTTCTTGTGCATAGTTACTCATTTTCGTAATATCCTCTTAAATTACTAATACGCAACAGGATATTACGAAAATGACCCACTTTCTCAATGCGGAAGGTTAATCACCAAGGCTGTGATAAAACTAGGTGATAATTCTTAAACTCAAAGCAAAGATATGTTTCATTTTGTGGCAAAGACTTGGGCAAAGTGCCACCAGAATAGCAAACAGATATTTCTTTTACAAAAAAAAAATAAAGTAAAATGACTATTCCAAATTAATGCATCCATTAATAACATTGTTTTTTTAATTTCCCTTTTCTATCATGATGCAATATTTCAATGTAAATAGATAGATTTGATTTAGTAGTCTTGACTGTCTTGGATTATTATATTTTATGGCAAAAATTTCTCAAAATATTATTGAAGGCTAAAGATGTACATCTTTTCTTAATGCATGTGAGTGGGTGTGTGGATTCTGAGGACATCTGGTTGAGATCATATGGAATGACTCTTGCACAAATAGCCAATTAAAAAACATTTACATGCACGTTTTTAATTTTCAGAAATGGATGAGTCTTCAATAACTAGAGACCAGTACATTGATCAAAAACTCCAAGAAGAACTGAATGACAAAAAGAGGAGCTCAAATTATCAAAAGATGTTGGAATTTAGACGAAAACTTCCATCTTTTTCTATGAGAGAGGTATTTGTATCTGTTTCATTCAAGCGTTGTCAAAGTCTGTGTCTCACTCTCTACCATGCTGGCCATTTCTGACCTCTTTCACTTTATATGTGTTGAATGGCTGTAATGGTCAACAGTTCTTCACTCGGTCACATATTCAATGTCAGAATCTTCAGTCTAGAAAAAATAAAACTCCCAACTGACAGTTGCTTGTGTGATAACTTGAAGATATTTACTGGACAAGACTTTTCACATATTATTGGGTGGCCACTTGGGTAATGAATATAGGATAGGATAGGAGGAAGTGTTAATAGGATGGGTACTTTACATCATTCAATGGCCTGTAATATCTTCTTTCAATTTGAATCTTGTTTTCCATCTATGTTCAAAGCTACTCAGCAGTGGCATGGTGTCAATATAGATTTTCATAATCCATGGTCCTATACTAACACACTGTTGAATCCTATGTAATTTGGGGGAGTTCAACCCTTTCATGATATATAATTGTAGTATCTATAATGATAATATCTCAGATCTTGGATTTATCCAGAAAATGCTCCGGCTGGTTTGGTTTCTGTCAAAGGTATATGTAGCCAGGGGGAAAACTCTCAACCAACCCAAACTTTTGAATAACATCGTTGTGTTTTTCAGGAAATCCTTAGTGTGGTCAGAAATAACCAGGTGACTGTAATAAGTGGGGAGACAGGATGTGGCAAAACTACTCAGGTTTGATGTCTACACTATTTTTCTGATATATTAATTATGCCAAATACATCAACCTTCCTGATGGTCTATGTGTTCAAATTTAGAAAGGGGGGAGATGATCTTTTAGCCAGTTGGTACTTTTATAGCCATATGACCTAAAATTTTGAGTTTGGCATTATACCCCAATGAATGAATAAATCAATCAATCAATTCATTCTTTATTCATAAAATGGGAACTTGGGAATGGTTTTTTGATGACTTACGTCTGAGACCCTGTGGAAGAGTTGCCAGGTACTCGACGAAGGTCGAGATTTCCTCCGGGCAATGAGCATGTTTTCCTCCCCCATTAAATCTTGAGTGCGGCGTAAAACATAAATCAACCAACCAATTACATCTGAGACCCTGTGTTGTGTATTGCAGATCTTTCCGATATCGTCTAAACTCTGTTTGGACATATTATTACAAGCAGTTTTAGGGGAGAAGACAGGAAAATTGACCTACCATACTGGATGATAGATGAGAGAGCCTGATTCACTCGTCTGAAAACTTACGTCTTTATATTTATTTCAGGTTGCCCAGTTCATTTTAGATGAGTGTATTGTTAAAGGTCAGGGGTCAACATGTCATGTGGTCTGTACTCAACCTCGGAGAATTAGTGCTGTCTCAGTAAGTCTGATTTCATAGGGAGTGAGAGTAAAAAGATACTTACAGAACACAAGGCAATGACTACATTGTATGTTGACATCCCAATAATATTTGTATTTTTGTAGACCATTCGTTCAAGGTAAGACTGGTAAAAATCTGTGAGATTTTACAAGGTTGCTGAGAGTACTCATGCCAGGGTCACTTTTATAGATTTATTAGTATTTTACATGGGCAAGACAATTTAGATGCTAAAGGTTGTGGCTTTAAGCCCGGGTAATATCAGTTCAATGATCTTGAATCCAGTGTAAAACGTAAATCAACCAACCAATGAATTCAGCTCAACAATAAAACTTTTCAACTTGGGTTGTGTTTTTCTATTTATTTCTCAGGTAGCTGAGAGAGTTGCAGATGAGAGGGATGAGAGTTGTGGACAAGGGAACAGTGTGGGATATCAGATACGACTAGAAAGGTCAGACTAACTAACTAACTTATTAGTGCTGTTAACTATACTATAGCAAGCAGAAGGAATACAGATTACACATGAGTGTAAATATGACATTTTTATTAAAGTTGCATGGGCCTACAAATACATGGATAATTTTGAAGAAACAGAATGATCTAATGGTTGGTCAGATGCACTCTATCAGCCAAGTGTGAAAACCACTGTGTATTATATTATAATCATTTAACACTGGACTCCAATATATATCTATGATCACTAAAACACACGGGCACAGGGAAAATAGGGGGCCTTGGTCGTCCATTTGGTTAGAGAGATCGTCCCTCAGTCCCACACAGACCTTCCATCGATGCAAAAAGAGTTCAACTGTTGCCAGGTATTTGCTGAAGGTCGTGGGTTTCCTCTGGGCAATGAGTCTGGTTTCTTTCCCCACTAAACCTGGCAGCGCCGCCATATAAGTGAAATAATCTTGAGTGCGGCATAAAACCTCAATCAATCAACCAATATAATGTAATTTCCATCCAAATACGTGGTCCTCCTCTGTTGTAACTAATGTCCAACACTCAATGGAATTTGAAGCTGGTACCTGGTAACATGATATCACATTTCTCCTACAATAGCTGACATTTATTTTAAAAAGTTTTTAAGAAATTATGATTTTATTTCTTTCAGCAAAATGCCTCGTACTCATGGTTCAATATTGTACTGCACGACAGGGATTGTCTTGAAATGGTTAGAAGGGGACTCGTAAGTGTTTGAATTTCAAGATAATTAGTCATTTCACAGGCCTGTGCTGTAAGATTTTCTGGAATAACCTGAAAAGAGGTCCTCCTAATTTACTTTAGATAACCTGAAAACAGGTTATGCTGTCACGCAAGTTAGATAACCTGTGTTCCTCCTAGGATAACCTGTAAACTTCTTGCCATTTTAGAAATAATTTTCACTTTTGTAAGTTGCTTAAAATGGTTAGGGCCTACTCTGAATGAGAAATGCATAAAACCAGAAGTACTTTGATAAAACCCAAGTAAGACTAAGAACCCAAAATGTCAAAGCAAATAATTCTATTTTTCTTAAATGTGAATAGTGTGGTACAAGAAAAAATACTAACTATGACTAGTTTAGTTCCACACTTTCCAAAAAATAAAGGAACATTTTTTAAAAAATCTTTAACAAGCTACCTAAGTTTTCGAAACAGTGTTACCTGAAACAAATAATTTTTTGGGTATGCCTAAATACAAATTTTGTAGCTACGGCTTACGGTTACCGTGTGGAAATATCAACACTTTTATCAATGATCACTCTGTCAATTCGTTTTTGGGTAGACTCAACAACTTATGAAGATTCAAATTTCAATCTCTGACTGGGAATTCGACACGCGCCGGACAAATGCTGTTTGCGATTTGACCGGTATCGGTGGTTAACTGCCTCAACTGATGCCACAAAGTTTACATCTTTTAGCCTCCTGTTCCACAAATTCCCAGTTTTGACTACACGCCATGCAAATTACGTTTACGACTTTTCCATCGTCGTTTGTTTCGCGGGAAAACTAATTCCAAAACGGCCAACTCTTTAATTTTTTTATTCCGTGGGAGATTTTTTCGGTTTGCACTTTGCAGCATGCGACAGACATGGAGTCGGGCGCCGTGTTCAGTGTACGACGCACCACGTGGGAAAGCGAGACGATGTCCGTAGTAGAATCGGAGCTATCAAGAAAGCTTACAGCTGTCAGTGATATTAATTAAAAGGATTAATACTCCTTCGTTGTAGGTTAAATTTTGATTAAAAAAAACCTCAAATGGCCGGAAGTTGAATGCCGTGATAATGAAACGAAGCCATCCATTGGGCTACAGTCGAGTCAAATATCAACGTCACATTCGCGGCAGATGAGCCAAGGTGAAGCCTGAAGGCCAGTAGAGGTACAGCGATATTAAAGTTTACTTGGTTTTGGTTCGCTTTTTTGATGCATTTTCGATTACTTTATTTATTTTCTTTTGCTTTTTAGAGCTGATCATAAAAAAAATTCGGAAGGTAAAATGTTTAGACGAGCGGTTGCAGGATTTTGGATAACCGATAAACCGGTCGTCTTAAATTCTGTTCAGACGAGCGTGAGACGAACGCGTTCGGTCCGTTCGTCCCAACAGCACAAGCCTGATTTCAGGAAAACTGCAATGTAGATAATTTTATTGAAGAGAACTTTATTTTTGTCTTTAGTTACATAGGAGGTTTATTTGTAACACATACATGTAGATACATATAATTTCATTGAAACAAACTTTTCCTGGCCTTTAATTACAGAAGGAGTTTATTTGCAAGTCCATGTCACACATAGTTATGCAGATATTGCAGCCTAAAGTCAACTCTCCTCCAAAAAATTCTTCAGGCTTCACATCATTGGGGGAAGGCAGCCTACATGTACAACATAGCTCAAAAATTGATCTCTATTGTGCTGAGAATCTAACATACTCTCCTTGGTGTATAGAGCTTGAATCACACCTCCTTTTGAAATTTATATGATTGAACCGACAGTTTGTTCTGCTTTAAGACATGCATACGCTCTATCGGTTAATTATCAAAGTGATGTAATGTCATTGATCCCATATATGGGAATCCAAATCGGCCCCGCCTATCTGTCCCCGAATGTTTTAATACCCATTGTTAGAAAATCTGAATATTAATTCAGTTTCACTTTATACTAATCCCTGTATTCTGTGGGCTGTCATTGACTTAGTAATAAATTCAAATTATGAAAACTGAATATTAACCATCTTTCAGTTACTTATCCCCTTGTATTCGGTTGGTTGGCTGTCATTGACTTAGTAATAAATTCAAATTATGAAAACTGAATATTAACCATCTTTCAGTTACTTATCCCCTTGTATTCGGTTGGTTGGCTGTCATTGACCAAGTAAAAAATTCAAATTATGAAAACTGAATATTAACCATCTTTCAGTTACTTATCCCCTTGTATTCGGTTGGTTGGCTGTCATTGACCAAGTAATAAATTCAAATTATGAAAACTGAATATTAACCATCTTTCAGTTACTTATCCCCTTGTGTTCGGTTGGCTGTCATTGACCAAGTAATAAATTCAAATTATGAAAACTGAATATTAACCATCTTTCAGTTACTTATCCCCTTGTATTCGGTTGGTTGGCTGTCATTGACCAAGTAATAAATTCAAATTATGAAAACTGAATATTAACCATCTTTCAGTTACTTATCCCCTTGTGTTCGGTTGGCTGTCATTGACCAAGTAATAAATTCAAATTATGAAAACTGAATATTAACCATCTTTCAGTTACTTATCCCCTTGTGTTCGGTTGGCTGTCAGTGACATAGGAATGAAAATATAACAACTGAATATTAACCCTGTTTCAGTTACCCTGTATTCTGTTGTGTTGTATTATGTACCGATGTATTGTTGTTTTTATTTCAGATTACTGCAGCGAGTGAGTCACATTGTATTAGATGAGATACACGAGAGAGACTTACTGTCTGACTTTCTCATTATTATACTGAAAGATATCCTCACAAAAAGGCCGGACCTTAAACTTATTCTCATGAGTGCCACTCTAAATGCTGAAATGTTCTCCCAATACTTTGGTAAGCTGCAACTCACAACATATATATTATTCCTTTAACTAAACCATGTCCTGTTAAACCTAGCACCTCTATATTTTTGAGTGAGATAGTCAGCTATCACCAAAAATGCATCTAATTGAAGTAAATAAGCCTTGAAGTCAGCTATCACCATGCATCTAATAAAGTAAATGGACCTTGGGAGAGATAGTCAGCTATCACCATACATCTAAATGAAGTAAATAGACCTTGGGTGAGATGTTAAGTTTATGTTCTCCACTTCAGGTGACTGTCCCATGCTGAACATACCTGGATTTACTTATCCTGTTGAAGAGTTTTATTTGGAGGATGTCTTGGAAATTACTGGGTAGGTTACCTGTAAACAGAAATCTTATTTCCTATGTATAATGGCACCTTGATAAACCAAGTGTGTTAGTCATTTTAGTCTGTTAAACATAGTTACATGTAGACCAACACATTGATAAACCAACATTGTCACTAAGTTTATGTTTGTATTGCTCAACTAATCACAAACTAGTTTGCTAATTTTCTCAAATTTAATGGCAGTTACCGTATTTCGTCTAATGTTTCGCACGCAAAAAAAAGAAATAACCCCCTGGAGAGAGTATGGGGAACGAGGGGATAATCCTATAATCACCAAACAATGAACCGCTTGATTGGACCACGGAGGTGACGACTGTGACAGTGGGCGGTATACAAAGGCCTAAGTAGATAGTACAATCAATAGATGAACACTTTGCCAGTGTTTTAATTATACAGCAGATATTATAAGTAAAATGACACTTTGTCAAGTCTTTGTTCTGGGCTTAAATACTTTCAAATTATACTTTACAGATTGTGGAGAAATGCAGAGATCAACTATGACAATTTTTTTGTAAATGTGCGCTTTTGATTTAAAAAATACCTCCACGATAAAGAACAAATCAAAGGGAAGCTATCGGCACTTACTAAAGTTATTTATTCTTTCGAGTAATTTTAATTACAAGTAATGGTAACATTGCAAATGTACGAGAAGTTGCTTTTAATTTTACAGCCCTAACTATAACCAGTAAGACTACCGTATTTTCACCCAGATAACCCGCGGGTTATACGTAAAATAAGTGTTGTGAAATACGCCCTGTGGGTTCTAGTTGTGTGTGGGTTATATGTGCATTGCTGCTTATTTTGGTGAGAATAGGCGTGATTATATTACCAAATTGATTATAAAAGTAAATTTCTAAACAATAAATTACTTTCATTCTTCTCTTTTCGTTTTACAGCGATCGTATTGTATGGATATCTTCACTGTTTTCAACTTTTCGCGCTTTATTCTATCTGGGATGAATATGAAAGGGATATGAAACGCCTTTGTTTTTGCAGTCAGTCGACTGGCAGTTGTTTGACTCTCTATTGTTCTCGTCCGACGCCCCGTGACGGCATTCCGATCCGCTCCGAGAATAGCCGAAAGCCGTGTTGTGTATTCCGAATCATTCTGAACCATACCGGTGTCGTTGATATATGGGCTGCGCATGCCCGTTTGTAAGCTAGCAACAGAAAACAATCGCCATTTTGAATATTCTGACAGTGTTGCTAGCTTATAAATAGGCATGCGCAGCCCATATATCAACGACACCGGTATGGTTCGGAATGAATCGGAATACACAACACGGCTTTCGGCTATTCTCTAAGCGAATCAGACACTCTGAACATCCTTCGGCTATCTTTGCTCGCTACCGGTCGGCTTTGACACGCCTCGGACAGTCTGCGCTTTTTATACGGCAAATCACCGTATTTTTGGGCTGAATAAAAATGGCGTTGAAAGTAAATATCAAAATGTTTTACTACAGACGAAAAAAGGAAATAAAAATAATTATTAACTTATTAAATGCTAATATCATTTAGAAAGATATTTGTTTAAATAATATATTTAGCCCGGTAAAGCACATGTTGTGTAACACAAAGAAGAGACGCAGTTTCGGTACATTTCAGGAATCCTCCAATACCTCAATTATAAAACTGATCGAGCCTGAAAGTTAACAAACAGAGTATTTCGGCCCCTTACATTATCATGAGGACACTTTCGATGGGCCCTGAAGAGGATATGGAAATTGTACGTTACACGGCTACCTTTTTGGTCGCCACATTCAAAATGACCTGCAGTCTATCAGAGGGTATTTCACGCACGTAAATCCCCTGCAAAACAAAGGCGTTTCATATCCCTTTCATATTCATCCCAGGTGTAACTGTCTTCACTGGTAACCTAATTATGCAGGCTATTGGCTAAGCCGTTTACTGACCGATCAGTGATGAATAACTAGCTCCCCTGCCAGCCGCTTTGCAGTCACTCGACTCGTCACCGCGGGGCTCGTTAGCAGAGGTGTGAATATGTCCCCCCACTTCTGGGCGGTTCCTTTCATATCAACAGCAGTGCAAACAGTGAGGGTAAAAACTGGCGTGCGAAACATTAGACGAAATACGGTATCATAGCAAGAGTGCATGGGAGATGGCTGCACGGGTATGGTATTAAAGGCCCACTTGCCACTAAGATTAAACATTACCAATTAGGTTTAGAATGTATAAATGAGGGTGTAAAACAATAATAACACCGTTCAGTGTCGGTTAACTCAAATGTTGGATTACTCTCATTTCGGGCGTTTTTGTCTCTGGTTTGTGCTCTAAATTTATCGGCAGTCTGTTTTTCTCAGTTAAAGTTCGTAAAATTATACATGTCATTAGCTCTCTCGCACAACTCAAAACATTAGGGCGACTGTGCGCATACTCAGAGTTTGTTTACATTGCGGGTACATGTACATGAAAAATCTGTTTTTCAATTTCAAATTAGAAATACTAAATGATTTCTGGTAAAAATAAAAAGTTCCTAACTTCTTGTCTGGGAAAAATACAGAAAATTGCCTACTTATTTTTATGTATTACAGATTTTGTGTCGGATTTGCCTGTAAGTAAGGATTTTAATGAATGTTCCAAATGAAGTCCAGATAGCTATGTGCACAGATGACAATGCACAAGAATTTTATGGAAAACAAGAATGAGATTTTACATTTTAGTCCCTTATACCATTTCAGGTATCAGCCTGATTCAACCAATCAAAACTCTGGACACAGACGATTTTGGAGAGGAAAGAAACAAGAGAGGTTTCAAGAGGAAGAGGAGAAATCAGAATTAGAAGATTGGTTTTATACTTTAGGAGGAAAGTAAGTCATACTTAACTATCATGTAATTAGTGAACTACTTAAAAAACGCTCTATTTTCAAGAAGGGCTGTCTGAAGAAAGAGTCAGTAGGGCATTGTAACGTCAGAATGACATCACCAACGACAGCATCTCGACCCTTCAATAATATTGATGACCTAATTGTTTTGTGACGTCAGTTTTGGGAGGTCTTTCATAGGGTCATACTGTTACTTTTGCCATACTTTCACACGTTGATTATGAAAAAAATAACACATAGCGTTTGAGTGGAAATATCGGGGGTGTAGTAGTGTGAGAAAGGGACTTACGCCACTGGTTTGTGTAGGTCTATATACATCTCTTGTGTGAGACAGAGCCTTGTTAAATTAAAGTCTGACAGTCTCAAAGCCAACCAAAGCGTATCTATATAGATTTTCCCTGTGCCCCTGTTTTAGTGATCATAAATATATATATTCTATCAAGCTTATGCCCCCTACACCATTGATAATGCCCCCTCACACCATTGCTTCGTGTGACGGTGCTCTAACCAACTGAGCTACCCCCTGATCTTATATGTTTTCTGAGCAAATTTCATGCCACTTTCTCTCATTAATTTCACTTTCATCTTGCCAGTGTATTTGTTGTGAAACATTTGTGGTTTCAGATATTCCCACCAGACACTACAGGCTCTAGTGAATCTAGATTATAAGAAGATAGACTTACAGTTAACACTGAGTTTGGTGGAGTACATTTGTACAGAGAAGAGGGTGAGTCTACATTGGCTATGAGGGGATGATGATGATGGGTGTGGGGGATCTATTGCTGTCAGGGGCCTCAGTCAGCAGATGAGTGACAGTCTTTCTGTCTATATAGGTCTTCATTTGATGGGCTGAATCCCACTCAGTTCAAAGAAAATAGATACATGTAGATAATTTTTCATTTCTGAGTGGATTTTTTACACAATTGAAAGAGTTTCCAGGTATTCACGGAAGATCTAGGCTTTTCTCCAGGCTATTCCCTACGCTTTTATTAACCTGGCAACGACAATAATCTTGAGGGATGTGTAAAACATCAATCAATCTATTGCTTTCACACGGGGCAGGGGGATTAGTGATCATAAGAAAGAATCATTGGTTTTTTGTTTTTTTTTCCATACACCTTGTAACCACATTGTAAGAATATAGAATTTTGTGAGTGAATTAAGTTCTGAAAAATATCTTGTTCATCTGATGTCCTTGTTCAAACGTTATAAGTATATTAAGATTGTTTGTTTTGTGTTTAATAGGAGGGAGCGATTCTAATATTTGTACCTGGTTGGGATGAAATCAGTAAATTGAATGAACAACTTACAAGAAATCCTTTTTATTCAAAAAGTAAGTGCCAAATTAAACTTCATCTTTACTTGCCCCACTTTTGAAAAGTATGTTTACTTTAAACAGCTTTGTATTATAGATGTTAATTTTGCCTTGCCTATGGGACAGCAGGCGTGTAATTTTAGGTGCCCTGAAAACTGTTTTCTAGTCTGGAGTGATGTAATGATTTTAAACTAAAAATTGCATGCAATGTTGTGTGATCAATTAACTTTTTGTTGAATTGCTAAAAGTGTTTCTTTTAAAGTGGCATGAGCGGCCGAAATTCATACTTTTTTCATAATTTCTGATCGTCACGACAGTAAGAGGCTTTGAAGGCCATCGAAAAACTTAATGATTGGCGTTGGAATGAGGAAAATCCATACAGTATGTGGCCTGTACAAACCGAAAACGTGTCCGAAAAGTAAACAAAATTTGAATAACCGGGACGACCGTTCATTCATTCTAAGCCAAAGTTAGTTCAAAACAAGACTTTATCGTACATTTTGGAGACTAGAAGCACTAAAAAACTTCTGAATTATACGTCTTGAGAAAAATAGCCAATGATTTCAACATTCTGTTCTAACGCCAAAATATCAACATTTTGGCAGCTCATGCCCCTTTAAGTTATCACATTTTTTCTTTGAAATTTGATGTTCAATTTGAATGTTCTCATTTGTAATTAATATAAAAGAATTTCAGTATTAAGGTTCATGATTGAATTATTATTTTCAGGTCGTTTTCGGATAATCCCTCTGCACTCATTAATGCCAACTGTAAACCAGCGTGAAGTCTTTGAACGACCCCCAGCTGGTGTTAGAAAGATTGTTATAGCAACAAATATAGCGGAGACAAGGTGAATGTCTTTTTGTACTGTATGATTACTTCCTTTTACTAGTCTATACTTTAATAATTTATAGAATTGGTTAATCCTATTGATATTCATCCTCTATGTAAACCAACTTTGTCATGATCAAAAAACTTTAACAACACATAGTTCATATTTTGTTTCAGTGGCATTTAGAAGTTGAGTTGAAAATAACATATAGTTTCTTTATGGATTGTAACTTCTTCTTTATTGTAAACACGTTTACAAGTTACAATCCATAAAGAAACCTTATGTTATTCTTATTGTTACGGAATTGTCAACTGATGCCAACTAAACCAATTTATGACGTTTTATCATCACCATAATCAACTCTCCTGTTTGCGAATTAATTTTGTTTCATAACTTGATAATCAAGTTTGTTTCTGTTTATTTCAGTATAACAATAGATGACATAGTTTATGTGATTGACTGTGGTAAAATCAAGGTGAAGAACTTTGTACCTGAGAGTAACCTAACGACCTTGGAAGCCCAATGGGTGTCTATAGCTAATGCTCGCCAGAGAAGGGGAAGAGCTGGAAGGTAAGACCAGTCTGTTTTGGGTAAATTTCCATTTATAAAGTGTTGCAACATTTGATTTTTGTTCTTTCGTTCAATCATTTGATAACGTTTTATAGTAGTTTATGTGAATTTATTCTCGGTTTGGTGTGACGTCACAATCTCCAAAATGAGGCTGTTTATCAGGAGGTGGTTGAAAACAAACTCTATGCAATGCCATTTTAACTTGAGTTTGCACAGCTCAAACAAATTGGGTTTGACTGAGTTATTTTCACCCACTTTGTGGTTGTTAGGGCTTGAGAGACCACATGACCTGCAATCCCTGGATGTCAGAAATCACTCATGTGACTTGTACAAATATAGGACTATTTAAAATAACTATCATTGATGATAAGATGTAATGTATTATGTATATTTCAGAGTTCAAGCAGGAGAATGTTACCACCTGTTTACAAGGTTAAAATTGTCACAGTTAGAAGAGTACTTACAGCCTGAGATGTTGAGGACAAGGTTGGAAGAAATCTGCCTCCAAATCAAGGTGACTTATCAAAGGGAGATAACCAACAAAGCATGGGAACAACTATGAGACTTGAAAAGTTGATGTAAATGGGACACCCAGCTCTCAGAATTGATTAATACAAAATAGAAATTCCCCATTTCACAAAATCTTACATGACCTATTGTCTTATATGACCTGTGGGGAAAAGCAATTCACATAGCTTATTATTGCTTGTTAACTTATAAAGATGAGGTTATCCTTGTACATGTATCTACATGAACCTCCCATCAGCTTCTAATCTGTAACTTTGGTTGGCATATCATTAAGAATTCTAGCACTACCCATATTTGGACACTTTTTTCCTCATAAGAATTCAACAATTAGAAAAGAAATATGCTTAATGTGACCAGACAAATTTGCCAATTAGAGGGAATTTTAGGCAATACTACCCGCTGAGCAGTGTGTGAAAATTGCTCCATATCTCTGTTTTTGCCTGACTCAATGGAAAATTTGGGCCTAGAAATATGGTAGATGATCGTGGTTAATTATCAGTCTTAACAGGCCAGATAGTCGGTCAAAATCATTGAATATGTTCCGTATATTAAAATACTGGTAAACAACCAGTACCGATTTAGTTTCGTTACACATCATATCATAAAGTGGCTTTCACGATGGGTAACAGATTTTTGTCTACCTAGTTTTAAAACAACAGGTTACCATATTTGCTTGTTACCGTGAAATCCTATAGCATGCTTAACATTTAATGAATTCTTTCTCGAAAAACTTTTGAACATTAAGTAGATACTCTGTGAATCAATACTAATATTTTGTTTTTCAGTTGTTAAAGTTGGGTCAAATAGAACCGTTTATCAGACAAGCACTAGAACCACCCTCCATGGAATCTCTACATACATCAGTCATAAACCTACAAGAATTGGTAAGTGAATAGAAGTGCCTGTCATGGCAAAAAGAGCTCTAGAGATTAGTTATCTTTCCTGTCTCGAATGATATTATTAGTTACAGGGTTTGTTCGAGTGGGGATACGGAAATATATGGGGTCAGTAAACGGAATATTGGGCAAACAAACCCTGTAACCAATTTATCCCACCGAAGACCTAAATTGTATGACATTCAAGCCTGAAAATTGGCTTTCATAAAAGGCAGATAGTGAACTCCGAAAGCTATTTTGTTATGTGTATGGCACGAGCAGACATGACGGACAAGTGTCTAGCCATGACATCACAAGCCATATATGGTAGTCGCCCTGTATGGATCAGCACCATCGAGATCTAAAGTTATTTATCTCCATGATCAGCAATGGAGATATACAGGGTCTCCATGTGACTGGCTTCAACCAATCGAATGGGAGTATTCTGTTTGAGGTGGGATAACCTCTTTGACAAAGTTGATGTGCCGAACCAAGCCCCAGACGCCTTAGGAATGGATGAGGTCCAAACTCTGTAGTTAGAAATGTCTGCTTGGTTAAACCTCTTTTTTTAACCATTAAATAATTGAAATTATCTTCTGTGTGGCACAAAACCATAATCAATCAATATGTGGTGATAGAGTAAAGGACAGACTAGATGGGCACTAGAAACCTTCTACACACTTGTCTCAATAGTTTTCTAAAGATCTTACAAAAAAGATTATACCTTTATATAATGTCTATATGCCAGTGCAATTTTATTTGCAAAATCAGACATCTTTATCTTGGTTTTTTTTTCCCAGAATGCATTGGATCATAAGGAGAACTTGACCCCATTAGGCTATCATTTAGCACGGATGCCAGTTGACCCCCATGTTGGAAAGATGATATTATTTGGTGCGATGTTTTGTTGTTTGGATCCTGTATTAACAGTGGCTGCCAGTCTGGGATTCCGGGATGCATTTACAATACCACTGGTTAGCAATAAACTATAATATTTTATGATACAGGTTTAATATATATATATAATTTTTTAGAGGGTAAAAACATATATACAACAATATAGTTCTCTGTCAGTTGACTTGTCTTCCCAGAGGCCCTCCAAACAAAATGGAACTTTAAGTAGTTGGTGAGAAGTAAAGGATGAATGAATGATAATAATACTTAAAGTACTTGAAAACTAGAAAAAATATGATTTTATACTTGGACATAAGACTCGGTATAAATATTGAAAGTTTTCGGCACAAAATAAGTATTGGTGTGCTGTGATTCAACAAAGCGGTCACTTCAAATGATTCCCCTTTTATATCCCCTAATGTTCGGAGGGACATCATTAGCCTTCGGGTCTATTGGAATTGCTTTTATAGTTTATTTTGTCATTGTGACTACAGGGTAAAGAGAAAGATGCAGATCGTAAAAGACGGGAACTTTCAAAGGGAAGTAAGAGTGACCATATTCTTCTCATATATGCATTCAATGTGAGTATTTCAACATATTAGTGTTACCAGACATGTTGTTTTAGGGTTTAATAATAAAAGGGGAATCTTAAGGGTGGGGATCAAGAAGTAGTTAAGCCGTTTTTAAGGATTACTTCAATCAAGATAGACACTTTTTTGATCAGCCAATCAATATCATTCTGAGAGTTCCACTTAAATAGCCCATAGATCCTGAATTTTATTATTACATTTACAGGCATTTTCAAGAGCATCTCATTTTCTTCATGGAATAAAAAATTGCAATGAGAAAGGTGCATAAGATGCAAACTAAAAGTTAGAATTATACTACAATGCATATAAAAAAGCTTATGTATATGGAACCTACATTTTATGTGATGAAGGGCCTTGGTGGCCCTGTCAATTAGAATGATAGTCCCACAGTCCTCCCAGCAATGTGGCGCGAGTTCAAATCTCACCCAGACCAAATTGAAAAATGCTGTGGATTTTTCACTGGATTGCTGACATGTATGTGGAAGAGTTGCCCAAGGTTGGGGGTTCTCTCCCACTAAACCTGGTAACTCTGACATATAAGTGAAATAATCTTGAGTGCATCATAAAACATCAATGAACCAAATTTTCTCAAAACAGGTTACTGTAGTGAAATGTTCTTGTGTAATATCCCACTCATTCCAAATAAAAAGAAATATAACCCCGTATGGAATACATGTAGGCTTTGGTTTTCTCAGGGCAAAGAGTGCCCTCCCCCCACCAGCCACTAAACCTGCCATGTAAATGTCATAATCAGGAGTGTAGCTTTAAGTATAAATCAAAGAATAACTTTCTAAAAAAGGAAAGATAACTCTTGAAATGTATTGTTTACTTATAAGGGCTGGGAAAGAGCAAGATCTCGAGGCACAGATAAACAGTTCTGTTGGGATTATTTCCTGTCTTCTAACACGCTCAGAGTAAGTATGGGTGGTTTTAGTACATGTAGTTAAACATTTATAATACCTTTGAATGAACCATATATGTAAATCTTTCTTTTTTATACTTTTGTTTTAGTTTTCTTATCTATTTATCTTGTGGGTGAACTTTATATTTTGTTAAAGGGGATGTCACTGACTTGATCAGATGTTGAAAGATAATATCAGTAAACTAACTTTCCATCTACATGTATAACAATGTACATTTAATACATATGAATCAATACAAATGAATACAAAGTTTTCGTATTGCTGTGGCATTGGTCTCAGCTAATATGACTACCCTAAGGGCAATGCAAAAACTCTTGACAAATATAGTTATTACCCGAATAAAACCTTCTCGGACGGATCTAGTTCGTATTAGCCCTAGACTGAGTTCAAGTCATATTGGCCGAGTTCAGCTAAATGACATTTAAAGACGATGACGTCACAATAACTCTTGAATAATCACATGCAATGACCACAAAGTCTTCCATCACTGAAATGAAGGTAAACCATGGTTCAGCTTGATACACTTTTGAACAACACAGCTGCAGAAACATGGAATGTTGATAACTCGCCGTGTGGTCTAATCGAGGACTTCTCTATTACCGTATTCACCCGTGTATAATACGCAGTTTTTTTCACGGAAAACCGGGTAAAAATAAGACCTGCGCATTATACACGGGCGTAGACTATCGCAGTTTTTTTGTTGTTGTTGTTGTTCTCGGAATAATGAACTGAGCGAAGTTGGACATGCGGTAGCCTACATACGGCCTCAAAGTTAAACTTGGTCCGCTAAATAAAACTTTCAACGAAATTAGCTTTCCAGAAATATTCAACCATTTCAGTTTTGAAGGCAACTTATTGTATTTCTTTTAAACATAATATACTGGATGGCAATTGTCACCAGACATGCTCTTATAATCGGCAAACCGTGTTCATATTGCTAACACTAACACAGTATGGCGCCAGTCGGCTGAGTACATTTCATTGACAGCAGAACGGCTGTAGATTGGTTGAAGGCCAGCCCCTTAATAAACATTGCAATGATTATTGTCCAAGGCAGCTAATCTGATTCGCTGTTTGGTGTAATGACTGTTCAATGACAGTGAGTGACGTTTCAGACTCCGCCTTATACATAAAACCAGAAGTAAATTCTGAAGTGGTGTATTGACGGCCATGGGCCGCGGACAACTTTTACGGTAGTTTTTCTTTAGCTGTAAACTTGTGGTGTCGTGACATTGAGGTGTATGTTAGACCGTGATTCCAGAATTAAAAAATATTGAATGTATTATGGAATTTAGCCTTTATAAATGTATTCCCCGGCTGTAAAAGGGCTTCATTTTTTAATACTGTAAATGCCTTTATATTCGCGCGGTCCTTATTTTCGCGAATTTCGCGGTTAAGTATTTTCCGCGAAAATAAAAACCGTCGAATTTAGAAGTCTAATAGTGGAATGTTGGAATTCCCTCTCACTTTTGATAGCCAATCAGCAAAAAATCCGCGAAAATTCATACCCGCGAACTTGTTCTTTTCCCAAATCCGCGAAATTTTAAACCCGCGAATATAAAGGCATTTACAGTACTTCACTGACTGATGCCAGCAGAAATTACGAAAGAAAACTCATTGACTCCAAAACATAGGTATTAAATCATACATTTTGCTTATTAGCAAAACAAGCCATTCCAAAGGTTAATATTAAAAAACAACCACTGTATATACAACGGTCATGAGATATCTATTATTGACTTGAAATGATCAGACAACTCAACTCAGCGTGATTTGTTCATAGGTTGCCGGCTGTCTGCTTTACTAGGCTTCCCGGCGCCAGGCAGCTGTGTTCCCACGTGAGCCGTTGCATAATCTTATCTTGCTAATGCGTGTTATACACGGCTGTAGACGTTTTTTCGGCGATTGAGTTCAATAGTTTGGAGTGCGCATTATACATAGATGCGTATTATACTTGGGTGAATACGGTATTTTCGTAAAAAAACACAGTTAATGGACAAAAGTATCATGAACGAGAGCTTTCGTATTGCCATGGCATTTGCGGGTCTCAGGCCAATACCAGGGCAATATGTTAACTCTGGATTAATAACATATAGTATAATTTCTGGGTAGACTTAAATCTTTCCTCTGTTTGTATTACAGATGTTAAGAGATATGAAGAAACAATTTGGTGAAGTATTAAAAGACCTTGGTTTTGTTAGCAGCAGTGATCCTAAAGCACCAAGAAGTAATATCAATTCAGGTATGTTTGATAAAAGTTAAAATCAAATTAATGGAGATTATTTCTATTATATGAGCCGGAAAGTGAGGAAGTCACATTTGATAAAGCCTTTGAACTTCACAATTACATATTGAATAATATTTATGATCACTAAAACACACGGGCACAGGGAAAATATTCTTGTCTAAAATAACCATGGAGACAAGTTTCTAATTGTGTTAAAAAGAGGTATATCATTTAGACCATTATACCCATAAATTGTTGTAACAAACCAAACCCATGATATTTCATTAGGTTGACGACTGACAAGAACTTAGCCCTGGTCAGTAGAATTTTCTGGAATCCTTTTGAAACACATTGACAATGGTTACGCATCTTATCTATGGCAAGAACATCGGTAGAGGAAGTCACATTTGATAAAGCCTTTGAACTTCACAATTACATATTGAATAATATTTACGATCACTAAAACACACGGGCACAGGGAAAATATTCTTGTCTAAAATAACCATGGAGACAAGTTTCTAATTGTGTTAAAAAGAGGTATATCATTTAGACCATTATACCCATAAATTGTTGTAACAAACCAAACCCATGATATTTCATTAGGTTGACGACTGACAAGAACTTAGCCCTGGTCAGTAGAATTTTCTGGAATCCTTTTGAAACACATTGACAATGGTTACGCATCTTATCTATGGCAAGAACATCGGTAGACTGAGATTGAACCCCCCCCCCCCCCCCCCCCCCCCCCCCCCCCCCGGCACAAAACTATCTAACAAACAACAAACAAAATGGCCATAGTCATATGCTCTTTGATATTGACAGACATATTTAATACAGACTCAGGCGATGGTCTTCTCAGTTTTAATCCCAGCTTTACAGATACTTATATTCTTTGTGTACCGTGAGAAAAAGATTATCTAACTCAAGCCAGTGCATTAGAATTGATATCACTCTCATTTGTTTAATTTCCAAAGTCACCCTCCAGAAGCTTGTGACTTACAAAATTAATATGTTTTTCTATATATGTAGATAACCAGGGTTTGGTGAAAGCTGTTCTCTGTGCTGGACTTTACCCAAATGTCGCCAAGTTGACAAAATCACCAAATCCAAACTCAAAAGGTTTCAGGTAATTAACATCTTATATGGCTTCTAAGAAAATATATTATAAGTTAACAGATTACACTCATGTATTTTCTGGAGAAAAAATGTAGGCATTATTACGTTTATTGTTTGTTTACATTTTAGAATTTGCTATCCTGTAAGTGAAATAGTCTGGAGCATGGTGATAAACCACAATAAATCAGATTCTACTTCTATCTATCTTCCTCCATTAACCCTTGACATGTTTCCATTTTACTGAAACAATCCATTTTTTTTTGCATCTGCATCCATGAACAAATTATTGTCTTTCAGAGTTTAATCTAAAAAAAACCTATATATAGATTAATGTATTAACATTTGGGTCAATTTTCTTCCTAGAGCTTTTCATTTTATATTTCCCTATAAATGAAATAACACAATTTTTTCCAATCTTTTTCAGACCCTGTTTGTTTTGTACGAAAACTGACAGAAGAGTCACTCTGCATCCAAAGTCTGTCAATGCCAATGAGAAAGTCTTTGAATCAAAATGGTTTATTTATCATCAAAAGTTAAAGACCAACTCGGTAAGAATATATCAACTGAAGTTTTTTTACTGTGGACAGCAAAACTGATAATTCTGATATGTCATTAGTAAAGTAACATTAGTAAATTTAATTATAAAAATCATTATTTAAAATCTGTTTGATTTACGCATTTAAAATTGTTTTCCAAATTTTTTGGTGTGGCAATATTTCTTGGTGATAATTAAATTAAAAAGACTGACAACTTTTTTAACAAGACTGTATAGGCATAAAGTAACTTTTTGTGGGACAGGAATCCTGTTGAGGGTTTGAGAATAAACCGAAATATTGAGTTAATATGTCTTACAAGTCTTTCTTTGGATTGCTCATTCTACTTTATTATATATTTACTAACACTAAATACATGTACACAAAAACTCATGATATTTCATTAGATTGAAGACATACAGGAGTTTGGCTTAAGTTATTTTCGGGATTACTTTTGTTGTACATATCTTCATCTATGGCAGAGGAGTTGGGTAAACTGAAATTAAAAAACAAAATATGATTATGGGAAAGAAAGTGAAAATAAATACATGTAATTTAGTTTCAAGGTAGAAGACAGACAAGCAAGTTCAAACCTGTCAATTAGATTTTTCAAACCCTAGCCCAATGACTGCCGTTGGCTCAGAGGTCGATCAATTTTACTCTCAGAAGTAGTTTGTATGCGCCCATTATAAACTGGGCCTTATTCATACTGGCGGTATCACAACTGATAGTCAGTCCATTTTCAATTTTCTTGTAGATAAATCTTCACGACTGCTCCATGGTCCATCCATACCCACTTCTCTTCTTTGGAGGTGATATTGATATCCGTAAGGTAAGACTGTATGTTTGAGGATTATCAGGAGATCACGTCTTTATCAAGAATCAATTTATA
The DNA here is from genome assembly GCA_963971465.1 of Lepidochitona cinerea. Lineage (NCBI taxonomy): Eukaryota > Metazoa > Mollusca > Polyplacophora > Chitonida > Tonicellidae > Lepidochitona > Lepidochitona cinerea. The sequence continues at coordinate 8,138,610 of OZ020560.1, read as the reverse complement.
AATAGCTTAATTACAACTTAATAACAAACATTTGAGTCTTTCTAAGTTAAATGCCAGGAGCCTGTTTCACAAAGCGGCGTAGATGTATTTTTTGACTAACTTTCATACTAACGTATCTCTACAGTATGGGTTGCTATGGCAGTTACGAGAAAACTTACGCTACGCGGCTTTGTGAAGCAGAGCCTGGATACTCAATGAAGGTCGGGTCGGGTATTCCTCCTGGCAAAAACCCCAGTTTCCTCCCTCACTAAAGATGGCAATGTCGCGATATAAGTGAAATAACTTGAGTGCGGCGTTAAACATCAATCAATCAATCTAAGTTAAACTGTTAAATGGACTAACATATACTTTCCAGCAATTCTGTGATTTTAGTTTTACTTAGCCTATGCTATTTTTGAATTGGCTTGCTGTACAAACAATTCGAAGGAGTTTCTTACACTATCATGATGTTAGAATAAAATGTGACATCAATGAGGCCTTGAGTAATAATTGGCTCGTACATGTATATCCTAGACATTTGTCCCAGTGTGTCAAGACATTTCAGAACAAACAAACAAAATTTAGATTTAGCTTGAATATCTTCAAATGATGACCTCTCATCCAAATGTGGCTCTTCATGTTGCCATATGATCGCGGAAAACTTTCTGACTTGGTTTTCACTTGAACTACCTATGTGGGATGGTTGCTGGAAGGTCGTGGGTTTCCTCCGGGCATAGAGCTCGATTTCCTCCCACAATAAAACTGGTAACGGCAATATATAAGGGAAATAATCTCGAGCGCGGCGTAAAACACCAAACTATCAATCAAAAGGCTATATTTTTGTTTATTTTTTAAAATATAATTGCTGACAATTGCTTGTTTTAATGAAAAATATTGAAATGTTAGCAGCAAATGATCTTTTTTAAATTGAGTTTTGTTACCCAAGTCTTCCATTGATGGTCACGGTTTCCAGTATCACTCAGGTCAAATAAAAATAAAATATTTCAAAGTGGGTTTTTCACATGGTCGCCCTATTTTGAAGGGCTGCAAGGTACACGCGCCCATTAACCTACATGCATAAGCCATATAAGTGAAGTAATCTTGAATGAGTTGTATAACATCATTTCATTTGTCTGCTGTAGGATCGTGATCAGGATTGTGTGGCTGTTGATGATTGGATTCTATTCCAAGCACCACCAAGAACAGCACAACTTGTTATTGTAAGTATTAACATTGTTCTGTCTGAAGTCACAAAATCATGTCAATGCTGAGTTGTAAAGCTTGGAACATATCATGGGGGGATTTGTGTTGGCGAAGGGGCAAATATAGTTTTCAGCACAGATGCAAAGCTTGTGACTGAAGCAAGTTTCTGGTCCTCCATGTGCACTCACCTAGATAAATGTCACAGCACATGATACGGTAAGATCTCCACTAATTCAAGTACTCTAAAAAATTCAAGGGCCAGAAAAACATTAACAAAAGTACACTTAAAATTCAACTTTTTTTGTTGAGAGTCTTACCTCCTGGAGTGAGCGATCAGATAATCCTATTGAACGATCGCTGTTGTTGTTTTTATAGACCAAATGGGGCAAATAGCAATGTAATAATTCGTTATTTTTACATCACTGGTCCTTGAATTAGCGGAGATCTTACCGTATGTCACATTGTAGGTAATCCTGTTTCAATAGCCACATGTGATAGGCCTTTGATACCTCTCAGCTCAGCTGCCAATTGATGTGCAGTGAGATACTTGTCATGAGAGGCAGAACATATTCAACATACTAGATACTCCCTCGAGAGGGGAAAATCTCACCATTTTTTGTCAGCTATGTGGAGCCTATAGCTCAGCTCAATCCTCCCATGTACACTTAAATGAAGCTTGTGAAAATCAGCCAGAGAATATATTCTGTAAGTTGTAACTAAAGCAAAATTATTTTATTTTCCAGGACTTACGACAGCAAATGAACCGTGTACTAGAGGAGAAGATATCATGTCCAGGACCTACACATTGGAACACTAAGGAAGGAGCAATAATGAAAGCAATTGTTGACCTGATTTCTATGGAGGATGACCTATATGTGACTCATGACTCAACAAAGGACTGGGATAAATGGAGATGATTCAAACAGCTATTAGGCTAAGATACTTTTAAATGTTTTATAGCAAAACAGAATTTTCTGTTGCCTTGCTGATGGAAGGGACCCGTTTTCAATTGAGGATGACCTAGATGTGAGAAGGCCACGATCGAATGATTGAGACACATGTATTTTCATGTCAACCAAATCTAAAGGCTTATCAGCAAATAGAAATTTCTAATAAAGTGGGATCCGCCCAGGATTATCTATCATCTTTCCGGGAGCAGATACAGTGGAAGTTAAATCATTCAATTGTAAACCAGCAAACCATAGTGCATTCAGCTGCTGGTAATCTAGTGCTCTTTAATGAATGACAGTTTTGGGGTAAATCACTACCTGGATGGACTTCCTGGGATTTCTTAGGAGGCCACCTGAAACCTCTTAACATGGGAACAGCACACACAACTACAGACTGTTATCGATCCCTCTCTGTCTTGTGAAACTCTGATTATAGATGGTACCATGCATGTTACTGGTACATGTAGCAAGTTTGTTGAACAGCAAAATGATAGGTAGTGGTACATAATATATTCAAAAATAAAATAATCTTAATTTTTGAAGTACATGTACCAAAAACTTTTGGTTTTGGTTTTAAATCTCTTGAGTGCTATATAATAAAATATACATACATGACATCTGAAAAAACTATTATACCATCTGTGTTTCAGTATAACAAGGTTAGCATCGATATGGCCAAGATTATAGTAGATTACAAACTTATTCAAAGTACAATGGCTCGACCTCTGACACAAAGGCCAGTCATTGCTTATAAAAAGGTCTACATTTTCAGGCCTCATTTTTACCCCTCGGGCAAATTTTGCCCGAAGGGTATTGTCGTTGCCTCCGTCGTCCGTCTGTCCGTCTGTCCGTCTGTCCGTCTGTCCGTCTGTCCATTGGTCCTTGTAAACACATTATCTAAAAAAGTCTTTAACTTACAACTTTGAAACTTCACACATTTGTTCAATACAGCAAGTACAAGAAGCCTATTTAAAATCAACGCGCTCGGATGTTTTTTTCAAGAGTTATGCCCCTTTTATTACCGCTGCTATAAAAAGCCTCGTAAACACATTATCTAAAAAAGTCTTTAACTTACAACTTTAAAACTTCACACATTTGTTTAATACAGCGAGTACAAGAAGCCTATTTAAAATCAACGCGCTCGGATGTTTTTTTCAAGAGTTATTCCCCTTTTATTACCGCTGCTATAAAAAGCCTCGTAAACACATTATCTAAAAAAGTCTTTAACTTACAACTTTAAAACTTCACACATTTGTTTAATACAGTAAGTACAAGAAGCCTATTGAAAATCAACGCGCTCTGATGTTTTTTTCAAGAGTTATGCCCCTTTTATTACCGCTGCTATAAAAAGCCTTGTAAACACATTATCTAAAAAAGTCTTTAACTTACAACTTTGAAACTTCACACATTTGTTCAATACAGCAAGTACAAGAAGCCTATTTGAAATCAATGCGCTCGGATGTTTTTTTCAAGAGTTATGCCCCTTTTATTACCGCTGCTATAAAAGCCTCGTAAACACATTATCTAAAAAAGTCTTTAACTTACAACTTTAAAACTTCACACATTTGTTTAATACAGTAAGTACAAGAAGCCTATTGAAAATCAACGCGCTCTAATGTTTTTTTCAAGAGTTATGCCCCTTTTATTACCGCTGCTATAAAAAGCCTTGTAAACACATTATCTAAAAAAGTCTTTAACTTACAACTTTAAAACTTCACACATTTGTTTAATACAGCAAGTACAAGAAGCCTATTGAAAATCGACGCGCTCGGGTGTTTTTTTCAAGAGTTATGCCCCTTACATTACCGCTGCTATAAAAAACCTTGTAAACACATTATCTAAAAAAGTCTTTAACTCACATTTTTACAACTTCTTACATTTGTTCAATACAGCAGGTACAAGAAGCCTATGCAAAATCGACGCGCTGGGAAGCGTTTTTCAAGAGTTATGCCCCTTACATTACCGCTGCTCTAAAAAGCCTTGTAAACACATTATCTAAAAAAGTTTTTAACTTACAACTTTGAAACTTCACACATTTGTTTAATACATCAAGTACAAGAAGCTTATTTAAAATCGACCCGTGTTTTTCAAGAGTTATGCCCCTTACATTACCGCTGCTCTAAAAAGCCTTGTAAACACATTATCTAATAAAGTTTTTAACTTACAATTTTGAAACTTCACACATTTGTTCAATACAGCAGGTACAAGAAGCCTATGCAAAATCGACGCGCTGGGACGTGTTTTTGAAGAGTTTTGCCCCTTACATTACTGCTGCTGTAAACAGCCTTGTAAACACATTATCTAAAAAGCCTTTCATTCACGTTTTTAAAACTTCCTACATTTGTTCAATAGAACAGGTACAAGAAGCCTATGCAAAATCGACGCGCTGGGACGTGTTTTTCAAGAATGAAAGTTATGGAGTTATGCCTTACATTACCGCTGCTGCCAAAAGCATTGTAAATGCATTATCACAAAAAGTCTTTTACTCACAACTTTGAGGCTTCACACATTTCTTCAATAGTTTGATTATGCAATTTCTTAAAGCGTCTTGAAAGTCTTCGTCGTCGCATTTTTCCCCTTTGGATTGGTATTGAAAGTTGCAGGTTAGTACTTTAGTATGATATCTTTATCTTTAATGCTTATTTTGGGTAACAAAACACTAAATGTGTAACAGAAGTCAATGATGAGGAGCTTTTTGCATTCTGGTGTATATGTGCCTGACTGAGACATCTGTTTATTATTCCTATCTCTGTGTAAACTATTGTTTACACTGCTGTATTTTCCTAAAATCAAATCACACATCAAGATCTGATGTTGTTTTACTCTATTGAGAAATGTTTCCATTAAAGGCCTTGTTTTTGGTGATCAATATCTGTCCATATAAAATTTATACATAAATTTATTGTATTTAACAGTTGTCTAATTCTCATTTCTCTTTGCCAGGAAATGGAGAAGTGGATTCAGCCAGATATTTTAAGTCGGACTAAAGCCCTCAAACGCAATGTGATGGCAGCCCACTATATTGTCATGAAGTTGAAATCAAATAGTTCGGAGGAACTGGCCGAGCTGTTGAATGACATTGAAAATGAGTTGACAGGCATTGAAAGTGATGGCCATCAGATAAAGAAGACTTTTGCTTCCATGAATAAAGAAATAGTAAGATACAAACAACAGAATAAAGCCCAAAATACAACTATATCTTGGCTAAGAAAACAAGTCCCAAGCAGTATCCAAACACCAGATAGAGAGATGCCTTCCTCTTCACCATCAGTGAGTCATAATAGCCTAATATCGGATAAAGCAACACCTACTTCTTCACCGTCAGGCGCTAGTAAGAGTCAAATATTTGATAAAGCGATACCTCCAATTTCACCAGTATCAGACGGAAAGACAATTTCAACTTCTAAATCATCGTCCACCAAGCACGCCAAACGTTTGAATTCTGACTCATCCACTAAATGCAGCAAACCCTTAACTTCTGGCCCATTGTCGTCACATGGAACCAAACGTAAACTCTTTAGTCTAATGGACCCTGACTTTCCAGATGATGATGCATTTAGTATTTTCCTTTCCACCCAAGATCAACAGATTCATCTTGATTCTGAGACTGCATCCTCCTCCAATGTACTCAAGCCTCAACTTTTTCCTTCCCCGCCACTTCTTTTTCCTTCACCTCCACCTGCAGAAAGCACTCCAAAGGACATGTTCTTGCAAGAAGAGGAGGCATCACAGATTCTCTTTGACTGTGCAGATAAACCACCCATCCTGGAATCATCAATTCACAAGGATCAATAAACAGTCAACATATAGACTACAATGTCTTTGAGTGTTTTCACGCTGTCAGATCTATTATAAACGTCATGGCAATAATCCTTTTAACATGTATGTTTTGGTTCTGATGATCAAAATGGCTAGATCACAGCAGCTCCACTTTTATGTTTTTGCTGACCGTTTCACTTTCTTGTTAGTTAGTCTTTACTTAGTCTTTATATGGATTTATCTTATCGTTTCAATTACTGTTTTAGGACTTCCATAGGATAAGGATACTATTCATGTTTTTTTCCCGATGCTACATGCATTGATGTTATTTCAATTATTTTTTGTTTGCGTAGATAATGATGCTTTTAAGGCTATGAAGAAGTTTGCCCATGCCACTGGATATGCAACTAATGTTAAGCCATCTTTTCCCACTGTATATATGAAACTAATTGTATAAAACTCTGCCCACAGTAGTATGTTAAACTTTGCCGTCTTAAGTAGATATGAAACTAATGTAGATTTTTTTCTCATTAAAAACCCACAGGTTCTGGTCTTGGTCTCCACAGCAGGATTGGTATAATTGGTATAATAAAAAGGGAAACACTTTGACTCTGGACAAGTGTACTTTGTTAAAATACAAAAACAACTGTACTCATGTACACCAAAGTGTGGCCTTTTGAAAGCTGTTCTGTTATAGTTACATGTATGCATTTTCAGCTGAGACTAACATTCTCATTGATATAACCAATTTCAAGTTATTTTTCTCCTTAACCAATCACATCCAGCAAACTTACCAATTATGCATTTGTTTCAGTTCATTGCTTAGTTGTGTTTTTAGCAACCATACTTATTACATGCTTTACAAATTTCAAACAAATTGTTATGTGTTTCATGTTTATGCATAGTTTAGTATCATCCCAATCCTATGTATATGTATACATAGACTTTCCTCTATATCATTTACTATAGTTTAATCAATTTAGGATACTGAGATCAACAATTTCATCGTGATATGTGAATCATATAATTAAAAAAGCTCCTTATTCCTTTTTCTCCACTGTAAACAATACTTTTGTGTTGTTAATCATTACTTTTATATGTTATCTAATTCCTTATCCAGCTCAAAATGACATCTCATGTATCATGCAAAGAAATTCAACATATGAAAGCCCATTTCTCAATCATTCATTTTTATTCATCCTTTATATTGTTTTTTTTTTTCAGATGTGAAAGAACACACAAAAGGGGTGTATCTGTGAAAAGTCCACCTTGTTCAGACTTTTGAAAACTGCACTTCAACACACCGTTAAAGATTACCCTCAGAACTGGTTCGTTTGAGCTCTTCAAACCTATCAGTTACATGTACATGTATAACAATATACTAATATACCTTCTTTACAGGTTTACATGAATAGACATTATCCATAATGCCGAAGACTAAGAAACAAAGCACCGATAAGAGGAAAAGGAAGATCAAAGAAGCTGTACAACACTGCAGATCAAAGGAGTCAAAAACTGTTGTATCTCTGCCAATATCTAACCTAAATGTGACATCTTCAGCAAACACCTCCCAAAATCAGCCACTTTCAACACATCAATATTTGACATCAACAATGACATACGGAAACTGGACACCGTTTCCAACAACGCCCCAAATTAGGACACCTTCTGTTATAGTGACCCAAATTGAAACACCCTTATTAAGGATATCATCTAACATAGCCCAATCAACAGTGACTTTATCCAGGGATTGCAAATATTCTGCTATGCCTTTTGGAAAGCTGTCACCTTCAATGATTGCCTGCACTAATGTACTTTCCACAGCAATGCAACGCAAACATACTTCAACCTTATCTTTCACAGAATCTCAAGTTAAGACACCTTCCATCAAACAGACTGAAACTGAGACACCCTTATCAAGAATATCACCTAACGTTGCCTCATCAACAACAACTTTATCCAGGGATGGCAAATATTCTGCAATGCCTTTTGGAAAGCTGTCACCTTCAATGCTGGTCTGTCAAGATTTGCTTCCCCCCACCGCAATCCAAACTTCAACCGTATCAGTCAAAGATAAATGTAACACCAACTTTAACATGATTCAGTATTGGAACATGCAAGAACATCTTCAAGAACAACAAAGTAAGACACTAGAAACTTCTTCCAAATCATATAACACAGAATGGCGAGCTAGACGACGAAATGACGCAGAATTTAGGCAAAAGGAACAGTCTAAAGATACTGAACGCAGATCGAAAACACGTCACAACTCAATTTTTGCAAATGATGAAAGGCATAAAAATACCAAATGGAGAAAGAAAAGAAGAAAAGATTATGATATCCGTGAAGCGGAACAGTCGCAGGATACTTCTCGCAGACAGAAAAGACGCCTAGATCCAAAACTAAAAGAACAGGAACAGACAGAAAACACAAAATGGAGACAAACAAAAAGAAAAGATTTTGATATCCGTGAAGCCGAACAGTCACAGGATACTTCTCGCAGACAGAAAAGACGCCTAGATCCAAAACTAAAAGAACAGGAACAGACAGAAAACACAAAATGGAGACAAAAAAAAAGAAAAGATTTTGATATCCGTGAAGCGGAACAGTCACAGGATACTTCCCGCAGACACAAAAGACGCCTAGATCCAAAACTAAAAGAACAAGAACAGACAGAAAACACAAAATGGAGACAAACAAAAAGAAAAGATTTTGATATCCGTGAAGCGGAACAGTCACAGGATACTTCTCGCAGACAGAAAAGACGCCTAGATCCAAAACTAAAAGAACAGGAACAGACAGAAAACACAAAATGGAGACAAAAAAAAAGAAAAGATTTTGATATCCGTGAAGCCGAACAGTCACAGGATACTTCTCGCAGACAGAAAAGACGCCTAGATCCAAAACTAAAAGAACAGGAACAGACAGAAAACACAAATTGGAGACAAAAAAAAAGAAAAGATTTTGATATCCGTGAAGCGGAACAATCACAGGATACTTTCCGCAGAAAGAAAAGACGCCTAGATCCAAAACTAAAAGAACAAGAACAGACAGAAAACACAAAATGGAGACAGAAAAGACGAAACGACCCAGCTAAGAAACAGCAAGACAATGTTAAAAAAGCTAGTTCTCGTGAGCGACAAAGACAAATGGCTCAAACTTCGACTGTCTCAGATATGGTGAAGTCATTTCATAAGCAGGTAGAAGATGGACCAACATTTATATGTTCTTCTTGTCACCAACTGTGGTATAAGCATTCTGTTGTCAGCATTTCATCAACAACTCTCCCACCATGTAAAGCAGTACAAGAATGTCTTCCTGATTGTATTAATCCCTATTGCTTATGCCGTACTTGTCTGAAATATTTACGTGATAAGAAATTCCCTCCTTGTTCTATTGTCAATGGTATGGCTTTCCCCACCGAGCCAGAGGACCTTAAAGACTTACATAAGCTGGAGTGGCGACTATTGTCTCCACGCATAGCATTTATGAAGATTTTTGAAGCTCCCAGAGGGGGTCAATACAAGATACATGGTAATGTCGTCAACGTACCTACAGATGTTCTCACCACCCATACTAGTCTACCTCGACTGCAGAATGAAGATGCAACTATCAAAGTCAAACTAAAAAGACATTTGAAATATAAAAACCATGTTCTTTCTGAAAATGTTAGGCCTGAAAAAGTACGAAGAGCAGCAAAGTATCTTTCCAGCAATAGTCCCCTTTTCAAAGAAGAGGGAATTGTGTTTAACACTTCCTGGGAACCAGGTACATGTACATACAGTTTATTATTAATATGAATATGACTTCTTTAGCATAAATTCAATTTTAACCAAGATTGATATGATTTATCCCCAATTTTACAATTCCCCTCACATTGTTTTTCAACAGAAGACACCACTTCAGATACTACTGTCAGTGAAAACTCTACCCCTGCTTCAGCACAGGAAGGATATTCATCTCCAAATGCTCAGCCAGATATTCAACCTGTCTTACATTCAGCAAATTCTTCATCTACTCAGTCAGCAGGTAACGGTTAACAATAAAGTCTACTAGTTTACATTTGTAACAAAATAAATGGGAATTTTACAGATAAAATAGCAATAAAGGGAAGACACACTTTACATAGTGATAATATCTTCATTATTTTTTTTACAGATGACGATAACTGGAGCGAACCAGAAGACAATCAGGATGAAATGCCCGGTGATATGAATACTATGTTAACATCACCGGATTTCCTGGAAGACCATGAAAGAGATTTATTATTTACAGTGGCACCAGGACAAAACAGTACACCAGTCAGTATATTTAGAGACAAGTACTCAGAAGAATTAGCCTTTCCGAATATATTTTTTGGACAAAAACGACCACAGAACTCAAACCGCCATGTCCCCATATACTACAGTGAACTATGCAAAAGTGAAGCCAGACGTGCAGACCGTAGACTGGTAAAGGATGTAGACAATCTCTTTTTTAAAGCAAAGAAACTTCAAATGAAGCAGATGCTCGACAAAGTGCAAATAGCTCTCAGAAAATGTAAGTCATCTGGCTTGACTCTGAATGCAAAGGCCTTTAAAGAAAGAGATAACATACAAGACTTTGTTTTCAAGGATATCGCATATAAGTTCCTTAACACAATTCGCGGTTCCCCACCTTATTTCCAGGCAATAAATAAAGACTTATTCGCAATGATTCGCCAACTTGGGCCGGCCACATTTTTTGCCAGCTTTTCAGCAGCAGAAACACGCTGGGCCCATCTGCTGAGAATTCTTGCCAAAGTTGTTGACAATAAAGACCTCGGTGATGAAGAAATAGAAAACCTCACATGGCAGGAAAAATGTCGACTTATCCAAAGTGATCCTGTCACAGTCACCAGACACTTCCACCATCAAGTTCAACGTTTTTTTGCCTTTTTACAGAGTGACTTTAATCCAATAGGTGAGCTTGTCGATTACTTTTGGAGGTTAGAGTTTCAGCAAAGGGGAAGTGCCCATATACACTGTCTGTTCTGGATCAAGGACAGTCCAAAACTAGATACTGATAGCCATGAGGACATTATCAAGTACATAGACTCCATCCTGACATGCCATAAACCTACTGAGGAAGAAGACAAGGAACTTGCAGACCTTGTCAAATACCAAATTCACAGACACTCCCACACTTGTCGTAAGGGAAAGAGAACATGCAGGTTTCATTACCCTCTACCACCGATGAAATCCACTCAAATGTTAATGCCCTTGCAAGGAGATGAAATTTTAGAAAAAAGGAAATATGACGATATGTGGGAGACGATCAAGACTGAGCTAAATAGCATGAAAATGGGGGAAGATATCACATTTGAGGAATTCTTGACTCGTCTTCAGATGCCCTATGAGGATTATATTATGGCAATACGTTCTACAATAAAGGACATCTCAATTTTCCTCAAGAGAACTCCATCAGAAATACGAGTCAATCAATACAGTCTAGTTCTCCTTAAAGCCTGGCGTGCAAACATAGACATACAGTTTGTGATCAATGTTTATGTATGCGCTTCATACATTGCCTCATATGTGACGAAAGCACAAAGGGGTATGAGTCAGATACTCAGGAAAGCAACGCAAGAGGCCAAGGAAACACATGGGGAAAGTATAAGACAGCAATTCAGACAAGTTGCCAACAGATTTGTCAATTCTGTTGAAATATGTGCCCAGGAAGCTGCCACCCTCATCCTGCAACTGCCAATGAGAAGATCTTCTCGTGTAACAGTCTTTGTAAATACAAACCTCCCAGATGATCGTGTCTTTCTATTGAAACCACAGCACGTACTCATGAATATGGATGACGATGATGAAAACATTGAATCCTCTTCTTTGATAACAAAGTACGAACAGAGACCTGATGATCTTGAGTCTGTGACACTAGCAGAGTTTGCCTGCTTCTATACATTGAAGACCAAGTATACATCTTCAAGAAACCAAACGATTGCCAAACAAACTGTTGATGGTTACCTTCCAGAAACTGATCTTTATGAAACAAGAACAGATGATGAATCAGAAGATACTTTTCAAGAATTTGCTAAATTAAATGAGCCATGTGTTGACCAATTATTGGAAAACTCTTCTGCACTGAGACAAAAGGACCCTTCAAACAAGATCTATACAAAAAGAAAGGTTTGTTCATTATAAGTTGAAAATCCGACACACTGTCCAAAATATAGTTTCTCCAAAACTATTCAAAATTTGTAGATTCCAATTATATTCACACAACCACTCACTTTAAATCTTACACATCTTATTTGAATACTTATTTTCAGATACCAAGAATTCTCCGTTACTGTAGATTTAGCAAAGACAAAGAACCTGAAAAATATTTTCGAGAGCTTATAATGCTTTACACTGCCTGGAGAAATGAACGTATTGACCTCATACAGGGATTTCAAACCTACCAGCAAAAATTTCAAGAGGTAAATCCCCATCTTTAATTACCTTAGTTACATTCAGGTTCTCTTTTGTGCTTCTTGAGCCAGACTAAAAGCACCAATCAATCGATCTTTCTGTACTAAAAACTCCTTAAAAACATAGAAATGCAATGCTATGGTAACATTCATTGGTTACATGTAGCCAAGACTATCTTAACATGTGATATTTCTTTTAAAAAGAATGAGACATTTCCTTGATTTCTTACAGTGCCAAGACTCCATCCACTTAGTACAGCAGCTGTTTGAACCGTTCAGTGAACAAGTAGATCTGGCAGCTCAAAATCTACAAACTGAACAACAACCACAGGATGAATGGGACCAATTAGCAACAAACACGGAACACCAAGAAGCCATAGATGCTGATTTAGTCCAACTCCATGCAACGCAACAACCAGAAATCTATGATTTTGCTGATGACCTAGGTCTTCGAGTTCAAACTGAACAGAGTAAGTTACAATCCTACCACGAAATGCCAGATGCAGAATTTAGAGAAAAAATGCAAAAACTAAACCAGGAGCAAATGGAATTTCTTTATGATGTGTTACATCATTCAAAAACATCCCAGGAACCCATTTACTATTTCTTATCAGGAGGAGCCGGAGTGGGAAAAACATTTGTGTCAAATCTACTGTTTCAGGCCCTTATTAAGTTTTTGAACAAAGAAGCAGGAATGGATCCAGACAAGCCACGTGTACTACTTATTGCTCCAACTGGTAAAGCAGCATATTTGATGAAAGGTCAAACCATACACTCAGCACTTCGATTACCAGTCAGCCAGAAACTCCAATTTACATCTCTAAACACAGATAGTCTTAATACCTTACGCACAAGCATGCAGCAAGTTCGCTACATATTCATAGATGAAGTATCCATGGTAGGGAGTTCAATGCTTAACTTCATACACAAAAGACTACAAGAAGTGACTGGAAGTGCCAAAGATTTTGGTGGCATCTCGATAATCGCGATAGGTGATCTCTTTCAGCTCAAGCCAGTCTGTGATGCATACATGTTTGAGAATGCCACAACTGCATATTCTCCATTAGCTGACAATTTGTGGAAAAAACACTTCCGCCTATTTGAACTTAACCAAATTATGCGACAAGACAATGGCAGTGAGTTTGCCAAAATGCTCAACAGAATGCGAGAAGGACAGCAGACAGTACAGGATGTTGATCTCCTCAATTCAAGGACAGTATCAAAGTGCTCTCCATTATATCAAACTCTTTCTGATTTTCCGCATCTTTTTTTGAAAAACGAGAGTGTAGAGTCCCACAATCACGAGAAGTTCCTGTCTTCGCAAAATGAGAAGAGAGAAATTAGAGCTAAAGACACTGTTGTCAGTTCAGCAACCTCTGCACTTGAAGAAGCCATATTAAATAGAATTCCGGATGATCCACGAAAAACAATGCAACTTCATTCAATACTAAAATTAGCTGTAAACCTCCATTATGACCTCTCCCTAAATGTGAGAACTGATGATGGCCTTACAAACGGAGCAAGCTGTGTTGTTAAGAAAATAGAAACAGCTGAAAATGGACAAGCTTCTGGAATTGTGTGGGTCCATTTCAGTGATAAAGATGTCGGCCAGAAGACACGAGAGGAACACAAAGCATTGTTCAGGGGTTTACATGATAAGCAATGGACACCTATCATACCAATTACTAAACGCTTCAATGTGGGGAAGAATGCTGAAGTCACGCGTACTCAGTTTCCACTGAGACCTTCCTCTGCAAAAACTGTGCACAGAGCGCAAGGGGACACATTAAGACATGTAGTAGCTGATTTCAAGGGAAGATGTGAAGCTCATATACATTATGTAGCATGTAGCCGAGTTCAAACCATTGATGACCTTTATCTAATGAATCTTGAACCTAACAAGATCAAGGTGTCTGATAAAGTACAGAATGAAATGATTCGTCTCAGATCTCAGCCGTTCACACCATCTCTCACTCAGTTGTATAATGTTACCGCTGATTTCAAGCTGGTTTTCCACAACACACAGTCTCTAAACAAACACATTCTAGATGTGCAACATGATTTTAACTTACAAGCTGCTGATGTTTTCTTTTGTGCAGAAACTAGATTCATAAACACTGACACAGCGGCAGACACAGACATAGCAGGGTTTCAGTCATTCCGAAATGACAGCACAATGACGGCTAGATCTAGGCCATTCCATGGTTTAGCTGCTTACTACAATGCGGAAAAGGTAGCACTTCAACCCTCAGCTGTCAACTACAAAAAAGTGGAAATCATAAGTTGCAAGGTCATGTTAAAAAGCTCAACAGAGATGCTAGTCATTGGTTTGTATAATCCTCCTAGATCACCAGTACAGGATGTCATTAATGCATTATTTTCCATCTTTAAATCACAATCCCCATCACTCATACAAACTATTGTCGTTGGTGACTTTAACATTGACTTGACAAAAGACTCTGCAGATAAGAAAAAACTGCTTGACTTTTTTGACACTTACAATTTACAAGAATGTATTCATCCAATCCCTACAACCGACCTTCAAACTACCATAGATCACATCTACACCAATGTCCCGAATACATCAAGCGGGGTGTTAGAGAGTTACTATTCCTACCACAAAGCAGTTTGGATTGCAGTGAACAGACAGTAAGCAATACATCTGTTATAGGTAAGTATTACTATTCTCTGATCCTTATCATACCAGTAGGCATTATACGATTAATCTTCAGAATTTCTCTGATTGATTGTTAGCTCTCATTACTATATATATTTATGTCGATTGAATACTGTATACTGTACCTTTTAAAGGTTAATAATATACCACTTTCTATAATTGATGGTTTAATAAACATGATATCACTCAACTTGCCTCACTTTTCATTTATCACAATCTTGATGCTGGTAAACACATTAAAAAAAAAACATATTTTTTGCTAGTAAACTCTATGTTAAAATAAACATATATAGGACTCGTTGTGTTTATGAATGGTCTATATCAAACAGCTGCTTAAATTCTGCATCCCCCAATTAAATTGATGTCTGGTTTTAAGAATTGTGCCCCTTACATAACGGTCAGCCAAAAACCGGTTTGTAAATGTGTTACATGTATGTAGAGTAGTTTTTCACTCGCAACAAATTGTCTGAAAAAAAATCTATCTTCAGTTACTTTGGCCCAGACCCGAGGGGTCCTGATGGCGACAGCCACTTATCTTATCAAGTTTTTGGTAATAAAGGGTTGTTTAGCTGCCGTTCTACATCCCCAAGCATAATTCTGTCTAGACATACATTCAACAACCAGCGTCGAGCATTCACCAGCAGGATTTATAAGGATATAGGTTTTGATGTCCCATTAGCTTACTTTAGGCAAGACGTCCTGCTTAACAGTATTTCAGTCATATGAAGACGTCTCCTTGTGGCAGGGCAGATTTCCACTGCTCTTTTATTTGGTGTTGCCTCACCGAGACGACTTGACGAAGACACCCAGCAAGCCCCCTCACCCAGTCACATTATATGGACACTTGGCCAACCAGTCGCTGCTCTAACTGCTATTGCTGAGCGCTAAGCGAAGCAGCAGCAGCTCCCACTGTTTAAGTCTTTGGTCAGACTCGACCCAGGCGGATCTCCCAGCCTTGAAGCGGACGCTCTACCAACTGAACCATCAGGGCTGGCAACTGGGAATGGAACTAAGACTATGGATGGAAGCTGTGTTTTCCTATAGCTTCAGCCAACCAAGTCAGGGATGCCCTTGGGTTGTTTACAAATGGGTTTTGATAGGGATATTAGTTTTTGGTTCCAACGAACATCAAGTTTAAATTTCACTCATACTGTGAAATATTGGGACCTGTTCTCATATGGTTGTTTTCAAACAGAGGGCAGCGTAAAACCCCAATGGATACCGAAAGGTCTCCACAATCAACTTTCATCTGACGGCTATTATGTTATAAGAGTTGCCTGGTGCTCCGATGGGGATTTCCTCTGGGCAATGAGCTCAGTTTCTTCCCCACTTGACCTGACAATGCCTCCTGACAATGCCTCCATATAAGTGAAACAATCTTGAGTGTGGCGTAACACATCAGTCCATCAATCCACCTGACAACTGTATCGATGAACTGATGTAAGCTTGGTCAGATACATCACTCAAAACCTTGTCTTTCTAAGAATGTGAAAACAAAAACAGCTTAATTCGTAAAAACGGTGAAAAACCATTAGTTTTTATTTGCATTGATTGGTCCCAAATCAATCTGATTTTAAAAGACTGAAGCTAAAATTCACCAAGTAGCTAAAGCCTTCAATGTTACAAACTATAAAAAACATATGATGAAGGTTCTTGTATAAGAACCTATATCATGTAGGAGTTTTAGTGAAACCTAAGGAATAATACAAGTACATGTAGCAAGTTTGTTAACAGGAAAATGAGAGGATTCAAAAATAGAATGTTAAGAAATCTGATGGGCTATAGTAAAAACAATCTAGTTACGTATCATAATATTAGGATCTTGTCTATATAACTTGCGGTACTCAATAAACACATGTATATCAATTTATGTGTGTTTATCGTAATCAGCTCCGAATTGAGAAAATATATTTCACTTAAATTGATTGGTGTTTTATGTCGCACTCAAGATTATTTCACTTACATGGCAATATTGCCAGTTTTAGTAGTAGAGGATTGATTGGTTGAGGCTTAACGTCACACTCAACAGCTACATGTAAGGTTATATGGTGACAAAAGTACCAACCGACTAAAAGATCACACCCACCCAGATCTAAATTTTGACATTAGGCTCCACAGACCATAGAACGTCAGGAAGACTAATGTATGTGGCATGCTTAATGTTCCTTCTTGCTGGGCCAACATACATGGCTAAAGTAGAGCCACAATGCCCCGAGGCCAAGGGCAGTAGTAGAGGAAAGCTGACCTTGGGCGAGTACCTGTACAGTCAACTCAATTTTTTTATGAGTGGGGATCGAATCTGAGCCGCATTGTTGGAAGGCCTGTGTCACACCGAGGGAATATCACTCTAACCAACTGAGCCACAAAATGCAAGGCCCCTATTTCACTTACAAAACTTGTAATCAGCTCCCAAACTTTTGACTTTATACAGAACCATTACAAAGCCAAAGGATCTTGCACATTACAAAATTAGACGATGGGAATTTTGTTTACCTTCTATATGTACTACTTTATGGATATCACGTTATATAATCAGATTAAAACATTCAAGTGAAATGCCAGATATTATTATCAGACGAACGAGATAGAAATCTGGGTGAGCACAGCACCATATCTCTATTACTTGTATGTTCCTGAGAGTGGGTTGTGCATTCTGACCTAAGTACAGTGTATGTACATGTAGCCTACATGTTATTTGAAATGATAACTTACCAAGTATCGCTAAAGCTATATCAATTATGCAATATACATGTATTACAAAATACAATGAACAAAATGTAAATAGTTGCTTTATAAAAAATATATGAAACATCTCTCAATTAAATTTTACACAATAGTATCGAAGGCTTATCACAAAATTGGACATGACAATGACAGAATTTAAAACATTATTACAGAGAGTAATACTATAATGATCTGTCAACCAATTGCTTAATATTTCATTGAGATGTTTTGGGGGAAATGGTGCATGGAAACATTTCAGCACTGAAAGCAATAGGTCTGCAGTTCAATGTGTCTCTACAAAGGTGTGTACCAAATTCGTCACTGGAAAGGTAGACCTTTCAAATATCCTATAATTTTTTCAAGTGATGTAATTAAGCTTCAAGCTAATTAACACTATAATTGACTCATGTAGTATACTGATTGAAGGTTTCATGATCAGGGTTTGTCCAATAGTAGATGATGTAGTTTGCACAAACGCACAAAAAAATCCATGGGAGATCGATATATACAATGTAGGCCTACACGCAACATCCAAAGTCACGTCATTGGTGTCACAAATGCATATAAAAAGACGAGATAGATGTATGCAGCAAAACTTGCAACAGTTCAGTCAAATGGACAAGAGGTGTTATAAACATTAAACATCAGTATTATTTCAATTATGTGCCGTATCAGGATGGTACAGCCTAAATGTACTCGTAAACCAATGCATAAACAAGTAGTCCTATGTACTGATAGAGGTTTTCTATCATTTACTTGGCATTGGACCTGCAGACCAAGCTCTTTGCATACAGGATTTCCAGACCTTGAGAAGGTTCTAAGTTCAACATTCTTGCTAGTTACGGCTTATAAATGAATTATTTGGAAGGACTTCGGCTTTCAGATTTAAACCAAGTTTCAAATATCTTCCTGACCGGCAAGTAAGTAACACAGGAAAGAGACACACGAGTGCGGCTACATTCTTGCATGAATTTCTGCCGAATAAAATCTGACTGAACCCTTTCAAGAGCAGGCTGGTGTGTGTGTCCCATAGTATAATGTGGTAACATTGAATATGATGATCAATGTTAACAGATGCTATGTCAAATCTAAAGCAGGTATCCGTTGTATGGATTTTTTGTTAGTAAATTTCCTGAACCCAACATACATGTATGCATAAAAAGTTAGTAAACCCAAATACTTGCAGATTGTACATGTACATGAAGGTCATTTTCTAAAAAAAAGTTTTTGTTCATTTCTTGTTTCAAAATTTTCATTTTGCAATTGAATGCACCAGAATATATGTATGTTATTTTGTCGTTAAGACAATGTCCCCATTTATATCACTGCTCAATATGAATATATATATGTGTTTTAAACCATAAAATATATATCTGTCACATCTAAATTCTTTGATGCTAGCTCTTATTTCAATATATACAAACAATGAAAAAACAATTCTACAAAAAAAAAATCATTTTTAGTAAATACCGGTACATTAAATATGACAATGAAACAGTCCGTTTTGGAAAACCCAAAGTCACGTTTACACAACCTATATAGCATATTCAAACAATCTTAACATTTCATATATTCAAATTGCTCACTTTATAAGTAAAATTATACTAAATGTTAGAGTAAATATATTATTTTACTTTACCTATTAGTATCAACACACCAATCATACTAAATGTACTATCTTTCTGTACTAAATGTACTATAATCTTTCTGTACAACGTTTTACTTTTTTCTGCAGTTCATTTTCTGTGTTTATCTTTGGTTAAGTTTGACCTCTTTAGACCACTGTGAGCAGTACATGATGGTACAAGACTTTAAACACAAGTCTTGAATACCCCAGATACTAAATGAGTTGTAGAAGACAGAGATGATCTTGATTGATTGATTGTTTGGTGTTTTACGCCACGCTCAAGATTATTTCACTTACTGTATATGGTGGCGACGTTGCCAGTTATATTGTGGGAGGAAACCGGGCTCTATGCCCGGAGGAAACCCACGACCTTCCGTTGGTAACTGGCAACCGACATTTTCTGTCTACACGTCTGTTGAGCAAATGGTTTTTATAGTCTCAATGGACTTCTGTGTGTCTACGTCTGTTGACACCGATATTGTAGAAATAGTCTGAGTACCCATATCACCGGTACCACAGAACTCTTTAATCGACTGCACCCCATATTTCACCTGTTCCATTCCCATAACAACACCAGCTCGAACACGGTTAGCGGCATGACTACTGGATGTACGTAACGTGCCAATATATTGTGAGCCTGAAGATCGTATAGTCTGCACGTGAGATCGCACTCGCTCCATTTTCCTTTCAACTCCGTGCCTCAATCTCCAACGCACATCATCTAAAGTTTCACGAATGTTTTCGGGGAACTCGGGAGAAAATTTATCATAGTCTTCATTTGTTGGTGTTTTACAACTGGGTATAGAAATACGATCGGATAACATTGGAGACCCATCGCTGGGAGGGAAATCCTCATCCTCAAAATCATCCTCAATACCTTCATTTACATGTTCTATTGAAGTATTCGATTCCAGGTCTTGTTTTTCTGTTATCTCCAGCTCTTTTGTCTTTCCACATTTGTTAACAAGGCACATAGTTAAAGAAATGAAAATGGAGACTACTATAAACCCTCCAGTTACCATCGCACAATAGATCAAACTTTGTGAATAAGTCACAGGGATTCCAGTATGTACCGATAAAGTCACGTTGTTGATATCGATTCCTGCTGGGTTAATAGCATAGCAAGTGAAATTTCCTCTTAAAGCTCCTCTCATTCCATTCACAGTTATCTCCCCATTTTTCTGTGAAGTAACATGGGTAGACTGGAAGTGATCTGAAAAGATGTATGTGTTTTCTGACATGACCTTCACTAGATGTGATTGTCCCAAGAGATGAAATCCTGAGGGGTGACCAAAATAATCTCCAATTGGGGTCATCCAAAGGATAGCAGGGGTTGGGTGGCCAATCGCTTCACAGGATAATGTAAACTTAGCACCGTAGCCATGATCATGAGGCTCAGAAATAAAAGTTATTACAGGTTCCGTACAGGATACCTCCCCCAGAAGTAGTTCAGAGAGTTGCAGCCCTTTATACAAAGGTGGAGTTCTACAGCTTGGTTCACTGATCTGAATTCCTGAGGACGCATTACTTTGAAGAAATTCAGCTAATGTTGCCACTGAGCAGGAACAGTCCCATGGGTTATTGTTCAGTTTTAAATCCATGAGATTAGCAAAGTTATTAATGACTTCATTAGGCAGTCCTTTGAGATTGTTATTACCAAGATCCAAGTGCATAAGATGAGATGTGAGATTGCTTATTTGTTCATGATGTATAAAATCCAACTTATTATCATGTAGATTGAGCAAGGTTAGTTTATTCAGACGTGAAAAAGTTAAAGGCTCCAAGGTGGATATGAGATTATCCTGCAGGTATAAATATTCCAGGTGATCAAGGTGTAAAAATAAGGTGGCTGGGATGGATTGGATTTGGTTATTACTTAAATCAAGGTAGTGTAAATTGCTCAATCCTTTGAAGGAATCATCAGAGAGTTGTGTGATTCCATTGCCTGAAATATTAAGATAAGTCAAATTCCAATTTCTGTTCAAAGGTAGCGTTTCCTGTGACACTAAAGGAAGTGTGTACTTATGCACATCAAAGGACGACAGCTTTTCCATGTCCTTTAGAACGATTAAATCCTTGGCGTAACCTTTAGCCAGGTGTAAACATGTTATCTCAAGAGAAAATACAGAGGAATCCGGAATACTCCAAGGTGAGGTGGCCAATCCATTAGGACAAACTGTACAACTTTCTTCTACATAGCAATTGCAGCCAGAGTCAGGAGAACAGAATGGTGCACTTGTAGCAATTTCAAGAACTGTTGTGAACAACACTGCCAGATAAATGTGGCACATGAGAGTCGCCATTATGTACACGTAAGTGTCTTTTTATCAACATTTCATTTCACCTCATGGCAATTGATTTCTGAAACAAATTAGAAGTTTTCATTAAATCCAGAACTTGCCAAATGCATTGGCTTATATTGTTATTTTCCCAATTCTTCACTGGCCAGGCATAGTATCTACAAACACGGGATATCAAAATCAAAAACCCTGATTAAGCAACCCGACACCCTTGTAAATTATACTAGTAGGTTCACATGAAAATTTGTAATGGAGTATAGTTTTCCGAACTGAATGCGGCTAATACTAGAACAAAGTCATATCTGTTTGACCTTTTAAAAGTCCAGAAATTGTTTTGAGACTTGAGAGGCTTATCGTGTCCAATAGAAAAGTTGTCCATCTTTGTTTCTCCATTACTCACATAGTTTAAATAACATGAAATGTTATTGAATGAATTTCCGCCACAAAACTGTGGTGAAACCAACCCAAGTTTACATGCATGTAAAATTAGAGACGATGTTTTTTGTCCACTATGCCCATGGATAAAGGGGCCTCTGTGGTCCATTGGGCTAGAGACTGAGTGATCATCTCTCAGTCCCACACAGACCTTTCATTGATGTGGTGCGGGTTTAGATCACATGCAGATCCAATAAAAATTGAACAATTTCTTGAGTGGATTTTTCACTCAGTCGCTGTATGTGGAAGAGTTGCCAGGTATTCTCAAAATGTCGGGGGGTCCTCCGGGCAATGAGCCCGGCTTTCTCCCCCACTAAACCTGGCAAAGCCGCCATGTAAGTGAAATAATCTTGAGTGTAGCCTAAAACACCAACCAATCAACCCATGGGTAAAACTTAAAAGTCAACATGACTCATGCGTGTAAGAAACTAAGATCCACAAATCTCTGAAAATGTATTGCCAAAACAAAATGTTCATATTAATTGTACCATTTGAACTGCAACAGGTTGGGGAAAGTGGCTGAAAACAGGTATAATAGCTGTAAACAGGTATAATAGCTAAAAAGAGCTACTGGCCGGTAGCTGAATTCAGCTATACAAGCATATCAGTGCATGAAAAAACGCTCTATTTAATCTAATTACAAGTTGTCCTCTTTGAGCCACGCTTAAGTTAATAATCAAGAAAATCCGTAAGCGAGACTCAAAAGGTAAACTTGTGGTCGCACATTTCCCCAGTTCAGTCTAACGGAAACGAGGAGGCCAGCGGGAGATTCGGGCTGTCAATCGAAAAACTACAAGGATGCAACACAGATGTGAGTGTTTGAACGCTTTTTTTTTGGAATGTGATACACTAATTATATTACTATTACTATTAGTCAGTGAAACAGATTTCCAGATAAACTCAACAAGTTTTGGTTTCATTTTCAATACTTTCATTTCTTTGTCTTACTATTAGTATTATTAGTCATTAATAAATACTAAATTAGAGCTTTTTATCTTTTACTATAAATGTAGATGTTGGAAATCCCATAATAAAGTTGTTCGTTGACGTCTTGGGGAAAAAACAACTCCAGTCCCACTTGTCACTCTTGTTGAAAATGCTTTGTTGACTTTGTTGTTAAATGTTATTCCGAATATTCCTACTCATCTACGCCGGCTCTAGACTAAATGACACGGTCTACAAATCGGGGCCAAACAAATATTGTTTCCGCAAAATGTAAATTCATTTCAATGGAGACGATAAACTTAACGCATAAGGAGTTAGTTGGGAAACTTTTTGGAAGCTAAATTTCCCAAATTAATTAAGTAAACAATAGATGCACACCTGTGGAGCTCCTTCTGAAATGTTTCATTCCAAATACCGGAACTTGCGCATTGTTGATCGGCTTTTGCTTCCGGCTGTTGTGGCAATATGATTGCACGCCCCTCACTAAACGATATAACTTTGGAAATTGTTTAGCATTTTTCCATTCGGGGGATTACCATATCCGTTAAGCACTCTTTAAATAAATGTTAAAAATAATGATTACGATAGAATTCATTTTCTTTCCGTCTGAGCACTTATAAACACGAGCAACTCTCAAAACAACCGTTCTTGGGCCGTGTGCATAGAACAGTACTAAATTAACATATCTTCGAGCAGCACGAATTGTGTCAGCCATATTGCGAAAAATTGTATTTCAGTGTCCTCAAACGAGAGCTGCAAAACACCTTTGAAAGACCTCTTTTAACACCTAGAGTACCGTGGTCAAAGTCCGAACAACCATGTTCAAGATTGGAATAGGTGTTTGCTGGATTTTAGTTGTTTTTATCGGAAATTCTCTTGGAACGTCAGGTAAGTCTATCGGAATCACAGGTGCCCGAATGAAATATACATTACAAGCATGTTGTTGTTGAAGCTGACAAAGCTTGCTTTATCTGTCATTGTCTCTGTTACTTTCTTCACACTAAGCCAATACTGTTTTTCGCAGAATTAATGCCTTTTCTTTAATTACTTTCCGTACGATTTTCTTATCTTAAAACCAAAATGAAGAACATAATAGGTTGTCGGATAAATTAAACCTAAACGTAAAAGTATTTCTGAAAGATTTTGTAAAATCGGTGATTGACTTATTCAAGTTTAACATCAAGTTATCGCAACTTGTTGGGAAACCTATGGAAACCCTGTCTAAAGAAAAACCAGGAGTCTGTCTTCTGTATTGTTTCTTGTTAAATAACCTTGATAATCCGGTACATTTAACTTTCCATGAGAAGTAGGCCTACTGGTTTTATAGAGGCTATCTAAGGAGAGCCAGTGAGCAGGTTGGGGAAAGTCAACAATCGCCATGTTGTCCATCAATTGAGACTAGAGAATAGATTCCACTGATTTAGTGGGTAATGTTTGGACAAAAATGATAATTTCATCTCTGTGCGTATGGTGTGGCTGGGGTTGACGACTTGGTCTTTGGCACTATGCGAGCTCTTCAGAGATGGAGGGTCACAGACTTAGGGTTAGGGATGGGGTTTATTGACAGAAAAGGGTTAGGTTTAGCCATGTTGATTTACAAATCCGAAGGATCCTGTTGGATTCGTCCAAATACGTCATCGCATGTCAAAGGGTATATAAATATGAAGTGTGCATGCGTGTATCACCATTCAGGTAACCTCTAACGCTGTGTTGGAAGTAAGTCTAGTGGAAAGATGCTAATGTCTAATTGAGTACCTGTGGTTCTGTGCAGTTTCAGATTGGAAAGGTAGAGGTTTGAGACCCGTTGAGTGCGGATTTAAATAGAAAAAAAAAATCCATCAACTTGGGTGTGTTGCAGTGAAGGGAGTTGTCTACCGTTAGACGCTAGGTGGCGCTGCTGTATACAGTAATAAGATAGGATGAAAGAAACAGTTGACGCTTCCAAAAGTCCCCGTATACTACTTTTGTATACTCCTAAAATATCCAAGCTCCTGTCATTATAGACCGTTTAGTCAAGAACCAATGAATGCAAGCCAATTAAAAACTTTCCCACGGTTGCTCTGCCCACATTGGCTCAACGTGTATTCTTTACCATTTCCGAAATTTGTTTCTCAGTCTCTAACAAATTGCGCCATTTTAAGCATGTTTTTTAAAGAAAAATGGAAATATCTACTCACATGTTTCACCAATGAAGAGACGGCAGATAGAGAGGAACATTACCAACTGATTGGCGGGGTCTATTCTCCGTCGTTCAGCGGATTACCCACTGATTGATGGACGACGTTACCCGCCGATCTGGGACTTTCCCCAACCTTGTGAGTGACAGTCTATATCTAGTCTAAAGCTGTGAGTGACTTAATGTGCGAAATAAATGTGTGATAATCATATCCATTGTAACATGCTGGCTCGAGTTGAATGATCTTTTTCTCACACTAGAGAAAAATACAGTGTTTTATTTAAAAACAACCTACTGTACATGTAACTGCAAAAAAATGGACAAACCCTATCTCAGATCTGAGAAAGTGCCCTTACCTTCATAAAAATATAAGCTACTATATGGTACCCCACTCATTGTGAGACCAGAAAAAAGTACAAAGCTTTGTTTTTAACAATTTATTTTATGGCTACCCCACTATAACGTAAAATCTTACATGTTCTACAGAAAAACCAACAGGTTTTGAAACGTCCTGTAGTCCCAAACTATACACTCTCACAGATATGATGGCATGTAAATAGTATACTGTTCCATTGCCATATAAAACTGAAAATTTCATAAAATAACAGATAAATAGTTTCACCAATTTGTCAAAAAGATATGTAAATGTCTTTTTTATTTGTGCTAATAAAAATTCAGAGTAGGCTTTTCAGTGTTACTATCGATAACCCTGAACCGTGGATGTTATTGGATTTGCCAACGGAGCAACATGTACCAATATCTTGCAGCTTATAAAGGTCTTAAATTTTGCTTGAGGCGATTCCTAAACCTGTGAAAAAAAATATGAATTTAATTTTTATTGGAAAAGCCTCAGAAGGCATGTCTGCCAATATGCGGTCTTTGAACCACCCTCCCCCTCCCTGAAATAATATACCGGAGCTGTCTGCCCTATGATTTATGGGCCCAGAGATCATGGCTTGAGAGCTACCAAACATGGGAAGTAATCTGCCCTAATGGAGCCTATGTCTGTGACAGAATGGGAATCAATATCAAACAGCCTCTTCACTGTCAATGAACCACTGAAGCCATGTGGTCTATGTCTTCATTTACATGGAATATTCATACAGGACCTCCTTTGTGATACACAAATCTCTACAATGTTACAGACTGCACAGTGCCTACAGCTACAATGTAGTTTAAAACACCATTCAAATACAGCCACATGTAATGTTAGAAGATCCATTATTATATCGTGTCACTTTGGTCAATCAAATGGCAACTTTCAGATATTTGATTTTATTAATTTATTAATTCCATTCATCAGAGAGCTTGAATATCCTGGGTTATCACATAATAAAATCTCTCTTCCAGCGATCTTGCAATTATGTTGTGTCTGCAGACAGAGGGAAATGCATTGTCAAGGACTGCTGTTTCCATGAACTGCGAGTCCCTTTAGAAACTGATGATACATGTATGCCTGGCAGTTGATTTCGTGCTGATCTAAATCCCCACCACAAAGTGAATAATCATGATTGTGGTGTAAAACATAAATCTATCTGCAAAACTAAAACTAGTGTAATGATCAGGGGGCTGTTTCTCAACAAACTTGACGCCTGTCGTGACTTTGCGCCTGGTCGAAACGTAATATTGAACGTATATGTTGCCATGACAGTTACGCCTTGCATTGGACTTATGGCGAGTCAGTGTAAATGTGTTGAGAAACAGCCCCCAGTTTTGTTATTTTAACATCAGTATATTATTTATCAGGATGTTTGCTGACCCTTCAGGGTAATGCATCCTGATGTTAAACAACATGTACATGTATACTAATATTTATCCGGAAATTCAATTTGGAATAAAATTAGTGTCAGATGACTGATGTGCACTGCCTGGTAATGTTTTCTAACTTTAGGTTGTAACAATGAAGGTCTGGATATCGAGATTTATTCCACATGTTGTTAATCTCCAAGATCTGTGTAAATAAAATCCCAAGAAAACATGTACATCAATTATATTTTTTTGTATTGTTGAAGAATAAAAATGTAGCATCTTCTGCATTTACTAATTAAATGCTAATTTCTTTAAATTTATGCTCGCCATGCATATCATGATTAAAATGCTATGAAATTAAAAAAGGAACATCGAGATACAACCTATAATGTCTATTATATAATATTATATATCTTTTAGTTACTTTCTCTTGACTTATAATAATGAAATAAATAGTGGATAATTTAAAAAAAAATGTAGATCTACAATTCACCTCTTATAATTTTCTGCTCCAGTGCTTTGCTCGTCCTATGCAGACAAAATTTCTGATGATCATAAAATAAAGTATTTCTTGTGTACCGGTACTGGTAGAAATAGAATGAGCTCATTATTTTTTACAGCTTTGTATCAACGATAATATTCTGTCATATTAATTAGTTGAACAGGGGATGAATTTAGTTCATATTGTTGTAGCCTGTATGAATATATGTATTTAAAACTTGAATATTTATTGTTGAAGAAACATGCCAAACATTCTAATTGATCATTTAAATTTTCGCTTTTTTTTAATCCAATCAATTAATATCAATAATTTATTTGGATAGTGAGAGTACTAGCAACCTTGAAAGTGAAGAGTTACCTTGTCTCTTTTCCAAACAATGTTTGTGCTTTTGACCAACTTACATGTATGTATTTATACTACATGTACATGTACCTGTTTTACATGTACTTTAACAATAAATTAAAATCGTCCACAAAAACCTTTCATCAAAAATGAAAGCTATATGTTGAGCCTAAGTGAGGTTGTCACCACCTAGAGTTACACACCAGGGGCCTGTTTCACGAAGGGGCGTAGATGTATTTTTTACGTAACTTTCATACTAACGTATGGGTTGCTATGGCAGTTACATGGAAACTTACGCTACAACGCTTTGTGAAACAGGCTCCTGAGCTCCAGAAATTAGTGCCTGGTTTGTCAAACAGTTGACCTAAGTGATGCCAGCATAAGTGATATTATAAGCAGTTTGTTTTGTAAAAACGACCTCTCTAAGGCTGGCATTAGTAAAGTTACCATCAAATAATGAGTGAATTCTGATTGAAAACGCCAGTGAGAGAGAGAGATTTAACATTACATTTCACCCTGCCAAAAGAAGACATTAAGATCAATCAAACAAATAAATCCCGCATTGACGATTGTTTTTTTTTGTTCCAGAGCCCAATTTGTATGACCCTGTAATAATCTCGCGTAATGTTGATGAGCATGGAGCAGCTTTATTCCACGGTGTAATAAGTGAGGGGGAGACAGAAGTCACATTGGATGTACCTCTACAGGTCCAGGATGGAGATGACATGGGAGAAGCCAGTAAGTTCATTTCATCAAGATTCACCCTCTCACTCCCCCCCCCCCCCCCCCCCCCCCAAAAAAAAAAAAAAGAACAAAAAAAACTGAGTGATCCTGGGGCATCTTGCTTTGAATCACTTAGGACCTACATGTAAATCTTTCATCCATTTTCACTTCCATGTGCAGTATCAAGTGGCTCTATACATGTACAGTATGTCAAACCACTCATTATCTTTCTGTTGAGCAGCTCCTATACAAACTGTTGATCAATTTGAAACCTGAGTCATCTCATACATTTCCAAGCCTTTCATTACATCTTATCACTTCTTGTGTAATTAAAAGAGGGGTAATTTTCTGATAAAATCAGTGAAGTAAGAAAGGATGATGAAATTTGACTCCCTGGGTACAGCTGCAACTGAGTGGGGTTTGCATGTAACTTTTTTAGACATCTCACATCCGGACATAATTTAGCCAATGTTTTATTAATTTTAAAAGATTTATTTTTGGCACTCCTAATACAACCAAGGAATCCCGAATGTAGGTCTTTTGAAATTAGATCCTATTACATCAATTATCCCTAGTCTTGAATCATTTTGTACAGCTGGGAGCATCAAACGTTCTCAGGAGACTTGGGGGCTCAACCCATAGGTTGTCAAACCAACTAAAGCCTTCCACCAATGTATGAACTTCAAATCCCACCCAGTCAGATGAAAATTTCCACCTGATTAATACCCTTGCTGAAAGGGCTATGAAGTATCCACTAGAAGTTAATCGGAGGTTTCCCTCCCTATAAATCTGGCACCGCTGCCATATAAAATTAAATGAAATAATCCCAGTGCAATGTATATCAACCAATCCGCCAATCAAACTTTTTGATTTAGGACCAGATCTGCTTCTCCAGAATAAAGTTTTTAAGTGTGTCTGATTTTGAAATACTTCTCCACAATGTAGCTTTCTTGATTAATGTTTCTAAATTCTAAGAGAGTGTCTGATTTTGAAACTGTTTTATCTACATGTAAGCCATGTTAATTGATACTGCTGTGGAAACGGTGTTTACAATCAGTTCTTGTTTATCATTTAAGTCATATGCTTCACTTCCCCACAAGTGTTGATTGAGACATAAAGACAAACCTAGTCTTAACTTAATTACTCTGTACTGATAACTCCAGGTTTTTCTTGGCAGCTTTTGCTGTAAACATTGGCTATTACGTAAGAGTCCTAAGAAAGGAGATATCATGGCAAGGTGTTAAAGTAATCACTGGTTCTTGAGACTGTATGTGCATACTTCATCAGGGTCTTATTTTAAGTCTTATCCGTCCTCTGTGTGTGTTCATTTTTGTCAAAATGTAAATATTCAGGTTTTAATTGCTCACGTTGAAGACTCTCTCTCTCTTCACTATCTTCCATATTTGAATCTCGGACAGGTTTTTGGGGGGGGGGGGGGGGGGGGGGGGATTTAAGATATGCTAACTTACACATATTTTTATGTATTTATGAACACTAAAACACACGTACAGATGTATTAGTGACTCTTGTCTACATACAAGTACAAGTAAGGTATCCCAAATAACTGAGATGTTTCATCAAGGCTGTCTGGCTTAGGTGAGGAAAAACAGGTTTGACATTTTCAGGGTAGTAATGTAAACTTGTCCTGAATTGAGACTATCCTTAGCATCCTGTCTGACAGACAGTGGCATAGACTGATCCAGAGACATTTTGATACCTGTATACAGGTATGGGCGCCCAAACTCACAAGCAAAAAATCCGCCCAAATTCTTAAAACCAACAGATTTTAATGTCAAAATAGCATTTAATGTTGAATTTTGGGCCAGAGATGTTGTTTTTGTCTTATTGTTGGAACATTTTGAACCGCAATGGTATGCCCAAATTTTCCCTGGATCAGTCCCTGACTGGTTACCTAATTACACAGTAGAACAAGGTAAAAACGAGCAAGACGAGCACTATTGTTATACCAGAACCCTCTAACCAAATAAAAATTGAAAAATAATTTCTGGATGTATTTGGTGTTTAACGCTGCACTCAAGATTATTTCACTTATATGGTAGCGTTGTCAGGTTTACTGGGAGAGGAAACCCCTGACCTTGGGCGAGTACATGTGTGTTTTGGACAAATATCTCTACCATGATTAATATTAATAATTTTAATTTTAAAAAACTTCAGATATACATGTACCAAGATGTGACTTAATTAAAGTGGTATGAACTGCTAAAATTCTAACTTTTTTCATAAATTTGGATTGTCACAAGAGTAACAGGCTTTGGAAGTCATCAAAACACTAAAGGATGCACATTGGCATGAGGGAAATCCATACAGTCTGTGTGCTGTACGAGCCTAAATAGCGCACGAAAAGTAAACAAAAGTTTAATAAAACGGGACAATCGTACATTCATTCCAAGTCTAAGCTAGTTTAAAACACCACTTCAACGAACATGTGTACAGTCTTGAGACTAGTTGTTTTCAGGCTCTGTCAACTTCACAAACTGTTCAATTCAATTAAATTATCTGAGATTTATCTCCAACTTGTATAGTTTCTAATTTGTTGAACAAGAACTGATGTTTCAGGTCAACATTTATTTATTGGTCTGAATATTGCTGTTTTTGTTAACTGTAACAGGAAGCAGGTGCAAGCTGTTGTCATTTTGTATTTGTCTCAATTTCACCTGTAGACAAACACCTGTCTCTGTATCACACCTGCCCTACTTAATCTCGGCAGGTTACTCATCAGAATTTTCTGAACAATTTTTGCTTTCACAATATTAAATCAATAGTGTGATCCTTCTGCATTGGCTAAAATGTTCTTCAGGATTTTTGACCCTAGTATTTCCCATTGAATTTACAACAAAATAAAAAAGTGATCGCAAGGTATACACTAGGTCCTTACAAATTTCATTGTAATTCTTGCTTTATTTGGAAAACTGATATTGAAAATGTAAGCGCCACTACAAAAATTAAATATCAAGGCTGTGAAGCCATACATGCTGTAGCTTGTGAAGATATAACATATAACTTGGTAAAAAGAATGAACCTTGTGGTTTTTGAAGTTTTGTAGTATTGATCACAGTTTTATCTTTGTTACACATTGTGGTGTGCATAGATTTTGACAAAAGACCAGCCCATTTATCAGTCAAACAGTAAGTATATTGTAGTAGTCTACCAAACCTATTCATTACAATGATCTCATACAAGTAGATCTGCAGTGAGGGATTAGGTTACACACAAGCCAGTACAGTGACTGGAGGGTAAAGTAAACATACACAAAGCCTGGTCATAGGGTCAACCCTTCCCTAAACTACCTATGTATTTACCTACATAGGTAGCCAGTTATTCTAGGACATCCTCCATTACTCCCTTCAAATTATACCTATTAACAGACCAGGTTGTCGTTTTCAGTTCAAAGCTCTGGGACAAGGTGTCTGTTCGCATTCAAGGTTTTCTACCTTATATTTTTACAGACATATAAACATGTTCCCTCAAAACATCTCCTTTGAAAGAGTTGCTAGGTATTCCCTGAAGGTTAGGGGTTTCCTCTTGGCAAAGATCCCGATTTCCTTGCCCACTAAACCTGGCAACACCACCATGTAAGTGAAATAATCTGGAGTGCTGCATAAATCAATCAACCAAAAGAAGTTAAAAAAGTTAATTAGGACATTAGTATACTTCTAAAGTATTGATGTCAGTTTTGTCATATCTCAATACATAGAAGTAGAGGAAGACTGAGTTTCATTTTCTGCGCTATGGGTTTCCCCTAGAAAAATTTGTGGGAAAGAAAAAAACATGACTGTTTTCTCTTAGTTCATTCAAATAATTTATTGAAAATGTCCTTAGAACAGTTTTATGATTATTGGTTTAGTATTGAAATGAGTATTGATCATACATGTATAACAAGTTGCTATTAGGTGATGTTACTGTTACTGTGAATAGAGACCTACTGTAATGATATACATAACGGCATATTTCTTATTAACATACATTTTTAGTGACCCACTCCTCGTGTTATTTTAGACAGCAAATTAATGCACTCAGCAATTTGTTGTTTTTTTTTACACCCAGCACATTCTTTTAACCTTGTTCAGGATGGGTTATTTAAGATGTATGTATTAATGCCCTGAAGTCCTTGCTCTTCAATCTACATGGCCTACCTACCATGGAGGAAAATTAAGTATGCCAAATACATTAGCCTTCCTGACGTTCGTTTGGTCTGTGGGGGGTTTAATGTTAAAATTTAGGTGGGATGGGGATGGGTAAGATCTTTTGAGCGGTTGGTACTTTTGTCACCATATAACCTTAGCTGTTGAGTGCGACGTTAAAATCCAATCAATCAATCAATTTTGTCTAACAATGTCATGGTAATTTGATCCACCAAAATAATTGCTAATTGAATGAGTCCTGGTCCACTATCTTACTCTACATGTATGATATTCATTGAGGAATCGTTCATTTATTCCATTATAGTTATTTTACATAATAAGTTGTAAAATGTCACAAAATTCATATATCGGTACATATACAGCTTAGTGTTGCAAGATTGTGGACAAGTGTTTCTTGAAAACAGTCTGTGTTACAATTTATCCAACTATCTTTTAAGGCCAGACACAGCAATCCACTCCCATCCTCTGTTTCAATTTATATGCTACAAAAATGAATGCTTTATCCAGTCCAATATCTCTGAACATTTAACTTCCCTGAACTACCATGAGAATAAAGACACCTGTTATACATTATGTAGGTTGATGTAATGTGACATTTTCTGATGTAATCTCTTTGTTTACAAGCAGTATGTCTCACGCCCCTAAAGTACAGTTATTTGTGGGTTTTCCAGTCCCATTTAGGAAATTTCCTGTGTCTAAAACAAGATTATTGACCATTAGTCATCCTCGAATTTCCATGTTATTGTACATTTTACACAATTAGAAACTTGTCTCCATGGTTATTCTAGTGTAGAATATTTTGCTTCACCTTGTGCCTGTGTGTTATAGTGTTCATAAATATAGAGCAGAGCGTGTCTAACACAACTAAAGCTAACTTACAGTCACATGTACCTATATATGATTTAGATCTTTGTAGATTTTATGGATTATTGAACTTCTTGCCTTTATAGACAAGTACAATATACTACTCATGATACATGTATAATGTGAACTTCATTGTTTAATTTTTCAATACTTATGGGTTGGACATATTTCAAATTGAATTTGGCTGACATTTTGCCTGATTTAAATCTGCCTAGTTTGACCAATTAAACTGATTTTGTCTGTTTTACATTTCTCAACAATCATTAATTGGGTATGTTTTCAAGTCAAGATTTTCCCCTGTAGAGCTAATCTCCACTTTTGTTATTGCATTTGTCAAGGTTTGACTCGGAAATAATTCAATATTTGCCCATCTACACAGAAGATGGTATGAAAAAATTACTCATCAACGTCATCAAGAACTTTGTATTTTTTATAATGAGAATGGTTTTGATTGGTTGATGAGTTTCATCAGTGATTGTGACGTCTTCAGGTCGCTGGCAGCAGGTGTAGGGTGGTACAGTTAACATAGACCTCACCTGGGTGACAGTAAAGATGTTACCTGTGATAAAGGGTTAAGTTTGGTTTGTCTCAGGTTAATTATCAATCTACCTGTCTACTGAAAGATTAAACATTCAGATAACATAGATTTATGGTTCCTAATACACAAATACATTGTATAGTGTTATTCAGAAAACTGACTCAATATTTTGACTATAAAACTATTATCACTGGAACTACTGGTTTTATGGTTCATCTCAATGCAAGCCAATTTGAATTAGATATCATTTTATCATTGAAATACTTAATCCAAAATATCCCACTTTTATACAACCTTAGATATTCGGTTCATTTTACTTTGAACTATTAGTTACATGTATTGCATGGCAGTGGGAGTTTTCTGAATACTTTAAGGTTAATAAAATAAATTTAATCAAATCTAATCAGACCATAAAATTGAACTGAAGCCATTAATGTAGGTTGAATGTTACGCTGTAAAATCCCATGGTACTGATATTACATCAAGTCTCCTTCTCACACATCACACGTTTGCTGCAAATGTTGCTTGGAAACCCTGCCATAACCTTGATAACGGATTTTATAACATTAAAAAGAAAAATGTTTGTTTTTTCTTATGGAATACGTGCAAAAGGGGCCAGGTACTCACCAAAGGTCAGGGTTTTCCGTCGTGCTAAGAGCCCTGATCTCTCGTAGGACTAGAAACAATTTTGATGGGAGAAAAAAATGAATAAAATTGGTAAAACAGGACTTGCGTTAGATCGTAAATTTCATGAGGCCCAGAGAAATTGTGCTAGAACAAATTTATTCTTATTGGTAAAATCTGTAAAATGATACATCTATGTAAGTGTTCATAAATATATATACATGCATACAGAAAACAAAACACTGACCCATGACCAATAAAACCCCCAGTCAATCATATACTGAGGCAATCTCTGTAGGAATATGGGTTATCACAGGCTGTTTGTAGCTTAACAATCCATCACCAATGAAATATATCTGACTCCTCATACTAACAATATTCTCTACATGGATAACAAAGAAGACATTTATCAGACAAACTATATCAGACATTATAGACAGGCCTATGTCCCAAAGTTGTACCCCTTAATTAATTGATTGATTTGTGTTTTACGCCACACTCAAGACTTTCAATTATATGGCAGCATTGCCAGGTTTAGTGACTGAGGAAACCGGGCCCACTGACAGGAGGAAACCTTCGGCGATCAACTCTTCCATATACGGTACATGTACCTACATGTACTAAAGCCCTGTTTCTAAGAATGTACACCATTATCAGTAATATGTTCTTTTATTTGCACAAAAGTTGGTGATAACAATTTCTCGGAATAATCTCTAAGACGCTTGTTGGGGGGTTGGTTAACGGAAAGCGAAGGTTATCCTCTAGCCGTGGAGCTGTGCAGTGGCACCAATACACTGACAGTACCGTTAAATAAGGGAAATAATCCAGTACAAAACCACAAATAATGATGTAAATTATATGTACAGTACACAATGCAATATTTTGATTGTCAATAATTTTGATGAACGTTTCAATGCCAATCTTAATTTCCTGTTAACTGGTGATACATGTGGAACCTCAGACTGTGCAGCAATTTTCGGAAATCTTGTTGTGAAAGATTAGTCCTCTGTTATAACTCATCAAATTGTGCTGTTCATACATGTACAAATGGAACAGTTCAGATATATTTATGTACACTACTATAACACAAAGGCACAGGGAAAATCTTCTTTACTAAAATAACCCTAGAGACAATCTCCAAGTGTGTCAAAAAAGGGGGATATGCCAATTAGACCTTTTACACCCAATTGTATAGGTTTTAATAAACCAAAACCCATGATATCTGATTAGTTTGAAGCGGATAGGAGTTTGGTTTAGTGCATACAAATTTTTGGACTTCTTCAGTGTAGGTTAACTTAGATGTACAGATCTTCAGCTAAGGAAAACTAAAAGTTAACAAAATATGGAAAAAATGGAAAACAAAGCAATAATATATAATTGGGTTCCCTGGTAGAAGACGAGTTTAGCACATCCTGTGCACAATGCTTCTGTTCCATTGCCTATGGTAGGCTGATATGAGTTATCTCCCTTGGTAACTAGACAATCCATCACCAGGAGGAGTTGGAAGAAGAATCTCTTAAACCTGTGTTATCTTTATGATGAAATGCTAATAGTATTATAGAAGACAACTGGTAGTTGTTAGCTGGCTCTGGTCATTATCACTTCTCTGAAAATAGAAACCCCTCTGACCTCCCTTGTCAAAGCTTATAATATTGTATATTCTAGTACTGAAGATCCAGCTTGTACGAGGAGATTGGAGGTGCCTTCAGCAGGCATCATAAGGCCTGAAGTTAGTCACTGCCAATACTACATACAGTTACTTCATAGGGTTCTCAGAAATAATATATGCATTGCTTTATTTGTTAAGAACCTTTGAATTTAACCTGGCAATTTAACTTGTTCATATATTGATGAACACTAAAACACATGGGCACTGGAAAATCTTGTCTAAAATAAGCATGGAGACCAGTTTCTAATTGTGTTAAAAAGAGGTGTAGACCTTAATACTCCATCAAGCATTTTACAAGAAAAGGGCTTGAAAAAGGAAAGATGTGTAAATAAACCTATCTGAAGTAACCCATGCAACTGCAGATGTGTGCTAATAACATAAAATTCAAATAGCCATGATGCTAGAGTACATTTTAGCAAAGGTTCTTTTCTGTGATGTATAGTTAGCCTACTGTACAGGTACCCAAATTGTCAGTTTCTAATGGCCATTTATATTGCCTACTACACTCAAATTGTGCTTGTCCTAACTTTTGTATGTCCGTTTCTGATGACCATTTATCTTGCCTACTACACTCAAATTGTGCTTGTCCTAACTTTTGTGTATGTATGTTAGTTTCTAATGGTCATTTATATTCTGTGTTGTTTCAGGATTGATCTGTAAGTACAAAATTCACAAGAAGGACCACAACAGGATACCATTCACCATTAAAATCACTGATAACTTTACTGGAGCAGCCGTTCTTAAACTAGCCAAAAACAAGAAGCTGAACTATGAGAAGAGGAAAGAATACAAATTTGCCATATCAGCTTATGATTGTGGTCATCGACAATCGGAAAGGTAGGAACAACTGTGGTGCTATGTTAGTGTTATATATAATAGTTTTATATTGTACATGGCTTGATATTTTCTCGGTCTCTTGCCTCCCTAAATCTGGCTACGCCCCATATGAGTGAAATAATCACAGCATACAGTGTTGCTATGTTAGAGTGTTACATACTGTATAACAGTTTTATATTGTACATGGCTTGACATTTTCTCTGTTTCTTGGCTCACTAAACCTCGCTACGCCCCATATGAGTGAAATAATCACAGCATACAGTGGTGCTATGTTAGAGTGTTATATATAACATTTTTATATTGTACATGGCTTGATATTTTCTCTTGCCTTATTTATTTTCTCTTGCCTCACTAAACCTGGCTACGCCACCATATGGGGGAAATAATCACAGCATAGATTTCCAAACCAGTTCTTTCATTGCACACAGTGGGCTCATTAAATTAGAGAAAATGAAACTTCAGAAGGGAAGCTGGGGTGACCGCCATAGACTATTTTCAGTGTGGTGTGATAACAATTGAGTACTTTTGTTTATATTCCAGGGCTTGGGTGATTGTCAAAGTTACGGATGAAGACGAAGAAGTGCCTAAATTTGAGAAGGATGTGTATTACAAAGAGTTGGAAGAGAAACGAATGTACGACCATGTCCTTACTGTCAATGCCATTGACCTCAACAGATCACCAGAGTTTGGGGAAATCTGCAAATATAGAATTCAGACCCCTAATGAGCCATTTGCAATTGACAGCAAAGGTAAAGTGAAACAACTCATAAAGAAAGTAAAGGACAGCCCTTTGTGGCTAATAACCTCCATAGCCCACCCTCTTGATCTCCGTTATTTGATACCACTATGGTCACACTGGCGTAAAAAATCAGTGCCCCCAATTTTCCCAAATACAAATCCTGAAATGGGTATTAGTGGTTTCAATGGGCAGATTTCATGGGATATAAGCTGATTATGAAACTCTTTGATCTGGGATATGTCTAGAAGCCAACTGGTTAGACTTTAGTTACATGTATCTGGCTAAAGAGCATTATTGCAAAACAAAAACAGAAATCTCAGGACTGTGCTACAGTTGTGTAAGTCTTCTCAAATCTATCCATTGGTGGATCATCGGCTACAATCCAAAAATGGATTTTCTTTGGATAGCCCTTTGTGAAATGTTTGCTGGGTACCTGCAGCGAGTGGGAGGTTTCCTCTGGGCAAAGTGCCTGTCATTCCACCCTCTACCCATTTTGCCTTTGCAACATGAATCCTGTGAAGTAATTGGAGTACGATGTAAGACATCAAGGGAATAGTAACTGTGCATTATATTCATGATGTATTAATATTGGAAATGTCCTCAAATTTCACTACTGTTAAATTTGTTTATGTGCATATATACATTAGTCTTTCCTTAAAAGCATTATTATTTTTGTTGTAATTTCAGGTAATATAAGGACGACGAAGAAGTTGGATTATGCTAAGAGTACAAACCATATTCTTGCTGTGGTGGCAGAGG
The DNA here is from genome assembly GCA_963971465.1 of Lepidochitona cinerea. NCBI lineage: Eukaryota > Metazoa > Mollusca > Polyplacophora > Chitonida > Tonicellidae > Lepidochitona > Lepidochitona cinerea. Next base: position 8,099,887 of record OZ020560.1, on the reverse strand, counting down.
ATTGTGCTGGAAAGCAGTCTAAACCTGTCATGGTTAACATCAAGGTCATTAAGACATGTGGATGGCATGGTGAGACAACAACAACATTTGATTTATATCCAGATAAAAGATTCAGTGTTTCTTTGCTGGCTTCTGGTACTTTATAAGCAGATTTACTGCCACTTAACTGAACAGGTCTCTTTGTTTAAATATGATTAACAATAATCTAATTGCTTGAAGACGACATCGGGGCATACTGGGAGGTCAACATTGCTGACTAAGTATTCTCCACAGAAAAATGTATGGGTGTATCACTCATCAGAGGTCGTCTATAACAGCATATTTGGTGGGTTTTACCAAGTGTTAGTGAAAATATGCATATTGCACCTACGCCTACATAAATGACCGGAGAGCCTACACTAAACAGATTTTATTTCATCTTTTCTTATTTTAAGTTATAAATGTAGCCAATTAACACTTAGAAAGAAGATATTAGGCCTGGTCATAAATCCTGTAAGGTTATATTTCATGTCCGATTTTATCCACTTCATCCTAGATGTATCCTACAATTGAATTGAAACCCTCTTTCTTCACAGAGCTGCCCGAGAACCCTCCTAATTCTGATGTTTTTCCTGTAATCTTTCAGGTTTCCCCTCCCATCTTGATTACCTCCCTGGAAGTGGCCGTCAGAAGATCGCCCCCAATGCTGAGATTCGTGTATGTGGCAGGAAGTGTAATGTCACCACAGTGGCTGTCCGAATGGTCTTGGAGACGGGTCACATCGGCAAGGGATGTGATCGTGATACCTACTCCATTAAATCACAAAGACATCTCTGCAGTAAGTTAACTCAATTAAAGCAACTGATTTTGTGGTAGTTTTTTTTAAACCACTGCTTAGGGAAATCATAAACTCTCAACTGTGTACTGGGGACTAGATTTATAGCTTTACTTAAGACTGCTCGTATGTGGAAGAGTTGACAGGTACTTTCAGAAGGTCAGGGGTTTCCTCCGGCCAAAGAGACAGGTCCCCCCACTCCTCCATTAAACTTGGTGGCCGTATAATTGAAATAGTCTTAAGTGTGGTGTAAAACATCAACCAGTCCTTACTTATAACTGCAAACACATCCTTAAAAGTAGGATGTCCAGCAATACCTCCTGTTGGTTGTACAAAAATGGTAGCTTTTATAAAGAAAACAGAGAAATAATTCCTGGGGGTTTTTGATATTGGAAATTCATTTGTCACCACCTTATGTTTAAATTTATATTTTGACACTTTTGTGTTTCACTCCTGCCATATCTTTCATACAAGTTATTGATTATTTTAACATTAGGTGCCAGTGAAGGGAGCGTTGACCTCTTGCCCTCACCTGCTGATTCCACCTCCTGGACTAAAGAGCTCCCCACAGACGACGGCCATATGAGTGACAGAATTTTCGGTTTCGATGGAAACATCAATGCTGTTGAGGTTCCGATGGGTCAGTTCAACCATCATCTGGCGGAGCATTTCACCATGGCAACCTGGATGAAACATGATCGTAGTGAATACACTACGGGACATCCTCCTAAAGAACATATACTCTGTATGTCGGATGGTGAAGGTAAGCACAGCATGTTCACTATACACTGAGTTCATGGGGTATAAAAGTCTAAATGATATACCTCTTTTTAACACAATTAGAAACTTGTCTCCGTGGTTATTTTAGACAAGAAGATTTTCCCTGTACCCGTGTGTGTTTTAGTGATCATAAATATACACTGAGTTCATCTGATACTAGGTCTGTTAACTAGATGAATTTAAGTGATAATATTTTCTTTATGACTCTGCTAATGTTTTAGCAGATATTCTGATGATTGAGTTTTCTTTACAGTAATGTTTAATGCAGAATTATGCACTACCAAATGATAAATGTCGCATAAATTAGTAATAAAATGTAGTTTAAAATTAAAAGGAATAGGCAGAAGAAAAATAGATGATTTAATCCCCCATAAATGTTGTTGTAGCTATGAGCCGTCATCATTATTCCTGGTTTGTCCATGGAGAAAAGTTGGTTCTATTAAAGAGACGAGAAGCGAATGATTCTAAAGACCTGGAAGATTTCAAACCTGCAGAATGGAGATGGCATATACCCCAGATCAATGATAACCAGTGGCACCATTATGCTATCAGTATGAGTAAAGACACCACCAAAAATACTGAAGAGGTAGGCTATTTAACCAATGACATCATTATGCTATCAGTATGAGTAAAGACACCAACAAAAATACTGAAGAGGTAGGCTATTTAACCAGTGACATCATTATGCTATCAGTATGAGTAAAGACACCACCAAAAATACTGAAGAGGTAGGCTATTTAACCAATGACATCATTATGCTATCAGTATGAGTAAAGACACCACCAAAAATACTGAAGAGGTAGGCTATTTAACCAATGGCATCATTATGCTATCAGTATGAGTAAAGACACCACCAAAAATACTGAAGAGGTAGGATATTTAACCAATGGTATCATTATGCTATCAGTATGAGTAAAGACACCACCAAAAATACTGAAGAGGTAGGCTATTTAACCAATGGCATCATTATGCTATCAGTATGAGTAAAGACACCAACAAAAATACTGAAGAGGTAGGCTATTTAACCAATGGCATCACTATGCTATCAGTATGAGTAAAGACACCAACAAAAATACTGAAGAGGTAGGCTATTTAACCAATGGCATCACTATGCTATCAGTATGATTAAAGACACCAACAAAAATACTGAAGAGGTAGGCTATTTAACCAATGGCATCATTATGCTATCAGTATGAGTAAAGATACCACCAAAAATACTGAAGAGGTAGGCTATTTAACCAATGGCATCATTATGCTATCAGTATGATTAAAGACACCAACAAAAATACTGAAGAGGTAGGCTATTTAACCAATGACATCATTATGCTATCAGTATGAGTAAAGATACCACCAAAAATACTGAAGAGGTAGGCTATTTAACCAATGGCATCATTATGCTATCAGTATGAGTAAAGACACCAACAAAAATACTGAAGAGGTAGGCTATTTAACCAATGACATCATTATGCTATCAGTATGAGTAAAGATACCACCAAAAATACTGAAGAGGTAGGCTATTTAACCAATGGCATCATTATGCTATCAGTATGATTAAAGACACCAACAAAAATACTGAAGAGGTAGGCTATTTAACCAATGACATCATTATGCTATCAGTATGAGTAAAGACACCAACAAAAATACTGAAGAGGTAGGCACCACTATGCCATGACACCACCATTAATGCCTTATTGGCTCACTCAAGTCAGCAGAGTGGTAGTCCCTTAGCCTTACACAGGCCTTACATAGATGCGGATTTGAATAGCGAAAGTGTTCCAGATACTTGGCTAATCCATGGCTTTATTCCACTAAAGACAGCAACACTGACCTAGAAGTGATATAATCTCCAGTGTGCTGTAAATCATCAATCAATAGATCTCCATCAGTAAAAGTAAAGACACCAAAAATAATCAAGTAGTAGGCTATTCTTCCTCATCAATACACTCACAAGCTGAAAGACAAATTTAGACAATATTTGTATCCCTCTATTCGAGGTCAATTCATATTCAACATAACTGTAAACTCTAATCAATGTTTAACCCAATTCTGAATATCTTTACAGTTAGTAGTGCTATGATTCAGTCTTTGTTCAGCACAAAATGTGAATTGTGCAAGAGGAATAACTCCTGTATAATATTTTTTTTCAAAACTTCACATTAATAAAATAAATGCCTAATCAGTCATAAAGACTGATAAAAATGCTGAAGTAATGATTTCGGGTAATTTCCACTGTAAACACCTTGGATCAATAATTGGTCCACATATCAACTAAAAATAAAGACAGACGACAAATATATATATTTTTTTCATTTTCTACAAAACCAGTAAAAATCTGACCTATTTATTAGGGAGGCTAAAGTCAGTGTTTCAACATATTGTAAAAGGGAAATGATTTTGAGAAGGTTTAAACTAACATTAAGTAGTTCATATGAAAATTGTTTTCGTTCATTTGCAGGCGAGTTTATACAGTGATGGTAAACTTCTGATCCCCAATGAGAAGAATCCAGTTATTGTAGATGATTGGGCACTTCACCCTACTAACAAGGTGCATTCCACCAGACTAATGGTCGGAGCATGCTGGCAAGGTAACATACTTCATCTATCTAAATCTGTATAGAAGGGGCCGTTGAGGTTGAATTCTCAATGTTAAGTGTTTGTCTTAGAGTTTCAATTCTAAGGACAGTTCAGGCTCTACTGTAGGATGATAAATTAGGTTTCCTCCCTCCCCCTCAACACTTTAGCATACAGTAAGCTATGATGCACCGTGCAATTTACATTTTTTCTGAAAACCTTATTTTAGATGTTTTTTATTTTTATTTTGTGTATAACAATTTTTGAAAGGGTGTTTTAACTCCGTCACTCTATATGGAAAAGTTGCCAAGTAGTTGCGGAAGGATTTCCCTCTGGGCCGAGAGCCCGGTTTCCACCTCTACTAAACCTGGATTGCCGGCATATATGTGATTGACTTTTGTCAATCATTTGAATGTTAATCTCTAGTTGCTCTTTCTGACAAAGCGGTGTGAGATCACTATGTCAAGCTGATGTTGTAACCGTCAGTCTATGTTTTTATTAAGGTGCCGACCAGAAACTGGACATGTTTTTCCGTGGTTATTTGGCTGGTCTCTACATCCTGAATGGAAAGACGGAAAGTTACCGTGTGATCAAATGTCTGACAAACTGTAAGGAAAGTCTGGAATTTCACTCCCTTCAGAAAATGGACTCAGGAATGGTAAGTAAAATCAATTCAGAGTGGGTAGAGCCATGGGCGCTTTTTGCAAACACAACCCTTTCTGTGACGGAGAAAAAAAAATTAATGGATCGAAAAAAAATAAAACAGAATGCAGAAGATGGATAGTTTGATGACTCTGAGGTTTAAGCTGGAAAAATTTTCCATTGAGTCAGACAAAAATGGAATCGTGGAGTTGTGTTTAAGGATAAACATGTGCTCATAGAAACCTTTGTCCATGGTTGCTTCTCACATAAATGGCTTTCTCAAAGAATTTTTAAACCAAAAACTTGGATCAATTGTCCAGCCTTTATTTGTTACTTTTGTTCACTATATATTGTTTGTTAAATAGTATTTTTGATTATTTTGATAATATTTATATTTCAGACTGTTAGTTTTAACACTGACATGACTGAGTTGAGTATTACTGCCCAGACATTGGCTGAGGCTGAGAAGATTGTGAGGGAAGTGAGTTATGTAAATGCCCGTACCTACCCTACTGCCGGCAGACGGAATGTCAGAGTCGAGACAGGAGTTGCGTAAGTCATTCAATTTGTTTATCACATTATTTACCAAAACCCTCAGTGAAGGTCCTCTGTGGTTCTGTCATCAGAGAGAGAGTTCGAAATTCACTGTCCAAAGAATTGTTTTTTGGCAATTTCTTAGTGGTACGAGTTGTCAGGTACCTGCCATGGTCGTGGAATTTCTTCTGGGCAAAGAACACCACCATATGAGTGAAACATTTTCAATGTGGCCTAAAACATCACTCTATCTAATTCCAAAATTGAATAATCATAAACCTAAGACTTTTTAGAGGACCACTCGTATCTGCTTCTGACCACGACTGATTGGTATCCAAAGAAAACTGGATGAAAAAGATACTATTAGACAGCATTAGACCTGGGCAAACAATTCAGGATAATGTGATCCATCAATAGTTTCTATAGCTCAGCACTAATGGGTGGCGGGTTTGAATCCCACTCAGACCCCAAACAATTGGGAAATTTTCTGGCTAAATTTTTTACTCGAACGACCTATGTGGGATGGTCACGGGTTTCCATCGGGCATAGAGCCCACTTTCCTCAGACCAAAATAAAAATTGGAAAATTTTCTGACTGGGTTTTCATTCGAACGACATATATGGGATGGTTGCCAGTTACTACCGGAATGTCATGGGTTTTATCACCGGGCATAGAGCCCAGTTTCCTCTCACCATCAAACTGGCAACGCCGCCATATAAGTGAAATAACCTAAAAAACATCAATCAATCTATAGCTCAGAGATTATCCTGACTTAACACTAACCAGTGCTTGTTTTGACCTTGTAGATGTGCCCCTGATAGTGACATTGTGGTTCATGCTCCACCCATCGCTGACCTCAGCACTTACATCATGGTGTTGTCCTCTGATGAGCCAGTTATCTCCCTTACTGCCTCACAGAACCATGCCTGGTCTGTAGAAGCTTTGGCTGCAGGGCAGAAGATCTTCTCCTCCATGAAACTCAAAGCTTCGACTCAAGTGGAGGAGGATGTCAACACCAAACTAGAGGAATATGAAAACAAACAGGATAAGGAAAATGCAGAACGTAAATACCACCTTTTATATAGAAATAATTCCTAGAATGTTTCTGTTGAATAAGGAGCTCTTAGTTGTGATCTTCAAAAAAAGTTTCTTATTTTGAGAATATCTATAACTGTACATGGTTCTAATGCACAAATATCATTACAGCTCTTAGCATTGTTTTAACTATAGATTTCTTGACGATGATTATAATTTGCAGAAGCCTCAATGTGGAACATCCAATATCACGGATAGGATTTGTCAATTTTTCTTGAACGAAAAATTACCAAAATATCACTAATGTTTTTCTGTACTTCAGAATCGACTTACTACAAGAGTGAGGAGGCCTCTTTCCTCATTGATAAATGTATAATTCGTGCTCAGCCTCCATTAAACCTCAAGGATGAACTGTTGACATTCCCGACCAAACTGATGGATAAATTAAGTATGACAGAGCAGCAGAGGATGGACAGTACAGAGACCAACGAGGGAGTCGTCATTACAGGTAGGCTGACAACTGGAAAACATCTGAAACTGCCTGGGTTACTAAGCTAATAGCTAACTGATTTCAATTAGAGAAAGGAAATAATTATAGCAACTTTTCTGCTTGCTTTTTATCTGATCTAACTGTGTATGATTATTGTCAGGGGATTCTTTTTGGCAGGATATAAGTGAAATAATCTTGAGCGCTGCGTAAAACACCAACTAACCAACTTTTGGGCAAAACACCCGATTCCTCCCAGCTTTGGCAAAGCAGTGAAATTAAATTAAATATGATGTAAGACATCAATCAACCAAGCATACCTGTTATTGTTCATTATAATTGTGCCAATCATCTTCCCAATCTTAGAATAGTCAAGGAAATCCTTTGAATGCAAATTTAACAATCTGGTTTTATTTCAATTCTCAACTATCCATTTGCTTAAGAAAAATTAAATTCTGTTTTTTTCTGAATTAAAATTAGTTAAGTCACAGTAATGTTTTTTATGTAATATACGACATGCCATTTTGTTTTCAGTTCAATATACTTTATTTAAAAAAAAAACTAATAATCTGGTTTTGTTTTCAGGTTTAAACAAAATCAGCCACTATGAGTTGGTATTGAAGGAGATCCACTATTACCATGAGAATGCTGATCAACTTTCTACACGACATTTCTTTGTTAAATGTTCAACCCAAGATGACAGATTCACATCAAATGAACTCAAAATTACTGTAAGTTAAGGTTTTATATTTGTGTAGTTGTCTTGTTAAATTATCACTTTGTTCTCTGATAACACAATAGAAGAGATTTATGGATAACAACTTCTTATTTATTAATGATTTTACGTTCCGGTATAGATACTAATACTGTTTTCAACCCAATGTGACCATAATTTTGTGTTACTATTACCGTCTTCTAAATGCCTCTCAAACACCTTGTTCTTTGATAGTTTTTACAACGGTTATGGTTTTCAAAAAGGTTTTTTAGTATTGTCATATATATCCATGGTACTGTCAACAAGGGTTAGACTTTTAAATTCATACTGTTGGCTGAACAATTTCTTAATAGCCATTATCAACTAAATTTGTTTTTTTTTAAACCGTTTTAACAGAAATAAGCCACATTTGCAATCAGTTTGTTTTTATACCTGCGATAGCCTTGTGATTGGAATTCATCCTAAGGTCAATTCTTGAGTACACAAACCCTCAGTATGTGTTCACAATAGTTGATTTATCAGACCTATGGACTATGACCCCTACTGTTTTATCAAAGTGTCACCCACAGATAGAGCTTGGCCTTAACAGACGCTGTGGTTTTAACATGTACTATTTATACCTATGATTAAAGCAGATAGTTATTAAGATGTGCAAACTAGTTGGCTGAGGGTGTTTTGTGAACAGCTGTTTATATAGATTCCTTTGCCATCAGTATAACTTTGTCACACCTGTAATTAACAGTGCTGCATACAGATTTGGACAGATGTGCTTCTAAAAAAGTCATTAACATTTGTAGTCGACTTGTCTTATTTTAACATTCCTGTTGAATTCTTTGAGACTGATGCTTCATCAGGAATGTTAATATTATCAGTATTGTACCGGAACCAGTGAAAGTGGAAACCAGAAATTTAACTTCAAAGTACTGGACTAAAATACATTCTTGCGACTGTGGCCACGTTAGGAATACTACAAGCTGCAATATTGTGTTGGATACAGTAGCAACACTGTGCCACAAATCGAATGTTAAAATACTTGACTTGAAAATCTGCCTCTTATCACTGAGACAGCTTATTACAAAATTTGTATTATCGTAATACTTGTGAAGACCCACAACATTTCTCATCCAAATGTTTGTGTTCATGAGACCAGTATTGGTGATCTTTATGATTGGGACTTTAACCCCAAGCCTGGCTTTGTTTATACCTCAGATATCTGCCATCCATGAAGAGAGAGTTGAAGCCCCCCATGTTGCTCACATCCAACAAGCCCAAGCTGTAGAAGTGGCACATGCCAGTGTTGATCATCAATCTCATCACAATGTGGCTACAGCGGCTGCACCAGGTATGTCACTCTTATCACAGTTCCAACTTGTCGCAACGTTCTTAAATGGACCTCTTCACCAGCAAAACGTTTTTTTGCATGCCAGATAATTTCAGTTCCGTATATTTAAATGCTGTTGTAAATCTTACCATTTGCTGGCTTTCATTATGGGCAACAGATCCTTGTTTCCATAGTTTTAGAACAGGCTACCAGAATTGATCGTTACCGTGAAATTCTCTGACCTGTTTTTGGTCAAATGTTCCGAAAGGATAGACACGTCCAGAATGTCTGTTTTAGGATAATGTGATAAAGCTATTTCACTGAGCATGCCTAACTTTATGGACTGAGAGGTCAATTTGGCTCTCTTGTTTAAGACATTTATTGAACACCATTTTAACACGTTGACTGCCAGTAAAAATAACCCTGACAGGTCCCACAGGCCAAGCCTGGAATCACAACTTACCTCCCTTGCTAACGAATTTCCACTATATATTAACGTTGTAATGGTGAAGCGAGCGACTGTAAAGGGGATTTCCCTTGCTACGAGTTAACTCGTAGCTGGCAATAAGGGTGGCAATTTCAAACTGGTTAGAACCTTTTAGAAGGTATGTCGAGCTACGAGTTAACTCGGAGTTGGCAAGCTATGGCGGACAGCTTAACACGAGATAACTCGTAGCTGGCAGTAAATGCTCACAGCTTATGATTTTAAGTACTTTGCTATTGTGCTTTAACTGCGTTTAAAACTAAATGAAACTGTGTTATTATGTAAGAACACGATGCATGTTATTGATAACTCTGCAATACACGCAAGTTTACTGTATCCATTTGAATGTCAGGAATCATAAATATACCTTCCAGATTTTGCATTTCTCCAAAACTTGACAAAATGGCAGTATTGCCACATATTCATTTTAAAGGGACACAGGCTGTTATTGATAGCTCTACTATACATGCCAGTTTACTGTAACCATTTGGCGCTACTGCCATATAAATAAAATAATGTTAAAAACACCATAGAATATCACTATTCATTAACTGATGAGTGTATTTTGTTTTAGGTATGGGTATGGTAGCCATCATTGTAGTGTGTGTCGGTTTCTTGTTGTTTATGATTATCCTCGGAGTGATTCGTATCCGTGCCGCTCACCGCCGCACTCAAGTTGTGACCGTAGACGAGAGACAGGAAATGGAATGGGATAACACTGCCCTGAATATCACAGTGAATCCACTAGAGCAAGAGGTCTTACTACCACAAACGGTACAGTATTTGTCACTACAATATCACATCTCCTTCATAGTCACAAGTTGTTACGGTAAATATAAATGGTTACACAAAACGGAACTGGTTGCAAACACAAATTATTTTCTCAATAGAATAGACTAGATCAGAGGAGCTTTGGTCGTGTCTTGCTGTCCTTTGTCAGTTTCTACTCTACTCCGTAGTGCTGGCAGCAAAACAATGCAAGGGAGATAATCCCTTACAAAGTTCCTGAACACACCCAGCATTTGCGGCAGTCTATTGTAAAACCGTGATCGATAGAAATAAACGCCTGTGCACGTGTATAGGCTTAACCAGAAACAAAAGGCTTTCCTGGGCTGAAATCATAGAGGCTAATTATTCTGTGTTTATTTTCAGAATATTGAGTATGACGGAGACGTCGAAGTGATGAGAAATTTACGTGATGATTCTGACAGTGATGATGACGGAAGCAGTTTCAATGGCGACTTAGAAAGTTCAGAAGATGAGGCTGAGAAAGTTAAAACTCGAGAACTCGAGTGGGATGACTCAACACTTTCGTTTTAAAGCGAGCGTTTTTTTGTACTTTTATCAAACAAGTGCTTGAATCATGTTGTTAATATTATTATTGATTCTAGAAAATAGGCTGGACCAGCCAATCATTTGATTGAACATCAACCCAACTTGTTATCAGCCAATGAGAAGTTTTTAATTTTACTGCCAAATCAGTGGAAATTCACGGAAGAAGGATTTGCTGGCTGAATCCACTGGACAATTTTGGTTCCTTTTTTTTTATCGCATCCAACTCACTTGCAGATACCAAGAGACAGTTTAAATGCTATTAGATTTTTTTTCCAAATTTTGCCATCCGATCGGTGGTCATCGTGTAGAACGTTGTTAAAATGTTATGGTAAATTGTAAACCAAACGTGTAGGTTAAAACAATAAGATGACTCTTGTTTGTTGAAGACAGTTTAGTCTGGTAGTTTGAAAGTACTGCAATGAATGATAGTAACCTAAAGGAATTCAATGGAGGTTAATTTTTAGATAAGATCATTTTTGTAGAGTTCTATAATACTGCTAGCAAAAAAAAACATACAATTGAGTTGTGATTCATTCTACATGGATTTCGAGTTATCCAAAACGAATTTCATAAAATATTGGAATTGATGTCATTGATTGTGTTTTGGCGATGTAATGCTGGCACTTTTCGTGCGATGTAATGTTTGTATAATGCTTGTTTAGGATTATTTAATATTGACTGTTTACTTATATGTCTTATTTACAATACTATACATCATTTTCAACCTTTCTGAGTGGGTTTTTGTACATTCCGTCAGTGAAAGCGTTGGACGCCACCATTTTGAGGAAGTTATGAAAAATTTACATACACATATCGATCTTGATGCTTTTGATTTTGTTAGTGAGAATAACTTTAAACTGCTGTTGACTTCTGCTTAGTTTAGAAAGCTTTTTCTCATTGTCTTGATGTGTGCTTATATTTTATACTGAAGGATAACTGGTTTAAGACAGAACTGTCGGAATAGCTAGAAAGTGTGCCAGGAATGACAATGCCAAAAAGGGCGTCTTGGAAGTCTTAAATACCAGCCCTCAAATGGCTGAAGATCTTGTTGATTAATTTTCAAGGTACAGAAACGTCTGCGTTAAAGATCTGGAAATATAAGACACGCATTTTCTTAAATTTTTAGATTCCTAAGCTTTGTTGAACATCTAGTTTCTGAATATTTTAGTCCTTTTTCTCTGTCCAATCTTATATTCTGTACACCTAAATGTGTGTAAAGTTAGTTTCAGTGTTAAGTGGAACTGTTAACGTTATTAGCGGCTACGTCTTTCTCATTATATATATTATGTGTATATCATGCATTTTGTACTTTTTTCCGCTAGATCATTTTGTGATAATGTTGTGTATATTTCTACTGTCTCTTAATTGTAAACCTACTCATACATGCATTGGCAAATTTAAATAATCTCCTCCCAAATTGTAATTCTATTCAATGCATTTGTGACAATATTACGACTTGACCAGCTGAGGACTTTCAATGTTTGTTAAAATGTAAGGCCTGGCACATTCTCAACCACTTGATACGTTTTGATGACCGTATTGCATTGCTCTGGGTTATCTTTAGGTGTCATCAAAAATATTTCTCGGCTATTTCACATATAGTGAACATCAGGGCTGTATGTACACAATGGGTCACAGTCCAACTTCTAAAGAGCAGTTTGAAAATAAACTGCTTAGAAATGGCGAATTTGTTGCAACGAAGAAAGTTAAATAAAGAACACTCAATACAAATTGTAAATATATTGTTCACTTCAGTGCTAAATCCAACACTACAACATCACTTGTTTTATTGCAAGCTATCGGTGATGAATATTAGAAGAGCTGGTTTTAAAATGTTATTATTGGTAAGTTAAAGGATTTCATTCATAAACTTCGACTGATTGGCTAAGGTGTTATGTAACCATGGCAACGTGAAACTCTCCAGGGGGCTCTCAATAGAACCATCTCCCCAAACCCTCACCATTGAGTGGAGTGAGCTCCAGTTAAAATGGCCTGGTACATAGCAAAGGTTGTTTCCTGTCAGACTAAACATGGACCCCTATTTCAAAAGGAAATAATCTTGATCTGGGTGTGAAATCGATCAAAGCAGGTAGAATGGTACGACTGGCTGCGTAAGTCTGATTGTTAAAAGATTTAGGGGGCCTCAGTGGCTTAATCGTGAGAGCAATATTCTCAGTCCGACACCAGCCTCGCACTGATGAGTTGTTGGTTGAATCGCACTTGGTCCAAGAAAATTGACAAATTTCCTAGTGGGTTTTTCACTTGATTTCTTTACATGGGAGAGTTCAGAACTGACATTTTGAGTTCGTTTGAACATGATAGGTAAGTGGTTCAGTGCAGGCTCATAGTTACGATGGTCAAGATTTTCAGTAATTGACACCTAAATAATTTGTTATCCGTTAGCAGTTGATCAATTGTAATGTTTAGGTAGACATAGTTGTAAAAATTAACAGCTGTGACGTTTAAACTTTCTAGGTCATCACACATTGTACATGTAAATTATGTTCTAGTGAAGTCGTGTACTTGTTGTATGTGTTATTACAGTACCAAAATTGAGACATTTTTAAAATTTAATTTTCAATTTAGATTTTACACTATTTATATTAATCTTTCCCCCAATTATTTGATTTTTTTTGGTTGGGTTTGTCAACTTTTTTTATCGAACGGTTTCTTTAGAACATTATGCCCTCCTTTGAAGTTGGCTGAAATGCCAAAGTTAAGAAATCAATCTGCCTTGTTTTGAACTAAAATTTGGATCTCTATGGAAAATAAATTAAAACCTGGAACTTTATCATAATTCTCTGTATAATTTCTTTCTTTCATCCTAATCGATTATGTAAATGGAACATTTAGTTTTGTTTTGTCTTCCTGTTAATAAAACACCAAATACTAAATCAGTTGTTTTCTTTATGAAATGGGGTCTTGAGAGAATCCAATGCCTCTGATAACCCATCCTCGGATACCCAGGATTAAATTCTCAGCAAGCTCACCTTTTACCCCTGGGCCAACTGCGATTCAAAGCCTCGTTTTCTGGGAACACCCATTTAGTGTCGGACCAATCAAAAATTCTCTTCTAAATGTTGGAACAAGACGCGTTTATCAATTGAAGTGTAAACCGAAAAGTCGTCCATCTTTGTTTTGATCACAGCCTGGATGCTTATGTGACGCCCATTCTGATTGGTGAAGTCTCTGCCACAGTTTTGTTGTGGAACCAATCCGTCTACATGCATATTAAATTAGAAACGATGGATTTGGTTCCACTTGTCCCAGGGGTAAAGTGCGTAAGCTTTAATCGTGGTTTCTGACGATGCTGATAACCGGAGATCTTTGTGTTTAATCAGATGTTTAACACACTGTTCACTCGAAGTACAAATGTCCACTGCTCCTAGTTGTATTTTCAGCTGTCCATAATGAGTACCTTGGAGAGCACTTATTCTGTGAAATCTAAAGAAAAGTATTTTGAATAGTACTCTTTTTTGGAAACAGAAGTTTCATTTGACCACATATAAAATTGGAAAACGGCAGCTTTAAACATGTACAAGAATTTCATTTCGCACAATTGGAAAGTTATGGTGACTTGAGCTGCAAAAATCCAGACATTTTTTTCCATAAAGTCTGATTGTAAAGAGAAATTCAGTGCTTGACAATTGCTACCCAAGTTTCAACTTTTCTTTGATTTTTAGTGTGAACATAATTATAAGGATGTCAATGTGTCAGGAATCCAATCATGGTCACCTAACTGCCAATATTCATATGCTCCACTCCGTGGCTCAGTAGGTAGAGCGTTGGACGCTCAATCCGAACAGCCTTCCACCAATGGGTCGCGGGTTCGATTCCCACTCAGTCCAAAAAATTGGAAAATTTTCTGAGTGGGTTTTCACTCGAACGACCTATGTGGGATGGTTGCCAGTTACCAACGGAAGGTCGTGGGTTTCCTCAGGGCATAGAGCCCGGTTTCCTCCCACAATAAAACTGGCAACGACGCCATATAAGTGAAATAATCTTGAGCGCGGCGTAAAACAATCAATCAATCAATCAATCATATGCTCCCATTTTGTGAATTTTTTTAATCGTGTCCAGACTAGTTCATCATAAATGTTACAAAAATCCACATTTCATCCTAGTGTGTAATTTACTGTAAATTTACTATAAATATAGTATTCCTTTACTTCAAATGCCTTTCACTTTTGGGAAGACACTGTAACTGGATAAAAACAAAGATTTTTTAAGCAGTGATCTACGAGCAGGTGCAAACCAAGTGTTTTCACTTGGTTTGTAAACCCAATGTCTGTCCAGCAAGCGTAAACTTTGTGTCCATCGAGCGTAAACCTAGTGTCAGACAAACAGGTGTAAACCCAATGTCTGTCCAGCAAGGGTAAACCTAGTTTCAGGCGAGCAGATGTAAACCCAGTGTCCGTCGAGCAGGTGTAAACCTAGTATCCGTTGAGCAGGCGTAATCCTAGTGTCCGTTGAGCAGGTGTAATCCTAGTGTCCGTTGAACAGGAGTAAGCTATTGTCCGTCGAGCAGGTGTAATCCTAGTGTCCGTCGAACAGGAGTAAGCTAGTGTCCGTCGAGCAGGTGTAATCCTAGTGTCCGTTGAACAGGAGTAAGCTAGTGTCCGTCGAGGAGGTGTAATCCTAGTGTCCGTTGAACAGAAGTAAGCTAGTGTCCGTTGAGCAGGTGTTATCCTAGTGTCCGTTGAACAGGAGTAAGCTAGTGTCCATCGAGCAGGTGTAATCCTAGTGTCCGTTGAACAGGAGTAAGCTATTGTCCGTCGAGCAGGTGTAATCCTAGTGTCCGTCGAACAGGAGTAAGCTAGTGTCCATCGAGCAGGTGTAATCCTAGTGTCCGTTGAACAGAAGTAAGCTAGTGTCCGTTGAACAGGTGTTAACCCAGTAGTAGTGTTAGATGCATAGGTGTAAACTAGTGTCAGACAAGCAGGTGCAAACCTAGTGTTAAACCAGCAAGGGTAAACCTAGTTTCAGACGAGCAGGTGCAAACCTAGTGTTAAACCAGCAAGGGTAAACCTAGTTTCAGACGAGCAGGTGCAAACCTAGTGTTAAACCAGCAAGGGTAAACCTAGTTTCAGACGAGCAGGTGTAAACCCCGTGTCCGTCGAGCAGGCGTAAACCTAGTGTCCATTGATCAGGTGTAAACCTAACGTAGTGTCCGTCGAGCTGGTATAAACCCAGTGTTTGTCGAGCAGATCGAGTGAAGCTAGTGTCCGTTGAGCAGGAGTGAAACTAGTGTCCGTTGAGCAGGAGTAAACCTAGTGTCCGTTGAGCAGGAGTGAAACTAGTGTCCGTTGAGCAGGAGTAAACCTAGTGTCAGTTGAGCAGGAGTGAAACTAGTGTCCGTTGAGCAGGAGTAAACCTAGTGTCCGTTGAGCAGGAGTAAAGCTAGTGTCCATTGAGGTGTAAACCTAGTGTCCGTTGAGCAGGAGTGAAACTAGTGTCCGTTAAGCAGGAGTGAAACTAGTGTCCGTTGAGCAGGAGTTAACCTAGGGTCTGTTGAGCAGGAGTGAAACTAGTGTCCGTTGAGCAGGAGTAAACCTAGTGTCCGTTGAGCAGGAGTGAAACTAGTGTCCGTTGAGCAGGAGTAAACCTAGTGTCCGTTGAGCAGGAGTGAAACTAGTGTCCGTTGAGCAGGAGTAAACCTAGTGTCAGTTGAGCAGGAGTGAAACTAGTGTCCGTTGAGCAGGAGTTAACCTAGTGTCCGTTGAGCAGGAGTGAAACTAGTGTCCGTTGAGCAGGAGTAAACCTAGTGTCCGTTGAGCAGAAGCAAACCTAGTGTCCGTTGAGCAGGAGTGAAGCTAGTGTCTGTTGAGCAGGAGTTAACCTAGTGTCTGTTGAGCAGGAGTGAAACCTAGTGTCCGTTGAGCAGGAGTAAACCTAGTGTCCGTTGAGCAGGAGTGAAACTAGTGTCCGTTGAGCAGGAGTGAACCTAGTGTCCGTTGAGCAGGAGTGAAACTAGTGTCCGTTGAGCAGGAGTAAACCTAGTGTCCGTTGAGCAGGAGTGAAACTAGTGTCCGTTGAGCAGGAGTTAACCTAGTGTCCGTTGAGCAGGAGTGAAATTAGTGTCCGTTGAGCAGGAGTAAACCTAGTGTCCGATGAGCAGGAGTGAAACTAGTGTCCGTTGAGCAGGAGTAAACCTAGTGTCCGTTGAGCAGGAGTAAACCTAGTGTCCGTTGAGCAGGAGTGAAGCTAGTGTCCGTTGAGCAGGAGTAAACCTAGTGTCCGTTGAGCAGGAGTGAAACTAGTGTCCGTTGAGCAGGAGTGAAACTAGTGTCCGTTGACGTGTAAACCTAGTTTTCGTTGAGCAGGAGTGAAACTATTGGCCGTTGAGCAGGAGTGAAACTAGTGTCCGTTGAGCAGGAGTAAACCTAGTGTCCGTTGAGCAGGAGCAAACCTAGTGTCCGTTGAGCAGGAGTGAAGCTAGTGTCCGTTGAGCAGGAGTAAACATAGTGTCCGTTGAGCAGGAGTGAAACTAGTGTCCGTTGAGCAGGAGTAAACCTAGTGTCCGTTGAGGTGTAAACCTAGTGTCGGTTGAGCAGGAGTGAAACTAGTGTCCGTTGAGCAGGAGTAAACCTAGTGTCGGTTGAGGTGTAAACCTAGTGTCGGTTGAGCAGGAGTGAAGCTAGTGTCCGATGAGCAGGTGTAAACCTAGTGTCCGTTGAGTAGGAGTCGAGCTAGTGTCCGTTGAGCAGGAGTGAAGCTAGTGTCCGTTGAGCAGGAGTAAACCTAGTGTCCGTTGAGCAGGAGTGAATCTAGTGTCCGTTGAGCAGGAGTGAAACTAGTGTCCGTTGAGCAGGAGTGAAACTAGTGTCCGTTGAGCAGGAGTGAAACTAGTGTCCGTTGAGCAGGAGTAAACCTAGTGTCCGTTGAGCAGGAGTAAACCTAGTGTCCGTTGAGCAGGAGTGAAACTAGTGTCCGTTGAGCAGGAGTAAACCTAGTGTCGGTTGAGCAGGAGTGAAACTAGTGTCCGTTGAGGTGTATACCTAGTGTTAATCGAGCAGGCGTAAACCTAGTGTCCATTGACCGTAAACCTAACGTTTACCTAACGTAGTGTCCGTCGAGCTGGTATAAACCCAGTGTTTGTCGAGCAGATCAAGTGAAGCTAGTGTCCGTTGAGCAGGAGTGAAGCTAACGTAGTGTCTGTCGAGCTGGTATAAACCCAATGTTTGTCGAGCAGATCGAGTGAAACTAGTGTCCGTTGAGCAGGAGTAAACCTAGTGTCTGTTGAGCAGATCGAGTGAAGCTAGTGTCCGTTGAGCAGGTGTAAACCAAGTGTTAGACGCACAGGCGTAAACTAGTGTCAGGCGAGCAGGTGTAAACCCAGTGTCCGTTGAGCTGGCATAAGCCTAGTGTCCGTTGAGCAGGCATAAACCCGGTGACAGAAAAGCAGGTGTAAACCTAGTCTTAAACAAGCAGGTGTAAACCAAGTGTCAGATGAGCAGGTGTAAACCAAGTAGTGTCAGATGAGCAGGTGTAAACCAAGTAGTGTCAGATGAGCAGGCATAAACCCGGTGTCAGTCAAGCAGGTGTAAACGTAGTTGAGCAGGTGTGAACCCAGCATTGAATGAGCCGATGTAAGCAAAGTGTTAGACGAGCAGGTGTAAAACTGCACATCAACCTACATGTACAACTTAGACCAGTGTCCCTGCTTAAAACACAGAATTATGTTTAACGTAAGCTTTACCAGCTTTGCAAGACGGACCTCAAGAAAAAAAAGTCAAACACTGAAAAGCTAGAAGAACACAAACAGTTAATCATCTTTATTTTTTGATATATAGTATAAATGTATAATACATAATCCTGCAGATGTGGGCTACAGGAGCTCACTATCAAAGTGAATATCACTAAATATATTTGATCACTTGGCATAATTTGATTCACAAAATTTGAGATTGCTCACAAACCTAAATAAATTCTAAATTACCAGTAACATTTTTGATAAAAATGTATGCTAGAAACATCTGCTAAGCTGCTCCCAAGTCTTGAAAACTAACAACTTTTTCACTGTGTTTTAGAAACCAACAAAATAGTCTATTTGAGAAAAAAGGTAGAGTGTAAAGGTATACATACAGCTCTATTCATTCATATCAAGACGAAGACAATAGGTCATAAACTTGGTACATTGAGAATCAGTGAATCGTTCAGATAGAAATATTCCTTATGCATTGTAAGGGTGGCTATAAACGGAATGTTTTTGTATTCAAACAAGACGGAAAATCACAGGGTTATCGGTACTTCAAGCAAAAATAATGAGCATATGAAATCAATTCCAAAGAAGGCATATCTGACAAACTGTATATGACAATGGGAAAAAAGAAATGATCCAGGTGTGTCAATAAAGATTATTTCATTAGTTATAAAAGTTTGTATATAGCTTAATCAATATGAGTCCTGATGCAGGTTTCAAGAAAGGGTGTAGACTTAAATAACTGTTCTATCTCAACAGCATGGCGTGTAAAAAACTGCTTTGAGAAATACGTTCCAGGATAAATAAAGAGTTTTCATCCTAGTGTATGCTAACAATAAGAAAAAAACAACAAAACATAGGGCTTTGGAGTCTCCCGAGAGGATTTTGCCATATCCAGTGACAGATGACCTCGGCTTGATTGACGTTTTTTGTTCAGAGCTGAGCATCACATTCGAATGATAAAGGTTCCCCACATGCCATGACAGCGTGGGTGACAGGAACTTTGTGGAATTCTCACAATACTCCCGCTCCCTATTAGTATTACTGATGAGTGTAGGTAGTGTTAATCCAAAAAGGGAGAACTTCACCATTCCCTCCTGAAGATGACAAAATTTTAGGTCACTATGAATTTCTCCATTTTCAGATTAACAATAAATGTACAAAAAGTAACCCATATTTTTAACGCTTTCAAAGTTTGTTATTCTAGACAATAAAATGTTTATGCTCGTTTTGCATTTTGATGAGATATTCAAACATTAATGACAAATTTAAATATACAATAATAAGGATTACATTCCATTTTTTTCACTAAAAATTAAATATAGATGATTTAGCAGATAATGAATAATTCTCAGCATGGAATTATTCATAAGATGAATCCTAGAAATTAAAAGCCATGGACAATTTACTACGATATGGATGAATGTGTTGATTGCAGATACTGATTTTACTGGCCAAGTAATTCAAAACAAGGTTCACAACATGTACAGAATACTTCAAAATAATATCTAAGAAATTTACATCATGTGACCCTTATAATTGCAACAACAAAAATTCACAAGCACAAACAAAGAGATTTTGATTTAAGTGGCATGAACTGCCAAAATTCTCACTTTTTTCATAAATTTGTATGTCACGACCATTAATGAGTTTGAAGGTCTTCCCTTTTTACGACAATTAGACAATCCCTTTTTTATGACAATCCCTTTTTCACGACAGAGAGTTTTAAGTTAATCCCAAAACTAAGAGATGGACATTGGAATAAGGAAAACCTGTAAATTATGTGACCTGTACAAACAGAAAGTGTGTAGAAAAGTAAACAAAATTTCAATAACTGGAAAGAAGGTTCATTCATTTCAGGTTCCTGTTAGATCAAAACACTTTACAGATATTCTGAAGACTACATGTAGCATCAATGAAATTTGGAGAAAAAAACTGATAATTTTGAAATGCAGTAGTAATGCAAAAAAATCTTGCATGAAACAGGAGTTCCACTGAATATAGCTGAAGCCTAATTGGACGCTGGGCTTGTCTGGTCTAAGATTGGTGCAACGATGTCATGTCATTGTTGCACATAAAAATTGCAAATGGTCTACATTTATTAGTTTATTCTGTTTGAAGGAAATTTTCCCCATTATCCATCAGCTCATGTCAGTTTAAATGTAAATTAAAAAACAGTCCTGTTTGATTCTGATTGACAAAAATGAACTAAAAACAGATCTTAATTTTATGGAGACAACAAATATAGCTTTGATCAAGTAGGTCTACGCATGTAAATATATTTAATTCAGAATATTAAAGAATTCTATGGAAAAATGTTTCTGTTTTACTAAATCACAACCAGTGTTAAGATAAAAATATGAGTTTCCTAGCAAAAAATATCATATATAAAGACATTTTATAATAATGGCAACAACACTTGAGCAAACACATGACATTTTTTATTGGATTTACACAAACAATTTAATCAGTTTAATCATGTTTCAAGGTCATTTAGTAGTGGCCAATCTATACAACTGGAACAGAGCTTTATGGATAACCAAACTATATCTAAACTCTTTAGTGTATACACTTTTAATATACTCCATTGTAAAAATAAGTCTACATAGTTGTTATAAGATAAACACCTATTTTCATATTGTAAGGTTCTTTCTGCATCCAACTATGGCGTTTTAAATGTAATAGTCTGTAAAAACTTGTAGCTATATATTTGTCAATATTTGTAGCTATATTACTTAGCAACCCTGTGTGTTCTCTTAGCTTATCTTGATGTATAAACATCAGCTGTTCATCATCACTTGATGACACCAGTAGCATAGAAAGGAAACTCAGTGTAATCTCAATATGTCGACTAGTCAGGAGATCTATGAGTACATGAAGACAATGTACATTTATAGACAAAAGACAGAATACACTAGGAAGGCATCACCCATCCTTGTATCTTGTCTTTTCTCTATAAACCATAATTCTCCTAAAGATGACAAGTCAAAATATTGAGATTACACCATGAATATATGCGGTTTCCTTACAACTTTACTATGTCCAGTTGTTCAGTAGATCAAATAGACACCAGTACCAGTGTCCAAACATCGTAAACCATTGAATAAAGTACATGTAGTTTGTTATCCATAAAACTATGTTCCGGACCCACAATTTCCTTTTTTTATGCCTGGCATGTAAAACGGGCTGTATTATGATATCATACCAGTGTCCACTTTCCCTTCAGCTCTATAACTTCCAAAGTTTTGATTCCATCTTGACCATTTTCTCTGAGTATATATTTTATGGGTAGATGGTGTGTTGTGAACATCTTTGACATCATTAGTTATATAATATGGCAGTCACAGTGTATATTGAATTATGTAATATTCCTCCCATAATTTCTACAGTTTTGATGCAATCTAAACAATTCAGATTTGCATACCTTATGGACTGTTGGTGTGTGGCACACTATTTATTACATCATACATAGTATAATATGACAGCCATATTGGATAATGTAATATTTACTCTTTTTCTCCAGATTTTAACAAATAGGATCCAATGTTTTCATTTTTTTCACATTACATACAGGTGGTGTGTCAAACATTGTTTATGACATCACCTGTTGTATAATACAGCAGCCATGTTGGGTTATGTCATATTCTTTTTTGCTACATAATTTCTAGTTTTGATACAATCTGGACAATTCTAACAGGTCGTTAGAATCTTATGGACAGTAGAAGTGGCACAATGTTGTGTATATGGCAGCCATATTGGATTATGTAATATTTACTCTTTTGCTCCATAACTTTTACAAATATGATTTGATGTTTTCAAGCCTTTCACATATATACCATACATGTACAAACAGATGGTGTGTCATAATTTGTTTATGACATCCACTATTGCATAATATTGGATTATGTGATATTTCCAAATATTCTTACTTTCAATTTCATGATACTACATTAAAATTATGAAATCCGTTCTACTTGTCCGATTTTCATCGAAATTATTTTTTTCAAACTGCAATAATGTTTCTGAATTGATTATATTATATTGTCTTATCTTGACTGGTCTCCTTGACTGGCAGCGTGTATAATTTTCCGTTACAAGCCAAGGTGTTTATAGTTTCATAAATTTTTAATTATGGGATGGATTTCTGAAAAGTGCACCTGAATGTCTTGCTTTTTTAAAATTTGTTTTGGTACATGTATGTCCACAGTTACTGTGCCTTTCCAGTCGTATTTTGGGTTTCCCAGTAATTGGACCTCATTTCAATTCAGATTTTTCTTCCATATAACACAATTCAACCTCAAAAAACACATACCAATTAAAACTTGTCAAAAGAAATTAAAGAATAAAAACTGGATAATATGTATTCAACCTGATTATAAATTTGTTCAGACAAAATTCTGTTTTTATAATGAAACGTATAACTTTCACATAAAAATCTATGTATAAATAAATGGAAACTGATTTAATACTCTGAGTGCCAAATTTGAATGAAGATGGTTTAAAATATTTGTAACAAAATTTTTCAATGGAATCAGCATGTAAAACAAATAATTATAGACATCAACTACCATGTCCTACAACAACCACACACACTGAAATAAAAGTCCAAATAGAAAATTATTGTGAAAAACTATACAAAATTATTGTGAAAAAAAAAATACAAAATTATTGTGAAAAAACAAATACAAAATTGTGAAAAAATAAACCCAAATTCAGATGACTGTAAATTCTCTAAATTGTTCAAAATTTGTGTTAAACGAGCCCGGCATCTTTAGCCATTCCATAAAATGCTCCTTGTTTGTTTTTAAGAAGTTCATCAGGATTTCCAAATTCTTTGATTATACCTTGGTCCAAGACAATGATTCTGAAAAACAAACCGAGTTTATGATTAAATTCTGTACACGTATGAGCAATCAGATCTTAAAACACAGTTATTATGGACGGCCACTCCTGGATTTATTCTACACAACTTGTCCATGTAGAAACTAATAACTGTGTTTCAAGAGTACAGAAGAAGTGAAGAGTGCAGACAAGGACTGTTTTTACTTACCTATCATAATCCATAATAGTGTTCAGCCTATGAGCTATAACTAGTACAGTACAATCTTTAAACTCTGTACGTATAGTTTTCTGATTTTACCTACCTATCATAGTCCATAATAGTGTTGAGCCTATGAGCTATAGTTAGTACAGTACAATCTTTGAACTCTGTACGTATAGTTTTCTGTTTTTACTTACCTATCATAATCCATAATAGTGTTCAGCCTATGAGCTATAACTAGTACAGTACAATCTTTAAACTCTGTACGTATAGTTTTCTGATTTTACCTACCTATCATAGTCCATAATAGTGTTGAGCCTATGAGCTATAGTTAGTACAGTACAATCTTTGAACTCTGTACGTATAGTTTCCTGTTTTTACCTACCTATCATAGTCCATAATAGTGTTGAGCCTGTGAGCTATAGTTAGTACAGTACAATCTTTAAACTCTGAACGTATAGTTTTCTGTTTTTACCTACCTATCATAGTCCATAATAGTGTTGAGCCTATGAGCTATAGTTAGTACAGTACAATCTTTGAACTCTGTACGTATAGTTTCCTGATTTTACCTACCTATCATAGTCCATAATAGTGTTGAGCCTATGAGCTATAGTTAGTACAGTACAATCTTTAAACTCTGTACGTATAGTTTTCTGATTTTACCTACCTATCATAGTCCATAATAGTGTTGAGCCTATGAGCTATAACTAGTACAGTACAATCTTTAAACTCTGTACGTATATTTTTCTGTTTTTACTTACCTATCATAGTCCATAATAGTGTTGAGCCTATGAGCTATAGTTAGTACAGTACAATCTTTAAACTCTGTACGTATAGTTTTCTGATTTTACCTACCTATCATAGTCCATAATAGTGTTGAGCCTATGAGCTATAACTAGTACAGTACAATCTTTAAACTCTGTACGTATATTTTTCTGTTTTTACTTACCTATCATAGTCCATAATAGTGTTCAGCCTATGAGCTATAGTTAGTACAGTACAATCTTTAAACTCTGTACGTATAGTTTTCTGAATGAGATCGTCGGTTTCCATGTCAACGGCTGCCGTGGCTTCATCAAGAACGAGGATTTTTGTTTTCCGGAGTAAAGTTCGAGCCAGACATACCAACTGTCGCTGACCAACACTGGGGACAGAAAACAAACCAACAGTTTAAGACAGTCATAAATACATGCAATTTGAATCCTGTTCATTTACTCAAGTGTGGTGCCAGTGCACAAATGTTAAAAGCACCTTAATGGGCTCTCTGTGATCTAATGGCTTAAACTTTAATGCTTCTAAAATTGATCAATAGCGATTGGTATTATTTGAGTGAGACACTCTTGAAAAGGTTTATGTGGATTTGGCAACTACATGTATTAATACAGGATATTTGTTGTTTATCGGTAAATACCATTTACGTTTCATTGAGTGGATAAGAAATCTGTATACATCAGAATCCAAAAATACAAGATTTGTTCATCCACAAGATAAAATATAAATGTTATTTACCGATAAAACATCACATATTCTATTTATTATATAATTATAAGTGAGATTTTGGGGTATTTTCTGATATAAACTGAGCGATTCATTTACCTAAATTTGGCCTCATCGCACAGCATATGATAAAATATGGTGCAGTTCGGGGGTTCAACACAACAAACATGACAAACATCAAGGTCGGTGAAGTTGAACTTGACATTTTCTATAGTACATGTAAGTCAAACTAAAATTTTAAGTGGCAAGCTCTTATTATTTTACTATTTAAAATGAAGTATGTTGAAATGTTTTACGATAAATAATTTTTTTGATTTTTTGTTACAAAAATCAATTGAGTCAGTTCTTTACACTGGCATTGTCACCCAGAGAGCGGGTGTGACAAACAGCTGGCAGTGACCATATCCCACAGTCCTTGTTTGCAATGATTTCGGTTTCTCGATACATTGAAAATAATTAATCTGAATAATCTCTAGCTATGATTTTCATGTATTAAGTGGGGGTAGAATAACCGCACATTTGAACGTTCAGCAAATTCTTCACTGGCTAGGCCTATTGCAGTATCAGTGAGCGATCAGCCCCACACATCAAAAGGCGAAAGCTAAAAAAACGTTTGGTTTAAAACCCAATTAATAAGATGCTAAGAATTGTTTGATAATTAATGAACAAATACTTGATTAGAAATTTGAGCATAAATTTCATATCTCGTGTGAGATCCTCTATATATCTCCCTACTAATTATATAATAAAAATCCATATCAACATCCAAACGTACTAAACACACACAGAATCATACTGGAGGAATAAGTGGAATGAGAAATTGTATGTTAATTACATTTACCTTAAGTTTTGTCCACCTTCCCCACATTCATGTTCCAAACCAGCAGTTAATCCTTCTACAAAACCCTTCAGGTGGGAATGTTCTAAAGCCTGCCAAATCTGGGCATCCGTATAAAGATCAAACGGGTCCACGTTCATCCTCAAAGTCCCGGAGAAGATAACCGGATCTTGAGGCAGGATTGTTAGTTTGGAGCGAAGGTCATGGAGTCCGATATCAGAAATGTTAACTCCGTCAATCACAATAGCTCCCCCTGCAGACTCGATCAGGCGAAACAAGGCCACGGTCAGGGAAGATTTACCTGCCCCTGTTCTACCCACAATTCCAACCTGAAAACACATTGCAAGTGAACATGTGATTATAATCTGAAATACCCAGTCTTCTGAAACATTGGCCTAATATCAGCACAAATTTGGTGAAAGTTCTTTTTTTTCCTCACATTTTATTTCCATGGTGGCATAACAAAACCTGATTGTTGACATGGAAACCATAGAACATAGGGTAACACTGACACTCCACAAACATCTATCATCTACAATACCACACAAAGAATAACTTTGTTCTCAGTCAGTTTAAATCAGTCAATATGATACAAAAACAATTAAGAACCAATAGAATAAGAAATACAATTTTTCACTGTAAGAAATATAGGCCCAATATCATTACTGCTAACTTTTCAACAACAAAATTCACCTAAAGTTGAAGTTTTGACAAAGTTATGGTCTAAAGATCAAGCAGTAGACCGGACAAAGGATCCGTCTGTTTTTAACTTCAAATTTTCGGTATTTTACGACAGATATAAGAAATGAAAAACTATTTTCAGACAGTTTATATCCAAATGAATCTAGAAATGTGAAAAAATCGTGGATGAAAAGGGATTCTAACCAATTATGGCAAAAGTCAAGATGACTACTGGGCTTGTCCGGTGAAAGATTGATGCCCCTACGTCATT
This sequence comes from Lepidochitona cinerea, assembly GCA_963971465.1. NCBI lineage: Eukaryota > Metazoa > Mollusca > Polyplacophora > Chitonida > Tonicellidae > Lepidochitona > Lepidochitona cinerea. The sequence continues at coordinate 8,073,139 of OZ020560.1, read as the reverse complement.
TCATTGTTGCGTGCAAACCTGGCAAATGGTCTATTAGTTGAAAGAAATTTTGTAGAAGATTTAAGGTCTTACCTTCTCTCCACTATTAATGTGGCATGTGATTCCTTTAATAACTAGGTCAAGACCAGGTCGATAACGAGTGGTGTAGTCCTTGAACTCTACGACCCCATTAGGTGGCCAATCACGGCGTGGCTTTCTCTCAGGAATATACCAATCAGCCTTTCAACAACAACATTGGGAGGTTAAAGATTACTCAAATGACAATAGTTCAAATACATTCCTTGATAGCAGTTAAACCTATGTCAAATATCATACAATGTTTAAGTTCAACTTCAGAGCATTTGGCAATCATAAACTTTAAAACAGCTTTATTAGAAAATATATGAAGAAAAGTCAGTAGGACAATAGTGCTTTCCAAAGAACCCATGTGTTTTCAAGGTCATTATATAGTTACCATTAATTCACTTCTATGGAGAGAATACCAGATCTATTACAGAAGGTTTCCTTTTTTTGGAACCTGGCAACCATTAGGGAAAAATGTAATCCGGAAACTTTCACAATGTAATTAGATTGAGCTTGTTAAGTATTGTGGGGGATTTGTTCTTCTAACAATCGAGACATACATGTGTGGCAAAACCTTTTTATTCTCTCTTGATAAAACACCAAGATGAAGAATAATGATTGACATTTTGCACGACACTCCAGATTTATTCCTTATATGGCGGCGTTGTTAGGTGTGTTGGGGGAGGAGTACAGGTATTTCATATAGAAGACCGATTGTGAATCAATTCTTTTATTAAATTTAAATTTTTAGTTTGGAAGACAGTCGGCATGATTGATAAATCCTTACCTCTTATTGAATTTAAATATTGATGATTGATAAATCCTTAGCATACCTCTGTAGGTGTTTCCGAATACTCCTTCACTCTCTCTACAGATACAACATTTGTCTCCAGGTCAGATGACATCCTTACCATCCAGTTAAGGGACCCAGTTACCTATAGAAGGTGTACAGCATTATTCATTAACACATAGGATTTTTATGTAACACATATTGATATAATGACTGCTGAGTGTTTTTTATGCCCTCTTCAAGACTATTTCACTCCATATCTGGCATTTTTTCCAAGTTAAGAGAATGGGACGACTGAAGACTTTATTTCTGTGGAAAACCTTCGACATTCAGTCAGTAAGTTCACTGTTGAATAAAAATCCAGCCAGAATTTTTCTCTGTGTTTAGACTGGGTGTGCTGGGATTCCTAACCCATTGGGGTAATGCTATTAGGGTGGAGGCCCCTCAGTAAGACATTAAGCCATTAATCTTATTATACAAACATTTCAAACTGTATTAAGAGGGATAGAACAAACAATTCTGATGAAGACATTGATAATGTATGTACCTGTAGTGCGTAAGAGATTGACAATCCCACCAGACCCCCAGTCAACGTGTCTCTACCAGAAACTGCAAACATGGCCGCTGCTAACACAATCAAGTTACCAACCACTTCCAGACGGAAACCCAACCACCTTATAGGGAAGAAAAGAAGACTTAAACAAGGGCTAAACATTAAACATGAGTTAAATTTGATATGAGGCTCCACTGATATTCAGAAGGGATAAAAAAAATATGACTTCTCTTTAAAAGATGACAAAGTCTTGGTGCTCTGAGTCAACCTTCACCTTGTAAACATTACACAATCAAAAGGCATATAGAACTTGGCAATCTTTGTTTTAGACTTAACACAATCTTTTAAATGAAGACCTAATGGGTCTTACAGTTTGTTGTTCAGGAACTCATTTCGTTATTTTGGGATTACACTTTCTTGAGGCCGGCTGAATGGATAAGGCAGCCGGCATTTAGTGCTGGCGATAGGTGCCATACTCTGGGACCCGGGTTTGATTCCTGTTTCGTGCATCACTTAAAAATCGGTAGAAGAATTTCTACCATATTTTCAAGAAAGTGTAATCGCAAAAATAGCGAGAATACTGTTATATTCACTTTCTAAAAGACACTAACTAATTAAATACAACATTCTGGTCGTATTAAAAGTCCCAGAAGACTTGTGTTATACATGTAACCTGATTAAAAGACATAGTACATAGGAAATATGAGTGCATGTATGGACTGCTGACAAAGAAATATATGGCTTAAGGATCTGTTATTTTTATAACCCCACTCAAGATCATTTCATATATAGCTGGATCCCATGAAAACAAAGTTAGAAAATGCAACAATTAAATTCTATGATTCTATTTGAATTCATTTATTTATTTTTGGTGAGTGTGTGTGTGAGAGAGAGAGAGGGGTGGGGGGCAATTACCTGTTAGAAGCAATTCCACAGAAATAGAAAACCAGATTTTTATCCACTCTGTCCTGTGATTCTTTTATAAACCTATCCTGCATGCCATAGGCTCGGATTGTACTACAGCCAGTTATACTCTCACTGAAATGGGTATAGATCGGAGAACGAGTCGTTGACTCTAAACGTTTCAACTGACGTGAAGTTGGAATGTAAAAACGCTGAAATAAAGACAGTAAGATAACATTTAAGTTTCGTTTGTGTGCATGCCTCTGGATCCAATTAGCTAAATGTTCTATCTAAATTCTACTGAAACTAGAAGGTTTTGTAACCAAAACATATGTCCGCACCCCCCACCCTCCCCCAAGTCAGACCCATAAACACAATTGGTTTTCAAAAAAACTTGATGAAAGATATTTCAGGAAATGCTCACAAGTACATGTAGTTAGGAGGCTAATGGAAAAATGAACAGAACTACAGATGACAAACTAGATCAACTACAAACAGTCACACCTATAAACTGTAATTTTTTGGGAGTAAATTTTTGGAAATTGGTTTTGGAGATTTATTACAGACAAACTAAAACCAGTGAAAATATCATAATCCAATGTTAACGGAGAAAAGCCCCAGACACACAAACCCCAAAACTTCACCAATTACAAAAGTCCCCACCAATAAGCTAGAAAAAAATCTTGCAGACAAGCAGCAACCAATGAAAATATCTGACTTTGAGGCTAACAGAAGAGTGGACAAACACAAGGACATCAAAACTTGATCAATCACAAAATGTCCCCACCAATAAGCTACAAGAAAATTTCATAACATTTCGGACAGCGGTTCTGGAGATATCTTGTAGAAGAGCCCTAGTTGATGGTTGCTAGGTGACAGACAGCACAAGTACAGTATGTCTCTCCAACATATGTTTGGGAGTGAAGACAATGGCAGTTATTCCAGTTAACAATAATAGAGTGCATTTTTAGGGCTTAAACTCTGATGTTACAGAGATTGGTTGATTGACAGATGTTTTATGCTCAACTCAAAGTTATTTCCCTTAAATGAAAAGTTTGGAATCAGAATGCAGGAATCCTTGACCTCTATTGACCTTTGAATGAAAGCCCAGTCAGAAAATCAACAAGAAAAATTAGAGACAAATTGGCCTCAAACCAAGTATAGACCTAAAGCCTAATGACGTCACCTGAAATACATGTAGGTGAGTTGCATTGTAGACATGAAAGGCATACTGCTTTGAAGTGACTGCTTGTTACAAAACCTGGTTGCAACACCAATGACTGTATATTTGTCTGTGTAGAATACATTTAGTCCGTCAGGTCAAAACCCTCCGAATATCAAGAAACATTGCTTCCGAAGCTGAAAATATGGTCATGCAATTCTCGAATTTTTTTTAAAACATTGATGTACTTAATTAAATAATCTTATGTGAGAAAAGTGACTAAATACCTGAATAAATAGATAGAAGATGGCAAGAGGGACAATAACACTGAGAAAGATGGGAGTGCTTGAACTGATCACGATTAATGTACTGGCCACTGTAAACACTGTGTTCATAAACATACGGATGATCTGCGGCAGATTGTTGTCAATCGTTTCTATATCACGAGAGAAGCGGTTAACAATACGTCCAATAGGTGTGGTGTCAAAGAAAGCCATTGGAGAACGAAAAATGTTTTCCAACATTTTCAGATGGAGTCCTGCGGCTGCTTTTACTTGGCACGTGGCAAACATGATGGCATAAAGCAAGACAAACAAAGCTGAAATAAAAAAGAGGTAGCATTTTTAAAAATTTCAATCAAATATTTTATTTGGTTGATTAGTAGCAGCTAAGCATTTTTTTTTTCAAATCAAAGTATGAGTACATGTAAATAAGAAACTTGTCTCCATGGTTATTTTAGACAAGAAGATTTTCCCTGTGCCCATGTGTTATAGTATTCAAAATCATATTGATTTTTATGCACAGCTTCAGTTACATGATTGAGGGGGGAGGAAACCTTGACCTTCGGTAAGTATTCTTCCATATATGGTGATTGAGTGCAAAATTTATTTGGTCCAAGTGGGATTTGAACTTGTGCCTCATCGATGGAAGGCCTGCATGGATTCAGGGACTATCAATCTTAACTGACTGAGCTACCAAGGCCTGCTCCAGTTACAGGAGTCCTTGTAAAATTAAAAAGATTTAGATTTTTTCTTAATCAATAATATAGCTTTAATAGTCAATGTCATTCTCAAGGCAGCTTTTCCCCTGCATTTGTAAAGACACAGTCCTGCTTACCTTGTCCCAGACCTAAACCTCCGTACACACCCAAGTACAGGTTATTTTTCTCTGCATATTCGGATGTGTTTTTCAGACTCTCATCCATAAGTGTGGGGTCCTCTGTCCAGAAACTGAGCCAAACGTTTGAATAGACACTACCCACTTGATAGAGGGCAAAGAGGAACAGGATTAAGATACTGGCTAATACACCAATAGCTTGGCCATATGCAAAATACACAGACAGTTTTACCTGAAACATGTAATAAATCAATTTGAAATACTTACATGTATACCCATAAAGAATATCATCTCCAAGGCACAATAATATGGACCAATTACACCAATTTAACCAAATTTTAGTTCTTGATGTAAATCATCAGTGCTGGTAAATACATGTCCATTGTCAAAGTACACAGAAAAATTAACGTAAAATAACAGGCACATGTAAGACAATAAATATAGATTAAGTCAAATACTTGATTTATGGCTACATAAAGTGTTTTATTCTGTGTGAAGCTTCTCCCCCCACTAAACCTGGCAACGCTGCCATATAAGTGAAATCATTTTGAAAGCGGCGTTAATCAATCAATCTATATGAAGCTACAACATGGATTTGTAAATATTTATCTAATGTTATTTTATCACAAGGAGGAAACCTAAAACAGTCCAAGGAAAACCAGAAAAAAACCAAGTCAATACAAAAACCAGAGTAATTTAGGACGAAACCATGTCCAGACAAGACCAGGGAAATTAAGAAGGAAACCAACTCCAGACAATTAAACCAGGGAGATTTAGGAGGAAACCAATTCCAGGCAAAACCAGGGTAATTTAGGAGGAAACCAAGCCCAGACAAAACCAGGGTAATTTAGGAAGAAGCCAATTCCAGGCAAAACCAGGGTAATTTAGGAGGAAACCAAGTCCAGACAAACTCAGGGCAATTTAGAAGGAAACTAAGCCCAGACAAAAACCAGGGTAATTTAGGATGAAACCAATTCCAGACAAAACCAGGGTAATTTAGGAGGAAACCAAGTCCAGATAAAACCAGAGTAATTTAGGAGGAAACCATGTCCAGACAAAACTAGAGTAATTTAAAAGGAAACCAAGTCCAGACAAAACCAGAGAAAGTTAGGAGGAAACCAAGTCCAGAAAAAAACAGAGAAAGTTAGGAGGAAACCAAGTCTAGACAAAACCAGAGTAATTTAGGAGGAAGCCAAGTCCAGACAAAACCAGGGTAATTTAGGAGGAAGCCATGTCTGGACAACACCAGGGTAATTTAGGAGGAAACCAAGTCCAGACAAAACCAAGGTAATCTGGGAGGAAACCATGCCCAGACAAAACTAGGGTAATTTAGGAGGAAACCAAGTCCAGACAAAACCAAGGTAATTTGTGAAGTCCAGACCAAACCAGGGTAATTTAGGAGGAAACCATGTCCAGACAAAACCAGGGTAATTAAGGAGGAAACCAAGTCCAGGCAAAACCAAGGTAATTTGTGAAGTCCAGACCAAACCAGGGTAATTTAGGAGGAAACCATGTCCAGACAAAAATCAGGGTAATTTAGGCAGAAATACACGAATGAACCCTGAACAAATGACCTTATGCTAGATTCCAGGAGCAAACAAGATATACATTTCTTTAGATCAGCATGCCAACCTATGCAATGATGTAATTATACAGATTTACCTTTTTTGTTTTAAATTGTGCTACCTCTGCACCACATTGACTTATTGCAGTTGTGTAAAAGCAACCACATCATATAGTAATCAATAAAAATAAAACATTCCAAAGGAATCAATGATTATAGTCAAACCTAGGATTATTACTTCTCTACACGTTATAAGCCAAAATGTGTAAAAATAAACTTGTCTATACGCTCAGAGAAATATCTTATTACCCGGTAGCCATTCTATATAGATTGAAAACTGAACCCAGACAGAAAGATTTTCGTCTTCATTTTCTTGGGAGTATATGATCCAAAAAGGCCTCAGAAAAGGGAATATTAATGGTCAGAATTATTCAATGTAGAAAACTGACATCCCTTCTCATCAGAATAAGCCATCTCTTCTAGATAACAATTACACATGCAGTTAAATTTAAACTAAGCTTTGAAACTTGTTAAGTCTTTACTTTAATTTTGAAACATTTTTCTGTTGATAATACTGTGGATTTCCAGAACAATTTAAAATTTCTATACATTTATATTAGAAAATCTAGAATAAAAAAAAAACTTCACTTTCTATACATAGCATAATCAAGTATCCACAATTCAAAGAAACTCACTTTTCCCGTTTCTGATTTCTCCAGCTCTATCAGTTTATTTCCACTTCGTTTTTCATCATCTTTGCCAGCGTCTTTCATGGACACTGATCTTTCCAACTTTTTTCTTGAGTCTTGACGTTTTAGTTTCTTCTGTTCAAAGTCACTCTCTGGATCAGACACCCTAGCACTGGACTTTCTATACAGAAAATAAATAGACGAACATTGGTTAAATCTTACTGTTCAGTATCTTTTTTTATAATCTTGATAAGACAAGTTTCTACTTGTGTTAAAAAGAGGTAGATGAAGCTGGTAAGCTGGATCAATCTTCAAACAACAACAACAACAACAACCGATTCAACCAACAACTTATTACAACCATCAATTACCCAAAGTGGCATGAGCTGTCAAAATTTGCATGTTTTTCATAATTTCTGACCGTCACGACAGGCCATGGAAAAACTAAATGATTGGAGTTGGAATGAGGAAAATCCATACTGAATGTAGCCTATACGAACCAAAAGTGTTCGAAATAGAAACAAAATTTAAATAACTGGGACCACTATTCATTCATTCTAAGCCGAAGTTAGTTCAAAACAATACTTTATCGTACATACCCGTGACCAGAAGCACTAAAAAGCTTCTGAATTATAGGTCTTGAGAAAAATAACCAATAATTTCAACTTTCTGTTTTAACATCAAAATATTAACATTTTGACAGCTCATGCCACTGTAAGTATTTTCAAAATTCATAAACAATCCCAACCCATTATTGGGTAAGTCTCTTAATTTACCCAAGGGAGGTAATATGAAACATGTAACAATAGACTAAGAGTTACCTTCTCCTTCTTCTAACAGCCTCGTCCCCGGACGTCTTTTCACTCTCTGACAGGACAGAATCAACTCTCTCCAGGATACGAGCTTTTATATCAGCAACTTTAGTACAAAGACAGAAAAAAAATAATTGTTAATTTTTTATTAACACATTATTAAATAGACTAGAGTTTCATTTTACACTGATACAAAACGAAACTTTGTTGATTGGTGTTTTACGCGGCACTCCAGATTATTTCACTTATATGGCGGCGTTGCCAGGTTTAATAGGGGATTGGAGGAAACCAGGTTCAATGCCAGGAAGAAACCCCCGACCTTCGGCGAGTACATGTACCTAACAACTAACAGTAAATTGGGAATAAATCTCAGGTACCTTCTTGGTCGTCTTCATCCTCAGAGCTCTCCTGTTCCTGAGTTAAATAAGTGTGAATGAACTGGGCAAAAGCTCCATGATGACTCAGCAATTCTTCATACGTCCCAATCTCTGAAATCTCACCATCAGTAATCACAGCAATCCTGTCCACCATCGGTAACCAATGGATACCATGTGTGACCAATATACGAGTCTGCAAATAATTAATAGATTTTTTTTTTAAATTTGCATGAAAGTGAAATTGTATTTGTCTGAATAAAAATACTGTTATAAGGTGACTGTAACAAATTTTTGGTGGTCAAAAGACTCAATATATTCACTGTTTAGTGTTTGATATCCCATTCAAGATCATTTCATTGACATGTATATGGCAACATCGGAACTAGCTGGCCTCACTAGCATTAGACAGCTATAATACAGGCATTTTGCTTTTTAATGTGGTACTTCCTGTAAAATGTTAATTATCATACCATTAGGATTATACATGCACTTGTAAACTTTCAAGTTCCAAAAACATGGAAAATTTCAAGATAAAAATTTGAATAAACAAGAAGCACATTAAAATCTGAGATTTTTACTGTTTATAATTCTACCAAAATATACTTTGATGAAGTTGTAATAGTGGCAAGCTTACAATTTGTCTTTTTTTAGGAAAAAAAATGGTGGACTCAATAATTTTGTCTAAAGATTAAAAATTGGGCAGCTTATTTCCATATAAGACTCACTGCCTAGCAATTAAATTACTATAGGTTTTTTTTAAAATTATATTCAAACAATATCAAGGGACATGAAACATTTAATGACACACCTTCTTTTTCAAGATGCCTTTAGCTCCAACGACTTTCTCAAAGATGTGTTTACCGACATGGGCGTCTACGGCACTAAGTGGGTCATCAAGGAGATAGACATCAGCATCATTGTAGACAGCTCGTGCTAAACTAACTCTCTGTTTCTGACCGCCACTTAAATTTATTCCCTGAAACAATGACACCATGTAAGGTAAAGATTGATTGATGTTTTTTAATGAACTCAAAATTATTTAACTTTTTTTTTAAACAGTATTTATTGAGATTTCTCAAAAACCACAATAATATCTTGCATAGTTATAAATACAATGTATTCACAATTAACACTAGATAACACAGATCATATAAACCAATACAGAAGTTATACAGATTAACATTCAAATTCTCTAGAGGCTTGAGATTTCTTAATATATTATTTCACTTTAATGGCAGTTTTGGCAAGTTTAGTGGGAAGGAAACCGAGAGGAAATTGGTGCTATCAAAATATGGTGATTGATAAAAAAACAGGTACAATTTATTCCATTTCTTTCTATAAAGAGGTTCACACCATTGGAAGACTCCAGTCATTGTGAACAGCTATTGCATGAACTGAGTCGCATAGCCCCTCTTTCATCACCCTTTTAAAAAGAAAACAACTGTTAGTCCTCAATGGATATAGCCCCCACCCCCTCCCCTCGCCCTTTGAGTCATCAATAGGTATAACCCCCACGCCCTCCCCTCGCCCTGTGAGTGCTCAATAGGTATAGCCCCAAGCCCTCCCCTCGCCCTTTGAGTCCTCAATAGGTATAACTCACCTTTTCTCCGATTTCTGTCATATCTCCTCCAGGTAACATCTCCAAGTCGGGCCCCAGGGCACAGGCATCAACTATCTCCCTGTATTTAGAATCATTCTTCACTGCACCGAACAGGATGTTATCTTGTAGGGTGGAATTCTGAATCCAGGCTTGTTGAGGAACGTAAGCGATGGAACCCTGAAAGTAACATCCAACACTATGTGGGTTAATTTATTGAAGTTTAATTCTGCACTCAAGATTATTTCACCTAAATGTTGGTGTTACCAGGTAATTAATAATGGGGAAGGGGGGCTCTGTGTTTGGAGCAAATACTGGACTCTCCAGTAGTAATTTTGACTAAGTAGAGGCCTATGTTTTTAAAGAAGGGAGGGGGTCAGTTATAATTTTTGAATTAGAAAATAGAATCAATTACCATATATTGATTTAAATCCATATTCTATAGTCACATGAATATAGACAAGTTATTGATCTGGGAACTGTTTTTAAGTTTTACAATTTCGACTGTTAATAGCTTCTACATGTATCCTGCATGAGGTGTTTTATTTCACCATGGAAATCCGACCTTTTCATTGGTCATTTGACTGAAAGTATGTGATAATATACTCTATATGAACAGATTTTCATCAATGTCTGTGTATTAAGACAGACCAAGAGTGAGATACTGAACAGTTGCTGGACAAAATGTTATCATAAAAAGTGGATTGGTTAATATTTTGCACAGAGGTGGAAAACATATACAGTCAAACATATGTAAACCAATATCTTCATCATCAGGAACAATTTAAATAACTTTGAAACCTGCTTAAAAAACTTTTTTTCTATCTACCTGTGTGTATATAGCAATGTACATGTACTTATTACATACCCTAACATTGACGTTGCCTTCTAACTTCTCCATCTCTCCCAATAGTGCTGCCATTAAAGATGATTTGCCTGCACCCACCTGGCCAACTACAGCTACTAGTTCACCGTCTTTTACCTCCAAATTAACACTGCAACAGCAATATAATACCTCAGGAATATTTGTCTTACATAAGAAACAGTCAATTCAGCTGGTGTTACCTAACATTGGAAAACAGTATCTATGGAATTGTGTTTTATATCTTTTTGAAATTCATTTTTTTTTTGGATAAAATCTAACAGAGGTTGACTGATTGATTGAGTCTCATGATATTCACACTGATGACAATCGTTGTCATATAAAAATGTCAAAGAATAAAATATATTTAAGGAATAAATACATAATTTTGAACTGAAATAGTTAATAACTCTGACTTACTTTCTCAAAGTCGCCTTTTCTGTTTTATCCCAACTAAAAACTCCTCTTTCTACAGTGATAGGATGACCTAAAAAGGAAGCAATTTAATCTTTTTTTATTGTGTTTTATTGTGGGAGGAAACAGGGCTCTATGCCCGGAGGAAATCCACGACCTTCCGCTGGTAACTGGCAACCATCCCACATACATGTAGGTCGTTCGAGTGAGCAATTCAATCAAAAACATAGCTAATACTGAAACTATTGTAAGTTAATGTACAATATAAACTAGGCTTTTGTAAGGAAAGGTTTTGTTGATGGATTTCAGAAAAGTCCCCTGGCAACCAAATGTGTACAACAGTAGAATACCAAAATGTGGAAACAAACAAACCAAGGAATATATATGTTGTAGATGTCCCCACCAATCTTAATGTGACAATAAATTAATAAGTGTATTATTACCTGCGTTTGGATTATGTTGTACATTGTCAGGATTAAGGTCTCCATTCTGTAAAAACCTCCCAATACGACCTATTGATACCTGAGCCTACAATATACATACAAGACAAAATGTTAACAATAAACAGCAGGGCAGCCAAAGAAATATCACAAACCTAAACCCAGGGTCGATACAACTGATGTAAACCTATATGAGAAACTATGACTGTCGACTGAGCCACCAAGGGCACCCATTGGTTAACAAAGATATGTGATATTTACACTGACTGTTTAAGCTGTCAAAAATCCAAACCATAACGGTAGTGGGGTTTCAATGATGTTCAGTATATTTTAATCCTCATTAATCTTGTAAAGCAGGAAATTTAATGTCTTCATTTCATAATTGAGAAAAGTCCCTAATAGTATCCTTGTTTAATAAACCAGATAAATTGTGTGGTATTATCTAGGGCAATATCCAAGTATCATATTTTTACATTCACTGTTATTACACAGATATACATGTACAGCAAGGCTTGGGTTCAGGTAAACTACACACATGGGCATCTTAGGACAATAAAATACATGGTTAGTTCGTTTAACTGAACAGGTTGGTGCCAAGCAGTTCTCTTGTGTGTGTATGTATTGCAAAGTCCGCAAGAAGAGTACATGTAGGTCAGTGCTTTACACTGTTTAGTTCGAATTGGTTAGTTCCTACAACTTAACAGGTTTGTGCCAAGTAGTTCACAAGAAGAAAATGTCAGTGCTAACATTTATTTCATTTGTTTGCAGGTTTATTTGTAGAAAAATCAACACCATCTGGTGTTAGCTGACAGGCTAATGCATAGCCATATGACTTGGAAGGCTAATTTCAGGTTTTAAACTTTACAGTAAATTGCATAGAAATCAGCCCGATGTCTGTTCAGAAGGGCTTGTGTGCACACCATTTTGAAAATACTGCTTCAGATGAACATGATTTCCCCACTTGAGATGATTGACTAATCAGTGATACTGAATATGTGCATGTTTATTTGAAATAAAACAAAGCGTTATATTGGAGAGGATTAAATTTTGTAATATAACAGGAGAATGTACAAACAGAAAGACAAACAGCCGTTAACTGGACTAGAGATGGTTAAATTTTGTAATATAACAGGACAATGTACAAACAGACAGACAAACAACCCTTAACTGAACTAGAGATGGTTAAATTTTGTAACATAACAGGACAATGTACAAACAGACAGACAAACAACCTTTAACTGAACTAGAGATGGTTAAATTTTGTAACATAACAGGACAATGTACAAACAGACAGACAAACAACCTTTAACTGAACTAGAGATGGTTAAATTTTGTAATATTACAGGACAACGTACAAACAGACAGACAAACAACCTTTAACTGAACTAGAGATGGTTAAATTTTGTAACATAACAGGACAATGTACAAACAGACAGACAAACAACCTTTACCTGAACTAGAGATGGTTAAATTTTGTAATATAACAGGACAATGTACAAACAGACAGACAAACAACCCTTAACTGAACTAGAGATGGTTAAATTTTGTAACATAACAGGAGAATGTACAAATAGACAGACAGACAACCTTTAACTGAACGAGAGATGGTTATTTTTTGTAATATAACAGGAGAATGTACAAACAGACAGACAAACAGCCTTTAACTTGACTGGAGATGGTTAAGTTGTGTCATACAAACAGACAGACAGACAAACTAATGGACACACAGACACTCTCACCTGAATTACAGATGATATTATAAAAGGCAGAGTATTGAGAGGAAATCGTAGAATATTGAAGAGTGAGAGAGAAACAAAGGCCACTTCGGCCGTGAGAACATGATCAGATGATGTAGAAACAAACGTGGAGAAAGTGGCGATCATAACCTGAAGGAAAGAAGAAATAAATGTGTTATTCAAACTTATAGAAATAATCACTTGTTAATATAAACCTGACTTACCTGGACCACATAGGAGACAATCATAGGCAGTAGGTTGATTGGGAAACGTAGAATATTGAACAGGGACAGGGCAACAAATGCTTTCTGAGCATCAAGTCTATGGTCATCAGATGTTAAAACATATGTGGCAAATGTAGCTAAAGTGACCTGTTAGAAAGAAAGCAGCTTAACAAATTACACAAGGTTTACCAAAGACTGCAATATTTTTTGTTAAAAGGCTATTCAAACTGATGCAGATATAAAACAGTTAGAACATTGTAATGGTATACAGTGAAAAACTGTGTTAACATCTCAAAAGTGTGTCGATTTAATATGTATTTGAACACAAATGAATTTTGTTCAGTTTAGACAATGCTTCTGGTTTGCAAATGTGCTGCTTTATTGTATAATTAACATCCTGAAGGTCACCATTACGTTTTCCACATCGTTTGTGATGTCTTTGTCAACAGCGCTTAATAAAGATATCAGCAGAGACGCCAAAAGCCCAACTTGTTTTTAAAAAAATACTTCATAGTGATGCGGGGCCTTCATGGGGTTGAACGCTCAATGCGAACAGCCTTCCATCAATGGGTCGAGGGGTTCACATCCCACTCAGTCCCCAAGAAAATTGGAAAATTTTCTGACTGGGTTTCCACTCAAACGACCTATGTGGGAAGGTTGCCAGTTACCAACGGAAGGTTGTGGGTTTCCTCGGGTTTAGAGCCCGGTTTCCACCCACAATAAAACTGGCAACGCCGCCATATAAGTGAAATATTCTTGAGGGCAGCGCAAAACACCAAACAATCAATCAATCATAGTGAGGCATAAAAGTGTTAAAATTAAACCTGCATTCAAAGAGAGTCTTATAGATTATAAAATGGCCTCTAACATGAAAGCCTGTTATGTTCCCAGACATCACTTTTAAAAATACATGCATATGGCCTACATGTAAATAAAATTAGGTAAGGTTCATAAAAAAATAACTTTTGAGTCTAAATCTTGAGATGCAAATAAAAATCTTTCAAAAGTGCAGCATTACAGAAAACTGAAAGCCAAGTTCTCAATGACATCCACGGGCAAATATCTTTCCTGGTCAATGATCTTCTGCAACACTAAGTTTTAACATTGTTTGTTACTCACCATAAAAGGAGCACATGTCCAGGCAAATGTACTAAATGCACCGAGATAGGCTGTTTTCTTGAGCACTTGTAACTCTTGATTTCTGATAGATAACACCTTCTCTTGGAAGGACAACTCCCAGGCATATAGCTTTAACACCTGTAATCATCAGGTAATCATCATTCACATTAATATTAGAAACTTGTCCCCATGGTTATTTTAGACAAGAAGATTTTCCCTGTGCCTGTGTGTTTTAGTGATCATAAATATTAGAGAGAGGGATCTCTGTGGCTAAATCTCTAGAACCACAAAACGTACATATCATTTTATGAAGCAGTGTGAGTTGCTCTCCTTTTTATGAAATGCACCTGTATGATTAGTTTTACTTAATGTATCTATTCATAGACATCAAAACTTACTAACAAAGGTACCTCCCCTCAGACAAAAAAATAAGGATTGACAATGCCAAACAGGGCTTCAGTAAAAGACATAGTAAGAGGCCAGTAAAATTGTTTTTTCTGAATAGTTTGTAAGAAATTTTTCAATACAATAGAATTAGTAATATTTGTCCATGGCCCACAAAATTCCTTTTGATTTTTTTTGATAAAAATAGCTTTTTGGGGGGTTTAATTGATTTTACAGACTCTATTCATTATGTTTCTTGGTTGACATGTATGGATGCCAGAGAACATGAGTGCACTAAGTTTTGTTTAGAAGACCGCTCTGCAGACAACGTCGACACAAACCCTCAATTGATCGATAACAGACAACATTGCAATGATAGAAAAAGATTTTGGCCATTAGATTGACTGATTTCAGTTATATGGCTCTGTGACCTCCTAAACCCAGCACAGATGGTCTGAATCGGCTGATCTACAATACATGTGTGGTAGAGAAAGTGGCTACAGATTTCAGTTTCATGATGTTCTTATGTTAGTTTTCCCTTGAGTTCGTAGAGGGTTTGGGGGTAAGAACAGTGTCAAAGCAGACACGGTGTAACGGTCAGAAATACAAAGAGAATTCCTCCAGACGTACATACCTTCATTCCATTCAGAACTTCATTCATGAGTTTTATTCTGGTATCTTTCAGTTTCATTTGGGTAACTTGTAATTTACGTGTTTTGATGGCAATGACCGCGTTGATTGGAAGCATCAGAACCATGATGGCCAACCCAGCAAAGATGGAACTTCCCATGGTACCATAGAGTAAATAGAGAGCCAGACCGATCTGAAAGGGGGCCGACCATAACATCCATAAATAGCCTGTGATGTCCTGAAGTCTCTGGGCATCTACTGACATCAGGTTAACAATCTCACCTACTGTAGATGTCTTTCTGGCTTCATTATTCATTGTCAATGCCTAGCAAAAAAAGGAAGACAAAAATTAGTTATAATTAAGCTTTACTATACTCATAATGGGATAAAACAACCCTTTTGGGGTTTTCATCCCGCCAAATGTTACTAGATCTTTCATTAAAGCTTCAGTAAATTCAGTTCTGTTTGTTAAATCTATATTACTAACCATTTACTGTATTGTGTATATGTTTTGGTGGAATAAATAAATAGCAAATGTAATGTTTTAAGATGCACTTAAGATAATTTCGCTTATATGGCGGTGTTGCTAGGTTTAGTTGAGGAGAAACCCGTGATGATTGCCCAGAGGAAACTGCCGACCTTGGTCAAGTACCTGGCAACTCTTCCACTCAGAAATTTTGTAATTTTTATATTGGGTCTTATTGTGATTCGGACACACGCCCCATTGATGGAGTGCCTGTGTCGGTCTAAGGGACTATCACTCAAAGCCACTGAGCCCCCATATGAGTCTAGAAAGCACTACCACCATAATGTGGTTATGAACGTGTAAGAAGCAAATTTTATCTCATGAAGATGAGTTCATACCAGTGTGAATTTCGTACCCACGAACCATCAATGGAAGTTCTAGAACTGTGCATTCTTGAAACGTGGGTGATTGGACTGCTATGACTGCAGCCTTTATTATCATGTTGAGGGTCACACCATGATTGGACCCACCTTGTGATAGACTGCTGCTATGACTGCAGCCTTTATTATCATGTTGAGGGTCACACCATGATTGGACCCACCTTTTGATAGAATGTTACTATGACTGCAGCCTTTATTATCATGTTGAGGGTCACACCATGATTGGACCCACCTTGTGATAGACTGCTGCTATGACTGCAGCCTTTATTATCATGTTGAGGGTCACACCATGATTGGACCCACCTTTTGATAGAATGTTACTATGACTGCAGCCTTTATTATCATGTTGAGGGTCACACCATGATTGGACCCATCTTTTGATAGACTGCTGCTATGACTGCAGCCTTTATTATCACGTTGAGGGTCACACCATGATTGGACCCACCTTTTGATAGACTGCTGCTATGACTTCAGCCTTTATTATCATGTTGAGGGTCACACCATGATTGGACCCACCTTTTGATAGACTGCTGCTATGACTGCAGCCTTTATTATCATGTTGAGTGTCACACCATGATTGGACCCACCTTTTGATAGACTGTTACTATGACTACAGCCTTTATTATCACGTTGAGGGTCACACCATGATTGGACCCACCTTTTGATAGACTGTTACTATGACTACAGCCTTTATTATCATGTTGAGGGTCACACCATGATTGGACCCACCTTTTGATAGACTGCTGCTATGACTACAGCCTTTATTATCATGTTGAGGGTCACACCATGATTGGACCCACCTTTTGATAGACTGTTACTATGACTGCAGCCTTTATTATCATGTTGAGGGTCACACCATGATTGGACCCACCTTTTGATAGACTGCTGCTATGACTGCAGCCTTTATTATCATGTTGAGGGTCACACCATGATTGGACCCACCTTTTGATAGACTGCTGCTATGACTTCAGCCTTTATTATCATGTTGAGGGTCACACCATGATTGGACCCACCTTTTGATAGACTGCTGCTATGACTGCAGCCTTTATTATCATGTTGAGGGTCACACCATGATTGGACCCACCTTTTGATAGACTGCTGCTATAACTGCAGCCTTTATTATCATGTTGAGGGTCACACCATGATTGGACCCACCTTTTGATAGACTGTTGCTATGACTGCAGCCTTTATTATCATGTTGAGAGTCACACCATGATTGAACCCACCTTTTGATAGACTGCTGCTATGACTGCAGCCTTTATTATCATGTTGAGGGTCACACCATGATTGGACCCACCTTTTGATAGACTGCTGCTATGACTACAGCCTTTATTATCATGTTGAGGGTCACACCATGATTGGACCCACCTTTTGATAGACTGCTGCTATGACTGCAGCCTTTATTATCATGTTGAGGGTCACACCATGATTGGACCCACCTTTTGATAGACTGCTGCTATGACTGCAGCCTTTATTATCATGTTGAGGGTCACACCATGATTGGACCCACCTTTTGATAGACTGCTGCTATGACTGCAGCCTTTATTATCATGTTGAGGGTCACACCATGATTGGACCCACCTTTTGATAGACTGCTGCTATGACTGCAGCCTTTATTATCATGTTGAGGGTCACACCATGATTGGACCCACCTTTTGATAGACTGCTGCTATGACTGCAGCCTTTATTATCATGTTGAGGGTCACACCATGATTGGACCCACCTTTTGATAGACTGCTGCTATGACTTCAGCCTTTATTATCATGTTGAGGGTCACACCATGATTGGACCCACCTTTTGATAGACTGCTGCTATGACTGCAGCCTTTATTATCATGTTGAGGGTCACACCATGATTGGACCCACCTTTTGATAGACTGTTGCTATGACTGCAGCCTTTATTATCATGTTGAGAGTCACACCATGATTGAACCCACCTTTTGATAGACTGCTGCTATGACTGCAGCCTTTATTATCATGTTGAGGGTCACACCATGATTGGACCCACCTTTTGATAGACTGCTGCTATGACTGCAGCCTTTATTATCATGTTGAGGGCAGGGGTCGAATTCAAATTTTTTGACTGGGTGCACGCCGTGCACCCAAAATATGACCTTTTTTGAAAACGGGTGCACCAAGTTATATTAGGGTGCACAAGCTAAAAAGTTAAAAACGCTCAGTAATTGAAGGAGGAAGGCTTAAAACCGATCTGCATAAGACGTAACAATGCAGAATAGTTTATTTCCATTTGTAAATTAAAAACGAAAAAACAAAACAAAAAAAACAGTGTGAATTACCGTCTATACATATAAGTCTAAGAATCTTGCATGGCCGTCCGTGAGATTTGTTGATAGTTGACTGGTTCTAATGACTAAGTATACCGAAATTGTCATCAAAATATTTGATACGAAAATAAATCTTACCAAACCGTATGGATAAAGGGTGTTTTATTTGTTTTTTTACTAAATTGAGTCCTCCGTGAGGGGTCGTTTGGTTCAAGCGTCCCGCTCGTGTCTGTTGCAGTAACGCTAACGGAGGAAATCGGTAAAATGAAGAATCGTTGAAGGCGTTTTTTTCTGTCCGTTGTCTGAGTTAAATTGATTGTAACAAGTGACATGCATTCAAACTTCGTCGCCTTCCCACACCGACCCCCTAATGATAAACGAAGCGACTCGAGAGAAGAGAAAAAACAACAACCACGTGCTTGCATGCTCGCCTCAAGTTTTGTCTATCCTCAATTCGGGCCGATATTACCAGGAACTAATGGCCCGGTTTATTGCCTATTGGGACCCCGTGGATATCAATTGTACAACCTGTATATATAAGTGCTAAAGCGGTAGAAAGTTTCAGTGAAAGATCGACCACGCTCAATGTTCAATATTTGAAGTTTACGTCAATTTTGTTTTTCAACAAACCAGTAATGAATAGATTTTTATGTCCACACTCTGGTTATATCCTCTGTTACGGCAATTATCAGCGAGAAACATCGATGAATCGCTGCTCGCAGCATTACGGCGTACAGACGTAAGCTACCGTACTTTAGTCGTTACGATCTATCGCTATACCCTAAGTTATAGTTATAGCTTGAAAAGTCGGTAAATGAATTTCCTCGCTGTTTCTCGCAAGTTGAAAGTAAATTAAGTTAAGTCCCACAAACCAACTTTTCAATAAAAGCTACATTTACCAATTATTGTCTAGCGGATTAATACGTATCCACCCAGCCTTTCGGACCGCTCAAAGTTTGTGACTTCGACGACTTGTGCTTACGAATAGGGCCTACATTACAGTCCTTTCTGGCCGTAGTACAGTGTTTTTTACAGGATGCCCGCTGGGTGCACTGCGTGCACCCATTTTTACTCTCTTTTATATTTTTGGGTGCACCAACAAAAAATTGGGTGCATTTGTGCACCCGTGCACCCGTCATTTCGAACCCTGTGAGGGTCACACCATGATTGGACCCACCTTTTGATAGACTGCTGCTATGACTGCAGCCTTTATTATCATGTTGAGGGTCACACCATGATTGGACCCACCTTTTGATAGACTGCTGCTATGACTGCAGCCTTTATTATCATGTTGAGGGTCACACCATGATTGGACCCACCTTTTGATAGACTGCTGCTATGACTGCAGCCTTTATTATCATGTTGAGGGTCACACCATGATTGGACCCACCTTTTGATAGACTGCTGCTATGACTGCAGCCTTTATTATCATGTTGAGGGTCACACCATGATTGGACCCACCTTTTGATAGACTGCTGCTATGACTGCAGCCTTTATTATCATGTTGAGGGTCACACCATGATTGGACCCACCTTTTGATAGACTGTTACTATGACTACAGCCTTTATTATCATGTTGAGGGTCACACCATGATTGGACCCACCTTTTGATAGACTGCTGCTATGACTGCAGCCTTTATTATCATGTTGAGGGTCACACCATGATTGGACCCACCTTTTGATAGACTGCTGCTATGACTGCAGCCTTTATTATCATGTTGAGGGTCACACCATGATTGGACCCACCTTTTGATAGACTGCTGCTATGACTGCAGCCTTTATTATCATGTTGAGGGTCACACCATGATTGGACCCACCTTTTGATAGACTGCTGCTATGACTGCAGCCTTTATTATCATGTTGAGGGTCACACCATGATTGGACCCACCTTTTGATAGACTGCTGCTATGACTGCAGCCTTTATTATCATGTTGAGGGTCACACCATGATTGGACCCACCTTTTGATAGACTGCTGCTATGACTGCAGCCTTTATTATCATGTTGAGGGTCACACCATGATTGGACCCACCTTTTGATAGACTGCTGCTATGACTTCAGCCTTTATTATCATGTTGAGGGTCACACCATGATTGGACCCACCTTTTGATAGACTGCTGCTATGACTGCAGCCTTTATTATCATGTTGAGGGTCACACCATGATTGGACCCACCGTTTGATAGACTGCTGCTATGACTGCAGCCTTTATTATCATGTTGAGGGTCACACCATGATTGGACCCACCTTTTGATAGACTGCTGCTATGACTGCAGCCTTTATTATCATGTTGAGGGTCACACCATGATTGGACCCACCTTTTGATAGACTGCTGCTATGACTGCAGCCTTTATTATCATGTTGAGGGTCACACCATGATTGGACCCACCTTTTGATAGACTGCTGCTATGACTGCAGCCTTTATTATCATGTTGAGGGTCACACCATGATTGGACCCACCTTTTGATAGACTGCTGCTATGACTGCAGCCTTTATTATCATGTTGAGGGTCACACCATGATTGGACCCACCTTTTGATAGACTGCTGCTATGACTGCAGCCTTTATTATCATGTTGAGGGTCACACCATGATTGGACCCACCTTTTGATAGACTGCTGCTATGACTTCAGCCTTTATTATCATGTTGAGGGTCACACCATGATTGGACCCACCTTTTGATAGACTGCTGCTATGACTGCAGCCTTTATTATCATGTTGAGGGTCACACCATGATTGGACCCACCTTTTGATAGACTGCTGCTATGACTGCAGCCTTTATTATCATGTTGAGGGTCACACCATGATTGGACCCACCTTTTGATAGACTGCTGCTATGACTGCAGCCTTTATTATCATGATTGGACCTACCTTTTGATAGACTGCTGCTATGACTGCAGCCTTTATTATCATGATTGGACCCACCTTTTGATAGACTGCTGCTATGACTGCAGCCTCTATTATCATGTTGAGGGTCACACCATGATTGGACCCACCTTTTGATAGACTGTTACTATGACTCCAGCCTTTATTATCATGTTGAGGGTCACACCATGATTGGACCCACCTTTTGATAGACTGCTGCTATGACTGCAGCCTTTATTATCATGTTGAGGGTCACACCATGATTGGACCCACCTTTTGGTAGACTGCTGCTATGACTGCAGCCTTTATTATCATGTTGGGGGTCACACCATGATTGGACCCACCTTTTGATAGACTGCTGCTATGACTGCAGCCTTTATTATCATGTTGAGGGTCACACCATGATTGGACCCACCTTTTGATAGACTGCTGCTATGACTACAGCCTTTATTATCATGTTGAGGGTCACACCATGATTGGACCCACCTTTTGATAGACTGCTGCTATGACTGCAGCCTTTATTATCATGTTGAGGGTCACACCATGATTGGACCCACCTTTTGATAGACTGCTGCTATGACTACAGCCTTTATTATCATGTTGAGGGTCACACCATGATTGGACCCACCTTTTGATAGACTGCTGCTATGACTGCAGCCTTTATCCTCATTCCCAGGGTCATTCCAATGTGGAATTGTTGATGAAAGCAACAGGATTGAATTAGGGCATTTCCTAGCAAGGCTATAGCGTATATATAACCTTTCCAACTCTGAATGGTCTTGTCTTCTGTGAACCCGATTAACAATCTAATTAAAAATAATAAAATAATAAAACGATTATACCGATTGAGACAGTGAAATATTATTACTGAACAATAGAAGCACAACAGAACCAATGTTTTTAATTTACAAGAAAATATTTTTTACCATATATCATTTTACACATACAAAGTAATATCTACATGTAATAACCAATGGTTTTATAAATATGGATAGTAAGAACCGAGAAAAGAAGTGTTTAATTGTTCAGAAATGGCTGGTTGATTCTGTCTAAGTATGTATACTTATTAATTCAATGTAACTTAAACATAGAGTAAAAGCAATCATCCAATCAAACTGTGAAGGAATAATTATAAAATCCAAGATGGAGGATTCAAATGAGTAATACACAGAATGACTTACTGTAAAATCATTGGACTGACAAACTGGAGAAGATCATATATAAATTTACATCCCCAGGAAATAAGGAGAGTCGGTAAGAAACGCTTTGCCAGAACTTTCAACAAGGATGCCCCCTTTTTCTTCTCTTTGCTTGTATCTTCTTTTTGACTGCCATATTTACCTCCCTTAAATGCAACATCTTCCGACAAGGAGGTGCCATTTAACAAGGGTGTTTTTTCACTGGTAGAATGGTTGTTAGCATGAACATAGTGTGATGACTGTCTGTCTTTGATGGCCCTAGGAAAATTAAAAACAGGCAGAAATGAGTAGTTTCTGTTTACATTACATAGATGTCAAAACTGACTTCATCGTGATGCCTTAATAATTTCTCATTTAAATTGAACACACATTTTTAAAAAATCAAATATTATAGTATTGCAATTTAATCCATTTTGATGATATGGGTAACAATTAATGTATAACGTAGTTGTAGATGTTTCATTTGCCCAGGCTTTCGGTCTCTTTTTTTTAGCTGCTGTGATCTGAACTTGACATTGAGACATTACTTCATTTATACGACATAAATGAAAATTCTTAGGAAATTGAGGGAAAATTCTTAGGAAATTGAGGGAAAATATTTGCCATACTGTAGCTGTTGCACTCTATGCACCTCCGCACTCCAAGCCTCCTCAAACTGGGGTATAAAATTCTCTCCTTGATCTCTGGGATTGAGGTTCCATAGGTCGGTCTCCTCAAGTGATTTCTTGAACCCTGTTCTTACAACCCTGGAATAAATACATAAACAGATATGTTATTAGATATACTGTCATTATAACCATCTCTAATAAATCTATAGGTATGGGGAGGGGGAGGGGTCTTGGTGGCCCAATTGGATAGGGCCATACATGCCCATGACAATATAAGCCTGCCCACTTAGTCTAAAATCAATTCTTAATATATAATGGTTGCTGAAGTTTGGTGTTACCTTCTGATACAGCCCCCCCCCCCCCCCCCCCCCTTCTCCCCTCCTAACATGTACATTGTACCTAATGACACCAGGAAATAAGAAAATTAATCTTGAGTGTGGTGTAAAACATCAATCAAACATTCCCAAGGACAACTCTGGAATAATAATATCAACAGAAATGTTATTGGTATTGATAGACCTCTAAAGGATTGTAGTATTACATGTATAGAACTTCAGGATCTGTATTCATCTCGAATCTGGACAACCCTTTCAGTTCAAATCAAAACCTGAAATTTTCTATCTAAGTTTTTATTTAATAAACACAGCCTTGACAGAAAGTCAAAACGATCTTGGGTGCAAAGCTCAATTCAGATTTATCACATTTTGTCGATTGGAATGTGAATCTGCAATGCATTAAATTTGGGGGAATACAAAGGTCTTTACATACATCATGTTGTAACTAGTATGAAAAAGATTTGGGCTATTATAAACACCTATGAATACCTCAATATCCATCTTTCTGTGATCTACCATTTAAACATACTAGATGGGTCCACTGAACAAATTATTACCTGAGTGATAAAGAAAGTAGAATTTGGCTAATGGATAAACAAAACATTAGGCAGTGTGAAAAAAACAACATACCCATTGATCCACCAAAATGAAATTCTGGATAAAAATGAGGCTTCCACTTCTGGGCATGGTTTCTGGAAATAAACATGTACAATATAAGTATTAACTCAAAATATATTTGAAGGGGGTATAAAATTCTTTATGGTATGCCATTTTATTGAACTTGTGCATTCTAAAATAGTTAAAAGTACATGTATAGCCCTCTTCAGCTCTAATTGATGTAGCCTCCAGCCAGCAGTAAATCTGTGGTCAATCAGTCTGAGCAACCTTAAAACTATTCCTACATGTATTTGTCTGATCAATCTTAAGATACATGTAGCAGCCAGTCAGCAGTAAATCTGCAATCAATCAGTCTGAGCAACCTTAAAACTATTCCTATTTGTCTGATCAATCTTAAGATAGCAGCCAGTCAGCGACCTACAGCCTACTTCGTCAAATTATCCCTTTTTCCTTGTGTTTCAACGACGTTGTAGTAAGGCCCAATGATAGTGGAGTGTGTGAAGAACTTACCCCAGCAGTAAGGAAGTATCCCTCAGGTAAAGGTTCAGCTTTGAAATGCAACAGGAACTCAATCAAGGTGAAAGCGAATTCCACATAGAATATGGCATACAACACCACTGATTCATCCTGCAGAGAAAATACACAGTGAATGATAGAAAGCAACACTTCAGATTACTCTAGTTATTTGTTGGTTTGTAAAGATACCAAGAGAAATTTATATTCTGTGTTCCCATTAATCACACCAATAATAAGAGATAGATTAGGGCTGTCTCCTACCTACCTGGGAGCCAAAGCACATATTTTCACTTTCTTACCCTTAAATCATATTTTGTTTATATTCACTTTAACCACTTCTTGTTATAGCTGAAGATCTGTACAGCTTTGTCAATATATTACACAGTATTTCAGAAGAAAAATTGTAAAGGGGCATGAGGTGCCAAATACTGTATTAGGGACTATCGCTCTAACCGACTAAGCCACTGAGGCCCCCAAAGACATTTTTAGCAAACAGTAATTTAAGGGTCCCCTGATAACATCTATATTCAATAGGCTTCCTACTGAACGACTGTGTAAAGTTTCAAAGTTGAGAGTGAAAGACTTTTCATAATATGTTTGCAAGGTACAATGGACAGACGGGGGCAACAAACATACATGTACCCTTTAGGCAAAATTGGGTAAAAAATGTACTCATAATTTACGGCTGTTTGAATTTTATTTGTTAATAGCAATCACCTTTGGTTCTTATGACTGGTAGTGTAACTATTTTTTTTATTTCAAAGTCAATCCTTTAGTTTTTCAAAATTCAAACTCAACTTCTACCGACAATCAAAATTTAGGAAAAAAACTTTGAGTTTTGGCAGCTCGTGCCACTTTAAGATATTACATGACTTATTAAAGGGGCATGAGCTGCCAAAATTTTGACGTTACAACATAATGTTGAAATTATTGGCTATTTTTCTCAAGACGTGTAATTCAGAAGCTTTTTAGTGCTTCTAGTCTCGAAAATGTATGATAAAGTATTGTTTTGAACTAACTTTGGCTCAGAATGAATGAATGGTCGTCCCGGTTATTTAAATTTTGTTTACTTTTCGAACACGTCTTCGGTTCGTACAGGCCACACACTGTATGGATTTTCCTCATTCCAACGCCAATCCTTTAGTTATTCGATGGCCTTCAAAGCCTCTTACTGTCGTGATGATCAGAAATTATGAAAAAAGTGTGAATTTTGGCAGCTCATGCCACTTTAGATTGATTGTTTTGTTTTTAAGTCACAAGGTAAAGTTAAGGACGGTCCCAGCCAAACCTTTTCAATGGTACATGACAACCATTTCACAAAAACAAGATAAAGCAATAAAACAGTCAAAATGTTTGTGGCTCTAGATGATTCTAGATGGTTCACAGCAACCATTCACAGTACAGGAAACACTGAAATCAGACAATCCTATGCCTATATAAAGCTTCTAAATAGCATCAGAAAATCAACCTACCTTGAGAATGATGAAAGAGTAAAATGGGATGACCCCCTGTATAGTGAAGAGGAACCAGAAAATGGTTTGAATTCCAGATGTGATAAAACCACATCGTCTCTCCACCTGCAGCAATACCACTGATAACAGCTGGGAAAAAAGTAATTCCAAATTTTTTAGTCCTTTTCTAGGGGAGTGGAATAATATAAAATGGCTGTCAGAAAATAATGAATTTAAAAATAGAAAGAGAGAAAAGTCCAATTGGAAAAGCTTACTGTCTTGAAAAACATAAATACAAATTCAATATGTTATTTATATTTAACCTTTTTTCATCATTACATGATCCAAAAACTACAAAATCCAGAAGTATCCACCTTTGAAATTTGCCATTTCAAACACAAGGCACTACATATACCAACGCAACTTAAATGTGCATTTTGAAATTGTATCAATTTCCGGGGCTAGTCTTCAGAAAGAAAGGGTTAAGAGTCAAGACGAGGGATAGCAAAGGTCTTTGGGGCTTCTTTTAAATTTGAGGCCTGTATATGGGTTAAACAAATCATGGTCAGTTTACGAGTAATATCTTACCAGAGTGGCTGCCTTGATTGATGGTGTAACATAAAATGTCAAGGATACATCCCCATCCTCTTGCTGCGTTCCAGCTGCTTCAATGATTTCAACGATAGCCAGTACAAATAACAGCAGTGCACAGAACTTAAATAGATCAAATGGAAATAGATAATAAGAAATGTACAGAGACCAAGGTTATTAACAAACTTCAAGAAAATATATAGTAAGAAATGTACAGACCAAGGTTATTAACAAACTTCAAGAAAATATATAGTAAGAAATGTACAGACCAAGGTTATTAACAAACTTCAAGAAAATATATAGTAAGAAATGTACAGACCAAGGTTATTAACAAACTTCAAGAAAATATATAGTAAGAAATGTACAGACCAAGGTTATTAACAAACTTCAAGAAAATATATAGTAAGAAATGTACAGACCAAGGTTATTAACAAACTTCAAGAAAATATATAGTAAGAAATGTACAGACCAAGGTTATTAACAAACTTCAAGAAAATAGATAGTAAGATATGTACAGAGACCCAGGGGGTTGTTTCCCAAAACACTGACGACCGTCATAACCTGGTCATTGAAGGTATATACATGTATATGTTGCCATGACAGTTAGGCCTTGCAATGGTTAACAAACATCAAGAAAATAGAACATGCCTGCGTTATTTGCGTTCATAAATATAATCTAACTAGCTATTTAAACACATAGTTTAGGAGACAGGGAGATCGTAGTAGAAAACAAAAGGATGTTGAGTCAGAAACAAAAGGCATAATTTGTACTTCCATATATTTATGAACACTAAAACAAACAGGCACAGGGAATATCTTCTTGTTTAAAATAAGCGTGGAGACAAGTTTCTAATTGTGTTATAAGTGGTAGATCTTCGGCTGATAGGAGTTTGGCTATAGTCAGTAGAATTTTCTGCAACACTCTGTATTAAATATCGGTACAGCTCGTGTTGTTCAAAGCAACTTACTACGTGGTGATGTCTTAATTTTTAATCATTAGTAAGTTTAAAGAGAGTTTCAAACATTTCTAATGTAAGAAGCTGTAATACATACGGTTTTGAAGATGTTGAGCCAGGTTAGCCTGAGAGGAGCTTCACTTCGGGTCACCAGGTAATACACATACAAAGGTAATGTAATCCATAACCAACCACATGGTACCCAAATTAACAAAGTGTTCTCAAAACAGGAGGTAAATTGAGGCCAGCTAGCATTGGAACCCCAAGTCAACGAAGTGTTCTGGAAATCAGAAAAGAGGTGAAAAAAGCTATCATACAGAAACAAAAGACAGACTAAACATATCATAAAAACAAAGAAGCTGTATGCTTGGTCGAAATCAACCACGCTTTTGGTACAGCACCACTGGTCAACAGATTGCTCATATACGGTAAGATCTCCGCTAATTCAAGTACTTTAAAAAATTCAAGGGCCAGAAAAACATTAAGAAAAGTACACTTAAAATTCAACTTTTTTCGTTGAGAGTCTTACCTCCTGGAGTGAGCGATCAGATAATCCGATTGAACGATCGCTGTTGTTGTTTTTATAGACCAAATGTGGCAAATAGCAATGTAATAATTCGTTATTTTCACATCACTGGTCCTTGAATTAGCGGAGATCTTACCGTACGTAGTCAAACAAATTTCTCTTGATCTTAATGTGATTTGAACCCCTTCAAGGGAAGATAACTCATGTATTCATTTCTCGGATTTCAAGAATTTACA
The DNA here is from genome assembly GCA_963971465.1 of Lepidochitona cinerea. Taxonomy (NCBI): domain Eukaryota; kingdom Metazoa; phylum Mollusca; class Polyplacophora; order Chitonida; family Tonicellidae; genus Lepidochitona; species Lepidochitona cinerea. The sequence continues at coordinate 8,044,620 of OZ020560.1, read as the reverse complement.
GTCGTGATTTATTTAATTCAAAACATACAAAAATGACCTAATACGAGACAAAAGCTTGTGCCTGGCTAACGGCCATGTGCATAAATGTAATAGGAGCAATTTGTTCCAGATTTCAATGAAATATTTACATTTAACCTTTAAGATACTTCACTTTCCACATGTACAGTTTTCGATATTTGCCAACTTTAGAAAGAAACCGTTCAAAGATCAGTGAGAAGTATTTAAAAGGAACTTTCTTTTTTTGGCCTTGGCAAAAATGTGAATTGCAGGGGTTGTAGTAGGGTGTTATTTGGGACAACCTAAACTGTGTAAAATAGCAATTGCGGATACTCTCTTGCCTTAAGTCTTTCCAGATCCTCGATACATGAATGTTTGCAAATATGCAGATTTTTTTACAGACATTCTGTACTTTCATAAGGGGGTGCTATTTGGGTTGAGGAAGAGCTATATGTGTGCATAGCTGAAGTTCCAAACAACCTTATAAATATACTACAAAGTGTTCCAGAACATTTTTCTCATTAAAGCCAAACACCTGTCCGTCTTCAACCTAAGAAATATCATGGGTTTGGTACATATACACTTAGCGCCATTCAAAACGAACAACCCAAAGAATGTAAAATATTTTGAGAAATGTAAAGTGTAAAATATTGTAAGTACTCTTAAATTGAAGAACAAGGCATAGGTCACAATGAGATATCCAGTTATTGCAACTCAACTCGAACTAACAATAAACAACAAAACGTAAATGGCCAATAGCCTTACTGGGGTAGAAACATAAAATTCAACCGTGCGTTTTTAATGGCGCTAAGTATATAATAGGCTACAATATTAACCGTGTTGATACATCATACATGCAATATTTGATAGGTGAGTTTGTGTACAATAATCTTGGAGCTAACGCTCTGAGTGACAGCTGTATTCCAACACATCAGAAGATTCAAACTCCATGACGCCATTTGGTTACTTGACTGATTGAGATGTCACTTGAGAGAGAGAGTGGTGACCACTATTATTTAAAGACTCTGGGCTTCGCCCCTCTCCCTCAAATAGTGGCACTTCCGCCCCTGACCCTTTAATCAGCAACACACAGCTCACCAGGACATCATTTATTTCTCAAATATATCTGCAGTGTTGAAATACTACCCACACCTGATATGTCAAAATCTACAAGATCTAATCTTCAGGTGACCCATATTTCTGACTAAAAAACAAATACTATTCCATTAACATGTTAAGGTCAGGAAATATGGGTCACCCATAAACCTCGGACTATAGATTGCTTTATCAATGGTGAAGGGATTACAAGTATATAATGTTATCATTGCTCCTGTAGAAAAAGAAAGGAGCTGATAAACCTGATTTGGTGAATCAAGAAAAATAAAACAACATGCACCCAGAGTTGATTGGTTGCTGTGATCGAGAGTCTTGGAGGCGTTAATAAATTGCAAGAATTGCCCATTTCTTCCGCCACTAGTCGTTGCTTCTCAAAACATTTACGCCCGTCAAAAGTTCAATGTAAGTAAGGCCGAACCATCATGGCAACAATACATATACACTTCAAAATTAAGTTAAAACCAGGCACAAAGTAATGTTGGGTGTAAATGTCCCCGGGTCCTGACGCTCAGCTCTGAGCAGGCATGGAAATTTCACGGAAACGATCGTTCCGTTTCCGCGGTGTTTCCCTCAAACCAATTTAACGGAACCGATCCACCATTACCCATGCATCAAAGTAAAAAAATCACGAGCTTTCTCTGGAAAACGAGCCCCTAGTAGGACCTTGTCGTGACGCAAGATATTCCGTTTTCCCAGCTGCTAACGTCATCAATTTAGGTGCACACTTGTATAGCGCATGCTCTGCAAAGCACCCCTTCTCACGCGCTATGTCAGAGTCTTTGAAAAAGTGAAATCTTGAAACGATGTCCCTAAAAACTTTCAAAAAATGGTCTTTCGCAGAACAGTTTTTTCCCAAACAAGATGAGGAGGGAAACTTATTAGAACTGTGATGTGCTTTGTGTAGTAAGAACGAATAAAAATAGTTTCCCATGTTTCAAAATCAAGGAACCGAAAAAACGTTTCCCAGCGTTTCCGATGGGTGAAATTCATGGAACCGAAAAAAAGTTTCCCATTTTGAGTGAAATTTCCATGCCTGTCTGAGGTAAGGGAAACAAAAGTTGTTATCAAAAACATACTGCAAAAAACTTTAAAGATAGTTTTTAAGACTGAACCCACAGCTTATTGGGTGGCTTTCTGATTTAGCATCCAATGCTTTTCTTATTGATCTGTGTATATCCAGAATGGAAAATGTTCCTTCTTGGAGTCTTTGAAGTATGAAAACAGTTAAGAAGTTTGTAAAAGTTTAATGGTAAGGGAAAGACAAACAATAAATGTTCAAAAAATGCACCCAAAACCACCTGACAATGCAAAAGTATTGAGTTTTACTTAAATGTGAAGAGTGAAGTATTACATGGTCATGAGCCTTTATGGTTTAAATAACAGATCCACTGAACCATGACAGTAAATTGTTCACATGACTAGTTGTAACATAATGAGCCAGTGAAGGTGATAGTTAATCTTGTCTGAAGTATAACCACAAGTGTGAAAGATAACCTGATCAAACATTTAGTATGGGTTGGCAGTGACAATAAGCCACTTTCGAGTTTAACTAAAACACAGCGAGATCCCGCGAGAAATGAGGTTAGGGGTATAACTTTCACTGTCAGACCAGCCGTTTATTTTACATTAGCGTGTATGGCGATCAGCGGTTATCATGTGGTTTTGTCTTCGATTCTTTATTTATAAACCATTTCTTTAATCCAAATATTTTTGTAAATCACACAGAAAGCTATCCATTTCGTTTTTGTCAGATTATAGTCTATAAAGATATTTATATCGCGTGGATACTCTTCGAAGTTGTCAAAAGCCAACGGTGAAAACACAACTACGACGTCTTATTTTTCTGTTATATATAATATTAGCTTTTTTTGTCGGTCAAAAAAGTATCTTATGGCTTTGTATATCTTGATATGCCTCACAAAAAGACTTTTGAGTAAAAAATATAGATTGTAAGCTGAGAATCACAGACAAAACAACAGGGTTACAGCCGATCTCCATAAGCACTAATGTTAATCGGACAGCCGATCGGTGAAAGTTATACCCCTAAACACGGATCCCGCGGGACTTCGGCCAAACCAGAAGGAGACTTATTGACCAGAAATACAGCACCCAAAAGTTAAAGGCCCACTTGCCGCCGTAAACCAATTTACATGTGCTATAAACTACGACTAATACAACTTAACTTAAACATAGGACACATAAAACATGTCACTGTTAGCTTTAGAATGTAGAAATGGGGTGAAAAACAAACGAAGAATCGAAGCCTGATTACAACAACAACGATCAGTGTCGGTCAACTTTCGTGTTGGATTACCCTCATTTCAGGCCTTTTTATCTGTGGTTTACACTCAAACAATAATCAGCAGGCTTTTCCAGTCGCTGTTAACCGATCGTCAGTCTGTATTTCTCAGATAAATAGGCCTGCGTAAAATTACACTGTGCCCTTAGTTCACTCACTCGACTGAAACATAAAATCGCCAATAGGGGGCAGTATGGTTTGTTTACGTTACGGGCACCTAACAATTCAAATTTTCAAATTCAAATTAAAAATACAAAGTGACGTCCAAACTTTTAAATTTTGGTAAAAATAGAAAGTTCCTAACTTATATTGTCTGGGAAAAATACAGAAAACGGACTTTCTTTTTTAATGTAAACAATATTCCTGATTTTCGCGGCAAGTGTGCCTTTAAGGTTTATTGAATGGTTAATGGTTAAACTGGGTTGCCTGCCCCCCCCCCCCCCCCCCTATACATGTGGACATAATATAGAATAAGGATCAGTTTGATGCTGAATGATGGCCTTGATGACAGAGTCATGGACGGCCAGTTATTTGGTTGGCTGGTTAATTGATGTTTTGCTCTCAAGATTATTTCACTTATAAGGTTTAGTGCGAGAGAAAACCGGGCTATTTTACTGAAGGAAACCCCCGCCTTCGATGAGTACCGGACAACTCTTCCACACGGCAATCAAGTGGAGAATATTATTTTTATTTCAACTGAGTGTGATTCAAACCCACACCGCATCGATGGAAGGCTTGTGTTGGACTGAAGGACTATCACAATAGCCAACTGAGTCACTGAGGCCCCCACTCAGTTTTGTGGGAAGTCAAACTAGCTCAGAGCATTAATTTTACCATCTGAACATTAGATACATGTATACATGTAGTCCTGGCCAATACTTAAGGGTTGTCATCTCATTTTAAAATTTAAAAAAAACTTTGAAACAAAATAGGTTAAGAGTCCAAATGAGTAAGTACAAGTAGTAAATCTGTGGCTTATGGAAGAGTGGAGGGGCCAGTAATAATGGTTATGAAAGTAAAACTTATCATTTCTGTTGATAGAGGACAAATGGACAACTGGTTTTAAATGAAAGTCAATCAGGCATGTTTTTTTGACAGTCAATGTAAATTAGCCTTGCGATACTTTTTATACTAAGAAACTACATTCATCAACATAAATTACTTAAATGTAATTCCACATAATTAGGCTATTTTTTTTTTCATTAAAAACCTGAATTTCTTTCAAATTTCCTACAGCAGTTGAAGTCATTAAATTTTATACATAGACCAAAGCACTTGAGCTTCTTCAGGGAAAAATTAGCAGAATTTATTTTTACATGTAAGTAAACCTCTGTCTTGTGCAAAGCGAATTTGTCGGTGAAATGTTGACAAAAATGAATAATCCAGGGTGCAAATTCACTCGTTCAAAGTGATACATGTAGCTACACTGTACCTATAGCAGTTACTTTTAACACATACTTTATACTTGAACTTTATGTCACTAAATAGCTTAGAATTTCCAACTACAAAAACTCTCCAGGATTTTAAAAAGAAAATATCAGTTTGGCATCTCATACCAGTTATTTCCATTGTCAGCCATATCTTACAAAGAAAGTAACTTAAGTGCTTTTAGTATAAGAAAAAGGATTTAGATATAAATAAGAGAAAACTTTATGTGACTTTTTCCTGCACTTATATGTACTGGTAAATACAGGATACCAAGCTGTTGGACAACTATTGCCTCAGGGGCTTTGATTACATTGTGTCTAGTGCTGGTTTATTTTTACACTAAAAACCAGGCAGAGTATAAATCCCTCTTATATCTTAACACAAATTTATTGGACTGGAGTCCCTAGTGAACACGATTTTAAGGCATCTTTTTTAGAGGAATTCAAAATGTCACAGTTCATAGCACACAGAAAACATTGTATTGCATTGTAATACTGCCAAAGGGCATTTAATAAAATCATTTTGTCCTACATTTCTTACTTCTTGACAAAATTACCAAGTACAATGATCATTAAGATAGAGTTATATCATAAATTAAAAATCTTCCCTCCTTTGCAAGACAGACAGACCAGATGAAATTGAATAAGAAAAGATTTGAAGTTGATGTATGAAAAAATATATAAACTGTATTGTATAAGTTCAATTAACAATAATGCAAAATGTGTCAAAGCTTTACCAAAGCAACATGGTGGCTCAGTCAGCAGAGTGATAGTCTCTCAGTCTGACACAGGCCTTCCATAGATAAGAAACCGACTTGAATCACATTCAGTCCAAAAGAAAAACTGAAACCGAGTGGATTTTTCACTTGCCTTATGTTTATGAGTTGTCAGTTACTAACAGAAGGTAATGGGTCTTCTGTGGGCATTTAGATGCAACCTACACAGTACCAATCGTGACCAATGCCAATGGCTAAGATTTTAGCCACCAGTTAATTATAATTTAACCATATATACATATTTGCTTGCTCCTTGCATACATGTACAGCCGTGATATTTTTCTCATTTCAAAACGTCAGCACTGCAACATTATTCGTTACTATGTACTTGTATGTGTGCACATGCACATCCTTTTAAAATTTAGGTTCCAGTGAATGTAATGCATGGTAATTTAATTTAATTCAAAATTTGTTTCATCAACCTGGATTTAACATATTTTGTAAGAATAGTAAAGGTGTACAAAATAAAGAGATGTTATTTATTCACAAAAATCTCAAAAAGAATCAACCTCTAAGCTAGCTGGGTCAGATATTTGAAAAATCCAATGTCAGGATGTCACGAAGCCATTTTGTTAAATTTATTTTTCAACTGTAATAGCCAGGTCACATGGTGTTGGCTAATAAGTCATTCAATTATCTTTTTATACTCAGATTGGTTCATTGATGTTTTATGGTATACTGATGATTTCAGTGATATAGTGATGTTGGTAGGTTTAGTGGTCAGGGGTCGGTTGCACAAAGGTGTATTAAGCTTAAGTCAGGCTTAAATTTGTCGCGTTACAAAATAATTTGTTTGTGACGTTGCCTAGATAAGTCAGAGTTAAGCTAAATACACCTTTGTGCAACCGGCCCCAGAAGACAAAGGTTTAAACCCAGAGTTAAAGCTTATTCTTTTACCTCTCAACCATAATTCTACATGCATTAATAGAGCTGTTTAAGTTCCTGGGCGTAATTTCACAAAGCGATCTTAGCTAAAGTGTGACCTTAACTACCATGGCAACCAATGCTAAAGGTATATGTTTTTGCCATTGGTAGTTAAGATCACCTTAAGCTAAGATCGCTTTGTGAAACTGGGCCAAGGTACCTTTCAAAATCAAGTTATTAATACTATTAAAGAAAACACAGAACACTACATAATAGTTTAAAACTTAACACACATGTAAGGTCCACGTGGCAATCAACACAATATCTGAACCTGAGCGATTGATTTCAATGTTTAGTACCAGGTTAAACCACAGGGCAGGGACTGATCCAGGAAAAATTTGGGGATACCGGTAGGCCGTCAATGACGTAATGTCCATAAGCGACTCCCATCTCAAACTTAAATAAAAACACATCGGCTGATCTGCATTTAGACTACATGTCGTACATGGGCAGCTGCTTTGAGAATTACCAAACTGAAGTCATTATATTGCTGTTTTGTTTTGTTATTTATTCAAAGGTGCCGATGGCACATGGTGTATGCTATGTCTGTCGGTTACGTCGAATCACCGCGTAACGGCGATGTCTGATCAGCACCACATGCGAAGCCAGCAACCATCTATTTGTGAGCTGAAGGTCTGGTGGCTGGAGCTACGCCAACACTGTGACCGGTGAAATTAATGAGTGTGTGAGGATTTCCTTGACAGCAACAGTGTCCCCAAAAATTACCTATTTTTTTTAAAAATAAGACACGATCCAACAAATCTCATTCAAAGGAAAACCATGGATATCTTTCATCTCGCATGCGCTGAATAACGTGCTTGTATCACGGTATAATTGATTGACGTTGTCAATCAACTATCACGTGTTTACTCTCTGATACCCAGTCAAGAGAGCCATACAACAACTTCCAAAATCGGGAAGTTATTCAACGCTTAAGCCCCGCCCACTATCTGTCCACTGGGTATCGGATTTGTCGAAGACTGCTCATCAAAAGAAAAACGCCGCAACCATGCTACAAGTGCGTGTAGTACTATATGAGCGATCTGGTTCCCAAAGCATAAATTGTCCTATTGGCGTAAAGATTTACACCCCTTCGTTCACTAGTGAATAATAAGAAAACAAACAATCAAGCAACACAGGGAAACAGTAAAGCTCCTTTCGCATACGCTTGTTGTTACTGTTGGCAAATCTGACAATGGTAGAATGATGACATACAAAATATCTTGCAATAACATGGCTTGATGTACCATCCTGCAACAGTTCTCGTCCCTCTGATAATAATGTTGACATTGCAGAATAAATTTCACTTTGTAACTGAAAACGGTTTTGTGTCGGTCATTTGTAGGCTACCTCTTCATCACCATGTTTTTCGCGTGCAATTTGGGTGTCTTTTCATATTTACAGCATTATTTGTGGTCATCTGTTTTAAATCCATTATCATTCTTAAAGGAGGAGAAAACAAAATAAAATTGGCAAATACACTAAATGGACGGCGAATTTCCCTTTTCAATGGTTACCATAGACTTATTTTTACAATTTTTTCCCACCGTACAGTCCTAAGACACTTAAGAAGATCCATATTGTATTATTCGGAGTGTGAAAGGAAGGAATATTTCAAAATGAAGTGAAATACACGGCAACGTACAATCACTATTTTGCCGATCGAATTTGCATACATGCAGCTATGTACAGCAACTGACTTCGCAATTGTAAATGCTATTTACCAATAAAGTAACTGAAATGTTTTTATTCAATCATATATTTATGTCAAATCGTGCATGAAGATTTTTTTTATCAGAGTTTACTAATTTCTGAACGAATCGGGACATTTTTTGACATTAATTTTTAAACTGACTTTCGTCATGTGTAAATTTTTACTCATCAGACGAGTGATACGTCACCCATTCTTCACTTTTCACGGGCTAATTTTGACAGATTTACATTATCTTTTGATTTGTAAACAAACACTAAATGCATCTTAGTAACATGTGTACAATCGTTTTGGATTTTGTAAATTTTAATTGCGTACAGGACTCAAACAAGCGATATCACTGACTGGCCTGTGTGCATGTACATGTAGGCTACTATGTAGCTCCGGTAAGTAGCGTTAATGTGCGGCCTCCTTGAAGAAAGATGGTTTTGAGTTTTCAGATAACGGCCACTATCTACCGAAGAAACGTTTTTCTTGTCCAGCCAGCCACCAACCGTAGAAATAAATTTCACATATCAAATTTGCGATCCGTTTACAAGCAGCCCCACTTTCTGATAGTGTTCTATGGTGGTCGCTATGAAAGCGTACATAGGCCTATAAGAGAAGTCAACGTTCGACTCCGAGTCGAGCCGTGGCTGAGTGACTCAAATCGTCCACGAAGACGTTTCCTAGAGGCTACAATAGTTCACTCTTCAATGTATATACAGGATAATAAGTTGATAGATATATAGAGATGTCGGTGACAAATGTGGATAAACGTCAATTAACTAATTAGTGGTCAAATATAGACTGTCTGCCAATGAGTTTTGTGAGGTCTAGCAGACGACTTTTAGTCAAGCCATGTGGTTCGCACAATGCAATAGAATTGAGCACAATACAGTTCCCCCTCTAGGAGGCAATGACGCATGACATGCGCCGTCAGTCTTAAACCCCCACGTGTCGTTGAACAGAGCGCTGGTTAGTTCTGTAGGGCAGGGTACCAAACACTGTTCAGTGGTAAACCCACTGACCTATCATTTATATAGGTCAGTGGGTAAACCAAAGAAAGTAGATTGAAGTATAGATGGTGTTCTTTCACGCGATTTCGTAGCGACGTACCTCATTGTGACGTAGGGCCTACACTGTGACGAGGTAAAACAAAAATCATTTGTCTAAAACGTAACGTTTTTCAATATATTATAAACTGAACATTTGTTTTAACTTCAGGAATTTTTTCCGCCCAAATAATTTGAGAAAAAAAAAGTTTTTTTCGCCCAAATAATTGAATTTTTTTTTTTTTTCCTTGAGTTTGGGCGGATTTTTTTCCTCCGAGTTTGGGCGCCCAAACCGGTATACCGGTATCAAAATGGCCCTGGATCAGTCCCTGCAGGGCAAACAAGCTGCAAACCTATAGCCTAATCACTTACATTTGTAACTTATGTTACAAGTGAGACAAACACCTACATGTATTTAATAACATAAAAATCAACAAGTCTTTTTGATAAACCGTCAAACCCTCTTCTCTCGCAGAGACACAATATCTCCCATAGCTTTGTAGAGAAATCAATAATTAACAACTTTATATAATGATGGACAGAATATATAATTGGTCAGTCACTTGCAAGGTTAGCAATATTTTGCTGCAACACTGCCAATTATCAGCTGATTTTTAGCTTTTCAAATAAACTTGTAATACAAACAAAATTTCATCAAACCACTATTTGAGCAATGCATGGCACAGCTCAGTTTTAAAATGGAAAGGGCTCATCGTTTTTCCTGAAGTTGTAAGTAACACACTAGTTCTATATTACTATTCAATTAGCACCATGCCAACTCATCGAATGAAATTTAACGACCACATAATTTAATTCAAATACATTCTACTGTAGCTAATTCTACACTATATTTCTCTAGAATTTCAATTTTAGATTATTTTTCTCTTGTTCAACTAAAAACTATAACTATAAATAATAGTAATAATATAAATGATTAGGCCTGGCTACAGTGAGATACAGCCTTTTACCAGTACAAATTACTGACCATTGACAAATACATAATATGAGATATAATGGATAGTCTGGATATGGTTTAGAGCATATTGATATCAAACTCTTTAAATTCAAAACAATGTATTTGGTCAAATGAACCAGAAACTTAACTTGTGAATGTGGTCATATTAAAAGAAATGTAATAATATGTTATATTTCCATCAAGGAAAAGTTACTCTCCTTGTTGTGCTCTCTATGGAAAGGAGGAAGCATTTTCCCACTCTTGCGAGATTTCTGGGACGGGCCTTGTGTTAAAGGAATGGGGAATTGTACAGAAAACTGTTGACAGGCTATAGGATCAAAATATTTCTTTGGATTTTACCTCAGATAGTAAAAATATAAATATAAAGATACAAATAATTAATTAAAACCTAACAAAATTATCTGTAGTGTAAATAGACCTCTTTCATTGTTCGTATTGATTTGCATTATAACGAGAAGGAGGCTGTCCCACTCGTACCACCAAATGCAACTCCACTTTGGAGAGTTCTGCTAATGGAAATAGAACGTACTGAGACTGAGAGTGTGAAATTCCGAAAACAATTACTGTATAACTCGTTATGTTTCTTTTGACTAAATTGTAGCAAACAATCTTCTGGTGAGCTAGGAGCTAGCTGCATGCAGGAGCTAGTTTTGACCATAAGCATAATTAAGTTGTAAGGTTGTACCAGGTTAGACCAGTTGAGTGGAGATTGTTACGGTACACTGAGCTGTACAGGTAGGCCTACTCTCGGAAAGTGAGATAGCAAAAAGGGTCATTAAACAACGTCGGTTAACTAAGCTATTTGCGAATGACATTATTTCTTTAAACGCACAAATGTTGAGTTGGTCATAAATGAATCGACTTACCCTCAATATACATTGATAAAGTGTTTATAAGAAACAATAACATATAAATTACCCAAAACTGGCCTCCGCAGAAATCTTCAAACCTCGTAGCCATTAGACAGTCGTTGGGCCTGAATGCACCTTCACACACTGAAGAGCTCTTGACCCAGCTTTTCAACTCTGAACTATTTCATAACAACTCAATCTGAGGGGAGAAACCTAGTTGGAGATCTCCAAACTATGTGGTCAAAGTTTATGATGATGGGTGACCAACAGACCCATCATCATAAACTTTGACCACATAGTTTGGAGATCTCCAACTAGGAGAAACCAAGTGTACGCTTAAAGTTAAAGCCTATTTAGCTAAACTGGTCTAGCTGGCTAAACTTCAAATGACAATTTCTACTTTGTTAATAAATTGTGATGGTAACGGTAGCCAGTAATAAGGGGCTTTGAAGGTCATCGAAAAACTAAACGATTGATGTAGGAATGTAGCCCCGGCATGCATGTATGCCTACTGCATAGTAGTAATAATATAGTATTAGTTATAGCGTTAATGTGAGGCCCGAAGCTCCAGCTCATTTGATAGCGGATTGTTTACTAGGAACGATTGGGAACAGTCGATGGCATGTGCGTATAGCAAGCCATCTTCACTTTTATTCCAATTGAAGATATCTTAAAATGTTTTTAAGATATCTAAGAATGATTTTTAGATATCTTTAATTCTTGTTATGATAGGCCTATCTTGAATTCATTTTAAGATATCTTTATTTAATTCATTTTAAGATATCTTTAATTCATTTTAAGATATCTTTAATTCATTTTTCTTTTATTCATTTTAAGATATCTTAAAATGATTTCAAGATCTCTTAAAATCGTTTTAAGATATCTTAAACTATCGGATTTAAAGATATCTTTATATAAAATATGGCTGCCGAGAACTGATAAGAGCTGCTACCTTCACGTTGCCATGGTTACTGGTAGACCTAGAGCTTACAATCGAGATCTCGTGCCATTCTACGAGATCTTCAACACGAGACATGTATATCTCAACGAATGGCAGTAGGATCAATCTCTATTTTAGATTGCTAGCTAGAGCTTACAAAAAGCAGGGCACCCATGTCGTTGGACTAGGGCCTACATGTATTTATTTATTTTTTTTTTTTTTTTTTTTTTTTTTTTAATTTTAAACATTTTCTTTTGGCACATAGATCACGATTTTACAAACGCCCTACAGACCCACGTGATCAAGGGATATTTATTAGTATTACTGATTGTGATGAAAGTCCATTATCATGGACGAGGAGTTATTTTATTCTAGAACATAGGCCTAATCAGGTTTGCTAACATCAAGTATGTTGATGGAGCTTGGAATAATGCTGGAAAAAAAACCCCGCTGAATTTGTGTTTGGTAATTTAAGGTAGAATAAAGCATTTGAAAGACAATCTAAGTTTCTGCTTGGGCCATTTCCTTGTCCACACGTGTTAACTCCCACTCCACATATTTGAGACATATCCTTGCATTTAAATGTCCCATAATTACTGTTGTAATGGTATATTTATGGATATAGCAAAGGATTTCTCTGACAAGGATTACTGTCAGAGTTTTACATACTAATGGATTAGCTGGGATGGAGACTATGGGGGGAGAACTTATTGCTTACACTGCTTTATTCTCCGCCATCTTGAAACATATCCAGAATTGGGGTCATTTTAATATATCTTCAAATGCATTCAAGATATCAATTTAAGATATCTTAAAAGAGCTGTTAATTCAAGATATCTGAAAATCAATTTAAGATATCTTGAATTCATTTGTAGATATCTTGAATTCATTTGTAGATATCTTGAATTCATTTGTATAGATACCTTGAATTCATTTGTAGATATCTTAAATTGGTTTTAAGATATCTTCAAATATTTTAAGATATCTTGAATTAATGTAAGATATCTTAAGATAATTGAAGATATCTTAAAATACGGAATAAAAGTGAAGATGGCTTGCCATAGGTGCGAACTGAAAATGAGTGTCGGTTATTAAATTTACTAATTCAGGAAATGTCCGAAAATTAAAAAAAAAAATAAGTGAACATCCACTCAGTGTCTTTGCTCAAAACCATGAAAGCCGAATAGGCCTACAGACATTTTAGTTCAGTGCACGTGCTTGGTGACCCCGCCAGATTCGTCAAACTAATAGGCATATAGGCCTATTTGCGACTTTCTCTACAACGCCAAAGCCACCAAACACGCCAACCACGCTATTGCATAGGACTAAAACGTTCTTCCCCCATCCAAAGTTTTGTCAGCCCATTCCCCTATGAGATATTCAGATGCAGTGAGATCCCCTCCGAGGGTTCAGCGCAACCCTCGAAATAACTTAGCTAATTCTAAATTTGTCAAATTTCGGCACACCTCCTCTAAATGGCACCGTCCTAATGTAACTAAGAAAGTCATATTATTTGGGGGTTCTAATATGTCTAGAATTAACCTTGACCCCCACACTGATATGCAGGTAGAATGTTTTCCTGCTGCCAACTTCAATTCCTTTCGGGCGCTGATTCAGGGGTGTCAGGGTCCCAGACCTGAGAGAGTTGTCTTGGGTATTGGTATCAGTGGCAGAACAACTACTGAGTCGGAAATTTCGTTGGGCCAGATGCGCAGCATGATGACGGCAGTTGGGGAGAGTTTTTCCAACTCGCTCTTCTGCTTTGTGGAGACCCGGCCAGTCAAGTTTCGAACCTGAACCTATATGGAACCAAGATGAAGGGAGTTATGGTCCCCCATTCAAAATTTAAAGTATCAATTGACAAAATTTACTGGACTTTAACATGCAGCAAATCGCTTACCCACTGGCTTCAAACACTTGATTTGAACTAAATTTGGGACAGGACATATGCTACCCAACTTTCGGCTTAGGATGTAATATTGTTAATCTTAGTGACGAGGAACTCACTGCTGATGATATATCTCTACTCAGTAGAGGGCTTTCATATGTGCCTTGTCCCAAATCATTATCTGATGGGGACTTTTCTACAAGTGAATTGGTGCAAGTTATGGACTTCTCCGGAACTGTGGCTATGGCTGATATCTACCGCGATTCTAGTGGGGTACGCAAGCCGTTTACGTATAAATGCGGCCATACGCCCCCTTCTCACATGTATGACCCAGAAATTGACATCGTGACTCGGTATCAAGGAAGTTTGATGTTTTAGCTTATCCTGAAGACCAACATAACCCTACTCATTCTGAGTGTCTTGCCTTAAAGTGGCACGAGCTGCCAAAATTCAGACTTTTTTCAAAATTTCTGATCGTCTTGTGGGAGGAACAGGTGTTTGGAAGATATACTGGTCAGGGATAAGCTCCCATGCCTGTCTTCTACCTAGGTTTTTCTTCGGGGAACCAACTTTTTCGCTTTCTTTTACCATGATCCTATGGGGTTCAGTCTCAGTCTGCCGATGTTCTTGCCATGGCTTGGGATACGTAGGCATTGTCGGTGTGTTGCGGGATGTTCCAGAGAATTCTGCTGACTAGGGCCGGGCTCCTGTCAGTCGTCAATTTATTTCGACGATTTATGATTGGGTATGGGGGTCTAAATGACCTCTTTTTGACACAATTAGAAACTTGTCTCCATGGTTATTTTAGACAAGAAGATTTTCCGTGTACCCGTGTGTTTTAAAGTTCATAAATATAAATGGTGTTTTACATGATTTGGAAGTTACAGATACTGGTGCAACGTACCAGGAATATTATTTCCAGTAGAATATTTTCCCTTGATGCCCGAGTGTAAGAAACCTAAAACATTGACCATTGGGAAGAATCAAATTTCTTGTTGTGATGGAAGAATTTGGAAATATATTGGAAAAGCAATTTGTGGAATGTACTTACAAACCTTATGTATCAAGGTAGAGGCCATAATAGCAGATATTGAAGAAATTGCAATTTAAACAAGAGATCCCTTAAAGGGATCTTAACGCCCGCGTTCATCTATTCATATTAAATTGATTGATTGATTGTTTGGTGTTTTACGCTGCGCTCAAGATTATTTCACTTACAGCAATAACTGGATATAGGAATTGGGGCCTACATAAAAAATCTTATTCCAGGGAGATAACTATTGTTGAGGAAAATTAAATTGTGAATTGCAAAATTAAGCTCCCCTAGAAATTTTGGTTGAAAACAACATTGCCACCTGGTAGCCATCTTCAATATGCTAATGAAATGATAATGTACGGTGCACAGCTAGAACTTAGAGGGATGGTGTGTGTCATGTTTGGTTGAGATCAGGTCAGTAGTTTTCTTGGAATAATGATAATAAATTTCATTTTCAAATTTGATCAAAAAACAACATTGCTTCCTGGCGGCCATATTTAATAAGCAAATGAGACGAAAATGTAGGGTGCACAACTAGATCAGAGGGAGATAATGTCGGCCAAGTTTGGTCAAAATCAGACCAGTATTTTCTTGGAATAGAAGTAACGAAAAAACAACATCGCCCCATGGCGGCCATATTGAATATGCAAATGAGATCAAAATGTACAGTACACAACATGGCTATAGGGAGATAATGTGAGTCAAGTTTGGTGAAAATCGGATTGGTAGTTTTCTTGGAAAAAAGTAACAAACAAATATATCGCCCCTGACAGCCATATTGAATATGCAAATGAGATGAAAATGTATGGTGCACAACTAGACCATAGGGTGATGTATGTTCAGTTTGATTAAGATTGGACTGATAGTTTTATTGGAATAAAGGTAACAAGCAAAAGTTTTCTTGCAATAAACGAAAAAAAAAACATCTCCCCCTGGCGGCCATATTGACTATGCAAATGAGATGAAAATGTACGGTGCACAACTAGACCATAGGGTGAGATGATGTATGTTAAGTTTGATTAAGATTGGACAGGTAGTTTTCTTGGAATAAAGATAAAGAAAAAACATCGCCCCCTGGCGGCCATATTGAATATGCAAATGAGATGAAAATGTACAGTACACAACATGACTATAGGGAGATAATGTGAGCCAAGTTTGGTGAAAATCGGATTGGTAGTTTTCTTGGAAAAAAGTAACAAAAAAAAAACATCTCCCCCAGGCGGCCATATTGAATATGCAAATGAGATGAAAATGTACGGTGCACCACTAGACCATAGGGTGAGATGATGTATGTTAAATTTGATTAAGATTGGACAGGTAATTTTCTTGGAATAAAGGTAACAACAAAAAAACAACATCGCCCCCTGGTGGCCATATTGAATATGCAAATGAGATGAAACTTTAGGATGCACAACTAGACTATATGGAGATAATGTCAGCCAAGTTTGGTGAAAATCGGACTAGTAGTTTCCTTGGAATAAAGGTAACAAAAAAAACAATATCGCCCCCTGGTGGCCATATTGAATATGCAAAATGAGATGAAAATGTACGGTGCACAACTAGACCGTAGGGTGATGATGTACGTTGAGTTTGATTAAGATTGGACTAATAGTTTTCTTGGAATAAAGGTAACAAGCGAAAGTTTTCTTGCAATAAACGTAACAAAGAAAAACAACATCTCCCCCTGGCGGCCATATTGATTATGCAAATGAGATGAAAATGTACGATGCACAACTAGACCATAGGGTGATGATGTATGTTAAGTTTGATTAAGATTGGACATGTAGTTTTCTTGGAATAAAGGTAACTAAGAAAAACAACATCGCCCCCTGGTGGCCATATTGAATACGCAAATGAGATGAAACTGTACGATGCACAACTAGACTATATGGAGATAATGTCAGCCAAGTTTGATGAAAATCGGACTAGTAGTTTCCTTGGAATAAAGGTAACAAAAAAAAAACAATATCTCCCCCTGGCGGCCATATTGTTTATGCAAATGAGATGAAAATATACGATGCACAACTAGACCATAGGGTGATGATGTATGTTAAGTTTGATTAAGATTGGACAGGTAGTTTTCTTGGAATATAGGTAACAAAGAAAATCAACATCGCCCCCTGGTGGCCATATTGAATATGCAAATTAGATGAAACTGTACGATGCACAACTAGACTATATGGAGATAATGTCAGCCAAGTTTGATGAAAATCTGACTAGTAGTTTCCTTGGAATAAAGGTAACAAAAAAAACAATATCGCCCCCTGGTGGCCATGTTGAATATGCAAATGAGATGAAAATGTACGGTGTACAACTAGACCGTAGTGTGATGATGCATGTTGAGTTTGATTAAGATTGGACAAATAGTTTTCTTGGAATAAAGGTAACTACCGAAAGTTTTCTTGCAATAAACGTAACAAAGGAAAACAACATCTCCCCCTGGCGGCCATATTGTTTATGCAAATGAGATGAAAATATACGATGCACAACTAGACCATAGGGTGATGATGTATGTTAAGTTTGATTAAGATTGGACAGGTAGTTTTCTTGGAATATAGGTAACAAAGAAAATCAACATCGCCCCCTGGTGGCCATATTGAATATGCAAATTAGATGAAACTGTACGATGCACAACTAGACTATATGGAGATAATGTCAGCCAAGTTTGATGAAAATCTGACTAGTAGTTTCCTTGGAATAAAGGTAACAAAAAAAACAATATCGCCCCCTGGTGGCCATGTTGAATATGCAAATGAGATGAAAATGTACGGTGTACAACTAGACCGTAGTGTGATGATGCATGTTGAGTTTGATTAAGATTGGACAAATAGTTTTCTTGGAATAAAGGTAACTACCGAAAGTTTTCTTGCAATAAACGTAACAAAGGAAAACAACATCTCCCCCTGGCGGCCATATTGTTTATGCAAATGAGATGAAAATGTACGGTGCACAACTAGACCATAGGGTGATGATGTATGTTAAGTTTGATTAAGATTGGACAGGTAGTTTTCTTGAAATAAAGGTAACAAAGAAAAAACAACATCGCCCCCTGGCGGCCATATTGAATATGCAAATGAGATGAAAATGTAGGATGCACAACTAGACTATACGGAGATAATGTGAGCCAAGTTTGGTGAAAATCGGACAGGTAGTTTTCTTGGAATAAAGGTAACAAAAAAAACAATATCGCCCCCTGGTGGCCACATTGAATATGCAAATGAGATGAAAACGTACAATGCACAACTAGACCATAGGGTGATGTTGTATCTTAAGTTTGATTAGGATTGGACAGGTAGTTTTCTTGGAATAAAGGTAACAAGCAAAAAGTTAACGGACGGACGACGGACGACGGACGACGGACGACGGACCACGGAAAAGCGATTTGAATAGCCCTCCATCAGAATGATGGCGGGCTAAAAAACGGACCTAATGGACCAGCAGACATTTTATTAAAAGATGTTCAACTGGTGTTTGATAAACACATTATTTCTTTACGACAAATATCTGTTTTTCAAATAAGGATTGACTTCAATGTTTCTTCGGTTCATCGAGTTATGAACGAACTTGCCCCTGTGCAAACTAAATAAATCCGCGAAGCGGTTTATGAAAAGTTTGCACAGGGGCCAGTTCGTTCATAACTCGATGAACCGAAGAAACATTGAAGTCAATCCTTATAATTTAATTACTATCACATATACTACGTAAAACAATAAAAATATTCACAGGGAGTGATATATTTTATTTTCAAGAATCAAAACAAACCAACGCGCGCAAAGCTACACTTGATTTCAAAGCTCTCTGCCAAGTGACGTCACAATCACAGGCAAAGCGACTGTACAACGTGATGACGTCATCTCGCGTCATAGCGTTGAGTCTATCAGTGCACTGTGCTGGCATGAGTATAAACGTTTTCGTAAGCGTACAACATGTACATAACAAATTGTTCTTTATTTCTTTGAAATCTGATCGAAATGAAAAGTAAATATAAGCAGCTATTAAATCAACATATTTTCAAATTGATTGCTTTCTCTGTTTCAATAAATAGCAGTAGGCCTATTGTTGTTACGTCGGTGATTCACGTATATCGTTGTAAAAATTGTCCGGAGCTGGTTCGTTCATCGGGTTATGAACGAAAGCAGATTAGCCAATCAAATTGAAGTATTCGTTGTAAACACACTGGAAATTAAATTATATATTTTTAACGTATTTTTTTTTAAATATGGAAGCATGCCGATTCGTATTGCAGTTCCCAAACACAGCGTATCAACCAAAATACCGGGAACACTTGATCACTTCCGGGAGAATATGTAAGTTTCGTGCAAGTGACATTGCCCTCTTTAGCATGTTCTGCACGTGCAGAAAAGCCGTTTAAAAGGGCTGAGCATACACTTTGATATCACAGCAACAAAAAGATCACAGACATACCACGTTTGACAGGCATCGAGGGAGAGAGAGCCGTTCGTATGGTCCAAAAAGGAGCGAGACACGTCGATGTAGCCAGAAGATTGGGCTGTGCAAGCATCAGGATCACCAGGCACAAGAGCTAGTGGAAGACCACGAGTAACCTCATCCCTTCCGCGGAACGCTCCTGACGCCTCGGCGCCCGAACAAAGTAGGCCTACATTGGCAACGGCGGGACTGGGCACGGTTTCTGTTCTTTTATGAGAGCAGATTCCCCATCTTCAGAAACGATAGTCGGCAGCGTGTTTACCGAAGAGTTGGTGAACGTTTGGCGCCTAACTGTGTCCATCAGGTACGGCCGTTTGGAGGTGGTGGGTTAATGGTTTGGGGTGGCATATGTGGTGACGTCAAAAACGAGGCTTGTCGTAATTCGTGGAGTCCTGAATGCACAACGTTATTAAAATAGGATCTCACGGCCTGTTGTCGTGCTCTTTATTCATCAACAACCTCGTGGAATCCTTTTCCAACACGACAATGCAAAGTCACACACAGCAAGATGCCCACGGCGGACATACCCGCTACTGACTTGATTTGTGGCGTGTGGTGTGACATTTTTCGTTGTTTCTGTGATCAGTGCTCTAACGAAATGTTAATTTTTCGAGCCCACTCATCGTTAAAAAACTTCTGCAATGTTTAGTTTTTGTTTTATGTGGTATCGTCTCTTTGGGACACCAGTGTATTTCAGAGGATACTTTTCGACCGAGAAAAAAGGTTGGCACCGTGATTTAGCAAATTTCATGCGTTTTTTTTTTCGAATTTATCTGCAAATCGTTTACAAATCGAGATACAGAATCTTTCGCCCCAAGACCAAGTTTCCACTTTTGTAAAATTCTCGTAAAGACTAAAAAACACTGGAAATATAGAGATTCCACCCATGGCACTAATAGGCCTCCTATATATTATCAGAAGTCTATGAATGTGGAAGTGTGCAACGTCTCATTACATCATATTCAGGGCATCGGCACTTTTTGGCCCCAAGGTCACCTTAAACAGCGCCCTCTCTCAGAAAACGTTGTTTTTCTTCACTTCCTCGTAAGAACTTATATGGGATGCATAAGAAAAAACATGGCGAACGTTTTATATACGACAACAGTATTTGATGGAGCAAAATTTAAAGTTTCCGAAGAGCTTCATATAGTTGAAAATGAGACAGGAAGCCTTGTTTGGAACGATTTGATTCGAAATGGAGATATCAGAGTCGCTTGCTCGGTAAAGCTTTCATATAAGAAACAATGTATTCTCAAACCGCGGTTACTGGGATTGCCGATAGATATGATAGTCCAGTAAGTGGAGAATGGATTTATTTTCTGATTTGAAATTGCGCAAACGTTGACAATTTCAAAATCTACCGCGCATAAACGCCACATAATGTAGTCAATCGTATTCTCGCGAGATCTCCTTTAGACGTGGCTAAGATAGACCTCGTACGACTTTACCGGACATAGCGCAGGGATTTTTGCATGCGATCTAGGGTAAAAACTATCAGATAAATATAAAAATCATGACATCAGGCTGTACGTGAATATATATTTTGAATTGAAGAAAACGTTAAACTAGTAACGAAAAAGTAGAGTCAATTTCACGAAATCGTCCCATTTTGACGAAAAATGGCGACGTTCCCTGTAGATCCGAACTGGCCACTGTGATAGGTTCCACGGGTCGTTTCCAATAGCTGCTAGTGTTTAAATGTGCGATGTAACTAACAATAGCTCTATCTAAGTGTAAGAGAATAATAGAAAAGCGCATAGATGCGAGCAAATGCCAGGTAAAATTCCATGGTGTTGTTGTTTTGTCGAAAACTTAAAAGTCACATGATCAATAGACCTCCTCTGTGAACCCTCCAACCCCATACCAATGGATATTTCTGATAAAAATGTCAACCATTGGCCTAAACTGGTTAAATCTGGCCTTTAGGACTCGGGTAACTGAAAAAGCCAGTTCCCTGAATATGGGGTCTTGTGACCTTTCAGGTTACATGATACAGTTTCATTTCCCATTTGCGGTAATGTTAACGTTTTGATTTGTGGCTAATTACCTAAATCTCGTTAAGACTTTTCCTAACCATTTTCAAATAGATCAACACATGAGAAATCCTTGACAACCAAATAAAGTTGACATAGTGCATGCCGGTTTCAAGCTACACACAATTTAACATGGGTACCGCCATTTTGACAGTTTTAGGCTTACTTATTCTAGCCAAACTTTGGTATTTTCAAAATTGGGTGAACATTAAAAAAACACACACAAAAATCTGTTATCAGGCATTGATTGAAAGCTTAAAGTATGTACAGTAGACCTATGTTAGTTTCAATCCAATATTCAAATAACCCAGATACCAAACTATCACTATGTAGGCACCTTCTAGCTACTGTATAACCGAAGTCAATTTTCATTGGCTGAGAAAACACAAACTGGGTGTAACCTATAACAAGGATATAATTCCTCGAAATTTGTCAAATTTAATAACTTTGCTTTTATTAACCAATATCAAATTGAATTTCAAAGGATCAAAGCTTTTCAGCCAGTCGTTTTGAATTTGCGAGGTAATTTACACACCCACCCCCTTCATGTTTCCAGGCTTATATTTTAAAGTTTTTCTGAGGACCAATTCAAAATGTTATTCCTCGCTATAAAAAGGTGAATCATCAAATACCTTTCAAATTTGCTGGAAATGATGGGTTGTTGGTTGTAGTTTACTGTTAGCATCTGTCCGGGTTAGAGACTGCCATAAGGGCAGAGCCAGGGGAGATAACCCACCCCACCCGTCCAAAAAATGTCTGATTTCTTAACATTTGGACTGTTTGAAAGTTAATAAAACTTCTCCAGTGATTTAAAAACTGTCCAATTCAGGGCCACAATCATGTCAGCTTACCTGTCAAGATATAAAAAGGGCAATTTGTACAGATTATATCATTTCAGACTCACAGGGAAGGGGGTGGGAGGGGGGGGGGGTCTGGTTATTTTACATCAATAGCTAATGAGCTTGAAATAATCATTTGCTTTGAAAAACATTAATAATTCCAAGAAGTGAAATGTCATTCCTAGACCTCATTGATGGAAATGGATCACTACTGAGGCATATACAAGTATTTTACACCCTACAATAAGAGTCTTGTGTCTGCTCAAACCTAGCCCTGGTCTACAAAAGCCTGTTTTTCAGAAAAAAGTGGTGAATATTTAATTTTGTTTACTGAATTCATTTATTTTATATTTCAAATATGTAGTCCAGATACAACGGCACCAAAAATGGTGGTGGTTTGAAAATTTAGAACAAAATACTTACTTTTCACACTTCACTATAGGTTACATGATACAGTTTCATTTCCCATTTGCGGTAATGTTAACGTTTTGATTTGTGGCTAATTACCTAAATCTCGTTAAGACTTTTCCTAACCATTTTCAAATAGATCAACACATGAGAAATCCTTGACAACCAAATAAAGTTGACATAGTGCATGCCGGTTTCAAGCTACACACAATTTAACATGGGTACCGCCATTTTGACAGTTTTAGGCTTACTTATTCTAGCCAAACTTTGGTATTTTCAAAATTGGGTGAACATTAAAAAAACACACACAAAAATCTGTTATCAGGCATTGATTGAAAGCTTAAAGTATGTACAGTAGACCTATGTTAGTTTCAATCCAATATTTAAATAACCCAGATACCAAACTATCACTATGTAGGCACCTTCTAGCTCCTGTATAACCGAAGTCAATTTTCATTGGCTGAGAAAACACAAACTGGGTGTTGTGACCTTCACACTTTCCCGTTCATAGATTTCTAATATGATATATAAATTTACGTATTTTTAGTGCGAAAAGGTTAACAAACGGACTAGGCTTACTATATCAGGTAAAATGTACGGAGCCCTATTGATGCCATGGATAGAATTTTGACATGTCCAGTGTTTTTCCGTCTTTTAGAGCCTTTTGTACAAGTGGAAACTTGGTTCAGAGACGAGAGATTATGAATGTCGAAGAAAATCAAACGTGTATCATAAGAATCATACCGTTAACGATTAGCAGAGAAAGTCGAAAAACGCCTGTAAACTGTCAAATCACAAGGGAAACAGATAAAACTTTTCTCCCATGTGTAATGAAAAGGTTTCCATATTGTCACATGATGTCTAGAAATAATTGGAGGCTATATGGATTACAATTTCTGGTTTTATTGGGTTGTAACATTTCGATGTAGATACTAACATCTTTATCAAACACCTTTTGCTTTCTCATCGCGGTGGAAACGTTTCCCTTGTGATTTGACAGTTTGCATGTGTTTTTCGACTTTCTCTGCAAATCGTTTTACTTAAAGGTATGATTATTATTATACACGCTTGATTACAGAATATTGGTCATTAGTCCGTTTTGTTCAGAACCCGATTT
This sequence comes from Lepidochitona cinerea, assembly GCA_963971465.1. Classification (NCBI taxonomy): domain Eukaryota; kingdom Metazoa; phylum Mollusca; class Polyplacophora; order Chitonida; family Tonicellidae; genus Lepidochitona; species Lepidochitona cinerea. The sequence goes on along the minus strand of OZ020560.1, from coordinate 8,020,799 downwards.
TCTTCAAATAATGGTCGTTTAGTCAATAAAGCTTGACCCATTATCCCATTCGCCTGCATTCATCACGTAACCAAGCACTAGACTCCAGTGGACTGTTTCTCAACACAATTCGTACAATATTGGGCAAACTGGGACAGATTTCTCCAACCAATTAAACGGTTCTGTTTATTAGTCTCTCGTAGATAAGTTGAGCTTTCAGGAAAATTTCTAGTGGTATTATTGGGTGTTCAATGAATAATGTTCCACTTTTTGTACCATATATTCAATGAAAAATGTTCCACTTTTTGTACCAGCGACTCTAAAATTAAAGGTCCGTTTTGCCCCATCCCCCCCCGGTCTAATTTAATACGTTTTTTTCTCATAAATGTTTGTATAAGCCTCCAACGATATGAAGGTTTTTCATGCGTTAAAAGAGTACTCTAGGGATCAATTAGAATCAACAACTTTTGCAAATTAAATTAATATCAAATCATATTTTGCTGTGGTATGAGGTCTTGTCTTCCATGTTTCATGTAGATGTTATTCGTTGGGTTTCGTAGTACATATATTATACTACATGTATATAGAAAAAACTGACAATTCTGTAATAAAACAGGTGACTGATACAAAATCAATATTAACTCAAGAGGTTTATGGATTGCAACTTCTGTTTATTTGTAAAGCGACGTTTCGGTCCAGATTCTAGTACCGTTTTCATGCTTGAAAACACGTCGCTTTACAAATAAACAGAAGTTGCAATCCATAAACCTCTTGAGTTAATATTGTTACCTCAACTTCTAAATGCCTCTTAAAGAATTGATACAAAATCGTGAGGAATATATGCAGCCCAACGTTTTCTGTTCTCGATCTTTTAGCAATTGACCAAAGTTTGGAATTGCCAAGCCGTCACTCAACTGAAAAAAAACCTCTGCCAAAACCACCAAAACAAATCCCACTCCAGGACAAAATCGGCGGTAAAAGTTTCATTTGACTAATCAGTATTTGACCAATTGTAATTGTACTCGGAGATCATCTGACGTACGTTCATTCTCTTTCAAAGTAGATAGAAAAAAGCATAATGTTTATACTGGTAAATTTGTTCAATAATATAATGAGTATTCGCCTCTCAGAACTAACGGACACAAAAAATATACCCAACGTTGAATCAAGACTAAACCAAACTCCCGATGAAATATTATATATAATAAAAAAGATCATTATGTAAAGTAGCAACCATTAATCTTGTATTGAAAGTGTTCATTCCACGGTATTAAGACAATGGATCGTGGGAATTATACCAGAAAGTTTATCTTATCTGACCCAAATTTAGCGAATAGTCTTTCTTTATGGTATTGGATATCAAGTGAAATGTCGAGAGTTTGGCAAGTCTGGAAGTTACGCCTTAATTCATATTGTGCTAGTTTGGTGTTGTTTCTGCTAATAAACGCGATATGTTCACTTCCAGTTGACGAAGAACTGAAACCTGGTGAGTTAAATACACACGTTTTACTGGTGAGTGTCTTAATCAGCTGGGGTTTGTTAAAACCAATAACAAGGAACATATATATGTTAGCCTTCCAGGCGAGTAAGTCTGTCGAGTTTAATTTCAAAACATGGCCTCTCATGGGATCGGCTGATTGAAATATGAAAACGCAGCGGATCGAACGCTTTAACAATTAGCTTACCTGAGGTTAGTAAAATATCAAATAACCAAACATACTTTGTCCTTCACGAGGAATACCAGGTGTTACTAGATCAAGGTTGTCTTACAGCAATTAACTTTTTTAAAGAGGCATGATCTGCCAAATATTGCATGCGGTAATTTTTTGAAACAGAATTGGCTAATGGTTCGCCAAGCCGAGAAATCAGGCAAGAAGCCGTCAGAGAGTGTATGTTAGATTCACAGCAGCATAGAGGCTGATTGCTCGGGCTACGCTGATACCAATGTTGGAGATGCAGATATAAGTAGTTTTATAGACAACAAAGACCTTAAAACGTAGGCTACTCGCGCATCTGTATCATTTTAATTTTGCCCGTTAATAGCACATATCTTCGGATCATACGGGCTTCTGGATTTATCGATATTTCTATTGTATTTCAAGGTAAATCTCCATGGCAATGCACAAATGCACCTAGCCTAATCCGTTCACCTTGATGTCTTTATTTAGCTTGTGTCTTTTGAAAATGGCCATTTTCGGAGGAAAGGGTTAAGCTTATACTATTTTCAAGGACAGTGGCAGATTTTGAGCTATTTCTTTTAGAAAAGACACCCAGCTTCGACCAGCCACAAATGCACCATGTCTAGTCCATTCACCCAACCAGACTCCAAAACAGGTGTGGGTGGGAGATCCAGATGCCAACGGAATATCGGGGTTTCATTCCTCCCTGGAAACCCCTAAATATATAAATTAAGTAATCTTGGGTGTGTAAAACACTAAGCAACCAGACAATCAATCAATCAATCAAACAAACATTTGTATTTTGTTGATTTGTTCTATATTTTCAGAAGAGATTCACCTGTCCTCTTTATCATGTATGAACTCCACAGAATGTACCTGTGAAACAACTGATCAATTCCAATACGCCATTTGTTACCAGAGCAACTGCGCATGTTCCGTCAGACCGGAACCTCACACGGCGTGTTCTGATCCCAACATGTGTATGTGTCTCCATGGGATACCGATATGTCACGAGGGATTCTGTTACTGTTTGCCAGATTTCATCGTCCTGGAGGAAACAAAGCAGTCAATAGGTAATATCGAATGATGAAAATTGATTTTATTTTCCTGTGACTAAACATACGAAAGTTTGAATAGGAAATCAAATCTTGTGCCCGCTTTGCCCGCTTACATTTGTTCTTCCACCTTGGTCAGGGACGGCGGAAGCGGGGGGGGGGGGGGGGGGGGGGGCAATAATCAAAGTAGCGGGGCCAGACCTATCTTTGCCCCCTCCCCCCCAAATAATTGGCCTATTAAAAGCATTATGGAGTTTTCAAACACGATAGTTAAGGGCAGAACTTTAAGTGTTTAACGGGCAGTTGAAAACTGTGGTTTAGAAACACGGAATTTTTTTAGCGGCTTCGCCGCAAATCTTAGATCAAAACAATAAATATACAGTTTCTGAGGGTTTAAAGAACATCACTTCGCCCCACCACTCGATCCGTCTTGATGTTGGGTTGTTTTGTGATAGTCCATCGTCTGATCGCAATGTTTGCTACTCTCCGGTTTAGTAAAATTTCTGAGAAAAATCTATATCTTATATGCCAGAAATGGCTTAGACAGATGTCGGCGATTTAGTACCCTCGAGCTCTCCCGGCTTAGGCGATTTTGTCTCCCACGTAATCAAACTTTTTCCCCAACTACGCCCAACAGCTCAAACTGTCTTGCTGTAGGATTATTTTGTTAATCGATCGCCTTATCACAATATGTGCTACTGTAAATTTGACAATTTCTTTTTGAAATGTCAACTTTTCCATGCCAGAAATGGCCTGGAACGCATCGTTGGCAATCTCGAACTTTGGAGTTGTCGGGGACTGCAGATTCCTGGAGCCTACGATACTGAGTAAAAATATACCTATTATCTGAAAGCCTTGAAAGTTTTTTGGGTGCGCATACATTATCTACTATGTCAGTTGTTACAGATCCCTAAAATATCGAGCGCAATGGCCTATAACAGATTTTTTTTCTTCCTAAGTGAGCAGATTTCAAACTTTACAAGCCAAAAATCTTTACAGCAAATTTCACCTGTTGGGCCCTGAAAATGGCCCAGAACGCATGTATGCGCCTTCTCCTGTTTCAGAGCTTCAGGGGCCTGGGCGGCCCCTGGACCCTCGCCTGTTGTGCTAGGATAGTTGGCCACCCCAATATGAAAAGCGTTCCGCAGCCCCTGTTGGTGTGATTTTGGAAACACAATAGAAAGGAGCTGATGCTGTCTGGTGGCACACTGTTCAGCACAACCCCACATATATAGCTTTATGATCTCACAAAACTACAGGTTGATTGATGGATAGATGTTTTACGATGCACCCAGGATTATTTCACTTAAAATTATATGGCGGTGTTGCAAGGTTTAGTGATGGAGGAAACTGCCTTTGATTGAATAGATCATTTACCTCTCTATATAGCCTAGAAGTTAGTCCTGTCGGCGATAACACCTTTTTAAGTTGAGTCACTGCTAGAACGTTAGTATATTTCTCAAACAGAAGGACTATTTACTGAAACTTTTCTTCTTCTCTTTATATGTAGGATTGTGATCAGAGAGACCAAAAGATGACAGACATCGAAATGAATAAATTAGATCCCATATAATGAGATTCTACGGGACGCATATACGGATCGGTCATATTATATACACGCTGTTCTTTGAATTAAATTGTTGTTTGACTGCAATTCACAGCATACTAATACTTTTATTTTCTGTTGCCTCCTTTTCCAACATTAAGGCCACCCTTCATTCACAGGCAAAGCTTTGTCGTCATGTAAGCAAAGCGTGATCTATTTATTATATATCAATTATAGACGAATAATTATAGAAAACCACCCTGAAGAAATATAACCAAAAACCAGAATGAATAATCCCCGGGCTAATCTTGGATGCTGTGGTGTTACTTATATATAGTACTGGTATCCTCTACATTTGATCATTGCACAAATTCACTCGATTTTATCCGTGCCCAGCCGAGGGACTGCCAATCAATTAATCAGGCAATCAATTTTAAAATACACTTTTGATTTGGCTAACGATATACTGAATAAATTCTTAATTGTATAGCTTATTGCCATTAATGGTGATTTCGCCAAAATGTTGCCCTTTATGATCACATTCGTTTCTGCAATATCAGTTTGCCAACAATTTCCCGATACCAATGATTTTAGGGGGGGGGGGTGCTTAACTTTGTATTCTTTGTATATATTTTATCGAAAGTATTCACTTTAAGGCCGCTGGAAAATAACTTGGAAACACATACCAATCAATCAATCAATCAATCAATCAATCAATCAATCAATCAATCACGTGCACTAAATATACTCGATTGTTATAAAAATATTTCCATACAAGACCTTGCATTAAGAGTAATGTCAGTGACCGATGGATTTAATAAATCTTTGAGATTTTGCAGTTTATCTAGCAAATTAACTTTTCCACTTAACTAAACCACAAAGAAACCGAATCCCAAACCCGATCATCAGTTTCTCACGACTTTCGCATAGCAGATACTTAGATTTCCTTGTATCAAATATAGTTCTAAAATGTGATATGTTCTTAATGAATATGTCACGAGTTTTTAATATTAACCAACAAAATCCAAACCTATTTGAAATACGGTAACGATTCTCCATTTTATGCATATTTATAAAGTATTTTAGGGGCTCTGTTTATTCAAACAGATTAAATGTGTTACGGTTTTCCATTGTACGTTATTACCTGAATTCACGAACCGGAAGTCAAGTGATGGTGTTACTTAGAAAATTAACACTCGTATGCATCCTGGATCCATTGGTTGAGTTTCGCGCCGGATAAGAGGGGCAATATTTCATCTGAGGAATATTTATAGAGTTAGGGGGAAATCGTTCAACTGCTGTCAGTGTTATCTAATGGCCAACTGCCCCGTGTCAGCCCGACTTGCTGAATGGTTAGCTCGAATTACTAACTTGTAAAAGCTTGATCGAAGTTGAACAGATTTCCCTCGCTATATAAAGTCAACATCCCCTTATATGTTTTCAAATGCACTCATAGCTTTGCGAACCAAGTAGTAGCTCGAGAAGCGGTAACATTCAATCTATTTATTGAATTGTGTTTTGTCTATAATAGACAAACAAGCTGCAATCAGGAATGTGTGTGACAGAAAACACAACGCATATTATACTCTTCATTACTTTCCATGGACACTGTGTAACAATACAGGACTTTGTTGTGAATTTATGTATGGTGGCAGCAGGAATAACTATGATATTTCTTAACGGTGTTGTCCTTCATACGTTACTCAAAAGGCGAGATTTAGACGACCCCGGAAACCATTTCATAACAAACTTGGCCGCAGCAGACTCCCTTTCAGGATTGTTCGTTATCTATGATGTTTGCTATAACATACTTCAATATAAAAACTACACGGAATGTGTTTTGAGAATGGGATTTTTCCAAGCCGTTAATGTCAGCTCAGTTATAACTTTGGCTGCATTGACATGTGACAGATATATTAAAATCTGCTATCCATATTTCTATAATCGCTCCATCACCACTAGACGGGTTCGATTCGTCTGCTTGGCTATATGGTTTTGCGGAATTCTGGTTGGTATGTTACCAGTAATGGGTTGGAGTACTCGCGATCAAACACGTATATGCCAATTCTTCGGTATCATGGAAGATAATTATCTGAGACTAACTATTGTCTTATTTTACATTCCCTTTGCCATCATGACTGTTGTATACATTCGTCTTATCCTTCTCGCACGTCAGCATTCCAGAGCAATGGCTAATATGACCGGAAACAACACTCGTAGTGTATGGAGATCTGTGAAGACAGCCTCGATGATTGTCGGGGCTTATTTCATCTGTTGGGCTCCAGTCGGTGAGTACTATTACCTTCTATCATTTATAAACAATACTTTTTCCAGAAAAATATACCAAGAAACATACATGTACCAGGAAAACAAAGACATCATCTTTTTTTATATCGCTTTCTCCGGGCTGGAAATAATGAAAACCAGTTCGGGTAGGAACAATATCTCGATAAGAAACGGAGCCTTCCAATGTATGATGCAAAAGGCTGACATAGAGTATTAAATATAACGTACATAAGAAAAATGTTGACGTAAAGTATTTTATGTAACGTACAAAGGAAAAAAAGCTGACATAGAGTATTTAATGTAACGCACTAAACATGCCGAACATGTTAGACAAATATCTTCAAGCAACAATCTATCCGCAAATGAGCAATTAACAACAATTCCTAGCGGAAAGGGCAGTTTGGCTTCGACTGGGAAGAAATTGTTTTTACGCGTCCAGTCACGCAATATTGTATTCTTCTACCCGAGTATTACTCGCAGTGCTCGGCTTCGTATCAAACCCATCCCTGTTTTACAGCAATATATTACTTTATGAAAACTATAACTAAACCAGAACAAAATAAATTTTGTTTATTATTGTTTTTTTAAGATTTCATTTTTTGTTTTTCTATTTTTTAAGACAAAAACCTTTTCAGAAAGGATTTACACCTAAAAAAAAGAAAAACACAGTCTAGATTTCTATGAATTATATATAACCGAAATTAAATACATCTTCGCGGTATTCAGGGTTTAAGGTTTTGTTTGGTTAATATGATATTGGTGAGCCACAACACAACTGGAAACATTCGTTAGTTATTTTTATTGAATTCCATGGTGATTTAGGTGTATGCGATACGTACTGTTGATAGAGGTGATGTTCTGAGCCGATAATGTTCTGTAGCTTGCGATCAGAAATGATATTTTCATCTTATCTGAACCAGTTTTATTCGGGAATTTAGACTTAATTGGTGTTGTCGGTCAAGTGCCTAATTGGTTCAGTATTTCGATAGGACCTTTCTTTGAGGATTTGTGAAATGAAGGGCATGAAGATACTGACTGAGTTAATAAATTCAATCATTCCTCAGACTATTGCCCTTTTTTATGTCTTCACACTTCTGGGTAAATTGTGGTGTAGATTCTTGAAAGAAATCAACTGGTTCATCTAAGGGGCTGCTTACGTAAAATAAAACTACAATGTGTATTTATCAATTTTATAGACATTTCTCCGAGCCCCAGAAAAATAACCTATTATTAAAATCTTGATCAGGTTTCATTACCCAGATTTAAGAAATGATTGCGCAACGTCCAAATCATGTTGAAATTTAATTTCCAGAAGTCGTAATAAACTGACTTGAGTAGTATAAGATTGTTATGTCCTAGATAAGAGAGCCTCCTCAATATTGATATTGGTCAGACTCCTGATTATACAAATGTCAAATTTCAGTATTAATTCCGTTGGTGCTTAATTACCAATCCATATACCTACATGTGCAAGGGATGAATTGCCGGATTTCTCAAATGCACGTTTTGGTGCTTTTAACTCCACGCTAATTGATTTAATTATGATGTGGCTGGAATCTGAAATTAAAGCCCATGGGGGTTAGATTCCAACGGACCAATTCGTCTTACCTGGGACAAAATAACTAAATCCTGGCCGTTTACTAAGCTACACCCGAGTCCTAATCCAATACACTGAATACAGTATATATACCGGCGGAAACGAAACCTTTTTCTTCAAGACACTCAAAGAAATGGAAATGACTTGTTCCCTCTTCCCAAGTAAACAAGACCCGAGAGAAAGGAATTGCGTACACAATGACTAGGCCTATATACTAGAAAGTCCAACAAGCTGCTTGTTTTCCAATCGGTACACTAGCTGTCATTCACAGCTGCTGGTTTCCTCGCTTATTGGCACAATCCAAATCTACATCTAAATACATTCAATAACTGGAATAACCTATCTTATCCATCCGGATGTTTTCTTTTATACATATTTAACTTTATTGACTATTTTATGATTCTCAAAAATAAAACATTCGAACAGAAAGTACACATTAAGCTCGTTCCTGTTAAGTCTGGCAAGTGAGCGACTTACTTGGATATATAGTTAATCAATTTATAACAACTAACAATGTCCTCATGGAATCTACCTACAGACACTGCCTTAATAAGTCTGTCCAGAGACTTTAATCTCATCAATACTTCTTTATTTCGCTGGTTAGAAGCAAATAGACAATTCTGCCCAGACGTGTAATGAAGCCTGGTAATAAAGGTGTCTGTGGAGTTACAATTTGTGATAGATTTGAAAGACGCCGGGTCATCAGCAATACATTTGTCCCTGGTCCTGTAAACTTACCTGAATTCATTTGTGATAGATTTGAAAGACGCCGGGTCATCAGCAATACATTTGTCCCTGGCCCTGTTAACTTACCTGAATTCAATTTGTGATAGATTTGAAAGACGCCGGGTCATCAACAATACATTTGTCTTTGACACTGTTAACTTACCTGAATTCAATTTGTGATAGATTTGAAAGACGCCGGGTCATCAACAATACATTTGTCCCTGACACTGTTAACTTACCTGAATTCAATTTGTGATAGATTTGAAAGACGCCGGGTCATCAACAATACATTTGTCCCTGGCCCTGTTAACTTACCTGAATTCAATTTGTGATAGATTTGAAAGGCGCCGGGTCATCAGCAATACATTTGTCCCTGGCCCTGTAAACTTACCTGAATTCAATTTGTGATAGATTTGAAAGGCGCCGGGTCATCAGCAATACATTTGTCCCTGGCCCTGTAAACTTACCTGAATTCAATTTGTGATAGATTTGAAAGGCGCCGGGTCATCAGCAATACATTTGTCCCTGGCCCTGTAAACTTACCTGAATTCAATTTGTGATAGATTTGAAAGGCGCCGGGTCATCAGCAATACATTTGTCCCTGGCCCTGTAAACTTACCTGAATTCAATTTGTGATAGATTTGAAAGACGCCGGGTCATCAGCAATACATTTGTCCCTGGCCCTGTTAACTTACCTGAATTCAATTTGTGATAGATTTGAAAGACGCCGGGTCATCAACAATACATTTGTCCCTGGCCCTGTTAACTTACCTGAATTCAATTTGTGATAGATTTGAAAGACGTCGGATCATCAATAATACATTTGTCCCTGGCCCTGTTAACTTACCTGAATTCAATTTGTGATAGATTTGAAAGGCGCCGGATCATCAATAATACATTTGTCCCTGGCCCTGTTAACTTACCTGAATTCAATTTGTGATAGATTTGAAAGACGCCGGGTCATCAACAATACATTTGTCCCTGGCCCTGTTAACTTACCTGAATTCAATTTGTGATAGATTTGAAAGACGTCGGATCATCAATAATACATTTGTCCCTGGCCCTGTTAACTTACCTGAATTCAATTTGTGATAGATTTGAAAGACGCCGGGTCATCAACAATACATTTGTCCCTGGCCCTGTTAACTTACCTGAATTCAATTTGTGATAGATTTGAAAGGCGCCGGATCATCAATAATACATTTGTCCCTGGCCCTGTTAACTTACCTGAATTCAATTTGTGATAGATTTGAAAGACGCCGGGTCATCAACAATACATTTGTCCCTGGCCCTGTTAACTTACCTGAATTCAATTTGTGATAGATTTGAAAGACGTCGGATCATCAATAATACATTTGTCCCTGGCCCTGTTAACTTACCTGAATTCAATTTGTGATAGATTTGAAAGACGCCGGGTCATCAACAATACATTTGTCCCTGACCGTGTAAACTTACCTGAATTCAATTTGTGATAGATTTGAAAGACGCCGGGTCATCAAGAATACATTTGTCCCTGACACTGTAAACTTACCTGAATTCAATTTGTGATAGATTTGAAAGACGCCGGGTCATCAACAATACATTTGTCCCCGACCCTGTTAACTTATGCAATCCGCTGGCAATCGCCTGGTCTTATTACGAATTGGACGGCATTTTAAAGTCCAAACTAAAAAGTCCAAAAGTGTGTAACCTGAACGGGCCTAAATAGCGTCCAAAACGTAAACAAATTTAAATAACCGGGACGAATATACATTCATTTTACGCCTAAGTAAGTTCAAAACGCTATTTCTCCGTACATTCTCGAGACTTATAGCACTAAACGCCTGTAAATTGTATCTCTTCAGAAAACTAGCCGATAATTTCCACATTCTACTTTAACGGAAGAATATCAACATTTTGGCAGTTTATGTCACTTTAACATATTTGTTCGACAAACTTCAATGACTATACTCTTGTATTGCAAAGAAGGCTCGGAATGCATCGTGGAACGAAAACATGATACGATATTGCACCCTGTATCTACAATAGCTTTATCTTCAACCTAATTTTCATGGGATAAAATGTTATTTCTTGGGGCCAATAAATACATCTTCTTAGTCTCAAAACTAACAGACGACATTCAGTGGTCTTACACAACAGTGCGTACAAGGTAATCACTTCGGCTATAATCAAATGGTGATAGAAATTGATCTTGAAACGTTACAACTAATATCAGAAAGACACGAGGACAGAAGGACAAACAAATTGGTCAACAAATCAGTCAACAAATCGTCAAAATCAATCCTGAAACCAATCAACCAGTTATTTCTATTAACTAATCAACCAACCAATCAATCAATCGATCAATAAATGAATGAATGAATCTATCAATTCTGTGTCTATCAATTTTAATAGGAATTATAATGTTTAAGTTTGACTGATAACCACAATCTTTATAGACATCCATACTGACAGATATAAGAGACAAAGTAATGACGATGTGGTTAAGACCTACGTTAGTATCGGTGCGTGAGAAAAACCCTTAAGTCATAATCGGTTATTCTTGTTTTAGATACAATGTCTGGGATCATTGAAGACGTGTATATATAGGCATGTCATGTTGCAGATTCTTTCCTCTACAACAATTTACCTCCTAAATATGACGGACACCTCTTGTATTAAAACTACAAGAATCAGTAGACTGGATTTAAATGAAATTCCCTATAACTCTTAACATTAATTCATTTCATTGATGGACGGACGACTGGTTTTGGGAATACGCTGCTTGAGAAAAAGCTACTTCTTATACGAATATTCAAAATAACCTCCAGTGTCAAACCAAACAAAAATGCAAAATAAAACATTACCGTAATTTTACAAGAAGTGGAACTAAAAGATTAACCAAAACAGCTTTGAACTAACAAACAGAGTAATGTAGTTCTACAACATAATGATTTGTAGATATACTTTTTTTCTTCCCCCTGTAATTTTTATCAATAAGTCCTGGTCACCTATTTGCCAGCCCTTTTGTAAATTTACAAATTATTTTTCACAATGTAGTAAGGAGGAACTCGCCGCTGATGATATCTTTACTAAATAGTGGACTTCCATTTGTACCTTGTCCTAAATCATTATCCGATCTATTTCTGTTTCTGGATAATATGTCTAGCTAATAGTTACCGAGATTCAAATGTATGTAAGCCATTTATTTCTAAAAGCGACTTCACATGTATCAAGGACATCTTATTGTTTAGCTTATTCCAGAAACCAACATAATCTTACTGATTTAGAATGTCTGGCCTTAAGTAAGCTAAGGGAAAATAAAAAGCATAGTTATTAAACCTCGGCAACGGTTATTTTGTCTGGACAGGATTTTATTAAAGAGGATAGAATTCTTTAATCTGTTATAAAAAGTCCATTTTAATGCAAGATATTGCTATTTCTAAAACCATTTTCGGAATAATAATGTCAGCAAGAATATGGTCCAGGTTATAGTAGAAGAATACAACCTACTTCAACGTAAAATGCTTCAACCTCTAAGCCATTGACATAGCCTATCCCCTTTTAACACTATTAGAAACTTGTCTCCATGACAATTTTAGTCAAGAAATTTTCCTCGTGCCCGTGTGTTCGAACAATGGGTAATCCTCCGTAAAACAATAGTCACCCACATCGGCATTGGCCTTCCATCGACAGTTTGCAGATTCAAAAGAAACAAGGACAAATCACAAAAGCTGCAACCCGATGTCTTACTATTATTCTAAGGCTAAAATGACAGGTAAATTAAGCTGAAAGCGTTTAACTGTTGTCATTTTATATATGCGAGATAATCAAAATGATAGTTTGTAAAATCGTCAACATTACTGAGCCATCTTGCCGATTATATGTATAAACACAAAAACAACCTAGCATATTGGACAGCACGATTTTAGAAACAATCTCAGTGAGAATAGGGAACCTGACTTTGCCTTAATTTTGCTTCTTTTAAATCCACTTAAAGTTCAAATAAACGTTTGGTCGTAAAACATGCGACATAGCGAAAGGTTACCGAAATTTATTAGCTCTGTGTCATAGATTGAAAGAATATTAACATATCAGGGACCGGTTGCACAAAGGTGTATTAAGCTTAAGTCGGACTTGTCTGCACAACGTCACAATCAAATTCCTATGTGACGCGACGTACAGCTTTGTGCAACCGCCCCCCCCCCCCCCCTAAGGTCGAGTGTGGAGTCACTTTTGCCAAGTTTTCCCAAACAGTTATGCATAATATGCATATTTTCTCCCATCTCTTTTGTAGCATAGCTTTGTGTTTCTCAAATATACATCTAGTCTAAATACAATCACTAACCGGCTTCAAGCCCTGTTGAGTAATAATTGTAGACTTTCGATTTAAATTTCTTGATATAATCATCCAAACAGCCCTCACTCATATAGCTATTTTTCGTTAAGAATCAATACGTCGTTGTTACTGACTTCAACTTCCATCAGCGAATTACCATTATGAATTGACCTTGTGTGAAGTTCGGCCATGCATGCCTTCCTGAAGAACAGCTGGACAAACTCCAATGTTTATGGTTTTTTACTAAAACGACCCACAGTCTGGTCGATTAAAGACGTTTATTCAATTTTGTTTATTTTTTTTGAAGGTTGGTCGACATATATTTTCCTTAGATATACTTTCCGCATAGTATACTTCTTATCCCATATACGTGTAGCAAGTGTAACTTGACTAGACTAGTGAGTATAGATTATGTCCCCGAAATACAGCTCGGCCTATCCGTTTAGAGAGAAATTGATTACATGGTTTCTGGTTACAATGTTCATTAACCTTAACTCTATTCATAATTTTTAATTTGACAATATCCTTTATATGTTACTAGATTATGTGTCAAGTTAGCCTAGACTTAAGCGACAGGTTGATATATAGTTGTCTGAAGTTACCGTACCTCCTATACACACACACATCACTTGTCTGTTACCCCAATAATTGCTTTCCAAAACTTGGAAGCAGGTATTAGGGTCAATGCAATGTGGCTTTCTAAATTTGATAAAAGTTGAATGTACTCTGCTAATATTACCTTTTTGATTGGTCGCTGTGTATGCCCGGAAAATAAAACAACTTTATATTATTTTCTGGTAGCTGACAGAAATTCATTTGGCAATCTAATTTTTTTTTAAATCAGCAAACTGAGAATCATTCTTGATGTGTTACAACTTGATTTTAATTGTATTTTATCTATAAGCTCACCTTTCGAACAAATCCCCAAGCTTATATATTTTCTTTTTTATTTTCGACTCAATTAGATTAGGCTTCTAAAATAGATTCAGTTTTATATTTGGCATCTGAGGTACCAAAAATAGAAAAGAATGGGCTAATACGATTGTCCTAAATTCTCCCGGTGATAAAGAGTTTTAGGTTGAGTGCAAATTGTTTGACAGGTAGCCTCAACAAAATCAACCCGCCACAGAATCAACTATGTCGTCAGAGAGTTTCGGAAAATTATAAGTTTTGAAATCATGGTTCAACCGAGATGTGTAATATACAATGTTAAAAATGTTGCTGGATTGTGTTAACTGAATCCTCTCTTCGTTGTTAAAAGTGTCTCTGAATTTTGCTTACAGAATCGTTGCATTATTGAATAAAAAACAATTCTCTGATTTTCTCTACTATCATCCTTGGAATTGCTATTTTGGTGGACTGTTTTGTGTTAACTCTGTCTAGATTCTTAAAATACGGCTTGTCGTAGTTCACATACGGCTTGTCGTAGTTCACATACGGCCTGTCGTAGTTCACATACGGCTTGTCGTAGTTCACATACGGCTTGTCGTAGTTCAAATACGGCTTATCGTAGTTCACATACGGATTGTTGAGGTTCACATACGGATTGTCGTAGTTCACATACGGATTGTCGTAGTTCACAAAGCTCTTTATCGATGTACACGTTAGGACGCTTTATAAGACTTATCAAGAACTGTCCGTTTGAATTGCTTCTTAACGTGAATTATGTTCCGATAAAGGGCCTATAAAGATTTCCTTGGGTCAGTTGATGTGTCTAATCGATGGGATTTCTTCTGGTTAACCAGTGAATGCTCACAAACGTAACAGCATGTGGCTGGCGCAAATCCAAGTAACTGGAATGCTACACTTTAAAAAACTTCAAGTTACCATGATGACCACCGACTCCGGTTCCTCAGTCGGTAAATTCACAGGCCTTCCATCGATGGGTTGCATGTTCGAATTCCACTCCTTGCAAATAAAACATGAATGGGGTTTTCACGTAATCGTCGTATTTGGGAGAGCTGCTAGGTAGTCGTAGGTCGGGGGATTACTCCGGGACAAAGGGTCCGGTTTCCTCTTCCACTAAACCCGGCAACGCCGACATATAAGTAGAAAAACATTACTCGCGCCTTAAACATTAATCAATCAATCAATGACGACGGACTACAATTATAACGTGTAAATGCTCCATCCCGTAAACCTAAAACGCCAATCAGTCTTCAATCAGTACGTGATGGGTTCAATTCTTGAGTTTAGGATCCTGGAACCTAACTGCCTTGTTATAATAATGAACATTATGGATCCTGGAACCTAACTGCCTTGTTATAATAATGAACATTATGGATCCTGGAACCTAAATGCCTTGTTATAATAATGAACATTATGGATCCTGGAACCTAACTGCCTTGTTATAATAATGAACATTATGGATCCTGGAACCTAACTACCTTGTTATAATAATGAACATTATGGATCCTGGAACCTAACTGCCTTGTTATAATAATGAACATTATGGATCCTGGAACCTAAATGCCTTGTTATAATAATGAACATTATGGATCCTGGAACCTAACTGCCTTGTTATAATAATGAACATTATGAATCCTGGAACCTAATACATTAGTTTTCATAACGGACATAATGGAATATTAATATGAACTCACAATCATTGATGGTATGGCCCATAGAGGCACATTCTCATAGCCATTAACGTTTTATAGTTATAATACCTCTGATGCATTTGGATTTAATTTTCATTATCCATTTTATTTTCAAATCTAAACTAAACAAATATTAACCTCTATATGGCATATGTAAAAAAAAAAGCCAAAGAATAGCATAGAAGAACTCGCTAGTTTCCTAAAAGAAAAATGATGAAGCTGAAAACCCGTCCCTGGTACAGTTTTTTATAATGTGTAAAACGAAAAAAAGTTATATAAGTTTAATTATTGGTATTAATTTAAGAAAAGCTGTGGTAAACATATGGTTAAGTGAGGTAAAATAACTGCCAGTCCATGGTAAGCTAAGGTAAACTGTTCAAAACATAGATTATTTTGGCTAACTTTTTCTCTGACGGAGAGCAAGCTAGAGATGTTTGCACATAAATTTCTTAAAAAATAATAATGATTTATTGAGTCCAGTTTCGTGATTACAACCAATTCCAATTGTAACAGGGGTTTGGGGGTATAACAACAGCCTGAACTGATTGTCACTTCCATTACATGTAAACTACATTCACAACTAAGTTTATCCTCACCCCTGTTTCTGTACTGACACCAAACTTTGTCTTCAAATTCAGTATATACTTCCGGCACTCTTTTTACATTTATCTTATCAAATTCTCACTATTGACAAACTAGTTTGACAGGATCGGATATCTACTGCAATAAAAATGTATTCAATGAACAAAGTGCCTCCAGTTTTTCCATAACGACTGATGTGCAACCATTTGTTTATTACCCACACAGCTATTATGTAATGGATTTCATGAAGCAGTTTGTTTTATTATCACTACATAATTGTGAAATCAATTAGCTTTATCGCATATATTTACTGGTGATATGGACACCACACACCTTTGTTGTAAAGAATAAATAAATAAACATAAAAAACTTATCCATTTGCTCATTCAAAACGAAACAGTAAAAAAGATTTGTGTCACTGGTGCCTCGTGTCCTATTTTATTTTATGTACAAAATGCTTTTAAATGGAACATTTTATTGCAGTAATACCAATTCACGGAATATAAAGTTATTGGACAAAAATCAAGCTATTCTTAACTTTCAAACCAATGTAGTTTAACATGTGTCCTTACGATGGCTTAATTAATTTTCGGAGTTTCATTCGTTGGTGGAGATTTTTATACCCTATGAACTTTCATGGCATCTTTACGTTGTTACTGGTACTGGCGTTTTTCATATTTGAAGTCCATATAATCAAAACTAACTGAATTCAAGCTTTTAGTTGATGAGCATTAAACAATTTTTTCTTAAAGCAAAGCGGGGCCTCCGTGGCTCAGTAGGTAGAGCGTTGGACGCTCAATCCGAACAGCCTTCCACCAATGGGTCGCGGGTGCGAATCCCACTCAGTCAAAAAAAATGGAAAATTTTCTGACTGGGGTTTTCACTCGAACGACCTATGTGGGATGGTTGCCAGTTACCAGCGGAAGGTCGTGGGTTTCCTCCGGGCATAGAACCCGGTTTCCTCCCACAATAAAACTGGCAATGCCGCCATATAAGTGAAATAATCTTGAGCGCGGCGTAAAACACCAAACAATCAATCAATCAATCTTAAAGCAAAGCTAAAACAATCGTTATTTCTTAATTTTGAATTAATTATTATTGACTTCAGTGTTAAACACAAGCTATTGTCCAATAGCCACAATGCAATAAATGAAAGGGTTTCGTTATAAACGTATAACGTATAATTCAGGTGCATTGCGGCCAACTGACCGACAACTTATTAGGGCTTCTTGGCTTAAATTTCAATTTTATGGACCGATTTGCACAAATTAAAATATATGGATCTTTCTTGTCTGTTTTATGTACTATTCGCAGATATCTGTGACGATGGACGTTTAAAAACGGTTATTATAAGACATTGATGTCTTAGATAACATTCAGCATTATACTGATTAAGCCTAATGTTTGACAGGAATCAATGAACTGACCAGAAATTTACAAATCAATCTATCGATTTACTTGGACACATGTGATATAATGAATGACCAAGTAAGACTAATTTTGTGCCATTGCTTTTACGGTGTAAATGTATCAAAGATTACCAAAATACTTCCCCATTCGAAAAGAAACATTTTTTTTTCATAAATGATGTGGATTTAAAAGTGAGTCTATTTTATTGTTTGTTCACCACAGTGTGTACAAAGACCGGCATTGTATACTTCCGATTCGCTATCTCATGTTTCAAGTTTGCTGTTACATTTGTCTTATGTTATACCTTACTATTATAAATCAACTATGCTAACCGATATTGCCCTATAGAATTTCCAGTAAAAAAAATTATGTCTTTGATAGGTTCTAATTTATAGCTCTACTTCAATAATACTATATTCAATGAGGCAAGTTGCACACATTTTGTCTTTGACGACCCATGCAGCAATATCGACTTACATTTATCTTTGTTTCCCTCAACACAATGACGTAACTAAATTAATGGAGCATTTTGTTTTATTACCTACAAATAATGATTAAATCAATTATCATTATCGTATATCTTTAGCGTTCACTACAAGGCACACATTAGTCGAAAAGGATCAGTCAATAAAAATGAAAGAACAGAAACTTTGTTTATGTGACACTTCAATAAATATAGAAACTTTCCAAGCAGGCACATTTGTCATTCTCTGCTCGTATATTTCTTTGTATAAGTTCTATTTTAGCAGATAAGATTGGACTCAAGATTGAACTAAAATTCTTTGCCAAGAAATCAGAAATTAAATGATAAACTTGTGAACTACATGTAGCTGATTAACTTAGACAGTTAAATCAATATATACAGAATAAGTTGCAACCATAACTACTGCACAATTAAAACTTATACACGATTGGTTCCTAATCCATGTCACGCTCTACAACAGTTGTCTGCAGTTTGTGGATTTGAAGCTTTTAATTCAAAGTGGTATGAGCTGCCAGAAGTGTTGATATTTTGACAATAAAACAGAATGTTGTAAATATTGGCTAATTTTCTCAAGGCGTACAATTCAGAAGCTATTTAGTGCTTCTAGTCTCGAGAATGAACGATAAGGTATTGTTTTGAACTAACTTAGGCTTAAAAGGAATGAATGGTCGTCCCGGTTATTTAAATTTTGTACTTTTCGAACACTATTTTGGTTCGTGTTAGACCGTAGACTTCATGGATTGCCCTCATTCCAACGCCAATCATTTAGTTTTTCGATGGCCTTCAAAGTCTCTTATTGTCGTGCCGATCAGAAATTATGGAAAAAGTGTGAATTTTGGCAGCTCATGCCACTTTAAAAATAGCATTAAATAAAAAAAATCGGATATATTTTCGCTTTAACGAGATTGGAAAATCATCGGCTATTTTTAAAAACAAGTCCAAATTAATGACAATGTTTACGGCACATTGTATCTTTAATAGTCCAATAATGAATCAACGTCTATCTCGTTTCTCATCACACGGGTCACTTGCTCAATAGATATCGTTTTAGTTTAACGTGAATCATTTGGGTTTTCGGTGGATTTCAAACGCTCAAATTGTTGTGACAATCAAACTTTTATGAAAAAAGGGCAAGTTTCGGCTGTTAATAACACTTCACAAATTGTTTAATCTTTCAAATTTTGATATCAAAGTAATTTAATCGTTACTTAAATTATCATCTTTTAATATTTTGTTTTCTTGTTATCGAAGGCTCTTGTAATAAGATGTATTCACAATAATGTCAATAATCTCAAAAGAATGATTTACATAATTGAAAGAAAAGGGAAACATACAAATGAAACTGTTCATCAAATTATCGTATTTGAATTATCCTTGTGCCCATAGGACAAGTTGTACGTCTTTGTACATGATGATGTTTAACATAATATATTAATACTAAACATCACCATGTACAAAGTAGTACAAGTTGTCCTATGTGTTTTGGTTTTAGCATCAAGTATTTTTTTTATAAATTAGTACCCAACTCAACTCCTATCATTACTAAAAATGCACACAAAGTAAATGAAAGGTCAACCTTTTTTTATTGATTGATTTATGTTTTACGCCACATTGAAGGTTATTTCACTTATATGGCGGCGTTGCCAGGTTTAGTGGTAAGGAGATTTGCCCGGAGAAAAACTTCGATATTCGGCGAGTACCTGACAATTCTTCCACATAGGTTCATCGAGTGAAACGTACTTAGGAATTGTTTATTTCTATTTGGTCTCAGAGGGATTCGAACCCACGACACATCGGTGGCCTGTGTCGGACAGAGGGACTTTTTTATGCCGACTCGGCCACCACGCCCCCCATTAACAATAAGGGAATATAAACAACCCCGATTCTATCACAAACACCAAGCATGCTTTTAAAAGGCAAGAGAGTTAATCAAATAAAGAACAAGAAAGATCAGATTCTTATCTCTCAGAAATCACACCAAAGGCAACAAAAGTGACTAGCAAAAACAGTTAGCCAAAGGTAGAAACTAGAATTACATGTGATTGTCTTTTGCAACGTATGAACAACTTCGCTCAAGTTTCCACTTGGGAGTAATCAATCTTATACTTTTCCCCTTGACTCTAGGAAAAACATACCAAGCAACTTGTATTCATAATGCTTTCTTTCGTAGCATTTATTAATGGCGTTTTTCTCAGACCGGTGTTTTAACCTGCCAAATTTGTCAGAAAAGATACGGCTGTGAGAGTTTAAGGATTTTCCACCAAAGTAACCGATAGACATCGACTACACACATTAACTGACCCAGGAAAATCTATAGATTCCATTACGGAAGCTCTATCGGAACGTATTTCAGTTTAAGGAGCAATTAGAACCAATAAATCTTGAACTTTATCGCATTCTCACGAGATTTTCTAAATACGTGGCTTACATAGAGCTCTTATAGCCCGAGCAACCATATCAGCCCGTCAATTCAGGAATGACTATTATTAAAGCTAAGGGAGGATATTTCAACAGTACCAAGTAGGAGCATATCTATTTTTAGATAGTCCTTAACCATCGATATTTCGTTCGTCATTCAGGTTTTCTATAAACTGTTTGCTGAACCCAATATAAACTTGTATAAGAAATCATGAAAAAACAATATCTTTGACTGAAATCAGGAGAGGGTTCTCTCTGTATTAAAATATAATGTATTTTATTGAAAGTTTTTACATTGAAGATGGTAATTGACAAACTCCAGGTATTCGAGCCCTGAACCGCGTCCTGGACCTGCATCAACGGCTTGTGTGGTAATTGACAAACTCCAGGTATTCGAGCCCTGAACCGCGCCTGCACCTGCATCAACGGCTTGTGTGGTAATTGACAAACTCCAGGTATTCGAGCTCTGAAGTGCGTCCTGGACCTGCATCAACGGCTTGTGTGGTAATTGACAAACTACAGGTATTCGAGTCCTGGACCGCGTCCTGGACCTGCATCAACGGCGTGTGTGGTAATTGACAAACTCCAGGTATTCGAGTCCTGAAGCGCGTCCTGGACCTGCATCAACGGCTTGTGTGGTAATTGACAAACTCCAGGTATTCGAGCCCTGAACCGCGCCTGCACCTGCATCAACGGCTTGTGTGGTAATTGACAAACTCCAGGTATTCGAGCTCTGAAGTGCGTCCTGGACCAGTATCAACGGCTTGTGTGATAATTTACAAACTCCAGGTATTCGAGATCTGAACTGCGTCCTGGACCTGCATCAACGGCTTGTGTGGTAATTGACAAACTCCAGGTATTCGAGCCCTGAACAGCGTCAGGACCTGCATCAACGGCCTGTCTGGTAATTGACAAACTCCAGGTATTCGAGGTATTCGAGCCCTGATCGAACCACGTCCTGGGCCTGCATCAACGGCTTGTGGATTTCGAACTCCCTATTGACTATAGTAATATTATAATACCTTCTTTGTTTCATTTTTGGTACAATCGGATTGTCTAAGTCAGGTACCATCCTGGGTTTCATTTATGAATAAAGCGACACTGCATATAGATAACCGATCTTTAATGTGGCATTGAGGCCTACCTCACCGAAATTAAAGCAATTTAAATGCTCCAGTGGATTAAAAGTATTGTGGAATAATGTGTAGACTTCTGTTATTATTTAACCTGCGGCAACAGTTAATTTATGAACAAAACGTTCCTATATCTTGATAAACATTTAGTTCACAAGCAGTGTTACAAAGTGTTACACAACGGCTTTAGAATATAAAAGATACATTTTGTTTCATGGCTGTATAATGGTTCTAGCTTAGTTTAAAGTCTTCATTCTAAACTACATTGACATAAACTGAGATCTCTTCAACAAACTGAATGAAGAACGGAAATGTCGGCGTCGAATTGGTACAGTCATTGGGATATTTCGATATTGCTGCAATAGACTTATTTTACGAGGTTATTATTTCTGTTCACTCGACCAATTCGTATATCAACAATTCACATGTTTCATACACAATCACCTCTATGAATACGATCACCTAATAAAACATGGGTAACGATAATAGATGCAAGTATAAACATCATTAAGTAGATATTATCATAGCGGTTTATGACAACGTTATGGGTGTAATATGATGTAATATGCTCATTCCGAGACAATCCAATCCGTTTTATTGACAGGAATTATTATTAAACTGGCATGGGCTGCCAAAATGTTGATATTTTGACGTAAAACAGAATGTTGAAATTATCGGCTACTTCTCTCAAGACGTATATTTCAGAAGCTTTTTAGTCTCGAGAATGTACGATAAAGTATTGTTTTGAACTAACTTTGGTTTAGAATGAATGAATGGTCGTCCCGGTTATTTAAAGGCACACTTGCCGCGAAAATCAGGAATATTGTTTACATTAAAAAAGAAAGACCGTATTCTGTATTTTTCCCAGACAATATAAGTTAGGAACTTTCTATTTTTACCAAAATTTAAAAGTTTGGACGTCACTTTGTATTTTTAATTTGAATTTGAAAATTTGAATTGTTACGTACCCGGAACGTAAACAAACCGATCTGCCCCCTATTGGCGATTTTATGTTTCAGTCGAGTGAGTGAACTAACGGCACAGTGTAATTTTACGTAGGCCTATTTATCTGAGAAATACAGACTGACGATCGGTTAACAGCGACTGGAAAAGCCTGCTGATAATTGTTTGAGTGTAAACCACAGATACAAAGGCCTGAAAGGAGGGTAAACCAACACGAAAGTTGACCGACACTGATCGTTGTTGTTGTAATCAGGCTTCGATTCTTCGTTTGTTTTTCACCCCATTTTTGCAGTCTAAAGCTAACTAGACATGTTTTATGTGTCCTATGTTTAAGTCTAGTGGCATTAGTCGTAGTAAGCTCATGTAAATTGGTTTTCTTAGCAAATTTAAACAGGCTACGGCGGCAAGTGTGCCTTTAAAGTTTGCTTACTTTTCCAACACTATTCCGGTTCGTACAGGCCACATACTGTATGGATTTTCCTCATTCCAACGCTAATCATTTAGTTTTCCAATGACCTTCAAAGCCTTTTACTGTCGTGACGATCAAAGTGTGAATTTAAAACATGAGTGTGGCGATAAACGTTATACAATCAACCGGTAATGACTAAAATGGAATATGGATGATTACTAGGCCTATGTTGATTGACAGTTGGCTGAACTTTAAAAATTACTTTCGAGTTTAAAATTCTCAAAAAATTTAACCCGTGTAATTTGATAATAATGACTTGGAACTTCTTTTGTTATTTTATCCGAGTGGAATTGATTTGCTCAGAAAAAAACCAGTTTGCCAATCGTGAAAATACAGATTTCTCATCCACTTGATGAAATATAAATGTCATTTACCGATAAACAACAAATATCCTCTATGTATTAGTTCAATATACTTCTCAGTTTACACCAAGCAGATATTTAGGTGATGTTTGCGGAGTGGTTCCGCTGACAAAGGCAATAAAAACGATCGAAAGATATTTTGTCAGAATAATGAGTAGGTAAAGTTTTGATAATTTGTGCTATTATTTCCTCAAACTTCCCCTTAAAGCTGTCCATACAGATAACGATTTTTATTAAAGGTAATTAATGTGTCAATTAATTACAGTTGATAAAACTGCTTCGTTATTATTGTTACATAATGTTGGTGATGGGTCCATAATACCTTCACATAAATTGTCAAAGACAAACAGTATTTGCTATCTTCTTTGTATAAGACTTAATGTTATTACAAATCAATTTGTATCAAATGATTAAATCAGAGGTAAATATTATTGAAACCAATGGCTATGAATAATACAATGTGGAAGATCATTTATATTTTAGAAGTAGAAATAAAAAACTCAAAAGGCTACAAACAACCATCTATAGCATTATATATACAGTTCACTATATCTACATGTATTATATCCGAAATCTAAGAAAAAGTTATATCCCGTCAATGGGATGATTAATTGAAAGCCATCTTGGTTCGTACAGGCAACAAGAGATTTTAGAATATTTCAGATGGAGCGATTTAAGGAAACAATATATATACATCGAATGCTTGCCCCCATGTAATTGAAATAATCTTGAATGAAGCGTAACACTCCTATCAATAAATCAAATGCCCGCCGTCGTTCGATGTTTGGAATTTGAGAATAGTCTGAATCTAGACATTTTTATTCCTCTTTGGGTATGAGATAAAACTCTCAGTGATTTTAGCATCGTTCCATTGCAGTAATGTATGTGCTTTCTCTAGGTATGTTCAGTTAAAGCTTTCCTCTTATATATCACCCCACACAAGGGTCATAGTTTAAGTTGATGTTGGTGTATGTTTACTCAACACACCAACTGTATATTGTCAAAGGAAATTGGCATTTTCCCCTTTAAGATAACTCAAACCAACGTGTGATTTACTTGACGTTTGTTATCTTAGATGGCCGTGTTCGGATATATAAAGTGACGTTACCGAGTTATACTCAAAGAAAACAACCATTGGCAGGTCTTCAATCTAATAAATAAATCATTCAAAACTTTAATAGGATAAATCATTAATTATTTGCTATTTATTTATTATTAAAGAAAATACACCCATTGCATATCCATTTGCCTTTTTTCTCACTAAATCCTTCACTTAGGAATGTAATCTACGTTAAGAAAGTATGCATAAACATCATTATTTAACAAACAGACTCGACACTGATTTGGACAGGTATCTAATGAGAAACAGTTTTGTGCTTTTACAAGTAACTTCAATATTACACCTTTTCACCTTGGATGACAAAAATGCCAATACACTTAAAACCGCGTTTTTTTCTGACAATGAGTTGACGAAGAATATAAATATTTGCATTTACCTTCAAAGTAAGTGGTTTACAAGACAAGATGCTTTGACTATAAACACATCAACTAACCCCTCAAAAATCTACATAATGGAAACCCTATCCGAAGTCTTTTTTCTATCGCTTTTTCATTCAGAACTTTTGTAAAAATTGCAGAACTCTGCATTCTCATTTATACATTCTAAACCTAATTGGACATGCTTTATGTGTGCTATGTTTAATTTTAGTGGTTTTAGCTGTAGAAAGCTCGTGCAAATTGGTTTTCTTAACAAATGTCAAACAGGCTACGGCGGCAAGTGGGCCTTTAACCAATTGTCAGCTTTAGAATGGCAGAAACAGGCCATGTGAAGATTGTTATTGGGGCTTGTTGTGTTTATAAAGTGAACCTTATGTCTGTGCGAATCCGGAATCTGAGTGGAGTTGATTTAATAACTCTTATGATATGTATTACAACGAACCAGGTGGTCTTTAAACCAAGGAAACGTATAATCACTAAACCAAATCATGTGAAATAAAGTGTATAATGTGTCCATTTCTTTTAATAATCGTATTATTATTATTCTAAAAGCAAGGATACGATCACCCAATTAAATACCATAAGTGTAATTGACATTATCTATGACAATGTTGTGAAGGTAATTGATTTAATATGGTCATTTAGAGACAATCCAATCTGTTTTATGGATAGAAGTTATCATTAGGTAATATGCAACATGGATCGTCCTTGATATATATATCAAATCTGTTATTCACTATTATTTATACAACAGGATTTCTAGGAAGTGGTATGTTTTTCCTATAAGTTACTCCTAAACCTCGTCTTAATGTATAGCTATAGTTTTTAGACAAGAAGATTTTCCCTGTGCCCGTGTGTTTTAGTGTTCATAAATATAGCTATAGATAATCCAATTACTGTATGATGACACATGTTGATTGATTTAAAATTTGTGTAATGAAATTTGAGTTATTTTAGCGGGAACAATGGCTATCACCTAAACTTGGCAAAGTAATAAAACGTAAAAATATCAATGAGCCAACTTTATTTGAATTTTTAAAGGCACACTTGCCGCGAAAATCAGGAATATTGTTTACATTAAAAAAGAAAGACCGTATTCTGTATTTTTCCCAGACAATATAAGTTAGGAACTTTGTATTTTTACCAAAATTTAAAAGTTTGGACGTCACTTTGTATTTTTAATTTGAATTTGAAAATTTGAATTGTTACGTACCCGGATCGTAAACAAACCGATCTGCCCCCTATTGGCGATTTTATGCTTTAGTCGAGTGAGTGAACTAACGGCACAGTGTAATTTTACGTAGGCCTATTTATCTGAGAAATACAGACTGACGATCGGTTAACAGCGACTGGAAAAGCCTGCTGATAATTGTTTGAGTGTAAACCACTGATACAAAGGCCTGAAAGGAGGGTAAGCCAACACGAAAGTTGACCGACCCTGAACGTTGTTGTTGTAATCAGGCTTCGATTCTTCGTTAGTTTTTTACCCCATTTTTACAGTCTAAAGCTAACTAGGCATGTTTTATGTGTCCTTTGTTTAAGTTTAGTGGTATTAGCCGTAGTAAGCTCATGTAAATTGGTTTTCTTAGCAAATTTAAACAGGCTACGGCGGCAAGTGTGCCTTTAATTAAATGATTGATTGATGTTTTACGCCGCACTCAAAATGATTTCACTAATATGACGGAGTTGACAGGCTTAGTGGGTGAGAAAACCGAGCTCTTTGCCAGGAGGTAACCACCGATCTTCGGCGAGTACCTGGCAACTCTTTCACATACGGCCATCTAGTTGGTCTGAGTGTGAATTCGAGCCCGCCCTGGATAGACGGAAGGCCTGTGTCAAACTGAGGGAGTATCACTCTAACGGACTGAGCCAACGAGAGACCCCGTTACAATCATCTGGTAAATGAGCCTTTGGCTATGAAATGCGTTTTATAAAATACAGTTGTTTTTAGCGTTGTTAGACAAAGCCTTATTGGATTTATAAGTTCACAATTCTAAAGCAGTATTCTTACTATAATTGTCTATTTTTATTTCGTTATTAAGCCAAAACTATAATCATAGTATTAGAAAACTCTGTTTGAATAATGTAAAATCTGCGCTTTAAATCACCTAGATGTTTTCTAGGAAGCCGCTACTTTGTCTGAAATAAAAATCGGTTTATGTCACTGTAAAATACAAGAAGTCGTTTTTGCCTGTGGATTTAGAAATAAAGAACGAGTTGATTTTAATGAAGTTACTATTTTGTTTCATCCCAAGTCGATTCAATCGTTCACGGTCCGATGCGCCCCTCGAGCCATATGTTACCGATGGCCTTTTTTGCAAAACGGACATTTTCGTTGAACTAAGGCCCCATGTATTGCAAATCCTTTCACTTATTTTAAACTTGTCCTTGTAATATGATCGATCACGTGGATTGAAACTCGATCGATATACTACCAATTCAATTATCGTTGGAAACCTAACTACGCCGATGTACGAGTAAAAGCGAAACATCTATTCATAAGTTAATTCTGTGCTTAAATAAGATATCATGAGCATAAACAAACCAAAGCACCAAATCAACAATGTATATATAGTTCCTTTCTATCATTTAATATGAATTTTTATAAATAGTGTTTATCCCCTGTACAGATCTCTTGTGTCAGTGTTATTAAAGGTTTAACATTTTCCCGAGATAATTGGTTTGCCATTGATTTCTCAACACACGAAACTACGGTCACACTCGATCCATGTCGAAAAAAACCATCGCTTTGAAAAATCCATACTTTTTATTAAGTCAGCTTGGCGAGGTCATTTTGCCATTGTCTTTTAAGATGATATCGTGCCCTTAGACATGCAAATCGGAAGTATCATCACAGATAAAACAATATTGAAGGTTTGTTTGTACGTGTAAACGATGAAATCAATGAGCATTTTTCTCTGGGGCAATAGTTATACTTCTTCGTGACATGGTGTATGGAAATGAATGAATAAACAAGCGTAGCTATATGTCCCACAAGCCATATGACCGATATATCCTTTTTTAATTCAGTGTAAACAATTTGCTTTTTAGTGAATATATCGTGCTTAATGTCTTAGTATGAAAAGGTCAACAATATCTATTTATATCATAGCTCTCAATTATTCCATAAACGTAGTTTGATGGCAAAACATACACTTTTTCAGTAAATCCAACAGAAAGATTGTCCAAAGAACCATTCATAAAACGTCATTTGCAGTCAAATTAAAACAAATTAAATCAACAGATTTACCTAAACTTAAAATTGTCATTGTCTCCTGACAATTGGAATGATAAAATGTGCAGCTCATGTTCTGTCACTGTGCTTAATTTGATACTTTTAGGTCACAACACCCAGTTTGTGCTAACAGTAAACTACAATCAACAACCAATCATTTCCAGCAAATTTGAAGGGTATTTGATGTTTCACTTTTTTATAGCGACGAATAACATTTTGAATTGGTCCTCATAAAAACTTTAAAATTCAAGCCTAGAAACATGAAGGGGGTGGGTGTGTAAATTACCTCACAAATTCAAAACGACTGGCCGAAAAGCTTGGATCTTTTGAAATTCAATTTGATATTGGTTAATAAAAGCACAGTTATTAAATTTAACAAATTTCGAGGAATTTTTTCCTTGTTATAGGTCACAACACCCAGTTTGTGTTTTATCAGCCAATGAAAATTGGAGCTAGGAGGTGGCTTACATAGTGATAGTTTGGTATCTGGGTTATTTGAATATTGGATTGAAACTAACACAGGTCTACTGTACATACTTTAAGCTTTCAATCAATGCCTGATAACAGATTTTTGTGTGTGTTTTTTTAATGTTCACCCAATTTTGAAAATACCAAGGTTTGGCTTAGAATAAGTAAGCCTAAAACTGTCAAAATGGCGGTACCCATGTTAAATTGTGTGTAGCTTGAAACCGGCATGCACTATGTCAACTTTATTTGGTTGTAAAGGATTTCTCATGTGTTGATCTATTTGAAAATGGTAGGGAAAAGTCTTAACGAGATTTAGGTAATTAGCCACAACTCAAAACGTTAACATTACCGCCAATGGGAAATGAAACTGTATCATGTAACCTTTAACCAACTTGCCGTTGGCAGTGGTGCATTTTATGCTTCCTCGTCACATTTAACACAGGGAATATCTTCTCTGGTACATTGAGCTAGGAAAAGGTCAAAGTTTAAGAAGATACTCGTGTATGTTTACTCAACGCCGCAACTGAATATTAGTAAAATAAATTCGAAGTTTTATCAAAATATGCTAAAGCAAACTTGTGATTTGCATGCCATGTGGAATCCTAGATCACTTTGCATTTAGAGACGTTTACATGTTCGTGTCCATTAACCTTGAAATACATGTAAAAGGCCAGCTCAAGAAATATAGACTGTCTAATATTTCTCGACGTTAACACGAAATGTTTATAGTATTAAATTTAAATTCAATGCAAAAGGGCATTCCTTGTGAAATTGTATCGATTTTTAAATCTAATTTGTTTCCTTTGAATAATTTTAGACCTAACCAGTTTTAACAGGGTGATTAGAAAAAAAGGCAATTAGAAACAGGGTGATTAGAAACATCTGTCAGAGAGACGTGAAAAAGGTGGTCGAAATAAAAACAAAAAAACACTTGAAATAAAATTTTTATATATTGATAGTAGACCTGTCTAGACTACTGAATGCTATCCATTGTCAATTTTTAGATATCTTAGTAATTGATTTACTTATTTCTGTTTTTTTGCAGGAATATTCATGATTTTGGTGATCGAACCGTCGGTAGTTTTGGAGCTTCCTCTGGGGGCAAATGTCATCTTCACCTATCTATTCGGTCTGGGATTAATCAACAGTCTCCTCAACCCAATCATTTACGCCACGAAAATTAGCTTCATCAAATCTCGTTATCGCGAGATCTGCTGTTGGTGTAGACAAGAACAAAGTCGAGGTCCAGAAGGTTTCCGAGGTACTCGCTTGTCATCGGCTCGAGCGTCAGGGGACACAACTTTAACCAGATTGTCTTCGTATCCAAACGGGAATGTACCGGAAGACGAACTTGTCAAAGATACCGTGCTCACACTTCCGGTACCGAAATGAAATGTTGATATATACTGCACGTATGTTGTTCACACGCTGAAAGCGATATGTTCATAGAAATACTTCATCTTATACCAGATAGTCAATAGTCTCAAAGACAAATTTTCCTCTATATTATATTTATGGATATATTATACATGTAACACGTCAGTTAAAGGATTATAACCCCTGATTTCAAGACGTTTTTACAATTCCTTTTGAGTACTTGTTTATTTGTCACTTTTCATCACTCGATATGTAAGGGTTGAAATGACGTTTCACAATATCTCGTAAATGGATTTCAACTTGATGTTTGTACATAACAACATATGGACAAACACGTCTGGCTTTACCTTGAATGTTTTGTCCTCGGTGTTATTGGATATTAACAACCCCACGAGCTCGTAGACGTTAGTTAGCCAATGGACATCAACAATATGTTTATGAAAAAGAATACTAACGCTCGTGGCTAACAGACGTTGGTCACAGTTGGACCAAGTTAGTGAAAAACTTCTTTGAGCGGCATTTAAAAATTGGCGGTCTAACAAGTCAACGAGTTACTTATGGATAGCAACTTCTTAATTTATTTCGTCACCAGAAATAAATTAGGAAGTTGTTATCCATAAGTAACTCGTTGATTTGTTACATTTGTGAATAGATTGTGACAGTTTCATGGTGTTATTTGTGTGAACGAAAGGTTAGACAATCGGTACTGGAAGATTCCAGCTTACGGCAAATGTATAATGGTCTCAAAATGTATTGGAATCCTCTAAGCAGTGGTGAATTTGTTAAGTATGTAGGCTTTATGTTTGATGACATGTATACTGTAAATGTTAGTATTTAATTCAAAAGCTCATTCCTGGCTCAATATTTTAAGGTACTGCGGCCATACTGAATAGTTAACTGCAAGGAAGGATCCTTAGGTCTTTAGATGACATCGTAACCGATAACCTGTTCAGAAAATGTTAAGAATGCTTGGTGCTAAAATGCACTAGAACCCCCAGGCCTATGGCGAAAGGCTGATTTGATATAACACCCAACGTTTTACCAACTGACCCATCCAACTTTATTGTAATTCATCTTTTAATATTATCAGTGTGTAAGTCCAAAAATAAAATCTGTATATGGTCATGCGTTTTCAGAATTTCGTGTATTCTAGTAACGTGTTTGCGTATATTTCTGTCTGATGTGTCATATTTCCTGTTACCATTGACATCACTTTTAGTAAAAATGTAAATGTACATAAAAAGTTACTTATTACATCAATTCAGCGTTCCTTTTAAATAACACATGCCACTATACACGAGCAAGAGTTCAGGATGATGTTGGCGTTTGTTTGTAAACTCAACTTAGGAACTGTATAATATCAAAGGCAATTTTAGATTCTCTCAACATACATTTGATTTACAAGACGTGTATGCTATCTTGAATACTCGGATATAAAATATGACCTGGCGGGTCGGCTTAAGTTTCAACTTCAAAGATAATTACTGTCAAGTCTTGGAATACGGCCAAATGAAGACCCCAATGCTGTTTTAAAAACTATTTAAACCCTATGAGATAAAACGTTTACTTTAAAGATTTATTTAATTTAGTTCTACATCTAAATTTTAAGGTAGTCTCTTTCGGACAAATATCAGATACAAAGTGTGTTGTCCAATTTTTGGGCTGAACTCTCGTCAAGTACTAACGCAATGGACATCGGAAATTGTGTGTGTGTATATAAATGAACCATCGTTTTACTTCTCGCAAATAATGCATAAATTGTGTGTTGTCGATACGTTCTTCTACAGAATGGTTTAGCAGCACTAAAATTAATTTTGTGCACACAAAATTGTTGATTTGTCTAACAAAAAGTCATAGGAAGGAGTACTAACTGGTTGTTAAAGAGACACCTTGAACAGGATTGATAGATAAGGTGTGTGCTTGGAATCATTGCATTTTTTTCTCTTAAAAAATCCCAACTTATCTGTGGGAAATCACCAACCTATGCCAAAACGGGTAACTGAAGAAACCACATTTCAAAGGTTCTCATGCATTGGAGCTGTATGTATATCGACTCTAGCCAATAAGGTGGCCAATGACTTTGATAACGATGTAAGAACTACATCGAAACGTCGTCACCCAATAAACCAAGAAGTTGTTATCCATAAGTAATTCTTCACCTTATTGTAACCTTTCAACTTCTAAATGCCATTGAAAGATTCGACTCTGGCCAAGTATATCGTTAATAACTGTTATTCTCAGCAGAGGCTTGTGATTTTGATATTGAAATTGAAAGCTGAGAGTGGCATTTATCGTAGCGCAAGGGTTCTTGTTTATAGATAAATGAGCTCAGTGGTTCAGTCGAAAAGCAGAAAAGACTCTCGGTCCGACAAAGGCAAAGACAAATACAACAATTTCCGAGTGGGTTTATCACTCGATCGCCTTATGTGGAACAGTTTTGCCAGGACCCCCCCCCCCCCCCCCCCCTGAGTTTGGCCTCCAGAATACGTAATGCCTAATTATATATATATCATAGGTTTGGTTTGTTACAACAATTTATGGGGTATAACGGTCTAAGTGATTTACCTCTTGTTGACACAATTAGAAACTTGTCTCCATGGTTATTTTAGACAAGAAGATTTTCCCTGTGCCCGTGTGCTTTAGTGGTCAAAAAATATATAAAATTATGTTAGAGTTAAAGTCCACACTATAGCAATAGAACTTCAATCTTGTCATTGTGCTGCTTTTGTATTGAATGACAAAATGAGCTGTATGCTTACGATATAAACATAACTATAATCTGATGTCTTTTTATCAACGCACATTTTCCCCATGTTTTCAGAACAAGTGCAATTTGAACCCGAGAACAATTTATGTTAACTCAGTCAAAGAAGCAGGACAAATAAATTCCGAGGAACCATGTATGACAACCGTTGATACGGTCAACAGTTAAATGTAACTGCTGTGTCCGTTAATATGTGGCAGCAAAAATAAGTGTTTTGTCATGCACGATTAAAAGCAACATAACTAACATTTTTATATGCTGTTTAATGTTAGAAGTTAAATCAAGAAGGAAATTGTTAGACTTCATTCAGGAAGCCCTCTAATGGTCATCAATTCTACGAAGTGTCCAAATGTCTATCTTGATTTCATCTGAAGTAGGAAAATATAAATCTTTACGCCATGTAACGGAAGTACTTGTAACTGTATCTTTCAAACCAGCTATATGTCTGACGGCAATAAATCGAGCATTTAAAACATGTTTTTTCAAGACCACACTGGCTGTACGTAATTCAGGTTCAGAGGAGGATTTGTGAAAGATACTTAAAAACTAATCCATTTAGAGCACACATGCGAAATTTTGTACAAATACAGTACAGACGCGCTAAATTGACTCGGCAGCCATCTTCACAGCAAAGCTTACCTGCGTGGCCCGATCGGCCAATCAGCATACACCTAGATCATCAATCACTGCACTAGCGTAAGAGAAATTGGTCAACTCTGAAGGTCTGCCGTTTAAACCTAGGTTAATTTCGATCATTTCGAGGAACCAATAACTAAAGACAAACACTCTAATAACTCTGAAATTTATACTGGCTTGTAAATCAACCTTTTGGGGAGACGTGACAGGCTTCATCTGTGTCTACGCTACTTGTGTGGGTCGTTGTAGAATTTTCAGAAAAGGTAGTCTTAACGCTGACATTGCAGGTTATAACCATACAAGATACAATAAGCTCGCAAGGGAAGTAATTTACTAATACTTCTTCCTGTCAATTTCAAAATTTCAATGGAACGCTCCACTGACGTTCGAACACGAGCTTGTCTGGCAGATTCATTTTCAGTGTATTTCCACACCGTAAACCACGTGCAAGATTCACACACATGAATACGATGGCATATGGGAGCCCGTTCGAGACAATTGCATGCTATTTAATATGGTATGGTTACTTTGATCGATCTTGCTGACAAATGAAAAGATACAAATTGAAAGTACCATTGTGAAAGAAAGAGTGAAATATTTGCATTGTGTTTCGTGGAGAACGGTATATATTGTTTTAATCCAGTAGTACCAACACAAAATTTAAAATACCTAACACCAAAACCAACGGATCGGCAAGCGACATAATAGATATGGAAAAAGCAATAAGAAACTACAAGAATTCAAATCTGGGATATAAAATGATTATATATAAAATACACCTTAAAACTGTTTACATTAAAAAAGCAACCACTATAAATGCAAAAGATCGTAAGAAATTAGCAATGAGTGACAAGAAATAATAAGACAATTGACTGCTCAGCGCGGGGTGTTTGAAGGTTGCTGTCTTACCACTTTACCAGGATTTCCACAGAAGCCACATACAGTCCTACATGTACCAAGAACGAATGGAATACACTAAAACGTGATCAATTACAAATATCTCGGCTAATAAGTTAGGAATAAAATTTCATTAAACTCTGCCCAGTGGTTCAGGCGATGCCTAGTAGATAAGCAATAACCAATGAAATGATCTGAATTGGAAGTTAACAGAAGAACGTACATTCATGCATACACGAAAACATCTTCTCGAGACAAGTTGAAATCCTTGCATAGTCCCGGACTGCTCCACTCTTACCCGTAAATCGAACAGCGCCAACTAGTGGGAATGTACCATTTGTCTTTCCTATCCTTACCGAGCCTTGGCCAATCAGCTCTCCTTAAACAAAAGTTCAAGGTGTATACAGTCGCCAGTACGTCCTTTTTCAGCTGGTGGAAGAGTGTAAGTGTCCGAGGTTTTGATTAGCTGCGAAACGTTTTACTCGCATCCAATCAAAAGGCGCTGTTCGATTTACCCGTTTGAGTGGAGTATTCCGCCAAGGTAAAACACGTTATGGGACCATGCAAATTTTAACATGGCTCATTAAGATGACGCCCAAACGGGTTAAAATCGCAACTAGCTCAATTGTTTGTAGATTACCGATTTGAGTTCCAGGATGAATTCGGGTGAAGTAAAAAACAAAACAGCAATGACGTCTTGGCGTTTGAAATGTTCAGGAATTGTTTTCTCTAGTAGGGCATACAATAGATTGATTGATTGACGTTTTACGCTGCACTCCATATTATTTCACTTATATGGCCGCGTTGCCAGGTTTAGTGTGGGAGGAAACCGGGCTCATTGCCCTGAGGAAACACCCGACCTTTCGGCGAGTACCTAGCAACTCTTCCACATACGACGACCGAATACAAAATTCACTCAAAATTTTTTCAACTTTTATTGGTCTGAGTGTGATTCGAACACACGCCGCATAGATGGAGGGTCTGTGTGGGACTGAGGGGCGATCACTCAACACACTGGACCACCGAGGCCCCGCACACAATAGAACAGTCCTCCATCTTTGTTTTGTTCATTAACGACATGCTTAGAGTGGTATGAGCTGCCAAAATGTCGATATTTTGACGTTGAGACAGAATGTTGAAATTATTGGCTATTTTTCTCAAGACGTATAATTCAGAGGCTTTTTACTGCTTTCGGTTCGTATAGGCCACATACTGTATGGATTTTCGTCATTCCAACGCCAATCATTTAGTTTTTAGATGGCCTTCAAAGCCTCTTACTGTCGTGACGATCAGAAATTATGAACAAAATGTGAATTTTGGCAGCTCATCCCACTTAAAGTAATTGTAACAGGTCATATTTCCGCCCAAAAAACTGGGGCGGAACCAATACAAGTTTAAATGCATATCAAATAAGAAAGTGAATGTAAGTTTTGATCGTGGGTTCCGGCGATGCGGAAGAATGGACAGACGCATAGGAAGCAAAACTTGATCAATACATTTTTGTAGCAAATGTGCCAAGCAATAATCTATCACTAAAATTTAATAAAAAAATCTGCATGACGGTTCAGAA
Source organism: Lepidochitona cinerea (assembly GCA_963971465.1). Classification (NCBI taxonomy): domain Eukaryota; kingdom Metazoa; phylum Mollusca; class Polyplacophora; order Chitonida; family Tonicellidae; genus Lepidochitona; species Lepidochitona cinerea. The sequence goes on along the minus strand of OZ020560.1, from coordinate 7,984,748 downwards.
GATATCTTGCAGGTAAGAGGCAGCCAATACAAATATTTCAATTTCCCCCTAATTAAACTGAGTTTACTTTCAGCACACTCTAACTGTGCATTTCGGTCAATTTCCACCTAATGAAACTAATTTTTCTTTTAGCACACTCTAACTGTGCATTTCGGTCAATTTCCACCTAATGAAACTAATTTTTCTTTTAATAGCCCAGTCTAACTGTGCATTTCGGTCAATTTCCACCTAATGAAACTAATTTTTCTTTTAATAGCATAGTCTAACTGTGCATTTCGGTCAATTTCCACCTAATGAAACTGATTTTTCTTTTAGCCCACTGTAAATGTGCGTTTCGATAAATTTCAACCTAATGAAACAGGTTTCACGTTTGCAAATTTTAGCATTTCCTATGATGAGCTTCAGGTTATTTAATGTTTACGTCAGTCTTGTGTGCAGAGTAACTCATTATAGGCAAGGATTCCTCTTCGGGGAAATGCTGTTTTATGCAAGAGAAATAAAATTATGGATTTTCTGCATGTCAATAAGATGTATTATATAAAAGCAAAGAGATATTGATTGGCAATATAACGGATTATGATTCAAATGACCATAATACATCAACTATCTCCGTAATATTGTTAAAAACTCTAGTTATAACGGTAATTTAGTGATGAACCTACTCCTACCAATTATCATTATATTTATTTTATTGAGCAATTCTATTCTTACTTCCAGTTTTATGGTCCATAAAGTATGTTTAGTACTTGTGTCATTTTAGATCACTAATAGCATGTTTACGGACGGTATTACATCGATATAAGTAGAATACAAAATGAGAGTTGAAACGCAGCTATGACGTCATACGAGGTGGAAACATGTTACGTAATATTCGAATTACTAGCACATCTCATTAACATCTGAGCTCCCGGCTGTTGGTCGCGCTTGACTACACATCTAATTAAAATCTCCTAACAAGAGGAGGCAATGGCTTGAACTGTGAGGTCGAGGTCAATAACTAGCACAACTAATTAAAATCTCAGCTTCCGGTTATTGGGCACGGTTCGCCGCATGTCTTATTAAAATCTAAGCTCGCGGCTATCCGTCGCGCTTCGCTACACATTTGATTAAGATTCGATTCGCATTTATATGTCGCTATAACATCGCATTCATCATTCGCAATAGCACCTTTCATGGAGCAACATCTCGCTCGTGATTTCAAAAATACCGTAATGAATAGAACTGAGTTGGATAAGATGCTCAACAGCATACGCACTTTAGAAAGTTATAAAACTGTTGTGAATGAAATGTTCGATGACGGGGTCGTGAACGAAAGTCGCCTGTTTGTTTTACATTTTTTCACGGATGAAGTGTGTCTTCGTTTACCCGAGGATATTGCCCGTGAGATTAAAGAATATCACGCTTGGATAAATCAGGAAAAGAGGCGAAAACTTTCCTTCTGGAAATACTTTCCACTAATACTCGGAGTGTGTTGTATAACTTTATGTATAATTCTATAGATTTAATTGCCGCGTTTGTAACAAGACTTTTAGTCGTCGACACGACATGAAGCGGCACGTAATCAGTAAACACAAAATCGATTCGTAGAATGCGGAGAATACCGTTTGTGGAGGACATTTCTCCGATAAAAATACTCGAACATTACGCCCGCTAGCGGTATGATTGATACAGTTTCCAACCCATAACATCGCGAAGGAAGCTGATCAAACCTAATCTCAGCCAATCAAATCATTCTAAAAACGCTGACGCTCATAAGTGTTGCAACTGCAATTGTCCGAGCGTATATAAGGTGGACCAAATCAGTACACTAGTCATCTCGATTTCCAACACCGAGTCGTCTACATCGTTTGTCTAAGATGTCAAAGCGTGCTAACGGTATTACCGCTCCGACCCCGACGAAAAGAGGAAGAAAGAAGGCCGCAGTCTTCGACATTACATCAACTCTACGGGTGACCGTAAGCGATGACATCGTGAAGATTTCTAGAAGCTACAAGCCTTATCCCGAAGTAAAGCTGACCAGAGAGGGCTGGTCTAGTTTAAAAGACCAAATAGGACACGTCAAACCTTCCGTAGCTACACCCATATGCGACGATATCCACCTCAGTTGTACGGATTACGAAGGGTCTGTGTACGTCCACCTCAAACATTGGATTCAGTACAAGCAAGACGGCCCGCGCTATCCTACATCGAAAGGCGTCTCGATGCGTATTGAAACGTGGGAAAAGCTCGCTGTTATGATGCCGGACATCGAAAGTGTTTATACACCGCTCCAGTCACCAACCACGCCTCCGCCAAAACCCGCTATAGCGGAAGATGTGGTTCGGCGTTTTGACGGGTTATGGTGGTCGCTGTGCGACGATATGATAGCTCCGGCTGTTCGTCGACTCCGCGAACTGGAATGTCACGCCTGCCAAATTGACAATCCCACCCAACTGGAACACACCTGCATCTCATCTCTGGACTCGGACGAAAGTCGACGCCTCATCGGTATGGTCTTCGTAGATTTTAACGAAATGAAACTCCTCGACGCATTCAGGCATCGAGCTACTACTGAATTTGGACGACCCGAGGAGGAAATTGTCCAGTACCTGGATGAAACACCGATGAGACGTCAAAACCCCGCATTAACCGAGCTATATATGAACTATCTGACCTCATCCAATGAGCGGGATCAAAAACCATATCATGTGTAACTTTAGTTTTAATAAACAATGTATAACTTCGTATCATGTATTTGTATTCATCGCTATATAAGAATACCTGTCAAGGCTTCTGTTTAGTTACCGCTATCATGGGAAGTGCGATAGGACGCATGCGAAAAGGCTACATAGGCGCCTGTGGTGTTTGCAGAAACGAAATATGCGAAGTACTATTACGCCCTTGTCACCACGTGTGCATATGCCGCTTATGTCTATATAAGCTGTTGGGCCGCCAGGACGATCTCAAATGTCCGGTATGTCGCACACATGTAGACAGCGCTGTCAGAGTGTTCCTGTAGAATACTCGTGGGTCATAACAGTTCAACCCGATGCAATGAGTAGAAAATGGTAAAAAGAAACCGTTATCGGCGAAACCGATGAATGGGTTTTCATTCTAAATCACCACCACCGAATTTCCCGACTTGTTGAGGAAATCATCGGAATCATATTTTCACGCGCCAGAGACTTATATAAATCAGCGACCAGCATAAATCAATCAGTTGCAATCCGTCATTCGAGCCTCATGGACCGAAGCACGAAGCTAAAAGCAATATCGGTTTCTGTCGTAGCACTCTTCGTCATATCGCTGACAGCGTTGATCGTCCTAGCCGCCAATTGCTCGGTCGAGTCGTCGGAGTCTTCCATAACCGTCATACCCAATCGTACGTTATGCGCGTCGATGCGACAAATCAAAATAGACGATCGACTGAGGGCCAGCGTATGTTTATACCAAAACAGTCTCAGGGTAGATTTACGCTATTTCCTTAACGACCGCGCAACGATCAAAGGCTTGTCTTTGAACTATTTCCAGTGGACCAAACTCAAAAATAAACGGAGACTAATAGATACGGCGATTCATCGTATCTTTGACGGAAACGTGGTTGGAGACGATCGATAGTCTAGAGGCATACAAAGTCGTGGTAGAAGCAATGTTCGAAGACGGGGAAACGCGCACGGGTCGACGAATCGCGTTTACCTTCGACGTATGTAAACGACCACCACGAGTCGTACAGCGCGAGATTTGGAACTATTATAAAAGCCTACCCTCCTATGACGCATCATTCTAACGGAAGTCATCGAATGGACAACTTCGTAACCTTGACGAGCACAGATTCTACGGACTTGTATCCGGGAAATAAACCCTATCATTTCGAGGTCAAACTGAACAAGACTCTTCGCTTCGACACATCATCCTGGGTTGTGGCCCTCGTGGAAATCACTCTCAAGAAACAGCCGACTTTCCAGTCGAAGGCGATATTACGCATCTGCTCTAATATCTGCGCGCATTCCTTGGTAGGAGATACATCTCTCCCCCTATTGCGCTCTGTAGATGCTTCGGGTGTAGTTAGGAAACAACTAACTGAAGTTTACTCGTATCCGTACTATCATCCTCTCGTGCTTACTGAAGTGGACACCGTAGAAATATATATAATGGACGAGCAAGGCTCCCCAGCATCATTTCTAACGCAGCCTTTGTCGCTAACGCTACACTTTAAACATGAGCAACGTTGACAAGTGGGTGCGATTTTATCGCAACATGGCGAAGGGTAATATACCTCTTCATATATACGAAAACGGTGAAAAGGGCACGCCGTTAGGTCGAGCGAGCAGAGGCCCGACCGTCATCCCGTTGGAACCCTATTGTAGAGAGAAGCCTGAGAAGAAAACGTTGACAAAGAAAACCAGTATAAAGGTGGTATCTCCGGCGGAACAAGTGGTACAGCGGGCGAAATCTGAGATCAAGGCGAGAGAAAGTATAAAAAGACCTCGTGAAACCTTATCAGTTAGTACACCGCCGAAACGTCGGAGGGTGAAGAAGTTACCTCGCATCTTTCAGAATGAGTGAAGCCCAACCCACGGAGCTGGCCCTTTTTGACTGGCCTGCCTCCGCGAACGCCGTTAACAGTACATATCACATCGACGTTAGACCTATCTCGCAACTGTCCGAAGAAGCGCCTATAGAGTTTATCATCCCGGGCCAAGGAGTAGATTATCTGGATTTGAAATCGACTAGGTTATACGTGAAAGCCAGCGTGAAACGAGCAGACGGAACCAGCGTCGCTGAAGATGAAAAAGTGGCTACCGTCAACAATCTCCTCTATTCCATGTTCTCTCAAGTGGATGTGTCCGCGCAAGGGAAACTGCTGACGGTACAGGACAATAACTTTCCATACAAAGCCTACACTCAGACGATCTTAAATTACGGCTACGGTACCAAAAGTAGTCAACTAGAATCCCAGATGTTTGAACAAGACAGAGGTATGGATATAGATAATCCTGACCCGGTAACTGGGTCGAACGCGGGTCTCGCCGACCGTCACGATCGTGTCAAAGAAAGCGTGCCCTTTGAAATGGAAGGACCCCTGCTACAGGATGTTTTTCAGCAGTCCCGATATCTCCTTAACAACGTGGACGTATACGTGAAACTGTACAGAGCCCCCTCGTCTTTTGTTATCATGTCGGCGGAAGTCGACAAGACATACAAATTGATCATCCACGAAATCGCGTTGAAAGTACGCAAAGTTCGCGTGAACCCCGATGTTATTTTGGCGCAAAGCGAGCTGTTAGAAACAACGACGGCGAAATACCCCTACACACGTACAGAAGTTAAAACGGCTACCCTATCTTCGGGTCAAGTCTTGTTTCGTTGGGATAATATCTGGCCCTCGGAATATCCGAGCCGCTTAGTCGTGGGCTTCGTCGAGTCCAAGGCCGTGGCTGGAGACTATAAAAAGAATCCGTTCAATTTCAAACATTTCAATCTCGGCAGTATATCGGTGAATGTGGACGGGTTAACCACGCCGGGACAACCCCTCCGAATGAAGTACGCGGATGAACAGTCTCTATGTACATCGGCTTATCTAAGCTTATACGACGTTGTGGGCAAGACTGGAGAGGATTTTGGAAATAGCATCAACTTATTCGACTTTGCGCGCGGTTACGCCTTGTACGGCTTTTCCCTGAACCCGTCCCAAGCGTCGGAGAACAACCGTCTACCCGTCAATCGAGGGACCGTACGACTGGAGGCGGCCTTCGACAAGCCTTTACCGGAGACCGTGACCTGCGTCATCTACGGAGAATTTCCGGCCAGCTTCGAAGTGGACAAATCCAGGAATATACTAACTTCATGAACGCGGAGGAATTGCGATGCGCGGTGCAAAGATTCCCAGTGTGTCGCGTCATGGCGGCTGACCAGCTTCCAGCAGAGGTGGAAAGAAAACCAGCGGGTTACATCGTCAATACGGATCCAGCTCGACTACCCGGGCAACACTGGGTGTTGTTTTATTTCGAAGAAGATATGGGTTATTTCTTGGACAGTTTAAGTTTTCCCCCGGAACATTATTCTACCGGATTTCGAGATTTTCTAAATTATAATTGTAAACGAGTTTTCTATAATCCACGGCGTTTGCAAGGCAGGCTATCCGCTACGTGCGGTTATTATTGTTTGTACTTTTTGCTCCAACTTAGTAGAAAAGTACCACTGCGTAGTATCATGTCGGATTTTAATCAGAATCATTGTCATAACGATTGCTACGTTTATCGATTTGTATCCCGTTATTTCTCGAATTGTATTTATCCAAGTTTGAATCACGTTATTTGTCAATAAATGAAATATATACGATGTGATGAATACGGTTTTGGTTATTATACAAAAAGTAATGGCCGATAACGGTTGGCGAGAGCACTTGGCAAGGGCGTATTTTAACCCCAGTGAACCAATCGCCTTCACCGGTCCGACAAAAGTAAGATCCTGGTTGAAGGCTGAAGGCTATAGCCTACCCGCCAAGGCGGTAGATCAGTGGTTAAGCGATCAAGACGCTTACAGTCTTCAAAAACCCGTCAGATATAAATTTAAAAGAAACAGGGTCATCACCACGGGTATCGATGATTTGTGGGATATCGACTTGGCAGACGTGTCTAATATAGCCAAATATAACGACGGAATCCGTTTCCTCTTGGTCGCTATCGACGTCTTTTCCAGATATCTGTGGGTGGAACCCATAGCTAACAAGCGACACGAGTCCGTCATATCGGGCTTAAACAAAATTTTAGCAACTGGCAGAAAACCATCCTTGATTCGATGGGACAAGGGTGGTGAGTTTAATAATAAATGGATGAAAGCCCACTTGAATAAGAAAGGGATAAGGCATTACGTCACCCACAACGAGAAGAAAGCTAATTACGTAGAGCGTGTCATTCGCACCATCAAGACGCATATGTATCGGTTTTTCACGCATAACCAAACCTATCGTTATTTAGAGACATTATCAGATATCGTTAGCGGTTACAATCACAGACCTCACAGATCGCTCAATCAAAAAGCCCCGGCCGACATCGATGAGGAAAACGAAGCGGAGACTTGGAAGGAGCTATACGTAGACACGGCTCAACGAGTCAAAACGCAGCCCTTCCGATTCAAATTGGGCGACACCGTTAGAATCTCTCATTTGAGGTACATCTTTCAAAGAGCCTATACGTCCACTTACACCGAAGAGTTGTTTAAGGTCGTGAAACGATGGCGTCGGCGTTCTATACCCGTTTACAAACTGACGGATTTTATGGACGACCCCATCGAAGGTACGTTTTACCAACAAGAAGTACAGAAAGTAGACAAAGACGTCAACGCGTTGTGGCGCATCGAGAAGGTGTTGAAAAGCAGAGGACGTGGAGACCGCGCGGAAAAACTGGTCAAGTACGTCGGTTGGCCTACAAAATTTAACAGTTGGGTCAGAGCGGAAGACATTCAGACCCTATAAAAGGGATTAGCGCTTTATGACACCTCTCAGTCCACCGAATAACATCGATCATGACGCTCCAACACCCGGCGAGAATACGTATTGTCGGCCCCAGCGGGGTTGGAAAGACCATGTGGTTGGTACGTCTGTTACGGGAGAAGAAAATTCAACCGGAACCCCATCGCGTCATTATTTGTTATAGCAAATGGCAACCGCTGTACGAGGAAATGAAAAACGCTGTACACAACGTAGACTTCGTCAAAGGTATTCCTCCTGATCTGGGAGAGGATGGGTTTTTCAATCGAGCCATTCGTACCGTCATAGTCTTCGACGATTTAATGACAGACGTCAAAAAGGACACCCGAATTGCCGATCTATTCACCAAAGGATCTCACCACGACAACGCTTCCGTCGTGTATATCGCGCAAAACTTGTTCGATCGGGGTAAAGCCTCCAGAGACATAGATTTGAACTCTCAATACATCGTACTATTCAACAACCCGGTAGACAGACAACAGGTGGCATTGTTAGGGCGACGCATATACCCAGGGAAAGGCGACTACTTTATGAAAGTATACGAAGAAGCGGTGACTAGCTCACCTCACGGGTCTTTGTTGATCGATTTGAAACCCACCACGCCAGAGAACCAAAGACTGAAAAAGAACTTTCTCCGACAAACCGGTAAAGGCGAGCTCTACACCGAGGTCAGCCCACCTTGGTTCAAACAGCAAGTCGGAAACGGTGAAATACAACGCGATGTGTGGCACGATCTGTTCGGTATGTCCACACGTGGTATGATGGAGGATAAAGTTCGCCAGAAAGCGGAAGCGTATATTACGGAAGGTTACTCGGAAAAGGAGAGCAGACTACTGGCTGAAGAAGATTATCTTCCGGATATGAAACAGCGCATGCTCCAGAACTACTCCCTATGGTGTTTAAACTCGGACAAGGATAGTATACACCGCGGTATACAAAACACTCGTGAAATTCTGGAAAACGTATATGGAATGTCTAGAGAGGAAGCGATGGAACAAACTTTGAAATTGAGAAAGGAACTATTCGATGTATTATGGCAATAATCTTTATTGGTTATATACAAGTATATATATATACAATCATCCCCGTACTATGCATACAATAGTAATTATTTACAACACGGTCTTGCCTACACCGAACATTTCTGTTATACATACACAACTCGTAAGCGTTTATTTGTTACAGAACTTTAAAATGACCATGGGCTAGCGTATCAACGCCGTTGTCCAATACGTAACGCTTGTCGTCGAAAGGCGACAAACCTATCTTGTTTATATTTACGCTATAAAGATGATGATTATAACTGCGAATACAATTCATAGATGCTGTAACCTGTTTCTTATCGAATAAAGACTGTTTATACAGTTCATGTCTGAGTCTCTTTTTAACCACGTATTTAGCCACCCCTTTGGCAGTTTTCTTTTCTCGACCGGAGAAAACCATCGAATACATCTTCGGTCGCAGTCCCACGAATTCTGAGATGGGTTCTCCAGCAGTTTCATCCTTCATTTTACCTAATACTTTGGCGTTCGTAGGACTGAATAAAAAATGATCTGTTGGATAGTTACTGGTGTCGAACAGGTGAGCATTTGCATCCATGTCGCTATAAATGTCGACGCATTCAATGCGATAGCACAGAGAATCCGTATCCGTAAATAGAAGCACGGCGTTGTCCTGGTATTTGGGTTTAATAAAATTGTAGTGAAAGTCATACATGAGCTGTTTTGAAATGTCTAATATAGCGAAACCGACGTAAATGGGCCTGTTCAACACCAGCTTTGTTTTACTCATATGCACCCCGCAGAGGTCTTGGTTAAATATATTAAAACTTCGGAAGGATGGCTTGGCTATTAATTTCTCCAGTTTAGCATTGTTGTGCACCAGTTCGATGCGCGTGCGCTTGCGCAGGTTCTCCATTGTTTTTCCAAAGACGGCGTTATTTAACAGTTTGAAAAAGTCTTTTTCAAAGTCGTTTTTCGCGTGTTTGCGCTTTTCGGTGTTGAAGTCGATATAGGGCTTCAGCCACGGAGTTTGTACGAATGAGATTCCGCGGTGGATTTTTGTCAATATCATACCTTGCGATAAGCAGAATTTCAAGACGCTGTAATGGATGACATATTTAGACTTGCTATGTAAGTTAGGAACGAGTTTTTCAGTTGGATTGCCTTTCAACTGCAACTCCTGTTTTAACCTCGTGGAGTAGCTCGATAACATTTCATCCGACACAGTCAGACGATCAGGACATAGAGGATAATCGTTGTGAAGGTCATGCAAATGATGCGGGTATTGTAGGTCTACTTCCAATATGTAACCTACTTGCGCATCATCTGGTACGGTTTTGACGTCAAAAACGTCAATTTGCTCCGCTGTCATCCATACGAAATCTTTCTGAGGTAAATATCTGGACATGGCCCATCCATACAGATTATTGGCGTCCAGATATGATATATAACTAGTTGGCTGTGAGGGATCGTAGTCGGACAAATAAGGATTGTTTGCTTTGGCGTATTTTGTAGTGATCATACTTATACCGCCGCGAATGCCTTGCTCCACCATAAGGTGCATGTCAATATCCTGCAGCAATTCGAGTTCAACACCGGTCATTTTTAACATAGCGTCCCAGCTTAAACCGGGGCTGGTATAATAATGAAGTGGATCTAGTTTATAGAAAGACAAGCAGATGTCTCTGAAATTCTCAAAGACATCGGCTAACAAGAGAACATCGGTTTTAATGTAGAGATCTTGATAATCTCCCAAGTTCTCCATACCGAGCTCTTTCCATACGGTCTGCGCGTGCTCGTAATCTTCTCGAGACAAGGCTTCTTCCTTAAGATCGTTATAAAACGAATCTATGGGCGGAAGTTGGGTTTCTCGAAATTTATCAGAACCTGTCATATAAGTGTACGGGAAGACACCTTTTCGGAGCAATATTTTTTGTTGGTGGGGGTCGGAGAAATGTTTTTTCAACTGAGAGAACCCCTCCGGCCCGTCCTTCGCCATATTGGTCACGAGCGTATCTAAGGACGCGTTCAGAAACTGGAAGGAGTCGATGAAGCGTAAATTCCCGAGGCTAAAGCTAATATATTTTTGCATGTTATTAGCGATGCACGTAATTCTTAAATGTTTAAACAGACCCATTACATCGCAGATAAGATGGCCGTCGTAGTCGCGACAGTTATGGAGTATGACGGGAATAAAAAACCTACGAGCTTCTTCCTTAGTCGTCGTTCTAAACCGGAATTGTAAATTGCATTCGTTATGAGCGGGACCTCTGTACATACCGCTGATGTGACAGTGGTCTTTCACCCTGTTTGCGCCCAGTGGTTTATCACATATATGGCAGTGGCTTGCGGTTTCAAAATTACGCTCCTGTTCAAAGGAGATAATCATTGGATGGGTTTGTTTTAGAATGTTACAGATGTAGTCATTTTCTTTCTGCAGATCGCTTAAAAACCTCTGCACAACATCGGGTCCGCGGTAAATAGTCGCGGGCTTACTGTACCGGGGCACATTACATACCACCGTATAACTGTAACTGGACGGCTCGTGTTTCTTGTACTTCGTAGTTTTGCCCGTGGAATCATCTCCTTTAACGGTGAAACACTCGAAGTCGGCGTATATAGCGAAAGGGACGCGGAGTTGGTTTCTAATATTTTTAAATTTCAGAGTCTCTTCCTCGGGCATTAGTGTTCGCTGTAGACCTAGAGACTTACAGTAAGGTATGTGGTCGTCCAACAAAGCCTTGCTACAATACGCGTGCAAACAGTAGTCGCAGAAATGTGTTTGACCGTTGTGATTCGTACGATCACCGAGCAAACGACTCATAGACTTGATCAAACAGTAATGACGGGTATCACCCCTCGAAATAAGAAGTAAATTAACATGCTTATCGCAGCGGTTGGATGTGATGTGTAAAGGAAATATGCCTTCTTCGTACCCGAACACATTGACCGATATTGAATTTTGCGCCTCGAACTGGTGCGTTTGGTCTAGTCTTAGAGGAAATTCAAGACCCTCTAGGTTTAAAGTGTCGAAATACGGTTTGTAATGTTGAACTCGATTCGGGTCTTTTCCCCCCGGATGTAAAGCTGCTAGGACTGACCAAGCGAAACAATAATCATCCGAATTTTTTACATTTACAATAGCTTTTTTCTTAACCAAGACCTGCGGGGTGGGGATGTAGGTAGAACCGCGCAAAGGGCTATATTTAGCTACGTTCAGTTCCATAGACACCACTTCGTCCAACACCCAACCACTGCCTTCCCTTTGAAACGTTTGGAAGCTTTCGTACATTTTGTGGAAGGCATCGGCTACGGTCTGTTCGAATTGGCTGTTGTTGGTGGTGATATAATTGTGGCTGCGAAAGCTAGGTTGCGTAGTAATCTCTTCGCCTTCTGAAGTATATCTAACTAATCTCACATTGATCACTAGATTCCATTTCAAACCGTTGTGCGTGTCTAGTTCCGTATTTAAAATGCCCATCACAGCCGAGTCATTGTCTTTAAAAAACTGTAAAATATCCAATTTGTTTGCTGATGTGGGCTCCAGAGTGTGCGTTTTCACACGTCCTTCTAAAGCACCGACGCTTGTTGAACCTTTGCCTGACTGGTTTTCTCGCTTTCGACAACACGTATCGCAAGTGTTGGTGGCCCTGGTGTAAAACCGTTGAGGTAGAGGACGTTTACAATCCGAACACTGTACGCCTTGATGACCGCATTCTCTACAGAACTTTCTCCCCGGCATCAATTCAGCCAGTTTCCCACACCAGTTGCACGGACGATTAGCGGAGATCTCTTCTCGTGTTTGAGAGATTAACGTGTTGAGCTCTCCTGAAAAAAAAAAGAAGTTTTTAATCAATTGGGGACAGTTTTAAGAACGGAGCAAGTTCTTTTCGTTAAATGTCGACGAGAAAACTTACTCTGAATGTCTGCAATCGGGTTATGTACGATTCCAGAAGAGGTTGAAGGCTGCTGATTATCTGCAATAAGAAAATTTTGATATAACCGAGCGTCTATTTGATAAATCAGTATAACTTACTCTGAATGTCTGCAATCGGGTTATGTACGATTCCAGAAGAGGTTGAAGGCTGCTGATTATCTGCAATAAGAAAATTTTGATATAACCGAGCGTCTATTTGATAAATCAGTATAATAAATCGAAGTCCGAAAGTGTGGCTTAACAAGGTGATAACTTACCAGGAGTTAGCCGCATCCTCCTGTGCATAGCCTCGTGTTTGTAGAGAGTGTCACTCCTGGAGAAGGTTTTGCCGCATACATCGCAATTATACGCTTTGCGTTGGTGAATTCGACCCATATGTTGGTTTAGACGGATTTCAGATGTGAAAGCAGCCCCGCAGATGTTGCAAATCGTGTTCATGTCTGTGGAAGGGGGAAACACTAAAACACGTCGTCTCTTCTACAAATCAGGTGAGCGAGTGGTGAGTGGTACTACCGATAGTGCTTAAAAAGTGTTGACTCTCTGTTCCGATTGTCGGAATCTGTGTACAACGTCACTGATTGGTTGTCCTAATCGTGACGTCACACCTTGAGGATTATGGGAAATGGTGTGTGGTAAGGGTTACAACCTGATTAAGTCATCCAGGAGTAGATTACAAGCAGAAATCAGACAGACTAACATGTGTGGAGATATTTAGAGTTAGCTAGACAGGTGCGATCTGATTAAGTCATCCAGAAGTGGATGACAAGGAGAAATCACGCCCAATCAACGCGCGAGTCGCCTCGCGCGGAGTAGCGCCCATACGAGCCCTGGCATACGTTACGTTCGAAGGGACGCATATCTCATGACGGGGACAGTCAGGCTTATTGTCTCACCTTCGAATCCGAGACAAGCCAGCTCGCCCTAGAGAAACGGTCGCAGATGTATACCAGTAGATTTTACCTCAGATTGCGGAGAGAACCGATCACCATTATAGTTAAACCATCATAAATTAAAAAAAACGGCTTACCTGTTAGAACCTTAAGTCTCGACAGTCAGAGGTGTTGGGTAAATCTAAACAGAATAGAGTGTTGAAATAGAGAATTGATTCGCTTGATTGTAGCATCGCTGATAAGCCAGACATTACTTTTACATTACATTACTTATTTTTGAAATTTTTTGATTAACACTTTTCTTTAAATTTTTAAATTTTTTTTTTGAAATTTTTTAACTTTTTTTTTGTTTTTTTAAATTTTGGAAACTTTTTGAAATTTTTTGAAATTTTGGAAATTTTGGAAATTTTTGAAGTTTTTAGAAATTTTTGAAAGTTTTTGAAATTTTTAAAAAATTTTGAAATTTTAAAAAAAATTTGAAATTTTAAAATTTTTTGAAATTTTTGAAAGTTTATTAAATTTTAGAAATTTTGGAAATTTTTGAAGTTTTTAGAAATTTTTGAAACTTTTTAATATTTTTGAAGTTTTTAGAAATTTTTGAAACTTTTAGAATTTTTTGAAATTTTTGAAATTTTTTGAAATTTTTGAAATTTTTTGAAATTTTTGAAATTTTTGAAATTTTTTGAAATTTTTGAAATTTTTTGAAATTTTTGAAATTTTTTGAAATTTTTGAAATTTTTTGAAATTTTTGAAATTTTTCAAAGTTTTGACCTTTGTCCATCGACTTCGACCAAAATGTGATATCGCGGAATATTGGTAAACATAAACCGTAACTAATAGAGCAATTCTACTTACCAGCTGTGGTCTGCTTCCAGGTCCGCGTCGAAATGTGAGCTGAGCCTGTACAAACCCCGGTATTTATACGATTTTGTCGGTATAAATATAGACACGAAGGCCTCGGGCGCGATGGAAAATTCCCATTTCATACTGCGCACTTAGGCGAGTCTTCATGCACTATACGTCTTTAAACGGGGAATCCCCGCGTAAAATCCAGATAAGGGTAGATCTTATTGCGATGAAATGAGGATAATGAGATGTGCGGTGAAGCGCGAACCATAGCCGCAAGCTAAGATGTGGCGATATATATAGAGGTTAACTAACGAGAGCCCATTTGTTACGATGAATATCACTCGAGTCTATTAATTTTCAAAGTCACGAGCCTCTGGCGAGTGACTTTGGAAATTAATAGATGAGAGTGATATTCATTGTAACAAACGGACTCGAGTTGGTTAATCTTTTTCTCACAATACACAAAAATGATGCATTTTATTCTGAAATGCAGCTCAACATCGCATCGTTCAACCCAGCCAACCTTTCTGGATTCTAATGAGGTCAACCGCTTTACCGCGTTGACATGGAGACGGTATTCATTACGCTACCCAAGAAAGGTCTCTAAAATCGAACAGTTTTGTTGCTCACGAACTCTTAAGAATAAAGAGATAAAAATATATCCTACAAATGAATGGCACTTCTTAGAATAAAACAAAAATAAACATATCAATAGTTTAATGTCTGCAATCCGATGACGAAGTCAGGTTTTGCTGTGACCTCTATACCGACACAATTACGATAACTAGGCCAATGCATCTTCCTTGAGAAATCTGCGAGACGCCAGTTTAGGTAGATTGATTGATTGAATATAATTATCCCGTGTTTAATTATTGACACAGAAAGTGTCATCGTTTGCAGTTAGGAGTAAATACGGCTATGATATATTCGTATTTAATCCTAATTTGTTAGAAAAACGGAAGTAAGCAGACGAAGTAGTTTGTTTATGTCAAGAAGTATGTCATGTACGGTACATGCAAATGCTTTCCTTATATGGAAGTAGCTATGACGTGATCGTGGGAAAATCATACTATTTTGCATAAATGAAGTCCGTTGTATGTAAGCCATAACATGATTGGCTACCGACTCGCATAGTTGTGAGTTATACTGCCAATCACTTGTAATCTAACAAGGATGTCTTCAAGTTATTACATAAAAGGAAAACGAACGTATTATCCATACGCTGAGAATGCAAGCTTGTGTTTTGATTAGTTGAACTTGGAAAATCATGTTTGTTAACCAATCAGCAGTAAGTTGGGCCATAATTTCACTAGTTGATTATGACAAAAATAGCACACTGCCTGGAAGTGAAATTATGGGGGGTGTAGTGTGAGAAACATTAATAAATAACTAAGACGTAGAAAATTAAAATTGAAACGAGGCGTGATTGCTCGCGGCTATACTTAAGTATAACCTTTCATTCTTTGGAGCTGAATAAGGCTAGTACGTAAATAGCCATTTCATTAACCGACTGTGATACAGCTTATTTTAAAACTGCATCGTCATTGATATACTTGATATAATTTAATAAATAACTTAGATTCTAATCTTAATGAGATGTGTACCGTAGTGAACCGATAGCCGCGAGCTTAGATTTTAATTAGACATGCTGCGAACCGTGACCAATGACCTGGAGCTAAGATTTTAATTATATTTGCTAGTTATTGACCTCGACCTCACAGTTCAAGCCATTGTTGCCTCCTCTTGTTAGGAGATTTTAATTAGATGTGTAGTCAAGCGCGACCAATAGCCGGGAGCTTAGATGTTAATGACATGTGCTAGTTATTGACCTCGACCACTCGGGACGTCTTAGACCCGGAATTCGGATATTACGTAACATGTTTCCACCTCGTATGACGTCATAGCTGCGTTTCAACTCTCATTTTGTATTCTACTGATATATTGTTGTTACTTGTAGCCATTTAACAAACTTAGTTTGATATGAGATTAAAAAGTGATAAAGGTAACTTCAATATGATTAATCTAAAGGCGTTTTTACGTCCATCAATGACTATTGTTAGTGAATTGACCGATTGCTTGATGACGTCACTTGGAATTTACGTGCAAAGAATTTCGGGGGATTGAGGGATAATTTTGAAATATAGCGGAAGAAATAATACTGTATTGAGAAGAAATAAAAGGCGTTAAGTTACAAGAAAATTGTGTGGATAAAAACAGCTTATGTGATCAATGTTTTCCAAAAAAGTGACATCTTACCAATTAACAAAATGGCGGACTGATGTACATTTTACCCAGAAAGCTTTGCGTAAATCTATGTGACGTCATCAGGCTCGGCGGTAATTGTTTTTCATTTTCAGCAACTTGTGTAAAATATTGAGTGACGAGTGACGTGGAAATAGTTCACTATGGGCGTGGCAAACTAACCATGTTTCGAAGTCAGGATTGTTCTGTATACCAATAACCGTAGAATACGAACGATGTCGGCAGCTATTAGAACAGGCAATGTCGTTCACTCCCCTAAGCAGTTAAAGGTGTGTCAAACTCCATTTTAATTTAACATTTTTTGAAAGTGGGGTGTTGGGGTGATGATCCTAAACCAACAGGCGGGGTCCAGGGGCCACCCAGGCCACAGAAGCTCCCAGACCATATAGATGAGCGGAGATGCGTTCTGGAGGTTTGTCGGAATATAAAATTCATCTTATTTTTCGACAGGTTTGGGAATACTGACTGCAAAATGTAACAATGATTTCAGCCGACAGACCTCGGTAGCTCAGATGGTCAATTCAATAACAGCCAAATTCAGAGCTGTCAACAGTTGTGAACATACGAAATGTAAATTTCCTTTGAAATTTCAGCTTTTTGTCACTACAATTAAAAACAACAACATGACGATGTCATCAATGAGAACGTAATACTCGAGATATATGTATCTGAAAATAGAGATTTTCAGTGTTTCTAAACTCCCATAACCTGGAGAAGAAGGGACAAAGCAGAGGAATGTATTTGACCATTCGATTCAGCCTTGTTTTGTAATGTTGAAATGTACCCATCGCCTCCATTAGCCGAAGAAGAAAAGTTGGATGCGCACATTTGGGAAAATATAGATTTTTAAGCTTACTAATCTCCATATTGATTGACATTCATACGAATGGACGCGCCAATAAGCTAAAACAACCAACCATATTGATTGTTCAGTTGATTCCTGTCCAACATCACACTTAGTCTGGTACCGTGCCCCTAAACTCGTACAAGATAGCTCGTTATTAGGGTCAGGCAACACCCGCCGCCATTACACTTTATCCAAGATGGCGGCCCCCATGTTGACACATGTGACAGACAATCTTACGTCGACTGGATTTCAGTAAAATATGTAAGTTTTCCACATACATAAGCTTTTCAAATGTGATGGTGTCATTAAGGGTATCCGACTGCAGCTTTATGTTCGTTTTAATTAAGATGACAAGCCATTTTGACTTATTTTGCACGCTTTTATTAATATTTTGACATTGCCTAAATTCGGACGTTTTTAGCTATAAATGGGGTCTAGGGGCTTGGGAATTTGTGGCATCGCTGTGAAAATGACTTTAATAGCAGTCTGAGCCTTTGAGCTGTTGGGAAACATGTCATTGAAGTGGATGCCACAATTATTTACACAAAAATTTCCGGGTATAAAAAGACCTCCACCTATCTTTTCTAGCAAAACTCTGTAGTCAGTGGGCTATGGTACTGGCAGTTGATGGCATATTTCAGAAAACATTTCTAAATGTAGCCCGGACCTCTGGGCTATTACATAAACTACAATTGAAGGGGATGCCACAAGTATTTGTGTACATTTTTTGGAGTAACTATGGCTTACATAGCATTTCTTGCATTAACAAACAACTAAGGGGTCCAGGGGTATGGTATTTGGTGGCATCTTGTTAAAACAACTTTTAGCGGAGCCGGGGGTATATCATCTAATAGTGAAGATATAAATGAAGTGGATGCCACAATTATTTGCACCAATTTTCAGCCTGGGATTTAATGCATTTTATCCATTTTAGCATTTACACATAGCTAAGGGGAGCAGGGGCATGGCATTTGGTGGCATCTTCCTAAAAACAAATCTTCCTGAAAATGAACATGACCTTGCCTATCGATAAATTATATATTTAAATTCAATGCTACAAATTTTAAACCAATTTTTTTATAGGAGTACATCTGAGTAATATTACTGCGATAACCAAAATTTAATCATTTTCTTTTTCAGGAAGATCATTCGGTATATGGGAGCTTATTTGTGAATCTGAGTGACAGAGTCAGTGGAAAGATACTATAACAATTTATATGTCTGAATGTGAGTTAAGAATTCATCTTAACTCAACAAGTCATTGGTGGACACAAACTCAATCCTGTCTGTTTTCAGAATGATGATCTGTGCTTTTGATTTGAAGATCAGTTTTGGAAGATTGTGTAAATGAAATATAAACATACCAAAGGCCTTCAGATGGGGAGGGGGGCATATTTATCAGATAAGAATACCTATATTCTGTGGGTGTATCCACATTTGTCATATATAATTTATACCCTTTAAGTTCTGTACATGTAACATCAGATCAATCATAAGCATTGTAGGTAACAACATTTTTTCTAGAACAATCCATCTTTATTAGGAGTTAATCAATAAAGTTATTAAAAATCTTAACTGGTATTATTGTGTTGTAGATATTAGGTTATCGCTAACAGTGACAACCTAAAATTTCCTTTCATATCTGGCGAACTATACACTGCCCACTGTACAATGCAGATATGGAAGTGCAGTCACTTATAGTGCATGCTTGTCTGCAGATTTGTGACAAATGTAAACTTTTTCGAATAGTTAAGATGTATAAAAAAATAAAGTAAATGAAATAACCTTTAATCCTTCCAAAATCCTTCAAATTTGAGGCATATAGGGTATGAGACACTAGGCTGTAAAAATAAAAACAATTTCCCCAGTATTAGTTTTTCATTGAAATGATTTGGAGTACACAGACTTGAAATAACGCTCATGCACCAAATACTACCTGACTTGAATGCAGCTTCATTTGGAGTTTAAGACTGGATTAAACAGAGCATCAACTGGTGGGCGTAAATAGGAATCAATAATACCATGTCAATGAAATGCATATGTTACATATTAAACATTCACAGGGACATGGCACTACTGAAATTAGCAGCATATAACTGGCACTGTAAATAGAAAACATGTTTGTTAAAATTACAACAATAAATGAAGATAATGCTGATAGAACTGGACATCTGACCATCTCAATCTTCCTTCTTCAAAAAATTCACAAATGAGCTTTAGTCTGATTATAACCGAATAAGCTCAATTTTCAGACTGAGTTTTTTTTTAATCAAATTTAGATTTATTTGATTACAAGTTTATGCTGGAGTGTTGAAAGATACCAGCAGAAAATATGGGCTTCTTTTCAGCCATAGAATCATATTTTAAAACAATTATGAAAGAAGGCCTAGCCCTTTCAACCCCAGAGAATTTGTAGAAATTAAAGTGGCATTCACTTATATTTTTTATCATCTGTTAATTCTGTTTATAGACACAGGTTGCCTTCAAACTTGTTTTTATAATGATGGCCATATTTGCCGAGCCCCGGTTACCCTTAGCTAAATGCCTATGCTAGTATAGACGAGTTAGCAATTTAACTCCTAGAAAATTTGTTCTAATTATTGTGGCATCCACTTCATTTATATCTTGACTATTAGATGATGTACCCCCGGCTCCGCTAAAAGTTGTTTTAACAAGATGCCACCAAATACCATACCCCTGGACCCCTTAGTTGTTTGTTAATGCAAAAAATGCTATGTAAGCCATAGTTACCCCGAAAAATGTACACAAATACTTGTGGCATCCCCTTCAATCGTAGTTTATGTAATAGCCCAGAGGTCCAGGCTACATTTAGAAATGTTTTCTGAAATATGCCATCATTTGCCAGTACCATAGCCCACTTGACTGTAGAGTTTTGCTAGAAAAGATAGGTGGAGGTCTTTTTATACCAGGAAATTTTTGTGTAAATAATTGTGGCATCCACTTCAATGACATGTTTCCCAATAGCTCAAAGGCTGCTAATAAAGTCATTTTCACAGCGATGCCACAAATTCCCAAGCCCCTAGACCCCATTTATAGCTAAAAACGTCCGAATTTAGGCAATGTCAACATATTAATAAAAGCGTGCAAAATAAGTCAAAATGGCTTGTCATCTTAATTAAAACGAATATAAAGCTGCAGTCGGATACCCTTAATGACACCATCACATTTGGAAAGCTTATGTATGTGGAAAACTTACATATTTTACTGAAATCCAGTCAACGTAAGATTGTCTGTCACATGTGTCAACATGGGGGCCGCCATCTTGGATAAAGTGTAATGGCGGCGGGTGTTGCCTGACCCTAATAACGAGCTATCTTGTACGAGTTTAGGGGCAGGGTACCAGACTACATCACACTTTGAAAGCCGCCATGTTCATCAAGCATCAAGTGTTATCTCAAGACAACAGCGTTCCCTTTATAGTACTCGTAAAACCTTATTTCGCACATTTGTCTTTTAATATCCCACAACCACCGGAACGAGAGGCCAGTTCATTTAACTTTATTGTGGACGGTCCCATAAAGATGACTGTTTGTCAAAGAAACCCTGACAGGAGTCGTAATTCTGCTGCTAATGTGTTCCAGAAACGCAACCCTTTCATTTAATATATTTCTTTTATACACGCTTTTTAGTTTGATAGATTTTCAGTCTATAACGGTCCGTGTAACGTTCGTTAATTCAATTTTCATTTTTTGACATTGCAAAATGAAAATTGGAAATGACCATTTTTAAGTTCAATTTTTCATTTTCATTTTCTACATTTTGAAACGAAGAAATGAAAATTGAAATTTGACGTTCAATTTTCAATTTTTGTTTTCTATGTTTTCAACACACAAATCAAAAATTGAAAAATGACGGTCATTTTTCAATTTTCATTTTGCCATTTCGCTCTACACGAAACGAATATTGAAAATTGTAACCTTCGTCAATGTTTCAATTTTCAATTGGTCGAAGTCAGTCCCCAAACACAACTACGCAAGACACAAACCACCAAAGCGAACAGCCCTTGTGGAGCAAGCCGATTAGAGCATAACTTACGACCCCTGTGGAGTACAAAAAACACTTTCTTTAAAGCAAAGAATCCTAAAACAAGGACTGCTTTATGCAAATCATAGGAGTAAGATTTCCAGGACATACAACATTCGAGTAAGGCAGGTACGCGACAGATTAGCATTAAAATTGGCCCTGAAACCACGCTATTGGCGATGTGCCCCTCAAAGGATGTTGATATTTTACAGCTAATTAAAAGTCAAATTAACGATTTCTTCATCAGAATGTGTTCATTAGACTAAGAGGAGTTAAAACAATCAAAAGTTTCTTAAAATCGTGCTTTGTGCTTCGCTATTGGCGATATGCCCTCCACAGGATGTTGATGTTTTTAGACTAATTAAAAGTCAAATTAACGATTTCTTCATCAGACTGTGTTAATGGCCACATTCTGATAAAGAAATCGTGACTTTGACCTTTAATTAGTCTTGAACACCAACATCCCTTGTGAAACATATCGCCAATAGTTTGGGCTTTTTTTTGAGCAAAATAAAATAAAAGAAGAGAAAAAAAAAGAAAAGAAACGGAGAGCGGAGAAGGGAATTAACGCAGAATCAAAATGTACCATTATATATGCAATCTATCAAATGCAAGGTCTGCCATGCAGTTTCCTGTCGTCTTTAGTTTGACGGTAACCATGGTGATGCATGTGTGTTTTTTTTAAAATTAATTTTGCGCCATAGTCCGTGTTGCAGTGTTAAGCAACGTGTTGCATGGCTCTAACAATGAACAAGCTAAATTGAGAAAAATGCACTTTCTGGGTGTGTAGAGGCCAATAGCCAGGCACATTAAGCGATTTTAACAAAACCTTTGATTGTTTCTGTCTCCTTAATAGAGTCTACTAAACACATTCTGATGAAGAAATCGTGAATTTGACTTTTGATTAGCCTAAAAACACTAACATCCCCTGTGGGGCACATCACCATTAGCGTGGTTTCAGGGCAAATTTTAATGCTTATCAGTGGCGTACCTGCCTAACTCGGATGTTTTAGGTCTTGGAAATCTTACTCCTTTGATTTTAGTAAATCAGTCCTTGTTTTAAGAGTTTTTGTTTTGGAGAAAGTCACGTGTTATTTTGTGCTCCCCAAGGGCTGTAAGTTTTGTTCTAGCTGGCCTGCTTCACAAGGGCTGCGGCAATACGTATTGCCGTTTGCTTCGGTGGTTTGTGACTTGCGCAGTGTGTTTCATTGACGAAGGTTACAACTTTCAATATTCGTTTCATGAAAAGTGAAATGACCGTCATTTTTCTATTTTTAATTTGTGTGTTGAAAAGAGAGAAAACAAAAATTGAAAATTGAACGTCAAATTTCAATTTTCATTTCTTCTTTTCAAAAAGTAGAAAACGAAAATGAATAATTGAACTTAAAATGGTCATTTCCAAATTTCATTTTGCGATATAAAAAATTGAAAATTGAATTAACGAACGTTACACGGACCTATAACACATCACTGACACGGAAGAATCGTAGGGAGTATTGCTTGATGTATACTGTAGGCGGAGATGCATTACTAGCTACTCTCTACAAGGAACAATAATAACAATTTGACATTCAAATATATTATTAATTCAACTGGTTTATGTCCAAGTTACATTTGCCTTCAATGCAAAAGAAAAGGAATACATTATAATTACCAGCTGTCCACAACATATACTTTATTTTCTTTTAGTGAAACGATTAAGCGGATAAAAAAAAGATATATATCATAATATATGATTAGTAGTCAAATATTGAGTTATAGGTCCCTATACATGTAGCTCTGATATAAGCCTAAGTGATATCACGACTTTTACCGATAAAGTTTATAAATACAATCCCTGTTAGTACCGGAACAATTCTCAGTGGAATAGGAATTATTTTCCCTTGATAGAATCTTTATTCTGCACCAAAAATGCTTAAATTTTTAAGCAAGTCTTAGTTCAGAAATAATCGAACAATTCTTTTTTTTTTTTTTTTTTTTTTTTTGGCACATAGATCACGATTTTACAAACGCCCTACATACCCACGTGATCAAGGGATACGGGCGACAAAGACAGTAGTAACATAAAGACAAACATTGACATGTAATCATAGAAAATACATTATAATTGCAGCATTCACTTACAATGAAACAGAGAGAAAAATAAATATATAATAAGATAAAGAGAAACAGGTTAGGTTATTTATCCCTCTGCTAACATAATGTATGTATATGCAATGGTATAGGTCCACAACAAAAGAGAAAACGGGACAGTATTATACATTATTATACATACATTCACAAACCATGGCGGAGACAGTATTAAAGATTACACACATTTACCAAATATGACAGATAATATTACACATTTTACACATATTCACAAAACATGATAGGGTCAATATTACACATTATTATTGAGATTCACATAGCCTAACACAGGTTATATTACTGTACATAGGCTTTTACTGTTGACAAAAGTTAACAAACAAACAATAACAAAATTGTAGTTTAAATGTGAGCATAAAAATATCATAATTTGGAGCAGTGGTGCTCTGTACAGGTCTTTCACAAAAGAGACAATAAAATAATCTTAATACAGGATTTTTACAGATCATTAATCAAAGGCATTATCTCCCCAGAAAGTTTGTGACAACCCTTAGCAAGAATTTCCGTCTTGAGCCGGATGTACGATTGGAAGGTCTCATAGTGAACAGGACAATTGGTATAACGGGAAGAGTAAATAAAATATTTTGCATGAGCAAACAAAAAGTTTACTTGATTTGTTAGTTTTTTGGTGTCTTGTTTATGGTTTCCCAACAATAGGCCTTCTTTTAGTGATTTTTGGAAGCGGAAGGAGGCTGGCAACTTATTTAATAATGTTTTCCAAAATGTGTTAACTATTGGGCATTCATACAATGCATGTATGGGAGAGTCAATAATAGTTAAACAGCTATCACAGTAAGGATCTGTTCTAATTTTGCATTGAACAAGATATCTATTACTAGGAAAAATGTTGTGATAGAGTTTAAAATGTAATTGTTTTATCTTATTATCCAATGGCAGCCTATATAAATGACCCAGATTTGTAACATTAACAGTCCCTGGGATTGCCAGAGATTTACTCCTTAAAATGTTGTAAAAGAAACTAGAATTGATTGGACATGTAGCAAGTGTCTTATCCGAGATCTTGGGTGGATCATTAAAATCTCTATCTTATGCGGCAGAATACCTATTGAACATGTTACACCCTATTTTCTTTTTTATAGAATTTCTATACATTTTATAAGTTTTTAAATCTACTGTTATATTATACTTTTCTTGAAGGGCTTCTTTGCTGAGAAAAATACCAGTTTCATCAAGCATATCTCTAACTAATACTATTCCACTTTGATGCCATAAGGGATTATAGATACTTTTACGCTTAATTGTGAACAGCTTATTATGCCAGATGATTTCATCATAAATATCTATGTCAACGTTTTCCTTGATGTCATTATAAAATGTTAAAATATCTATATAGAAGCGGGGAAGAGATGACATACATAACTTCTTAGTATCATAGTTACATCTCAAAAGAAATGATAGCCCACCGAGTTCTTGAAAATATTTTTGAGGTATCAATTTCCACGGGCTCTCGCGTTCCTTAAAATATTTAGATAACCAGACAAGCTTAAGCGCTTTATTCATTATATGAAAATCTATAGCCTTAATCCCCCCTTCGCCATAATCAAGCAGTAACTTTTTGCGACTTACTTTTTCCCTTATACTCTGCCATATGAATTTAAACATACAGGCATTTATTTCTTTAATATGCTTTTCTGAAATACTTAAACAGCTGGCTAAAAAAACCAGACGGGATATTCCTTCGGCTTTTGCTAAAAGATTTCTTCCAAAAATCGTTAAATTTCTTTGTGACCAGATATGAAATCTCAGTTTCATTGAATCAAGTTTTGGTGTGATATTATCTTCTAACGAGTCATTAAGAGTACTTAAAACAATTCCCAGAAACTTGGTCTGAGATACAATTTTGAAAGGAGTGGATGCAGGATCTGGGACATTGATAGGGAAAATAACACATTTGTCAGGATTAAGTTTCAATCCCGTTACCGATTCAATTCTCTCATAAAAAGAAAGGGTAGCATTTATGCTACTTAGATCGTTAAGTAAACATGTTGTATCATCAGCGTAATATAAACTTTTAATTTCCGTGCCGTGGATATTTATACCCTTAATTCCTGAATTACCCCTATAGATATGACTGATTAATTCAGTACACAAAATAAATATGTATGGTGATAGCGGACAGCCTTGTTTTGTACCTCTATTATTAGGAATCCAATCCGTGCACAAACCATTATTTCTAACACAAGAATATGTATTTCTGTAAAACATTTTGACAAATTTGATAAATGTATCACCGAAGTTTAGTTTTTTAAGAGCGAAAAAAATATAATTATGTTCTAATGAGTCGAAGGCTTTCTCAAAGTCAAGGAAAGTGAACCATGCCTCGTCAGTGTAATTTTCAACCAAATCAAGAATTAAACGTTTATTTTCTGAAATGTGTCTTCCTTTCATGAACCCAGTTTGACTTCCATGGATTATTGTGGGCAAAACCAATTTTAATCTATTGGAAATGACTTTTGCTGCAATTTTATAGTCGACATTCAAGACAGTAATAGGTCTCCAATTTCTAATGTCATTGGGATTTTTGTCCGGTTTTTCAAACAGAGATATAATTCCACGTGTCTGGGTATTAGAAAATTCACCTTTATCAAACGATTCTTGTATAGAGTCGTAATAAATATGTTTGAGTTTATTCCAAAAGAATTTGTAAAACTCAACAGTGAGACCATCACTACCTGGTGCCTTATTTACTGCCATACTCTTTAAAGCCTCAGTAAATTCTGAGAGTTCCAGATTTTCATCTAACCCTTCTTTACATTTATCATCTAAAGTAGGAAGGCCAGATAGATATTCCGGACTGATAATGTCATCTATTAATTTTGTAAAATCGTCACCAGTAACGGAAGGTGTGTATATATTTGAAAAATATGAGTGAATATAGTTAATTATATCCTCGTGTTTTGTTATAGACTGGCCCCCCCGGTAAGTTTAGGAGCTTTATGGATTTTTTCTCTTGTTTTCTACGTTCTAGGTCAAAAAAATACTTTGTACTTTTTTCTCCGAGCTCCATCCATCTACTCCTGGATCTGACCATAGCACCCGTGGCTTTTTCTTCATATAATTTTTCCAATTTTTCTTTACATTTTTGATAGTCTGCTTCTAACAGCAAGTCGGATTGTTGTGTTAACTTTTGTCTTTCTAGAACAGAAAGCCGTTCAATGAGCTCCTTTTCCTCAGAATTACGGGTTTTCGATATTTCTTTTGATTTGTCTATTGAAAGTAACCGGACTTTGTATTTAATCCACTCCCATTTTGAGTTTGAGGAATTAAAGGAATCTCCATCCACACCTTCCAAAAAACCATTTATGATATTCACAAACTCCTTGTTTTTTAAGAGACTATTATTAAATTTCCAAAAATTGTTGGAAGGTTTTGTCGACTGTTCTAATTTAAAAAATACTGCCTTATGATCAGTCCGAATACTAGATTTGATATAACACGTAGTTATAGCCTTAACTAGACTGCCGTGTATCAACCAAAAATCTATACGAGACTGGATTGCGTTGCTTTGTTTCCATGTATATTGCTTTATTAACGGATTTTTATTCCTCCAAATATCGACAAGGTTTAACCTAGAAATAAGTTTGTGTATATTCTCACTATTTCGGTTATTTTCTGAACCTAGTCGGTCAAGCATTGGATTGTGAACACAGTTAAAATCCCCGCCTAAAATGAGATTACTTTGTAAACCATGAACTTCTACAAAATGGGCCATATCAAGGAAAAAATCTTCTCTTTGTTTGAAATTACTACTAGGGGCATATATATTGCCGAAATGATAAATCTTATCATCGATATCTATTTTCGCAAAAATAAATCTACCGTTGTTATCTGAATAACTGTTTATTATTTTACATTTATTTGTATTGAACAAAATTGCGAACAATTCTTACCAGCACACTACTAATTAGATGTTAACGTTAACGCCTTTTTTCGACCATTCTTTTAGCTTTGGCACCGTATGCAAGATTCACTAAACCTGATTTGATTTATTGTTAATCTACACACTGTAAAGCACATGCCTACAGTTACAGCATTTCACATTCTTTTTTTTCCAAGAAATCTTATGGATAACACAAATCATTGAAATCGAAGCTATGGGCTATGAGTCTAACCTAACGGAAACCGGAAACAAACTAACACTGATATTTTGTAATACAGAGAAAACATTTTCTTTGATTTGTTTGTTTTAAACCGAACTCACATTTATGCAGTTAAACCACTTGATGCCGTGGTACATAAAGGTAAATGGTGAGCTTGCGTGGGAGAGTCACGCCGTGATTAATTATAAGACGAAATTAATAAAACATTATTCACATACATAAAGTGATCATTCATGGAGATGTTTAAGAGGAAAGGGAAACCCCAAAAATAAATATTTTGACCAGATATGCTACAAACATTTATTTCGGAACCATTTTGGGGGGATTGTTATGAACCCTTCGAAGTCGAATTGGCTAGTTTGGCTTCGTGTCTTAGGTATGTGAATGGGTACGTTTGTACTGCCAAATGGTAGAACTGTTTGTGTATCAATCAAAACAGAGAAGTTAAGCGAAGGGGAGGTAAGCATGTGGGCACGATTGATTGTGTATATTAAGTGTATCTATAAAAACACTTGAGAGTAAGACAACATTGAGATTTTAGACCATATTTGGCTACATGGTCACGTGGATATTTGACAAGTTACATTTATTAAGATTCATTCTTTGAGATATGGTTTTACGGTTTGAGACATTTATGGAAACGTACCTGATTTACAACAACAGATAACATCGAGAAGACACATACACTTACTTATGGAAATCTTTGGCTGGCATTTACGGAACCCCTATCGAACATAACTTAAGTAGGCTTACAGAAGTTAATCAAATGAGTAGATCTTGACAGGTCTTGTTTATCTTCCTGAAGTGTACATAGATAAGTGGCGTTTTGACTTTAGGGTGAATTGTATATAACAATCTAGCCAGAGGTAAATCACAACTCAGTATACAACACACCGAAACATGTTTATATTAGAGGTATTCTCTTTCTTGTGGCCTCTCTTGCATACTTGCATGTATTCTGGAATTTATATATATGAGACTAAGATAACACCTTTTAAGCCCCTAAATCAAAGATCATTACATCTACCACAAAGGAAGATCATTAAATCTACCACAAAGGAAGATCATTAAATCTACCACAAAGGAAGATCATTAAATGTACCACAAAGGAAGATCATTACATCTACCACAAAGGAAGATCATTACATCTACCACAAAGGAAGATCATTAAATCTACCACAAATGAAGATCATTAAATCTACCACAAAGGAAGATCATTAAATCTACCACAAATGAAGATCATTAAATCTACCACAAATGAAGATCATTAAATCTACCACAAAGGAAGATCATTAAATCTGTCAAAAGAAAACACATTTGACGCTTCTCCAAAAGAAGACCTTTAAATCCAGCAAAAGGAATGACGACACAATCTATAACCATAAGAGACGAACTGTTTCACCAAAATGGAATACATTTCAATCACAAACATAGAAACCCATTCATTCCACCAAAATAGGAAACCCTTAGATCCACGCGTTTTACTTACACCAAAATAAACAAACACATATTCAGAAGTTCTGGGGTCTTTAATTAAATGAGATACATTCTGCGACGCTTACAGACAATAAACCAGAACTTAATACTGTGTCCATAATTATATACGCATATGTTGACCAGTATTCTCTTCATAGCAAGACATGGGCATTGACTGGAGTTGCATTTGGTTTGGGGCTGGGGTGTACCATCTTCAAGATCCCCTCACCACATGGGCAATTTTTGACCCGGTTGGTTCACCTCGTATAATGTTATGATGGGGTTGGTAATTTGGTTTACCTCAATGCTTACATTTACAATAACATATAGCCGTGTGCTTCATTCCATATACAACACGAAATGTTGTAAAAGAGATGGATACAAACATAGGGGTTTAGTTCCAAACTATCACATGGACACAACTTTAGATTTCCCGGTCAATTCATGTCGTTTATTTACTAACTTTAGATCTCATATTTGCATTTTATACTCTCTGAAGATATATCAGATTTCTTGAGCTCTGTGTCAAACGTTTTGCGCTCAGCCCTAAGTTATTTATCACCAAACAATCACCAAACAAAAGCTCTTATTTAGAACGATACATGTAGCACATTATCCCTTATCAGGTCAATGGAAAATTGAATGGTTGGTAGATTGGTGTTTTACGATTATATCTTTTATATGGCGGTGCTCACCGGGCTCATTGCTTGTAGGAAACCCCCGACCTTCGACGAGTACCTGGTGACTCTTCCACACACGGCGACCGAGTGAAAAATCTCATGAAAATCCATCCTGATCTTCTCAACCAGGGTTCATCCTTCTGTCGAATAAATATTATATTGTTGAGACAATTCAACCAAACTTCTGTCAGAATTCCCTGCGAGTTGGAAGCAAACAAGTATTGTACAATTGTACCATTTGTAAAGACGATATTAAAGAGAGTTTGATACACTGAAACCATTGTTTTATAAATACAGTACTTAGAAAGGACAATTTACCACGTCTGTACTAGACTATATTTACTAAGGGTTTTCCTTTACTTCTCGGGGCCTCCGTGGCTCAGTAGGTAGAGCGTTGAATGCTCAATCCGAACAGCCTTCCACCAATAGGTCGCGGGTTGAAAACACCAAACAAACAATCGATCAACCTTTCCTTCTCCTTTAACATTACGGCTTCATAAAACAACCAGAAGTTGCCGATAAGTACGTTAACATTCAGCTACATAATCAATAATCAACATGAGTTTCCTCCTAACTTATTTCATTTCCCACCATAAACAAAATGTGAGGGATGTGCTAATGGGAATACAGCCATTCGGCAATCCATTAACACTCATATATCTAGCTATAAATACTCCATCATCCAATGACGGCGTGAAAACATGATCGGATATCAATAGTTGTAAAATTTACATTGCAAAACTAGTTTATAATGGCCATAAAATTTAGCTGTCAATCCTAATTTTCTGGTTATCGACAAAGTAAACGATCGGAGTTCAAAGTTAATTAAAGGGGTATGAGATGCCAACATTTGTATATCTTTAAGTTAAATTATTTGTTATTTACCTCACATCAATACAAATTAGAACGGCAATTTGAATGACAGTGGGCATGGTCAAGAATGTTTTGGCTTTATGTAAAAGTCATTTTTTCTATGAACTTTAAAGTCACATGAGCTACTCTCCGTTCAGAAAGCTTTTTACAGATGTTCGTTTAGGTGGTGTTTTAAGATAAAAGATTTGCAGACATCTTCTATTCTTACGGGTTACTAATTTCATCAAGATGCATTATGCTAATCCTGATTGAAAAGGTCAAAGCTGATTGAGAAGGCGGGTGTGGGTGTCGAAGGAGGGAAGAATGCTGATTAAGAAGGTGGATGTGGGTGTCGAAGGAGGGAGGAACCCTGATTGAGAAGATGGGTGTCGAAAGAGGGAGGAACCCTGATTGAGAAGGTGGTTGTGGGTGTCGAAGGAGGGAGGAACCCTCATTGAGAAGGCGGGTGTGGGTGTCGAAGGAGGGAGGAACCCTGATTGAGAAGGTGAGTGTGGGTGTCGAAGGAGGGAGGAACCCTGATTGAGAAGTTGGGTGTGGGTGTCGAAGGAGGGAGGAACCCTGATTGAGAAGGCGGGTGTGGCTGTCGAAGGAGGGAGGAACCCTGGTTGAGAAGGTGGGTGTGGGTGTCGAAGGAGGGAGGAACCGTGATTGGGAAGGTGAGTGTGGGTGTCGAAGGAGGGGGAAACCCTGATTGAGAAGGGGGGTGTGGATGTCGAAGGAGGGAGGAACCCTGATTGAGAAGGTGGGTGGCGGTGTCGAAGGAGGGAGGAACCCTGATTGAGAAGGTGAGTGTCGAAGGAGGGAGGAACCCTGATTGAGAAGGTGAGTTTGGGTGTCGAAGGAGGGAGGAACCCTGGTTGAGAAGGTGGGTTTGGGTGTCGAAGGAGGGAGGAACCCTGATTGGGAAGGTAGCTGTGGGTGTCGAAGGAGGGAGGAACCCTGATTGAGAAGGTGGGTGTCGAAGGAGGGAGGAACCCTGATTGAGAAGGTGGGTGTGGGTGTCGAAGGAGGCAGGAACCCTGATTGGGAAGGTAGGTGTGGGTGTCGAAGAAGGGAGGAACCCTGATTGAGAAGGTGGGTGTGGGTGTCGAAGGAGGGAGGAACCCTAATTGAGAAGGTGGGTGTGGGTGTCGAAGGAGGGAGGAACCCTGATTGGGAAGGTGGGTGTGGGTGTCGAAGAAGGGAGGAACCCTGATTGAGAAGGTGGGTTTGGGTGTCGAAGGAGGGAGGAACCCTGATTGAGAAGGTAGATGTGGGTGTCGAAGAAGGGAGGAACCCTGATTGAGAAGGTGGGTGTGGTTGTCGAAGGAGGGAGGAACCCTGATTGAGAAGGTGAGTGTCGAAGGAGGGAGGAACCCTGATTGAGAAGGTGGGTGTGAGTGTCGAAGGAGGGAGGAACCCTGGATGAGAAGGTGGATGTGGTTGTCGAAGGAGGGAGGAACCCTGATTGAGAAGGTGGGTGTGGGTGTCGAAGGAGGGAGGAACCCTGATTAAAAGGTGTGTGTGGCTGTCGAAGGAGGGAGGAACCCTGATTGAGAAGGTGAGTGTGGGTGTCGAAGGATGGAGGAACCCTGGTTGAGAAGTTGGATGTGGGTGTCGAAGGAGGGAGGAACCCTGATTGAGAAGGTGGGTGTGGTTGTCGAAGAAGGGAGGAACCCTGATTGAGAAGGTGGGTTTGGGTGTCGAAGGAGGGAGGAACCCTGATTGAGAAGGTGAGTGTCGAAGGAGGGAGGAACCCTGATTGAGAAGGTGGGTGTGAGTGTCGAAGGAGGGAGGAACCCTGGTTGAGAAGGTGGATGTGGTTGTCGAAGGAGGGAGGAACCCTGATTGAGAAGGTGGGTGTGGTTGTCGAAGGAGGGAGGAACCCTGGTTGAGAAGGTGGGTGTGGTTGTCGAAGGAGGGAGGAACCCTGGTTGAGAAGGTGAGTGTGGGTGTCGAAGGAGGGAGGAACCCTGATTGAGAAGGTGGGTGGGGGTGTCGAAGGAGGGAGGAACCCTGGTTGAGAAGGTGGGTGTGGTTGTCGAAGAAGGGAGGAACCCTGATTGAGAAGGTGGGTTTGGGTGTAGAAGGAGGGAGGAACCCTGATTGAGAAGGTGGGTTTGGGTGTCGAAGGAGGGAGGAACCCTGATTGAGAAGGTGGGTTTGGGTGTCGAAGGAGGGAGGAACCCTGATTGAGAAGGTGAGTGTCGAAGGAGGGAGGAACCCTGATTGAGAAGGTGGGTTTGGGTGTCGAAGGAGGGAGGAACCCTGGTTGAGAAGGTGGATGTGGGTGTCGAAGGAGGGAGGAACCCTGATTGAGAAGGTGGGTGGGGGTGTCGAAGGAGGGAGGAACCCTGGTTGAGAAGGTGGATGTGGTTGTCGAAGAAGGGAGGAACCCTGATTGAGAAGGTGGGTGTGGTTGTCGAAGAAGGGAGGAACCCTGATTGAGAAGGTGGGTTTGGGTGTCGAAGGAGGGAGGAACCCTGATTGAGAAGGTGGGTTTGGGTGTCGAAGGAGGGAGGAACCCTGATTGAGAAGGTGAGTGTGGGTGCCGAAGGAGGGAGGAACCCTGATTGAGAAGGTGGGTGTGAGTGTCGAAGGAGGGAGGAACCCTGGTTGAGAAGGTGGATGTGGTTGTCGAAGGAGGGAGGAACCCTGATTGAGAAGGTGAGTGTCGAAGGAGGGAGGAACCCTGATTGAGAAGGTGGGTGTGGTTGTCGAAGGAAGGAGGAACCCTGGTTGAGAAGGTGGATGTGGTTGTCGAAGGAAGTAGGAACCCTGGTTGAGAAGGTGGATGTGGTTGTCGAAGGAGGGAGGAACCCTGATTGAGAAGGTGGGTGTGGTTGTCGAAGGAGGGAGGAACCCTGATTGAGAAGGTGGGTGTGGGTGCCGAAGGAGGGAGGAACCCTGATTGAGAAGGTGGGTGGGGGTGTCGAAGGAGGGAGGAACCCTGATTGAGAAGGTGGGTGTGAGTGTCGAAGGAGGGAGGAACCCTGGTTGAGAAGGTGGATGTGGTTGTCGAAGGAGGGAGGAACC
Source organism: Lepidochitona cinerea (assembly GCA_963971465.1). Lineage (NCBI taxonomy): Eukaryota > Metazoa > Mollusca > Polyplacophora > Chitonida > Tonicellidae > Lepidochitona > Lepidochitona cinerea. Next base: position 7,951,134 of record OZ020560.1, on the reverse strand, counting down.
CTGGTTGAGAAGGTGGATGTGGGTGTCGAAGGAGGGAGGAACCCTGGTTGAGAAGGTGGGTGTGGGTGTCGAAGGAGGGAGGAACCCTGGTTGAGAAGGTGGGTGTGGTTGTCGAAGGAGGGAGGAACCCTGGTTGAGAAGGTGAGTGTGGGTGTCGAAGGAGGGAGGAACCCTGATTGAGAAGGTGGGTGGGGTGTCGAAGGAGGAAGGAACCCTGGTTGAGAAGGTGGATGTGGTTGTCGAAGAAGGGAGGAAACCCTGATTGAGAAGGTGGGTGTGGTTGTCGAAGAAGGGAGGAACCCTGATTGAGAAGGTGGGTTTGGGTGTCGAAGGAGGGAGGAACCCTGATTGAGAAGGTGAGTGTCGAAGGAGGGAGGAACCCTGATTGAGAAGGTGGGTTTGGGTGTCGAAGGAGGGAGGAACCCTGGTTGAGAAGGTGAGTGTGGGTGTCGAAGAAAGGAGGAACCCTGATTGAGAAGGTGGGTTTGGGTGTCGAAGGAGGGAGGAACCCTGGTTGAGAAGGTGGGTGTGGGTGTCGAAGGAGGGAGGAACCCTGATTGAGAAGGTGGGTGTGGTTGTCGAAGAAGGGAGGAACCCTGATTGAGAAGGTGGGTTTGGGTGTCGAAGGAGGGAGGAACCCTGATTGAGAAGGTGAGTGTCGAAGGAGGGAGGAACCCTGATTTATAAGGCGGTGTGGGTGTCGAAGGAGGGAGGAACCCTGGTTGAGAAGATGGGTGTGGGTGTCGAAGGAGGGAGGAACCCTGATTGAGAAGGTGGGTGTGGGTGTCGAAGGAGGGAGGAACCCTGATTGAGAAGGTGGGTGTAGGTGTCGAAGAATGGAAGAACCCTGATTGAGAAGGTGGGTGTGGGCATCGAAACAGGGTTGAGAGGTTTGGTGTAGTTATCGAGAGGGAGCAGCCCTGATTCAGAAGGCCCGTTTTGGTCCTTACAAAGGGAGAGAGGGGGGGGGGGGGGGGGGCTAAAAAGATGGGTGCGTTTGTGAGAAAGGGAGGAACCCTGCTTAAGAAAGTCCTAGTGGACGGCCAGAGAGAGAAGAGGAACCCTGATCGAGAAGGTCGTTGTCGTTGTCGAAAGAGAGAGGAGCCCTACCTTTTAAGGTCGGTGTGTTTGTCGAAAGTGGGATGAACGATGTCTGAGAAGGTTGTTGTGGGTATCAAGAGAGAGAGAGAGAGAGGAGACCCCTAATTAAGAAGGTCTCTGTGTTTGTGGCGCGAGGGAGGAATCCTGTCTGAGAAAGTCGGTATGGATGTAGAGAAAGGGAGGAAATGTCACACCCTCTTGTCTAGGCATGGCTAGGGCTTAGAAGGAGAACACGGGATTAAGTGTTGTTTTAAGTGACATGATCTGGCAATTTTGTTCTGTTTTATTTATGTGGTTGTGCTTGGGCATCAAACGCAATCGTTAGTGATGTGATTTAGTGTGAAAAAGAAAAGAAAACATTTGTTTATTTAATTTGCATTTTTAACGATGTAAACAACACATTTGGGTTATTTTCACAACTCACTGTGAAGTTTATAAAATGTGGCCAAAGGGAGCTAATCAAAATACGTTCGTCATTGTATCATTTACGCGATGATGTCCCTTGAAAAGAAACGTTCCTCACGCTGATGTAAATATTTTTGTAGACCGAAGAATAAAGATACAGGCCGATGGTTTGAAAAAAAAAATAATGTCCACATAAGATGTCTTGAGTCCTACCCCCCCCCCCCCCCCCCCCCCCCCCAAATTGTTTTTTATAATAATATCAATATATTCAGGGTACTAATTAAAACTCAAACACCCTTAACATATTGGACTTCATTAAGTCATCAAATTTTCCATGGTCTCCAAATTTAGATATATTTTGGGTAAACCAGATTTAAAATATGTCACTTTATAACCAGAAGCTTTAACTACATGGATAGCTGGAGTATATTGTAGGACATGTAAATTAGGTCTATTCATTGTCCTTAATTCCATGTATAAAATCGTGTTCATTATTTTTTTAAACAAGTTTAATCATTAGTGGTATTATTTCGTTATTATTATAATAGATTTCATAGCGAGTGAGTCATAAAAGGCGATGTTTACCCAACATTGTTCCTGAAATGCTGTCATCTAAATAGAGACGTGGAGTAAATACACTACTGTCCTATACTTATAACAAGGGTTAGGCCTATAGACAACCATCATAATATCTAATCTATTTTTCGTTAGGGTTTAGTACGGAGCCGTAAAAGTGACATTGACATTTATTTTTTCGACACGCGAAAAAACAATGCATCGAATTAGTAAGTCCTAATTAGGAGTTAAAAATTAAATGTTTCGAATTAATAAGTCCTAATTAGGAGATGAAAAATAAATGCATCGAATTAGTAAGTCCTAATTAGGAGTTAAAAAAATAAATGTATCGAATTAGTAAGTCCTAATTAGGAGATAAAAAATAAATGCATCGAATTAGTAAGTCCTCATTAGGAGTTAAAAAAATAAATGTATCGAATTGGTAAGTCCTAATTAGGAGATAAAAAATAAATGCATCGAATTAGGAAGTCCTAATTAGGATATAAAAAAATAAATGTTTCGAATTAGTAAGTCCTAATTAGGAGATAAAAAATAAATGTTTCGAATTAGTTACTAATTTGATGCATTTATTTTTTATCTGCTAATTAGGAGATACTAATTCGAAACATTTATTTTTTATCTCCTAATTAGGACTTACTAATTCGATGCATTTGTTTTTTATCTCCTAATTAGGAGATACTAATTCGAAACAGTTATTTTTTATCTCCTAATTAGGACTTACTAATTCGATGCATTGTTTTTCCGCATGTCGAAAAAATAAATGTCAATGTCACTTTTACGTCTTTTACGAGCTTTTTGTTTGATTCCTTATATTATTTTGGATACTTGGTTAATACAAACTAATTGTATTGACAACAAAGAAAACTTCATTATAATATTTATTGATGTTCTTCAATAGGTTATGTTCTCAAACTCGAGAATTTTGTTTCCTTCCTTAAAAAAAAATAATAATAAAATATAGCTTAGATACGATATACATGTATGTTCATAAATATATATATTCAGATATCATTTTATATGATATTATAGCCGGCGTTTCTTCAAGCCAAGATGGCGGGTTGTCATGGTGATTAACGGCACACATTAGCTCTCTATAGACACACGTTTACTCTTTGTTGGTAAAAGATGCTTCACTGGAAACCACCCTCGTGAGCCTCTTTGTTCAAGTGTAGGATTTCAGAGGTCAGAAGTTATGGATGGGTCTCGATGACTCGCACAGTGATGAATCAGTCAGTAGCCGGGGGAACTTTACAGCAGTTTCCCGGACACGCGACACTGAATTCAGGGACGAATCTCCCGTTAGCCAAGCGACAATCCTTCTCGGCTGAATGTTACATGTGACCTTAATCACTCAGTGTAAAACAAGGAAGTAGGGATTCAGTGTGTGTTTTGTGGCTGGTGTGTGTAGATCCCAGATCGCCCTGTAACATTACGGTTACTCTATACAGAAGCAATCTGCGTAATCTCGGGAAATCTAACAAGGGAACTGTGGATTTGGTCTTTCCCTGGTTCCACTGTATTTACATAGAGTAAGAAGGATTTTGAGTGAACGAGGAGGGCGTGGCACTACAGCTGTTACATTGATCGTTCAGTGATCAGAGGACTCCAGCTACAACATATAAGCCGGGACGAGACGATTTTTAGTTGCAAAATGTCAATTATAGTCTATACAACGTCAATCACCTCCATGCGAGATGTAAGTATTTAATTCACACAGCTAATGCTAACCAATATCATTTTATATACAGTGCAACAGTTAGGCGATATTACATGTACGTTTGTACATGTATCGCTTTGGAGTTCGGTGAGTGAAATATGTGGATAACAACCTTTCTTCCAGTTGTATGCATAGTAGTAGGCCTGTAATAACAGATTAGTTACTGTTTTGTTTCACTGATGTCTGGTAAATAAACCTAACCTGGCTGCTGCAAGTGGCTTATATAAGTACAGAATTGTACTAAAACCACGGATGTATAGACATATCCAGAATGTTTAAAGCTGGAGCATGGATAACGGCTATGGCATATCTGATTCTACTGAATATTTATATGGTTAGCATGCACATGGTATTAAACAATCATTTTTTGAGTCATTGAAATGCTAAGCTACCGGGAGGGGCGCAGGGAGGGGTCATATAGAAGGATTCTTTGCAATAACATGGCAACAGTTACCGGTCATTGTTGAAAGTTCTGCAGAACTCCAAATCTATTCTATATAATCATACGGTTTAAATCACAACAGCTGTGGTGTAGGCGTGCACCCGGCGACTTTGCTGTTGATGGAATTTAGGGTGAAAAATATAGACACCTCCGGATAATGTTTTATATCCAGCGTTAACAGCGTTAAGAAACAAGCGACGTAACTATTTATAGTGTAGATTTCGTCGCGTAACAAAGGAATTTCTTTGTTACGCCCCGTCATTTAACCTGCCTTTAAGCTAATTTTCTTTTGAGCATCCGGCCCCTGGGCTCTTAACTAAGAGTATGTCTGTAAGTTTTCCATGATGCAGAGATCAGCTAAAGTCCTCTTAAGAGCGTTGTGTGCAAGTAGGCCCTGGGTCGGAGACCCTAAATCCAGCAAGTAATGATGCATACCAGCTTGTATGAGCGTTGTTTTTTTTCTACAATCAACTTAGATCGAGGAAATTTTTAGATTGATTGACGTTAAACGCCGCACTCAAGTTTAAATTTTTAAGAAAAGCTACACTTTCCCGAAGAGGTTATATACATATAGCAATATGGCTCAGCCTCTGTGACAAGGACTTCAGTATCGTCACTTTAGTGGCCACACTGGAGTCGCCATATCTTATCGAACTTTGTATTGGTCACCTGGCTTTAGTCCTCTATATCGACTTAATGCTGTGTTGTGGCTGTAATCGTATGAGAGAATCATTTAAATGAAGGTGATTTTTAGAAATATATCAAAAGAAAAGTCGATACAGTGTGTTGACCTATTGAATATACAATCTGGAAATTCCGTAAGCTTTTGTTAAAACATTTTAGTAGAGATATTGTTTGACAACATTTGTCAATGCGATGACAAGACTGAAGAGATAGGTCCAATATAATGTTGTCCACCTGCCCACAATTGGACCACCAGTACCTTGTATTCGACGGTATCACGACAAACGTTAGGCCAACTCACACTCAAAAGTCTGCTAATTGTTGTTAATGGGTCCAATAAAGTGTGCAAATTTGTGTCTAGATATCTTACAAAAGGATGAAGTTAATAAAACTAGTAGCGTGTTTTAGCCACCCAATATATACATTCGTGACAGACTATAAACTTGGAAATCGGCCAGGTCATTTCATGTGTATATGTGTGAGATCTCATGCATATGTATCCTCATTCAATCAGTATTAAGATAGGATCGTCTATATTCACCAGACCATGTCTATATCTGATGACACGTGTCGAGAATATGTCAAATGTCAGACTGACTTTCAATTTGATATTATTTCTCTCCACGGCTGTATAAAGTGTATTTTTAAATCTGTCATGAGCGTCTTCTCATGAATTCTGATTTTCAAAATACTAAGCCTTTTTAACGCTCATCGGCAGACTGAATCCTTGACGGCTGAACAATGGAAATCCATTCACTATGTTACATGCAGTGTGAACGGAAATAGTGCTACGTCAACAAAACGTCAACAAAATTTAAATATCTGGGACGAACGTTCATTCATTCATTAAAATCATGAGTTAGTTCAAAACTCTGCTTAAACGTATTACTGAAACTAGTTACAAAACACAGAACCTCAACGACGATTCTCTGAACTGCAATAATCGTTGTGGTCGACAACCCCGTTATAGAGCCTCAGTATTGTCTGTTGGATTGTCTGGGAAAACAAGCCATTTGTAAAGAAAGTCAACAAAAGCATTATTTTTTGTCAGAAAAAATCCGTTGGAGAACTGGTTAAATCCTGCTTTATAGTTGGTGTGTGACATGAACTTCCTTTCTCATTTCGATGTTTTTTTATGTAAATGGTATACTAGTTAATCACATGTTTATGACACTTCACTACAATTTTGTGCAACTCATATCATTGAGTATTTTTCGGAGAAAAGACAATACCATATTCGTAAACAAAATCGAGTCTCGCCATAAAACGGATAGATCACTCGGATCTATATTCGTTGTATTGCCTTGATGTTAATCTTCAGGTCGTTTACCTCCCTCTTACGGCGTGATTGCCACCACTCTTCATTTCTCCTTGAACCATACCTCCAGTTCTGTAACAAGTCTGTTTGAGAACATGTACCAAATCGGCCAAAAAAGAAAATTTCAGTAGAAAACCCTACGGCATTTTTTCTTTCTCGCCCTCTACGGAACTTAATTAGCCATTAAAGCGTCGTGACGGCCCAGTTAACTGTTACTATACCTATTTAAGTACGTGACGTTATTAGAGTCGAGTATATAATGAAATTAAAAATGCAATTGAACAATTTATGGATTATGTATATATTCGGCCAAATAATTACGGCAAGGAATCGAGAGAATTTGAGTTCACAGTGCACACTATTTTATATTCAGCCATGAAGAATTTGAGTTTATGAATTAACATTTCAGCAGTTTACCACTTCGTTACTCAGTGTTTATTGTGTTTCAGATTGACAAGAAACAACAGCAAATCCGCCATGTTTTGTCAGCCAAGAAAATAGACTTCAAGGAAATAGATTTGGCATTTGAACCGGATGCAAAGGAGACAATGCGAACAGGGTGTGGTCAAGCTGATGCTCTGCCACCTCAGATCTTCAATGGGGAGCAATATTGTGGGGTAAGTCGTGTGGGTATATAGGTTTGAATAATATATCACTTTACTTTGACGGATACGTATTAAAGCCCATGTTTTGTTTATTTTGGGTTTATTGATTCAAGTCATCTTATTCAGAATTATTAATAGACAGAGCCATAGCTAAGATTTAGGAGGGTCATGCTGCATCTTCCCCTTTCAAGGGCACCTTTTTCCTTCAAATAACTTCAGATTGGTGCAAGGAGAAAGGGAAAACATAAAAGTACGGGTTTGTAATTTTATTTTTAAAAGTTATGTAGAGAATCTTTATATTTTTGATGAGAAACGAGAGGTGGTCTTGCCAGCCCGAAGTGTGTCAAGGAATTCCCCAAAAATTGATCAAATGTGTTCTGACGATGATGATGGCCTAACTGTCAGAAAATGTCTTACATCATCATCGCATATATTTCGGACTAGTCTGACCAGTGGACTTCTCACTGGTAGAGCGCTGGACTTCTCACTGGTAGAGCGCTGGACTTCTCACTGGTAGAGCGCTGGACTTCTCACTGGTAGAGCGCTGGACTTATCACTGGTAGAGCACTGGACTTCTCACTGGTAGAGCGCTGGACTTCTCACTGGTAGAGCGCTGGACTTCTCACTGGTAGAGCGCTGGACTTCTCACTGGTAGAGCACTGGACTTCTCACTGGTAGAGCGCTGGACTTCTCACTGGTAGAGCGCTGGACTTATCACTGGTAGAGCACTGGACTTCTCACTGGTAGAGCGCTGGACTTCTCACTGGTAGAGCACTGGACTTCTCACTGGTAGAGCGCTGGACTTCTCACTGGTAGAGCGCTGGACTTCTCACTGGTAGAGCGCTGGACTTCTCACTGGTAGAGCGCTGGACTTCTCACTGGTAGAGCGCTGGACTTCTCACTGGTAGAGCGCTGGACTTCTCACTGGTAGAGCGCTGGACTTCTCACTGGTAGAGCGCTGGACTTCTCACTGGTAGAGCGCTGGACTTCTCACTGGTAGAGCGCTGGACTTCTCACTGGTAGAGCGCTGGACTTCTCACTGGTAGAGCGCTGGACTTCTCACTGGTAGAGCGCTGGACTTCTCACTGGTAGAGCACTGGACTTCTCACTGGTAGAGCGCTGGACTTCTCACTGGTAGAGCACTGGACTTCTCACTGGTAGAGCATAGGGCTTCTCCCTGGTAGAGCACTGGACTGTCGCATTCATACAATCCTTCAACGACAGTAACGCAGACTGATATTCTCTCAGTCTGACACGGCCTTCCATCGATGCATCCCGATTTCGAATCACAAAATTCTGAGTGTTTTTTCAATCAATCGTCATATGTGGAAGATGGCCAGGTACTCACAGAGAGTTTCCTCCTCACAAGAGTTGACAACTGTGACGCAAATGATACCATCTCCTAATAATGCACTTTATTTTTCAGAGTTATCAACAATTTTCTGATGCAAACGAAGACGGTAAACTAGCTGAGTTCTTACAGTTGAAGTGATACTGTGATGTCCATATCAGTAACATAATTGGTAAGGAACTCAAATATTTTCAATGGAAATTTTTAGGAATATTTTATGGATTTGTGTGCTTCATGGATGTGTGTTTGGCTGAGCTAGTTAACTTTCGTAACCATTTTAAAGCTGTAGCTACAGCATTAAATTACGGGCTTGGTTACACTTTTAAAGATAAGTAAAATTTATCAAATATTGCCTATGTGTTTTCATAGATTATTTATGTTGGATAATCCTTGGTAATTTCATTAAAACCTTCAGCTTGCATCTCCTCCAGTAAAAAAGTATCTTATTGTCCATTTCTGTTGATTAGTCACAAGTTTGGAAGCAGATTGTAAGTGAAATCTCTGTTGTCTGTAATCCATGCAGCGTAACAAACTAAGTTTAGGGTTCAAATTTCGGGCTGCTCCCATAAACGCAAATAATTGACAGAGCTTTTTGTTTTCCTTTGCTAATTGGCATAAGGACCGCTTTGCATTAACATAACCAATGTATGAGTTACGTCAAAATGTATTAAAAGGGGTCAAATATCAGTAGGCGTAGAAAATGAATAATCAGCAATGATAGACGACCTTTGACCAATAAGTGCAGGATGAGAAAGTGATGACAAGGAGTCCTACAAAAGGATGTCTGTGTTTTCCCCAATAACATTTAACCTCTCGGATTGGCGTGAATTAAGAGGTCACTCAGTATACCTGAAAACAGTCCTTATAACCTTTAACTTAGCGAAACACTATTAAGGCTCTGCCAGGATGTTAATATAAATCACATCAACTTATGTAATAATGTCAAACTTAGTTTGTTACTATGCATGAATTAAAGAATAAGATGATTTCCCTTCATGAGTTTCAAACTTGCGAATGATTATATGAAACGGACAATAAGAAGCACAAGTCTCGTAGGAATTCCTACGACATGTGATATCCGGTGTCAGATGACGCTATTAAGAACGTTTGTGGTGATGTTGCAATTCCATTTGAGGTATTTTGCTCCATACGGTCAGATGTCATCTTGGAACGAAAAACGCTTAGCCACATGCGCAATGCAGCGCCGATGACAGGACATTTGTAGAATTCCTACGAAATTTGCACTCCCTATAGTTTTTTTAAAAGTTGCATAATAATAATTTGTTCTTTCTATTCACAGATATTTCTGATCCAGTCTCATTTTCCAGTTTGAAATATCTGCAATGTACTGAAGGGTGAAGAGCGCTCAAAATATAACCAAAGGCAATAACAACATTATTACCAATTGGTAAAAGATAAATTTCTATTTTGTACATATCCGTAGTTAGACTCCGAGCAAATATCAAAACTATTCTTTTTTAGTCACAATGGCATTCAATGATTTGAATTTTTCAGACTTAATTTGTTGGTTTTCTCGGATTTCGTCTTGGGAAAATAAAAGTATTTTGCAGTTGGCGAACATTTTCGTTTATAAAACCAAGTCACCTTCTGGTTTCCTTGCAAATAATTCTATATTGTTTTCATTTTGTTGAAGGATACAACTTTTTGAGTATTGTCATCTTCCTTTGTATTACGATGTTTTCTACAACCTGTATTAATACTGATAATGATATTAAACGTTATATATTTGAATCTCATTTATCATTTTTGTGTTTTATTATTTTTTTAGGTGATGACTAACGTTATTCATAAAACATATTTCTTCCGTTTTCATGGCAAATTATCACCTGATGCAACACAATCATAAAGTATATATATCTGTGCACACCCTGGCCGGTTTTTCATTTTTGAGGCGGTAAATTTAAAAACAGATATTTCAAAGTCGAATTAAGTATTAAGTTTCTAAAGATTGAATATTTCATTTATAAATTAACTGCAATTGAGTTTTTACTCAGTGAATTTCGTTTTTCGGTCATTTTGAGGCAGATAATCGATTTTGAATCTCTCGACTTCCAGGAAACCCTGGTATATCAACTGGCGTTTTTCAATATTGTATCCATGGACGAGGAAGGTGTTTGTTTGCTATATATGTGCAAGCATGGGGTCTGGAACAATTTTCAGACACCCCCCCCCCCCCCCCCCCCCCATATAGGAAAATTTGGTTGAAACAGAATTAGCTAACTGTTCATCATCTTTGTCAATAGGAGCTTTCTCCATATATCAATCTTGGATATTTCACGTTAAGGTAGTGGACTAGTTTGTATAACCATCAAAGACTCGAAAATATAATCGTACATTTTGAATAGTTCAGGGTCAAACTGTTAGTTTTCCAATATACTTCATACGCTCAAGTTCTCACAAGGACCAAAAATTATAAAAACGGAAATTGAATTTTGGAAGCTCATGCCACTTTAAGATGTGAGACAAAGACGACATGGGCTAGTTACTGAATAGCCCACCGTTTGAGTAACTCAACCGACCAATCTAAACGGATTATATCCTTCATAATCGGCCTTCATCTTTCTGAAACACATCTATATCTGAGTCTCATTCAGTAGACCAGCGGACAACCAGTTTACAATATTCAGAATCAAGAATCTTTGTATTAGAGCGAAATAATCCGACATCCGAGTCCGACATACAGCTCCAATCTATCAATCAATCAAGAAAACCACGAAACAAATAATTGAACTGTTGTTTTAGACTCCAGGTACTTGGCATTACCTCCCTTTGGACCCTTCGTTTCCAGATAATCACACTCCGACCAAATAAAACTTGAAAAATGTGTGAGTGGATTGTTCACACGGTCTCCGTATGTGGAAGAGCTGACTGGTACTCGCCAAAGGTAGAGGCTTTTCTCCTCCACTAAACCTGGCAACGCCGCCATATACGTGAAATAATCATGAGTGGGGCGCAAAGCAACAACAAATCAATTGGTATCCAGATTAAACACGTAAATAACCTCTTAAAGGGGAACAATGCCCATAAAGATCTTTTTCTTGAAAGCAAATCTAGAAATTAACAGCTACCTTCTGAAGAAGAGCAATTTAGAAGCGTATAAGTGGCACCGGGGTCAAAGATGTACCTAAAGATAGATTTTAAGGAAATAACATTTACAATTTCGGTAGAATATTTTTTTCTCATGATACAGGCCTATAATATTTCTGTTTTATTTCATCGGCAATCATTTAGTTTTTAGTAGTTTTTTCAGGACGGCTTATTTTATACCCCGAACATTCTTTTTAAAGCTTGAGTGAGAAATTGAGGGTTTCCCTTTTTATCCATATCATCAAAAACAATTGCTAATTATAGATATTAACAAACCTATCCAAAACTCAGAAAATTCCACAAGAAAATGGCGATTTCTTGTGCCTAAATTAAACGACGTACATGGTAAAAAAGGAAAAAGACTAACAAAAGTATAATTAAGTTTATACATGTAACCATTGGATTAATCCCGGTATAAAAGATCAACGAAATTAGAGGGCTGCGTGCATAAGCATACCAATTCACTTTATTCGGCTATACGCCTTTAGTTATTCAGCGAGAGGAAGTATTGAATTGTTCTCAAAACTTACGGTGGAAATTCCACATTCTATATTTGAAACTGTGCTGGAGTCCTGCAGCGTAGCAAGAGGCAGGGTTTGACTTGTGATAATTTATTGCTTTCGTTATGAAGCAAATCACTGCTTATTTAGTACTTCAGGAATAGCATGTATGAGGATTTTCTTTTTTGATCTCAATGTCAAGTTCAGATACAATGTATAAACGAGTACCCAAAATCCTGTGCGCAAAATCAAAAATCGATTCTTGTCGAAGAAATCAGAAATTTTCCAATCGAGGAGTTGTTTGGTTATTACATAGCTGTTGCGCAAATCAGAGGCACTACGTATCAAACAAATCTACCCAATGGGTTGGCGAATCGATGCTGTTAGTCATTCTAAAGCAGGACAGCTAACTGTTTCAAACTTCGTGAGTTTTTGTACAATGTATTAAATTGAGTATATTTCTAAGTGGTCATTGGCGCTCACAGCAACACTGGTTTCTTCAGGAATCCGTGTTATTGTACGTGTTGTATGTCGTCCAGGATGAACCCGACTGCTGTTGCCATTACAACATTTTCTATCACGTATTGCTTCACGTAAACTTTGGTTGAAACCGACATAAACCAGAACGTTTAGCCAACTGTTAGAGTAGGATAGAAGCTTTAGAATGTCATACATCAATGGAGAGCCTGGGAATGATCCTCCGCCGAAAAACACGTACATTTCCCAAATATAAACCGGAACTTCACAGAACACAGATAGTAACGTTACAGCTATCACCATCTTTAGAATATGGCGATTTCGTTTCATAAGCTGAGCATGTATGTGCAATCCCAGGACTATGGCAACTTTCCGCTGTTTACGAAATAGTTTCAATAGCAAATGTAAGTACAGGGCCAGAACTATTGAAAACGGCAACAGGCACATGAAAATGGAATCCAGTATTATTAATCCACGTCTTAATTCCTTATCTGCTGTCGTGACACACACGCGATAATTCTTGTACTGGCCATTTTCCATATGATGAATAATGGTGACGTCATATGTCGTAGGGGCTCGAATGGCGTAAATAGATCCCATGGCCCACACTGCAGCTATTCGCCTAAAACACCCTGCAGAGGAGATCTTAAGTTTAAATGGATGAACTACGGCTCTGTGGCGGTCCATTGCAATTGCAACAACACAGTATGCATTTGACATTGTCGCGAAGAAGTTGATATATTCTAAAGATTTGCAAACAGCAGATGTGACGTCCCAGTTGGAGAGCGTTGTTATCACATGAAGTGGAACTGGTAACAGGGCCACTGTAATGTCTGAAACAACAACAACAATGAAGCATGGTAAAAAAATGTCATTGTTGTTTGACTCTATGATTTCTTACAGACAGGAAAGGTTTTGCTTAGTTATATTGGCAAAACAATTGTTGTGTAGCAGTCCAAAAGAATTTTATTTGGAAATCATTTCTGCCAGGGGTAAACACCCAGCTAGTTTAAAGGATGGGAAATCTCTGGAAATACATACAGATTAACTTCGATAACAGCCATCAAAGTACTTAAAACATTTCACGTTAATTACCACCATTGACCTTCGACCTAACAAAAACAGAAAGAAGTATCTCCTTTCCTGTGTCGCCATCTATTCCGTTTTAAGATTACGTGATGTTGCAGCAGCTATGCAGCAGCTATTAGAGGCCAATTTGCACATACTCCGCCGCATGTAAACAAACCAAAAACACGCCTAACTACCAGATTTCCATCCACCTGAAATGGTCCCACTCCACTTCTGAAATCATTTCCAGACAGTAACGCAACCCCTGTCCTTTCATAAAAACTACAAAAATGCCCAGAAAAAAATGCAGGGGGCCAGGAAAAAATAATTAAAAAAAAAACACACAAAAATATATCGAACTTACTTCCGGAAGTCAGAAACTGTGACCTGTGTCCATATATAGGTCAGTCCTGCAACCTGACGTCCTTTCTTAGACAAAACAAGCGCTAAGTTGCATAACATGACTACTCTATAACTCACCTAAATTTTATTCATCAATGATTGGATAAAACTAATAAAAGATGGCTGGGGCCTCGCGACTGGCCCATGGAGCTTATTCCTTATTCTAACAACACATTCAAATTTAAATTATTCGCTTATGAGGGGATAAAAAGACATCACTAAATGGGCGTTATATTTTCCATCAAAACGAGTCTTACGTTAAACTTGTCTTTCCCTGTAAGAATAGATTGCTTACAGTTTATGACATGTTCAATGCAGCCTGAATTTGTTTTATCGAAGGGAGGATAAATCGGGTTCACTCAGAAGAGACACACTATCTTAACTAGAAACCAGTTCACATGTCCGCAGGATGATAATGGTCTTACCAGCCACACAAAGAGATGTGATGTATAAATTAGTTGGTGTCCGTAACTTTTTGTTGGTGACTGTAAGGAAAATGACCGTGGAGTTTCCTATCAAAATCAAGGCCATAATGACAGCTTCTGCGGCTGTCAATGTTATCGCATGGTTTCTATCTCGTTCATACTCCAATTCTTCAAGTTCTGTCTCCACCAGATCATCATCTGCAAAAAGCGACCTGTTAGAGTACCACGTGGGGATCATTGTGTACCGTCTTCTGCACAGCGCTACAATATAACAAACAATGTTGTATTTACATACAGATTATAGTATGAAATACATACTATTTAATTCATATTGAAAAGTTTCTTTATAGATTCAGGAAGAATGAGGTTTTTGAAAATGATAAAAACGCCTTAATAAGACCAGTCTTAATTTATATTCGCGATAGCCTGTTTGATTTTTAGTTTCGAATCGATATAAAATTATGTCATGTATGACTATTATGTTGGGATATCAGATAATAGGTGGGAACAGATGACAAGTAGTATGTAGTTATTTTGTACATTTTTTTTAATAAATGATAAATTCAACAACACAGCATACATCGCAACACGAAATCGTGTAGATCACTGGTTCAATGATAACATGAAACTATGTTTCACACACCCTCTTCGCTAAAATCCAGAATAACGTTTCCATTAAAACCGACTGACAGTTTTTAATACAGTTCCAAGACAGTAGAAGTTAGGAACTTTCTATTTTTGCAAACAGTTAAGTTTGTACATCATTTTGTTTTTGTTTTGAAATTTAAAATGAAAATTTATTTTTATAAGTATTTACAGTGTACAGAAAACTTCCTGCCTTGACATGAGCCCAAGTGTCCTAATGATTTGAACTGTGTGAGCGAGCTAACGACCAAGAATTATTTCACGAGGTTTATCTGAGAAATACAGACTAGGGATTTGGTTTGAGGGAAACCACATGGCCACCGTTAAATCTGTGATTGTAAACTAAATACAAAAATAACCGAAAGCCAAAATCCAAAACTGGAGTTGCCGGGTTTCTAGGTGATAGGTTATGTTCACTTTTCATCATTTGTAGATTTCAGGGGGGTGCTTAACTTTTTTCTTTGTGTATATATTGAGTATTTCAATGAATGGTCCAATAACACTCATCCCATATTGGATCGGACCATACGCTACAGAAGAAAAAGTATATTTCTATGTCAATGGTTAGTGAGTTTTTAATTTGTCGAAAAACACAATTTAATGAACTCAAAGGTTCATTTTAACGCGCTAAGTTTAGTTTAGATGAGGATTCGATGAAATTGGAATGAAAACAGCAGAGCACATATCATTATTCTAAAAGATCCACAATAGGGTGATTGTCTATGTTTAACCCGCTTGATGCGTATGGTTGGATGGTGGTATACCAGAGATCATTCCTTTAATTGCATGATCTGATGGCGAACAAGATTATTACTCCAGTGTTAATCCTTGATCCACAGTACAGTTTCTGTTGACACCACATGATTCTTATGTTCATGATTTAAACATCTGATTTAAATATGAACATCCTCCACAATAAATTAAGCCGATATCAGCATATTAACATGCGTATAACTTTTTCCAATCTTATACGAGGCTTAAGGGGTGTACATATATCGACTGACTGTTTACAAATTCAATTGCTAAATATATTATTATTATACATTATTAACATTTGACTTGAATATAAAAAGAAGTGTTACTTACGTTCAATTGCCAAACGCCAGTCTGATATCAATCAATTACTAGTCTGTGTATGTAAAACGCCTCTAGTATCCGCCAACGGTTCTGTGTAGGTACGATGGCCCTGGTATCCGCCAACGGTTCTGTGTTGGTACAACGCCCTGGTATCAGCCAACGGTTCTGTGTAGGTACGATGGCCCTGGTATCCACCAACGGCTCTGTGTACGTACAACGTCCTGGTATTAGCTAACGGTTCTGTGTACGTACAACGTCCTTGTATTAGCTAACGGTTCTGTGTACGTACAACGTCCTGGTATTAGCTAACGGTTCTGTGTACGTACAATGTCCTTGTATTAGCTAACGGTTCTGTGTACGTACAATGTCCTTGTATTAGCTAACGGTTCTGTGTTTGTACAACGTCCTTGTATTAGCTAACGGTTCTGTGTACGTACAACGTCCTGGTATTAGCTAACGGTTCTGTGTACGTACAACGTCCTTGTATTAGCTAACGGTTCTGTGTTTGTACAACGTCCTGGTATCAGCTAACGGTTCTGTGTTTGTACAACGTCCTGGTATCCGCCAACGGTTCTGTGTACGTACAATGTCTTGGTATCAGCTAACGGTTCTGTGTTGGCACAACGCATGTGGTATCCACCAACGGTTCTGTGTTCGTACAATGCCTCTGGTACCAATCAGACAACGATTAAACACTAAATATTGTAAAAAAGGAAATCATTCATATTTTTTCAAGTTCATAACCTCTATATGAGCGTCTTGGACGGACATTTTTCAAGCGTAAAATATCAACCAGGCTTTGCTAGTTTCATTTTGACATGGGTTACCGATTAACTCCACTTATTCTCGTATTTTATCACTGAAGTTAACCTAATGACTTGTCCGTTTTGACAGATTTATGATTTATCAGATTAATGCGTTCAATAACCAAGGTAACACAATGGCGCTCAATATTTATCAGGTAGCTGAGCGACATCAAAAGGTACTTCTTGTTATTCTCTCGCACATTTATCATTGAATAAATAGTAGCTGAAAATAAATTCATCTTTCCAATTGGGGCACAAAAGTCGTTATTAATCTTAGTTAAATTTGCGATGTACTGACAGGGGCACATACAACGGGAATGTTTTCGTTCATTTAATTGTTATTTAATTCACATACATCAAAATACACTATACATAGCGGGATGTACATACAACGGAAATGTTTTCGTTTATTTACTTGTGATAGATCACATACCAAACTGGCCTTATTCTAGTCCGTACTGACTGCCCCACGTTGTGTTTATAGCAGAGAGAACAGTGAGAGCTAGTACGGCATAACAAATTTTCCCCATGGTGCATTATGTAAATAAAGCGTACTGTTCAGGTATATAAAGAAATGTAAGGACTGTAAGACTGAAATAACCCGTTCTTGGGACGTCTTTCGCGAGTGACATTAAACCCTGATGGTTTATGCTGCTATGTCTAATTTGCAAGATCTAGAGCCCAGTCCAAATAGGAGTTCCATTGTGCACAGATTTCTTACCTAGGAATGGAGTAATTCTCATCGTGTAAGTACAGTCCATTATTTTGTGTCCTATTGATCGTTTTATTTAAATCGTCATGAAAAATGTTTACCAATCTGGTGTGATTGTCTTCAGTCCAATATGAAGTTATTGATTGAAATAATGTTGTCCAAAACAGTTTACCAAACAATTTAAAGTGGCATGATCTGCCAAAAATAGTTTTATTTGAAACTTTTGACAGATAATACCACGTTTAGTATCTACTCCTAATACATTTTGGCTCATGGTATAAAATGATATTTAGGCCTAGCTAAATATGTCAATACTGTAGGCCTATAAACTTGTCTCGACGTCTTCTGAAATAAGTTATCAAATTAATTTGACCTCCAATATGTGGTCGTTTTTTTAATTTCTCAACTTCCCTATTCTGTATTCGAGTGGGTTCAGCTCCGTTAGCCAACATCTTTTAGGTTGCCTCAATCCAACTAGGTAATTTATCCCCGTGTTTGTCAATCCTGTCCACGTCGAACTTAGACATGGGATGCGACAAACCAATATTTATCACAAGTTATTCATTGCGTCAATTATCGCTTATCAGTGACGATTATAACTTGTTTGACATCACGGATTTGAATTCCACATCAATTGATATATTTGCAATCTTGCTTTGTGGAGAAACAAAAAAACTATCGAAGAATTCATGTTAGTATTCATATTTCGAGTTGATACCATTATGTCAAACTCAGTTTGTTTTTAAGCATGAGTTGAAGGGGAAAACTTATCTTACAAACAATTTTTACCAGCTTCAAAACTGGCGTTTTTAATAAAAGAAACTGACAAGTAATAGCAGTAACAGAAAACTGTAAAGAGACAAGCGCTGAACAAGGATCTTTTTAAATATGTGCTATATAGATGTTTTTATATAGATGTTTCTAGATTGCCATTGGTGGCTTTCCTAGCTTTCACTTACCGTAGAATAGTGAGTTTTAATTGGGGAATCCTTTGTCTGCTTTGTTTACTGACTGGGAATGGACCTTTTAGTTGGGTGAACAGTACAAGCCGTTGTAGGTGCGCGTGTGGTGCATTTTCTGCTGTTTGTTTTCTGTCTAACTGTCAACGGTAATTTCCCTAAATAATTCTTTAAAGGTATATTTTGAGCGGAATTCTACGAACAGTTTTTCATCAGATTGATCTTATTTTTCTACTTATCACAATCACAACGGAGAATCCCAACTTACCCGGTGTCTCCTTTTTTTAAAGGTACACTCTCTGCAAAAATCCAGAATACTGTTTACATTAAAACAGACGTTTTTCTATATTTACAAGTTATTACTTTTGGGTCTGCTTTAATGAAAATATACGTTTATTTTATTTTTGCTTCATGTATGTCAATATTTTTATCTACTTTATTGCAGAATTATTACAGAGGGTTATTTTTCCTGCTGGGGAGAGATTTGTACAGTAATCGCTAACTTAATACCAGTGAGATTTAATCGACCGCTATCGGAATTTCTAATATGGACCTCCAAGATGACGAAGCCATAGGATGCAACAAACATGGAAGGATAATTTTTATTCTGCAGTAAAAGTGAGGGAGGAAAATTCATAAGGTGATAAACTATTCCTTCAAAGTATCCGTCGGATTGCAACGTTCTAATGACTGTCACGAAAACGCCCCCAAAACGCAGACTCGTTGTACTATATGAAGACTTTATTTAATGTACATCACTCTGAAGCCATAACATCGATAAAGACTATAGAAAGAACTTAGGCGATAAAATATGCAAATATACCAAATGTAAATAACGTATACTGTAAATGTTATTTTTAATAAAGACAATTTGTGTATGTGATCTTTTTTAGGCAATGCAATAAGGTGAAGAATTACTTATGGATACCAACTTCTTGGTTTATTGGGTGACGACGTTTCGATGTAGTTCTTACGACTTTTGACTTTGATAAGTATGTAAGAACTACATCGCAACGTCGTCACCCAATAAACCAAGAAGTTGAGAGGCTAAGGATTTGGAGGGCTAAGGATTTGGAGGCTGGGCGTCGGGCTGCCGCAAACGCCTGTGCACCGTGTCGTCGCTGTTTGGTGTCTAGTGATTGCCAATGGTTGTCCTTGCAGTGACCGCAGCTGTAGCAAAGCTCCTTTGTTGGTGTTGACGGACAATCTGTCGATGTTGCCTCAACGTTGTTACAGGGGGTCTTCCACTACGACGGCAGTCTGCTGTGCTTCCAGTGGCTTGAACCCGTTGCTGCAGGCGGATGAAGATTGAAGTGGTTTGCCACAGGTCTTGCAGTCTGGCCACCATGAATTCTTCCCAAGGCTTCGTCTCTATGCTTCTTGTAGCAGTAGGGGGTCCTCCGTGGCTCAGTATGTAGAGCGTTGGACGTTCAATCCAAACAGTCTCCCACCAATGGGTCGCGGGTTTGAATCCCACTCAGTCCAAAAATTGGAAAATTTTCTGACTGGGTTTTCACTCGAACGATCTATGTGGGATGGTTGCCAGTTACCAGCGGAAGGTCGTGGGTTTCCTCCGGGCACAGAGCCCGGTTCCCCCCCACAATAAAACTGGCCACGCCGCCATATAAGTGAAATAATCTTGAGCGCGGCGTAAAACAACAAACAATCAATCAATCAAAAGTGTTTTCATCGTGTTTTACATAGCAAGTGGGCCAATTTCATAAAATGTAAAACGAAAAAAAATCTTGCTGTATTTTTCATCGCGTCATAGATTTTGATTTAGCCTGGTTGCGTTTGTATTAACGCGAGGTCCCTTCTCGGCCATCATAGATTGTTAATATTTACCAACGCTTTATCATCGAGTTTCCATCGTGTTTATGGCTTATCCTCTCAAAGGAATTTGTAAAATGAAATGCAACGGTAATCCTACCAAAAGGCGTTTTTGTCGAATAGTGCAAATGAAATCAGACTTTATTGGACTCAGAAACACTATGGAAATGCGACGGTAAAGCCAAATTCATAAAGTATAACACGAGAAACAATCTTGCTGTATGTTTCATAGATTTCGATTTAGCCTGGTTGAGTATGGCATTGACATGTCGTTGACATCCCATAGTGCAATAGGTTACATTGTGACAGACGAGTTATGTCGTTGGTACTTAGATTGGCAATTGTTGTTAAATGTTAAAAAGTGATGGATTGTTGATTATGATTCTCCTTTACTGTATTTTGAAAAGAACGTTTTAACATTCTATTTGTTAATCTCAAATAGATTTGTTTTGTCTATTTCAGAGTTTAAAACTGTTTGAAGAAATCTGATTTATTTCAACAAGACTTTGTAGAGATATATTGTATTTCAACAAGACTTTGTAAAAATAAAAGTATTTCAAGAAGACTTTGTAGACATCTATTGTATTTCAACAAAATTTTGTACAGACTTAACCTTTATATTCATTTGAATCAAACTCCAAAGTGTCTTTCTTCTGGCCTTGCAAGTCGATACAGGAGGCCTCTTTCAATCCCATTCTCTCCATCCAGTTCCACTTGAAAGCTTTTCGTGAAAAGGATTTTGAACATTAAATATAAACATTTAAACATGAAGATTATATACCATTGTTCTGTCATGACGTGTGGTTTCTGTACGATTTTTATATAATTATGTGCGATTATGTATAATTGTTATATAACCATATGTAGTTGTGTACGATTGGTATATAATAATGTGCGATTATGTATGATTCTTATATAATTATGTACGATTAAGGTAGTAAGGAAACTAAATAAAAAAAAAAGTAATCTCAATATTTCGACTTTAATTAAGTCATCGTCAGGAGAATTATGAGTACACCAAAAAGACAGTGTGCATTTATATAGAAAAGACAGAATACAACTATAGGATGGTTGACACTAAGAAGCGAAGGGAGATTAAAAGTTTGTTACAATAGATCAGGGTCCTGAAGGTCAGTCTTAATACCAAGTCAGGCTAATAAATGAAGTAAACATATGTCACTGAAATCTCTGCTAGGTCCTATGCATACATTCACAGTAATAATTGGTTAAAAAAAATAATATGAATTTTTTTATGTATATAAAGATATTCTTCTGATATACCTTCTTAGTGTCAACCATCCTATAGTTGTATTCTGTCTTTTCTATATAAATGCACACTGTCTTTTGGTGTACTCATAATTCTCCTGACGATGACTTAATTAAAGTCGAAATATTGAGATTACACCATGAATATTTACGGGGTTTCCTTACTCCTTTTATTATGTTAAGTTGTTCAGTGGATCAAATAGATTATGTACGATTGTTATATAATTATGTGCGATTATGTACGATTGTTAAATAATGTTGTGTGATTGTTTACGATTGTTTTACAATAATTTCATTCTGTAAGAGTTGATAAAAAGATTCTCTACTTCTACAATTGAATGAAAAAAAATGAGTCATAAATCTATCTATATATCAGAAATTGTTTTTGATATCAGAAATTTATTCTTGATATAATCGAGTGATTTAGATTTATCAAGACAATAATTTATAATTGTTTTGGCTACGTTCACTAAAATTTATATGTAAAAATTTATTAAAGATATCATAAATACAATTCTTGATATCTGGAAATCAATTTATGATATCTGAAATAGTTACCTTTTAAAGTTATCTTAAATCGATTGTATGATATTATGAATTCAATTTGTGATATCACAAATTCTATTTATGATATCCTTAACCCCATTAATACTGCCACGAATTATAATTACGATATCATTAAATCCCCCCACCGAAAGTATTATGAAGTCAGTTGAATGGCTTCTCAGAAGCATGAGTTTTTACTGAAGCCTTTATCTATTCTATATGTATACTATAAGCAGGGCTATGATTTTTACTATTTACATAATAGCTTGATGTTTACTTGTGTACATTTAGGGCCTATTACACCAACACACATAATGATGTTGTTATATAACTGGTCAATGAGGAGATTGTGGAAAACAAGCGGTGGCATTTTGGACGAGATGCTTCAGCTTGATAACATAACTGCTTTGGACAGTTTCTATATCTACGTTAAAAAAGAGAAAATGCAGCTAACTTCAAGAGCGGAAAGTTACCTCCCCTTGACCGAAAATATAACTACTTTATAGCACACTGTTACATTGAGGAGGTGTAAAACTGAATTAGGTCGTGACAATATTAATTATATCAGTTAAAGAAATATAATGGAATTGGACTAATGTTTGAAGACGGGGGAAAAAAGGTCATTGCAATAAGACTACGTCGACTAAGATTATTGCATCTACATTAATACGTCTTAACTCTGAACCCGTTGGTCAGTGATCTGTATAGCCAGTATAAAGATATATTATTTATAAGGTTCAGTGCAGTAAGTGTTTTCGAAGAATATGTGTATGGCATAATGTCAATCTAATATGTTAATCAACAGACATTGATTTTGATAACGATGTAAGAACTACATCGAAACGTCACCCATTAAACCAAGAAGTCGTCATCCATAGGTAATTGTTCACCGTATTGTAACCGTTCAACTTCTAAATACCATCGGGTGATTTAACCGATTTTTAGAATGTCGAATAAATTCAGTAAAACAAACTATGAGGATTTATAAACGTTTGAATCGTCTCCATCTCTTTTATTTATTCCTGTATATGTGTATAGCTTAGTGTTACAAAAAGAATACAATTACTATAGAAACAATACACACAGAGACACACCCAATAATAGTGTTAACATATAGCCTTTCCTGCAGTTTATACTATACACCTGTACGCATTAAACTCATGCATACACTTGGAATTAAAGTAGCAAATGTTCCTACCAGAGGACGATTGAAAAGTTGCGTTTTGTTGACCTATTTTCACTCTAAAGACGACTATTGAAAATTTGGCCGATGAATGTCTTTCTAAAAGTAGCAACTTATAATCTTAAACATGCTGTGATGGTTTGATAAATGAGTTAATGCCTTGTCTTATCCAAATGCAGTGAGCAAATTACTTTGTCTTTGAAGGTCGGAAATTCAACCAGAGAATAGCTTAAAAAATCATTAGCCATTACTATATAGAGTTATCAATCCGACAAAAGCGATACCCTCGACAACCATAGACAAAGCAACAAATTAACGCGAACTTGTCCTTTTAAAAACATTGATTTTATATCTAAAATTGCTATCGCGTCTTCTTTCATGGAAAATTGGATTGTAGTAATTTACACGTGTATATATAACCTTGTATAACTCGCCCTGAACAAGCATGGAAGTATCATTTGTCCAATTATCTCTAGGAATAACTACAAAAAGATGTTCGCGAAAGCTTCCGTTGGAATGTATTTTCATGGTCGTGTTTTTCCATTTGTTTTAAAATCAGGTGCGTTTTTTGCTGAAGTAATTGGGTTCTCTTGAACTATTTTTCGTACATATCACCGTGAACTCAGGTATACTTGTTTCACAAAACGCTACGTCACAGATTCATGGTACATGGTTCAATTTTGTTGACTTAGTTTACTGTAAAGACGACGGCTATTGGAAATTTGGGCGATGGATGTCTTTCTAAAAGTAGCAACTTAAACATGTTGTGATGGTTTGATGAATGAGTTAATGCCTTGTCTTATCCCAATGGAGTGAGCAAGTTACTTTGTCTTCGAAGGTCGGAAATTCAACCATAGAATAGCTTTAAAAACCAAAGCTATTACTATATATATAGAGTTATCAAACCGACACAAACGGTGCACTCTATAAATAAAGACAAAGCATCAAATTAAGACGAACTTGTCCCTTAAAACATTGATTTTTATCTAGGCCTAGTAATGAACACCTTAATGGACTTCAAACTATTTTAACTGCCACGTGCAGTAAAAAAATAATTGACTAAAACAACTTATTGTCTGCTCAGTTTTGTTGACTTTATCAATCAATATCAATCTGGCATTGTAGAGTTTTTTTTACATATGGCATTGAAATCCAAACCAGGTCTGCTTGTTTGCACTAACAGATAATTGTATCATTTACCATAAAGGTCGTTCAACTGCACCGTGCTTTAACCATCCGCTGATCATTTTCTGTAGTATTTTCGATCGCATTTTCGTTTCATGGAAAATAGGATTGTAGTAATTTACACGTGTACATACAATCTTACATAACTCACCCTGAACAAGCAAGTGATTAGGAAACTTCAAAGAACAATCATGGGAGTATCAATCGTCCAATTATTTCTATGAATAATTTCAAAAGGATATTCTCGGAAGCTTCAATTTTAATACATTTCCATGGTCCTTCTAGTCTATCTGTTAAAACAGGCAATTGTTGCGCTTATAACCAGGTGCCCTTTTTGCTGAAGTAATTGGGTTCTCTCAAATTAGTTTTCGTAAATCAGACCGTAAATTCAGGTATACTTGTTTCACAAAACGCTACGTCACCGCTTCATGCAACATAATTAAAACTTTATTCAAAGCAATCGGGTCTTTTGTGGAAGAATTTCCAGGTACTTGCCGAAGGTGGGGGGGGGGGGGGGGGGGTTGGGGGCGTTCCTCCGGACTTCAGGTCTGCATTAGCCGTTACTATCGACAACAACAAATACAGACATAATCTATTTTCATTGTACGTATGGATAATATATTAATAAAAAACACATAAAACTACGTTCACATGTACGTTAAAAATAGAGTTTAAAAACAGACACTTCCTTAGTTTGTTCTAATTCTCTATTGACTTGCAGATTAATTAAAAATTCAGAAGTGATCATTCTCAGATGAAAGACTGTAAGTGGACTTTCAGCCAAAAAACGTACATTTTAAAGAGCGCACCCACAACTGGCTTTTATCGCGCACCTTACTACGGTTGATTCTCAGTCAGTAAAAAAAGCAGACAAGGGAATCTCCCCCCCCCCCCAAAAAAAAAAACAAACTTCCTTTCCAGTTGTCCGTGAAGCTAGGGACGTTACCAATGGCCATCTGGAAACCTCATCTGTGTATTAACAACAGTCGCATACCACGCATTTTAAAAATCTTCGTTCCGAACACGTCCCTTGAATGCATTCACACAAATTATCCATAATACTTGAATAACACCCAGTTGTAACAATACAGGTGATTGTTAAAGTCATTCCTGAACGCCCTGTCATTATTTCGAAATAAAACAGAGTCGGTGTCCTGGGCTTCTGCAGATTATCATAGGCCAACATTGGGATATTCCGCCAGAATTATATCGCTTGAAGATTTTATTAACAATAATATATCCATATCACGGACTCAAAATAAATTAGATTCTGTAACCTACTGTTGTACTCTGAATCACCGTATTTCGGGGCTGAATACAAATAATGAATATTAAATTTTTTTTATTTCTAACCAAAATTAAAAACCAAATTACCCAACGCAAAAATCATCCATAAATGTCATAATTTGGCTATAAGTACTGCAACAACTTTCTTGCTCCTTAATTCTTCCGCTGAAAAATAAAACGATTTAAAACCGCACTGAAAATAGTGTACATCTGTGTCTGACCAGTTTTCTTAACAAAGACAAATGTTGACCACTATTGAGACTTCGCTAAATTATCTAATCGACCATTTGTCAATATCGTAAGTCAGCGATGCCACAATAGTAAAAAAACACGGCCCTAAAGTTGAAGATCAAGCAAGGTGATAGGGCGGTTTTTATATGTTTTGCTCCGGAGTGCACAGTAGAAAACCTGTGTATGTTTAGTATATGTTCGAGCGATTCTGGTAATGTGTCTAAATCCAATTGAATAGGAAAGACGCCCGTATCGCCGCAATATGACTTCAGTCGGGATGTTTATTGAAAAGAACATCTAAGAGTCAGAGCCCGAAATCTCGTGGGATCCGGCCAATCAGCGTTCAAGTCTAGCGAGATTTCACTTGAGCATGCTTGATGTCATAGTTGCATGTGAAAAATAAACAGTCAACTTGGTGGATTGGAAGTAAGCTCCGATTCAAAAGCAAGTCTAAACAATAAAGCGGGACTGGCAATTGTAATGTTCAACTGGTAGAGTAATATACTTTTGTAAGCACGGTACCTTCAGTCCAGGCTTCGCAATGTCGAAACTTTGTCCACAAAGTGAAGTTATACTGTACTTATATCTTTATGTACTGTCACTCTGCCTACATATGGTATAATTTTGGTTTAAAATTGTGTGTTACATCGAACAAGTCTTAAGTTTTTTTAATTTAAAAAAAACAATGTTCAAAACTTTTATTAGATTAAACAGCGTATTCTAAAACGACTATCAGTTAGCACAGTATGGACAAGATTTCAGTGGACAGTCATGAGGCAATTTACTCATTGTATATGTAGGTTGTAAATTATAATTGAGCTTGTCAGTTGATTGCTCTATGAGGGTGAGTTGCAAGATACTTTCGGAAGGTCGGTGTGTTTCTTCCTACTTAATCTGGAAACGCCTTTTTTCTGCCTCTTGAATGTGGCGCAAAACATCAATTACTCACACAACTCCCACTTACAATTCACCTGCCATTAAGTCTTCCTGACCCACCTTACTATCAAATTTGATTCTGAATGAGAATAATACAACTCTCGAGTGTGCAAAGTTAGTAGAGCGCACGTTGATTCAAATAAATGCTAAACACCGCTATCTGGTCAAGTACGGGTGATGGGCTGATGATGATGGGAGGGCATTATCGGCAAATTGACGCAGCATAAAACTTAAAGAATTAAAGTCTTATTTAACCATACATATTGGCATAGTAATATAGTAGCAATTTAATATCAAACTCCTTGTTTGCTTCTGATATATCATTTATTCCAAAACCCGGCGGAACGACATCCATGCTTTTCTGTGTTCCCTACACGCTGTCAGTTTGCGGCTCAGCGATTGACCCGTCTGTAACTGTCATGAAATGTTCTCAAAATATTTACTGCGAAATAATATTTTATTTTAAGAGAAATATCTGTATGTTAGACATCGAAAGTAACTTTAAATTTGTGTTGAATGAATATTCAGAATTGTTCCGTTTGATAATGTTTGTCAATTCATTCCATAATCTAGGTTCATAAAATATACATTATCCAACCCACCCGCCATTAAGACTGTCGAAGTAAAACCAAACAGACGATTGGACAGACATACACAATGTCTATTGGTCAGAACCAGTTTAATATGCTTAATTGTTTCACGTTTATTATTTTACGTGGTTGGGATATTGGATTTGGAATGCTTGTCAGTTGTGTTTACCAGAACCACGAAGTCTTTTCATGCAAACATTTTAATTGGAATTACGGTTGATATTAAATGCTCAGCTGTGTTGAACATTTGTATTTCAATACAGATAAATACAATATACCCTAGACAAATTTTAGCACTTAAGTGAAAGTCTTATCGTTTCACAATTGATAATGATCCATAGTGATGAAAGCTCCTTTCACTGATTGATGAGGTAGAGTAAGATGTTAACACTTTTTCTGCGAAACTTTCACTGAGGGAATCAATTAAGGCGTTATGATAACCTATTCGATGTATTACGCCACATCCATTTTGTGTAGTTGAAGTTACAGGTTTGTAATATATATATATAGAAGAAAGCTCTGATCATCTTGTAAAACCAGGAGTACATCCTACCTAGAAAAATCACTAGTTTTATTAGTTTTGAATCGATCTTTAAACGTTTCATTACATTCTATCATCGAAAAAACTGAAAGACGGAAAACACCAACGCCAAGAGAGGTTTAACGCCCTCGAGCTTTACATCGATGTACTACTTTAGTAGTGGTAATGTGAGAACTCCCATTAACACTGTTAAAGTAGTAGATTGATGGCCAATTGACTGAACATTCCACACGTTATGAGTATCAGAAGGAAAGTGTGGTAAACGGTAAGATCCTGACTAATATCAATAGAAAACATAACATAAAATGGTGTGTGTAGTTTTTGAAGCGAAAAGATAAAAGCTGATAAAAACGATCGTGTAGCAGCAATGTTGCCTATAACTCGTATCGATGATACATTGGCCCCACACACGTTCTACAGTTCCCACATTGGTCCCACACACGTTCTACACTTCCCACATTGGTCCCACACACCTTTTAAAATTCCCACATTGGTCCCACACACTTTCTACAGTTCCCACATTGGTCCCACACACGTTCTACACTTCCCACATTGGTCCCACACACCTTTTAAAATTCCCACATTGGTCCCACACACCTTTTAATCTGCGTCGTCTGCTTGTTCACGTTTTTCTAACAAATTATGATTGAACGCGAATATATCATAGCCGTATTTACTCCTAACTGCAAACGATGACACTTTCTGTATCAATAATTAAACACGGGATAATTAAAACTTTCAATCAATCAATCTACCCAAACTGGCGTCTCGCATATTTCTCAAAGAAGATGCATTGACCTAGTTATCGTAATTGTGTCGGTGTAGAGGTCACAGCAAAACCTGACTTCGTCATCGGATTGCAGACATTAAACTATTGATATGTTTATTTTTATTCTAAGAAGTGCCATTTATTTGTAGAATAAATATTTTATCTCTTTATTCTTAAGAATTCGCCAGCAACAAAACTGTTTGATTTTATAGAGACCTTTCGTGTGTAGCGTAATGAATACAGTCTCCATATCAACGCGGTAAGCGGTCTGACTTCATTAGAATCCAGAAAGGTTGACTGGATTGAACGATGTGATGTGGAGCTGCATTTCAGAATAAAATGCAGTATTTTTGTGTATTGTGAGAAAAAGATTAACCAACTCGAGTCCGTTTGTTACAATGAATATCACTCTCATCTATCAATTTCGCCAGAGGCTCGTGACTTTGAAAATTAATAGACTCGAGTGATATTCATCGTAAAAAAACGGGCTCTCGTCAGTTAACCTCTATTACATTGGTCCCACACACGTTCTACAGTTCCCACATTCATCCCACACACCTTTTAAAATTCCCACATTGGTCTCACGCACCTTTTACACTTTCCACATTGGTCTCACACACCTTTTAAAATTCCCACATTGGTCTCACACAAGTTCTACAGTTCTCACATTGGTCTCACACAAGTTCTACAGTTCTCACATTGGTCTCACACAAGTTCTACAGTTCCCACATTGGTCCCACACAAGTTCTACAGTTCCCACATTTGTCCCACACATTTTTTAAAATTCGACCATTCCTTATTCTAAGCCAAAGTTGGTTCAAAACAATACGTCATTGTTCGTTTTTTAGATTACAAGCACTCAAAAGCTTCTGAATGATAAATCTTGAGGAAATTAGCAAGAATTTCAACATTTTTTTTAACGTTAAAATATCAACATTTTGGCAGCTCATGCCACTTTAAAAAAAGCTCCTAATAATAATAATCTTTATTTCAGACTTAAGTCCATACCACAGAATACAAATAACAAAGCTGGTTAAGACTTCGTAAAATGTTTGTTACATTCCAGCTATTTAGTGCTTATTTTAATACAAACGTATTGGAGGCACTCCTGACAATCAGAAATTATGAAAAAATCTGAATTCTGGCAGCTCATTGCAATTAAGTAAGCATGGTTTTTATAAGAAAGCTCTTCAAGAGGGGAACAAAATACCATCGCCAGTTAAAGATATTGTTTCGTTGTCTGCCTTTAAATCCAAATTGCCCGCCACCCTAAAGCTCAATGACAATCAGAAATTACGAAAAAAATCTGAATTCTGGCAGCTCATTGCAATTAAGTAAGCATGGTTTTTATAAGAAAGCTCTTCAAGAGGGGTTCAAGCCCCCTGGGGGTTTCATCCCGCCAGATATCTTTTCTGAATGATTCATGTTAAATGTCATTTATGTTAAATGTTCTGTATATATCCTTGTTAAAACTGGTGAATAAAATGAAATGAAAAAAAAAAATACCATCGTCAGTTAAAGCTATTGTTTCGTTGTCTGCCTTTAAATCCAAATTGCCCGCCACCCTAAAGCTCAATAGTATTTACATTTAGAGCTGATGCTCTGTTTGTTTTAATTTGACTTCGTCAACCAACTTACATGCTGATAGAAGATTTGATAAAAACTGTTGATAACGATATTAGGAGCTGAAAGTAAATGTTGTTCCACAATACACCAAGAAGTTGAAATACATATTACTATTTGTTTCCCTTCTTCTGTTCTCTTCAACTTTTATATGCAACTCAAACAAGAAATAAGAATATAGATGTAAAGAAAGACAGACATGCTGCTCTTTACGCAAAATCCTTAAACAGTGTGGGGGGGCCCCACACACACACACACACGCACGCACATACACATAAGAGTTCGAAGTGAAAACCAGCATGGGTGGCAATGACACCATACGAATTATCTCAGCCGTATTTTCATTATTTGGACCTTTACCAGAATGTTGCAATTTGTCTGAAATGTAATGAGCTTTTATGTCTATATTTCTTGTACTATAAAGTGTTTTTTCAATCCAGCATGATATCGCTATGTAGTTGGCATTGGAACGCAGTAACGAAAATATTAAATTGTGTGTTAAACGTTACTATTGATCGGAAACTAATTATAAAGAACACGTAGGCTATTAGAAGAATGTACACGAAAGAAAAAAACACATGGGTAATTCCAATGGTATAGACGGAGCACTTCAGATAGCTTGTTACCTGTCTGTTGACAGACATCACTGGTAGGATGAATATATAACCACGGGAGATGGCTTGTAACTTTACCTGACATTCATCTCTTTCAGAAAAGGGCAATAATCAATTCTCGGCGTTTTGCTTATTTATTATATGCCCGGATGCTCAGACACGAAGAGATACTTGATAAGTATTAACAGTGATATTCCGATTGTGCACTTGTGATTATCAACTAACTGCATTCAAGACTGTCTTATTGTAAGGTTTTAAAGGCAATCCTTGTTTGGAAAATAGAAGTCTCTGGCTATATCAACAATTTGCTTCTGCAATGGATGGATTTACGTCCGCAGCATATATCTTATTGTTGTAACAGCAGACTAACGGGCAATCAGTAGTCAGGCTCAAGTGTGATCCTATTACTATAATCACAGAGAAAACAGAGCAAGTCTTGAGTCGAAGAATCTTGTTCCGGAGGCATTTTGTGAATAGGTTTCAATGTTACCCAGATAATCCAAATTAAGTTCAACTCAACCGTATATGTGTGACAACAGGTCATGGTCATAACGCAGTCTTCAATCAGACGTCATGTTTACAGAGGATATCTCTGCAGTCTTGTTACGCCCCACACGCATTCCCGAAGGAACAAAATGAGGAACACCTGACAAGAAACACTAATTACTGGTTGGTTTGTTGCTTTCAAACAGAATGTGGATTAAATAATGATAGCATGGACAACATGTAGATCAGGCAGTATTCTTAACTAACATACATGTACGCGCTTCTGTTTGTTTGATTGGTGACTTGTGGACTGTAATAGCCGAGTTCCAGAAAGAAAAAGGAAACCGTTTTCATTGATCTCCAATACAAGACCAATAATGACCCATGCAATATGTGTTTATGTTGTCGGGTAGTCGAGAATAAAAACATGACAGTGCTTTGTAATGAAACACGCATGCAATCATTTAAAAATATGTTGTATTTAATACGCCGTATTGTACATGATGATTTCTGAAGCATTGTCCAATCTGACGGAGTTGGAATATTTAAAGGCAGATAGATATGCCGGACTTTTTATCTGTCTGGATATTGTGACAATGTGTTTAATTATCATTGGCAACGGCCTCGTTCTGGTTCTTGTGATAAAACATAAACGATTACAGACCACGACTAATTACTACATTGTGGCTCTATGTATAGCTGGTAAGCTTTGCTGTTTTCAGTATAGTTTGTATTTTTTATTAAGCCATTCTATTTCGTAAGTTGATGGATGTTTTTTTAGTAAAAGAATGCAAAAAAAAAAAGTCCCCGATTCACTTTCGTAAACAAGGCATTTCTCAGTGCCAATCAAATATAAACCAACTGTTATCATATGATATTGACACGATGATTGCCTATATCATGTCGTCAGAGTCTTACATCTCTCAATATATCTCTTTCTTTGGCTTGGCAGGCCTAATTAAATTACTTACGTCCTTTAAGCTATATTTTCTTGCTTAAATTGGCTTGATAAGCCTTTTCAATAAACCATCTTTTAATAATATATACACCTGGGAACTGTGATATACAGCAACTGTACTAGCCAGCGGATTCACAAGGATTAACATTGGTCATTCTAACAGAGAAATCTAATTATACGAGGACATAATTAGATACTGATTACGCTTATCTTATCCCACTGAGAAAAAAACATGCGTGTTATTAGAAAACACATCACAGAGAAACCATCACGGCTCTTTGAAGTTAACTAGGATAAAATGGTTTCATACGGCGTTTGCTGAACAAACACTTATTTGGCTGGTGTTAAGCTATACATAGTCCTACGTACTGCTAGCATAACGACGAAATAAATGGACAACATAGAAACTATGTTCTTTGCCCTGTCAGATCACAATGTTGTACTCTCCTTAATGCAATTCGGTAACTTACATGACTCAGTAACTTTTGAGTCATGTGGAATAGTTGACAGTTGCCTGTACTGGGTTATTTCCTTTAAATAGCCCGGTTTCTGCCCACCACTACACATAATAAGTCCCCAAATACGTGAAATAATATTAAGGACGCCTTAGCATCAACCATTCAGTCGATCAAAAAAGTAACCCCTTAAGTAACTCTCTCGCTTTGCCTCTATGTTGAGAACCAACAAGAATAGCGTTTCACTTTGACATTTACACAAACAATGATCAGACAATTCACTTAAGCATCAACTTACTAAATCCATCGGCAATCTGTCACAAAGACAAACCACCCGCTGAATTAGAAAACGAAAACGATATAATCTAATCATACACAGATGGACAGGAACATTGGTAAATTATATAGGATATAACCTTCCCTATTAAATGATCTCTTAGACATAATCAATCTCTGAGCTATTCACTTTCATATATTTTCAGATATATTTGTGGCAGTGTTTACAGTCCCATTACAAATCATGAGCCATTTCTCAGCAGAGAGTATGACAACTGTTCTTTGTAAACTGGTGGAATTCATCGATTACGTGTCGTTGACAGCAAACATATTCTGTGTGGTAGCCATCGCCTTTGATAGACATCGTGCAGTTGTATATCCTCTGAGAGCCAAGTTGACAAAGAAAATGTGCCTGGTTAACATTATCACAGCTTGGACACTCTCTGTTCTATATGGCGTCCGTGCTGCTACAGTCTATGATGTTACCATCGAACAACATTTCATCGACCATCAATGGAGACTATTTTATAAATGTGACGTTCCACAAGAAAATTCTTTGATCAACAGTTACCTTTTCATATTGGATTTCTTTGTGATGTATTCAATTCCCTTGTTCATAATTTTGATTCTCCACGTGAAAATATTCAGATTTGTTCATCGAAGTTCACAAAATGTAAACATTATGCAAGCTGTCCATAAACGTAAACGCAGGATACTTAAAATGGTGATAATGGTAGTGTTAGTATTTGCTGTGTGTCAGTTGCCAACACATGTCATACATTTACAAGTTTACTTGGGATCAGGTCCATTCCCCAATTACTTGATACTCACAGAGTTATCGGACTTGCTGTCTTTCTCAAACGGCTGGTTAAACGTTTTGGCCTACATTGCGTTTAATGATAAATTTTCCAAGATTTTGATTTTTGTTTTTCGTCCAAGTAGAGTGGCTCCAATCGTAGGTACAAATCGCATTGCAAATATTGAAGGTAGTTGATATGTAATCAAAGTCAACCATACTTGTATAACTGTTAACAATAATATTCAGATTATACATATCGATTATCGAAAACGTTGTATTAGTATGGAAGACACTCCATCCAAATAGGGTCTGGCAATAAAGCAGAGAAACAAAACTTTTCAAAAAGGAAATAGTTCTTTTATTCGGATCGTTCATTAAAGCCAACCAACTGAACTTTCAAGAAATATTCTGCGGACAAGACTGTCTGATACTAATACTAATATCACTTTACCAATGTAGCACCAGTTACTCTGTGACAGTTTCAATAAAATATGTTCCATACCTGCACGTTGCACGTAGTGAGCAGGCGTTGTTTGAATCTTAAAAGCAAATACAGTAATAGGAAACAATTTTAACGAATCTTTTATTCCTACATAGTAAAAATAAATTGCATTATAGTATGCGTATAATAAAGCATAAACCACGACCAATACACATTCATCGTTTTAAACTATCGCAATTCTAAACATGTACCTAAATAATAATAAAAAACATTTACCTAAGGATTATTTTTTCTCTCCAAATTTTGATCAAGCTGAGACTTTCATATACATATCTAATTTAACTATGGACATACCTAATAACGACTACACTATCAACAGTCCATTTCTTAAAAAAAGAACAATTTCTGAGTGGATTTTCACTCTATCACCGTATATGGAAAAGTTACCAGGTACTCGCCGATGGTCGGAGGCTTCCTGTGGGAAAAAAGTCTGGTTTCTTACCCCACTAAACCTGACAACGCCGCCATATGAGGTAAATAATCTTGAGTGCGACAAAAACATCAATCCATCAATCTTTAGAAAGTAAAATATCTATCCACTTATCAGAGACTTCTGGCAGTGTTTTCCGCTTCTTCTGACAGTGTTTTCTGCTTCATTTATTTTAGTCCAGATAGACTAAAATATTATTCTGGGCGACATGTTTCAGTATGTATTTAATAGAACATTCAGGAAATGTTAGTTGGCCGTAAACACCATCATCATTTTCAGATACTGACACCACTTAAACTGTCGTTATTTCCAACGTCAACGTCGTCATTTCCAAATAAGAGTAGAGAAAATAGAGTACCAGTAGACAGTTATCTAATCATACAAATAAAGGTTTATTTGTTCATTTCAAGAAAAATCGTATCTGTAAAAACACATAACATTTCGACATGATATGTACTCTCCAGTGTATCTCAGCCAGCTAAACAAACACATATGTTAGAAATCAGCATTTCTACTAATCGTCCAATTACAAAATGTCAACATTACCTTACAGGTAAGTTAACAAAAAGACAAATAATCGATGATAGTTAATGGGGAGATTGATTCTCTAAACCCTTTAGTTGTCTTTCCAGCACAATGTTAAGAGTCATTGCCTCATGGTATTCAGGTCATTGCAACTGGCCAGCTGGAAATATCATCAGAGAGGTCTCTTTTTACATCTTGATTGTTGATTTTGGACCAAATTCAGTGAAACATAATGAAAACTTATTATTATCATACATACTTACGAGCAACAAAAATGTATGGAAGCCAGATACAGACATTTTACTCTAGGGCTTCTGGAAGGGTGCGAGGGTCGCCAATCTCGCCAACCACGTCACAGCTAATTAACCTCTCCAGCTATAGTTTGGTGACCTTAGCGTCTCTCGCGACTTTAGCGTCCCTCGTGACCTTCGTGACCCAGACAAGCAAAGCAAAGTCGCGATTCGGGATAGAAACAAAATTGTATCTTTATACATCGTGCTAGGCGACATTTGCGTGTTTCTCAAGCCTGCTGTTAAATTTCATTCGCGAGCTTCTCGCTCCTCCAGCCACGCCAAGTTGAACTATTTTTTCAATTCATTATGTTACCGTGGTTGGCGTGTTTGGTGAGTTTCACAGGCTAGCAAAAGCTGCTAGTGGAAAGTTGCTAGCTTTGTGCAGTTTGACAGAGTCGCCAATCACGCGAACCATTCGGCTGTATTTTCCTTGTTATTATTTGAGCATTATCCCTAAAGGCCATTAGTTTTGTTCATAAAAATACATTTCTGTGTTTGTCTTTGCCAAAACTCAAAAATTCAAAATATTTAACATCCTCTTGAATTTTTAACACCACCAGACAATTTAAACTTAACTGAACGTACTCTAAGTGTTCCATGTTTGATTCTAATGGTTTAAGTAGCAGTAAGCTTGTATATATTTTTTACTTAAAAAATGTAAGATATTTAGGATCGACAGTGAAACCCGATTTTGTTATTTATGACTTGCCCATGATGACATTTTTTAATTTTTGGTGGTCCAGTTGGTGTCAGTAGTTATTTATAGATTATCTGAAGTAACTTTACAAATGTGAACTACCGTGGTCCAGTTAGTGCCCTTGGTTGTTCTATGTTTCATTTTTGAGGTACCATTATCTACGGCGGTCTAAGTTATGCGACATTTTTGTTTTCTATATTCCCCTCCCCATAGCTTTTTGTTATTGGCCTTTGTTATTTGATTGTTGGTGTTTGACACTTTTATTTCCCATATTGGTGCGAGAGCATGGTTGAACGCTTTATTGGTTTTATCATGCCGGTATCTGAGAACACATTGTTTTCTTTTCCTAAATGGATTACAGATCTTGTGGTTTTATGAGAATAAAGCTTATTATTATATTTTAAGTTGTGTGAATCTCCTTCAAAACTTGGCATTTGGGGGCTTGTCCGTGAAACCATAGAGAAAGAAAGAAGTCCGTTGTGATTGGAACACTCAGCTATGTTGTGAGTAACTGTAAGGCAACATCCCAGTGCACTTGGTTGTATGGAACTGCTATGCGTCTTGATTGATCCCATTCTTTCATAGTATTGCCCACAACTAGTAATCGTATGTATCCCTTTTAGGTTGTCTAACTGGTAGTTGTCGCGTGTTTGACGATGTAGCGAGAGGGAGGGACCTTGGTCGCAAGAGAAAATCAGTGCGAGATTCTTTTACGAACGGCAACGTGTTGCTAAATAACACAATGAATTCGAACAAACGTGCTAAAAGCGCGAAGAACAACCGTCATATAAGTGAGCGTCATAAGCGTGAACCGTCAATTAATTAGTCAATCGACAAATAGCAAATATAAATAATTTCTCGAAAATTTGAAACTGCAGTCAGGACAAGGTGATTTGACACATAGTGGTATGCCGTCAAATATTGTTTGGTCTATGGACGAACAAGGTACGAAAGATGCTTCTGTGGCAATAAGATGAAGGTGTCTGTTGAATTTAGGTTTAGGCTTAACTTTAGGCCATATTAATACAGGATTTAACACATTCGGCGATGTTCGTTGTGATAACCTTAAGTGTTCGTCGGGCATCAACATATAAAATATCCAAGATTTTCATCAAGCTGTGTATAAATTAGAATAAATCAAAGTAGAGATTCTCAAAATATCAACGTTATATTTTCTTTGAAGGTGCCATTCACTTTATGGATTTTACTCTGTGTCTGGGACACATGGCCAAGAAAATTATTGTTTGCATCAACTTTTCTCTGTCGGTCGACTGATTGCAATAAAAGGTTCTAAAGAATATGCCCATTTGTTATAGAAAATACAACGCGAGTGACGGTACCTTACACTTGATAGAAGCGAAAAACCGTCACAACTGTGTTGAAACATTTCGCCAGATTCGGGAGCTGTTTTTACTTCCTACATAATCGTATGCACCGCCTAAACTGACCTGGTAATATCTAAATATATACCTTCAGCTTTGTTACCACCAGTCGTGAGTAAATGTTTTCATAAACAGCCCACTGTATATTCTGTCAATGAATTGGACCTTCACAGAAAATATAACGTTGATATTTTGAGAATCTTTACTTTGATCCATTCTATTTTATATATAGTATATACATGTACAATCAAGGACATCATCAAGTTACATGTTATCAGGCCTACTATAAATACCTTTTGTATATTTTTAGAACAGTATACACAATAGTTCCAAGCCGATATCTTTAACAATACAGACAAGGGTATATATAAAGGTTCATTGTTAGCCTAGGTAGATCAAAGACGTTATAATTGTCTGTTACCGGAATATATTGAGTTGGTAGTCTGCGTAAAGCTATATATCTTCGGTACGTTATATAGGCCTACACAGAGTATCACAAATCTCTAGTCTATGTAGATCTTGATTTTCAAAACACAATTTTATCCTGGTCTTTTCCAATGATAATGCTAAACGTTTATAATACGGTGATTGTATGCAATGTGAAAGGACAAATTTACCCAATAAACGAAAAAAATTACATAATGTATTTTACAAGTGCTGAGATGTCGTACAAAGCTATTGGACGTCAATTATGCTAGGTTATTTTAGACAAGATTTCCCTGTGCCCGTGTGTTATAGTGTTAAAAATATAATCATACAGTGATAAGCAGATTGGTGAGAAAACACGGTGAAACTGGTGCTGTGAAGGACCGACCACGCTTGTTCGACCACCTGTAACATCACAGCGTGAAGATAGACACTGATCCGACAGACCGCCATCAACGGATACGTTTGGCTTGGTGTTTAGCACGGCGAGGTTGGAATTTGAAAACCTGGCGAAGAATCGGCCGAAAGTCGTTTCACCGATGGGCGAACAAGGGTTTGGAGGCACAAAAACACAGCGTATACACCCCAGAACATCCATCCTTATCCCAATTCAGAGACAATTCTAGGCCTCCGATTGGTCAGTTGGCCTCGGATAACCTGCCGCATTTGCTCTCTCGGCGTGGTACATTTTTTCCGTGTACCTACGGAGTCAAGCAATCACGCACAGTTGACAGCAACCATCCAAACGACCAGCGCGTGGGTCCTTAACTCCGTAGGTACACGGAAACTGAGATCTGCCGGCTGATGTTATACAAACAAAAATACGTAAACAAACATGGCGTCGGCCGAACGAAAACGTTTCGCTGATCACATTGTTGAGAAACGGGGGAATGTAATTCCAGAAAACACGGGCTATGCAACCAATTTAACCTAAAATGCTTTGTGTCTACTGTCGCGTGAAAAACATCATTGCTGAGGCAGACTTTTCAAGGGAGGCAAATCTTGCCAAAAAAGTGTTACCGAGCGAGGATCGGCTTATCGTGAAACGGTGTTTTTTTGTCGCTCTGTCATATGCAGTCGACGTCTTTATGTAGTACAGATTTCGCATATAAATGTTAGAATTTGCGTGTTATGCTCTTCATTGTGATAAATATCGCCTCGAAGATCAACAATTTCACTCGCCCTTCGGGCTCGTGAAAACATTGATCTTCTCAACGAAATATCAGGCCGTATACCCACGCAGCACACTGGTATAACTTATAAGATGTCCCTTATGGAGGGGGCTCTGTAATAGTTTGGGTAGGCATCTCTCACGGCTGCAAACTGGACCTCTCAGGTGACCGGTACATTCGGGAGGTCCTGCAACCAGTTGTCTTGCCTCATTTTGAGAACCACCCATTAGGCTCAAGACCTACACAGGTCAACATGGATGACAACGCCAGACCTCATCGTTCCCGGGCAGTAATAGCCTACTTCCAAAATGAAGCTGTAACCACTCTGCCTTGGCCCCCCGTGAGTCCAGATTTGAATCCTCTAGAGCACATTTGGGATAGGATGAGCAAAAACATTCAAGCCCTAGAGCCTCCTGTGCAATTGTACAACTGGGCTTTACACAATTGAGTGCGTCTCTTCTTTGTTTGGAATATTCTTCAACAATTCTCTCAACTGGAAAACCCATATTCATTACATTGGACAGAAAATCTCTCGGAACATCGGGTTTTATAAAACATATCCAAAATTCCATAATTTAAAAAACTTATCTTGTAATACTTTCTTACGGCATTATTTTGTGGAGAAATACATTTCGAACACATCTAAATCCTCTTTTAATTCTCCAAAAACGTATTATCCGAATTATATCATTTTCTCACCGCATTTTCTCCACAGTTAATTCTTTACTGCTCACTTCAACATGCGTTTAAGTTTCTTTATATGCCCCACTGCGTTCCTGCTTCATTCGGTAACTATTTTGATCGGCAGTCTGATATCCATCCCGTTAGAACTAGAAATGCCTGTATAGACCAATCCATCGTTCTTATCTGTCTCTATATACCCTCCGCATACTTGGTCCCAGAGAATGAAACAGACTGCCTCAATCTCCTTATTTAAAGCAAATCTTATGAATTATCTCCTTGGGCTAGGGAATGATTCTTTTCCTTAATTTGATATTATGGCAACTTTTAACTATATAAAATACATTCACCATATCATACTTATTTAATAATCAGTCTATAATCTTCGTATGTCCTCTCAAAATTTAAAATGTTATTTTGGGATAAAGCAAGTCCACATTTTATTTTAACTACAAGTGTTATTCTTACTATAATGTTATATGGTGAAATAAACAAAACAAAACAATTGGAAGCCGCATTGTATTGGCGGCAGTTACCCCTTCAACAGATCCGACGTCTCACTGGAGGGATGAGACGCAGGTTTGAAGCTGTAATTCGGACTAATGCAGGCTATACGCGCTATTGGCCTTCTGCTCTAGGAATGTGTTCTATACACTCAAAGTGACATTTTTATGTCAATATGTTCACGGATAAATGCATAGATGTCTTTTATAAGACACTTTCATGAAGGTGGACTTGAAGTGAGATTCTACAATATCTACAAAAATGTTCACATATTGAACCCTAGAACTCTATCAGATGAAACATACATAGTTATGAATAAGACCATCGTCTATCTTGACAAACCCTACCTCTTGACAATCGGAAATAAGAAGTATCGATTTCACCTCATTCGTACTTAAACACAGAAAAAACTAAAAGTTGGTCAAAATTACTTTAGCTAGCGAGATCGAGAATAAGTGCTATATCAATAAACTAAAAACTATAAACTTGGCTATAAGTCTCAGAAATCAGATTATTATAGATTGTCATTTTAACTTTAAGAACATTTTTCTAATAACACAGAGGATGCAAAGAATTTACTTCTCTCAAGTGATGAGAAATAATTAAGACATCACCATTAAGTTAGTTGTTTGTGAACAGCCCGAGCTTTCAACAACTATAGCGGTGTCTTTGTCAAGTATAACTACATGTTACACTTGACGAATACACCGGTATAGTCGAAAGCTCGGGTTGTTCACAAAACATCTAACTTCGTAGTGATGCCTTGTTATTTCTTATTAGTATGGAACCCATGTTTACAGAGAGTTTCAAACATTTCTTGCTAGGTTGTTTTAGACAAGAATATTTTCCCTGTGCCCGTGTGTTATAGTGTCAAAATATAATTATACAGTGATAAGCCCTGTGAAGCCAGATGGACTCTGAAGTTTGATACTTACAAGCGTCTTTTTAATTTGTTAAAATACACTTTTGATTTAGCTAATAATATCCTGAATAAATTGTATAGCTTATTGCCATTAATGGTGCTTTCTTATCGCCAGAATGTTGCCCTTTTTGATCACAATCTTTTCTGCAATATCAGTTTGTCAACAATCTCCCTACACCAATGATTTTATCTGTCGGTGCAAACTTTCCAGTGGGGTGCTTAACTTATTTCTTTGAGTATGTATCTTTTATTCCGAAGCAGATTCTCTTTTGCCCTATATAACAAGCCTCTTGCCAAATGAATGAATGCATAGATGCATGAAGGTGGACTTGAAGTGAGATTCTACAATATCTACAAAAATGTTCACATATTGAACCCTAGAACTCTATCAGATGAAACATACATAGTTATGAATAAGACCATCGTCTATCTTGACAAACCCTACCTCATGACCATCGGAAATAAGAAGTATCGATTTCACCTCATTCGTACTTAAACACAGAAAAAACTAAAAGTTGGTCAAGATTACTTTAGCTAGCGAGATCGAGAATAAGTGCTATATCAATAAACTAAAAAACTATAAACATGGCTATAAGTCTTAGAAATCAGCCTATTATAGATTATAATTTTTACTTTAAGAACATTTTTCTAATAACACAGAGGATGCAAACAATTTTCTTCTCTCTAGTGATGAGAAAATAATTTGTTGTTTGTGAACAACCCGAGCTTTCAATAACTATAGCGGTGTCCTTGTCAAGTATAACTACATGTTACACTTGACAAATACACCGGTATAGGTGTCGAAAGCTCGGGTTGTTCACAAAACAACTAAGTACGTAGTGATGCCTTGTTATTTCTCGTTAGTATGGAACCCATGTTTACAGAGAGTTTCAAACATTTCTTGCTCCCCAGCGTTTGACAACTTAGCTGGTGGGCGGCCGTTTGGTGTCACATTTAGGTCTCAATACAAAAGTTAAAAATTTACACCAAATTGATCTGTTAACATTTTTCATTTCAAATATTTCACCTGATTATTACGTTACAACCAGTCAAAAAGATACGTCTAGCGTAAATGTTTTGAGAAGCCGCCCTAGGTTGAGAATCCCCAAGAGATAGGCCTACCGTTGCCGGGCTGGGCGTAGGAAGACACCCGGGTCGAGCACTGCACGTCTGAACCGGTTAGGCTCGGATGTTGCCATTTTCTCGATCCATCTTGTGTTTTACCTAAAGTTCAACCTGTAAATCGATGGCTAATGTGAGAGTTGTCTTTCCTATCCTTACAGATTGAATTCCATTAAGACCAAATAAACAGTGAAAAATGTCTTGATTTTTCTCTCGATCACCCTATCTGGTACTCGTCATAGGTCGGCTGTTCCCTGTTTCCTTCGGGCAAATTGCCCAGTTTCCTTCACAGTATGCCTGTCAAGTGAAATAATCTTAAGCGGGGCGTAAAACACCATTTAAAGGCCCACTTGCCGCCGTAGCCTGTTTAAATTTGCTAAGAAAACCAATTTACAGATTGAGTTAGATGAAGACATCTGGTGTAACCAAAACATTGTTTTCATGTCATATGGATTTTGTCTGAAATAAAATTATTATTATTATTATTACTACGACTAATACCACTAAACTCAAACATAGGACACATAAAACATGTCTAGTTAGCTTTAGAATGTAGAAATGGGGTGAAAAACAAACGAAGAATCGAAGCCTGATTACAACAACAACGATCGTGTTGGATTACCCTCATTTCAGGCCTTTTTATCTGTGGTTTACACTCAAACAATTATCAGCAGGCGTTTCCAGTCGTTGTTAACCGATCGTCAGTCTGTATTTCTCAGATAAATAGGCCTACGTAAAATTACACTATGCCGTTAGTTCACTCACTCGACTGAAACATAAAATCGCCCCTGCGAGCAGTTTGGTTTGTTTACGTTACGGGCACCTAACAATTAAAATTTTCAAATTCAAATTAAAAATACAAAGTGACGTCCAAACTTTTAAATTTTGGTAAAAATAGAAAGTTCCTAACTTATATTGTCTGGGAAAAATACAGAAAACGGTCTTTCTTTTTTAATGTAAACAATATTCCTGATTTTTGCGGCAAGTGTGCCTTTAAGCAGTCAGGGAGGGTACAACAAAGAATGGTCATATAGATTTTTACTTTGGCTCAAGAAAGTAGGATGCAGTGTGATTGCAGCTGGAGACGTGGTTGCTGACCTGGAGTTTGTCTTACGAACCTGGCGTAAATTTGAGCATAAGCCTACAAGAGACCGGTTGCGTCCGGGGCGCAAGATACTATAGTTTTAAAACTGATGTACGTCCGGCATAATTTACGCCAGGGCCCTGTCTTACAAAGCTAGCGTAAGATAGTCGGACGTAAATCAGTGCTACAGCTATGGGAACGTAAGTCCTAGTCGTTGCTAGTCCATGCGCATGTTTACGCCAGTTTTGTAAGACATGATACAGCTTCGTAAGACAGGAGCCAGTAAGACACCGGGTAATAGTCCTAGAGAATTGATGCTGCCTATGCAATAAGTAGGAGTTCTACTCCACCCATTTTACAGGCAAAACTCTCCGCCATGACCATTCTGATATATCTGAAGTAAACGAAATTATACGAGCTTACCAATAGTAAAATAATTAAAATCAAACACGAGATGAACATTTATTAATAGTGGTGGAAAGACATTAGCCTACCGGATCAGACGTCTGAATGTTAACCATCCATCAGAAACCGCATAAGTAATGTTTGATTGCACTCGTTTGAGACCTTTGTTTATATATACTGTCATAAATTTATCTGTGTCCCTTAAATCTAACTGCCAGCTTGTTTTAAAGTCATGATTAATATTGCGGTATCTAGCACTTTTGATTTCAAATTATAGGATACAAAATGATGTCAACATTTTTTAACTAAATATATACTCTCCCAAAAAAGACACGCAACATCCAATTTTTTTTTCAAACATGATTTTTCCCCAAAATGTGTGTGATTGACACATGGCAACAGGATCATGTTATAATGTAAATGTCCGATAATTGAATTTAAGCCCCTGATAGTGGCTGTTGATCACACGTGACTTT
This sequence comes from Lepidochitona cinerea, assembly GCA_963971465.1. Classification (NCBI taxonomy): domain Eukaryota; kingdom Metazoa; phylum Mollusca; class Polyplacophora; order Chitonida; family Tonicellidae; genus Lepidochitona; species Lepidochitona cinerea. Next base: position 7,906,560 of record OZ020560.1, on the reverse strand, counting down.
CGGGTCAGCCTTTGTGTAACGCTACACGAGGATGGCGTAGTGAAAAACGTAGGGCAGTTGCACGTGCGAATCACGTCTTATCTTTATGCGGGTTTAATGGGTATAAAAGACACACAACCGTTCAATTGAATTCAGTCGTTAAATTGTTTCACGAAGCTGCTACAATATGCCAAGACTAGACGCAGCTACCCGGAACGTCGTCATTGGTCGTCTCCCGGCCGGCGAATAAAAGAATACAGTCGCTAGACTTTCACCCGAGCACGATTTCCAGACTGTTGCAACGGCACCAGCAATCCGTGTCAACAGCTGATCGTCAACGTTCTGGCCGACCTAGGATCACATCAGCAGCCCAAGATCGCTACATCCGGTTACTTCACCTGCGAAACCGGACCAAAACAGCAACAGAAACAGCATCAAATATCCCAGGTCGAATATCGGCACAGACAGTTAGAAACCAGCTCCGTCAAAACGGCTTACGCGCCAGACCTCCTTACTTTGGTGTAGTAATGAGACGCCTGCATCGACTTGCAAGGGTCCGATGGGGCAACAGGTTAAGGGGCGGGAATCTGCGAAACTGGAGGCGAGTCTGGTTCAGCGATGAATCACGATTCCAGCTGCAGAGAAGAGATGGTCGTATACGAGTTTACAGACGCCGGAATGAGAGGTTCGCAAGGAACTGCGTCATTGAGGTCGACAATTTCGGCGGAGGAAGTGTGATGGTGTGGGGTGCCATATCCTGTGCCCGAAAAACTCAACTGGTGCACATTCCCGGCAACCTTAACGCCGTTCGATACACAGATGAGGTTTTGACACCACATATGCTGCCCGTAATGGACCTCCGTAGGCACGACAACGACAACGCTCGGCCGCACACAGCTCGTGCTACTGTTGAACTTCTAGCCAACCAGAACGTAACAGTGCTCCTCTGGCCGTCCAAATCACCAGATTTTACCCCAATAGAACATTTGTGGGATGATTTGGATAGACGTGTGCGCAGTCGTCATCCAGCGCCGCAAAGTCTGCAAGAACTGCAGCAGGCTCTTGAGCAAGAATGGAGGAGAATTCCGCAAAATCGTATTCGTCGATTGATTGTGTCTATGCCGAGATGGGTCCGTGCTGCGTTACAGGTTAATGGTGGGCACAACAGATATTGACGCTGCAGTGACGTCATCCGAGCGCTATGAACTTTAATGTGATAAATTTTTACATGTAAATGAACTTTAAAGTCTGAACAACCAGTTTGCCAAATTTCAGTGTAATGTGATGCTTATTTCTGTATTAAAAATGATGTTGAAAATTCATATTTTGAAGAACAAAAATTGGATGTTGCGTTTCTTTTTTGGGAGAGTATATATATTGACGACGGCTTGGAAATAGCAGCCTGCTTTTCATACAATTTACGTCTAAACCAGGACTATGCAGTAAAAGTTGTCGGATACTGACTGGAGATCAGGCATTTTACCAAATATACATTCCCATATCGCTAGAAGATGTCATGTCGGTAAGAAATGTTGGTCAAAGTTTGTTGAACTGAGGCTCATTTTTCTTTTTCACCTAGTCTCAACTGTAAGCTGTACCAGTTATTTTGATTTGAGCATTTGCTTATATTAAGATGTTGATAATATTATCTACCATTGGAATATTAGTGTTACATGTATATGCATGTCTGATTTTCTATAATTAATTTGACATCCTCTGAAATCTTACATGAGCAACAGACAGTATAGTAAGAGATTAGAACTGTACATCAGAAACTATTAAGTACGCCTCCTCTCTTAAAAAGTCGTGAACGGCACTAGAATATCATAAATTGTGGTGTGACATCAACACACATTGCCCGATCTAGCTATTGGGACAGTTTATTTAGCTGTTTATTCTATGTAGCCTCTATCAAATTTCCTTAAATCATACTGTAGTGTAGGTAATAAAAAACCGCGAGACTCAGTTGAAGGCTTGCCACTATCAACTCGTCTCCATGGGTTGAGTTACATACATGTACATCACGCATTACGTAATTAATTTATTATAAATGATGTATATAAATCGCCGACTATAATCGCTTATGTAAGCGACAAGCACGTTGTGGTCATCTGGCATTTACAGGATAAAACAACAGACAGTTTTCCCTATAGTCTCGTATGTCTGATAACCTCATAATAAAAACATCAAAGAGTTCAGACCCAGAAGAACGTAACTCTAGAACGGAAACCATGCACGGTTGATAGTCAGAGAAGTCCATGTATTTTGATGGCCATGTCTTAGTTATTTCAGATAAAGTCCACATCTATCTCCTTCTATAGTTCTAAGATTGGTTCACCCGTTTAGATATTAGTTCTTACTGTATGTTTACCCACTAAATAGAAATATACGCGATTTTTAAGGAAAGCCCATGAGCCTTCTACAGAAAGTTGAAACCAAATTACATATTTTCACTGTCTTTTCACATCATCGGATATTGTTTAATTCTAGTGCGTGAAGTGCGTGTATTCGGTTTAGCCAGGAATTCGATTGATTTCTCTTAAAATCTGGAATCCGCCATGGGCTGAGCACTTTTCTTGTTGTCAGTAAAAAACCTTCCGTCAATAACATATTGACCCATACAACAATACTCTTATAATGCAAAATACCACAAAATAATAATAAAAAGAAGTAACAACAGCAGATTTCAATGTACAAATTTGGATTTATATAAAATTAAAAAAAAAACAACAACAGAGCAGTGTATTTACAAGCAAATATTTTACAAACATTGAAAAGAAAACATAGTTTGTTAAATTAGGTCATTTCAATATAAGAACTGACAATTCCGATAAAGAAATCCGAAATCTGTAATCCGATCAAGAATATATATGTTAAGACGTGAAGGTTCACATTTGCTCAAGGACTAAACGAAAAGACTGTTTCTGCAAAACATATTTAATCATATATGAGAAACAATAGAAAAACAAAATAAATAATTACAATATTAGCACGCATGAATATAATTTAACAAAACAAGTCCTCAATAAGCTCCCTGTTGTAAGTGTCAACCATTTCCTTATTGATTATATCCAAATAGTCAAATAAATATGTTACCACCTAAATACTGTAAGTCCGCCAATATAAAAGTCCCTTTCCCACGTCGGTTCCGCTGATTCCCACGTTGGTTCCGCTGATTCCCACGTTTGGTTCCGCTGATTCCCACGTTTGGTTCCGCTGATTCCCACGTTGGTTCCGCTGATTCCCACGTTGTTTCCGCTGATTCCTTCTCAATCACAATAACACAATCCCACAGGTAAATATATCCACAGATAGTTTTCTCCCCAGGTCGCACTTATTTCGCTTTAATATTTATATATATATATATATCTCCCAAGCATAATCAGCTTTACGCATAGGGCTTCAACTTAAGTGTCCACGACACTTCTCATATGCGAACGTATCACTAGTGTGTTAAATCACGCCTAATCACAACCTTATATAGTAGCTCCTGCACACGCATTGACCCTCAACTAGTGGCGGGAAGTATGAAATAAACTGGCGACACAACCGCTCATTAGCATAAACACATTAGACCAATACCGGTATCCTACGATATAGACGGCAACTGAAGTCTGTCCTATTATCATAAACATAACAATGTCAATTCTTGGCAATATATACGTTGGTAAATCCGCAGAATAGAATGTTGTAAACACACTGGTAAATCCACAGAATAGAATCTTGATAGAACTTACAAAATATATATCACGGACAAATAAGCAGGCTGAGTTACATTCAAAATTATGAACAGATTTACAGCATCCAAGAAGCTTTACCGAGTGCAGTTCGAAACTAAATGACAAAAATACAAACAGTGCGTACTTATATAGATTCTCAGAAATTCCAGAACACTCCGGCTAAAACACATTAGAATAACTTTGCATATCTCTAGAGATTGGACAAATATAAGGTATGAGCAGTACAAAGGCTAATTGTGAAGAGCCGCTGGAGCCGGCGAACGAACACTAAGATAACAGACAATACAGACTTCCAGAAAGATCTGTAGACTTATACACGAAACACAAACGAGTTACAAAAACGATTAAAATAGAGGTTAATAATCTTACTGTTCGTAATATTTATTGCACATGACATGAAAGAAGTGATGTTTCTCCAAAAATTAAATTTATTCAACTAAAACAACGATTGATACAATAATATTTTCTCATACCAGCAAGTCTATACTTAAAACAGTTTTCTGGAAAATACTCATAAAACTACTTTTAGAATTATTTTTCCCCAACTCGAGACTTTCATTGACCAGAAGATTATGTACATCCTGTAGTCTCCACATGGCTGATATATCATCCTCATCCAAGACGATAAAACAATATATTATACAAACAGTTCAATACATTGATTTAGTTGATAAAAAACTCTGTTGGAATAAGAAAATCAAATGGATTGATTAATAAAGAATGTATGAATTTATGGGCATACAAATTAGGTAAATCTCCTCATTTCGATTGACCTCCATCTGTCCTTCGTGATAATCGATATTTGCGCTCCTTATGATAAGTAATATAATTTCTTTGCCTTCAATAAAGCTGTCATCTTTTTCAACTTTTCTCTAATTGGTTCACTCGATACAAATGAAGTTCCAATGAAAAACTTAAAAGATATAACGTCTAGCGAAAATTGTCGAATAATCAAATGAAACAATTATTAAAAGTCTTGCATTCCTTTATCGTAGAAGTCAACGAAAACTCAGATACATTGACGAGTATTCTGTAGGCATCACGTGAGTTCGTGAGACATTCAAATCAAAACATGTGGGCACGAACACTGAAGCCATGTAGTCAATATTGATTTTCATTGATATATTAATACAAATGTACTATAGCTCACAAACGTTAAACATATAGTCTAAATTATGCTCTTTTGCATCACGTTCACTTACAGTTATCAGTTTGAATCTCAATGCATTTTCTTTCTGATTAAATATCAAAACTTGCAGTGTTATGATAAATTGATACTGCCTGAACTCTGTTTTTAGAAATATAAATATCTTTACAGAACAATGTATATCAACACGCAGAGGTATGACACAAAAATAATCTAATTAGAATTTTAAATACCATGGTTAAGTTACAAGAATACAGAGTAGCATAAAATATACCAAAACAATTCACATTTATAAGAATACACATTTTTTTGATTTTCAATACTGAGGTAATACTCTTATTTGCATCCGAGTTGGACTTTTTAATTTTCAAAGTCTACACGTGCGCCTTTCACCTATTTGAAAGTTACATCGTGTGCGTCACAACGAAATATCGCTTTATGTTTTCAAGCAGGGCAGAGGAAATAGTTTTGTATTCATGTAGGTAGAGACATACACTGTAGCGAGAGATCCTGTATGGCAGTAGGTAATATGTCTCTTATGCAAATGGAAGAATAAGACAGTGTTTTCATGTGGGAAATTCAGCCAGCGGTTACCACTGGATGTCACCAGTTACCAGTTACCACTGGATATTGGTATTCTGGGGGGACATCTGCATGAACATTTTGTGTTAGGCTGACAAGATGTGAAATTAAAAGTAAACTATAAAAATATACAAATACAATTCACATTTATAAGAATACACATTTTTTTTATTTTCAATACTGAGATAATACTCTTTTTGACTTTTTATTTCCATGGTCTACACGTGTGCCTTGTTGATTCTATCAATTTGAGTTCTATGTGCTGCATATATATGTGTTTGGTTGATAAACATAAAGACAAGCACGTGAACTCCTGGTCACATGTCCTGTCAATTCAAACTATAATGAATTGTGTTTTATGTTCACATGTGTAGATAATCCTCCCAGATTCATACATGTGAAACAGACAAAGCCAATCACCCCAAGCCATCAAAGCCTTCAGATGAAATGTATACAGATACATTGAGATAATAGGATTAACCTGGTCGTGGATAGACGAATGAATCCTGTATTCCAAGTTAATACTTTCATAGCACACCTAATCGTGTATTTTTACACTGATAGTACATTTTACTGGTGTATAATTTAATTACATCGAACATTAAACAGGTACATTTTCAACTGTTATCAAAGGGTTGTATCGTCCAAGTTATGTATTCTGTCTCGCTAACCATTATCAAATTATGGTACAATATTGAAGGTTCATTCAAATGACTTGCTTCGGTTTTTAAAAATCACCTCTACGGAACTATGAGTGTTAAACACTACTCAATGATGAATAACAAAACGTGAATAACAAATCCGAGGAAAAAAGTTTACAACGGAAAACTGGCCACCTGAAAATAAGAATGCTTTGATTAGATTTTTATATTTATATGAAGTAAGGAGATGATACAGCTCGGAATTTTACAGAATCTTACCGTTCACATAGCTTTCTACAAATAGACAACATGACGTCTTATATACGATGATAATGGATAGTGTTTGTAATTTCACCTTCCGCTGGCTGCTGTCGACCGTTGAAGACCGTCTCAGCACTTCAGCCTTTCTATTGGCCCATTGATAACAGAAGCATCCTGGAGATGATGATTGGCGGGTTAATTCATCAGTCCGAATGGCTGTCATCATTTCATAGAAGGTCATATATATACCTACTTAATCACAGAATACAAATACCATTCCATATCTGTGTAGTAAGTGAAAGTTACATCGTGTGCGTCACAAGGAAATATCGGTTTATGTTTCAAACAGGGCAGAGGAAATAGTTTTGTATTCATGTAGGTAGAGACATACAATGTAGTGCGAGATCCTGTATGGCAGTAGGTAATATGTCTCTTATGCAAATGGAAGAATGAGACGGTGTTTTCATGTGGAAAATTTAGCCAGAGGTTACCATTGGATGTTGGTATTCTGGAGGGATATCTGCATGAACATTTTGTGTTAGGCTGACAAGATGTGAAACTAAAAGTAAACTATAAACTCTCCAGTTTGTATTTGTGCACAATTGAATAGATAGTTTACTACATTGGTAGACAATGTTGTGTAACGTGTCTTTTAACTGTCTTGGAAAGGCATTTTGGATCGAATTAACTCTGTTTACATTTTTTTTACATCATCGGCTTGAGAAGCAATTGTTAATTCTATTATAGGATAACTCCGGCGTTTTGGCAGATGGAACATACATAAAAGGAGATATACATGTATTCGACGGCAAATACATTAAACATTGATAAATAGAAATGGAAAATTACAATGGCTTAAACTGGACGGAGACGGAATACTTAAAAGCAGAGAAATATGCAGGACTTTTCATCGGTCTGGAAATCATCACAATGTTTTTGATTATATCTGGGAACGGCCTCGTTCTTGTACTTGTGGTAAAATATAAACGATTACAGACTACGACTAATTACTACATTGTGGCTCTATGCATTGCTGGTAAGTTGATGGTTTAGATGTCGTTTGTTCAGCAATGAACCATTAGTGATTTTTTCTTATTCAATGTTTTAACGTCTAACCGCTTTTCCAACTGCTCGACATGTTCCTGGTCTACCAAACCGCGAGTATTTAAAGTGTCATGAGCTGCCAAAATTCACACTTTTTACTTATTGATTGTCATCACAGTAAGGGGCTTTGAAGGCCATCAAAAAACGAAATGATTGGCGTTGGAATGAGAAAAATCCATACAGAATGTGGTCTATACGAACTGGAAAAGTGTTCGAAAAGTAAACAAAATTTAAATAACCGGGACGACCATTCATTCATTCTAAGCCAAAGTTAGTTCAGATCAATACTTTATCGTCCATTCTCGAGACTAGAAGCACTAAAAAGCTTCTGAATTATACATCTTGAGAAAAATAGTCGATAATTTCAACATTCTGTTTTTATGTCAAAATATCAACATTTTGGCAGCTCATGCCACTTTAAACGGCGAATAAGCTATTTTAAAAATCGGAAGGTAGAAAAGGAAGGTAAAAAAAATATGGATTAGGGTGAATAATATTATCGAACGTATTCAATGTTTACGAGAGAATGACTAGATGCATGATATTTATTATTTGTTATAAACAGTTCCCAGAATGGGATGCTCGTATAAATACGTCCCCTCCCACATGTTGACCCTATTGTAGAAATGAAAGAAAACTCATGTAGGAGGTAGCGATTGATGTTGTTTGGTAAACATGTAGATCTTCAACTGATAGAGATTTGCAATTAGGCTAATAGTGGAATGCCAAAAAATGAATGAATTTACACTTGAGAGCATGTGGACTGTGTGTACTGACCGCTTGATCTTGAAGACTGTGTACACTGACCACTTGATCATGAACATTGTGTACACTGAACACTTGATCATGAAGATTGTGTACACTGAACACTTGATCATGAAGATTGTGTACACTGAACACTTGATCATGAAGATTGTGTACACTGAACACTTGATCATGAAGATTGTGTACACTGACCACTTGATCATGAAGATTGTGTACACTGAATACTTGATCATGAAGATTGTGTACACTGAACACTTGATCATGAACATTGTGTACACTGACCACTTGATCATGAACATTGTGTACACTGACCACTTGATCATGAAGATTGTGTACACTGACCACTTGATCATGAAGATTGTGTACACTGACCACTTGATCATGAAGATTGTGTACACTGACCACTTGATCATGAAGATTGTGTACACTGAACACTTGATCATGAAGATTGTGTACACTGAACACTTGATCATGAAGATTGTGTACACTGACCACTTGATCATGAAGATTGTGTACACTGACCACTTGATCATGAAGATTGTGTACACTGACCACTTGATCATGAAGATTGTGTACACTGAACACTTGATCATGAAGATTGTGTACACTGAACACTTGATCATGAAGATTGTGTACACTGACCACTTGATCATGAAGATTGTGTACACTGACCACTTGATCATGAAGATTGTGTACACTGACCACTTGATCATGAAGATTGTGTACACTGAACACTTGATCATGAAGATTGTGTACACTGAACACTTGATCATGAAGATTGTGTACACTGAACCCTTGATCATGAACACTTGAACTAGATTTCAACAGACAAGACGGGTTAGCTGGAGTGGTCACTACATGACATCGTTAGTCATTTTACCTGGCAGCGTTTTCTTTTGGAACCAGGATAAACCAATAAATCCATAGGCACTCGATTGTGTTAAGTGCTGCTCAGACATATACTGTTATAGATCCATCTGTTAAAGCTATGCTGGTTAATTACATCAGGGCTTAAACTAAGTTTCATAATGACTTCCGGTATGGTAATATAAGGGAAATATTGTCTTTCACCTGATCGATGTATTGAATAATTAAGCGATAATCTATGATTCTGACTTAAACAGTTGTACAAGGGTATCTGTCGGATGATATTCACACGGTCGGTCTGATGGATGTAACACAAGTACGTTACCTGCCGGAAGACAGAATTAAAGACCCTAAGACAATTATGTCAATGAATATCGGAATTCGCTAACGACGGGATAATAGTGGTTATTACACACTGACTGCACCAGTAGAAATGTTTGGGTGACTTTGATGATGTCTAACCCGATAAAGTCTGATTGTATACAGTATGATCTTAAGACTGTTTTGTATATGGGAAGAAATAATAACAAAACTTTCTTTCAGCTTTTTAAAGTAGCATGAGCTGCCAAAATGTTGATATTTTGACGTAAAAACAGAATGTTCAAATTATCGGCTATTTTTCCCAAGACATATAATTCAGAAGCTTTTTAGTGCTTCTAGTCTGGAGAATGTACGATAAAGTATTGTTTTGAACTAACTTTGACTTCGAAAGAATGAATGGTCGTCCCGGTTATTTAAATTTTGTTTACTTTTCGAACACTATTCCGGTTCGTATAAGCCACATACTGTATGGATTGTCCTCATTCCAACGCCAATTAGTTAGTTTTTCGATGGCCTTCAAAGCCTCTTACTTTCGTGACGATCAGAAATTAGGGAAAAAGTGTGAATTTCGGTAACTCATGCCACTTTAAACAAGGTACATCAATCGATCCAATTATTTAGACAATCAGAATTTATGGAACAAATATAGACCCACGTTGCCTTCCCCGTGATCATTTACTACTCTTGATCTTAAGCTTTAATGATTTCAACGGAAGAAACTGCAACAATAATAAGGCAATAAATGTCTAGTTATCCATCAGTCACTTGCTTTTGTTTAACGTGAAGTGGATTAGGAAAGCCTTGAACACACCTCTTTATTTTGAGTGATGTTTAGTTGCACAATACATACATGGATATTGCATATGTATATATAATATAATCTATGCTAACATATCCACGTCACACTAACACGCAATATTTGTTTGAAGATCCCACAGTTTTAAGCTGTTATGTGTATTCAGATTGAGTCACCAATAAGGGTATTTATCATTTTTATTTATATAATGCGAGGATAATAGTTTACTTGTAGAAGTTAACATGAATTAAGTGTTATAGATAGAAGTAAGTCGATATCCCTTGTGGAGGTATATCCCATCTTTTATGAAATGATTCGTATAATCACAGCTGGTGCTTACGGTAAACTACTGAGAAACTTTGTTAAAGTGGCATCAGTTGCAAAATACATGGAACATTTCGTTGAAACAGATGTAGCTAATTGTTGGTTATTTTCATCACAAAGTACAAAATGCAAGCTTTCCATTGATTTTGATCTAGAAGATATGCGTTAAGGCAGGGGTTAGCCAGATATTTTAGTTAGGAGTCCAAATTGGCTTTTCGAACCAATTTGCCTTGAAGGGGGAGTTCAAATTGTAAATTTTCCTATCTGTTCCATGTTAAGAATGCTGAAAACAGCCCTTCGAAATTGGTTCAATATGGGATTAAAGCATCAATATAACAAGACCATTGCCAGCTTATTTTACATAAGGAGTTATACCAACAAAAATGAATTTGACCCACGATTTGGTGATCAGAATTATTTGTGGCTTGCAGAAATTGTGTCAATTCTTTTTTATAAGGTACTCAAGTCAGATATTATTATCAAAAAGTAATACAGCATTGTATTCTAACTTTACACCCACAATAAAACTGGCAACGCCGTCATATAAGTGAAATAATCTTGAGCGCGGCGTAAAACACCAATCAATCAATCAATCAATAAATCAATCAATCAATCTAACTTTAGACATGTTACATTAAAACAGTCGCCCGTGTTTTACTTCATTTGGTTGCTTAATGCCATGGCTTTATTCGCTATCAACAAATATGTTTGCGGTTAACATTATGGTTGTTTACCGAGGATCAGTTTTCCATCAGCAACATAATGTTGGTTAATAAAGACAGTTTGACGATTTTCTGATCATTTAGCTGTTTTGTTGGGTTATTTCGGCTTTGATGTTAAATCGTATTTTACATTAACTGCTGTACTACTTATGTTAGGTTCCTGTTGTTGATTATTTTCATAACACTATTTACAGATTACCGTTGCTCGTTCAAGTAGAGAAAATTAATTACTTCCAAATACAATTGGATATTTAATATGTAAAGGTACCTGACTAAACTGGAAAGTATCGTTATTAAAAGTTACACTACATTGAAGTAATACAAACAGCAGTTCTAGTGTTACTGGATATGCAAACGATATTTTCTGAATTGTTTCAACCATTTGACGCAAATGTCATACTCATTTTACCGACTTATCCATTGCAACTCATATTTTCTCATAGTTTCAAGCGGATCTGCATTGCAGTCTCGTTTTCAATGATATTAAGACTGAGGAGGTAAGTATTAGTGAAGTATAGCTCTTGTGTCTAGATTAATAGCTGACAGATAGGCCTAAGACTGTGGCGGACAGCTCGTAGAAAGTGACCAATAACTCTTAATGGTGTATTCTGGTGGGATAAGTCTGACCACCACATTTAGTTTGTGCACTTTGCTTAATAAAACAAATTAACCAGTTTCCAGGTTATAAAGTCTACCACCTGATAAGAAGCACACCACACTGCCATGAACAGGACATGTCATAGATGGTTGGTTGGTTGTTTTAGCTTATTGGCGCGTCCATTCGTATGAATGATGTACGTCATTGTCACTGGGTGGTTGGTTGTTTTAGCTTATTGGCGCGTCCATTCGTATGGATGATGTACGTCATTGTCACTGGACGATTAGTTGTTTTAGCTTATTGGCGCGTCCATTCGTATGGATGATGTACGTTATTGTCACTGGACGATTAGTCGTTTTAGCTTATTGGCGCGTCCATTCGTATGGATGATGTACGTCATTGTCAGTGGACGGTTGGTTGTTTTAGCTTATTGGCGCGTCCATTCGTATAGATGATGTACGTCATTGTCACTGGATGAATAATTGTTTTAGCTTATTGGCGCGTCCATTCGTATGGATGCTGTACGTCATTGTCACTGGATGGTTGGTTGTTTTAGCTTATTGGCGCGTCCATTCGTATGAATGATGTACGTCATTGTCACTGGGTGGTTGGTTGTTTTAGCTTATTGGCGCGTCCATTCGTATGGATGATGTACGTCATTGTCACTGGACGATTAGTTGTTTTAGCTTATTGGCGCGTCCATTCGTATGGATGATGTACGTTATTGTCACTGGACGATTAGTCGTTTTAGCTTATTGGCGCGTCCATTCGTATGGATGATGTACGTCATTGTCAGTGGACGGTTGGTTGTTTTAGCTTATTGGCGCGTCCATTCGTATAGATGATGTACGTCATTGTCACTGGATGAATAATTGTTTTAGCTTATTGGCGCGTCCATTCGTATGGATGCTGTACGTCATTGTCACTGGATGGTTGGTTGTTTTAGCTTATGGCCGCGTCCATTCTTATGGATGATGTACGTCATTGTCACTGGATGGCTGGTTGTTTTAGGTGATTGGCGAGTCCATTCGTATGAATGATGTAGTAGTGAGTAGTTATTGCTAGTTAGTAGTTATAACCTTGAGCGATTAAGAAAACTGTGATGTTTTACCACAATAGATTGAATGTCTGTGTGCAGGAGAATATGTTAGTACATGTACGTTTGAAAACTACTTAACCTCTCAAGATATTAAAACATGCAATACAATTGAGCTTACATCTATATACAATTTACAGATATGCAAATATACAGTTGTGAGAAATGTGAAGATAGACAGATTGGTCAATATGTGTTAGTCAGGGTCACTTGAGCAGTATGCAGTCGTAAATTTAATACATATGTTCATACACTCATACAAATTTAATAAAATCTATGTGTATTTATAATATATCTAAACATGTTATAGATAATGCTAAAGATTTTACAAAGTAAGTTTATACAAATGCTCAGCACAAGTTTATCACATGCCAGGGAGGGAGCACAATTTATGGGGTTCAATCTCAGTCCGCCGATGTTTTTGCCATAGTTAAGATGCGTAACCATTGTCAATGTGTTACAAAAGGATTCCAGAAAATTCTACTGACCAAGGCTGAGCTCCTGTCAGTCGTCAACCTAATGAAATATCATAGGTGATATACCTCTTTTTAACACAATTAGAAACTTGTTTCCATGGTTATTTTAGACAAGAAGATTTTCCCTGTACTCGTGTGTTTTATTGATCATAAATATATATTTGCCTGTGTCAGGGGTTCAAAATAACCATTGTTTTTAAACAAAAATTACCCACACATTTTCACACGGTTGGAAGCAGTCTGCAGCATTGTTGAACTTTCTTGATCCACATTTTACTTATATAATCTACTATTACCGTTTTTCTTTTTACACTTGACTAGTTTTCATATAAAAATATTTCTTTCATTTGAATTCTGTCTTTTAACATTTGAACAGTTTTTTCTCATTCAATATAGAATAGGCTATGTGTTTCTACCCTAGATTACCTTATATTGTTACTCTTCAGTTATTGTAATTTCCTTTTGATTTAAGCTCTTTTATTCCAAAACCACAGGATATTTATATCCCAGCTCTTTCTAACAAAATGTCCGTTTGATAGCTTAATCGCCCCTTGTTTACAAAAACTACTCTTTAATTACCCAAGCCTTTTTTATTTCCCGTCTTTCTCCAGTATAAACTCAAGAAATTCAACATACTTTTAGACTTGTTTATTAGGCTACTGAGGAAGGACATTTATCCGAAAAGCTTCTAGCCAACCGTGTGCGATTCCGTTTTATGCTATGTATTCTTTGTAAAACGCTGTATATATATTACTTTCTTTTATATGTTTTTATTGTTTTTGTCCTCTTAACTGTAGGTTGTGAAATGGAGTTTATAACCGTATTGTTTGTTAATTGTAGGCTGTGAGATGGAGTTTATAACCGTGTTGTTTGTTTATTGTAGGTTGTGAGATGGAGTTTATAACCTTGTTGATTGTTACTTGTAGGTCATGAGATGGAGTTAATAACTTTGCTGTTATTTATTTGTGCGTTATGAGATGTAGTTTATAACCGAGTTGTTTGTTATGACTATTTGTAGGTTGTGATGTGGAGCTTATAAACATATTGTTTGTTATAACTGTGCTGTTTGTCCTAACCGTGTTTTTTAATTGTTGGTTGTGAGATGGAGTTTATAACTATGTTTTTTGTTTTAACTGTGCTATTTTGTCGTAACCGTGCTGTTTGTTAATCATAGGTTATGAGATGGGGTTTATAACCTTGTTGTTTGCTTGTTGTAGGTTGTAAGATGGAGTTTATAACCTTGTTGTTTGCTTGTTGTAGGTTATAAGATGGAGTTTTGTAACCTTGTTGTTTGCTGGTTATAGGTTGTGAGATGGAGTTTATAGCCTTGTTTTTTGTTGGTTGTATGTTGTGAGATGGAGTTTATAACCTTGTTGTTTGCTGGTTGTAGGTTATGAGATGGAGTTTATCACCTTGTTGTTTGTTGGTTGTAGGTTGTGTGATGGAGTTTATTACCTTGCTGTTTGCTAGAAGTAGTTTATAAGATGGAGTTTATAACCTTGTTGTTTGTTGGTTGTAGGATATGATATGGAGTTCATAACCTTGTTGTTTATTGGTTGTAGGTTGTGAGCTGGAGTTTATAACCTTGTTGTTTGCTGGTTGTAGGTTGTGAGATGGAGTTTATAACCTTGTTGTTTGCAGGTTATGAGATGGAGTTTACAACCTTGTTGTTTGCTGGTTGTAGGTTGTGACATGGAGTTTGTAACCTTGTTGTTTGCTGGTTGTAGGTTGTGAGATGGAGTTTACAACCTTGTTGTTTGCTGGTTGTAGGTTGTGAGATGGAGTTTGTAACCTTGTTGTTGCTGGCTGTAGGTTATGAGATGGAGTTTATAACCTTGTTGTTTGCAGGTTATGAGATGGAGTTTACAACCTTGTTGTTTGCTGGTTGTAGGTTGTGAGATGGAGTTTGTAACCTTGTTGTTTGCTAGAAGTAGGTTATGAGATGGAGTTTATAACCTTGTTGCTTTTTGGTTGTAGGATATGAGATGGAGTTCATAACCTTGTTGTTTGTTGGTTGTAGGTTATGAGATCGAGTTTATAACCTTGTTGTTTGTTGGTTGTGTGTTGTAGGATGAAGTTTATGGCCGTTTTGTTTGTTGGTTGTAGGTTGTGAAATGGAGTTTATTACCTTGTTGTTTGTTGATTGTAGGTTATGAAATGGAGTTTATTATCTTGTTGTTTGTTGGTGGTAGGTTATGGGATGGAGTTTATAACCCTGTTGTTTGTTGGTTGTAGATTATGAGATGGAGTTTATAACCTTGTTGTTTGTTGGTTGTGAGATGGAGTTTTGTTTGTTACATAGTTTTGTCTGTGCCGGGGGTGGAGGGGGAGGGGGTGGGGTGGAGGAAGCCAAATTTATGGGGTTCAATCTCAATCCACCGATGTTCTTGCCATAGTTAAGATGCGTAACCATTGTCAATGTGTTGCAAAAGGATTCCAGAAAATTCTACTGATCAAGGCTAAGCTCCTGTCAGTCGTCAACCTAATGAAATATCATAGGCTTAGTTTATTACAACAATTTATGGGGTATAAAGGTCTAAATGATATACCTCTTTTTAAAACAATTAGAAACTTGTCTCCATGGTTATTTTAGACAAGAAGATTTTCCCTGTGTGGGTCGGTTTTAGTGTTCATAAATATATATGTAACACAAACAAATACAGAGACAGGTATTATATGTATTGTGAAACACCCAAATCCCAGATGTGATCGAAGTGAGAATGCTTGCTTATCTGTGCAACAGTCCCGTATTTTAATCAGTTGATTTTTCAACAAGTCAAGCTTTGTAGCTTTTGATAGGCTGGCGTCAAAAGTAGGAAACAACAAAAGTATCAAGCTGATGGAAAAACATAATCACACTTCAGCACAATTTGTAGAACATGTTACAATCGGAATTGTGTCAGCTTATTGTACGTTTATCGTGATCAAACTATTAACATAATCTTAAGACTATTGATTTAGGACTACTGATTTCCTGTGACGTTATTATATATTTTCCACTTTCAGATATATTTGTGGCAGTGTTTACCGTCCCATTACAAATCATGAGCCATTTCTCAGCAGAGAGTATGACAACTGTTCTTTGTAAACTGGTGGAATTCATCGATTACGTGTCCTTGACAGCAAACATATTCTGTGTGGTAGCTATTGCCTTTGATAGACATCGTGCAGTTGTATATCCTCTGAGAGCCAAGTTGACAAAGAAAATGTGCCTGGTTAACATTATCACAGCTTGGACACTCTCTGTTCTATATGGCGTCCGTGCTGCTACAGTCTATGATGTTACCATCGAACAACATTTCATCGACCATCAATGGAGACTATTTTATAAATGTGACGTTCCAAAAGAAAATTCTTTGATTAACAGTTCTCTCTATATTTTGGACTTCTTTGTGATGTATTCAATTCCCTTGTTCATAATTTTGATTCTCCACGTGAAAATTTTCATATTTGTTCATGGAGGTTCACAAAGTGTAACCATTATACAAGCTGTTCGCAAACGTAAACGTAGAATACTTAAAATGGTGATAATGGTAGTGTTAGTATTTGCTGTGTGTCAGTTGCCAACACATGTCATACATTTACAAGTTTACTGGGGATCAGGTCCATTCCCAAATTACTTAATTGTGACAGAGTTGTCGGACTTATTGTCTTTCTCGAACGGTTGGTTAAACGTTTTGGCCTACATTGCCTTCAATGAAAGTTTCTCCAAGATTTTGCTTTCTGTTTTTCGTTCACGGAGAGTGGTTCCATTTACAGGTACCGAGCGGATCACAACAATTGAAGGCAGTCGACCTACATAATGATATCGCCAAAGCTCCGTAAAATAATAAACACTGACAGTAGCATTGTAAGCATTACCATAAACCTTTAGAGTGACTTAGTATATGGACAATGTAACAAGCCAAATATAAAGTCCCAGCAGACGATACAAAGGGAGATAACTCTAATCAAAGACCCCCTGCATTGATATTGATATGGATTTTCGAACGGGTCTGATATGGCTGATATGGATTTTCGGACCGGGGTGAGATATGGGTGCTGTCACGCTACCGATATCGCATATGCAAAAGACCACATATTATTGATAGGCATATGATAACGGGAGTTATTAGATCTTTCGATAGTGTGGACATCTGATAAGAACAATTATGGCGATATCTGGCGAATGAAAACTGGACAAAACATATGATAGTGCTACTCTGATTATCCGAAGGTTCATTGTCAATGAATTATTGTTTTTGTTTCCTACGAGTGGATTTTTTAATCTATCCCCGTCTGTGGAAGAATTGCCAGATGTTCGCTGAAGTCTTATCGTTCATGTCTTATCCGGGCAAAGTCTTATTGGTATTGCTTTGAAATTAAATTGGCTGGAATCTTATTGTTCAGATTAGGCTACAGATATATGCAACGTTTTCTGGTTAATATACATCCCTAATCATGGTGCTCCGGAGAAACTTGAAATTAACATCTATGAGAATGAGAAAAAAATTAAGGCATCACCACGTAGCTTTCGACACCTATACCCGTGTCTTCGTCAAGTGTTACAGTTGAAGTGAAAATGGTATATAAAAGGTAAGTGTATCAGTTTAACTTGACGAAGACACCGTGTCGAAAGCTCGTGTTGTTCGCAAATAACGAACTACGTGGGGATGCCTTAATTTTTCTCATTAGTATAGAACCCACGTTTAAAGAGAGTTTAAAACATTTCTTAACATCAATATGATTTATTATTTTTGGAACCACAG
This sequence comes from Lepidochitona cinerea, assembly GCA_963971465.1. Lineage (NCBI taxonomy): Eukaryota > Metazoa > Mollusca > Polyplacophora > Chitonida > Tonicellidae > Lepidochitona > Lepidochitona cinerea. Next base: position 7,888,393 of record OZ020560.1, on the reverse strand, counting down.
TCCAGCGCAGCGGAAAAAGGTTACTTTGAGGGTGCGTGGAGAGAAAGAATGTGACACGAATTCATTCAAGAATAGTGGCGAATTCAAGCTGTCACCAACTTACTGCCAGCGTTATTATGTACAAAATGTCTTTATCCCTCCGCCAGTGAACGTGATAGCGTAGCGATTCTGTGGTCTATGTTATTTCATCGAAAAGCAAAAAAGGTTGTTAAAGAGCGATCTAAGTGTTTGTCATTTGTCCGGTAGAATTGCTGGATTATAAGACACAGTTGTACACAATTTATGTATTTTTATTTTTTATAATGTCTTTTTACGTGCAATTATAGAAAAGTCGACACTTGGATAATCTTTTAGCATAAAGTTTCGGAAGTGTGAACCTCGGGATAGATCATGGTTTCCGAACATATGAGGCATAGGCAGGTCAGACTTTTAGACAGACTGAATCTACACCAACCGAAAGGATCGCCATTTTTGTGACCAAAGTTTTTGTTACCGTGTGTGGAGTTTACGTCAAACATGACGGACAACTCTTGTCCGTTTTCAACTAAATCAAGTCGCTCGTTAGCCCACGGTGGTTTTGATAAACTACCTAGACTCGCTCAGTTTATCGTGCCGTTTCGAATGGAAAGCCGGGCTGAAAACTTGAGATTCTTAATTTGTACCATCTGCTATTGACTCCTAATTCATGTATAACCACAGAGGCTGAACACAATGTCTATAGTTATGATACTGGCCATTGTGGGCGCATGAACCATATGTTGTTTTTTGTGGTGTAAAGTCTAAACATTTCTCAGACGTGGTTCACGCCATATTATAGATTGTATAAAAATAGGGAATGATGTTACTAGTATTCGTTGAGATAAAAAATTAAAATTTATTGATTGCTATCTTGCGTTGGCCAAGCAAAGTCATAACAGTTGATGTGCGGGAAGCAACTGTCAAAAACATGTGACAATGACTGTACGAAAGCCTATCCCAAAATATAAGATGATTACCTGAATACACATCTAAAATTATGTATAATGTTCACGAATCTCGACGAACAATGTCACATGAGGAAATCTGCTTGTTTCTTTAGTGGGAATGTATACTCAAATTTTAAATCTTAAAAATAAAGACTTTGATGTTTAAATAACTGTTAAACACTTGTTATTTCAAAACTGTCCAACCTATACCAGGACACTTATACTCTTCAACTTTGGCCTTTTCTAGCAGTTTGTATATCATATGCCAATTTCCAAGTCAAGACACAACCAATCAACTGTAGAATTTGGGATTGTTTGGACGTCGCATCATAAATTCAAAGGGCCTTCACTCAAATGCGCAATGAGGTGAAAAGTAAGGTACACTCTACATCCCTACTTTTAGAAGGTACATAAGACAGTATTTTACCAGTAGGCCTCAAAACCTTAGGCCTAAAACCAAAGACCCGGGAAGTTTACTTACCTATGATATGAAGATGTAAATAAATTAAATAGCTAAATACGATTTGGTTGACGTTGGTAAAAAGGTGGAAGGTCGATTTTCAGCGAAAAATGTACAATTAACCAGCAATTATGGCGAATTTTGTAGTATATTGTTTGCTGTCTGACAGACGCTTTCGGGTTAATGTAAACAGATGTCATACATGGGTAAATCTTACTGTAGTGAGCTGTGAAAGCGTTACTAATATTCATCTGTTTATTTCTACACCATGTGAACAAGACAAAAACCACAAGTCAGAAGAGGACTAAATGATGGTCCAGGCTGTAACCGTTATTCCGGATTGCTCCCTCCACTGTTATATTTTAGTGATCATAAATATATTAATACTGTTAACTGTTACATATGAGAATTTTGTTCACAGCTATTCATCAGGTCGTAACAGTGGCTGTTTACTCTTGTAGACCTAAATAATGTAGCGTTTAATGGAAACCCATTAGAAACCTGGGCAGAATCAAACAATTCAACTATTAAAGCATACGGATAGTATACTATAGCTTGCGTAATAGTTGCTACATTTCTTTTAAAACAAAGTATCAATCTATTCGTCCATATTCTCCGCCTGTACATGTTAGCAATGTTCATGTTTTATTGTCTAGATAGAATCATTAGAGCAGACATTAGAGACATGATTGTCCAGGGCTGTGCAGAATTGAAAACATTCTCTTAGGATTTCTAGAGTTACGTGTTCTTTAATAATAATTCTCAATGTCTCAATGTAATGATGGGGATAATGAAAGGCGAGAAGGACATACATAATTAAAGTAATTTGAGATGAAATAAAGTTCTGTTACATACTGAAATCCTATGATAATGGGCCGATATATCATCTTCTGTTGTCTATAATCCGTTGTATTATTACCGATTACGTCTGACTATACCCTTCTCCCACAAGCTCAATTCTACATCTCGTTATATTCGAACCCATTCGGAACTGGAGTCGAATGTCTCCGTTCCTTTCAGGTCGGCTTCAGCATAGCTTGTGCAGTATGCGATTTTTATACGGCAAATCACCGTATTTCAGGCTGAATACAAATTGGGTCAAAAATACATCACGAAACATTTTATTACTGACACAATTGGGAAAAGATAATCCGCCATTAATGAAATGTAAAAATCCTCCACGAAATTGTATATAAACAGTTTACCCAGTTTAGCGCATCTTGTATAATAGACATAGAGACAGGCTGCGTTCTATATGTCATCGACTGGAGGAAAAGTCAATCAGAGTGCAATCAGAACTTTTCTTCGCTATGAAGCCACTCGGTCGCCATTTAGAACTACCCGAGGTGCCAATATGCCGTGTTGCTTCCTTTATAGATACACGAACAGCCTCCAAATAACCATCGACACACGTTATCCGACACAGAAACCGAGCAGAAATAGTTCTAACAGTAATCACAGTTAATAAAGAAAATGAATTAATACAGGCCTATATATTTTAAAAAGGGGAGACAACTCATATGAGATGTGTAAATCGTATTCAATATACTTCAATTTCTGAATGGATTTTTCACTTGGTTGCCGCATGTGGAAGAGTTGCCAGATACTCGCCGAAGGTCAGGGGTTTCATCCAGGCAATGGACCCGGTTTGTTCTCCCGTTAAACCTGACAACACCACCATATAAGTGAAATAATCTTGAGTGCGGCGTAAAACACCAAATCAATCAATATATTTCGTACAAAATAACAACAAACCAGTATAACCCATCACGCTCAATAAAAGAACCAACCGCTTATTGGACTACCAACAGTTGGGGTGATTGGAAATGCTTATACTTGTATTTACCTCACAATAATATGTTTTTTATAAACCCATCTTCATGTTTAGGGATACTTTGAAAATTGGTGCATGTATCTATAATGTCTTCTGTCCCTGTGGTGAATTTTGTCAAAGGAAAAATGACATTCTGTTAAGGACCATTTGAAATCATGCCCATTGAAAAAGTCCCTCTTTTCACTTCTGCTGATAATACCAAGCACTGACGTTTGGAAAGCGAAAGTTGTTTGTCCCACAGAGTTTTTCCTATGGCTTCCACCAGCCCTGATAGCTCAGTTGGTAGAGCGTCCGCTTCAGGGCTGGGAGATCCAGGTTCAAGCCTGGGCCGAATTAGCCCAGAAATCTGGGGCTCTGCCGAATTTTTTTTCTCTCCGTGTTCGTCATAAGACACATTAGCAGCCATACAATACCAGTCGCAGTAAGACCGATAATCAGGGCTAGGATCGAATCAGACCAAAGACTTTAACAGTGCTCCTGCTTCGCTTGCCGCTCAGCAATAGGACTTAGAGCAGCGACTGGTTGGCCCGGTGTCAGTATAATGTGACTGGGTGAGGGGGCTTGCTGGATGTCTCAAGTCGTGTCGGTGAGGCAGCACGAAATAAAAGAGCAGTGGGAATCTGGCCTGCCACAAGGAGACAACGTCTTCATATGACTGAAATACTGTTAAGCAGGACGTAAAACTCAAATCACTCACTCACTCACCCTATGGCTTGCGACGTTTTTGCACGCTATCGCTGATGCATATCACTTGTAAACATACCTAAATAAAATATTTCCGTCATCAATCAGACCTTTTTCTAAGCATTTCTTTGGTTAATTATGTAATAAGTAACACATTTTTAAACAATCAACATATATACATATGCTTTGGTACTAAAGCAAAGTCTTTTTGCTATTAACGTCATTAGATATACAAGACAAAAGAAAAGAGGGAAAGAAAAAATGTCTCAACAAATATGTACTGAAACACATCTACATACAATACAAAATAAATGAACAAACTTTACATGGCTTGAAGAAAACTTCTTATGTGAAGCGCTTTGTTGCCGTAATGTATTTGCAAACAGATTCAGTTATTGAGATATTTGCGGACTGGTAAGTTCAACAGAGCCATTGTTCTGTAATGTTACCAGTAAAATTTCCATTACGAATCTCACCAAGCAGCGATTCTCGCTGAACCGATAATAAGGAGCAGTGGAAACGAAAATGATGTCTCAGAGGCGTATCGACACGAACACATGCGTGAGTCGGTTATGGAATGAGAGAAGAGATCTTCATTGAGAAAACTGCACCCATTTCTCATTCAACACAGCTTGATGTTCGATACACGGCCCCCAACGTAGTGCCAAGGTGGAGGTCAGTTTAATTGATCCATTCGATCTGATTATGGTTTGAATTCCAGAAGATTTTCATCGATCGCCATTTTGACTAGTCTTACACATCCAAACAGACATGCGAAGAACTTATATCTGCAACATCGGAAAGTTCTGGAACACAAATTAACTTTAACTGCTTAAAATTTTCCTTGAAAATTTGGTTACAGGGAAATATTTTTAAAAAGTGGTCGAAATGTGGACGCAGGAAACTACGGGTCCAATGTTGAGCAGAAGAACGAAAGGATGTTGGAGCAAAATTGGCCAAAAAGCTATGTATGTCAGGAAAGCTAAAAGCTGCAACTTTTTTACCACACTTTTTAAACTTTTTACTGAATAAAAGCTAATAGACGCAAGCCTATGGACTTTCCGTTATTTATTTAATAAATGTCCAATAAATTGTTAACTCTTTGTGTCTTGATGTCTTTATATGGTAACAACATAAGACGATGTTGATAATGTTTTCATTAAGTAGCATTTTAAGCCGCGCGATATATATGTTTATTTCTTGTTAAATAGGCTTGATAACTGTGCAAAATTCGACTCCGAAAGGTAACTGTTTCAAATAAATATGCAGAAGCTTTTACGCGTTTTTATTTGTCCAATAAAATGGACAAATTTACTGAATTTACTGAATGCCTGCAATTTGATATAATTTCAGTCAATGTTTGTTTTATTTTCGTCGAAACAGTACTTCCCTTATTGTATTTCACCAGTCAACCAGTTAAGGGATATATTTCTCATATAAATAAATTGCTCTGCGATAAAACTAATAGAATTGCGCAGGTGTTAATTTAACGATTCTAGTTTATGGTTAAACACGGTCTCTTCCCTAAAATATATTACCACTCGAGCACAAGAAGCAAGGTGTTAGAGCGTATAAACATAGTTTACCCTATTTTCTGATCGACAAACTTTTACTACGTTAAACAATGACCAGAAAGTTTAATTAGTGGTATTTCAGGGACATTTCTAAATGACATCCATAAACAGGTAGCTTTTTAATTAGTTGTTCATTTTACTGCCTTATACAACAGGCATGTCCCATCGTGTCTATGGGGTTTCTATTAATATACACCATTAAAACTTAGAAATAGCATTTTTATTCTATATCTCGATCATATGTGTACCTGGGGCCGGTTGCACAAAGGTGTATTAAGCTTAAGTCTGACTTATCTCAGATACGTCACAATCAAATTCCTTTGTGACGTGATGCATCTAAGCCTGACTTAAGCTTAATACACCTTTGTGCAACCGGCCCCAGAACACAAAGGCATGAATTTGAGTCAGATGCAGGTGAAGGGTTTTGTTGTTCATAATTCAAAAGGTACTACAACAATAACATGGTCATCTCCACACCAGACTGCCAAGAACAAAGTTAACTGTGGAAGTGCTCTGTGTTTGTGCTTCGTCTCGCGGGAGGAAAAGGCTATTTAACTTGTCGGTGTGTATATAAAATCAGAACGGTTGTCGTTATGACACACTTCAAAGCTACGTAGGCGGATCTACGGGTGCATATACTTTGCTGGGATACACTCTCACATATTTATTACTGAAGATTTTTTACTTTATAACATAGCACATAAAATTATATAGTTTATCAAATTGCAAAATGTATACGTATACTACGTCTATATGTACACTAATATCTAAACTAACTCAAGCCAGCTTGTAATTAAGAAAGTAGCCTTCAGTCTAACGATATTTTTGCCATCGCCTATAGATGCCGTTCAAGTGTATATCTGTCATTCTAGCTTATCAGTGTTTCACAATAAAACAAAAAAGTTAACGAAAATTTCAAATAGATCGGATCTAAACAGAGAAAACCTATATGTTTTTTAATATCTAAAGGAAATCAAGCCACTTCGAAATTAAAAAAAGTTGTGGAACCTCAATAAAGTAAATCTACTAAATACTTGAAAGTATGTAACCGAAAAAAATATTTAAAAACGAAAGCAAAACTCAAGTTTTAACGATTCTAAAATAAGATTGAATCATTTGTTTCTACACGGATATATAATGTACACATATAAGTATAAACATTTATTTTCCAATAACGTAATTAAGTGACGTCCCAATAGTAATAAAAACTGCGCCAAAGTCAAAGATCATGCAAACTGATACTCTCATTTTCTACCTACGAATTGGAGAGAAGACACGTAACGCCCCTCCTCCCGCCTGTATGTCCCGCAACTTATGGACACGACATTTTCAACAGATACCACTGACCATCTACGTAATTAATAAAGGGCTTTATTAGATATTATCAAAAGTCTGGGAAGTGTCAAACGTCCCATTATACCATATTCAGGACGTTGACGCCTCCAGTCTGCTTATACTACATTATGTGACGTTTATGCTCAGTAGATTTTGAAATTGTCAACGGTTGCGCAATTTCAAATCATAAAATAAATTCACTCTCCACTGACTGGACTATCTTACATATCGGCAATCCCAGTTACCGCAGCTCGGAGAATGAATGTATTGGTTCTTATAAAAGCTTTGCCAAGTACAAGACTCCAATATCAAAATTTCGACTCAAATCGTTCCAATTTGCTCCATCAAGTCTGTTGTCACTTCTAAAACGTTTGCCATCCTTATTTCTTATGCAACTCTTAATAGTTCATAAGAGGAAGAGAAGAAAAAGCCACGGTTTCTGATTTATGTTTATGGTGACCTCGGGGTCAGAAGACGTCAATTCCCTGAATATGGTGCAATGTGACGTTTCACACTTCCCCATTCATAGGCTGTTGATATTATTGAAGTCGTTAAACCTTGAAAGCCTTCTCTTTAAGTGGCATTTAGGAGTTGATCATGATATTAAGAAATGAACACAGTTTTATGGGTTGCAAATCCTGGATTTTTATTGTACACAACGTTTCGATGTAGAAACTAACATCGTTATCAAGTGAATGTCCCTGGATTTTTATTGTACACAACGTTTCGATGTAGAAACTAACATCGTTATCATTCACTTGATAACGATGTTAGTTTCTACATCGAAACGTTGTGTACAATAAAAATCCAGGAGTTGCAACCCATAAAACTTGAAAGCCTTGTTCCACATCTTGTTGACACAGTATCTTGAAGAGTTTTTATCCGATCAAGTTCAAACTTCCACAATCGCTTTATACCAGGATGAGGGCGAATGGGGTTCAGTTTTGACCAGCTACGTAAAGTGCTTAATTAGCTAATTGATTTCATTAAATCTACGGTGCGGGTTCGAATCACATTCAGACCAAATAAAAAATGTTGCCCTTCACTTATTTATATCACTTCATTTCTTTTTTACTCGCACATTTTCATGACGTGGAACCTGTCACCTTTTTCAGGTGTTTTACTCCGGACGTTATGTAAAATGTTAATGGTAATGTCATAAAATACCCAATGTCTGGAATCTACTAAATGTCGAAATCGTCGCTGTGCTTGCCGGCGTTCTGTTTGTCAACACTGGCAATAAACTATTTTCTAGCGATGGATCACAACCATGTAATTATACTCATTACGCCTTCCGTTTGAAAAACATATGTTTGTTTATCGATTTTTATTCAATTGATAATTGTAATATAATTTGCCCTTGACTTAAAGGCTCCGCCAGTTAAAACAGAAGAAGCAATTAAGCTTATCAGACATCAATATTATATGTTATTTTTTTGAACACTAAAACACACAGGCACAGGGAAAATCTTCTTGTCTAAAATAACCATGGAGACAAGTTTCGTATTGTGTTAAAAAGAGGCATTTCATTTAGACGTTTATACCCAATCATAAGTTGTTATAACAAACCGCAACCCATGAAAATTCATTAGGTTGATGACAGGCATGAGTTTGGCCTTAGTCAGTAGAATTTTCTGGAAAAGATAATTTGGCAATAAATCATCAGTATTGTTGGTAAAGCTAACACGCCGATTTGCTATAGGTTTATAGTAATCCATTAGCTGTGATATTCTTTAACGTTCACTACGGAAATCGGAGATAATAGGACGTATATGTTATGTAAAATTAGTTAGGTTCATCAGGAATTAGATCATCGCAGCACCTGACCTATATTCACAAAATATACCTATTTAAGAAATACAAAAGTACATCATTTAACGAGACAAAATACATTTTCTGATTACCCATTTTATACACTTTCTGACAATCAAAAGGATCCCCAGAGAGACTGTAAATGGGATTGGATACTTATTATACCTTAGACGGATACATATTACAAAGGTAAACTATAACTTTCGACCATTCAGAATTTTCCACTTTTTCATTCCCGTATTCTCGTTATTGTTTGGGATTACACTTTCTTGAAAATTGGCAGAAACTTTCTACCGATTTTGGGCATTTAGTGCTGCTCCCATTCAATCCATGGTTTCATCCAAAATCGGTAGAAGAATTTCTGCCAATTTTCAAGAAAGTGTAATCCCAAAAAATAACGAGAATACTGTTATACTCACTTTCTAAAAGACACTAACTAATTAAATTTTTCATTCCCATCACTGTCCGCCAACTCTGCTGCCAATACTCAGGTTAGTTCACCACCCTTTACCAACATCCGTCATGGATTCCCAGGCCTGTAACGTTGACGGATGCGATTTCTCAACAACGAATGGGCCAGAAACAGTATAACAAGACCAGCAAAATTATGACACAGATTATAATGTAATACTAACTGCTTCAGAGTAGACTGCTCAACCTCTGAGCCAGCGGCCAGTCATTGCTTACAAAGAGAACAAGAGTTTGAAAAATTTACTTGTCAGGGCTAAAGTCTTTGTCTGTATTCTACTTAACAATCAGGTTACATATTTCGCTGTTTTTCCTAATTGTCATAAAGTAGTTTAATCTCAGTTTATCAGATTTTTTGTCATTGCTATAGATTGGTACAAATTTGTCATTATATTACAAAGTATTCAAAACTATTCCTGTCTGTTTTTAGCCTAATGAAATATCATAGGTTTTGGTTTAGTACAACAGCTTATGATTAGGTATAAAGGTCTAAATTACATACCGGGGCCTCCGTGGCTCAGTAGGTAGAGCGTTGGACGCTCAATCCAAACAGCCTTCCACCAATGGGTCGCGGGTTCGAATCCCACTCAGTCCAAAAAAAATGGTAAATTTTCTGACTGGGTTTTCACTCGAACGACCTATGTGGGATGGTTGCCAGTTACCAGCGGAAGGTCGTGGGTTTCCTCCGGGCATAGAGCCCGGTTTCCTCCCACAATAAAACTGGCAACGTTGCCATATAAGTGAAATAATCTTGAGCGCGGCGTAAAACACCAATCAATCAATCAATCAATCTAAATTACATACCCCCACTCCTTATAAACACAAATAGAAACTCGGTCTGCATGGCGATTTTAGGCAACATGTCTCATCTGGGCAAAGAGTCCGGTTTTCTCTCCCACTTGACAAAGCTGATATAATGAGATGATTTTGAATGGTGCGAAAAACACCAAGATATTAAGTATAACTCTTATGTTAACTTTTACCTACATTGTGTGATCTTTGTATGTAATGCTGGACAAGAAAACGAGATGAAGACGTCGATTCCACAGAGAAATACACTTTATTATTTATACACAAGTAAAAACTCAGAAATTTCATAATTCACAGCAGTGCAATTGTTATTTAACTGTACGCGAGGGAAGCCGATGGCGTTGTCGAGCCAACTTATTTCTTGTGTACTGACGTCTGCTGTAGGCCTACAACTACAGCAGCACATAGGATTTCGATAAGAATAAGAAGCCTTTTCAGCCATATTTAATGCTAAGATAATTGATTTAAAACTGAAAGCTCTAGATTTTTTCAATAGAGCTCAATTTTATGGCTTATCACTTTAAATCAAAGCGATAAAACAAAACTTCATTATCGATCAGTGTTGGGTCACTGTGAACCACTGACTTCGGAGAATCTAACAACTGCGTCTAACTACTAAATGTAATTCCCATTCAATAACCCTGTAAGACAGTGAAACGTAATTAAGTACATCATGTTTTTCACCCGTGTGACTGGTGCTCTGCAAAGTTAAAATCCACTGAGATCGATTTAATTTGTTTTTACATGAATTAACACTTCAGAGACAAAATGGTCATTCAAATACCCCAACTCTGACAGTTGAAATTCAGGTGAAAAAAAAAACAGAGAAGTTGCTGTTTCATTGGTCAGTGATATATATTCTTACGCTTGATGAGAATCTAATCCGTCATAAGTTTGTGGCTTTTTTCGTTTTTGTATTTTATAAATTTATACTTAATGCATAATATCCAGTGTAACACACGATATAATAGGTTTTAAAAACAGAATATTGCACAGTTGTGTTTGAAGAGCAATTATATTTTTTCTCTTGAAAGGCGGAGGGATAACCCGCGGACTCTTCGAATATCCTGATGTCGAAAACATAACGCCCCCTGCAGTTTTACTTCAGCTTGTTAGTCAGCCACTCTGATGGTTTTGTCAATGTATCGATTCGTTTCATTTTTCTCTTATTGTATTTAACGTCCTCGGTTATTTTCTATTCATCACTCATCTTCGTTATTGCTATCAATATATCATTTTATACTATAGTATGTTCTTTGTTCCGTAGTACAGTAAGGCCATACTGCCGGCACGTTTTAACCTACTTGTTATATTAAGCTCGCCGAGTATCTAAGAATCCCCATGTTTATCTTTCTTACTGTATTAAGAAATCTATGTATAAATGGAATCACAGCAGGTTTTGTGCCAGGCCCATGGGCATAAGGGTTCAAGCCATCAACAGGACAAAAGGGTATCTCATTGACACTTACAAAACAGACATAAGTGTGTACTTTGCACGAAATCCCTCCACATTAAAGTGTCAATATCCATTAGTAACACTGATGAGTTAAACGCAATACACAAGTAGCAACGATAACCCGAAAACGACAATTTCATAATGACGCAATATTTCGGCACTTATTATACCATAGGTTATATGTCTTACTCTTTGATACAAAAGTCATTGTTTTATCTATATAATCTATACTACTTCAAAGTAAAATAGCTCGACTTCTGAGCCAAAAGGCTAGCCATTGTTAATAAAAAGAACAAGAGTTTGAAAGATCTATTGGTTAGGGCTGAACCGTCAGCCTTATACCTGGGCATTTCTGATGGAACCAAATTTCACTTTTTTTTCACTGCTCAAGAACATTCTTCTGATTAAAGCCAAAAACCTGTCCGTCTCCAACCTAAGAAATACCATGGTACAAATATTTAAATGACTTATCCCATTGTTAACACTGTTAAAAACGTGGCTTAAGATTTGACTCTTGCGCAGAAGGCTTTGTGTATGACTAAATGGCACTACTGTGTTTCTGGACCAATCTGACGTTGGAATCGTGCTCATTCTGTATACGACGCAATGTGTCAGAGACGTGTCACAGCACCTGCAACAGAGAAATTACGCAACTGCCATATAATTCGAACAACGCCATGAAATGAATATTCTAAGACGAAAGGGTCTAATCATGCCGAAATAATGCGTCTACTTGGGTTTATAAATTAATAGTGAAGCATGCAGTCCTTCAATTACTCTTCGACTAGAGATATTAAAGTCTATACCGATCTCTTACTGTGGAAAATTTCCCACTTTCGTGTTATAAGCTACATGTATGTCACACCATTCTAATTTACCATACACCTTTTTGCATAAATATAAAATAAATACAAACGCCTGACAAATACATTTTTCATTGGACGCTTGGTGACATCAAAAGCTAGCACCATACAGCATAGCCTAACAGTGGCCATATCTGTTCACGGAAGTAATGAATTAGTGAGAGGCTCACATGTGTCACGGGGGAACTTCAACATAATATGTCGATAGTTGATCATAATTCGGAAATGTGCGATTTCAGCTACATAATTTAACCGGATGTCATTTTTCAACCTCAAGACGATTGTGCGTGATGACGTCATCTCGCGTCATAGCGTTGAGTCTTTGAATGCATCTGTGCTGACATGAGTGCAAACGTTGCCTTAAGCCAACATGATATGTTTTTATTTATTTTTTTAAAATCTTATCGGAATGAAAAATGATATGAGGAGGTATTTATTCGACATATTTGTAAATTAATTGTATTCTCCGTTTCAATAAATAGCAGTAAGCTGGTTGTTTTTGTCCATGCATCACATATGTTGTTGTCAACAGTAGTCCGTAGCTGCTTCGTTCATCGCACTATGAACGAAAGCAGGTTAGTCAATCGAATTGCATTATTCGTCGTAAACACAGTAACTCCCGGTGAGTTGGAGGCGGTGGTCAATTAGATCCCTGAAATCCCATAATAAAAATTTGCTAAAATGGGAGATTTGCCAGTTGTGGTTACACCCGACAAATCAGTGAACTGCTGCCAAGGCATCATTCGTGACAGAGACCAAGATCTTGCTGAAAAAACTTTTTCCTTTTTCCCTTCGGAAAATCAAGTCGGAGAAGAATGTGATCTATGCTGAAGCACGCAAAATGGTAGCACCATTACCCAGTACACCCGGTGTGCCGTATGCTGTGTTTCAACATCCACACATACTACTCTGACCTGGCCAATTGGCTCTGACAAGCTTGTAACTGTTCAGCGGATAGCATGTCTTGTACAGGCGTCAACCTCTACATCTTGTCAAACGGACAACACATGGTCTTCTTTTAAACAACGTAAACAAATCCGGACGCAGAGATCAGCGGGTCCTTCGGCTAGACCATCAAAGTCAACCGGGTACGCCCTTAAGGTCTTTCGTTTTGAATCAACGATCATCCCTCCAGGACCACAAAATAAAAAAAACAGACCTCTGGGAAATCGCGGCCTCCCAAATCCACACCTGATTCCGAATCAGACCTACAATAGGTTTGAATCGTTGGAGTCACAGGACTCCAGTCCCCAGGAGTGTACCTCGCCGGTACTCTTTCTCTCGGGGTCATTTGCGGAGGAAATGGAGACGTCCTCCTCCCAGAGATCTAAAACCTACCCAATTTCTCCAAAACCAGGAGGATCCTGGGACCGCCCGCCAAAGCCACAGAGATCCGGACCAAAATCCTCCAACGCTCGAAAGAAGGGTGAGCCTTTAAGTGGTGACCATCGCCCCAGACCTGGTGCTGGCTCACCTGTACGCCTCCCTCATTAATGGATAGCTTCACCCAATGGACTTGACGTGGTCTTGGGACCAACCATAATGATTACTATTGCTAACGCAACAGTTCAATCTTGTTGCTTTCTGTCTGCAAGAGACATATCTTAGACTGACGGACAGCGATAGATTAACCCTGAAAAACTACGTACTATTTTATGATGGTATACACCTCTGTTGACGATGGTTAGCGGGCCACTGGTGGCTCCTGTATATTTGAGTTTAATTAATTAGTGTCTTTTAGACAGTGGGTATAACAGTATTCTCGTTATTTTGGGATTACACTTTCTTGAAAATATGGTAGAAATTCCTCTAACAATTTTTGGGCGACGTCCGAAACGGGAATCGAACCCAGGTCCCAGAGTATGGCACCTATCGCCAGCACTAAATGCCGGCTGCCTTATCCATTCAGCCAACTGGCCTCCTCCTATCGCCAGCACTAAATGCCGGCTGTCTTATCCATTCAGCCAACTGGCCTCCTCCTATCGCCAGCACTAAATGCCGGCTGCCTTATCCATTCAGCCAACTGGCCTCCTCTAGCTGATTTAATTTATCTAGAACCGAGACAAATCGTTGCAAACGAAGACTCTGGGATATGGCTCTCGTTTCTGAATCTGACTCTAGGCGGCAATGCATCAATTGATTTTGGCAACAAAAACAATAAAGGTCTAATTTATCGTAAATAATTTCAACACACTTCATCTTTTGAATCTTCATCTACAATTATAAGAATTTGCCACTTAAAATCTTAATTCAAAACTAAACCATAGAAAATGTGAAGTTCAAGTTGACCGACAATGGCAGCGAACATGGCTGTTTGTACATAGTGTGTCCGTTCGCTCAGGCAAAAACAGATTTCTCCTCCAAAATAGGTATTCTATGCTAACTAATATTTGTTTCATGACATTATTTTCCTACAATAAAATAGTTATTGCAACATGAAAATAAGAAGATTCGATGAAAAGTTTCAAGATTTTGCTATGTTGAACCCCAAATGGTGCGGTACTTTATCCGACACTGTATGTGTGATGATTCCAAACTGGTGAGAACAAATCGCTCAGTGTATCACTGAAAATACACCAAAATCTCACTACCGGTACTCTAACTATTTGCTGTTTTATGGTTAATATCGTATATACTTCATTCGGTTCTTGTAGTGAAAATACAGATTTTTTATCCACTCAATGAAATATAAATGATATCTACCGATAAACAACAAATATCTTCTATGTATATGATACTATCATCAACAACCCACAACCGTTCTGGAATCTCATATTAACAATCGCTGTTAAAGTTCCTGTGGGAAAAGCAATCAAATCATTTAATTCGTTCACCTCGTTTTGTCTTCTTTACTAATTATTTTCTTCTCTCATATTTGTATTGCATAGTAAATATAAGGCTATTAGTTACAAGGACAAAAATTGAATGTTTCAGGAACTTCCCTCCCGCAAATGAAATACATCATGGATTGTATACAGGTAACCGCTTCCTTAAGTAATTTGTCTCTTAAAAGGAACGTTACTAATGGGTGTCATAAAGATCTAATCACTTCCGCCTTGTTTCTCATTCCACATCCGGAAGGTTTATATTGGATTTGTGCACGCTTTGCCAGATGTTTTATAAATTATACTGATGATTTCAACACTCCTTTCTTTGGCAAAGTATTAAGATGATTGTCTTTGTATGGATTCGGTTTTCTTCAAGATGTATATTACGTTTGTTTGTGCACGAACACGTGGAAAACATATATATTCTTATGTAAGAAATGCTTGTGTTTTAACCCTACAAGGTTCTAGTAAATTTTATGGATATTGTAAAGTCTGTCTGACTGAGGGACAATCACTCTAACCGACGGAGCCACCCCTTTATATTATTTATAGTCCATAGATTTTTTAAAACTAGCGGCTCCTTTAAACTGCAGTTACCAATATAAAACATATTTACACACTCTGATTGGATTGATTAACAAATAAATATATATACTAATCTAGTTCGCAGTCATTGTTTGAGTCATAAGCACTTCATATTTGTTCTCAAATCTGGATATCAAATATTAAGGTGTTATCATACTCATTGCACAATGTTAGTGTAATTGCTTATTTATAATTGGGTTCAAAATTCAAGAATCTTCCGTATATTATTGCGCGTGTGCTTTAATATCTATAGATATAATATTGCGTTAGGAACAATAAACATGTAAAACATTGATAAATAAAATAATAAGTTAAGTGCAGCATATTAAATACAGAAGCAAACAAGATATATATCAACTGCCAAGAGTGAAAGCAAAACACGGAAATAAAAAGGGGAAAACATAATAACAAAATATTATTAAAAATACCTATAGCGAATGTTAAAAGGGCATGTAACAAGGGATCAAATATTGATGGCAGAATAAAACTGTCGTGTATTCCTAAGTAAAGAAACAAAAATAAGATAAACGTAGAAAATGCAAAAGTATAAACTAATAAAAGAAGGCAATAAATTAAATGAAAATAGATAAAAAGGGGGAAAATAAAAAAAGATTAAGGAAAAATAAAAAAAAATTAGAAAATAAAAACACTCAACATCAAAACAAATAAACTAAAGTTACAAAATAATGAATAAATTAAATACAAATACAGAAATAAAAAAGAGAAAATAAAAGTAAAATACATTCATAAGTAATTACTGTCTGTTATAAGATTTTGTTCATGATGGGGACATATCACTTATAATTTTGTATCCTTCTTTTGTCAGTGAC
This sequence comes from Lepidochitona cinerea, assembly GCA_963971465.1. Taxonomy (NCBI): domain Eukaryota; kingdom Metazoa; phylum Mollusca; class Polyplacophora; order Chitonida; family Tonicellidae; genus Lepidochitona; species Lepidochitona cinerea. Next base: position 7,871,889 of record OZ020560.1, on the reverse strand, counting down.
TTTAATCCGTGTGTACATGTAGCAAGTTCAATTTGTTTCTTCCAGGTGGTTGTGCAACACAAGAAGTCTATGAATGTAGAATTGTGAAAGGTCCCATTACGCCATATTCAGGGTACTGGCCACACCGCCAACGCCACATAACTACATTATGTGAGTTTATGCGGCGTAGATTTTGAAATTGTCAAAGGTTGCCCAATTTTAAATCAGAAGATAAATTCACTCTCCACTTAAAGGACTATAATTGACTCTCCCAGTCTATGAATAGGGAAGTGAGAAACGCCCCACTACGCCATATTCAGAGAAATGACGCCTTTTGACCCATAGGTAACCACAAACAGCGTCCTCTCGGGTTAGTGAGAAAGTGCGGCTTTTCTTCTCTTCCTCGTATCAACTATTATCGGACGCATAAGATGTCGATGTGACAACAGTACATGATGGAGCAAAGTTTCGAAGAACTTCGTGTAGTTGAAAATGAGACAAGTAGCCTTGTTTGGAACGACTTGAGTCGAATTTTAGAATATCGGAGTGGCTTGCTGGGCACAGATTTTATGAGAGCCAATGCATTCTCCGAACTGCGGTTACTGGGATTGCTGATAGATATAATAGTCCAGTAATTGGAGAAGGAATTTATTTTCTTGTTTGAAATTGCGCAACCGTTGATAATTTCAAAATCTACCGCCCTTAATCGTCACATAATGTATTACTAACAGACTGAATGCGTCAGTGCCTTGAATATGCGGTAATGTGACCTTTCGCAATTCTCCATTCATAGACTTCTGGTTACAGCTATCAACATTGAAAAATTGACTATTTTTGTGTGTTTTCCTATTTATACAGATTGTTTGAAATTTTTCAGGGTCAACTTTGATGCCGTTCGATTTCAACAAATCTATCAGTGTCGTGTGTTCTTCCATGGTTTTAAGGACGTTACACATAGGCTATGGTTGGATAATGTGTTATCATTCGCAGAATTATACAGTTCATAAGTTGTTAATAAAGCAAAACTATCATTGGTAAAGACATTAGATACCAGGCTCATTACTACAAGCCTCTGAGACCGTAGACGTTTCGGTAGACTTTCTCAAGAGCTGGTGGTATTTATATTCTCATGACATTTACCGTCGGGTTAGGGCATTGTGACTTTGCTTTATCCATTGTTGCTGACCCAGCAAGAAGGAACATTAAGTATGCCAAATACATTAGCCTTCCTGACGTTCTATAGTCTGTGGAGCCTAATGTCAACGTTCGGATGTGGGCTAGTGGACGAGAAGTGGAAGATGATCTTTTGGACTGTTGGTACTTTTGTCGCCATATTACCATAGCTGTTTAAGTTAAACCCCATTCAATCAATCAGTAAAATTATTTAATATTCCGTCATCCAAGCATACGCTTTTAGTTTGCAAAGTAAAAGAATCTGTGGAATGCAGTCATAAACTTTTCAGAGGTCAACGAAATCGGTCAACGAAACCCAATACATCGACGATTGTTAGGACGATTGTTGTCTCCAGGCCGCCTGATAACTCTTTCTAAAAGCCATGATGCTGTTATCTAATTTTATAGCGAGAACAAATATTGCCACCGTTTTTCTTAATGTACCTATGTGATTACCCGGCAACGGCTTTGATACAGTCAGAGAAATTAGGAGAAAATTAGACAAGAAACTCAATTGGAATCTACACCTTGTAGAGCTTTAAACTAAAGATGGTGATAAACACAAGGTTAGCAAATTGGAAATCACATAAAAGACATAAGCACGAACAACTAAATCAAAGACACTTATGTTCCATAAACGACTAAGCCTTTCACAGTGAGTATCTCTGCACGATCTCCTAAGTATACTTTGTTTATTCCAGATCAACAAGCCGGTCGCCGGATCTTTCGGACAATAGCAAAGTTATGAATAGAAAGTGTCTTCTTTGATAGGTAAAATGTCAATCTTTCACCACAAGAACAGATTAACTGCATGGTCGTCTACTTCTCATGCATATTAATAAAACAACAGTGACTGAAAGTATGATCTTCATATAAAGTATCGAGATTTGAAAGTTTAGTAAATGAAGCATTTACATCATCAAATCATTTGAAATGGGTATCATACAAGGGACCCTTTTTCGCTACATCAGTTGATTGAAACACTTTCTTTGGTTAACAACAAGTTAGATGTTAAACGGTATGGGTATATTTTGCAGATTTTCGCACGAGTAGCTTTAGGTGGATTATTCTATTGCATACATGTAGATATGTATATTGACGGGGTGGCGATTAAGTGATGATACCCCATATAGGAGCGGCAATACCAAAGCCGTATGTATGTGTAGTTAACATTGGGATTGCACATATTTCCCTAATCTCTGAATCTGGTCGTTGTGAAAAAAAAAAAACAGACGCACTCTAGCTCTTTGTCTTGACGAGTAACCCTTTGTATACCCTCATTTCATGCCTTTTTGTCTGTGTATTACTCTCTAAAATGGATCGACAGGCTTTGTGCTTCTCTCAAATCAGATTCTGTGTCTGTATTTCTCAGACAAAGTTCGTTAAATTCAACTGTACTGTTATATCGCTCACAGGGTTCAGATCTCAAAGTTGTCAAAAATAGAAAGCTTACAACTTCTAGGAAAAGTCGATCATCTATCTTTCAAAAACAAAAATATTATTTCTTTCCCTTACAAAATCGACTAAGAATCTGTTGAAACTGTAGAGGACTCGTTGGTCTTGTTAAGAGAACATGTAGACTATTTAAATCTTAAAACCAAAACACATAGGACAACTTGTACTACTTTGTACATGGTGATGTTTTAATATGAGCTTTCGAGAGAAACTACTCTCATCATCAGAAATTACAGCAACACAACGTCGGCATGGTTAAACAGGCATTATATACACAGCAAGAATGAACAAAACAAATACAAAAGTTATAATCACTGATAAGTTGTGATTCCTACACTGTAGTTGAAATCACCACAATCTAAGGTAAGGGAGGGGGGGGGGGGGCAATCCTATTACAGGTCAAGATTTAACTACATGTATTAAGATATGGAGGACATGGAATAAGCAGGTGTGCTGTAACATCAGGATATAACACAGACGATAAGACAACCTTATCTTTAGAATGGAGACAGTTGGTTACACATTGAATAAGCGGAGAGGAACGGATGAAATTTGAACATTTAATATAGGATTTAATTTTGAAATATGAAGGGACTCTTTGTATGCTAAGTTAAGCTTATTCTTAGCCTGGTCAATTATCTCACATGACAATGTGTTGGGATTGTGATTGTTATTGTAACAGTGATTTGCAACTGCAGAGGAGCCACTGTTTTGGTGCATAATGTGATGCTCGGAGAACCTCTGATTAATATGTCTGGATGTAAGTCCCACATAAGATGCAGGGCAATCACCACATGTAACCTTGTAAATAACATTACTTCGAAGTTTTTCATCTTCGCGATCTTTGTAATTAAAATAAGAACTGATTGTGAAAGTTTCGCTTAAAGATACAAACTGAACTGTCGGGACAAGGTTTTCAAGTGATTTTAGTTCTTTAGATAATTTTATCGAGGCTGGTCCAAGAAAGGGTGTTCTGATGAAGATTTTTTGTTTTTCAGGTCCGAATGGTTTACAAAATGGGTTGTCTGAAAATTTATTGTCTAGGAACTGTTTAATGATTTTGTCTACCGTGGGGGATGGATATTGATTTTGGATTAACATATTTTTTATTTTATCGATTTCAATGCTAAGCAGTTTGTAGTCATTACAGATACCCCAGGCTCGATTAAGCAATGTACGAATAAGATTAAGTTTAAATTTATTTGGCACAAAACTCGACCATGCCGTGTACAGTCCCGTGTGAGTTTTCTTACGATACACTGTAGTAGTGATACATTCATTGTTACGAGAAACGAGTATATCTAGAAAAGGTAAACAACCATCTACCTCATGATCACATGTAAATTGAATGGCAGAGTGGCAATTATTCATATACAGTAAGAATGGTTGAACATCAGAAAAATTATTAAAAACCAGAAATGTGTCATCGACGTAACGTTTATATGTTATAGGAGAAATGCCCTGGTAAGCAGGGAGGAACTTTTCTTCAAAATTGTTCATAAAAATGTCAGCGAGTAGCGGGGCAATAGGTGAACCCATGGATACACCATCAGTTTGTTCATAATATTTCCCATTAAACTTGAAAGTTGTGTTAGTGGAAGCCAATATGAGGGCACGTTTCAGTTGTCTGCGGTTTAATCCGTGGAAAAGTGTTTTGTTGTCAGGGGTTACAAGGTCCAAGATTATGTCGATCGTTTCCAAAACAGGGATGTTTGTAAATAGACTCTTGACATCAAAACTGGCTAAGTGTGATTCGGTGAAACCTGTCTGTTCATTGATCCATTTCACGAAAGAAAAGCTATCACTGACACAGTGAGAATTATGTCGAATATCACTCAAAAGTCCAGATAAATATTTAGCAAGGCTATAGTTGTAAGAGCTGTAGGCAGACAGAATGGGTCTAAGTGGAAAACCTGGTTTGTGAATTTTCGGCAGGCCATACAAAATGGATGTTCGAGAACCAGTAGGTCGTAGCTCTTGATAAACTTTGTCTGTAATCAGGTTTTTCTTCTTTAGATTGTAAAGAAAATTCTGCACCGTGCTTTCCTTTCTTTCAGTATTATTTCCTGGTAATTGGTTGAATTTGCTGGTATCGCTGAGAATCGTGTTCATCTTTTCCAAATACTCAGTTTTATCGAGAATCACGACTCCATTACCCTTGTCTGGTTTTGTAATAATTATTGACTCGTCTTTGCTTAGGTCGTTCAGTACATTATGCTCATCTTTACTCATGAATTCGTCATTCTTTTTGGACCATCGGAATGAGTTGGTGAAACTGTTGTACATGGAAATGAGTTTCATTTTTATTTGGAGTCTAGTCTTGGAGCATGGAACATGAGACAGTATGTTCCTGTAAGCTATCTCAAATTCAGCCTGAATGTCCGTCTCGTTGATAAACTTTGGAAAAAGTCCATGTTTTAAACCTTTTGACAGTATTTCAGTTTCTGTGGACGTTAAAACACGTTTGGAAAGGTTTGTGATAACATTTGGAACAGGGGTGTTACTGACCTTACATCCAAGGGAATCAAGTTTACGTTGATGGGTTCCTTTCACTTCATTAGTCAGTAGTGTCATTGTATTATCCAGAGAGAAGCGGAGAATATTCCAGTTCAGCCAAGATATAGAATCTTTTAGTGATGATTGAAGTTCGGTGATGTCATTTGTTAGGGATTTCAACAGTCTTTGTTTCTGTCGTAGTTCTTTAGTGATGAGTTCTCGTTGAAATTTGTTGTACCGTCTTGTGTCTTCATACTTGGACTTAAACAGGCGGAAGCGGACAAACTTAGGTGTGAGGTTGAAAAGAAGGCAAGTCTTCAAGAATTCAGCATCAAGTTCTGTTTTAGTGGCTTTCTTTCGAAGTGTTTCAAGACGTCTGGCGGTGCGTTTAGTGGAGTCTCCATACTGTGTCCCTAGTCGATAATAGATTCTTCTATGGAGCGGTTTTGCTAAAACCAAAACACATAGGACAACTTGTACTACTTTGTACATGGTGATGTTTTAATATGAGCTTTCGAGAGAAACTACTCTCATCATCAGAAATTACAGCAACACAACGTCGGCATGGTTAAACAGGCATTATATACACAGCAAGAATGAACAAAACAAATACAAAAGTTATAATCACTGATAAGTTGTGATTCCTACACTGTAGTTGAAATCACCACAATCTAAGGTAAGGGAGGGGGGGGGGGGGGCAATCCTATTACAGGTCAAGATTTAACTACATGTATTAAGATATGGAGGACATGGAATAAGCAGGTGTGCTGTAACATCAGGATATAACACAGACGATAAGACAACCTTATCTTTAGAATGGAGACAGTTGGTTACACATTGAATAAGCGGAGAGGAACGGATGAAATTTGAACATTTAATATAGGATTTAATTTTGAAATATGAAGGGACTCTTTGTATGCTAAGTTAAGCTTATTCTTAGCCTGGTCAATTATCTCACATGACAATGTGTTGGGATTGTGATTGTTATTGTAACAGTGATTTGCAACTGCAGAGGAGCCACTGTTTTGGTGCATAATGTGATGCTCGGAGAACCTCTGATTAATATGTCTGGATGTAAGTCCCACATAAGATGCAGGGCAATCACCACATGTAACCTTGTAAATAACATTACTTCGAAGTTTTTCATCTTCGCGATCTTTGTAATTAAAATAAGAACTGATTGTGAAAGTTTCGCTTAAAGATACAAACTGAACTGTCGGGACAAGGTTTTCAAGTGATTTTAGTTCTTTAGATAATTTTATCGAGGCTGGTCCAAGAAAGGGTGTTCTGATGAAGATTTTTTGTTTTTCAGGTCCGAATGGTTTACAAAATGGGTTGTCTGAAAATTTATTGTCTAGGAACTGTTTAATGATTTTGTCTACCGTGGGGGATGGATATTGATTTTGGATTAACATATTTTTTATTTTATCGATTTCAATGCTAAGCAGTTTGTAGTCATTACAGATACCCCAGGCTCGATTAAGCAATGTACGAATAAGATTAAGTTTAAATTTATTTGGCACAAAACTCGACCATGCCGTGTACAGTCCCGTGTGAGTTTTCTTACGATACACTGTAGTAGTGATACATTCATTGTTACGAGAAACGAGTATATCTAGAAAAGGTAAACAACCATCTACCTCATGATCACATGTAAATTGAATGGCAGAGTGGCAATTATTCATATACAGTAAGAATGGTTGAACATCAGAAAAATTATTAAAAACCAGAAATGTGTCATCGACGTAACGTTTATATGTTATAGGAGAAATGCCCTGGTAAGCAGGGAGGAACTTTTCTTCAAAATTGTTCATAAAAATGTCAGCGAGTAGCGGGGCAATAGGTGAACCCATGGATACACCATCAGTTTGTTCATAATATTTCCCATTAAACTTGAAAGTTGTGTTAGTGGAAGCCAATATGAGGGCACGTTTCAGTTGTCTGCGGTTTAATCCGTGGAAAAGTGTTTTGTTGTCAGGGGTTACAAGGTCCAAGATTATGTCGATCGTTTCCAAAACAGGGATGTTTGTAAATAGACTCTTGACATCAAAACTGGCTAAGTGTGATTCGGTGAAACCTGTCTGTTCATTGATCCATTTCACGAAAGAAAAGCTATCACTGACACAGTGAGAATTATGTCGAATATCACTCAAAAGTCCAGATAAATATTTAGCAAGGCTATAGTTGTAAGAGCTGTAGGCAGACAGAATGGGTCTAAGTGGAAAACCTGGTTTGTGAATTTTCGGCAGGCCATACAAAATGGATGTTCGAGAACCAGTAGGTCGTAGCTCTTGATAAACTTTGTCTGTAATCAGGTTTTTCTTCTTTAGATTGTAAAGAAAATTCTGCACCGTGCTTTCCTTTCTTTCAGTATTATTTCCTGGTAATTGGTTGAATTTGCTGGTATCGCTGAGAATCGTGTTCATCTTTTCCAAATACTCAGTTTTATCGAGAATCACGACTCCATTACCCTTGTCTGGTTTTGTAATAATTATTGACTCGTCTTTGCTTAGGTCGTTCAGTACATTATGCTCATCTTTACTCATGAATTCGTCATTCTTTTTGGACCATCTCGAAAGCTCATATTAAAACATCACCATGTACAAAGTAGTACAAGTTGTCCTATGTGTTTTGGTTTTAGCAAAACCGCTCCATAGAAGAATCTATTTAAATCTTGTTTTATATTTTAATCGGGAGTCGGCTAGAGTGTTGCTCGTCTGTTTGGTCTCTGGAGTAGAATGAATGATCTGTCCAAAATAAAGTACACAGTCTCATCTCTAGAAAATATTAGTCTACTTATCTCTTTTTCTCTAGTCATTTTATGTTCCATGTTCGAAATCCTACTTTGTTGTATCTACCATATGTATGCCACACTTTAACAATAAATCCTGAGATTTATATCTCTATAACTAAATGTGCTTTTAAAACAGCTGTTTCAAAGTATCTTTACAGTTGACTTATTAAAACATTCTGTTTTAACGCCAAAATATCAACATTTTAGCAGCTCATGCCACTTTAACGGCTCTCATGTATTGTTTATTTTTTCCATAGTGAGCTGTGTGCGCTCACAATATGGTCACAGGTTCAAATCCCGTTCCCATGACACAAGCATTGCTGTAATGTTTTAGCGAATTGCATTAAATGAATTCTGATTATACCATCTGTCGTAACTCAAAAGAAACAATGCAGTTTGTAACGGTAAAAACCTAGAACAGCTAAACAAACTATAACATCTGATCATGACCGATGATCGATATTTTACAAAGCCTTTTACATTAGGTTTAGTATTCATATATAGACAATTGACCTTGTTCATTATATTGGTGAGATGGTTAATAGAAGGCGGACGGAAACCAGGAAGCAAGGATACACTTTTTTAAATTGCAGTAAACAGTCCTCTAATGAGCTAAGAGCTCCAGGGTTGTAGAATGGTCGCTATTTTCAAACGGTAACTGCGACTCAATCGTACATCGGTCCTTTTTCTTTCGAATTATATGCCAGAGTTATTGCATTACATCCATATCTAGAACTGGTTTGAACACTTTCCCGCAGTCACGGTGGCCATGCTTTGTATGCTCAGCCATTCAGGAATCTTCCTATTTTAAACATGGCTACCCTCCGTAGCGTTCGGTCCTTCGAGACTCACATTAACGCTGCCTGCCGAAGGTAACACTCTGTTTGCCACACTAGTTCAACTTAGAACTGAGAGTAACACCAACGTCTTGCTGGTATAAATGTCCGAGTAAATACGATTGGCATACAGTAATATATGTACTTAAATAACGCTAGAGAACAACCTTGTCTGGTGTGGATATTTACAGTTGAATTACACAAAATGCGTGTATTTTTAAGGCATAGCCAAACGTATTTCTCGTTATTAACAGTATAGTTGTAATCATAAACATACATGAGAAAATGGAACAAGCCTGAATAATCTGTAATGGTGGTGTAATGGTGATGACAAAAAGGTTACATGTGCCAGAATGATTGCATAAGTATCGTTCACGATCAAAACCGATCACCTATTTAAAACGGAAATAACACTTTTAAAAAAATCGAAAGCCGTATCCCTCTTCTGTACTTTATATCGATCTAATCTGAGTTTGTTCTAGAGGGTGCGACTCCACTAGGAGTTTTACTTGACAAATTGTTAACAGATAACACTCTCAAGCTCATTATTATATTGCTTTCATAAATATAAAAAAGGTGAAAGACTATAGATTCTTGCCAGAGAACCCAATCCAGTGAAGTAGTCAATTAATGGCGATAGCATTACAATATCGATCAAAGAAATTCTAAACAAAAGTCCCCCCCCCCTTCCCCACCCACGCTTTCAAATTGACTCCGTGTATTGGCCATTACTCAGGCATATATATTTATAGACACTAATATACAGGAAAAATCTACTTCACTCAAAAAACCATGGAGACAAGTTTCTAGAGTTACAGGATAAAACTGGTTGGTCATTTAGACCTTTACACGCAGTCATATGTTGTTGTATTAAACCAAACCCATAATATCTCATTAGGCTGAACACAGACAGGAGTTTGACTTTAGTCGGTAATGTTGTTTTTTCTGAAATGCTTTGTATTTATGAACAATAAAACACTCAGACATATATTGACATAAGTTGTATGGATATATGATAATGGGCAAAAAAAGGTCAAAATATGTAATTTGGTTCCTAGGTAGACGACACACAAGGAAGTTTAGTGCTGATTGAAAGATCTTTTAAATTCTTGTTCTTTAAAAAAGCTATGACTGGCTGTTGGCTAAGAGGTCGAGTCGTTTTACTGTACTGAAAAACAAATGTTTTAATAGTTTTTCGCGACACCTTTATTTGAAACCCAAATGGAAAACAGTTTGTAACGTTTGAATCCAAAAAGTCTCATGCCAGGTAAATAGTTGTAGTTTCTCCTACAATCAGTTTACTCACATTTAAGATAATATGAGTTGGGGAAAGTTAATAATAGGAATGATTGGTTGGTTATCCAGAGGAAACGTGAGACTTAAGCAACATACTCTATTCAGGAAAATCGATGGGGCCAAGTCAAACCTTCGAAAAGGTCAACGAAACATCAGCTGTGGCATATCTACTTTAATAACATCACAAAGCGGCCACGCTGTATTTATCCAACTTTTTTGAACATTTGTGCGACGATGGACGAAATGGGAATCATCATCAATTACACTAAATAACCTATAAGCCTTTCGCCAATGAGCTTTCTTGCTGAAACTATATTTTTTTTGCAATATTTACAGAAAGCATGCTCTGGTAATCATGTAACGTCATCTTGAAGAACTTGGTGAGCTTATTTCCACTATTTCAGATAAGGCATCCAACAGCCGTAAGCTTCTTGTCCTTCTCTTGGACTACACGGGTAACTTAAGAGTTAATGTTGCCGGCAATAGTAATTATCTTCTTGCTGATATATCACTGTCTTTGCATTGATTTACTGAGATTCTAATGTATTTACACAATCTGTTAATCTGTTGACTATTGAGTATTATCTGTTGTGTACCATCGTCCAGCTTGGTTGAAATCCAATGTTGACCATCGGTATTACAACATATCGATATCAGGTTAGCAATAAAACTCTCACAAGATGTTTGAATCAATAAAAGTCGCATCGAGAAAAAAAACAACTCAAGCCACGGTCACATCTCGATCTAGATTCGATCAAACTGTATTCGGCCACCAAACCCTTTTTCAAGATACACTCGCCGCCGTATCATTCCTGACATCTCTTTATTGGAGAAAACCAAAAATAGACAATGCCAATTTAGCGAATGAGCTTTCATAGAGCGTCATATTCACGTGTGTGAATCTTGCACGTGGTTTACGGTGTGAAACAAACGGAGAATGAATTTGTCAGACAAACTCTTGCACGATCGTCAATGGAGCGCGCCATTTCTATGTAGAAATGAACAGGAAGTAAAAGTGAATTTCTATGTGTCCAGCGGCGAGTTTGCCTTTATAGTAAGCAAGAACCACTGGGGCTTTTGTTGATGGTATGAACTGCCAAATCCGTATTCTTTTCGCAAATACTGATTGTCTAGACAATGAAAATTTGATTTATCAAGCACCCGCAATGTAAACAAACTCCAAAACTCTCCATGCGCACAACTGGGGCCTATACGAAACCTTTCTTTTTACCATAGCTAAATGAGAATAAAATACTCTTCTTTACTTTTGTTTTTGCCATCTGGCATTACAGGCAAATCTTGACCTTTGGTTTAACGATAGATGTATCTTTTTGACTGCATGAGTGCAAATGCCGTTTGATACTTAGATTGATTAAGTCGACTTTGTTTTAAATACTTTAGACTTTTTTTGACAGTGTTCCCTAATCAGCAAAGGACACTCTGACCGAAAAGCTTGACACGAGTTTGAACCTCAGGAATGATTAGGAAAACACACATGGTCAGGGATAATGAACAAATCCATTGTTTCAAATAAAAACCCGACCATGAGATACCCAGTGTGCAGCCATTTTGAGTCGCCTGCAGTTCCATATAGAAAATGTTCAGACACGCTTCTCAAGTAGCTATGTTCACGCCCATCCATGAACTACTGTAAATAGACAACATGAAAAATTATAGACTAATAACATGTTTGTTGCATCATAGTTCTGGTATTATAGTCTTTTCGAAGTAATTTGCCATCTTGTCCCAGTTAGTGCACTCCATGTATATTATTTGCACACATATGGTGATGATGATGATGATGGTGATGATGATGATCATGGTCGTGATGGTGACGATGATGATGATGATTGTGCTGCTGCTGCTGATGATGATGATGATATTAATGAAGATGACATTGAGTTCGGGTCTTAACAATCAGACAATAACATTTGTCCCATTTATCATGGCTCACTCCTTTTTCCTAAGATGTCTTAATCATGCCTACTATGTATCTCAATTACTGAGGCTCAATGATCGCTAATAGCTTCCGGTAATTCTACATCTACCTTCCCGAAGGATTCTACTTGCACAATTCTGCAGTGTTTTATCTACTTCAGACAAAGACCTTGTTAAAATTTCTTTTAAACGCTTCTGTAACACCGGCTTGGTAATTGCAATTCATATCCGGAGGCGTTATAATTTACAAAGTTATCTTAACTTAAATAAAACGCACTTGACTGTCAATAACCTAAAACGGAAAATGAAAATGAAATTTTATTCCGGAGTAAGAACCAGGACCATACTAGCAGCGATTGGCACAAGTACAAAACCATTTAATTGAAATATATTTAATAGATCGTGTTAAAATACAAGAAAAGAAACTCGGATGCTAAGCGTGTGGAACATTACAAAATTTAGTCCAAATCATCACGTGGGACGACTTATTTCAACTGTTGTAATCCGCTCTGGACCTAAAAATGGAGCCACTCTATGTGAACGAAAAACACTCAATAAAATCTTGGAGAAACTTTCATTAAACGCAATGTAGGCCAAAACGTTTAACCAACCGTTCGAGAAAGACAGCAAGTCCGACAACTCTGTCACAATTAAGTAATTTGGGAATGGACCTGATCCCCAATAAACTTGTAAATGTATGACATGTGTTGGCAACTGACACACAGCAAATACTAACACTACCATTATCACCATTTTAAGTATCCTGCGTTTTCGTTTATGAACAGCTTGCATAATGGTTATATTCTGTGAACCACGAAGTACAAATTGAAATATTTTCACGTGCAGTATAAGAATTATAAGTAAAGGAATCACATACATCACAAAGAAATCCAATATGAAAAGGTAACTGTTGATCAAAGAATTTTCTTGTGGAACGTCACATTTATAAAATAGTCTCCATTGATGGTCGGTGAAATGTTGTTCGATGGTAACATCATAGACTGTAGCAGCACGGACGCCATATAGAACAGAGAGTGTCCAAGCAGTGATAATGTTAACCAGGCACATTTTCTTTGTCAACTTGGCTCTCAGAGGATATACAACTGCACGATGTCTATCAAAGGCGATGGCTACCACACAGAATATGTTTGCTGTCAACGACACGTAATCGATGAATTCCACCAGTTTACAAAGAACAGTTGTCATACTCTCTGCTGAGAAATGGCTCATGATTTGTAATGGGACTGTAAACACTGCCACAAATATATCTGAAAGTGGAAAATATAATTTAGTGACAGAATCAACTGTATTCTCGAAGTGTCTAGATGCACTTACGTGTTTTGTTTTTTGTAATAATTGGTTTAAATTCTTTAAAATTTGCCTGACGTATCTTGGCGAAATAAAACACTCAAATTGTGAGCTACATTTGCTTTCAGATTTCGTATGCCTTACAATTGTACCAGTTAACCGATAGGAGCGAGGCAAATGCTAATAATATTTTTGGTTTTCGGTAAATACATGGTTTCTCAATAACGGCGATTGTGAAAATGTAAATTAAATGAAAAAGAATTGCTGTCGGCATTCTGAAAATATGTGGCATGACATATAGTTGTAGCATACAGTTAAGAAAATAGAAATGGAGAAGACAACAAAAACCAACAAAAACCAACATTTAGATATATTTAGGCATCTCTTGCTTTTGATACAAATACTAAAGTAGTTAATAGACTGGGTCTGACACCATACTTCTCTGATTAGCTTTTACTTGGGATTATGTTGACCCAATGGTGAACTGGAAATTGATTTGACTACTGTGTCATGTCACGTACAAGATTAATACCCTTAAATAGCGGTGTATCTGGTTGATTGATTGATGTTTTACTCCTCAGTCAGTATTACTTCACTTATTTGGCGGCTTTGCCAGGTTTAGTGGGGGGGGGGGGGGGAGGAAACCAGGCTCTTTGTCAGGAGAAAACCCCCGACCTTTGGTGAGTACCTGGCGATGGAGTGAAAAATCCACTTAACATTTTTTAAGTTGTATTGCGGTGTAATGGAACTGGACTACATGGGTACCTTTTCTATACGACAAATCCCAGTTAATGCACCTATATAGAAACAACCTTGTCTAATTGTGTAGCAATAACATTTGACAATAGCCAGTTCTTCTAAAGGGCATATTTATTGCCAATTTTAAGAAACTATTTGTCTAGAGAAGTACCTTGCTAATTGAAAAACCCGGGACAGTTTTATTACTCATGTGCTTTAAGTTGAAAAAATTATAAAAAACTAAAACAGGTTAATGATTATTTTACCATGAAAATGTTGATAAATATATTGTACTCTGTAAAACAGAGCAAATGCCTAAGTTGAGCAGAATCACTAAAAAAGCTGATGTAGGCCTACCAGTACAAGTGCTTTGATTTGGATAAGACAATTGAAAATTGAAAAAAAAAAATTTCAAATCATCATAAGTTAGCTATTAAAGTTACCAACCCCGGTCTGATCTCGCAACAAAAGATGAGTTCCAAAAAATCATATCTGGTTGACCTATTTCAATTTAAGAAAATACTTTCAGTAAACCAAGTTTAACGTCCAGGTATTGAAACTGATAGAAAACGGATTTTTAAATTCCAAATACGATAAATTCATCTGCAACGTACTAAAGCTTAGGTCGAATTACTTTTCCATGATTATCGTCAATGGTAACGAACGCCATCGGTTAAAAATTGAAATCGGCTAAAGACAAACTTAAGAAGTATATTGAGATCAACCTAGTTTGTAAAAACAAGTAGTATGTATAACTTGGCCAGTTGGAACTTGATTTATCAAACCTGAACATTTACAATCAGATACAGTCAATGTGTCGGATTGAATCTCCTATAATTACTTTTTCTACTCCACCGGTCATAGGTAATCTGAGTAAATCCTCTTACACTGACTTAAGGTAATCAAAAATGACCAAGAAGAAGAGCGTAACGACATCAATGTAAGACTGACGTTGGAAACTTTATGACATTTTACAGTCTAAATAAACGTACTCAAAACATAAACGACATGAGACAAACACTATCAAAATCTTCACAAATCAAAGCATTCAAATATATTTGATTTTTAATCACTATGGAAACTGTTTTACAAACAGCCTTAGCAGTTTGGCACAACAGGCATTTGAAATGCATGTATACATCGTGACTGTCCAAACATTACATTCTCGGATACCAAGTGAAAGTGTTATTAAATATATCAGTATATGAAGTTGCCTAGCAATTGCATTATTTGATTGTTTTCGTAAATCTTCTGTTTCACGTATAAAGAATTCTGCAAACCGTGACATATTCTTCTCACCGGCTTACCACACATATGTTTACTTAACTTGACCTAGAAATGAACATGTGTTGCTTGTCATTGTGCTAAATTGATTGATTGATTGTTTGGTGTTTTACGCCGCGCTCAAGATTATTTCACTTATATGGCGGCGTTGCCAGTTTTATTGTGGGAGGAAACCGGGCTCTATGCCAGGAGGAAACCCACGACCTTCCGTTGGTAACTGGCAACCAACCTACCTACTGAGCCACGGAGGCCCCCGTCATTGTGGTAAAGGTTTTTTTCTAAAAGCTGTCAAGTTGTGAAGTTTGTAAAGTTATGAACATTTATGGTAATACTTAATAATAAGATAGTTCTGGATTTTTCTAAAGGCCTTTATAAAGGGTTCAATGTTTGTATTTTATCCATTCACCCCTGCTCAGTTATGATATTTAGTACGCTACAGTAAGCTACAGTATATAACGTTCTGTTTTTTCTTATTTCGGGTGTTATATTAGCTTATGTTAACGTATGGGACAGACAGGTGTTGCCACATAATTTGAATATGCCAAATTCTAAAAAAAACGACAAAAGAGGAACATGATATCTTCTCAAAACTATAGGGTAAATTGCCAAATCTTGTGACGTGTCACACGGTTAGACTTCTTCTGTCCCTCAACACCAACAAATGCAAAATTTTGAGAATTTGCCTTTCTACAGGCTTTAAACGTAAAAACAACTTACCAGCTATACATAGCGCCACAATATAGTAATTAGTCGATGTCTGTAATCGTTTATGTTTTATCACAAGTACCAGAACGAGACCGTTGCCAGAGATAATCAAAAACATCGTGGCAATGTCCAAACCGATAAATAGTCCGGCGTATTTCTCGGCCTTTAAATATTCTTGCTCTGTCCAATTTGAAGATTCGTCAGGAAATCCCATGTTTTATGTTCAGGTGCACGGTTTAATATATCTTCATATGCCAAGCTGTCCAAATGATTTGATAGTCGTCCATAACAGGCAACTAGACAATCGAAAACAGAACTGTAATTTCACAAAACAGAAAAAATCGCGTTTGAGAAGGGAATTCTGTATTTTTCATAATTCCCAGAATTTAAGGTTTTAAACGGTAAAACGTTATTCTCCATCATCTCGCTTGTTGCTGCTGTGTTTCTTACCGCACATCTGTCTGGATAAGGTTGAAGTTTTATCAAATTCATTTGTCTGCGTAATTAATTCTCGATGTCTTTATCCTACATCTTACCAAGGGTCGTAATCATATATCAAGTCTCACATGACTCGAACTGAAGGTTGTTTGTCAGTCTGCGACACCAATCAGGAAAGTCATGTGGAATTACAAAACCACAAACCCACTTGTTGTGCTCACTTGTTTCTCTCCCTGGTGTAACTAAAGGCAGTTCTGTGGCTAGTAAGAGAATCAATCCAGGTACAAAAAACTACCTGTCACAAATGGGAATAAAAACGTACGATTTAATGTCCCAGAAAAGCTTAAATACATTAGAAAAACAAAAGACTAGCCGTGGATTAATTGATTTTACCGGTTTCAAATAGAAAACGTTGTCAGATGAAATCTCCATCCATCTCATGTAGTTCTTCCACCTTGTACGTGGTTTG
Organism: Lepidochitona cinerea; assembly: GCA_963971465.1. Lineage (NCBI taxonomy): Eukaryota > Metazoa > Mollusca > Polyplacophora > Chitonida > Tonicellidae > Lepidochitona > Lepidochitona cinerea. The sequence goes on along the minus strand of OZ020560.1, from coordinate 7,854,980 downwards.
TCGATAGACAGGTAACAATCTACCTGAAGTGTTCAGTGTATACCATCGACATAATCTCCAAAGCATTTCGCTCGCTATTTGTTCACATAACAGCCTACTTACGAGTCTATCAATGTGACTGCAAATCAATATATGTGTTTATCAGAGAAGATCTTTAGGACGAAGCCTTCAATGCCATCTTCTAATCTTAATCAAATTGACTTTGTTATTTATTGTGTAGTTGCTGTTTGTTGTTCCTTTCTTAGACTACGTTTCATTTACAAACATGGCTCTGTTTTAAAATGTGAGCATATTGATGGTTTTTTACCATGAGTTTTCTACTTTGTTCGTTGATTCCGATCGCCAAGAGATACTGATCTTTTGTGGGCGGTTTTAAAACTAAAGGTTTGATGTTGATATCGGCGAACCCACTAACCCGTTGAAAACGAAGATCTGTTATTAAAACGGACAAAGTTCTAATATCCGGGACAGGTGCAATTTATGGGGGCTTCCGCCTTAAAAGGGCACCCTGGGAACGAGGCAAATTAAAGATCCAAAAACTCCGACATTTTAATGTCGTGCACATATTGAGAAGGTGGTGGGATTATCACTAGAGTTCCTAATAGAGAGTCCAGAGCGAGTCGTTGAACGCTTACAGCTGGCCGATCGTTTCGTCGTCTTCCGAATAAAAAACATGTGTGCTGTTCAACTATTTGCATATAGATGACGTTTCCAGTTGACCGTTGGTAACTTTTCTTGTCTCCTCTCCGACAAAAAGACACCAACACAACCATAGTCTAGTCTTGATTCGGGCGTAAACATGTATTAATTCCTACACAGGCATTCTACCGTGGGTTGTGACATGGGATTCCATTCTTAGCTGATTTTAAACTCAATTGCTCCATTTAGAAGTGTTGTCAAAGGTTGAGAGGTCAATTCAAGTAGAATATAAAATGAGAGTTGAAACGCAGCTATGACGTCATACGAGGAGGAAACATGTTACGCAATATTCGAATTCCGGGTCAAAGACGTCCCGAGTGGTCGAGATCAATAACTAGCACACCTCATTAACATCTAAGCTCGCGGCTATTGGTCTCGCTTGGCTACACATCTAATGCGCTCCACTGCACAGCTCATTAAAAATCTTAGCTCTCGGTTATTGGTCACGGTTCGCCGCATGTCTTATTAAAATCTAAGCTCGCGGCTATCGGTTCACTACGGTACACATCTCATTAAGAGTAGAATCTAAGTTATTTATTAAATTATCTCAGTGGCATTGCATATCAAAAATATACTACGTATAATAATTAAGTCTTGACCACTGGTCATCAACCCGGAAGTGTACCGGAAGTGACTGGAAGTTACCGGAAGTAACCTGAAGTGAACCGGAAGTGACCGGAAATAACCCGGAAGTCACCGGAAGTGGACCGGAAGTAAGCGGAAGTGAACCGAAAGTAACCGGAAGTGAACCGGAAGTAACCGGAAGTGACCGGAAATAAACCGGAAATAGCCGGAAGTGACCGGAAATAATCCGGAAGTGGCCGGAAGTAACAGGAAGTGACCGGAAATCACCTGAAGTGAACCGGAAGTGACCGTAAATAGACCGGAAGTGACCGGAAATAGACCGGAAGTGACCGGAATTGAACCGGAAATAACCGGAAGTGAAGAAATTGAGCCAAAAATAAGTTCCAAGCCCGGAAGTAGCCAAATTCTAACCGAATTCGGTCGTGTTACATATCAAAGTAAAGGGTGTAAAGTAGCATTGCAAGCATTACCATATACCGCAGGCGTAGAGCGACTTAGTATATAGGCAATGTAACCGCGACCGCCATCTTGTTTTTTCGAGTGACTTCCGGTAGGATCTGTCCGTGCAATCGCCGATGTCAGGGTCCGGTCAGTTTCAGGTAATTTTCTTTATATTCGGCCAAGCTGGGGCGATTGAATGTAATTTTTATTTTCTTCAGTGATTACTGAGTCTTTCTAAATCCTCCGTTAAGCCTGACATTCTCTGAATTTCTTTCACGCTAGGGAATTCCCTTTTATAACTAATTACGCTGAAAAGTATTCCCCCACTTTGACATTAAAAAAACATATGATCCAAATTCCGCGTTTTGTTGAAATTTGGCAGGAATCTAGTCAACTATATGCAAAAATAGTGTGCAAAGTTTGACATGAATGCGCCAAGTAGAACTCTTACAATATATGCTTAGATGACAGCTCCTCCAAATACATCCCTGTACAAAGTGGAAATTGACAAAAATATTAGTGGGAATGGGATTTTTAATATTGGATTCATGTTAATAGCTGTCTTAAGTGGAATGGTTGACTGGAACTAACAGAAGGTTGAGCATTTCTATCTCTCCAGCAATTTGTGCCACTGTGCAATTTAAGTAATCCTTTGTGTGGTGTAAAAGACTTAGACAAATCAATCAATCAATCATAGGTTAATATTTTCCCCCAAACTTATGATATGGCAAGGGCATTTGGGATTCTCCCAGTAGAATTGTCTGCATATGAATATTCTGTGACAAATTTAAACAGGTCCATGTAGTTATAAAACTTGGTTTGTATACATATTTGATATATTTTTCATATTTTTTTCAGGTCACCAACACTAATGATGGATAAGAGACGGCCAAAATTGTTACTGGGCTTTAATTTTGAAAAATGATAGGTTGGTTAAACATGAGCAAGTCAGAAGAAGTCTTAGTTGGAGGACAACACAAAGTTAAATAGCTAAAACACAAGTTTAAAAGATCAAAATATTTGTATTTCTGTACACAGATGAATGTACAAAAAGGGAGACAATGTTTTATTTAAAACAATAAACGAAATGTAAATATAGTACTGGGCAGCTGTGTAACATATACAGTGCACTAGAAAATAAAATAATAAACTGTTTTTCCTATTTTTGTTGTGTCTAAAACATGACTATAATTATGAGATTTTAAATATTTCAGTTTTTGGTTCTTTGCGCACCAACCAAAGGTTATTTCATCGTTGTCGCGATAAGACTGAAATAATGTTAAAACCGATGTTAAATCTTCTCTCACTCACTCATCCATATCCTTCCATTGAAATGCATAATGATCAAAATTCACTCAAACATCTTTCTTAAAATTTGATCATTTATGATGTAGCATGGGCAAGTGTGTGTGGGTCAGGCCTGTTATTTGCAAGTGGGGGGTTCAAAAAGTATCATTTAGAGATTCAACTTTTCCTGTGTTCTCGTTTACTAATTCAGTAATTTCCCTGATTATGATTGTAGCTTGATATGTTTTTTAAGTTTGCAGCATATTTCAAATATTTATCATAAACGGCTTAAAATGATAAACAATCTCATTCATTATGGGCACACCATCATATCCTTGTAGATCTTTGGTAACACCATGCCATTCTTGTAGAAATATTTCATAATTCAGTAATTTCCCTGATGATGATTGCAGCTTGATGTCTTTTTTAATTTTTCAGAACATTTCAAATGTCCATATTTTCTCTCCAAATATTAATCATAAAACACTTAAAATGATAAACAATCTCATTGATTTGGACACACCACCCTATTCTTGTAGATCTTTGGTAACACCATGCCATTCTTGTAGAAATATTCAACAAACACTTCGATGTGGTAAATATCATCTCCACCAGTCCCCAAGTTTTGTAAATTGAAACTGTAGTAGAGGTTGTCCTATTTCTGAAAAAATAATTGCACATTTATCCTTCGCTGCTTAAGAATATCACAGATTTCGATTTAAAAATCAATAAATTTTAAATATAAGAAGACGTTGTTTGGAAGAAAAGTGTAATTTAAGTTAAAAGTATAAGCAGGAGTTAAACTGTTAACTAAATAATACTAGAAACTTTGTATTTATGATCTTTTATTAAATTTTATCAACAGCCTCATTGCAATACATTAGATAATTGGTTAAGACCAGCTTTAATCTGAATTGATAAGTTAACGTTAAGAATATCAGTATATATCACAGATCTTCTTTTAAAGAAAATAAATAAATTTTAAATATAAGAAGAATTTGTTTGGAAGAAAAGTGTAATTCAACTTAAAAGTATAAGCAGGAGTTAAACTGTTAACTAAATAATAATAGAAAATTTGTATTTATGACCTTTTATTCAATTTTATCAACAGCCTCATTGCAATACATTAGATAATTGGTTTAGACCAGCTTTAATATGAATTGATAAGTTAACGTTAAGAATATCAGTATATATCACAGATTTTATTTTAAGTATATAATATAAGAAGAACTTGTTTGGAAGAAAAGTGTAATTCAACTTAAAAAGTATAAGCAGGAGTTAAAGTGGCATGGGCTGCCAAAAATGTTGATATTTTGACGTTAAAACAGTTAAAATTATTGGCCATTTTTCTCAAGACGTATAATTCAGAAGCTTTTTAGTACTTCTAGTCTCGAAAATGTACGGTAAAGTATTGTTTTGAACTAACTTTGGTTTAGAATGAATAGATGGTCGTCTGACTCCTGGTTATTTAAATTTTGTTTACTTTTCGGACACGTTTTCAGTTCGTATAGGCCACATAGTGTATGGATTTTTCTCATCCCAACGCCAATCATTTAGTTTTTCGATGGCCTTCAAAGCCTCTTACTGTCGAGACGATCCGAAATTATGAAAAAGTGTGAATTTTGGCAGATCATGCCACTTTAAACTAAATAATAACTAAATAATAATATAAAATTTGTATTTATAACTTTTTATTCAATTTTATCAACACCCTCAATGCAATTCATTAGATAATTGGTTTAGACCAGCTTTAATAATTGATAAGCTAACCTTTCTGTACAAACACTTTTACTTGTGAATTAAATGTTGCGATTTAACCTAAATTTCTGTTTGTTACTGGCAACCATCCCACTTATGACAGCGATCAACATGAATCCAATATGAAAAGGCCCATTCCCACTAATATTCTACTTCGTACATGCTAAGGGGTAATCGGTGAAAGTTGTGGTGATAGCTTGTGGTGGGAAATCTCAGTAAACTATGATTTATGAATAGCTGTCAATGGGATTCAGCATGTATTTGGAGGAGCTGTCAACTAAGCATATATTCTAAGAGTTCTACTTGGCGCATTCATGTCAAACTTTGCACACTATTTTAACATATAGTTGGCTAGATTCCTGTCATATTTCAACAAAACGCGGAATTTGGATCATATGTTTTTTTAATGTCAAAGTGGGGAAATACCTTTCAGCGTAATTAGTTGTAAAAGGGAATTCCCTAGCGTGAAAGAAATTCAGAGAATGTCAGGCTTAAATGAGGATTTAGAAAGACTCAGTAATCACTGAAGAAAATAAAAATCACATTCAATCGCCCCAGCTAAAAGCCGAATATAAAGAAAATTACCTGAAACTGACCGGACCCTATCATCGGCGATCGCGCTGACAGATCCTACCGGAAGTCACTAGAAAAAACAAGATGGCGGTCGCGGTTACATTGCCTATATACTAAGTCGCTCTACGCCTGCGGTATATGGTAATGCTTGCAATGCTAGGTGTAAAGCTGCAAGACTTACTATAGCTCGTGGTTTTTGTCAATTCTGGTTTTACACAAATCGATTGAAACGTTCAAATCTAGCATTAGTCCGAGAGCTTAGGGACTAACGCCATTCACCTTTAAACGGACCGACTTCGAACCGGAAGTGACGTCATCGAACCGGAAGTTGTCCGTAATTTCGTTATTTTTTGTTCTAGAGCTTAGGAACTAACGCCATTCACCTTTAAACGGTCCGACCTCGAACCGGAAGTGACGTCATCGAACCGGTAGTTGTCCGTAATTTCGTTATTTTTCGTCCCACAGCATAGGTACTAGTGCCATTCAATCCATTACGGCATCATATCCGCTATCGTGCGGCGTAAAACACCAAACAATCAATGACTCTAAGCAGTCGTCCTATATCAGGCGCTTTTCACCCCAGAACTATATTGTGAAAGTCTCAACCAATGCATTAACATAAAGAAACATAAGACATCGTTCGTTCTGATGAACATCGTTTCCGGTTTTCGTAAGTGTATTCGTCCGGTAAAACCTTATCAAGTAACATATAGCGTATTTTGATCGCGTTCGCTAATGCCTCATCAATCGGTAGGTCAATTACTCCGCGTAAGAAATCCCTAGTTTTCACAATTTCTCGGTGAAGCGGGTCTCCCATTAAATGCATCCAAATAGTGTTGTTCTGTCCGTATAAAGTCATCAAGGTTTTCTTTATTTCCGGCCTGCGCCGTCGGTATTCCTCCTGCAAACTGCAGCCGTCAACAGACATATGAGTTTGAATAGCTTCCTTCACAATGTCGTCGCATACGTCGGAAACTGTATCAGCCATACCGCTAGCGGGCGTAATGCTCCTCGTCAGAAAAACTTTACGGTCATCTTCTAAAGTATTTTCATCCGAGGGATGCCCTCCATAAACGGTCATCTCAGTATTCTGCGAATCGGTTTTGTGTTTATTGAAAACGTGCCACTTCATGTCATGTCGGCGACTAAAAGTCTTGTTACAAACGTGACAATTGAATCTCATTTTGTTTCACCCACTGTGGAATATAATTTATAGCGCTATTTCAGCGGTCGGTCTAATCCAATGTGAAGGACGCACCGCCTTTTATACGCTTCTGTCTTGCCTCCAATTCCGACTTAGCCATTTCCACCGCTTGCTGTGCGATAGATACGGCAATAATCCGCGACAAATCCGCCTTTTCACGGTTGGGGGAGCTTTCGCGGTAATAGGGCTCGACAGTTTTTATTCGTTTAAAGGCTTGAGTTTGCGGCGTACCACTTTTTCCGCGTTCCCGTCTGACCTCCGATCTGGTCATTTCCACCACTTGTGCGGGAGATACCACATCTATCTGCGGTAAATCCGCATGGTCGGCGTCAATTTGCGGCGGATCCATCTTTTCACGGTCGGGAGAGCTTTCACGGCAATAGGGTTCCAGAGGGATGAGCGTGTTTCTACTTCTGAATGCTTGGCCGAGGGGCGAGCCTCTCTTTCTCATTACACCTTCGTTCATGGGTATTTTACCCTTTTCCATATTGCGGTAAAAACGCACCAATTTATCCACGTTCGACATGTTTAAACGTTACAGACACCGTCTGCGTAAGAAGTGTTGTCGAAGTACGATGATAGCTCGTTATATAAAGCTTTATGATACGCGCCCGCTGAACGCCAGAAGCTACCGTTAACGCAGCTAATTGTCAGCGGTCGGTCTAATCCAATGTGAAGGACGCGCCGCCTTTTATACGCTTCTGTCGATCTTGCCTCCAATTCCGACTTAGCCATTTCCACCGCTTGCTGTGCGTTAGATACGGCAATAATCCGCGGAAAATCCGCCTTTTCACGGTTGGGGGAGCTTTCGCGGTAATAGGGCTCGACAGTTTTTCTTCGTTTAAAGGCTTGACTTTGCGGCGTACCACCTTTTCTGCGTTCCTGTCTGACCTCCGATCTGGTCATTTCCAACACTTGTGCGGGAGACACCACATCTATCTGCGGTAAATCCGCATGGTCGGCGTCAATTTGCGGCGGATCCATCTTTTCACGGTCGGGAGAGCTTTCACGGCAATAGGGTTCCAGAGGGATGAGCGTGTTTCTACTTCTGAATGCTTGGCCGAGGGGCGAGCCTCTCTTTCTCATTACACCTTCGTTCATGGGTATTTACCCTTTTCCATATTGCGGTAAAAACGCACCAATTTATCCACGTTCGACATGTTTAAACGTTACAGACACCGTCTGCGTAAGAAGTGTTGTCGAAGTACGATGATAACTCGTTATATAAAGCTTTATGATCCGCGCCCGCTGAACGCCAGAAACGACCGTTAAAGCAGCCTTAAGCGTAACACAATATTATCATTCACTCACAATTAGCTAGATAAATTGGTGCGTTTTTACCGCAATATGGAAAAGGGTAAAATACCCATGAACGAAGGTGTAATGAGAAAGAGAGGCTCGCCCCTCGGCCAAGCATTCAGAAGTAGAAACACGCTCATCCCTCTGGAACCCTATTGCCGTGAAAGCTCTCCCGACCGTGAAAAGATGGATCCGCCGCAAATTGACGCCGACCATGCGGATTTACCGCAGATAGATGTGGTGTCTCCCGCACAAGTGGTGGAAATATCCAGGTCGGAGGTCAGACAGGAACGCAGAAAAAGTGGTACGCCGCAAAGTCAAGCCTTTAAACGAAGAAAAACTGTCGAGCCCTATTACCGCGAAAGCTCCCCCAACCGTGAAAAGGCGGATTTTCCGTGGATTATTGCCGTATCTAACGCACAGCAAGCGGTGGAAATGGCTAAGTCGGAATTGGAGGCAAGACAGAAGCGTATAAAAGGCGGCGCGTCCTTCACATTGGATTAGACCGACCGCTGACAATTAGCTGCGTTAACGGTCGCTTCTGGCGTTCAGCGGGCGCGTATCATAAAGTGTTATATAACGAGCTATCATCGTACTTCGACAACACTTCTTACGCAGACGGTGTCTGTAACGTTTAAACATGTCGAACGTGGATAAATTGGTGCGTTTTTACCGCAATATGGAAAAGGGTAAAATACCCATGAACGAAGGTGTAATGAGAAAGAGAGGCTCGCCCCTCAAGCCTTTAAACGAAGAAAAACTGTCGAGCTCTGTTACCGCGAAAGCTCCCTCAACCGTGAAAAGGCGGATTTTCCGCGGATTATTGCCGTATCTAACGCACAGCAAGCGGTGGAAATGGCTAAGTCGGAATTGGAGGCAAGACAGAAGCGTATAAAAGGCGGCGCGTCCTTCACATTGGATTAGACCGACTGCTGAAATAGCGCTATAAATTATATTCCACAGTGGGTGAAACAAAATGAGATTCAATTGTCACGTTTGTAACAAGACTTTTAGTCGCCGACATGACATGAAGCGGCACGTTTTCAATAAACACAAAACCGATTCGCAGAATACTGAGATGACCGTTTATGGAGGGCATCCCTGGGATGAAAATACTTTAGAAGAAGACCGTAAAGTTTTTCTGACGAGGAGCATTACGCCCGCGAGCGGTATGGCTGATACAGTTTCCGACGTATGGGACGACATTGTGAAGGAAGCTATTCAAACTCATATGTATGTTGACGGCTGCAGTTTGCAGGAGGAATACCGACGGCGCAGGGCGGAAATAAAGAAAACCTTGATGACTTTATACGGACAGTACAACACTATTTGGATGCATTTAATGGGAGACCCGCTTCACTGAGAAATTGTGAAAACTAGGGATTTCTTACGCGGAGTAATTGACCTACCGATTGATGAGGCATTAGCGAACGCGATCAAAATACGCTATATGTTATTTGATAAGGTTTTACCGGACGAATACCCTTACGAAAACCGGAAACGATGTTCATCAGAACGAACGATGTCTTATGTTTCTTTATGTTAATGCATTGGTTGAGACTTTCACAATATAGTTCTGGGGTGAAAAGCGCCTGATATAGGACGACTGCTTAGAGTCATTGATTGTTTGGTGTTTTACGCCGCACGATAGCGGATATGATGCCGTAACGGATTGAATGGCGCTAGTACCTAGGCTGTGGGACGAAAAATAACGAAATTACGGACAACTACCGGTTCGATGACGTCCCTTCCGGTTCGAGGTCGGACCGTTTAAAGGTGAATGGCGTTAGTCCCTAAGTTCTAGAACAAAAAATAACGAAATTACGGACAACTTCCGGTTCGATGACGTCACTTCCGGTTCGAAGTCGGTCCGTTTAAAGGTGAATGGCGTTAGTCCCTAAGCTCTCGGACTAATGCTAGATTTGAACGTTTCAATTGTAATTGTAATTGTAATTGTAATTCTTTATTTGTTTTATGAGGATAACCCACAGCCAAATGGCCACTAGGGGATCTCCTCAACAAGTAAAATAATATTACATAAAGTACATTTATGTTTGTTCATTTACATATCAGCTTGACAAAAATGATATATATATAGAAAAAGGCATGAGATTACCAGTACATTATTTCATTAAAGACTATATTTATTCTGGTGCATGGGTGGTGAATCGCTTAGTCTCCTGGATAAAATTGTGGACGCTAAGTAAAAGTAACCTATTTTTATCATATTTTAAATCAACCGAGCCATACAGCAACACATTTCTCAGATAAGTGCGACAAGATGGAAGAAAAACAGAGATGTGTACACCTGGCGAGATAATAGCCAGGAGACTATCGAAAAGGTGCTTCCTTTGTGTGGCATATGCGGGACAGTCAAAAAAGAAATGACATACATTTTCAATCATAGAATCACATAAATGACATGACTGGTCATCAATTATATTATATTTAAACAGGTCTGCGTTAAGAGTACTCAATCCCATTCTCATTCTGCATAAGTAGACAGAGGATAAACTGTCGAAAGAATTATATAAAGCCGATAGATCCTTTGTTTTATCCAGTTTTGGGAACAGATATGTTTTCATCTGCGTCAGGTTAAGTCCCTTGATCTTATGATTCAAATTATTCCATTCCTTAGTAGTTTTTGGAAAAAATGAAGAAGCGTACAAATTTATCCGACATTTAAATAATCTGAAGTTATTTCTATTTCTTAGATTATAGGTACCCCCTGCAGAATAATAAGTGAGAGTTGAAAACTCTTTTAAATATGGAGGTGATAACCCATTTACAATTTTGAAGAACAGCATTATTCTATGCGATCTCCGACGGACAAACAATGGTTCCCATTGGAGTTCGTGCATTAAATTAACATACGATGTCCGTCGCAGACCACCAGTACATATCAATGCAGCTCTTCGTTGTACATTTTCTAATTGCTGGGACAAAGCCATGCTACAATTATCATACAATACATTTCCATATTCAATGGTAGATCTAACCAGACTCCTATACAGAATCACTAAACAATTTCTAGTTAATGTGCGCTTGACCCTATTAATAACATTCAATTTCTTATTACCTTTAGTTTTTATGGTCCGTATATGTTCATCCCATTTCCCATTACTTTGGAGTATTATACCAAGGTGTTTGTGGTACTGAACATTCTTCACCTCTACCTCGTTCAAATATAATTTTGGGTGCTTAGGACTATTTTTTAAAGATACAAGTAAGTACACAGTTTTTAATGCATTAAAAGTAACTATCCATTGGTTTGACCATTTTGATAAGCGTTCTAGATCACGGTTGATCTTTGCCTCAGATAGCGTTACGTCAACGATCTCTTCAGACAAAGACGTGTCGTCGGCAAAGACATTTATAGTACATTCAATATCAGTAACAATGTCGTTAATAAAGATCAAAAAGAGCAGAGGTCCGAGTACAGACCCTTGAGGAACACCGGAATGTATACTATATAATGAAGATTCTATACCATTAATACATACATTGATCTTTCTATTAGAAATATAGTCGAAGATCCATTTAAGCAAAGGACCCTCAATACCAATTTGACGTAATTTAAAGATAAGACCATTGTGCCATACTTTATCGAACGCCTTGCTGATGTCTAAAAAAACAAGACACTGATCATTTCCATTGTCAAGGCCGTTATAGATTTCATGCACAATTTTTGTCAACTGAAAAATTGTAGAGTCCCCATGTTTAAAACCTGAATTGTGTGGTACAAGGAGATCATTTTCTTCACAGTATTCATATAACCTTTTGTAAACCACCTTTTCCAACACTTTAGATAAAGACGATTGAAGGCACACTGGTCTATAATTTGATAAATTGTGCCTATCCCCCTTTTTAAAAACCGGACAAACTCGAGATACCTTCCATGCTGATGGAAACACGCCCAAAGTCAAAGAATAATTAAATAAGTTTTTAAGTGATGGTGCAATGTAATCAGCAGTATTTTTTAGCATGAAATTGTTAATTCCATCCAGACCAGAGGCTTTTGTTGTATCAAGGCATTTTAGCAATTGAGTTAGTTCACCTTCACTAGTCTGGATTAAATTAAGTCGTGCGTTTGTAAGATATGTAAAGGGAGGTAAGTTCGGAGTTACTGAAGGCATTGCTGAATGCGACGCGAAAAAATTACAGAAGGCATTGGCTTTATCGATATCATTTGATAGATGTTTGTTGTTTAGTAATATTGGTGGTATTTGTGGTTTAACCTTTGAACCAAGCAATGATTTCATTATGGACCAGTATGCCTTCATGTCTAAGTTTGGATTAGAGAGTTTTAATTTTACATTGCTCGAATATCTATATATCGCCTGGCGTTTTGAGGTATTGGCTTCTCTTCGAGCAATATAAAATCGAAACTTATCTTCAGGAGACTTTGTTCGTTTAAACTTTTTAAAACATCTATTTCTTACTCTAAGTTTATACCTGACTTCATTCGTCATCCAAGGCTTATCTCTTGGTCTTATAGTTACTGTCTTATTTGGGATATACTCGGTGCAGCAAGATAAAAATAAATTCTGCCAAGAGTACAGCTTGTCATCTATATCAGAGAAGATAGAACATACATTTTCAAAAGGTGTGACAAAAAGAAGGGAACGCAACCCAGCTAAATCAGCACATTTCAGATCCCAGACATGTCTAGAGAAGGCTTTTGGTTTGTCATTAACCATTACATTTATAGTACAATATATCGTGCAGTGGTCAAGATTAGCCAATGGTGAACTGACTCCAAAATTTGTGATATAACCAACATTGTCTGTAAATATTAAATCTAATATATAACCAGTATCACCAGTATACCGAGTAGGTTCATTTATTAGTTGGAATAGATTTTTCCCAGAAACTAAGTCAAATAATTTCATTTTTAGTTCACTCTTTTCGTGATATTTTACCCATTCTATACACCTATCATTAAAATCGCCCATAATCAATAAACAATCTGGGTTTTCAGACATGGCGGCGGTGAGGGATTCATCGAACAAATCAATAAATTTTTCCCGTAATTCTGCGGATTGATTTGGAGGACGGTAGCAAGCTGCTGTTAATATATGTTTGCCAGATACGTTTATTGAGATCCACAATATTTCGTTATCATTTTCTAAATCAGATCTTCTATTGATGTTAAGTGACGACTTGCAGTAAATAGCCACACCTCCACCATGCCTGTCCCTGTCTTTTCTTTCAACAAAATAACCATTAAGATCAATTGAATCATTCGATATATCACTACTAAGCCACGTTTCAGAAATACATATGATATCGTAATTATTTTCATGGCATAGTATGGTGAACATTTCATCTAATTTAGAATATGACGAGATCATGTCATCATTTTGGGCTAATAAACTACGGGCATTAAGATGACAACATGTCAGATTGTGATGACGTTCAGGGCCTGGGTTTTTGTGTACATCACCGCATATTAACAACAATAACATATTGATTACCAGCATGTAATGGAGGTTGCATAATACACTGAGGCCTGCTAAAATACAATTTCCAGAGAATGATGAAAACGCTAAATAAATATGACCCAACTCCACTATAAATTGGAAGACTTTGCTCATACGTATATTTACTTTGTTATAAAGAAAATTGTACCATGTCCCGATTGCCACTCTATACTGATTTATGTCACCCATGAGGTATATAACAATAGACAAAAAGGAAGCACCCCATCAACGTTAGCACCAACCATGCACTCAGAGAAGAAGTATAATACGTGTAGATACATATGTCTTAAACAACAAAGCCGTAATATATAGGACGTCAAGCTTGAAAGTAATAATAACTTAATTGATAAGTATAATAGCACATACAGAGTAAGCATGGTACTCATGAGTACGGGTGAAAATATGTACATATATTTAAAAAGTATGAACCACTGAGATAAGGAGGGTTGGTTGAATATCTTTTACAAAAGTAAATATATAGGTGAGGACAGTTGTTAAATTAGAATTATTCTCTAAAGAATAGGGCACCTTCACTATCTTTTTAGATTTGAAAACGTTTGATTTCTTTGTATCGAATTCCATCTTCTGTAAAGTGTAAATCAACATACTGCATTGACCATAGGTCACACAGGCAGGTGATAAGACAGTACCTTTATAATGAATAGAATGTCTGCACACGGAACATCTAAATTAGGTCACATAGTAAATTTCAGAAGAAAGTTCCCACATTATTGGCAGGTCACTGTGACATATCCCACGATACGTTCTGGACATACAATCGGTGCGGGATGGGGGATTGAGGGTTGGGGGGGATGGGGGATTGAGGGTTGGGGGGGGGGATGTGGTAGTCGACCAGATCAAGAAATCTTTCAAAGACAATTTAACCATCTCTTTCAACATTTGAAAGACCAATCAAATCGGATTCACTATTCACTTGTATTTTTGTTCCACCTTCGCTCTCCCGATAGAAAATGTTTCCATCATAAGACCACAAACTAAAAATACGCTTCTGTTTCTTGAGGGAAAGTAAAGCTTTAAATAGTGCAAACCTGGCTTTAGTCAGATCCTCATTTATATACACAGACGATTTAGAATCACGTAGGGATTTACGAGCTGACAACAGCTCTGTTCGCTTCCGATAACTAAGAAATTTGACAATGATCTGTTTACGATCTTTTCCAATAAAATGAGATCTTGATATATCCTCCTTTTTTATATCTACATTCACAGATTTGGCCAGCCGGCAAACAGCGTCGTCAGTTGATTCGTTTTCTTCTAATTTTAAACCGTTGATTCTTAGGCAATCACGTCGACTATACTGTTCAAATCTATCAAGTGACATAGCATTTTCAGATTTAACTTGTATTAATTCTGTTTTAGTTTTATCCAGATTTACTTTTAAACTAGACACTTCGTCACCTAACTTTACGATCTGATCTTCGTACTTTTCCATTATTTTGTCACGCTCATTTAGCTTGTCTATAGTAGATTTCAGATCATTTTGAACAGCTGATAGTTTTAGATCACTCTCTCTGATCATTTCGACCATTTGTCTCATAGAGGAGGTCACTGCCTGGGACACACAGCTATCAAGGCGCTGTAAAATACGCTTATCTATTAAAGTTTCTAGATTTACTACGGCCGGTTGACTGAAAATGTTTGCTTGTGACGGAATATCTCCAAGTGAGCTGACTTTCTTTATTCTCGGGTTTTGTAATGATTTACTTGCCTTTCGTTTTCCCGTAACAGTAACTTGGGAATCCGACACTGGAGGTTGTTCCATATCAGTAGAAAGATCGGACATGTTGACCACTTGACCTTCTCCGGTGATATGTTTCGCCATCTTGATTTATGATTCCACTTCGTCGATGTTTGAAATTTGTAATAACACTTTATTTCTTAGCTCATTCAAATTTCCATAAGTTGCAGAAATAGGTCCCTTCTCGTATATATAACGTAGTATGTTACATCTGTCGACACTTCTTCACAATAACTACTCCAACTCAGTAGATTTTAGGAGCTTACATGCACTACATGTAGCCTACATGCATTCAATCGATTTGTGTAAAACCAGAATTGAGAAAACCACGAGCTATAGTAAGTCTTGCAGATATCTTTACACCCTTTACTTTGATATGTAACACGACCAAATTCGGTAAGAATTTGGCTACTTCCCGGCTTGGAACTTATTTTTGGCTCAATTACTTCACTTCCGGTTATTTCCGGTTCAATTCCGGTCACTTCCGGTCTATTTCCGGTCACTTCCGGTCTATTTCCGGTCACTTCCGGTTCACTTCCGGCTATTTCCGGATTATTTCCGATCTCTTCCTGTTACTTCCGGTTCACTTCCGGTTACTTTCGGTTCACTTCCGCTTACTTCCGGTCCACTTCCGGTGACTTCCGGGTTATTTCCGGTCACTTCCGGTTCACTTCAGGTTATTTCCGGTCACTTCCGGTTCACTTCCGGCCACTTGCGGATTATTTCCGGTCACTTCTGGTTCACTTCCGGCTATTTCCGGATTATTTCCGATCACTTCCGGTTACTTCCGGTTCACTTCCGGTTACTTTCGGTTCACTTCCGCTTACTTCCGGTCCACTTCCGGTGACTTCCGGGTTATTTCCGGTCACTTCCGGTTCACTTCAGGTTACTTCCGGTAACTTCCAGTCACTTCCGGTACACTTCCGGGTTGATGACCAGTGGTCAAGACTTAATTATTATACGTAGTATATTTTTGATATGCAATACCACTGAGATAATTTAATAAATAACTTAGATTCTACTCTTAATGAGATGTGTACCGTAGTGAACCGATAGCCGCGAGCTTAGATTTTAATAAGACATGCGGCGAACCGTGAACAATAACCGAGAGCTAAGATTTTAATGAGCTGTGCAGTGGAGCGCATTAGATGTGTAGCCAAGCGAGACCAATAGCCGCGAGCTTAGATGTTAATGCGGTGTGCTAGTTATTGACCTCGACCACTCGGGACGTCTTTGACCCGGAATTCGAATATTACGTAACATGTTTCCTCCTCGTATGACGTCATAGCTGCGTTTCAACTCTCATTTTATATTCTACTAATTCAGGCAAAAAGTCCGCCACCTCCCCCCCCCCCCCCCCCCCCCCCCCCCACCGCCTCCCTGCGCTCCCCCACCACTACCACCAAACTTGGGAAGGCTACAATATAAGTGAAACCATCTTTCTTGTGGCATAAAACATCAAACACTCATTCAATGACATATGCATACGTATGCGAATGTCGGACAGCAGCATTATAGCCTACCTGTATTAGAGAAAAATAACGACACGATGTGTGTTTGAAAGAAATATATATCATGCGGAGCCCATCACTACATTAATTGATTTTGTTGATGCAATGTAGTTGTCCTAAAAACCTTGCTGATAACATGTAGACTAATGTTTTGTTTTGCTCACTTCAGATATCATGTTTTTTTAGACCTTGATTATAATTAATTTTGTTCTTACCTAAATATATAGTTAATGTGAGTGTGAATGTTTGCTGGGAAAAGAATAATTGCTAACCTAGGTAACTTTTTACTATGCTAGTGACCTCTCATACAAAACCAATACAATCCACTTCATTGACATATTTTTTTTATTTATGAACACTAAAATCCACTCTAACATGGGGATATACATGTAATTTATTATACACAGCAGGAGTTGACTTATCATTGGATTTATGTACTTATGTATGTAGAATTGTAAATCGAATTAAGTGATTTAAAGGAGAATGACATGATGCAGTTTATAAAATACCGTATTATGTTACATACACAAAAGAAATTGGTCAACTTTCAAAATCTCCCATTCAAACCCAGGTTAATTTCACTGTCTTCAAAGCATTCCTATCTTCAGAAAATTGTTTTCAGTTTCTCAAAACTCTCATTGAATTATAAAGAAAGCATTGAGGAATATGTGGCTAGCACAAAAATGGTATGCGTGGCATATCGGAGAGTTACGAAGGCCATGAAGAGGATGAATTTAACCTAGGCTAAAATGAGAGATTTTGAAAGTCGACCAATTTGTTTTGCTTATTGGGGTCTTTTATTAACTTCACTGTCAGGTGTAAAAAAATCGCAAAAATATGTGTTTGGTACCGTTGGAAAGGAAACATTAGCGCGGTTCTTATGAACCCTAAAGCACTGAACACTTGGAACTCTGGCAGGAAGTGATTTTCTAAAAACTTGCAAATTTTGCCGGCTTTCTTCACATCAACACAAATCTTCAATCTTTTACATATGAACTGAGATTAAGAAGTTTTTTTGTTTTTTTTTTTCAATTTGCTGCTTATCGACTCCCTAATACTTTCGATGGACTAGTTTAGAATTTCCCAAAGGGAAATTCTTAAGAAAAAAGTACTTCTCAAGTATGTCAAATATAACTTCTGTGAATTCCTCTACTTTCTTCTTTGAACCATGTCATTTGAATTCGAAATATAAATGTACCAGTGACATATTGTTTTTGTTTTCTTATGTAATAATTCAATTATTCTAGATTTCATGTTAATTGTGCACCCAATTGTTTTAGATTAAGGAGATTTTTTATTTAAGACTTGAATTAAATATCACAAAACAAAGCACTTATTTTATCCAAAAGGCTAGATGCTGATAATTTACTTTGGAATCGGACATTTTTTAAATGATTTATAGCCAATCGTGATTCATACGCGCAAAATGTTATTGGCCAAATTACACTTTCAGGCAAACAAAGCTTATCGGCGCAAAGGTAAATACGCAGTTCTGGGGCCTGTTTCACAAAGCGGCGTAGCGTAAGTTTTTACGTAACTGCCATACCAACCCATATTGTAGAGATACGTTGCTATGACAGTTACGTAAAAACGTACGCTACGCCGCTTTGTGAAACATGACCCTGTAGTCTTATTTATCTATCAAACGCCGCGTTTTCGAAACTTACTTTCTAAGTGTATTTCATGGTCGGAAATCTGAGGCTCAACTGTGTAAGCCTATGGGTAATTTTACTCCAACTTATTAGAACATCCAACTATAAACAGCCAAAGACAGAGAAAATAGCAATGAAAACCACCATTTAATGGTCTTGGACGTTAAAACTCAAACAGAAGACGTTTGAAGTGAAGATATTTTCATTGATTGATTGATTGATTGGTGTTTTACGCCGCGCTCAAGATTATTTCACTTATATGGCGGCCTTGCCAGTTTGATTGTGGGAGGAAACCGGGTTCTATACCCTATACTCTATACCCGAACTGTGACCTTCCGGTGGTAACTAACAACCATCCCACATAGGTCGTTCGAATTAAACCCCAGTTAGAAAATTTTCCTTTTTTTTTCTTTGGACTGAGAGGGATTCGAACCCGCGACCCATTGGTGGAAGGCTGTTCGGATTGAGCGACCAACGCTCTACCCCCTGAACCACGGAGGACCCTAAGATATTTTGAAAACGCTCGTTTCACCAACCCATGAACATACCATATAAAGAGTAATAACATAAGGCTTCTTTATGGATTGCCACTTTTTCTTCTTTATTGTGAACACGACGTTTTGGTACAGTTTCGTCGTTCACAATAAAGAAGTAGTTGCAATCCATAAAGAAGCCTTATGTTATTATCAACTCAACTTCTAAATGCCACTGAAACAAGACATATAAAGTGTGTGAATTCTAATCTACATTGACGTTAATTGGCTTCTTCTTCGCTTTGATACTGATGTTTAGTTTAGTTTCCGTGAATTGGTGTATATTGAACTTACATGCCCTGAATAGACTTTTCGCATTTTCTTTAACAACTATCACAGCATCAATCAGACAAGTTAAAGATACAGAGCAAAAATGTCTGTCACCAATATTTTTCAGAATAGGCTGAAATGGGAAACTGTACGCTGCTTGACAAGTGGTTCAGTTACAAAGTCTACGCACTGCCTTGATCGTAAAATAAATAACAATAGCATCAAAAACTCGTCGTCTTTTATAGCCACAGGATGTCCGATCAGATTATGTCAAAGCTATTCTTTGTAATGCTATTCCCCGGTGAAAGGACACTGATGAAGTAAGAAAAATACGACGAGAGTTTCCCCCCTGTGTACCATATAGTTAATGAGTTTTACAGAGAAACTACACGGTTTAAGAATAAGGTTACCAGTTAATGCATAAAAGACATAGTCTTCTGTATGTGTCCAAAGAACATGAGACTTCTTTGATGATCGAGACTTTTTTATATCTTACAAAGAGATTTATAAGTTGGAAGTCCGTGCACCTCAGGAACATAATATAGAGAGCTTTTGGTCTGCTTGTGTTTAACCTATGATCACTGAAACTGAAATTTCAGGCCATGGCAGCTGCCCCGAGTGACGATATCAAAGAACAGCTTATTTTAAAAACAAAAAACATGATGTCAATTCAGGGACAAATCGTCATTACCTTGTTCGAGAATGAGGATTAGTAAGCAACCATTTGGACAATCTGTGCTTTAACTGGATTACTCCAATAACGAAACTGCTTCTGTCACCGTTTGTGTAACCCAGGATGTAGTTAAACGGGCTAAATAACATATATATACGAATAACTTAATATTTATAGACACTAAAACACACGATCACTGGGAAAATCTTCTTCGCTGAAATAACCATGGAGATAAGTTTCGAATTAAGTGAGTCAATTATAACATATTTTTCCAAGAGAATATACAAAAAGTTTTTGTTCGCCTCTTTCAAATTGACCTCTCTGACCAAAGAACCCGGTTTCCTCCCCCACTAAACCTGGCCACGTCACCATATAAGTGAAATAATCTTGAGTGCGGCGTAAAACATCAATCAATCAATCCAAAATGACCTTAAGACCAAAGAAAATTGGACAATTCTGAGCGGGATTTTCTCTGGATCGCAGTATGTGAAGGGGTTGTCGGGTACTCGCCGAAGGTCGGGGGTTTCTTCCGGTCGAAGAGCCTGGTTTCCTCCCTCACTTAACCTGACAATCCCATCATTTAAGTGAAATAATCTTGACGTAAAACATAAATCAATCAGTCAACCAAGTAAGCATGAAAAGTAAATGTTGTCATTCCCAAAAATTGTCTTACGAAATCTTTCATCGCGAGAGGTGCCTTCTTAGCAACAGAAGTCACGCACAACCTCCATATTGCTGGCCTTGGGGTCGCAGCTATTACGATTTGTGCTTGAATAGGACCACGGTTCGTTTTCTTCCACGGTAGGAAAAACACATAAAACCATTAACAATCAAATAATCTAAATCAACAGCCCGGTGAACGTGCCTGAATCTCCTGATTTTCTATCTTGAAAGACTTCATTGGAGTTGTGAAATAACAAATGGGCGAGATCATTCCTAGGGTAACAGATCAAACAACACATTGGGGGTAATAGATTCAGGAGACGTTTATAACACCATGGCGACCAATAGTGAGAGGGCAAATACAAACTTTTCACCTCGGTTTAGATAAAGTGTTCAAATTGTCACCGAAATTCTATCCACAGCTGATTTAGGAATTCATTCTTGCAGAAAGATAAGTCATACAGTAAATTGTTACCAATTTTCTGTGTTGTTAGATTAAATTCGTCACGCTAACAAATAATTGGAAATGCAGCACTTGGGTCACATTAAGCCAAATGGACACACTTAAAGATAATTGAATCAAAATATAAAAAAGTGGCTAAGAAATGGCTCTAAACGTCATGGTATAATACAATAACCATAGTGTGAAAAAGTTTTCAAAAAAAGTATGCGGTTAAAAACACCAGCAAAGTATTTTTTTAAAATTTCAGGCAGCTTTAAAAATAAGAAATGTTGGAAATTCTCTTTAAACGTGGGTTCCATACTAATGATAAAACGTGGGTTCCATACTAATGATAAAAGGTGGGTTCCATACTAATGATAAAACGTGGGTTCCATACTAATGATAAAACGTGGGTTCCATACTAATGATAAAACTTGGGTTCCATACTAATGATAAAACGTGGGTTCCATACTAATGATAAAACGTGGGTTCCATAATAATGATAAAACGTGGGTTCCATACTAATGATAAAACGTGGGTTCCATACTAATGATAAAACGTGGGTTCCATACTAATGATAAAACGTGGGTTCGATACTAATGATAAAAGGTGGGTTCCATACTAATGATAAAAGGTGGGTTCCATACTTATGATAAAAGGTGGGTTTACATACTAATGATAAAAGGTGGGTTCCATACTTATGATAAAAGGTGTGTTCCATACTAATGATAAAACGTGTGTTCCATACTAATGATAAAAGGTGTGTTCCATACTAATGATAAAACGTGTGTTCCATACTAATGATAAAAGGTGGGTTCCATACTTATGATAAAAGGTGGGTTCCATACTTATGATAAAAGGTGTGTTCCATACTAATGATAAAACGTGTGTTCCATACTAATGATAAAAGGTGGGTTCCATACTAATGATAAAATGTGGGTTCCATACTAATGATAAAACGTGGGTTCCACACTAATGATAAAACGTGGGTTCCATACTAATGATAAAAGGTGGGTTCCATATACTAATGATAAAAATTAATACATCACCACTAACTAAGTGGTAATGTTTTAATTTTTATCCTTACTTTTAAAAATGTTAAGATTGGTCTATTAATTTTGGACTGTCAATATGGCCACTTATATAACGATACGGTCAGACCTCCTCACATGACGAAAAAAAAAAGAAACAAATGTTGACTTATTTCAAGGTTTACCAAGATAATCATTTATCTCCAAGGGCCAAGTGGTTATCACTAAACGCAAAAGTCTGGCTTTGTGGGTTTCTATCAGACTCCTGTTTATATAGAGGATATTAACTGGTCTATTAACTGGTCTTACATCACTTCGTTTGCCTTAATGATTACTTTTTTAAAATGGATAAATATCGTAGTGTAGCTGACGTATGTGAAATAGATGCGTTATTTATTAAGCTGATTGTTTATATATTCATTTTAGTATGAACCTATGGGTGATTTCTCGCCCAACACATGTAGCTCCTGTGGCCGGTTGTTCAAAAGAAAATTAGCTTGACGGCAGGTTAGACGACCTCGCGTCACAAAGGAATTTCTTTGATACGCCACGTCATTTAACCTGCCGTTAAGCTAACGGTGCTTTGAACAACCCACCCCTGCTGACTATTTCTGCAATCGATGCTGGATTATCCTCTAGGCAAACAATCGAGGATGACCATTTCTGCATTATTGGCCAAAAATAATGCCAATAATAATGATAACAAAATATTTCCAGCTGGTAACACTGTGGTGTCAACTTTATTGAATTCAAGTAGCAATTATAATTACAACTCACGTTTAATAAATGTGATATCACAGCATCACTCGGTAAAGATCCTCTATATATTGTAACCGACCGCTAGTCGACGGCCTCAAGACTTTGTCCAAGTTTCTGAGTTCTGCTTTCGCCTTTCAGGATATTTTTCTGTGGTTGAATACCTTGTTTACCCAGAGTGGTGTTCTAAACCGTGTACTCTATACTTAGGGTAATATTAGAAAAGTCGTTAATATTTTAACGGCGTAAAAATCTCTTTGTTATAGCTGGGCATTTCTTTGATTTAGGTTAAGTGATACATGGAAACCTTCAACAAATATAGAATATAATTATGTTAAAAGCTTCTCCATTGGTGGGAAACTTTTTTACAAGGAGAGTTCAACGACACCACACTAAGCCATCGATATATTCATAAGCCCGTAAATGAGTCTAGTTAATGAACCTATCGACTGAGTTTAATCATCTTCTCATATAGTGCAGGTTACTTATCAATCCAAGGGTTCGGAAAGATGGCCGAACACGATTAGATCTACCCCGTGATCGGCAGGTAGTTTGGTCAAAGGTGGCTGCCCTCTGGATGTGTATTGATAAAGCAGAATGTAATTAAAGAAATCCCAACGGACTAAGCTTTCCAGTTCGATGGTAGTTTAACAGAAAAATATATGGTTCTAGAGAAACATACTTCTTATGGAAGGATGTTATCGTTAACTTTATTCAGCTTTTTAAATTAGCCCATAGTGCGCTGAATACCCACGTGGTCAGTGAATTCTCAACCACTAAGCTTCAATGGTTTTATGAACAACCTTTGGCAATATTTTCTAATTTGCGTTAAGTGGGTTATAGAACATGTACTTTACAGGTCTCAGCAAAACATAATTAAGTTCTGCCATGGCACAGAACATACACAATCCAATGCTACATTTGCGGTTCTTCCGTGGTTACGAACAATAATTCGCCCAGTGACATATGACGTCAGACACGACCTACAGTGTATATGTAGCCTCATAGTGCTGACGTAATACGCAATATCTGCGGTGTCAGTGTCTCTTCGTGGCAGTTTGTACACATCGATGGTTGTGTATGACGTAACTTACGACGATTGTTTCCGAGTAGTTACGAAAAATATGGAAAATATGCATATTTCATACTCACTTATTTTGACTACTAGGAAACTCCCGCGAAGACGGTTCCGTTCCAACTGATGTTTTTTTCAAATATACATTTAATCCATAAACAAATACAGATCAGCTTTCCACCCTGTTGATAAATATTTTAATCCTTTAAGCCAAGTGGTTGAGAATCCACTGATCAGATGGGTACTCGGTGCCTTATGTGGTAGTTCAAACAGCCGCGGTCTTGCAATTCACATTCCAGTTTTGATTTTGAAGGCAATGAAATAACACGTATAAAACTTGATCGGATGCTGTTTAACGCCGCACACAACACTGTATAAAGTAGAGTTTGCTGCAGTTGTTCAACATGTTCATTAACTCTTTGCCCCATGCAGTGTTTTATCCATTACCCCATAATGACGCTATATGACGCCGTGCTCTGATTCATAGACCAGGTCAACCTTATTTTGTTCTAAATATTTATTTCAGAAAAGCAAAGACAATAAGTGAACAACATATTCATTTAGATTCTTCAAAAGATTATCTTTAGTAAGTTATTAAAAAAAAAAATTTCATTAAAAAAAAAATAAAATCAGGTTTTATATTAATTATGTCAAGGCGTCATATAGCGTCATTATGGGTTGACCCAGAGAACAGTTCATGGATACAAGCAAGGGGTCAAATAGCGTCATTATGGGGTAAAGAGTTAAGAGGTGTTAAATGAGAGCTTTATGTCGATACCAAACTGGGGGATGTGCTTAATATAAAAGTTACATTGTCCCTTGCGTTTAACAAAAATGAGAATTCGCTAAACCTAATGTGTCCATGAGTTAAGAATACGCTCAAGTAAAATATGCAAAGTTTGAAAAAAATCATGAATACAAATCAAATTAAGGCTGTGAAAAAATCTAAGCGTTTATTGCTATGAGCTATTACTACCACAAAAACCTGTACAAATGAGACTGTGGTGTTCTTTTACAAAACATCATGTAACTGTCAGTTTTATCAATATATTATAAATTTAAGAATTCCCAATGACTGCAAGAACGACATTTAGAACTCAGCACTGCTGTGAAGAGAAAATGTCTAAATTCATATGATTATATCAAATATTATAGTAGACTACCATTTTTAACGGTTTTATCTAGGACGTATCTATGGAATTATTGGTACCCATGTAAAGGAAAGGTTAAAAAGTAGCATTGTTTTGTACGTACATGTAGAGAAAGTCATTTGCAGAGGTGGAAAAAACACGGCGTATATAAAGCATAAATATAATGTGTTGAACCAATGGATCAATGAAGCCAACAAGTAATATACATTAAACCGGCTATTTCTGATACACCTCATGAACTGTTCGCCTCTAAAGATATTGTTGATAACAGAAATGCTTATGTCACTGAGAAACAACATCTCTGTACCGTAAACTGGGGTAACTTTGAACGGCGGGGTATCTTTGAACAGTCAAAGATGAAAATCTAAATTTTCGCTATTTGGTAACAAATACTAAGAAAAGTGGTTCACCGTTGAAAAAGCTAAAAACCTAATTATTACCACTTTTCTTAGTATTTGTTACCAAATAGCGAAAATTTAGATTTTCATCTTTGACTGTTCAAAGATACCCCGCCGTTCAAAGTTACCCCATTTTACGGTACTCTAAAGTGTTTAGGAACATGCACAAACAAATATGCTAATTTCATCAGGTTGGTTATATCGTTTTCTTTTACAGATCAAGTATTGCTCTCATTTGGAATGCATTGGGAGCTCTGGTCACCCCCAGATTTCCATCAGTTGGCAGTGATGTGATTCCTTCAGGAGGCTTGAAAACAAATCGCTGTAACATCGATGTTAGGAAGAGGAAAAGTTCCATTTTAGCCAAACTCTCCCCAATACAAACCCTTTTTCCTGAAATATATATAACAATTGTAGCTGTATTGTTTCATTTTAATTGTTGGCTATAAACAAAGCAATAGGTTGGGAATATTCAGATCGCACATAAAAACATTGAAGCGTTTTAAACTTAGCACTCGTGTTAAACATTATGTAAGGATCACATATAGTGAAATACCGTCTCTCAAAACAAATAAGTCATTATAATATACTTTTTGCAAATAAAGCCATCCTGGCAGAATTATTTTATTTTATTAGAAAAGCTTTATAGACAAGTTTCTTTAACATTGCCTTCAGCGGATAAGTCATCATTGACCAGTAAACCTTCTTATCAACCCAATGCATCCATCTCTATTTATTGGACGATATTTAAAGAGTATCGTATCGATCTCTAGGGCCAATTGTCTATGATGCCAATAGACAATACCGGCAATCGGTTGCAATTGTCGGCAAATGTCAGAAGATTTCAATTGTCGATTTTGACATATTTATCAAGCCTTTCACAAGAGAGCATGTTGCACCAAAATTGAATAAGTGGAGACTGTATCCGCCCAAAACTTCTGATCCCCTTACCCCCCCCCCCCCCCTTCTTTACAAGGCTAAGATGTAAGCTATATAATTATTACGGCTGTGTTAGAGATACACACAGAAACAAAATCATGTATCGTATACGTATATGTGGTGATATTCTGAAGTATGTTAGGATTTCTGCTGTCATATATACGGTTATCACGGGTTAATCGACATACAGTATGGAAAATAACAAGTCTTCCTTTAGCAAGTTAATGTTTAAATATATATATATATTTATGAACACTAAAACACACGGGCACAGGGAAAATCTTCTTGTCTAAAATAACCACGGAGACAACTTTCTAATTGTGTTAAAAAGAGGTATATCATTTAGACCTTTATACCCCATCATAAATTGTTGTAATAAAGTAAACCTATGATATTTCATTAGGTTGACGACGGTTAGGACCTTGGCCTATATATAGATGAGAAGTGTAGATGTTTAAAGTTCTGTAATAAATACCAAGATATCAGTTTCCATGCGTTTTCCGTTTTGATAGTTCGACGAATTAAAAGCTAAACTTACCTGCTGCAAACGGAATGAATAGTTCTGATTTCACCACATGCCCCTGTGCGTCCAGGAATCGACTCGGGTCAAATGTTTCCGGATCTTTCCAATATGTTGGATCTTTAAGAACACTTGTCAGTGACGTAAAGATAACAGTCTCTTTAGGGATCTCGTATCCTCTCAAAGTTGTGTCCACGGCAGGTCCATGTGGTAAATTCAGATACACCATATCAGCACACCGTTGCGTCTCCATTATAGTGGCTTCCATATAAGGCATCAGTTTGCGGTCAGCAATGGAAGGGAGGCGACTCTTGCCGATTACTTCGTGAATCTCTGCACGGACTTTCTCTTGGATTGTTTGGTTGTTTATTAAGTAAATCAAAGCCCATTCTATAGTTGTTGAAGAAGTCTCCGTACCAGCAGCGAACAAGTCTAAAACTACTTTAATTAGTTGATCCTCTAAAAAAGAAACAAAAAAATATAACACTCTTCAATTTGTCTCGTTCTCCAAAATCAAGAAAAACCATCTCGGTTTGTTATTTTTGAACACTAAAACACACGGGAAATCGCCTTGTCTGAAATAACCATGGAGACAAGTTTATAGTTGTGTTAAAAAGAGGTATATCATTTAGACATTTAAACTCAATAATAAGTTGTTATAATAAACCACAACTCAGGATATTTCAGCCTTAGTCAGTAGAATTTTCTGGAAAAGATAATTTGGCAACAAATCATAGATTTATAGCTGTTTTAAGCAGCAGTCAAGATTATTTCACCATTTGGCTGCGTGGCTACGTTAAGTTGGATACTAACCGTGCAATTCTCCCCCGAAGAAAACTCACGATATTTGGCGAGGATATGTGGCAGCCTTTCTACATACATACATATGGGGCGACCAAAACCCTACTCAGGGTGGATCAGAACATATCCTTTGTTTTTAAGATTTTGTACAAAACGGTTTGCCTTATATTTGAAAGGGTCCATCATATTACAAAACACGTCATTCTGTTCCTCCATTATTAGCGTTTTCACATATTGTATTTATGAAAATAAACCCAACTTCTAAACTGCAATGCCACACAAATAACCTAATACATTAACCTACTCACGTGACCATTACATATTTACCGTACATATCGGTACGTTAAGGTGCAGAAGTGCCTTTTCTGTAAACCAGTACAACTTTTATGTTTGACATTTTTTTGTTTACTAAGAAAAGTTCATCGGTGACTAATGTTTAAAATTGATTTAATGAAATTTTCTTTGTAGCCCTACAGCAAAAAAATAACCTGCTATATGAGTAGGCCTATGTTTGTTTACAGAAAAGCTATTCATGCAACCCAACTTACATATCTCACGTGTCGAGAATCAAATTGTTATCGTTATACATGTGTACTACTTCAAGCGTGTTGTCAAAATAACATAGCGAAATGGCTGGTCCTATTCAAAACTAACTTCTTACCTTTGAATATTTTGCTTTCCGGTTGCCTTTCCATTTCCACCAGAAAACAGTCGACAAAGTCACGTGGCGATTCTGCATCGAAATCCGTTTTGTGCTGCTCTATATGTTTGACGAAAAACTCCTCCACCAGATCTTTGTTTTTCACTGAACGTTTTAAATAGAAAAGATCTCCAGGTAAATACTTCAACCATGGCAGAAAATTCAGGGCCCCTGCTCCCCCAGCCGCGAAGTTTTCGTCTAAAGCTTTGAACAACGTTTGGAATTCTTTATTACTGTGGTCAAACCTGTATCCGAATGTAATAGAACAAATGACATTTGAGACTGAATACTGG
This sequence comes from Lepidochitona cinerea, assembly GCA_963971465.1. Taxonomy (NCBI): domain Eukaryota; kingdom Metazoa; phylum Mollusca; class Polyplacophora; order Chitonida; family Tonicellidae; genus Lepidochitona; species Lepidochitona cinerea. The sequence goes on along the minus strand of OZ020560.1, from coordinate 7,826,484 downwards.
ATTAATTTGTCTTGTGAGAAGGATTTTCCTTGTTTTGATTCCAATGTCTGCAAAACCACCCCAACCTCTTCCATTATCTTCCCTTCCAGACTGGATTTTCCGAAACCAAAATCTCTCAGAGAGTGTAAGGTAAATCTTCTCAATTCCTTCCAGGTTTCACCCGATGAGCTGACGACACCTATTCCAGTATTAAAACAAAAACACTGCTGATAACGTTAGTAGGTCAAAGTTGGATTGTGACCATGTGAGCAATATTATTCTTACATGTACATCGTACCGTAGTTTTTAAAAAACCCGGTTTTGCTTGCAAATGTGTTAGCAGAAACTTGTAGCTATGTATAAAACACACCGTTTACAACGCAACCAATCAAACTTAGTAAGACTGATCAGTTTGTGACCGATTGGAAGATTGTTAAGGCCGCTCTGGTTGGAAATAATATTTAAGGCTGGATCGGATCGTAACTCGTCCAGAGCGGGATGTTCAAAACACAGACACAGGGAAAATAACGAAGCTTGAAGGTTGATAATATATTTCAGTTGTCAAGAAAAAGTGAGAGCTTGAAGCAGTTTGAAAAAAAAACACAAAGGATTGATGTTGGAATAAAAAATTTTGGTAAAGCCAGTAACCCGTACAAACCAAAATTGTGTGTTGATAATGGACAAAATTCAAATAGCCGGAATTAAATTAATTTTATTTATTTTAGGCTTGTGCTATCCCAAAAGAAATTATTAACATCGATGAGTTCCGACATTTTGCAGGCTTTCTGTTGCTTATAAAACTACCTAAACGTGCCAATGCAAGATTGGTATTAACTGAAAGCTCTTATTGTGTACGTATTGATTAAAACGACTTAGCTAATTCTCTGTCAACGAATTGTTTACCTATATCTGGCAGTTAATGCCACGAAAATACATGCAGCGTAACAAACTAAGTTTCACTTAGGGTTTAAGTTGGGATTTCACATGATAACTGTCCCCATACCAGTCTCGTTCTGGTCTCTGAGAACTGTCATCCGGGCTTTTTTCTCTCCGAGTGACGACTGGGCGTTGGGGGTGAGAGCAGTTGAGGTCAGACAATGGGGGCTACAAATGTGTGTAGCTGATCAGTAGTATTGTAAACGTGTGAAACTGTAACTTCTCTGGTTTATTTATAACTTCACTCGATCACCGTATGTTGAAAGCAATCTGACTAAAGTCGAGATGTTCATTGAAAAAAACATGAACATCTCGACTTTAGTCAGATTGGTTGAAGAGTTGCCAGGTACTCGCGGGAAACATCCAAGGGATATTGTTTCGATACTGTTGAATAGGTAATTATCACCATTGAGATAAATTTCTTGGCATTTGATTGGTCGAAACGCCCAGAATGTGAGTCTGCATCCCAGTGCTTTCCGTGTATATATTTGATTCTGTATAACCCCGGAGTTAAGATCTCACGCGCTGTTATTACCACGGAGTGAAGGTCTTGGTGCGTCACAGCAATCTTCAGTCAAGACGAAATCCTATTGTGACGTCAGTTTAGAATGTTGTTTCGTCAGCATTGAACGCTATACTTGTCTCAAAGATATAACTTTGCAACGTCACAATAGAATTTATTTCTTTCGCGACGTCATGTAGACCTCGCTCAATACACTCAACCCATGACATTGTTGTGAACTAATCGAATAAAGAACAGCTGATTAAACTCAGTTTTAAGTAAACAAGCTGCTCTGGATGGTGATAAATTCGTTATATGACGGCCTTGCGTGGGTATACGGGTAGATATTTGGTGTCTGACAGATATTTTTCCTCCGCTTCGCCTCGGAAAAATATTAATGTCAGACACCAAATATCTACCCGTATACCCACGCAAGGACGTCATATAACTAATAATTTACCTGTACTGTATCTACTTCAATTCTTTCCTTTCTCTCTCTCTTACGCCCGAGGTGACCTTCCAGCATTGCTTGTTAAGAGATCATTTTACAAAGCAGGGGCTGTCTTAGATTTGCACAATGATAAAATCTTGTTTTTTCCATTTGACTGCACATCGACTAGCCACTGATGGTCAGTATTTTTTTTAAAGAACATGCTGTATGAACAACTTTAAGTAGCACTTTCCAATTTACGTTGTGTTACAAGTGTGTTGCAAATCATGTACAAGTCTGACAAAAAGAAATTGAATTTCGGGCACAGCACATACAGGATTCAATGTTACATTTACCGCCCTACGGTGATTACAAAAGTTAAAGGCACACTTGCCGCGAAAATCAGGAATATTGTTTACATTAAAAAAGAAAGTCCGTTTTCTGTATTTTTCCCAGACACTATAAGTTAGGAACTTTCTATTTTTACCAAAATTTAAAAGTTTAGACGTCACTTTGTATTTTTAATTTGAAAATTTGAATTCTTAGGTGCCCGTAATGTAAACAAACCAAACTGCCCCCTATTGGCGATTTTATGTTTCAGTCGAGTGATTGAACTAACGGCACAGTGTAATTTTACGTAGGCCTATTTATCTGAGAAATACAGACTGACGATCGGTTAACAGCGACTGGAAAAGCCTGCTGATAATTGTTTGAGTGTAAACCACAGATAAAAAGGCCTGAAATGAGGGTAATCCAACACGAAAGGTGACCGACACTGATCGTTTTTGTTGTTATCAGGCTTCGATTCTTCGTTTGTTTTTCACCCCATTTCTACATTCTAAAGCTAACTAGACATGTTTTATGTGTCCTATGTTTAAGTTGAGTGGTATAAGTCGTAGTAAGCTCATGTAAATTGGTTTTCTTAGCAAATTTAAACAGGCTACGGCGGCAAGTGGGCCTTTAATAAACTCAGTGACATATAACGTCAAACACGACCTCCGTTGGGTGCGTACCCTCTAAATGAAGACGTAATACATGATATAGATGTTAGTGCCTCTTCATGGCGGTTTGTACATATCTAATGTCGTGTATGACGTCCCTTTTGCCGGGTAGTTACGAAAAATACAAAAAATAGGCACATTTCTGCCTCACTTTGTTTTGACTTGCAGGAAAGGTTGTTTCGTTTTAAATTATGTTTTTCATTTAGTCTATATACAGACACAAGCCAGCTTTAAGCCCTGTTCAAAAATCCTTCAATGACTCGGGTGGAGAGGGAGTGGGGGGGGGGGGAGATATACTCCACAGAATAGCATAAACGCACTGTGGCGCAAAACATTCAACAGAATGGAGCCACCAATAATAAAATTATGTATGTAGAATAAACGAGCAGTCATACTTCAAATCCAAATCCCCTTACATACCCCTCAAAATTACATGCGTAATTTGACATACCCTTCGACTGCAAGATTTCTTCCATGGAAACTAATTTCGGTCTCTCGGCGAACTCGTCCCCTCGTGTCACTAATACCTCTTTCACACCATCATATCCATGAACGAAAACCGTGAAGACGTTCCCTAAATAAAGACTGTAGACGTCGCCATACTCCTTTCTCAGATTTTCCAGATTCTGAATAATATCTCCGCTTAATAAGAAGAGATTTCCAACTATAGGCCATCCCCTTGGTCCAGGCGGTACGTTTCTCCCTCTCTTTTTTCGGGCTAGAAACAATAGAAATATGAAGGACCCGACTAACAGGGCTGTCAAATTGGAAGTAAAGAAATCGGTCCACATGTTTCTGAATGTTGTGACTGGCCCCAAGTGGTGAGTAGCTCTAGACCGTGGGGTATAACTTTTACGAACGTTCGTGTTTCGTTCACCAAACTGTATGCCTACATAGGCCTAGTATACATTGCAAGGCTACACACATACATGCACAACTTAAGTAGGCTATGTAGGTTTAATTCTCAGTGTAATTTTTGGGAGACATTTCGTCATAACAAATCTCGTGATACTTAAGTAATAGCAAATAAAACCATTTACGTTACAGAACATAAGTTAAAAGAAGATTTTGTTAAAAAAAAGTATATGTAGGAGAGCTACATTTAAGTAAACAGAGATATGTTAACACAAGAATAACATAGCTTTAACACGATGTCAAAAACTGGGTCGAGTGAGAAGGCCTTTGCTGCGCAATAATTGTGAATACTAAAGCTGAATGAAGCCGACATGTGACCGACAGTAGGTATGGAAGCCGGTTATATCCGTTGCAAGGTCTGTTCTCACGCTGTGATTTGTAGACCATAGTTTGTTAACATTACGGGTACCTCAAAAATCTGTTTTTCAATTTCAAATTAAAAATACTAAATGATGTCAAAACTTTCAATTTCTGGTAAAAATAGAAAGTTCCTAACTTTTTCTGTCTGGGAAAAATACAGATTGATTGATTGATTAATTGGAGTTTTAGAAAACCGTCCACTGTTTTTGGTGTAAACAGTCTTCTGGATTTTCGCGGCAAGTGTGCCTTTAAGGGATATAATATATATGTCGCTGATGAAGTAAGTGTAAATGACCCAACCAGAGCTAAACAGAGTGTTATTTTTAGATCTATAGATTACACAATCTCTATAAATTGATATCGGATCAATCAAATAAGACGATGATCAATAAGGGGAGTAACTCGTGTTTGGTTTATTGAAGCGATTTGCCAGTGCATCGGATTTGTAATATGGAAATAAAACTGTTTCTATTTTATGCTCGACTAGCTAACAACAATCTTTGTGCTATTTTTATGCTACAATAATCGGCCCAACTTTGCTGATCTGAGTACAAAGCGCACAGTAATAACGGTTTCCGGTGGTTGGTACAAATAAGAAATAGTACATCTGACATTTGTTCGATAAATATCGGATTTAAAAAGGAACTGAAACATTTGTAGTGAAGAGCAGACAAAATAATCTATGTTTGAATTGTCTCTCTAAATTTAATCACATCCCTATGTACTATAAGAACATGTAAATAATGAATGTAAGAAAATATCAAAGCACAGAAACTAAAGTTAGATTTACAGTTTATGGGTATGGACTTTTGAAATCGCACAAAGGTAGTCCCCCACAAATGGGCCAGTCACAAATCAGTTGCGATGTGTCGGCGATGGGTAAAACCCGGGAAATTTTAACAAAATCTTGAGACAGATCTCACGGTTTTGCACCCGTCGGAGGCGCTCTCCGGACGCCTGCGGCTTGTCGCAGATTTTTTAGGCATCGCCACAGCCGTCGCGGTCCCCAACTTTAAACTTAAAATTTTAAGATTGCTCGAAAGTTTTTCACCCATTTTGACCATCCCAGACACAATCTCCGAGGGATACCACGCTACAGTGTACAGGAAGAAATACAGATGCGAGGTCAGAAAACCCTCCTTTTTCCCCACATATACCCAGGGTGGGGGAAAAATTAAAAGAAAAGACCCTCGCAGATATCGTCTGATTGGATCGGAAGCGATCGGAAGCTAATCCCACGATTTTTCGACAAAACCGGGTCAAAATCCTTGAAAACATCTCAGACAATGTGACTACTCCACTTTTATTAAGATTATTGCTGGATTGTTCAAGGATTCTTTATTTTCTACGACGACACCCGGCCAAAACTAATCCCCGGCAGATCGCCGACATTGTGACTGGGCTATCAGAGATTCAGTTTCTTTCTGGAATCAATACACAATTTTCTTACTTCCGTTTTTTGGTTGGAAAGAATTTTTTGTACATTTTTCTATAACAGTGCAATTTATATTCTGGGCATAATATACTTTTTTGAAATAAAAACCGTTTTCTTTTTTATGCTCGAGTAGCTAACAATAATCTTTATGCTTTTTTATGCTACAATAATCGGCCCAACTTTGCTGATCTCACTTTGTGATTCATTCACAGAGTACAAAGCGCACAGTGATAACGGCCGGGTTATTGTGGTGGCCACGAGGAGTAGTCTCCCCTGAATTAAATAAAACACTTATATTTCTAGAGGCTAAACACGTAATAAACAATATTACCAATTTAATCAAATTTCATTGATTTTAAGCATTGGAAAACAAAAAACTAGCTGCATTTATAACAACATATTTTTGAAATCAGGACCCGCTTTAATGTACAGCAATATCTATTGTCGTCTGTCTTATATACAGCATTCATTTTTTATTCTGAAATTCTATTCTATTAGCAAAAAAATATCGAAATTTACAGCGGATATATGTTCAATGACGTTCGATATATTGAGACGATATTTAAGAGACTGGTCTAATACCAAACGGTTAACCTTGCCTATTGCAAATAAATCGTTGAATTAAAATGGACTAATTACATGTATAATCCTCTAGTTTCTGCGAGATCCTAAACGATGAACTAGTAATGGTGTCAAGTCTATTAGAATTGCTCCCTCTGTCCCATGAGTCGTTAGTCGTCGGTGATTTTAATTACAACATTTTACACAATTTTTAACAAGGGTCTATAATGTTAGTCTTATAAAGTTAATGAAAGACTTTCAATATCATCAACTAATTGTACAACACACAGAAATAAACGAAACTACGGAAACCCTGTTAGACCACATTTACGTTAACAACCAAGCGAATATAAATACACCTGGCGTTGTTAGTGCTGGACTATCAGGTCACAACCTAGAATCTTCTGTCCGAAAACAACGCGGAGGGCAATCGGGATTTGACAACAAACAAGCCACTACTTTTTATCGTAGCTATAAAAAAAACCTGACTTTAATTCTGTGATCAGTTTGTTTACTTTTCGAACACGTTTTCGGTTCGTACAGGCCACATACTGTATGTATTTTCCTCATTCCAACGCCAATCATTTAGTTTTCGATGGCCTTTAAAGCCTCCTATTGTCGTGACGATCAGAAATTATGAATAGTAGTCGTACAGCCCTTTAGAAGATACTGAGAAATTAGATTCTAAACAAATCTTCACCTGTGCCAGATAAACTTATTATTAATAACAAGGTAGTAGATAATGTTAAGGACATTTGAGATGAATTTAATTCTTACTTTGTTTATATTTAAAATAATGTAGTTAATTCAGAACAACAACAGATACCTTCCGGTGATACTGATTCTTATCCATTGCCCAGAAATGGTCCATCTGTAGACTTACAGTTTGTACATGATGAAATGATGCCAATGTCCGATTCAAAGACATTGTTAGTGTAAGTTTGCTTAAAGAATCATTCCCTTTTATTATTCACTCATTAGCAAATATTTGCAATTTGCCATTAAGTTCGGACATAGTACCTAAATAATGGAAAACAGCAAAAGTTTTCCTTTATTTAAATCTGGGTCAAAAGCTGAAGATAGTAAGTAAGATTATCGAAGGCTCCGTACGCTGCTTCTTGGAAAATATTCGATGGTGTGTCAATCTGGATTTTTTTAAAGAAGGCCTTCGACACCGTGGACCATCGAATCTTGCTAAAAAAATTGAGAGTGAGTGAGAGGTAAATTGTATCAATGGTTCGAATCATATATGTATATATGAGACATAAATCAATCCAAACAAAATCAGACCAAACCTGAAACAATACCACAGGGTCTATTCCTGAGGTCTGATGCTTTTTTTATTTGTGAACGACCTACCACCATGAGCACGTAGCTCTACTGTGCTGATGATACCAGCAGCCATGTGTGTCAGAAATTGTTGCAATCTGCCGTTCGTTTAACACAAGGGGACGGAATATCGACATGGATGAACAGACTATTTTTAAATACGCGTAAACCTAATTTCATGAGTATATGTTCGAAAAGAAAATCACTTGACATTGGTCCAGTACGTGTCCAAAGATGCTATAAATATACAGCAGGTTGAAAAAGCCAAACTTATTGGTGTAATCTCTCACCACCATTTAACAATCAGTTAAATTACATATGTAAAAAATTCAAGAAAACCGTATCTTTTATACAAGCTAAGAGGCAGTGTCCCATTAAAAATGCTGCATACCACATTAATACTTCCACACCTCGATCATTGAAGTGTTATCTTGGTTAAGAGTCTAGTCAAGAGTCAATCTTAATGTGCCGAATCGCACTGTAACCAATGAATGCTTTTTAAAACTAAAATGGTTAACTATACCCCAACGCATCACTCTTCATACAGCCGTTTTAGTGTATAAATCATCCCACAGATTGGTGCCACAATATTAAACAACTCTATTTAAAAAAGTAAACATTGTAAGACAAGAGCTGGTACTCGAGCATTTAAACTGAAACTGTACCGAAATAGTTTTAAATATTCTGGCGTCTAAATTTGGAATAGCATTCCCATGCATGAACATCAGATCGACTGTCAAACGGTGGAAACGTATATTTTACTCATATTCTTAGTAACATTGTATCTAGGCTATATGGAAGACTGGCAAATGTGCTAAATATGTATCCTAGTATAAATAAAGTTATTATTATTATTTTCCTCTTATGAATCAGTTAATATCTTCTATGTGTCTTTGACAGTTGCAGACATCGCCCAGCGGATTCAAAATAACCGCTCGATGTTGAGTTTAAAATATTAATTTTGTGCGCAATATATGGGCTATCCACTGAAATGATTTTCGGATAAAAAAGAAAAGCTCGGGGATCTATTCGACCAGTGCCTCACATACTATTACTCGTTTAATAGACCGGTTGCTTATTGACGTCACCGGAATATTAGAAGGGAAGAGCGTGGCGAACGCAAGATATGGAATACAGCGTGTCATCACAAGGGCTTGTAACAAATCGGCCATAGCAATGCCAGACCCCTCAAATGTCCCGATGACGTCATAGAGTAATAGGTATGTTAACAACAGTATGTGAAACACTGTTTGAATAGTGACTTTGTTTTAGTAGAGACTGGTTTAGTGAATGGATAAGACACCCGGTATCCAATAATGGTGATAGTTGCCATACTCTGAGACGCGTGTTTGATTCCCAACACAAAAACCATAGGCCTAGTCGGAAACAACAACTGTCACTGTTTTCTTCGGCATTTTGGTATGAGCTTTATGAAATTGAAAGCGATGTTAAATCCCCTCTCACTCACTCACTCACTCACTAACTCACTCTTAAGGAAGGGAATATAAAGTGTTTCTTTTTATGTTCCACCTGTTGAGAATTGAAGGTGATATTAAAGTTGAACACGATTATACAACTGGTTATTTTAATAAAATCTGTCCACGAAGCAAACTAATTTTCAAAGCACTGACAATGTTTTATTTTTAAGGCAACCAGATATAACCCTGGTCGCATTCTAATTACTCAGCGCTTTATCCATCGTCCGAACCCACGATTAAAATTTACGCCCATGCTCACTTTGAGCTTGTTGAGAATTTAACCCTGGGCATCCGAGGATGCGCTTTATCGTCGAAGTGCCTACCCACACAACTGTTCGTACTACAATGCAATCCATCACTGCTATCAGTAAAACATATCGATAGGAAATTGCCTCGTCGTTATATTATGGTTAATAAGATAAATGATCGCGCCTGAAGCTTATAAATATACAAGGAGTATAATTGAATGTTTGTGAAATGTTCAGATGCCCATAGCCAATTCACTAATTAATGCGACGATGTTGACACCACGAGAGAGAATATCAAATAGAGTGTATCCCTCTCACGCAATTATTCGGGAATATTTAATTCTATATACTGTGGTTGTAGTGGTTAGACCTACCATGACAAATGTTTGCGCAGGTTTTCTTTGATTAAAAAATGCACGACACTGATTCATAGAAAAATTGTTAGATGCTGTTTTTGTAATATCGGAATTACATATACTTTCTGTAAAAGTGGCAGAATGTTTTTTTTGTGGGGGGATGTAACCTGTGTCAAAGAGTCTCTACCTTCAGAAACCAATGCCTACGGTCATCCAGATCTTGTCAAAAGTGGTTCCTTATTTCATTTTTAAACAATGACAGCAAATAACAATTGCATTAAAGTCTTTTTCCCATACGATAATAAAGTGTATTTTCTTATTACATTGTGATATGCTGAAAAACGAAATGTTAATGACTGAACTTGAATTACAGTATTTCTTTTATTTCAGGGTCAAACATCAATAAATCGCCAATGAACCTCTCTCCGTGTTTATAGTTTAGAATTGTATAGGTATTTAACAATAGGAATAAGTATCTTTGGCAGACTATCGTGGCCACGCGATCACTCTGAAACTTCGGGGATTTACGCGCGTGTCAAAGCACTCTGAAACTTCGGGGATTTACGTGCGTGAAATACCGACCGGTAGCGAGCGAAGATAGCCGAAAGGAGTTCCGACTGGTGTCAAAGCCGACCGGTAGCGAACGAAGATAGCCGAAATGTGTTCCGACTGGTCATGAGATGTGACATGACACTTAATGTCTGATGTCTTGTCCATTCAAACTAACTTTTCATATTTTCAAATAATAGAAATCCGTTAAAACTTTTGAGACACATGCAACTACAATATGTAAGATTGATAGTTTACCATGATAAGTGGAAGTCCGCGTATCACGTGATGATTAGTTTAACCAATAACGAATTGAGAATAGCTTCGAAACTTAATTTCCTCAGTACCCTATTGGTTAGTAGATTAAGCCTCGTTCCATGTCTGGGTATTCAATCATCTAATGATATAAATAATCTACAAGGGAATAGCTTTGTGCTGGCGCAAATCTCATTGAGATATGTCTGTAGGATTTGCCGTCACAACCCAGGCGAATGTTCATTGTTTAACAACTCTTCTGATCGGAGTGGATGTCCCCTGAATGCAGAGAGAATTACCCAGACTACATCTCTTTAGGCTAAGCAGTGCTGGAGGTTCTGTGTTATCATATCTAAAATAATCTTGAGTGCGGCGTAATATAACCAATTAATCAAGTTCTGTGGACAATTCGCGCATGCGTCTAAACAATATATAGTTCGGGAAGTAATTTAAAGGTGGCCATCGTAAGCACGGATTTTGACGTAATTCTCACATAGCTACTCACAGGTAAGTAATTTATTTCCAAATTATGGATAAAAGATTTAAATATATTTTCCTCCCCTTAAAGTTACATGAGCTGCCAAAATTCACACTTTTTTCATAATCTCTGACTGTCACGACAGCAAGAGGCTTTGGAGGCCATCGAAAAACTAAATGATTGGCGTTGGAGTGAGGAAAATCCGTACAGTATGTGGCCTGTACGAACCGGAATAGTGTTGGAAAAGTAAACAAAATTTAAATAACCGGGACGACCATTCTAAGCCAAAGTTAGTCCAAAACAATTCCTAAACGTACATTCTCGAGACTAGAAGCACTACAAAGCTTTTGAATTATACGTCTTGAGAAAAATAGCCGAGAATTTCAGCAATTTGTTTCAACGTCAAAATATCAACATGTTGGCAGCTCATGCCACTTTAAACTCCTTGTCGACATAACACGTTGCCGATGAACAGAACTCTGCTATTGTATTGCTTGCTTAATAGGCATTCTGTTATTGTAGCACATATTTTCAAACCCCTTTGATATTCTAGGTTACCATTTGACGTCATCACTTAAATAGATCTACCTATGAAATATTGCATTACCCTTTGTATAAAAAAATTAAAACCTGTGGAAAACCAGGTTAAATTCTTTTTCTTTTTTTTCAATGGAGTATTACACATTTGGTCTCTCTGGTATATATAGTCAGGTAGCCTTCTACAACAATATTAAATGAAATTCAATAATTGGGTAACAGAAAAGGATAAACATCAGTGTATCACAGTTCAGACTATTTCTTGTTTACACCATTTACCACAATACATTAACGTGTGACCTTTAAATTGGTTAGTTTGCGGAACAAGTGAGAAGCCATACACAGTAATGTCTTGTCTGACAATCGCTTTCTTGACAAACCGTAAGTGTAGTTTACATAGGAAGGATAGCATTAAGTTGAGTAACTACACTCTACGAGAAGCTTCCATTATTCCATCATATCACTGAGCTTCTTAAGATCCTTACTGTAACATTCTGGTAAACCCTCTTACAGGACTACACTAACGAGTCCATTATTGGGTTTAAATTTGACGGTAGTACTGCAGGTAAATAGCCTGATCTGGCTGTATGCATAGGAGTTAGAAGTAACAGACAATCAACCAATCAGAAGCTGTGACTACAAGCATTGGATATAAAACCCCATCCAAAGCCGATAAAGTACGATATTCATTGAATGGTTTTGCATAATAGAACCTCTCAGAGAAAAATATTGTATTTGTTTGATATTACATCTTTTACATCAGCCTCATAACCAACTTAATAACAACACAGGGTACGTGAGCATTTCTTAAAGTGTGTGCATTAGTGTTTGAGGGTGTCTTGCTGGTTATCCGATGTAAACGGGAGATGCATCTCTGAAACTGGTAAAAAGAAAAAGAAAAAGAAATATATTCATGGTGTTCGTTGTTTTGGGATAACATTTTTTCAATAACAGAAATGATTCATCTCAAAAAGTGGTAACTATGTCGATTGACATTTAATGTTGTCCATGGATGCCTTCATAGACACTGATATCTTTTAAAATAGTCATAAATCAGGAAACACTGGAACGAAAAGTATCTACGTTCAAGTCCTTTTTTTTCACTATCAATGTTAATTATGTTATTCAAACCAATAGTGTTTTATACACAGTTCATCTTCATGTGTGGCACGAATTACCTAGGTACACCAACATTTGCAAGGAAAATTTACTTATATTTTTTGATGGGCTTTTTTTGTTCATGTAGCTGACAAAATTCCTTGTAAATCAAGTCATCTTTGCATTGACGATTGCCCTGGTAAGCTCCGTGTGACTATGGCCAATTCTCTGTATGTTGCCAATAACATTGAAAGTCAACGCTGGGCTTACAATAGCCTGTTGAAAATCATGATCATATACAAGTAGTTGTATTTGTTAATGCTGTGGGTCATCGCTTCAGCAAGTCCAAACATCGCTGCATTCCTGATGTTCTTTATCTGAATAACTATAAGAATTTTCTTAAGCTGACATATCATTTTGATTATCAAAGCATTCGGTCAAGGTAGACCGCCATGCATGTATTAGACATCCTATAGCTTGGATCAAACCAATGTAATGTTACCAGCCGAGGTATTATAGGAAGTCCCAGTAGCACAATAAATCAATCAGATAGCTAAGAGATTCATGGTCCTTGTCTCAACCTCTATTTAAACGAACGAAACAAAAAATGTCCTTGTGGCATCCCAACAGATTTTGTAATTAAGATTTTTGAACCACTTTATAGAATCTGGGAATTAGAAATTGTCTCATTTATATTGATCACTCTTTGGAATCTCAAATGTGTAAACATAGCATCTTTCTCTATTCAAATATGCATGGGAAATTATCTTTTAAGAGTTATAGCCACTTTTTTAAGTTATCTTATCGTTGAAGAGCTGGTATCTTAATTAAGTTCGTTTTAAATGCATTACTTCTTCATTGGGTCATGAGAGTGTTAAACGTTTACTTTTATTTCACATTGCTCTTTCATTCTGTTTTTTTCTGTTTATCTCTTTGTACATGGACTCTTCAGTTTTATTCAAACTTTAATTATGGTATGTGTTTCAAAGCAAACGGGTAAATCCCCATAAGACGGATTTTTCGGCAGCAGTCTTGAAGCGTCTTTGGCGGTGAGACCATTTTGATAAACCCCTCATGAGAAACCTGTCTTAACCATCTCTTAGCTTTTCGAAGCTTTCTTTCAGTGTCTTAATACATCGATAAGTGGACAAGACTGACCTGCCTCCATACACCATACTAATAGTTCACTAATAACGGGCAGACTTCTCTAGGAAGAATTCTTAGTATTAAAGACATGCATGCTTCTAACGTTAAAAGTTTTCTGAAACTATTTGATAGTTTATCACAGGAAATTGTGAATATGCTGTAGTCCACTATATTCATTGAGGAGGACTTTGTGGCTCCGTAGGTGGAGTCCGACACGGGCCTTCCAGTAATAGGTCGCGAATTCGAATATCATTCTGTTTCACGGAAAATGTTTTTAAAACTCTTAATTATTTTTGCACTCGACAGCCCTTTTGAGTAAGACTTGGCAGGTAATCGCAGACGCTCGGGGTTTCTCCCCTAAGTGCGACGTAAAACATCAATCAATGATAACTGACTGAATTCTATTCCAATTGATGTTCACTGTTGTTCTTTTCGAGATTAACACAATATATCTTTCCAAATTTCCAGCTTTTCGTGAATATTTTGTTGACAAAACTTCCAAGTAGTCAATACATCTATCTATAGCTCTTTGGGTATAACTTTCCTTAAATATGTTCGAACCATTAAAAAGATATGAATTAAAACGAAACCATTTTAAAAAACCAGTGAACAGTTATACGCCATTTCAACATTTTTCTTTACTGAAACGGTCACTCATTAAATGACATTGGTATGGTTTAAGAAAGTCCCAGCGCTCACAAAGCCATAATCGGATATAAGTGACAAGTCTCTAAATCTCAATCGGCTTGTATTGGGCTGTCATTTTGAAGCGATAAGTACATTAGATCTCGATCTGTAATGGAACTGTAATCACCAAGACAGAATCCTTCTTAACGTGTTCTAGGTTTATGGATCTTTAAACTCCGTGGTCCAAACTGTACTTCCAGGTAAACATGTTTCTATATGTCTTCAAATCTTGTAAATCGTGATTATAAACTTATATTTTGATGTGATTTCCCCGGTAAAAATCTAGCTTGATAGAATACTGTTTATGCTAGATTTCAGAAAACCTTCGAAACCAATGCGCTGTCTTTTGGGTGTCAAACTGGGACAAAACTATGAATGGCGACAAAGTCATGCGCTATTTTCCACAGCACCACTGTAAACTAGAAATTACCTTAATCGAGTAGCGACCATACCAATTAATCCCACAGCTATGTGATTAAGTTATGGTATATTAAAACCATCAAGATTAATACTTTGTTGCACACAGTCAGTCCGTGGACTATAACTACTGTAGTAAGTTCTGTTATACCCTACAGCTATTGAGAACGAAAAGCCGTCCTCGACTCTTATCCGTCTGGAGGTTTAATTGTTATTTTTAGCAGAGGTAGATTTTGTCAACGACAAGCTCCTTAACTGTCTGACGGTAGCTTAAATGTTTCATATTTCGAAATAGATTGACTGATTAATATTTTGCACCGCACTCAAGATTATTTCACTTATATGGCGGTGTTGCCAGCTTTAGTGGGGGGAAACCGGTCTCATTGCCGGTAGGAAACCCCCGACCTTCGGCGACTACTGGCAACTCTTCCACATACGGCGAGTAAAAAATCCACTCCAACATTTTTCAATTTTGTTTTGATCTGAAAATATTTTATGTTAATCAAAATAGTTACATCTGGAATGTAAAATTATTTCCAACATCAGCGACTCCAAAACCCTCGTTGCACAGCTTGGGTTCAGCTAAACGCTGATGTTAATGGTCCCTTACAGTCCTCCTCATTCATGGTACTACACCGGCCATCATCAAACCAATCTCAGATGAGAAATGGTTGTCCTTTCATGATCACTTATTGTACAATGGGGTCCTCCGTGGCTCAAGGTAGAGCGTTGGGCGCTCAATACGAACAGCCTTCTACCAATGGATCGCGGGATGGAATCACACTCAGTCAAAAAACAAATGGAAAATTTTCTGACTGGGTTGCCAGTTACTATCGGAAGGTCGTGGGTTTCCTCCGGGCATAGAGTCCGGTTTCCTCCTACCATTAAACTGGCAACGCCGCCATATAAGTGAAATAATCTTGAGCGCGTCGTGAAACACCAAACAATCAATCTGATTCCGACGTTTTTTTGTGCATATTCATCTGAGAGAGTTGAACACTACCTTTTAGTCTGCCAGAGGTTCAATGTTCAGTAAAATGAAATGTTAAGTTCTGTTTTCCTTAGTGTTTTTTTTTTGGGCCAGCAAGTCCCAATAACCTGTTAAATGGTGGCCCAGAAATTAGTAAATTGCAAAATAGTGATATATTGTCGTCAGTGCCTTTAATTTTTCCTAGAAGCGATTTTTGTAAACAATAAACCTGGGTCTCCTTGATGAACCATGCCTTCACTAACTCAACGTATGGGTCTCAACAGGGTAAAAATACTCACTAAAACCCATGTAGTCGGCAATGAATCTTCCACGGTTTCGTCCAATGTTATTTCATCATTTGGATTATACAGTTTTTGCTTCATTTTTTTTTTGTCCCTTTTCCGTCTGTAATTATTTGACAAAAATTGCAGTCTTGCATTTTGCAAACTGTACACAGTATAAATCTCTGAATTATAGTCTACAATTATAGAAGATAAAATGTTAAGAAAAAAAGAGGCTATTGATTAACGTGGTGTGTAATGTAATACGCCGAATATATCGTTCAACTCGTACATTTATAACGAAAGTGTTAAAGAAAAGTTTTAATGTTAACACATGCTGCTCACACACTCGTACAATTATCCGCGAGTGGGTCCAATGGATATTAGTCATAAACTAATAAAATGCATCACGTTATTTAGTTAATGCACTGTTGGTCTGCTACTAAGCTGATTATCGCTTTGTTTTGTCTCGCGGTGATAAGCCAATAAGGTTAAGATTAATGTGTTTGAAACTAGATTATGGTGATTTCCCTGCAGTGTGGGCCATTTCCTCCCACAGTTTATTAATGCTATGTGTCTAAGAGTTTCTATTACTCTTCATTATCCCAAATAAAACACACGCATTGTAAAGGAAATTACACTTTTGAGAAATATTTCGCAAATTAAACCTTAAACGCCTTCTGCGTGAATTTTCCATTTCTTGTTCGTAAATGCACTCTCTCTGCTAAAATCCACTATACTATTTACATTAAAGACAGCTGACGGTTTTCAGTATTTTCCTTGAGAGAAGAAGTTAGATCCTTTCTATTTTTGCTATTTTTTCTAAAGTTTTAGCATCATTTTGTATTCTTGATATGAAATTGAAAATATGATTTGTTTGGTGCCGGGACGTAAACAAACTACAATCCTGGGCATGCTCTAGCGATTTGAACCATATGTGCGATCAAACAGACAGTTTTGCTTTACAGACAAAGGATCTGGTTTGAGGGACACAAAAAGCCTACCGATAAAATTGAGATTGAAAAGGCACAAAGATATAAAATCAGGGCAATCCAACACTGAAGTTCGTTGTTGTTGTGGGCCCATTCGGTCTTCAATTTAATGCATGCTTTTACATCCCCATGTAGACATACCTAAGCATACGTATTATTCCCATGCTTAATTTAAATGATTAAATTGCAGTTGGTGTCCTTAACATATGTCAGAAAGACAACGGCAGTGAATGAACCTCTAATCGAAAAAAGAATCACGTTTGCGTGTGCATCTATAGGCCTATTTCATCTTGGAAATTATCTCCCCTTGATCTTTGTACATCTACGCTG
This sequence comes from Lepidochitona cinerea, assembly GCA_963971465.1. NCBI lineage: Eukaryota > Metazoa > Mollusca > Polyplacophora > Chitonida > Tonicellidae > Lepidochitona > Lepidochitona cinerea. Next base: position 7,809,214 of record OZ020560.1, on the reverse strand, counting down.
ATCGAAATAAACATATTGTAACGTATATAATGTTGACATCAACTGAATATGTTTTTTTTCCTTTCTTTTTTATTATTTCGTTAAAACGAGACCGAACACAATGTTTCATAACTTATAATTGTTATCAAGTATATGTAATTCCATAAATTTTTTTGTCGGAATGTAACATCGGAAATCCTTAATTGAATTTACAAAGAGATTAGCGATTATGAACATTTGATTAGAGTTTTGTGTATTAAAGCCTTCCGGCTTTTCTAGCAGTGTTCATGAATAACCTTGTACACGTCAATTAGCTCTGGACGGAAGCCATGATGGCTAAACCGGAAGTCATATGATGCAGATGCACCATTTGCTACTCCATTATTTTATTATAAAACAACATGATTCTAGACAGTTTTTTCCTGTTCATAGTGCATTTGCTGTCGGTAGTCCTTCTTGCTGTGAAATGAGCGGATATCGTGAAAGGAAAGGAAGTCACAACGTCATAAAAGTTAATTAGATTATTCTGACTAAACATGCATCGATAATGACAGCAGATACTGCTCGTATCAAATTCTCGTGAGATAATATTTTACTACTTCACGTAAATAATATACGTTTGAGAATTGATTGATTTGTTTCCCTGCTAGCTTAGTGACCGGAGGATTTTCTTCGGACGAATTACGTACAACCTAAGTCGACAGTAAGAAATAATTTTCAAGGAAACATATTATGGTCATAGAAGCTTTCGTGCAATCATTTATTACAAACAGTAATGTTTTTGCTTTATCTTCATGCTTTTCCTGTGCAATTTCCTTTGCTCTTGTTTCTTTTTTTCAGGGCAAATAATTGTATAACACAAAATGTTCTATTCATTTGGTGGCGCCACTGTACTGCTTATCTTGTCTTGTATGGTCATCGTAGACTGTTCAATTATAGGTGAGTTTTACATTTCTCTGGATATATATATAAATGATATCACAAATCTTTTACTGTAGACACCCAAGCAGCCTAAAGTATAAATATGACACACAGGCAACCTAAAGTATCAATATGACACACAGGCAACCTAAAGTATCAATATGACACACAGGCAACCTAAAATATCAAATGACACACAGGCAGCCTAAAGTATCAATATGACACACAGGCAACCTAAAGTATCAATATGACACACAGGCAACCTAAAGTATCAATATGACACACATATAACCTAAAGTATCAATATGACACACATACAACCTAAAGTATCAATATGACACACAGGCAACCTAAAGTATCAATATGACACACAGGCAACCTAAAGTATCAATATGACACACAGGCAGCCTAAAGTATCAATAAGACACACATACAACCTAAAGTACCAGTATGGCACACAGGCAGCCTAAAGTATCAATATGACACACATGCAACCTAAAGTATCAATATGACACACAGGCAGCCTAAAGTATCAATATGACACACAGGCAACCTAAAGTATCAATATGACACACAGGCAACCTAAAGTATCAATATGACACACAGGCAACCTAAGGTATCAATATAGGACATAGGCAACCTAAAGTATCAATATGACACACAGGCAACCTAAAGTATCAATATGACACACAGGCAGCCTAAAGTATCAATATGAGACAGTAAGTACCATGTATATTGTTTTTCTCGACCATCTTTTTACGTCTGTTCTTAGCTTTGACCAGACATTTTATAGTATAGATTATGGATTTGGTCATCCTCAAGTATATAAATCCTGGATTTAAGCAAGAACTTAAATTCACCCCCCCCCCCCTCTCTCTCTCTCTCTCCTAAATGTTTACCACCAAGACACCTAGGGATCTAAATTTTTATAGAGACCTAAGTGATTGGAAAAGTATATCTATGTACAAATTAAAGGCAAGCAAAATCAAAGCTATTCTTTCCATGCCCCTGTTTAAACTGATATCGCTAAAACGCTTTCAATTGGCCAATACGAATCTTCAATCCTACATTTGTGACAACAAAACATGTAAACATCTCGGTAGCTTGTTACGCTTTAAGAAAGCCTGGTGTAACAGGTGGGAGGGGACAGATAGAAATCGTCAAATGAGCCCACGTCATGTCACCTATGTCCACCATGGGCGTTGATTACCGCGTTGCATCGTCCGAACATTGAGTGGATGAGACGGGCCCAAACTCTGTATTACACCTGAGTGAGTTCAGCTGCAGTTGTCGGCCTTGGCTGCACCAGATTGAGCCTCCTCTGAATCTCGTCCCACAAGTGATCTGTCGGATTTAAGTCTGGACTGAGAGCAGGCCATTGAAGAGTCTGTATGTTGTTTTGACGGAGAAAATTTCTCGTCGCTCTGGCAGTATGGGCTCGTGCGTTGTCCTGCTGGGAGCGAAATTTCCGATGCTGTGTTGCAGACGAGCGCGGCGATGTCGAGCAGTGAGGATCAGACCCCTGTAAGACCTGTAACATCTGACATTTGCCTGCCTCAAACGCCTGCGCACCGTGTCGTCGCTGATTGGTCTCTGGTGATAGCCAATGGTTGTCCTTGCAGTTTCCGCAGCTGTGTTGACGGACAATCTGTTGATCTTGTCTCAACGTTGTTACAGGCGGTCTTCCACTACGAGGATAGTCTGCTGTGCTTCCAGTGGCTTGAACCCGTTGCTGCTGGCGGTATATTGTTCGGACATAAACATTGAAGTGGTTTGCCACAGGTCTTGCAGTCTGGCCAGCATGAAGTCTTCCCAAGGCTTGGTCTCTTTGCTCCGGTGACAGTCGTGGCATGCCACTACTGCCAAACTGCGAATGATTCGGTGCATGCTCGGTGGCCTTTAATAGGGATAACACTTCGCAACACTCATGCATTGTGGCCTTTAGGCAAAACGAACCGAAAAAGCACTCCATCATTACTTTAGTAACTGGGATTTGACGACGTGTTTTCCATATTAGTAACATGATCAGAAACCATGACCACTGCCTTCAAACCAGGTCTAGCAAGGATATCAAAAGAGAAAAATTATTGAAAATTATGATAGCATATGCATTTAGCAACATTTGAATAGGGTGACGTTTCTTTTGCGGTTCAGTATATATTATCTTCAGGGTCCTCGGTGGTAACAGGTGTGTTTCTACTACTGTACCTTGGTGGTTAATTACGTGTTAACTGTTTATTTCAAGAAATCATGTGACCAGCACTTCTTGGGAAAACCGTCAAGGCATTGAAAAAAACGGAAGTACTCAGAGGTTTATTGGTTTTCTTTAAAATTGTTATTTCATATACCTTTAACCATAAAGGCTTTACTGTACTACTGTGTCCCGTAGGTTTAAGTCCTGTATTATGATAGATTGGAGAGTTCAAACAGTTTAAATTTATTCATAGTCATGCAGTTAAAATTTACACTTAACCTTCGCCGTCAATTTTAATCAGTTTTAATCTTTGGCCTAATGCGCGATATCTGGTACTACGGCGAACAGAATACATTATATATATATTTGGGTATAAACGTCTAAATGATATACCCCTTTTTAACACTTTTCTAACACTTAGAAACTTGTCTCCATGGTTATTTTAGACAAGAAGGTTTACACTGGTAAATACTGACATATAGCCCCACTACACTGGTAAATACTGACATATAAGCCCCACTACACTGGTAAATACTGACATATAAGCCTCACTACACTGGTAAATACTGACATATATGCCTCACTACTCTGGTAAATACGTATTTACGTCGTTCAAACACTGCAGCGTATTAAATGTGAATTTGAAATGTATGGGTTTTTTTTTTTTCATTTTTAGAATACGCCGACAGAGACCTGGACATCCCGTAAGCGTATTTTTTTCTAATCAGATGCACTATCTCTGAAATATTTGTAATCAATTGTATTTAAATATTAAAGGCACACTTGCCGCGAAAATCAGGAATATTGTTTACATTAAAAAAGAAAGACCGTATTCTGTATTTTTCCCAGACAATATAAGTTAGGAACTTTCTATTTTTACCAAAATTTAAAAGTTTGGACGTCACTTTGTATTTTTAATTTGAATTTGAACATTTGAATTGTTACGTACCCGGAACGTAAACAAACCGATCTGCCCCCTATTGGCGATTTTATGTTTCAGTGGAGTGAGTGAACTAACGGCACAGTGTAATTTTACGTAGGCCTATTTATCTGAGAAATACAGACTGACGATCGGTTAACAGCGACTGGAAAAGCCTGCTGACAATTGTTTCAGTGTAAACCACAGATACAAAGGCCTGAAAGGAGGGTAAGCCAACACGAAAGTTGACCGACACTGATCGTTGTTGTTGTAATCAGGCTTCGATTCTTCGTTTGTTTTTCACCCCATTTTTACAGTCTAAAGCTAACTAGACATGTTTTATGTGTCCTATGTTTAAGTTTAGTGGTATTAGTCGTAGTAAGCTCATGTAAATTGGTTTTCTTAGCAAATTTAAACAGGCTACGGCGGCAAGTGTGCCTTTAATAGATATAACCCATCACAAATTGATTGATTGATTGTTTGGTGTTTTACGCCGCGCTCAAGATTATTTCACTTATATGGCGGTGTTGTTTTATTGTGGGAGGAAACCGGGCCCGGAGAAACCCACGCCCTTCCGTTGGTAACTGGCAACCATCCCACATAGGTCGTTTGAGTGAAAACCAGACAGAAAATTTTCCATTTTTGTTTTGGACTGAGCGGGACTCGAACGCTCGATCCATTCGTGGAAGGCTGTTCGGGTTGAGCGTCCAACACTCTACCTACTGATCCACGGAGGCCCCCAGCACAACTTGATCTATACTGTAAAGTGGCATGAGCTACTTAAAATTAGATTTTAATCTTTAAATTCATAAATTATGTTGTGAAGACTATAAGAGGGTTTTCTTACCCGGTATGAACGGTCATCCGCTGTGGGTTGAAGGATACAGTTACAGTCAATAAATCAGACATCTCTGACAACCAAAATAAGTTGAGATAATGCATGCCGGTTTCGTGCTAAACACGACATATTGAGGGTTATACAATCTCAGCCATATTGTGATATTTTCGAAAAAGGTTGAAAATTGAACAAAAGCACCCATTGATTTAGCCGCATTCGTGTGTCTCTATCCTGGTTTGCTTACTTTGCCGGTCAGGTAGAGCCACACATTAAACCGCCATTGTAAGGATGAGATAACTCGTGTAACCTCATTAGGCCAATTTTTATGCTATGCTTTACAAAGAGCGATTTTACCAGTTTTTCAACGGATTTCGAAGAAATCAACTGGTTCAGTGAAAAGAGGAATGTTTCAAAGACATAATAGGCGGTAATAGCTGAAAGGTAGCTGAGATTAAGGATAGTTAAGACTTAGCTGAAATCCGAAGTCCTTCCAAATAATTCATTTAAAAGCCGTAACTAGCATTGATTGAAACTTTTCAAGTATGTCGTATAGATCTGCTTTAGTTTCAATCCAATATTCAAATAACCCAGATACAAAAATATCGCTATGAAACAGAAACTGAAATAGCACACCAGTCCAGTTAGGTTTAGAATGCAGATATGGGGGCGAAAAACAAACGAAGAATCGAAGAACGATCAGCGTCGGTTAACTTAGTGGTTGAATTACCCTTATTTCAGGCCTTTTTATCTGTGGTTTACTCTCAAAAAATTATCGGAGTCACTCTTACGCGATCGACAGTATGTATTTCTTATAAGTACGTAAAATTATACTGTGCCGTTTGATCAGTCACACGACTCAAACATTAGGGCGCTTGTGGGCATGTTCAGATTCGGGATTTGTTTACATTGCGGCTACTTGAAAAATCTAATTTTCAATTTCAAATTAAAAATACTAAATGATGCCCAAACTTTCTAACTTCTGTCTGGGAAAAATACATAAAACCGCCCACAGTTGTTTATGTAAACAGTATTCTGCTAAGCTGGTTCGAAGCACGTACATTCTCCAGAATAGTAGCAAAATGACTTTTAATGTGTATCGCTTTGGGAATATAGACGATAATTTAAAAATGGTGTTACCAAAAATATCCTTATTTTCGCAGCTTACACCACTTTAAATGATCAGCAGCCTGTTTCACAAAGCGGCGTAGCCTAAGTTTTCGCGTATAAACTGCCATAGCAACCCACACCGTAGAGATACGTAGTAGGAAAGTTACGCAAAAAATACATCTACGCCGCTTTGTGAAACAGGCCCCAGAACTTTATATCTTAGGCTGCGGGTCAAGACTGGCCATAGATAAAGAATGGGGCAAGTAGTCCGTGACATAAGATAATGAAATATCCTTGTTCTCTGTAAATCAGTGTTGTAAACTGAATATGTCTGCACACCGAAATAAGTTTACTTAGATTCATTCACTTTTCTGTGTCTAGAAACGAATATAAAAAATCAAGCAGTTCATGACAACCGGTTTGATTTTTTATATTTTTTGTTTTTTTTTCAGATTGAAGCGCGACTTCTGGGGAAATTCCCTCAGTATGATGGAGAGTTCAAGACGGCCATGTGCTGTGAGACGTTGTCGTCGTTACCAGGACTGTTGTCATGGTTTCACGTGCACCAAATACCAAACGTACAACTCACTCAATGCTTTTGGAGTAACCCCAATGGGAAGATGTAAACGAATCTATAATGAAGACTATTTCCAGTTCAGATGAAAAGTTCTCCAATATGCCCATTAGATCTGTTTTTCTCGATACTATAGTTTAGACTATAGCTGTTTCCTGAAATAGTAAAACTTACTTATATACATATTCGTACACTTTGACCTACGCTATCACAATGGATTAATTTGGTCGATGTATAGCAACGCTATATATTTTGGATTTTGTCATTTTCTTCTCTTTGGTATTGATCCCCACGGGCAAGCAATAATCTGGATGTTTCCGTAAATGTTCCATATACATATTTGTTTAGTTTAATTTTATAACCGAGATTATTGCATATGTTGTAATATTTGAGAGTTCAGTATATTCTGTTTAGATCTTATGATTCATTAGAAAATTTGTCATTTTCATGTTTTGAAAAAATAGATATACTTCCCATGAAGACTTACAGGCCCTTGAGTGTCTAATGAAAGTGTCCGATATCCGATGGCGAGTGATTTGTTAACAAGAACGTTTTGATCGCGTTAATTTTCGATCCGAAGCTTCATGTTCTGCATTGTCAGAAGTGGATATCAAAACGAACAAAACTGTAGGAAACTCCCAACGTTAGCATGGTTAATGAAGAGGAAACCGGGATCTTTGGGTGAAGAAAGTTTCCCACGTTACCATGGTTAATGTAGAGGAAACCGGGATCTTTGGGTGAAGAAATTTCCCACGTTAACATGGTTAATGAAGAGGACATTGGGATCTTTGGGTAAAGAAAACTCCCAACGTTAGCATGGTTAATGAAGAGGAAACCGGGATCTTTGGGTGAAGAAAGTTTCCCACGTTAACATGGTTAATGAAGAGGAAACCGGGATCTTTGGGTGAAGAAAGTTTCCCACGTTACCATGGTTAATGTAGAGGAAACCGGGCTCTTTGGGTGAAGAAAGTTTCCCACGTTACCATGGTTAATGTAGAGGAAACCGGGCTCTTTGGGTGAAGAAAGTTTCCCACGTTAGCATGGTTAATGTAGAGGAAACCGGGATCTTTGGGTAAAGAAATTTCCCACGTTAGCATGGTTAATGGAGAGGAAACCGGGATCTTTGGGTAAAGAAATTTCCCACGTTAGCATGGTTAATGGAGAGGAAACCGGGATCTTTGGGTAAAGAAAACTCCCCACGTTAGCATGGTTAATGTACATGTAGAGGAAACCGGGATCTTTGGGTAAAGAAATTTCCCACGTTAGCATGGTTAATGGAGAGGAAACCGGGATCTTTGGGTGAAGAAAACTCTCCACGCTAGCATGGTTAATGTACATGTAGAGGAAACCGGGCTCTTTGGGTGAAGAAAACTCTCCACGTTAGCATGGTTAATGGAGAGGAAACCGGGATCTTTGGGCGAAGAAAACTCTCCACGTTAGCATGGTTAATGGAGGGCAAACCGGGCTCTTTGGGTGAAGAAAACTCTCCACGTTAGCATGGTTAATGGAGAGGAAACCGGGATCTTTGGGTGAAGAAAACTCTCCACGTTAGCATGGTTAATGTAGGGCAAACCGGGCTCTTTGGGTGAAGAAAACTCTCCACGTTAGCATGGTTCATGGAGAGGAGACCGGGCTCTTTGGGTGAAGAAAACTCCCCACGTTAGCATGGTTAATGTAGAGGAAACCGGGCTCTGTGGGCGAAGAAAACTCTTCACGTTAGCATGGTTAATGGAGAGGAAAGCTGGATGTTTGGGTGAAGAAAACTCTCCACGTTAGCATGGTTAATGGAGAGGAAACCGGGATCTTTGGGTGAAGAAAGTTTCCCATGTTAGCATGGTTAATGTAGAGGAAACCGGGCTCTTTGGGTGAAGAAAGTTTCCCACGTTAGCATGGTTAATGTAGAGGAAACCGGGCTCTTTGGGTGAAGAAAACTCCCCACGTTAGCATGGTTAATGTAGAGGAAACCGGGCTCTTTGGGTGAAGAAAGTTTCCCACGTTAGCATGGTTAATGGAGAGGAAACCGGGATCTTTGGATGAAGAAAACTCCCCACGTTAGCATGGTTAATGTAGAGGAAACCGGGCTCTTTGGGTGAAGAAAGTTTCCCACGTTAGCATGGTTAATGGAGAGGAAACCGGGCTCTTTGGGTGAAGAAAGTTTCCCATGTTAGCATGGTTAATGTAGAGGAAACCGGGCTCTTTGGGTGAAGAAAGTTTCCCACGTTAGCATGGTTAATGTAGAGGAAACCGGGCTCTTTGGGTGAAGAAAGTTTCCCACGTTAGCATGGTTAATGGAGATGAAACCGGGATCTTTGGGTAAAGAAATTTCCCACGTTAACATGGTTAATGAAGAGGACATTGGGATCTTTGGGTAAAGAAAACTCCCCACGTTAGCATGGTTAATGTAGAGGAAACCGGGCTCTTTGGGTGAAGAAATTTCCCACGTTAGCATGGTTAATGGAGAGGAAACCGGGATCTTTGGGTGAAGAAAACTCTCCACGCTAGCATGGTTAATGTACATGTAGAGGAAACCGGGCTCTTTGGGTGAAGAAAACTCTCCACGTTAGCATGGTTAATGGAGAGGAAACCGGGATCTTTGGGCGAAGAAAACTCTCCACGTTAGCATGGTTAATGGAGGGCAAACCGGGCTCTTTGGGTGAAGAAAACTCTCCACGTTAGCATGGTTAATGGAGAGGAAACCGGGATCTTTGGGTGAAGAAAACTCTCCACGTTAGCATGGTTAATGTAGGGCAAACCGGGCTCTTTGGGTGAAGAAAACTCTCCACGTTAGCATGGTTAATGTAGAGGAAACCGGGCTCTGTGGGCGAAGAAAACTCTTCACGTTAGCATGGTTAATGGAGAGGAAAGCTGGATGTTTGGGTGAAGAAAACTCTCCACGTTAGCATGGTTAATGGAGAGGAAACCGGGATCTTTGGGTGAAGAAAGTTTCCCATGTTAGCATGGTTAATGTAGAGGAAACCGGGCTCTTTGGGTGAAGAAAGTTTCCCACGTTAGCATGGTTAATGTAGAGGAAACCGGGCTCTTTGGGTGAAGAAAGTTTCCCACGTTAGCATGGTTAATGTAGAGGAAACCGGGCTCTTTGGGTGAAGAAAACTCCCCACGTTAGCATGGTTAATGTAGAGGAAACCGGGCTCTTTGGGTGAAGAAAGTTTCCCACGTTAGCATGGTTAATGTAGAGGAAACCGGGCTCTTTGGGTGAAGAAAGTTTCCCACGTTAGCATGGTTAATGGAGATGAAACCGGGCTCTTTGGGTGAAGAAAGTTTCCCACGTTAGCATGGTTAATGTAGAGGAAACCGGGCTCTTTGGGTGAAGAAAGTTTCCCATGTTAGCATGGTTAATGTAGAGGAAACCGGGCTCTTTGGGTGAAGAAAGTTTCCCACGTTAGCATGGTTAATGTAGAGGAAACCGGGCTCTTTGGGTGAAGAAAGTTTCCCACGTTAGCATGGTTAATGGAGATGAAACCGGGCTCTTTGGGTGAAGAAAGTTTCCCACGTTAGCATGGTTAATGTAGAGGAAACCGGGCTCTTTGGGTGAAGAAAGTTTCCCATGTTAGCATAGTTAATGTAGAGGAAACCGGGCTCTTTGGGTGAAGAAAGTTTCCCACGTTAGCATGGTTAATGGAGATGAAACCGGGCTATTTGGGTGAAGAAAGTTTCCCACGTTAGCATGGTTAATGTAGAGGAAACCGGGCTCTTTGGGTGAAGAAAGTTTCCCATGTTAGCATAGTTAATGTAGAGGAAACCGGGATCTTTGGATGAAGAAAACTCTCCACGTTAGCATGGTTAATTCAGATGAAACAGGCTCTTTGGGTGAAGAAAGTTTCCCACGTTAGCATGGTTAATTGCGATGAAACAGGCTCTTTGGGTGAAGAAAGTTTCCCACGTTAGCATGGTTAATGGAGAGGAAACCTGGTTCTTTCCTTGGAAGAAACCCCCAGTTCGCCGGATATCTGCCAACCGTTCTACGTTGAGTCAAAATACACTCATATTTTTTATTTGTTTTATTTGAACAGAGTAAAATTCTCAATCATCGACGGGCGACTTGTGTCGGTGTGAGAGACTACCACCATACGATACCAACACCATGATAACTCTATCGAAAACTTCGCACACATAATCGATCATTTTTACTATACCTTCGTCTTAACAAGATTTAATATGGTTTTGTTAAACATAAACGAATCACATATGATAAATGACGATTTATATTAAAACGGAAGTGGTCAGCTTTTTATGAAAAGTATGGTCCGGTATTTGACGTACCGGAAGTGAAATAATATAACTCTTCTCTAGAATATTATAGACTCGGTCCAAGGATAATTCTGATGTATTGTCCTTGGCTTATACTATGGTTGGTTCATTAAACATTGAACGTATTGACATTGTCATTTGAATAGTCAATCCGTTTTCAATTTCAGTAACAATTTCCATTGATTGATTGGGGTTTGCGCGTGTAAGACCATTTCAATATCAGGGCACTAAAAGTACTTTTAAGTGATTTGTCTTTCGACAGACGGTTCAGTACTTTTGGATTGTTCTCGAGGTTATCCCTTCAACAGTGGGTAGTCCATCAAATCCAAATCACAACAAAGACATTTCAATACTATGGGCAGCAGATTGTCTATCTTGTTCCATTATGTCAATAGCCATTTGATGTTCTTCTAAAAGTTCCTTAATCGACAATTTCAATGAATGTAATGACTCGTTGGAGAGTTCAATATCTTCAACTATTGAAAATTTTCCATCATTCGATATTGTCACAGGGAATGAAGAAATCAGGCCAGGTGGAATGCCATATTGGCCATGTGACACCACACCCATCGTGACCCGTTCACCTTTGTCGTCACACCCGGTTACATTCCACCATGTCCTAATATGGTCAATAATGGCTGCTGTTATAGACAACACGCTTGTCCTTCCGGTCTTTGACAAAATCTCCATACCGCGATGTTGAACTGCCTGGAACATACAAAACAAAATGATTGAGGGAAAACTAAAAATGCCATTGTGAATAAACAAAATAAAATAGATATGCTAGTGATGAGAATAACACTAGTTAAATAGAGCTGAGCATCTGATAGTATTTGGTAAATGATTTGCCTCTATAATCATTATCGTATACAACCACCCAAAAGGCACAGTTCAATATTTTTACAATCCTCTTCGATCAAATTTTTACTTCAGTCTATTGTCATTAAAAGCAGAGTTAATGAATCGATTATCCTGTTTTGTCATGCGCAAGTTTTATTCACGTGTATGGCCAGCATCCTGGAAATGAAAAAAATACATTTGATGTTGGTTGAAACTGATATACCAGCTAATAAACAGGGGCCTCACTTATTCAAAAGGAACAAACTATTCACTCACCAATTGGACGTCCCATGATTCCCGATCAGACATATTCAAATGCCTGTCCGAATTATTCACACCCGGTTTACTAACTGTTACCTTGCTGGTATCTATAGTTACGCTTTCAGAGTGATTTCCTAAAACTATGATATTTTTCAAGGACACTTCATTCAATCCAAAACGTCTTTTAATCTGGAAAAGAATTGTGAAATTTATTGACATAGATTCCATTGGCTTAATAAGATGTCGTGGAACCTTTGACAATTTGTCACAAGAAGGCAGTGTGTGAAACAATGAAAACTGTACCTTATTTAAGCTATGCACACTTTTTTCGAGGGAAAGGAAAAAAACGTTTGTAGTGACACACGCATGGTATGTCGCCTTGTTTGGGTTGTTTAAACATACATTAGGTTCAAGTTATGTCAAAATGGCGCAAAAAAGAAACTCAAATGTGACTAATAATAATATTCTAGGATTTCACTTTTGATGCTTAAATATGCAAAATGTTAACGACCAATGCTGTTTTAACGTTACTTATGTAAGATGGCTTAGCGTTCAAGGATGAGACTACTAGAATCTAATATTAGAATTCCCACTGATTAGTCTAGCGTCAAAGAGCAACGTAAGCACTCGGGGGAATGCCAAAGACTTCATGTTTAACTCAAGCATAAAGTCTTTGTCATTCCTCGGAGTGCTTACGTTGCTCTAGACTACCTAAGGTTTGTTTTATTTAAGGGTTGGGGGTGGGTGGGGGGGGGGGGGTAAGAAATACTGGGTGTTCCACGAATAAATACAATAGTGTCTGGAGTTTTACCTGACTGACTGTCCGATTGTGATCCACTTGAGTTAAACAGGTAAATGCTGAGTTAGGTAATCGACGTGCTGATTGACGACAGACGTATAACATCGTATTACATGGATTGGTTACCACTAAACACTGTCAAATAGTTTTAACAAATACATTTTAAAAAGTGTCAAATGTGCATCTGTTTATACAACTTTATTTATTAGGATCTCCCTTATAAATATTCAGAAAATTTAGAGCTTTGTAGCTCTCCAATTACCCCCAAAATTCACTAAGACAAATGTAAGTACTATGGACATTCAGCATTTGTTTTTCAAAAAATAAATTATCTGAATTACCAAATGGGCGAATTATTATCAAGTATCAAACGCTACAAATGTTTTTTTAAAACAAAAATCGGGAAATTCCCCTACCTTGACAGATGGTTTGGCAAATCGCTCAAGGGCTAGTCCGTGTTGTTTCATTATCTTTACATTATGTTCCAGTAAACAATGACGACGTTTGGCTTTATTCCTTGGAAAAGATGCCAGAAAAATGACAAAGTCTACATCAAGAAAAGCTGTATGAATATCTGAAGTCGCCACGGTTCCTGAAAACATGCCACCATAAAACTGGTTTTCGTGATTTTGGATTTAGTCGATTTGAACAGCAATATATATTCGAGAACGATCGAGCATGGAATATATTAGTTGTTACACAAATAGAATTTAGCAGTGAATGAATGAGTTTATACACATATACATGTACATAGTCACATTTAAAGTAATAAAACAAACTGAGCTTACAATTGGGTGAATATCTGTTTGTTTTGTCTTTGTTTTTTGAAGGGGGGAGGTCAGCTTTGAAAACAGATTTATTTTAGTGATGCTGTTTATTTGTCTGCTTCAATACTCAAACAATATAAGTTTTTAGTTTCCTTTTTATGTACTTTCGTTTTGTAAGGGAATTTTTGGTAACGATTTTTTGCAGATTATGTGGGGTTTACCATTGATACCAGTCTCATGAATGCTGATTACGAAAGGTAGCAACCACGTCAAACTTATTTATGAACACTGTTGCAACGAGTTTTGTCACAACGTACGAGTTTTATTCCAACTCACGAGATTTGTTACAATGTTGACGAGTTTTGTCACAAAAGGTTACGAGTTTTGTCACAAGAGCACCAGCTTTTGTTACATGTCCCAAGTTTTGTTCCAACCCTGCCGAGTTTTGTTACAAACTCAATGTTACGAGTTTTGATACAACCCGTCAACAGCTTTTGTAACAATTTTAATAGGATACGAGTTTTGATACAAAGAGTCAACAGCTTTTGTCCCAAAATCTCAGCTGTAGGCAATTTTATAGTGGCTGATAGCATTGCTCTCCGAAAACTTTCGACGGAACATTTAGTCGCCACCTTGTCCGTCCGCAAGTCCGCCCGTCATGATTTCCTGTCCTGACCATGTCCCGGTTAATATTTGGAGGATTGCTTTGAAATTTGGCTGGTGTTTTGCCCTTTTTGTGGCAATGGTCACATTCTGCCGTTATTTTTTGTCTTGGTATATTACGTTTAATATTTAGAGGATTATTTTGAAACTTGGCTGGTACAAACTAAACTACCAAGTAGTTGTGTCATGTCTCGTTCCAGTGTTGTTGATATTTTAGATTATTTCTCGTATTTTGTCAAATTTCTTGTGCGTATATATGGGATAGGGTATCCTCGTCCTAATAGGCTTAAGATTGTGTGAGCTTTTCTCTTGAAACAAATTGTTACTCGACTAATACAACACTCAGGACGTAGATTGGAAAAAAGCGAGATTTTCACTATCAGCAAATAAGTGGGATGGTTTTCTTATGATATTTTGACGTTAAAAGAGAATGTTGAAATTATTGGCTATTTTTCTCAAGACGTATAATTCAGAAGCTTTTTAGTGCTTCTAGTCTCGAAAATGTACGATAAAGTATTGTTTTGAACTAACCTTGGCTTAGAATGAATGAATGGTCGTCCCGGTTATTTAAATTTTGTTTACTTTTCGAACACGTTTTCGGTTCATATGGGCCACATACTGTATCGATTTTCCTCATTCCAACGCCAATCATTTAGTTTTTCGATGGCCTTCAAAGCCTCTTACTGTCGTGACGATCTGAATTTATGAAATAACTGTGAATTTTGGCAGCTCATGCCACTTCAAGGGCCCTACAGTTTCGGTATATTTAAGAAATCCTCCAATGCTTCAATTATAAAACTGATCGAGCCTGAAAGTTAACAAACAGAGTATTTCGGTCCCTTACATTATCGCGAGGACAGTTTTGGTGGGCCCTCCATATGGCATGGAAGTTGTACATGTACGTTACACGGCTATAGTACCTATTTTGTCGCCACATTCAAAATGACCTGCAATCTATCAGAAGGTATTTCACGCACGTAAATCCCATAAGTTATCAGACTGTGTCCAAGGCCAATCTCATTCTCGCGAGATCCCCTGCTACTACGTGAACGCGACGGACCTCTCAGGCCGTTCCAAGCCATTTGCCTTAGTCTGCTTACGGGAATCCCCTTTTGCCAGAGCTGCGGAGAAATACTCTCACTACAATCACATGACGTAAACATCCAAATTAGCATGTTATACGCTGGCCTGTTCACAATCGCGGAGGGTAGAAATATAGTCCCTGTATTTCCTCAACGATAATTCAAAACTTAAGGGCGTGTACCAAAAACGAAATACAAGCCAACATATAGAATCAGGTAAAGATCACGTACAAATCAATTTTGGAAGTAAGTTTGATTACCCAAATTTTGGGTAAAATGGCTTGGAACGGCCTGAGAGGTCCGTCGCGTTCACGTAGTAGCAGCGGATCTCGCGAGAATGAGATTGTGTACAAGGCGTGTCAAAGCCGACCGGCAGCATGCGGAGATAGCCGAAGTGTGTTCCGATTGCCTACTTGACATCCACTCTGAAACTTCGGGGATTTACGTGCGTGAAATACCCACTGATAGACTGCAGGTCCAATTGAATGTGGCGACCAAAAGGGTAGCCGTGATACGTACAATTTCCATATTCTTTTGATGTGCCCACAAAAATGTACCCGATGTAATGTAAGAGACCAAAACACTCAATTTGTTAACTTTCAGCCTCGATCAGTTATATAATTGAAGCATTGGGGGATTCCTGTTATGTACCGAAACTGCGTCTATCTACGACATGTGGTTTACAGGGATAAATAAAATATATAAACAAACATCTTTCTAAATGAAATTAGCATTTAATAAATTTATAATTATTTTTTATTTCCTACTTTCGACGCCATTGTTATTCAGCCCAAAAATACGGCGATTTACCGTATAAAAGGCGCAGACTGCCCGAGGCCACTCTGATAACTTCGGGGATTTACGTGCGTGAAATACCCTCTGATAGACTGCAGGTCATTTTGAATGTGGCGACCAAAAAGGTAGCCGTATAACGTACAATTTCCATATCCTCTTCAG
Source organism: Lepidochitona cinerea (assembly GCA_963971465.1). NCBI lineage: Eukaryota > Metazoa > Mollusca > Polyplacophora > Chitonida > Tonicellidae > Lepidochitona > Lepidochitona cinerea. Next base: position 7,793,044 of record OZ020560.1, on the reverse strand, counting down.
GGCCCATCGAAAGTGTCCTCGTGATAATGTAAGGGACCGAAATACTCTGTTAACTTTCAGGCGCGATCAGTTTTATAATTCATGATTAATTTATGAATCCTGGAATGTACCGAAACTGCGTCTCTTCTTTGCGTTACACAACATGTGCTTTACCGGGCTAAATATAATATATAAACAAATATCTTTCTAAATCACATTAGCATTTAATAAATTTATAATTATTTTTATTTTATTCTTTCGTCTTTAGTAAAGCATTTTGATATTTACTTTCGACGCCATTTTTATTCAGCCCCAAAATACGGTGATTTGCCGTATAAAAAGCGCAGACTGTCCGAGGCGTGTCAAAGCCGACCGGTAGCGAGCGAAGATAGCCGAAGGATGTTCCGAGTGTGCCCGAGGCGTGTCAAAGCCGACCGGTAGCGAGCGAAGATAGCCGAAGTGTGTTCCGAGTGACTTGATATCAACTTTTTTGTAACTTTCAACTGATACATTTTGATAAGAAAGTCATGTAAAATGCAATGTACTTATTTGTAACATTGTTTCCGTGCAAACAAAACAAAAATCCAAAGTATTTGAAGAGATCGAATAATTTGTTCTCAAACTAACACTGATTGTTTTACTAGTTTAAGTAGAAATGGAACCGTGATATGGTTTACCTGCTACCCGGTATAATTATGTCGAATAACCCAAATAACCCGGAAAAAAAGCTTTGCCTTAGATTGAACTTTACCTGTTAGTCTGTACATGTAAGCCTATGGCGAATTACCCAAATGAAGACGATATTTTACCCAAATGAATTATTCTTCTTCTTTTGGTGATAAGTTGTCTTCATGTTAGTAATTCGGCATTTTTTGTCTACATTGGGTACCAGATAATTCAAATAGCCGAAAAAACAATAAAACCCATCGCCATTTCGAACTTTATAGTGTCTCGTGCCGGATTGAGCCTATGTTATATACAACTGATTGGTCATTCATGAAAATCAATAATCAGCATTTGATTTTTTCTTTGTGTTGATTTAAGTACCTTTCCAAAATAAATTATGGTAATCTAATTTACCCCCAACTCCATCTACTTTTTAAAAAAGATTATAAACATCAGCCAACATTTGTTACAAATCCTGTCGACTGTTTGTATCAAAACTCGTGACCTGTAAAATTTGGTACAAAAGCTGTCGACTGTTTGTATCAAAACAGGTGACGTGTTTAGAACAAAACTGGTCAAGATTGGAACAAAACTCGTGAGTTGTGACAAAACTCGTCGACTTTGTGACAAAACTCGTGAGTTGGAATAAAACTCGTACGTTGTGACAAAACTCGTTGCAACAACACTAAACAAACGGACTCAGGGAAAATCGTCTTGATTCTTTAATTGTGATAAAAGAGGAGTGTGTCATTTGGACTTATATACACATCCATAAGCGTTGTGATAAACCATAACCCATCGTATTTATTTAGGTTAAAGACAGGCGGAAATTTGACCTGGTCTGTAAAATTCTTCGGAACACTTTTGACATGTTGTACAGATGCTCAACTGAGATCAAACAAAATATAATCATGGGAAAAGAAAGTGAACATGTCGTTTCCATCAGAAACGCTCAGTCAGAAGACATTCAGTAGACTGGTAGATCTTTCAAACCCAAGCGATGACTGGCTGTGGGCTCAGAAATCGAGCCATTTTGCTCTATAATATGGGCCATATTTATGCCGGTCTTATTATAATGAAACACAACTGCATCAATAGTTTTTCAAAGACACCTTCCAAGTTCAAAACCCAAACAGTTTGCAACGTTTGAAGTCAAACACATTCCCTTTCCAAATCTGCAGTGGAAGTGAGAAAAATGTTTTTATTTCAATGGGAATGATTCCAAAAGGTCCTTCCTTAACCTGGTGACATGGAGTGTTGAAATGCTGTGCCATGGACACATCGTTTGTTAGTCGAATGCCAGATAAATGGTTTGGGGGTCTTTACTGCAGATAACTCCGAATCTCTCCCACACATTGCTTCCGACTTGTCAACTAATTCCAACAGTTCGCAACATTCACAATCATATAAGCTGATGGTTTTATGGACCCATCTATTGACCAGCAGCCTTACCTTTATGAAGCGGGAAGATACAATCCTCTAATTCCATAACTAATCCACACAGATCATCGCTACCTCGGCTTAGGAGATGAAGAATGATTGGCTGAAAGCAGCAAATAACTGAATATGTAGCGAAAACTCTCCGAACATTTTAAATTGGTTCTCAATCTGTTTGAGATAACGGAAGATGGCTGTCATCGGTCCGCATAAACTCAATATACCGTTCTTTTGTATATATATGTGAAAATCTTTCTGACGTAAAACATCTAACAACCGCTTAGACTTATATTTCAATATAATGGGGTCACAATATGTGAGACACATAGAGCAGCATGTAGTGTTAACATTTAGGACAGGGGTGTCCTTAAGGACAGGAAAGACACATATGACAAAGGCCAACATATGTAGGGGAGTTTATGTTTACCTGTTTATCACCGAAAGCCGCTCCTGACAAAACGTGTGGAATAAGGGAGTAAGCTATGTTCCCATTGGCTCCGGTAACAAGAACCTTGATTGGTGGATTTAAACTGTGCATGTCCATTCTATAAAGGAATTGATAGCAAAATCACAAATTTAATAGTAAAACACAAAAATCACCGACGTTACGCCTTAGTTAAAACGCCTTGTTGTTAATTTGAAAGACAATCAAGTTTCCTTTGTTTGACTTTGCTATGTTTGGATTACGTTAGATTGACTATGGTTTTACACCGCACCCAAAAGTAATTATCTACATGTCGGTCTTACCAGATGATGGTGAAGGAAATCTGGCTTGGCAGTGAATATCCACACACAATCGTTCTCTATTTCGTTTTTAGAACTGAGTGCGATTCGAACCTGGGCTAGGTTGTGCAAAAGTGTAATAATTTTGATCTACAAACCGTATGCCAACATTACCCTAGAAAAATAGTATAAATTGGCGTCACTGTGAAGAATTTCACTTCAGCGTTAAATACGCTTATATTCATTTTGTAATTACGCCAATCAAAGAGATAGAAAGTTCATGCATGTGGCATATACGACAGAAATAGTGTTTGAAATGCAAAAATGTATATTTAATTTGTTTTTGTGTGTAAGTAGAGTGGTTGCCAGAATCAAAGGGAAGATATGGAAACGTGTCGTTGTTTATCATTAAGTTATCAAACCTGTGACATGAGCTGCCAAAATTTACACTTTTTCCATCAATTTTGTTTGTCACGACACAAACAGGGACTGGTGGTCATGGGAAAACTAAAAGATTGAATTGTGCGAATAGTAAACAAAACCTAAAAAACCCGGTCGACCAATCATTTATTCTAATTGGTTCAAACGGCTGCAATAACTTACATTCTAGGGACCTGTGGTACTTAAAAGTCTATAAACTGTACTTGTTGAGAAAAATGACCTACAATTTCACAATTCTTGGTAGCTCATGGCCGCTTTTATTAATACCAATTGTTCAAGGTGACGCCAAACAAAACGGATTTAAAATAACTCTGCCATCGTTACATAAACTTACATCAAAACGAAATATATATAATTACCTTTTTGGGAATAGCTGTATTTAAAAAGCAATGCTATCTAAAAGATGAAATTTTGTTCATGTAATTTCTAACATGAAGCCAACTGTTCGGACTTTCACCTTGAAGTATTGTTGATCGCCATGTGACATATTACTAGATTAAGTTACTGTGAGATAAACATATAGAGATACTATATTTGACTGATACTGATCTAATACAAGTTAGAATACAGAGATTGACAACGATAACACGTCAACTTATTAAAACTGGACTTAAGTTGAAAGGAACATTTGGCGGTATGTCGGTCAATTTCGTTCCAGAGTCATCTTACAAAATTGTTTTTGATGAAGATCAATTACGGAGAGCCGCCGAAAAACTCCAAAGCTCGTCGGCCTTGGTCATAATGGCAGGTGCCGGAATGGGAGTGGAGTCCGGTATCCTAACCTACAGAACTAACGAGGATTTCTGGATAGCTCATCCACAACTACGGGACAAGAAATTAGGAATACCAGAAATGAGTAACAGTCTACTTTTCCATAAGGACCCTCATTTAGCGTGGGGTTTTGTAGCGAGTCGGCTGCACAATTACCGAAAGAAATTTCCTCATGAGGGCTATCATATTTTGAAGAAATGGACCGAAAATATGGACTCTGGATATTTCGTATTCACTAGTAATGTGGATAGCCACTTTCTTCGAGCTGGCTTTAGAAAAGATCGTATCGTTGAGAGACACGGTAGTTTGGAATATCTCCAATTATTAGACATTGAAAATGGTGATCATATTTGGAGAACACCGTCGGATTTTAATATTCAGTGGAATCCGGATACCCTTAGAGCTTACCATCCTTTACCAACTGTGTGTGTCCCTAACACCAAAGACTCGATTTCACCTCTTAAAGAATTCTGCGTCAATGAGATCAATAGTAAATCTGACACCGAGAAACGTCTTAAAAAGGGAAATGGCTTAATTGTCCACCTTGACGAATGCCGCCAGTGTGGAAAATTGAAACATCCCATAAGACCAAATATGAGATTATTCAACGATGACACATGGATTAACCAACATATTCTATCCATGGAGGAAAGGTTCCACGCTTTTATACGTCAGCTTGTGTCGACACAGAAGCAGTTTGTTGTTTTAGAAATAGGTGTCGGTGTAACTGTTGATACAGTTCGCCCCACGACGGACAGAATAGCTAAAGAATGGCATCAACATTGTACATTAATACGGATTAATCCGATTGAAGCCGACGTCAACGAAGATTCTGATCATATATCGTTGTGCATGACCGGATTAAGCGCATTGAAAGAAATTGACAAACTGCTACGGTCTTAAAACATTAAATCTACGTCTTAAATTATGTGTACATTTACACAGCTGCATGGGAAAATACCAATGCCATTTTTTATGGGTTTTTTTTCGTTTTCTATTTAACTATTTAAAAAAATAAACAAATAGTGTATTAAATTCATTCTCCTTTTAAATAATTTTACAATATTTAGATTAATTTACTTATAAATTCTTAATTCTAACTCCGCAATTGCTCAATGATATTGATGACATTGTTTGTGAATAACATTTTAAATAGATTCAGTGTTCACTTGATCATGTTTCTCAGAATTTTTTTTGGCTCTGCTTCTAGGCATCAAATTCGAGTTTAAAATAAAAAACAACAAAAAGTCCTGAAGTAACCCGTTAATTTTTCGTTCTCAGGGTACAAAGCATAGCAAACATGCATTATTGCAATTTTTTTTTAAAGTTTGTGAAAAAAATTGCCAACTTTCAAAGTTCCCCAATTTAGGCCACGTCGATGCCTTGGTGGCTTATCGTTATTACACACATTTTTTGCAAAACCTCTATTGTAATTCAACCTGAGTTTTAAAGTGGCATGAACTGTCAAATATAGGACAATTTTTGTATAACCCGTTCTTTGCGCACTTTTTCGGCTCTTATTAGTAACCGACTTTACCTATATTGTTTTTATCTCAACGTCAATTTTTAGTTTTTCAAGGTACTTTGAACGTTCAACGTCTCACGACAGTCCAAAATTATGAAAACAATCTGAATTTTCGCAGCTTATGTCACTATAGTAAACCAAAAACTAAGCTCAAGTTCCTTGAGATAAGTAGTCTTTGAAATGCTTGAAACCTACCTGAGTTTAAATGGGAAATCTTGAAGGTTTTCCAATTTGTTTCTGCACTAAATAAAAAATAAGGAATTTTATCAACTTCACCTCGAGGCACACAAAAACCGCAAATATCTATCAGTATGGTTTGAAAAGTTCATACGAATGGACGCGCCAATAAACTAAAGGGGGCCTCGGTGGTCCAGTGGGCTAGAGTTATCGTCCCTTAGTCCCACACAGACCTTCCATCTATGCGGCGCGGGTTCGAATCATACTCAGTCCAAATAAAAATTGAAAAATTTCGGAGTGAATTTTTCATTCGGTCGCCGTATGTGGAAGAGTAGCCAGGTACTTGCCGAATGTTGGGGGTTTCCTCTGGGCAATTAGTCCAGTTTCCTCTCCCCACTAAACCTGACAACGCCGCCATATACGTGAAATAGTCTTGCGACGTAAAACATCAATCAATCAATCAACCAATAAACTAAAACAACCAACTTGTGGTTTGAAAGGTAAATTTAATGCTTCTCCTATAAACTTAAATTGGATTTTGTCGCTTATTTTGGCTTTAGTTGTCTTCTCCGTCAAAGCAAGAATCAAGAACAGATAAATTATATAAAAGTTACTACAAGTTTTGAATACATAAGGAATTCTGTGCAGGGCAGGCTTTGGTAATACGGTATGAAACAAATAATGTTTGGCTGAAAACGCTGTGTTGATTGATGTGCAATTAAAGTATTTGATTTGGATATTACTCTATTTTAAGTCGCAGAAGATGCCAAATATAGTGAAAACCTTGACCAAACAGAAGTTGAAAAACCTTCCACTGATTCCAATCTCCAAAATGCCCGTCACGGTGGTTTTTATAAGTAACAAATACCCTAAAATGTATCAATACAGTCCGCCTATTTGCATTTTATCCGTTTTCCGCACACTGTTTTGGTTCGAGTGAAAATCAGAATTTATTTCAAAAAGATAAATTTAGGTTATTTAACTATATTATATGTTGCAAAAAACCTAGTGCTCATAATTTGTCTCCTATCCGCGCTATTAAATAAAGTCGCTTCAATGTTGGATCAAATTTGTTTGACTAATATGCAAACCCATTTTGACAAAACTCACCAACGCAAATGTCATCTGCAATAGTTGGAATTGAGGTTCCAGTTTGATTGCTCTAGACTTACAGACACATGCTAGCTGATACAGACACATGCTAGTTGATACAGACACATGCTAGGTGATACAGGCACATGCTAGTTGATACAGACACATGCTAGTTGATACAGACACATGCTAGCTGATACAGACACATGCTAGGTGATACAGGCACATGCTAGTTGATACAGACACATGCTAGGTGATACAGGCACATGCTAGTTGATATAGACACATGTTAGCTGATACAGACACATGCTAGTTGATACAGACACATGTTAGCTGATACAGACACATGTTAGTTGATACAGACACCTGTTAGTTGATACAGACACCTGTTAGTTGATACAGACAACTGTTAGTTGATACAGACAACTGTTAGTTGATACAGACACATGCTAGTTGATACAGACACATGCTAGCTGATACAGACACCTGTTAGTTGATACAGACACCTGTTAGTTGACACAGACAACTGTTAGTTGATACAGACAACTGTTAGTTGATACAGACACATGCTAGTTGATACAGACACATGCTAGCTGATACAGGCACATGTTAGTTGATACAGACACGTGTTAGTTGATACATACACATGCTAGCTGATTAGGCATATGCTAGCTGATACAGACACATGTTAGATGATACAGACAACTGTTAGTTGATATAGACAACTGTTAGTTGATACAGACAACTGTTAGTTGATACAGACACATGCTAGTTGATACAGACACATGCTAGTTGATACAGACACATGCTAGTTGATACAGACACATGTTAGTCGATACAGACACCTGTTAGCTGATACAGACACATGTTAGTTGATACAGACACATGTTAGCTGATACAGACACATGTTAGTTGATACAGACACATGCTAGTTGATACAGACCCATGCTAGCTGATACAGACACATGTTAGCTGATACAGACACATGTTAGTTGATACATACACATGTTAGTTGATACAGACACATATTAGTTGATACAGACACACGTTAGCTGATACAGACACATGTTAGGTAATACAGACACATGTTAGGTTGATGCTGATTTACTTTAGGCTGATGTTGATTTACTTTAGGCTGATGTTGATTTACTTTATGTTGGTGCTGATTTACTTAGTTTGATGTTGATTTACTTAGGTTGATGATGATTTACTTTGGTTGATGCTGATTTACTTAGGTTGATGCTGATTTACTTAGGTTGATGCTGATTTACTTAGGTTGATGCTGATTTATTCATTAGGTTGATGCTGATTTACTTAGGTTGATGCTGATTTACTCATTAGGTTGATGCTGATTTACTTTAGGTTGGTGCTGATTTACTTAGTTTGATGATGATTTACTTTGGTTGATGCTGATTTACTTAGGTTGATGCTGATTTACTTAGGTTGTTGCTGAATTACTTTGGTTGATGCTGATTTAGTCATTAGGTTGATGCTGATTTACTTTAGGTTGGTGCTGATTTACTTAGTTTGATGTTGATTTACTTAGTTTGATGTTGATTTACTTAGGTTGATGCTGATTTACTTAGGTTGTTGCTGAATTACTTTGGTTGATGCTGATTTATTCATTAGGTTGATGCTGATTTACTTAGGTTGATGCTGATTTACTCATTAGGTTGATGCTGATTTACTTTAGGTTGGTGCTGATTTACTTAGTTTGATGATGATTTACTTTGGTTGATGCTGATTTACTTAGGTTGATGCTGATTTACTTAGGTTGTTGCTGAATTACTTTGGTTGATGCTGATTTAGTCATTAGGTTGATGCTGATTTACTTTAGGTTGGTGCTGATTTACTTAGTTTGATGTTGATTTACTTAGTTTGATGTTGATTTACTTAGGTTGATGCTGATTTACTTAGGTTGTTGCTGAATTACTTTGGTTGATGCTGATTTTATACTCATTAGGTTGATGCTGATTTACTCAGATTGAAGCTGATTTATTCAGGTTGATGTTGATTTAATTACTTTGATGCTGATTTATTTAGATTGATACAGATTTACTTAGGTTGATGGTGGTGTACTTAGGTTGGTGCTTAAGTCACTTACTTAAGTCGATGTTGATTTACTTATTAGCTTGATGCTGATTTACTTAGGTTAATGCTGGTGTACTAAGGTTGGTGCTTAAGTCACTTACTTAAGTCGATGTTGATTTACTCAGGATGATGCTGATTTAACTAGGTTTTTGTTGATTTACTTAGGTTGATCCTGATTTACTTAGGTTTATGCTGATTTATTTAGGGGGATGCTGATTTACTTAGGTTGGTGCTGATTTACTCAGGATGATGCTGATTTAATTAGGTTGGTGCTGATTTACTTATGTGGTTACGGATTTACTTAGGATAATACGGTATTAATTGCTTTGGTGCTGGTTTATTTTAGGTTGCTGCTGATTTATTCAGGTTGATGCTGATGTGCTTAAGTTGATGCTGATTTAATAAGGCAGATTGATTACTCCTTGTCATACAGCTGAAATAAATTAAAAGTCGTTGAAACTGACCATGGTGTTACCGCAATAAGTTGAAAGTTTCCTTTTTGTATTGATAAATATACCAGGTTCAATCTAAAACGATCTGCTAGAATACAATTTGCTAAAACGTCTTACGTGTCTTCTCTGACTTGAACATATTCACGGACATGTCACAGGTTTACAATGATCAAATAATGTAAACATCCGCGTATTTTATTGACCTCGTTAGGTGGTTCTTTCAAAGCAATACATGTTTAAAAGGTCATTCGAAGTTTGAAAACGTTTCTTTTCAAAACAATGTCTTCAGTTTTATTGATATTTATAATGGGAATACTTATGCAAGCAGTTTTTAAATATTGAATATAACTTAAGCAGGTGGATGTTCCCAGGCCAAATATTGACTTTAGGTAAAAGTAGAGTGTTTATAGAATATCATTTTATACAGTACGTAAAGGGCAATTAATGGGTAAGATAACTTCAATTCTTTATAAAAGGAGGAACAACTGGGTGAGGTACATTGTCTGAACTGGACACATAGGTGAGTGTTTGTTTGTAATTCTATCAAGTCTGTCTAAAATTATTTTCCTCGATTGGTAATGTTTTCGCCGCATTTAAGATTATTTCACTTCCAAGGCCGTTCTGCTAAGTTCAGTGGGAGTGGAATATTAGTTACAGGGTGTGTTCGAGGGGGGATACGGAAATATATGGGGTCAGTCAACGAGTATTGGGCGAGGCGTTAAAAGAGTCCAATATACTGTTTACTGACCCCATTTAATTCCGTATCCCCCCTCGAACAAACCCTGTAACGAATTTATCCCACTGAAGACCTAACTCGTACGATATTCTAGCCTTCTTTCTCAAACTTGACTTTCATAAAAGGTAGAAAATGAAATTTGAAAGCTATTTTCTCATATATATGGCACGAGCAGACACGACTGGCAAGTGTCTAGACATGACGCCACACGAGCCATATATGGTAGTCGCCATGTATAGAGCAGCACGTCGACGTAATATAGAATATACAGGGTCTCCGCGTGACAGGTTTTAACCAATGAACAGAAAGTATTCAGTGTGAGGTGGGATAAAGCAGTATCTTTGCCCGAAGCGAATGCCTGGCAACTCTTACACATAGAGCGATCGAGCGATAAAGACATTCGAAAATTTGTCCAATTTTCATTCGGCTTTGGAAAACATCTGTGAAAGTGCTAACTGATGTATAACCTTATAATGCTGGCAACCAGTCAGCAATGCTATAGTAACGGTGATTTCCGCCAAAAGTTTGCATGAAAGAAATCTTAATGATGGAATAACCTGAAGGGGTAATGTCAATCGCTAAAATCAAACATTTCCTGAAGTCATGTCGAAATTACCGTATCCATTTTAATAAGATAGAAAGATCATTCCTTCCTCTTTCAGATGTTTACAATGAGAGGTGCGCCTGTTCTCCTGTTGGCATTGATCGGCTTTGCCGGTAAGTTAAACCATCGTTACATATTTTACTAAAAAATGCATTTGTTTTTCGGAAGGTGTCGGGGGGGGGGGGGGGGGGGGGCAGATCACACAACATAGTGGTTTTCGTCGAACAATAGAGTTTTAATATGGGTATTAAATATACAAATATATGAGTGGTGGCTAGGGTTGCTCGGATTATATGCACCATGTAGGTCTTCTTCAAACTACTGTTATCCGGAATGAAATTGGTATGAGGTTTTTGTTAATAAGTCTCTACTTATTGTATTGTGTTACTATATTGTATTAACTCCACATACTCCATATGTGTTATAAAACAAAATACACAATAATTTTAATTGGACGAGATGTCCGTTGTTTTAAAGCTGTATAGTCTAATTGTTGACTATTGCTCAATAAACTAGTCTTTGGAACAGCCTAAATTGTCTTTGGTGGAATAATTTGGGCAGATATCCTGGGCAAGCCGTTCAAGCTCCGAGTATAACTATTGTACATTGCTGTGAAGTAAAGCCACATCAATCAGCTAAACTTAAACATGTTTTATGTTTCAGAGTGTGCTGACTTATGGAGAGATTCCAACCTTCAGCTAAGCGAGATACCCAATTCTGATAGGTCCTTTGGAGAATCCAACATGAGGACCGTCAATAACCCAGCTGGAGGAACTCAGAAAGTCCTTCGAATCTTCTATCCTCGAAACTCCTACAAACCTTCATCTTCACCACAAGGGGGCGCTCAGTTCTTCAAGGATCTGCCATCAAGCCGTACCATTGCGACTTTGACCTACGACATTTACTTTGCCAGAAACTTTAACTTCGTAAAAGGCGGTAAGCTTCCAGGTCTGTACGGAGGATCGAGGTCGTGTTCTGGGGGAAGATCTGCTGAGGGCTGTTTCTCCACCCGTTACATGTTCAGGAGCAATGGAGACGGAGAAATTTATCTTTACGCCCCGTCTAACCAGAGAAGTAGCTTTTGTAGCGATTCTAACGTATATTATTGTAACTTTGACCATGGCCATTCCTTGGGTCGCGGTAACTGGCGATTTAGCACAGGCAGATGGTACACCATTAGTCAAAGAGTAAGGCTGAACGACGTTGGACAAAAGAATGGTTACGTGCAAGTCTGGTTAGATGGTAGATCTGTATTAAAAGTCAACAATGTCAATTTCAGGAATTCCAATAGTGTCAAGATTGATGGCATGTATTTCTCCACGTTTTTCGGCGGTGGCTCCACTAGTTGGAAAACTCCTGTAGATACATACACCTACTATCGTAATTTCAAAATTACTTCTTAATTATTTGAGTGAAGCGAGCATACGGCCTACATGAAATCCACAATAAACATGTAAACCCACACTGTTAGTGTTTATGTTTTCTTTCATGCTTGGAAAATTGAAACCAATTTGTGTGTCTACAAAGTATTTATAATTTGAATGTCTTTGTTTATACAAGTTCATGAATTCTGAAGTATTCTCGCTTGGTCAAATCAAGGCGGGAAAAAGAAAACGCGAAATTTTAGAGATAAAATTTCGTGTTTTCTTATTTTCGCTTCGAACCCAAAAACCAAAAATTGCGACAATAAGAAATAAAGAAAAAAAGACCAAAACCGAAATAACGACCAAACGCCTCATTTGTGCCTTTCCTAATCTCTTATTTTCTGAAATGTGACCAATACTCAAAGCGAAAACAAGAAAACGCGAAGTGTTAATCCACGTAAAGCTTCTTGTTTTCACTTGGGTCTGGAACGTTAGTAGATTTCTGCACCCCCAGTAATGGGGCTGCCACTCAACGTAGATCGCCTTCTCGTGACTTTGTAACCTCTATAAACCCTCTATAGCATATATAGAATAGATAATATGAGAAGTTACGAGCGTTGTTAAATTGCTTTTTAACAACGCTCAAACCATAGCAAATAAATGGATTTTCAATCTGAAAACTAACCTGGATTCTCCCGAGGACCTTATCACTGACTCTGTACATATATACTCCAATTGATTAAAGACTTTAAAGGGTCATGTTTCGCCGAAAATCCACCTCTGTCCACCTACTACAGCACCTCACCAGCCAAACCTAATTCTCTGCACGTCAGTTCGCATGTCATCAGTGATGGGGCGTGCGCAACACATCTAACAAGTCAGTTTGACCAATGACTTATGCATAACTATATGCATATAATATATACATGTAGTTCAATGCGTATGACCTTCAATCTACTCGGCAAGAGAAGCAAGCGTACATGCAAATTGAACGACAAACATCAGCTCACAATGATTATATTTTAACAGATCATAATTTTTATCTAACCGAGGTCCTCAGAAGAATCCCCTTACATCATTGTTTTGAGTGACTGGATTTCTTTAAAAAAGACAGCTAATAAATAACTAATAACATGATATAGACAAAGCCTTAGTGCCAACGGGATATATATGCCTATAGTCCTATGTGGAAAAGATGCCAAGTACAGCGTTTTGTTTTCTTCCGAATTGTGTGCATGCACCAAAATCTTAGTTCAGTGTAAATGACATACGGTTACTATTTTCGTTATTTTTAAGGATTACACTTTCTTGAAAAATTCTTCTACCGATTTTGGGCGATAACCAAAACGGGAATCGAACCCTGGTCCCAGAGTGCGGCACCTATCGCCAGCACTAAATGCCGGCTGCCTTATCCATTCAGCCGACCGGCCTCTTCTAAAAAAGGAGGTAGTTGACTGGTAGATACTAGAGCCGACATTTAGTACCCCTCTAGCAACGTAATTGACACAGCTCCCATTGCTGAATGCATGAGTTTAATTAGTTAGTGTCTTTTACAAAGTGGGTATAACAGTATTCTCGTTATTTGTTGGGATTACACTTTCTTGAAAAATGGCAGAAATTCTTCTACCGGTTTTGAATGATACCCGAAACGGGAATCGAACCAGGGTCCCAGAGTGCGACACCTATCGCCAGCACTAAATGCCGGCTGCCTTATCCATTCAGAGGACAATGGAGTACCTGCATGTGGATTATACAACAAAATAAAAGAAATATTTTTGTCTAACCATTTAAAGTAATATACAGTTCTCTCTGGAGCCTTACAATGTTGTGGACTTTTTTCTTTACGTAACATTGCCCTAATAAGCCGAGCATCTTGGCTCATTGCGACTGGCAGAGTTTCTTGCTCACCATGCCAAGCTTTCTGTCAATATATTATAGGTTTATTACCAAGGCCAGCAGGTTTTCTGTATATAGGATATCTTAGCATTGCCATGTTCTAATTGTCTCTATCCATAAAGGAGAAACACCCCTAATGTTTGCACCTCTTCTTGTTACTACGACCGACATAAATAATCATGTTAAGCCTTTTTCTAGTTGTATTCATAATTAGTGATGCTATGTTGTAGGTTTTCATATCTTATCAAACTAAGACATACACAAAAGCTCAAGATAACAATGTAAATAGTGCATACATGAGATTTAACTATCTATCAAACCATCAGTTACACTTGACGAAGACACCGATATAGGCGTCGAAAGCTCGTATTATTCACACGTAACTGCGTGATGATGCCTTATTTTTTTTCTCATTAGTATGGAACCCACGTTCAAAGAGAGTTTCAAACATTTCTTATTTAAATGAATATTCAATTCTCTATTTTTAAGTTTTAAGACAGGAATGGATATTGTTAAAGTGTCAGTTCTATTTCATCCTTATAATAAAATTCAATTTAGACTTACATCTTAACATTTCTAGCATATTTTATATTCTACAGATTGGTTTCACTAAAATGCTCCATATTTTCTTTTGGAAATAGTTTAGGAACATTTTGTCTGTGCACAGTATTGTATGGGACCAGTATACTTGGGAAACACCGCCTAAACGGTTTGTAGTGATTTATAGCTGACCTAGCCAGGAAAAAAGGAATAAATCCCCACCCAAACCAATACCCCCTCCCCCCCCCCCCTAAAAAATAATACCTGTGTAAATGAACAAGATCTTCGTTTGAATAAATTAGTTAAACTTTTCTTAAATGCGCTCCGTATGTCCATCCGTCCGTCCAGATTTGTTGTGAACGCGATAGGTTCGGAACCATAACACCGAGCCATCTAATGTAAATATTAGACAGACCTCGGTTAAGTTCGATTTTCGGCCATGTCTGATCTATAGGTCACAGAGGTCATTGAGTTCTATCTTCAAGTGTACCTGTGACCATGATAGAATAGGAACCATCAGACTCAGCCTTATCATTTTGAGTTTTCATGTATTAGAGAGACCTTGGTCTAATTTGATTTTTGGGTAGACCGAGCCTCTATTTGTATCTCACAGAAGCAATTGAGTTCAAATTATCAGGTTTTTTTTCTGAAAATGATACATTACTTACCGTTACACTGAACCCTTTCGTTTGCAGGTATATATACTAGAGAGATTTTATTGTCAAGTTAGATTTTCGGGAATAGTAAAGCTATATTTGTAGGTCCTATTAGAAAAACCCTTTTCCTAGCATGGAGGAAGATTAGGTATGCCAAGTACAACATTGCAGAATGTTTGTATGCATGCTCAGATAAACTTATGTATCCCTACCTTCCAAATATATTATGTATATTTGTCAATAAGTCTGTTTCTGTCTGTCTCTCTCTGTCCATTGCTGTGTGTCTTCGTTTTTGTAATTGTTTCCATCTTTTCCGTCGTAATTTAGGTGACAACCTTTAAAAAAATCTGGCAACAAAAATTCACGTTGCTGCTATTATTCCTAAGGCCTGTGGCCCGTATGAGCAGAGATAGTATTCAAGAAGTAAAATAAAATTAAAACCACCCAGACGAACTTATAAAAGTGGCATGAGAAAGTGGCATGAGCTACCAAAATTCTCACTCTTTCGTTAAATTCTGATACAAAAAATTACATAGAACTGAAAAATATACTAAGGCAATGAGATTGTCGCTTTTATATGAGTAAAACGAATGTATCCTTTCCACAGTAAACAGGATTCATAATTACAATTTAATTGAGTGTATCTTTATATACAGAAAATTGACATATAGATATATACAGTTCATTCATGACATCACTTGGCCACCGTTTTCCAGTGATGTACAAGAGTTATTGTTCCATTACGTATATGTTGTGGTTTATCATAGCAACTTATGATTGGGTATAAACGTCTAAATGATATGCCCCTTTTTAAGACAATAAGAAACTTGTCTCCGTGGTTATTTTAGACAAGAAGATTTTCCATGTGTCCGTGTGTTATAGTGTTCAAAAATATATTAACCATAGAGTTCCGCATCTTCGAACCATAGGGTTAAAATCGCATCAAGCAAACTGAGCGTGAGTGTAAGTGTCAAACGTGGGTTCCGAAGATGGGAGTTCGGCACAGTAATACTACATTAATCAATAAATTCCAGCTGTATCAATTGTTGAAAAATTAAACATTGTAGTGCAACATGTCTCAAAGACAAACTATTTGTGAAATCAAGTTGCATCATTTACTAGTAGACTATCTTTATCTATCTTTACATCATTAACTTTTAAAAATATTTGAAAGAATATATTTTTATTGTTCGAGTAGAATAAGTAGATATAAATTTGACAGTTGAAGCGCAGAGGCATGAGGCACCATTTCGGCGGTCACTTTAGGACAGTTTCGGCAGTCACTTTAGGACAATTTCGGCGGTCACTTTAGGACAGTTTCGGTGGTCACTTTCGGCCGTCACTTTAGGACAGTATGGATAGGTTTTGTAAAATTAACAGTCTGTATAAATCTACAGATAAGAAATAATACGTCTGTTGAGAAGTATAGAAACGGTCAAAGGGAGATAATCCTAGGCTAGAATACTTTGAGGTATTGGAAGAGTTACCTCCCTTGGGTACTGAATAACGCGGCGATTCGTCTTTAAACGGGGATTCCCCGCGTAAAACCTAGGCAGGTCTTATTGCACCATAACTATTAAATGGTGATTTCCCATGACGTCAGGAGAACAGTTTCGGCGGTCGCTTTAAGACAGTGAGTGATAATTATGAGGGTTGATAGTGTTTCTATTATTAAATCTATAAATATATACTCTACATGAGTCAATAGAGAGATTGTGTAAAGCTATAATCTATTAAGCATCGGTTAGCGACCAGCTAGTAACACTAAATAAATACAAAGAATGATATTACAGTAAATGTAACCAGCATGTTTATCGTTCTAATAGACTGTAATTACAGTTATTACAGCCGGCATAATGATTTAGAATGTAGGAAATTAAACATCGCGATTAAGCTTTATATACTCTTAACAAAGAACAAAGAACACTAACCAATAGGGAAAATCGTGTAGGTTAAAATATACACGAGCCAAACAGAAAAACATATAGAAACATAGTCACACAGGGGAATAATTATTCCAGATTTAGAAAGTAAGGAAATGAAACATCTGAGATGACAACTGTCAGTGTCCATTCGCTGCTCGGATAGAAAATGACCTGTGAAATGTTCGTGTAACCTTACTAAAACTAACAGACGTACATAATAAATGGTATAACCCGGTAACTACCCTGCCGTCTATCGACCGTAACTGATTATGTGTATAAATTTTGGTCCTTGGTACTATACCACTAACAGACGCCCAGCGGGCGTTAAGCGGCCGCCGGGCGTTAAGGGGACGCCGGGCGTTAAGCCGCCACCGGGTGTAAAGTGGCCATACCCGGGCGTTCAATCAAGACGAAAGACAGTATGTAAACGACCAAAGACATGACTAACTCGACATTCTATTTCAACATCTTTATTGAGTAACAAATTTAAAATATATATATATAGATTGTATGTTAAGGTTAGATTTAGTCACTGTCCTCATTTTCTTGAGTATCAGAATATGTGGCTGGTAAAAGATAGTTAAATAAAGGTTTCCTCATTTTTATAACATTATACAGGGCCTCTCTCGGCGATAAGTCAAAATTTCGTGGCCATAATTTTTGTATGGATTGGATTTTTTTTCATAGACTTTAAAAGCAAACTCTCTTCGTTGTATAAAGACATCAGAGTTTTTGAGTTTTTCATATTTTTGGCCTCAAAGTTTCGTAGTCACCATTTTCTTCAGCGATACACCAATGGGTCGCGGGTTCAAATCCCACTCAGTCCAAAAGTTGGAAAATTTTCTGACTCGGTTTTCACTCGAACGACCTATATGGGATGGTTGCCAGTTACCAGCGGAAGGTCGTGGGTTTCCTCCGGGCATAGAGCCCGGTTTTCTCCCACAATAAAACTGGCAACGCCGCCATATCAGTGAATTAATCTTGAGCGCGGCGTAAAACACCAAACAATCAATCAATCAATCTTCAGCGATAGAGTCAGTTGTTTCAGGGATGTGTTGTTCGATCGCATTTGTTACAAGATTATCCCACATCGTTGAGGATGCCTTTCCGTTTTCCTGCGACTCTTCCTCAGCCGAAGAAAAGCTTTCACCGTCTTGTGATTCTTCCTCCGTTGGCGACAGACTGTTTTCATCTAGGGTCTCTTGACTTGTACAACTATCCGCAGAATCATTGTTTTCTGACTTTTCGCTACATTGTCGTTCTCATATTCTGAGGAAGTGTTTGGATCTTCGTTGTGACTTTGAAGTGATGTTGTATGATGGTTATACCTATCCTGATGACGTCGCATATCATGATCCCGAGTAAAAGTTTGGCCACACTTCACCGCTTAACGCCCGACGGTCGCTTAACGCCCGCAGATAATGCTTAAGGTAATGGTACGAATAACCTTTCGTCTTGAATGAACGCCCGGACACGGCCGCCGGGCCTAAAGCGGCTGCCGGGCGTTAAGCAGACCAGGGCGTTCATTCACACCTGGGGAAATGATATGCTATATAGAAGTACTATACCGATGTTATTAGTCAGTCGAGTGCCGTACATTAAGCCTAGCGCAGACGAGAGGCGCCGGCTGAGCTACAAGGCACGCGTGGCCAAGGGAGCAGCTACAAATTTCAGCGCAGACGATGAGCTCTCGGCTGAGGCCAGTTCCTTGTCACCTAAGTTCACTGACCTACACAAGTGTCACTACCCGTGTTACGTAATATTCTAAGTGGTCACATGATTTAATAGGCACACGTGATATCCCTCCTCTCAGCTCAGCCGGCAGCTTACGTTGTCCGCACACGGTGAGATTCTTGCCACGAGAGGCAGAAAATATCAAACATGCTAAATACTTTCCTCACCGCCTCGAGAGGCGAAAATCTCACCCAAATTTACGCGCACACGGGGGAAACAGCTTAGCTCTCAGCCACGCGTAGCCGACAGCTCAGCCGGCGCCTCTCGTGTGCGCTAGGCTTAAGACATGGGACTGTTTACATGCACCGAGTGTGGCCAAACTTTTACTCGGGATCATGATAGGCGACGTCATCTAAAATCATTTTCAGACAAAACTACAAAATGCAGGGAGCAGGGCAGGTAAAAACAACAAACAAACAAAAAACACACACAAAACCCAAAACTCGACCCTTTTCCAGTTACCTAAGATACCAATGACAGTGATAAGAGGTACCGCCACGACGTAATCTGTGGGAATTTTAAATTAGATACATAATTATCAGACGCTTGTAAAAGTCCAGTTAACCGCCAAGGAAACACACAATCTTCAAAGCATTTCAAACGAGAGTTACTGACATATGGGAAAAGAAGTACTTCAGGCCAGAAATTTTCCACTGTTCAATCTACGTTTCTCTAGTTCCGGACAGATCCCATCTTCCCAAGCGAAGCTAAAATCTTCATGTCCCCATTCCGTGTTTTACCGTGGCGGACTTCTCCACTCCAACCCGTAAATCAAACAGCACCCACTGGTGGGAATGTAAGAGTTGCCTTTCCTAGACTTACAGAGTCTTGGCCAATCAGCACTCATTAAACAAAAATTCAAGGTGTACACAGCCGCCATTACGTTATTTTCAGTTGAAGTGCCAGAGGATTTGATTAGCTGCGAGAAGTTTTACTCTAAGATGGCTGCCGATTGATTGATTGATTTTACTCTTCACTCAAGATTATTTCACCAACGTGGCTGCCGATACCTGCTTATGACAGACATTAAGCAACTCGGTGTTGAAAAGGCCTCACATACATGTATCAAAACTAAGGTTGATATTAATTTATTTAGGTTGATGCTGATTTACTTTAGGTTGATACTGATTTACTTTAGGTTGATACTGATTTACTTTAGGTTGATACTGATTTACTTTAGGTTGATACTAATTTACTTTAGGTTGATACTGATTTACTTTAGGTTGACGCTGATTTACTTTAGGTTTATACTGATTTATATAGGTTGACACTGATATACTTAGGTTGACACTAAATTACTTTAATTGATGTTGTTCATTCATACCGATTTACTCAATTTGCTGATGATTTACTCAGGTTGATACAGATTTGATTAGGTTGACACTAATTTGCTTTAATTGATGTTGATTTGTCCACTAAGTTTTTGAAAAAATCCAATAAAAACAATGGGAGGAGATGCGATGACAAGCACTAATTGTCTATTTCTTCTCGTGCTGTCGGAAAAGGGCAGTAACTCTGAAAAATATGAAACCAGCGCAACCAAAATAGGAGGTGCACATCCTCGAATATTATCCAGTATGTCCACTAAGTTTCGAAAAAAAATGGATAAAAACCGTGGGACGAGATGCGATGACAAGAAATGATTACGGACAGACAGACGGACAGACAAGCTGATAGCTATATCCTCCCACATTATATACCGGGAGGGGATAAAAAGTTATAGATTTTATTGATAAATATGCTAAATTCAATCTAAAACAATCTTCTAGAATACAATCAATGTTTTTCAATTCTTAATTTGCCAAAACGCTTTCTCTGACTTGAACATATGTACGGACATGTCACAGGTTTACAATGATCAAACAATTTAAACATCCGCGTATTTTATTGACCTCGTTAGGTGCTTCTTTCAAAGCAATACATGTTTAAAAGGTCATTCGAAGTTTGAAAACGTTTCTTTTCAAAACAATGTCTTCTGTTTTATTGACATGCAAGCAGTTTTTAAATATTAAATTTAACTCGATATATTTAAGCAGGTGGGCGTTCCCAGGCCACATATTGACTTTAGGGGAAAATAGAATGTTTATAGAATATCATTTTATACAGTACGTAAAGGTCAATTACTTGGTAAGATAACTTCAATTCTTTATAAAAGGATGATCAACTGGATGAGGTACATTGTCTGAACTGGACACAAAGGTGAGTGTTTATTTGTAATTCTATCAAGTCTGTCTAAAATTATTTTCCTCGATTGGTTAATGATTTCGCCGCATTTAAGATTATTTCTCTCTCTGCTAAGTTTAGTGGGAGTGGAATATTAGTTACAGGGTATGTTCGAGGGGGAGGGGGGATACGGAAATATATGGGGTCATTCAACGAGTATTGGGCGAGGCGTTAGACGAGTACAATATAGGGCCTACTGTTTACTGACCCCATTTAATTCCGTATCCCCCCTCGAACAAACCCTGTAACGAATTTATCCCACCGAAGACCTAACTCGTACGATATTCTAGCCTTCTTTCTCAAACTTGACTTTCATAAAAGGTAGAAAATGAAATTTGAAAGCTATTTTCTCATATGTATGGCACGAGCAGACACGACTGGCAAGTGTCTAGACATGACGCCACACGAGCCATATATGGTAGTCGCCGTGTATAGAGCAGCACGTCGACGTAATATAGAATATACAGGGTCTCCGCGTGACAGGTTTTAACCAATGAACAGAAAGTATTCAGTGTGAGGTGGAATAAAGCATTACCTCACCTGGCAACTTTTACACAAAGAGCGATCGAGTGATAAAGACATTCGAAAATTTGTTCAATTTTCTGTCGGCTTTGAAAAACATCTGTGAAAGTGCTAACAGATTGAAGCTTTTCGGTTTCACCAATACCCAGTCTGCGACAGTCAGAGGTCAGCTTAGCTTTTATCTCCAACTAAAGATCTACTGATAGTAATAGGCTACTGATTTATAACCGTATAATGCTGGCAACCAGTCATGTCGAAATTACCGTATCCATTTTAATAAGATAGAAAGATCATTCCTTCCTCTTTCAGATGTTTACGATGAGAGGTGCGCCTGTTCTCCTGTTGGCATTGATCGGCTTTGTCGGTAAGTTAAACCATCGTTACATTTTTTTGCCTGCCCAACAGAAATAGTTTCCTCTTTCCATCTTTGCTGTAACACAAAAATGCACAATAATTTTAATTGGACGAGATGTCCGTTGTTTTAAAGCTGTATAGTCTAATTGTTGACTATTGCTCAATAAACTAGTCTTTGGAACAGCCTAAATTGTCTTTGGTGGAATGATTTGGGCAGATATGCTGGGCAAGCCGTTGAAGCTCCGAGTATAACTATTGTACATTGCTGTGAAGTAAAGCCACATCAATCAGCTAAACTTAAGCATGTTTTATGTTTCAGAGTGTGCTGACTTATGGAGAGATTCCAACCTTCAGCTAAGCGAGATACCCAATTCGGATAGGTCCTTTGGAGAATCCAACATGAGGACCGTCAATAACCCAGCTGGAGGAACCCAGAAAGTCCTTCGAATCTTCTATCCTCGAAACTCTTACAAACCTTCATCTTCACCACAAGGGGGCGCTCAGTTCTTCAAGGACCTGTCATCAAGCCGTACCATTGCGACTTTGACCTACGACATTTACTTTGCCAGAAACTTTAACTTCGTAAAAGGCGGTAAGCTTCCAGGTCTGTACGGAGGATCGAGGTCGTGTTCTGGGGGAAGATCTGCTGAGGGCTGTTTCTCCACCCGTTACATGTTCAGGAGCAATGGGGACGGAGAAATTTATCTTTACGCCCCGTCTAACCAGAGAAGTAGCTTTTGCAGCGATTCTAACGTATATTATTGTAACTTTGACCATGGCCATTCCTTGGGTCGCGGTAACTGGCGATTTAGCACAGGCAGATGGTACACCATTAGTCAAAGAGTAAGGCTGAACGACGTTGGACAAAAGAATGGTTACGTGCAAGTCTGGTTAGATGGTAGATCTGTATTAAAAGTCAACAATGTCAATTTCAGGAATTCCAATAGTGTCAAGATTGATGGCATGTATTTCTCCACGTTTTTCGGGGGTGGCTCTACTAGTTGGAAAACTCCTGTAGATACATACACCTACTATCGTAATTTCAAAATTACTTCTTAATTATTTCAACTGAGTGAAGCGAGCATACGGCCTACATGAAATCCACAATAAACATGTAAACCCACACTGTTAGTGTTTATGTTTTCTTTCATGCTTGGAAAATTGAAACCAATTTGTGTGTCTACAAAGTATTTATAATTTGAAGGTCTTTGTTTATACAAGTTTATGAATTCTGAAGTATTCTCGCTTGGTCAAATCAAGGCGGGAAAAAGAAAACGCGAAATTTTAGAGATAAAATTTCGTGTTTTCTTATTTTCGCTTCGAACCCAAAAACCAAAAATTGCGACAATAAGAAATAAAGAAAATAAGACCAAAACCGAAATAACGACCAAACGCCTCATTTGTGCCTTTCCTAATCTCTTATTTTCTGAAATGTGACCAATACTCAAAGCGAAAACAAGAAAACGCGAAGTGTTAGTCCACGTAAAGCTTCTTGTTTTCACTTGGGTCTGGAACGTTAGTAGATTTCTGCACCCCCAGTAATGGGGCTGCCACTCAACGTAGATTGCCTTCTCGTGACTTTGTAACCTCTGTAAACCCTCTATAGCATATATAGAATAGATAATATGAGAAGTTACGAGCGTTGTTAAATTGCTTTTTAATAACGCTCAAACCATAGCAAATAAATGGATTTTCAATCTGAAAACTAACCTGGATTCTCCCGAGGACCTTATCACTGACTCTGTACATATATATTCCAATTGATTAAAGACTTTGAAGGATCATGTTTCGCCGAAAATCCACCTCTGTCCACCTACTACAGCACCTCACCAGCCAAACCTTATTCTCTGCACGTCAGTTCGCATGTCATCAGTGATGGGGCGTGCGCAACACATCTAACAAATCAGTTTGACCAATGACCTATGCATAACTATATGCATATAATATATATTTATGAGCACTAAAACACACGGGCACAGGGAAAATCTTCTTGTCTAAAATAACCACGGAGACAAGTTTCTAATTGTGTTAAAAAGAGGTATATCATTTAGACCTTTATACCCCATCATAAATTGTTGTAATAAAGTAAACCTATGATATTTCATTAGGTTGACGACTGACAGGAGCTTGGCCTTAGTCAGTAGAATTTTCTGGAACACTTTGTATTGCATTGACAATGCTTATGCATCTTAAGCTATAGTAAGAATATGGTCAGACTATATATTATGGGGTCATGGGAAAAGACAGTGAAAATTCCCCCATCCCACCCCCCCCCCATACCCCTTTCCCAGAAAACCTAGGTAGAAGGCAGACAGGGGAGTTTAGCCCTGACCAGTATGTCTTTCAAACTCTTGTTCTTTTTATAAGCAATGACTGGCCTTTGGGTCAGAGGTCGAGCAAGTTTACTTTGAAGTAGTTTGTATTCTTCTACTATAATCTGGGCCATAGCAATGCTAGCTTTGTTATACTGAAACACAAATGGTATTATAGTTTTTTCACGACATCTTCCGGGGTCCAAGTTCAAACCCAAAGGATAAATAGTTTGTAATGTTTGAATCCAAAAACTTTCCCTTTCCAAACGTTTGTGCTTGGTATCTGCAG
Organism: Lepidochitona cinerea; assembly: GCA_963971465.1. Classification (NCBI taxonomy): domain Eukaryota; kingdom Metazoa; phylum Mollusca; class Polyplacophora; order Chitonida; family Tonicellidae; genus Lepidochitona; species Lepidochitona cinerea. The sequence goes on along the minus strand of OZ020560.1, from coordinate 7,768,535 downwards.
CGGACGTGAGAAAAGGGATTTTCCCAATAGGCATAATTTCAAAATGGTCCTTGACCGAATGACCTTGAGTATTGAAATGTTGTGCCACGGGTACATCATGTTTAAGTCTTATACTAGATAAATGGTTGGCTGCTCTTTGTCGGAGTTTCTCCGACGTACTGTTTGCGATATTTTTTGCACGTGATTACATACACGATATTAGAGGAGTCACAATTAAGATTCTCTGCCATTTGATATTTGTCGCGAGTTTGTTCTCCGAAAAAGGTACCGCGATCGGGTACGTATATATCGAGTTTGCATCGCGTCTTAAGGCATTTCATTGATGTACCTGAGAGAAATGTTGGACGGTAATGGTACACTCGTGAAGGGGAGGTAAGCGTATCGGGGGATGAAGGGGGAAACATGATTTGTCTTACTGTGTTAGATTTAATCCTTCGGAGTAATCTAATAGAATACTTCCTAGGGAGGAGAGCTTTAAAAAGAACAGAACAAGTCTGGTTAAAAAAATCTAAAGAACTACAGTTTCTATAGAATCTAAATATCTGAGATTTAATGACTCCCTTGAAAGTGTGAGGAGGATGGTATGACCCAGCATGTAGCAGCTGATGCGTGTCAGTAGGTTTGAAGAATACTTTGTAATCTAAATACCCAGTAGTATGATATGTATGACCCTTGTAAATAGTTACATCCAAAAAATCCACAGAAGTGTGATCAATAGTAGGCTGTAATTTAATGCTTGAGTCGTGAGAATTAAGAGTATCAATGAAAATATGAAGGTCTTCCAACGTATGTTGCCAAATGATAAAAATGTCATCCAGATACCGAAGGTAAATAAAAGGTTGTTTGTGACATTTGTGAAGAATGTCACTCTCCCACTCAGCCATAAAAATAGAGGCAAAGTTAGGACTTAAACGTTTCCCCATAGCACACCCTTTAATTTGCTGAAAGATCTCCCCATTGAATTCAAAATCGTTTCCTTTTAAGCTGAGTTCCAGCAATTCTAAAATGTCTTTGTCCGGACGACGGTGGTCAGGATATCTTTGGAATGCTGATTTTATGGATTTAACACCCAAATCTATGTCAATATTTGTATACATAGACTCCACATCCAGAGTAACTAAAATGACATCTTGTGGGATGGATTTCTCAGATAATTTGGCCAATAAATCATCCGTATTTTTTATAAAGCTAGGATGCCGATTCGCTATAGGTTTTAGATAGTAATCAATTAGCTCTGATATTCTATAACTTTCACTGCCACAATCTGAGATAATAGGACGCCCAGGGGGCATTGTAGGCTTCGGCCATTTTTCAATGGGTTTGTGAATTTTCGGAAGAATATAGAAGACCCTGTTTTTAGAGTTATGATCAGATTCCAAATAGCGATACTGTTTTCATTAAGTAAGCCTTTATCTTGAAGAGAAACAAGAATTTTATTAAACTTCCTAACATTTTCAGGCCAAATTTCCTTATCAAGTTTTTTGTAATGAAGAGGGTTGCTTAGCTGCCGTTCTATCTCTTCAATATAATCCTGTTTTGACATAATAACTGTTGCCGAACCTTTATCAGCAGGTTTAATAACTATGTTTGGATTTCTCCTTAGCTTACTTAAGGCAAGACATTCTGAATGAGTAAGGTTATGTTGGTTTTTCTGATTAGTTAAAGCATCAAACTTCCTTGATACAGAGTCACGACTAATGTTTATTTCTGGATCATACATATGAGAAGGGGGTGTATAGCCGCTTTTAGATGTAAACGGCTTGCGTACCCCACTAGAATCTCGGTAGATATCAGCCAGACTAAGATTTCTGGAGAACTCCATAACATGCACTAATTTACTAATAGAAAAGTCCCTATCAGATAATGCTTTAGGGCAAGGCACAAATGAGAGTCCTCTATTGAGTAGAGATATATCATCAGCAGATAATTCCTCGTTACTAAGATTAACAATATTACTTCCTAAGCCGAAAGTAGGGTGGCACATGCCCTGTCCCAAATTTAGTTTAAATCTAGTGTCTGAAGCCAGTGGGTATACAAGCAATTTGCTGTATCTTCGGTCCAGTGAATTTTGTCCGTGGATACTCTAAATTTTGAATTGGGGATTTTTGGTATGACCATAACTCTTTTCATCTTGGAAGCAGAAGAGTTATATAGGTTCAGGTTCGAAACTTCACTGGCCGGCAGTTTAGTGGATGACTGGATCTCTACAAAGTAGATGAGCGAGTTGGAAAAAGTCTTCCTAACCGCTGTCATCATGTTGCGCATTTGAGTTAACGAAGTGTTTGGCTCAGTAGTTGTCTTGTTATTGATACCAATATTCAAGATAACTTTCTCAGGTTTGGGACCTTGATACTTTTGAATTAGAGTCCGAAATGAATTGAAATTGGCACCAGGAAAACATTCTACCTGCATATCAGGGTGGGGGTCAAGGTTAATTCTAGAAAGATTAGAATCCCCAAGTAAAAGAACTTTCTTAGTTACATTAGGAAGGTGCCAATTAGAGGAAGTGTGCCGAAATTTCCAAAATTTAGAATTAGCTAATTTATTCCGAGGGTTGCGCTGACCCCTCGGAGGGGATCTCACTGCATCTGAATATCTCATAGGAGAATGGGCGGACAAAACTGGGGATGGGGGAGGAGCAGAGGGACTAGATGTACTAGGTCTAGGAGAAGTGACCCTAGTAGAAACTGGGGAGGACGGAGGACGAAAGGGGACAGAGGTACTACTAGGTCTAGGGGAGGGGGGCTGAGGGGAAGAAAAAGAGGGGGCAGAGGTAGTAGGTCTAAGGGGGAGTACCAGTAGGGAAAGGCGAAGGGGAAACAGAAGGTAAAGTTACAGCATATAATATATACATGTAGTTCAATGCGTATAACCTTCAGTCTACTCGGCAAGAGAAGCAAGCGTACGTGCAAATTGAACAACAAACATCAGCTCCCAATGATTATATTTTAACAGATCATAGTTTTTATCTAACCGAGGTCCTCAGAAGAATCCCCTTACACCACTGTTTTGAGTGACTGGATTTCTTTAAAAAAGACAGCCAATAAATAACTAATAACATCATGCATGTAGACAAAGCCTTAGTGTCAACGGAATGAATATGTTAGTCTATAGTCCTATGTGGAAAAGATGGTACAGCGTTTTGTTTTCTTCCGAATTGTGTGCATGTACCAAAATCTTAGTTCAGGGTAAATGACATACGGTTACTATTTTCGTTATTTTTAAGGATTACACTTTCTTGAAAAATGACAGAAATTCTTCTACCGATTTTGGGCGATAACCAAAACTGGAATCGAACCCTGGTCCCAGAGTGCGGCACCTATCGCTGCCTTATCCATTCAGCCGACCGGCCTCTTCTAAAAAAGGAGGTAGTTGACTGGTAGATACTAGAGCCGACATTAAGTACCCCTCTGGCAACGTAATTGACACAGCTCCCATTGCTGAATGCATGAGTTTAATTAGTTAGTGTCTTCTACAAAGTGAGTATAACAGTATTCTCGTTATTTTTTGGGATTACACTTTCTTGAAAAATGGCAGAAATTCTTCTACCGGTTTTGGGTGATACCCGAAATGGGAATCGATCCAGGGTCCCAGAGTGCGACACCTATCGCCAGCACTAAATGCCGGCTGCCTTATCCATTCAGAGGGCAATGGAGTACCTTTGCCTGCATGTGGATTATACAACAAAATAAAAGAAATATTTTTGTCTAAACATTTAAAGTAATATACAGTTCTCTCCGGAGCCTTAAAATGTTGTGGACTTTTTTTCTTTACGTAACATTGCCCTAATAAGCCGAGCATCTTGGCTCATTGCGACTGGCAGAGTTTCATGCTCACCATGCCAAGCTTTCTGTCAATATATAATAGGTTTATTACCAAGGCCAGCAGGTTTTCTGTATATAGGATATCTTAGCATTGCCATGTTCTAATTTTCTGTATCCATAAAGGAGAAACACCCCTAATGGTTGCACCTCTTCTTGTTACTACGACCGACATGAATTAATTATGTTAAGCCTTTTTCTAGTTTTATTCATAATTAGGGATGCTATGTTGTAGGTTTTCATATCTTAACAAACTAAGACATACACAAAAGCTCAAGATAACAATGTAAATAGTACATAGGCCTACATGAGATTTAACTATCTATCAAACCATCAGTTACACTTGACGAAGACACCGATATAGGCGTCGAAAGCTCGTGTTATTCACACGTAACTGCGTGATGTTTTTTTTTTTTTTTTTTTTTCTCATTAGTATGGAACCCACGTTCAAAGAGAGTTTCAAACATTTCTTATTTGAATGAATGTTCAATTCACTCTATTTTTAAGTTTTAAGACAGGAATGGATATTGTTAAAGTGTCAGTTCTATTTCATCCTTATAATAAAATTCAATTTAGACTTACATCTTAACATTTCTAGCATATTCTATATTCTACAGATTGGTTTCACTAAAATGCTCTATATTTTCTTTTGGAAATAGTTTGGGAACATTTTGTCTGTGCACAGTATTGTATGGGACCATTATACTTGGGAAACACCGCCTAAACGGTTTGTAGTGATTTATAGCTGACCTAGCCAGGAAAAAAGGAATAAATCCCCACCCAAACCAATACCCCCTCCCCCCCCCCCTAAAAAAGAATACATGTGTAAATGAACAAGATCTTCGTTTGAATAAATTAGTTAAACTTTTCTTAAATGCGCTCCGTATGTCCATCCGTCCGTCCAGATTTGTTGTGAACGCGATAGGTTCGGAACCATAACACCGAGCCATCTAATGTATATATTAGACAGACCTCGGTTAAGTTCGATTTTCGGCCATGTCTGATCTATAGGTCACAGAGGTCATTGAGTTCTATCTTCAAGTGTACCTGTGAACATGATAGAATAGGAACCATCAGACTCAGCCTTATCATTTTGAGACCTTGGTCTAATTTGATTTTTGGGTAGACCGAGCCTCTATTTGTACCTCACAGAAGAGTTCAAATTATCAGTTTTTTTCTGAAAATGATACATTACTTACCGTTACACTGAACCCTTTCATTTGCAGGTATATATACTAGAGAGATTTTATTGTCAAGTTAGATTTTCGGGAATAGTAAAGCTATATTTGGAGGTCCTATTAGAAAAACCCTTTTCCTAGCATGGAGGAAGATTAGGTATGCCAAGTACAACATTGCAGAATGTTTGTATACATGCTCAGATAAACTTATGTATCCCTACAACCTTTAAAAAAATCTGGCAACAAAAATCCACGTTGCTGCTATTATTCCCAAGGCCTGTGGCCCGTATGAGCAGAGATAGTATTCAAGAAGTAAAATAAAATTAAAACCACCCAGACGAACTTATGAAAGTGGCATGAGAAAGTGGCATGAGCTACCAAAATTCTCACTCTTTCGTTAAATTCTTATACAAAAAATTACATAGAACTGAAAAATATACTAAGGCAATGAGATTGTCGCTTTAATATGAGTAAAACGAATGTATCCTTTCCACAGTAAACAGGATTCATAATTACTGTTTAATTGAGTGTATCTTTATATTTACAGAAAATTGACATATAAATATATACACTTCATTCATGACATCACTTGGCCACCTTTTTCCAGTGATGTACAAGAGTTATTGTTCAATTACGTATATGTTGTGGTTTATCATAGCAACTTATGATTGTGTATAAACGTCTAAATGATATGCCCCTTTTTAAGGCAATAAGAAACTTGTCTCCGTGGTTATTTTAGACAAGAAGATTTTCCCTGTGTCCGTGTGTTATAGTGTTCAAAAATATATTAACCATAGAGTTCCGCATCTTCGAACCATAGGGTTAAAATCGCATCAAGCAAACTGAGCGTGAGTGTAAGTGTCAAACGTGGGTTCCCAAGCTGGGAGTTCGGCACAGTAATACTACATTAATCAATAAATTCCAGCTGTATCAATTGTTGAAAAATTAAACATTGTAGTGCAACATGTCTCAAAGACAAACTATTTGTGAAATCAAGTTGCATCATTTACAAGTAGACTATCTTTATCTATCTTTACATCATTAACTTTTAAAAATATTTGAAAGAATATATTTTTATTGTTCGAGTAGAATAAGTAGATATAAATTTGACAGTTGAAGCGCAGAGGCATGAGGCACCATTTCGGCGGTCACTTTAGGACAGTTTCGGCAGTCACTTTAGGACAATTTCGGCGGTCACTTTAGGACAGTTTCGGCGGTCACTTTCGGCCGTCACTTTAGGACAGTATGGATAGGTTTTGTAAAATTAACAGTCTGTATAAATCTACAGATAAGAAATAATACATCTGTTGAGAAGTATAGAAACGGTCAAAGGGAGATAATCCTAGGCTAGAATACTTTGAGGTATTGGAAGAGTTACCTCCCTTGGGTACTGAATAACGCGGCGATTCGTCTTTAAACGGGGATTCCCCGCGTAAAACCCAGGCAGGTCTTATTGCACCATAACTATTAAATGGTGATTTCCCATGACGTCAGGAGAACAGTAGAATATATACTCTACATGAGCCAATAGAGAGATTGTGTAAAGCTATAATCTATTAAGCATCGGTTAGCGACCAGCTAGTAACACTAAATAAATACAAAGAATGATATTACAGTAAATGTAACCAGCATGTTTATCGTTCTAATAGACTGTAATTACAGTTATTACAGCCGGCATAATGATTTAGAATGTAGGAAATTAAACATCGCGATTAAGCTTTATATACTATTAACAAAGAACAAATAACACTAACCAATAGGGAAAATCGTGTAGGTTAAAATATACACGAGCCAAACAGAAAAACATATAGAAACATAGTCACACAGGGGAATAATTATTCCAGATTTAGAAAGTAAGGAAATGAAACATCTGAGATGACAACTGTCAGTGTCCATTCGCTGCTCGGATAGAAAATGACCTGTGAAATGTTCGTGTAACCTTACTAAAACTAACAGACGTACATAATAAATGGTATAACCCGGTAACTACCCTGCCGTCTAGCGACCGTAACTGATTATGTGTATAAATTTTGGTCCTTGGTACTATACCACTAACAGACGCCCGGCGGCCGCTTAACGCCCTCTGTGCGTCTGTTAGTGGTATAGTACCAAGGACACGGCCGCCGGGTCTAAAGCGGCTGCCGGGCGTTAAGCAGACCAGGGCGTTCATTCACACCTGGGGAAATTATATGCTTTATAGAAGTACTATACCGATGTTATTAGTCAGTCGAGTGTCGTACATTAGACATGGGACTGTTTACATGCACCGAGTGTGACCAAACTTTTACTCGGGATCATGATATGCGACGTCATCTAAAATCATTTTCAGACAGAAAATCAACCTCTGTTCTTTCATAAAAACTACAAAATGCAGGGAGCAGGGCAGGTAAAAACAACAAACAAAAAAAAACACACACAAAACCCAAAACTCGACCCTTTTCCAGTTACCTAAGATACCAATGACAGTGATAAGAGGTACCGCCACGACGTAATCTGTGAGAATTTTAAATTAGATACATAATTATCAGACGCTTGTAAAAGTCCAGTTAACCGCCAAGGAAACACACAATCTTCAAAGCATTTCAAACGAGAGTTACTGACATATGGGAAAAGAAGTACTTCAGGCCAGAAATTGTCCACTGTTCAATCTACGTTTCTCTAGTTCCGGACAGATCCCATCTTCGCAAGCGAAGCTAAAATCTTCATGTCCCCATTCCGTGTTTTACCGTGGCGGACTTCTCCACTCCAACCCGTAAATCAAACAGCACCCACTGGTGGGAATGTAAGAGTTGCCTTTCCTAGACTTACAGAGTCTTGGCCAATCAGCACTCATTAAACAAAAATTCAAGGTGTACACAGCCGCCATTACGTTATTTTCAGTTGAAGTGCCAGAGGATTTGATTAGCTGCGAGAAGTTTTACTCTAAGATGGCTGCCGATTGATTGATTGATTTTACTCTTCACTCAAGATTATTTCACCAACGTGGCTGCCGATACCTGCTTATGACAGACATTAAGCCTCACATACATGTATCAAAACTAAGGTTGATATTAATTTATTTAGGTTGATGCTGATTTACTTTAGGTTGATACTGATTTACTTTAGGTTGATGCTGATTTACTTTAGGTTGATACTGATTTACTTTAGGTTGATACTGATTTACTTTTGGTTGATGCTGATTTACTTTAGGTTGATACTAATTTACTTTAGGTTGATACTGATTTACTTTAGGTTGATGCTGATTTACTTAGGTTGATGCTGATTTACTTTAGGTTGATACTAATTTACTTTAGGCTGATACTGATTTACTTTAGGTTGATACTAATTTACTTTAGGTTGATACTGATTTACTTTAGGTTTATACTGATTTATATAGGTTGACACTGATTTACTTAGGTTGACACTAAATTACTTTAATTGATGTTGTTCATTCATACCGATTTAATCAATTTGCTGATGATTTACTCAGGTTGATACAGATTTAATTAGGTTGACACTAATTTGCTTTAATTGATGTTGATTTGTCCACTAAGTTTTTTAAAAAATCCAATAAAAACAATGGGAGGAGATGCGATGACAAGCACTAATTGTCTATTTCTTCTCGTGCTGTCGGAAAAGGGCAGTAACTCTGAAAAATATGAAACCAGCGCAACCAAAATAGGAGGTGCACATCCTCGAATATTATCCAGTATGTCCACTTAGTTTCGAAAAAAAAATGGATAAAAACCGTGGGACGAGATGCGATGACAAGAAATGATTACGGACAGACAGACGGACAGACAAGCTGATAGCTATATCCTCCCACATTATATACCGGGAGGGGATAAAAAGTTATAGATTTTATTGATAAATATGCTAAATTCAATCTAAAACAATCTTCTAGAATACAATCAATGTTTTTCAATTCTTAATTTGCTAAAACGCTTTCTCTGACTTGAACATATGTACGGACATGTCACAGGTTTACAATGATCAAACAATTTAAACATCCGCGTATTTTATTGACCTCGTTAGGTGGTTCTTTCAAAGCAATACATGTTTAAAAGGTCATTCGAAGTTTGAAAACGTTTCTTTTCAAAACAATGTCTTCTGTTTTATTGACATGCAAGCAGTTTTTAAATATTAAATTTAACTCGATATATTTAAGCAAGTGGGCGTTCCCAGGCCACATATTGACTTTAGGGAAAAATAGAATGTTTATAGAATATCATTTTATACAGTACGTAAAGGTCAATTAATTGGTAAGATAACTTCAATTCTTTATAAAAGGATGATCAACTGGATGAGGTACATTGTCTGAACTGGACACAAAGGTGAGTGTTTGTTTGTAATTCTATCAAGTCTGTCTAAAATTATTTTCCTCGATTGGTTAATGATTTCGCCGCATTTAAGATTATTTCTCTCTCTGCTAAGTTTAGTGGGAGTGGAATATTAGTTACAGGGTATGTTCGAGGGGGGGGGGGGGATACGGAAATATATGGGGTCATTCAACGAGTATTGGGCGAGGCGTTAGACGAGTCCAATATACTGTTTACTGACCCCATTTAATTCCGTATCCGCCCTCGAACAAACCCTGTAACGAATTTATCCCACCGAAGACCTAACTCGTACGATATTCTAGCCTTCTTTCTCAAACTTGACTTTCATAAAAGGTAGAAAATGAAATTTGAAAGCTATTTTCTCATATGTATGGCACTAGCAGACACGACTGGCAAGTGTCTAGACATGACGCCACACGAGCCATATATGGTAGTCGCCGTGTATAGAGCAGCACGTCGACGTAATATAGAATATACAGGGTGTCCGCGTGACAGGTTTTAACCAATGAACAGAAAGTATTCAGTGTGAGGTGGAATAAAGCATTACCTCACCTGGCAACTTTTACACAAAGAGCGATCGAGTGATAAAGACATTCGAAAATTTGTTCAATTTTCTGTCGGCTTTGAAAAACATCTGTGAAAGTGCTAACAGATTGAAGCTTTTCGGTTTCACCAATACCCAGTCTGCGACAGTCAGAGGTCAGCTTAGCTTTTATCTCCAACTAAAGATCTACTGATAGTAGTAGGCTACTGATTTATAACCGTATAATGCTGGCAACCAGTCAGCAATGGTGACGGTGATTTCCGCCAAAAGTTTGCATGAAAGAAATCTTAATGATAAAATAACCTGGAGGACTAATGTCAATCGCTAAAATCAAACATTTCCTGAAGTCATGTCGAAATTACCGTATCCATTTTAATAAGATAGAAAGATCATTCCTTCCTCTTTCAGATGTTAACAATGAGAGGTGCGCCTGTTCTTCTGTTGGCATTGATCGGCTTTGTCGGTAAGTTAAACCATCGTTACATTTTTTTGCCTGCCCAACAGAAATAGTTTCCTCTTTCCATCTTTGCTGTAACACAAAAATGCACAATAATTTTAATTGGACGAGATGTCCGTTGTTTTAAAGCTGTATAGTCTAATTGTTGACTGTTGCTCAATAAACTAGTCTTTGGAACAGCCTAAATTGTCTTTGGTGGAATGATTTGGGCAGATATGCTGGGCAAGCGGTTGAAGCTCCGAGTATAACTATTGTACATTGCTGTGAAGTAACACCACATCAATCAGCTAAACTTAAACATGTTTTATGTTTCAGAGTGTGCTGACTTATGGAGAGATTCCAACCTTCAGCTAAGCGAGATACCCAATTCTGATAGGTCCTTTGGAGAATCCAACATGAGGACCGTCAATAACCCAGCTGGAGGAACCCAGAAAGTCCTTCGAATCTTCTATCCTCGAAACTCCTACAAACCTTCATCTTCACCACAAGGGGGCGCTCAGTTCTTCAAGGACCTGTCATCAAGCCGTACCATTGCGACTTTGACCTACGACATTTACTTTGCCAGAAACTTTAACTTCGTAAAAGGCGGTAAGCTTCCAGGTCTGTACGGAGGATCGAGGTCGTGTTCTGGGGGAAGATCTGCTGAGGGCTGTTTCTCCACCCGTTACATGTTCAGGAGCAATGGGGACGGAGAAATTTATCTTTACGCCCCGTCTAACCAGAGAAGTAGCTTTTGCAGCGATTCTAACGTATATTATTGTAACTTTGACCATGGCCATTCCTTGGGTCGCGGTAACTGGCGATTTAGCACAGGCAGATGGTACACCATTAGTCAAAGAGTAAGGCTGAACGACGTTGGACAAAAGAATGGTTACGTGCAAGTCTGGTTAAATGGTAGATCTGTATTAAGAGTCAACAATGTCAATTTTAGGAATTCCAATAGTGTCAAGATTGATGGCATGTATTTCTCCACGTTTTTCGGCGGTGGCTCCACTAGTTGGAAAACTCCTGTAGATACATACACCTACTATCGTAATTTCAAAATTACTTCTTAAATATTTCAACTGAGTGAAATGAACATACGGCCTACATGAAATCCACAATAAACATGTAAACCCACACAATATTTGTTAGTGTTTATGATTTCTTTCATGTTTGTATAATGGAAGCCATTTTGCCTTTGCGTGTCTACGAAGTATTCATAATTTGAATGGGCTTTGTTGATACGACAAGTTCATGAATTACGAAGTGTTGTTTTATTATATATATCCAGTTGCCTACTTGTTTATCTTTATTTGAATAACGTGGGAGTTGTCTAGAAATTCAAATGCACCCTCGCAATAGGCCACAATTCAATTTGCCGTGATGTTAATATTTGCACTCACCACACATTCCCGATTTTTCGCTGAGCCATATCATTCGTTGGGGGCCTTAAACAGCCCTTTGCGAGTATTTTAAACACAATTTAATCATATGATACAGGTAGAAACAGAGATCACTTTGCACATAGTCCGCCGGATGTGAACAGACCAAAGCGCACATAACAGTCAGATCTCCATCCACCTAAACTAGTCTCATTCAACTTCTAAAATCATTTTCAGACCTCTGTTCTTTCATAAAAACTACAAAATGCAAGGAGGACAGGTAAAAACAACAACAAAAAACACACAAAACCCAAAACTCGACCCTTTTCCAGTTACCTATAAAGATACCAATGACATACAGATTAAGAGGCACCACCAAGACGTAATCTGTGAGAATTTTAAATTAGACACATAATTATCAGACGCTTGTAAAAGTCCAGTTAACCGCCAAGGAAACACACAATCTTCAAAGCATTTCAAACGAGAGTTACTGACATACGGCAAAAGGATTGATTGGTTGATTGATTGGTGTTTTACGCCGCGCTCAAGATTATTCCAGTTATATGGCGGCGTTGCCAGTTTTATTGTGGGAGGAAACCGGGCTCTATGCGGCAAAAAGGACCCTCTGGATTTAGATCAGAAGAAGGGCATTCAGAAGACTCCGATAGCAAAGGTAATGGAACCTTTGTACTTGGTCAAGCAAGCATCATGTCTAGAAATTAGGGATCAGTTATCCAACTTGATCTTCTATCCCACTTGACCGTCAATACCCTTTAGGAAAATGCCATGTTAGCCTACAAGATGCAGTTATCTTTGTCATGGTTTTAACTTGCTTTGAGCGAAATAATCATGTTAACTTTGACATGATTTTACGTGATTTACGATTCATGATTTACGATTCAATTTACAGACTGTCAGTTGCGACACAATGGGCCGTTGTGACATAATTGGTTACTACACAAAAGCCAATTGTATCGCAACGCAGAAAAACGAGAATTTATATTTTTTAACGATTGCACCTATTTTACATAGAGCGAAGTGCCATCAAAGTAAACCCAATCGCCAAATAAACTAACCAATCACAATATAACACATTTTGCGTTGAAAGTGTATCGTTCTCTCGCCTACCTAACCTGGAACATCGTCAACTTGAAATAATATGGTTGGAGGTTCATTGTTTACCCAGGTATATCATTGGTGCTATCTATAGACCCCCCAATGCGGACATTGGGATGTGGGAGGAACTAAAAAACAATATAGAAACTGTAATTGACAATTACCCAAATCATAACTTTATACTCACCGGGGATGCATCAACTAATTACTGAAGTTACCAGACCAATCTCGGGTACACGGATTGATCCAATTATATGTAATTGCAGAGATAGCGCTTTGGATTTTGGAACCCTACCGAATTTTTGCAGCGACCATTGCGCTGTTTACGTAAAGTTAAAATCTGACCTTACAAAACAAAAGAAGTACTCGAGATTGGTCTGGAACTACGAATATACTAACTGGGACGAATTTCGCTTATCATTATCTAGTGTGGACTGGGAGCAAATGGTTACAGAAGACCCAAACATATTCTGTCCAAATATTACTGAAAAATTGTTGGCCATAGCTCGACAGTTTATCCCTAACAGAAACATAACCATTAACCCCAACGATAAAGCCTGGATAACACCTCACATTAAACTACAAATGAAAAAACGAAACAGACTATACAAACGGTGCCGTAAGTTTCAAACGGAAGGAAACCTACAGTTATACAGACAGCAACGGAACCATGCCAATTCCTTGGTAAGAGATGCTAAACAAAATTACGAAAACAAAATAACCGAAAAATTAAAAAGGGAAATACTAGCCATAAATTCTGGTGGAAACATTGCAAATCAGTTTTAAAATCAAACAATTCAAATGTTTCTCCCATACCACCTTTTACCAAAGACGACCAAATATTTTTTCCGATAATATTGAAAAAGCTAACCTTTTGAACGAATATTTCTCGAGTATCTGTTCACATGGTGATTCGGGTGTTTTCCCTTACAACGTTGATCCAATTAATGAATCTGAGCTTTCTAATATAACTGTAGACCCTGAAAATGTTATAGAGATCTTATCATCTATTGACGTTAGTAAGGCTACAGGACCAGATATGATTAGCGCGAGAATATTGTATGAGGCTCGATTTGAAATATCCCCTATCTTAACAAGACTTTTCCAAACCTCTTTGAATTCCAGTAATTTCCCAGATTGCTGGAAGATTGCAAATGTTACACCAATGTTTAAATCGGGAAATCCGTCTCAAGTAACCAATTATCGTCCGATTTCACTTCTTAGCTGTTTAAGCAAAATTCTAGAGAGAGTTGTTCACAAAAATATTTTCGAATTTTTACAGGCTAAAATATCTTCTTGTCAGTATGGATTCTAGCCCAACAATTCCACTGTATCACAGTTGTTAGATCTGTATAATGACATAGTTAAAGCTTTGGATGACGGGAAGGAAATATTTGTTATCTTTTTCGACATTTCCAAAGCTTTGGACAGGGTGTGGCATGAGGGGCTTATGGTTAAATTAAAGGCTTTTGGCATAACTGGCGGTCTTCTGAAATGGGTACAAAGTTACATAACAAGTAGGAAACAACGAGTTGTTTTGGGAGGGGCAACTTCGTCTACATTGGCTTTACATGCAGATGTGCCCCAAGGGTCAGTCCTGGGACCTTTGCTTTTTCTAATTTACATAAATGATCTTCCTGATAAAGTTCTTCACAATATTAAACTATTCGCCGACGATACGTGCCTATACGTAATATCGGACGCCATAAAACAAAATGTAAACTCTCTACAAAATGATATGAAATCATTAGAAAATTGGGCTAAAGCTTGGTTGGTGGATTTCAATCCACAGAAAACCAAATCCCTGCTAGTTTCTACACGGAGACCCCCCTCAAATATACGATGTACGTTCGAGGGTTGTCAAATTGAATCCATGCCCTTCCACAACCATCTTGGACTAATTTTTAACTGCTCTGCTAACTGGAACCGCCATATTAACAAACTTATCGAAATAACCAATAAAAAGTACCCATGTTCAGAGGACTCAAATACCAACTTTCCAGAAAAAGTCTGGAGATTATGTTCAAAAGCTTTATCAGACCATCATTTGAATACGCAGACGTAGTATGGGATAACATCGCAGAATACCATGTGACAGCACTCGAGAATATCCAAAAAGACTGTATTAGAATCATAACCGGACTAACTAAAAGTGTTGCAACCGCTCTACTATATCAAGAGTCTGGTTTGCATAAATTATCTACTAGACGTAAAATCCATCGCCTACTAACCTTCCATAGAAATATTCACAATCCTGATAGAACATTAAATAAAATCCTGCCGCCTCCAACTCACATCCGTAATCCTTACCCAGTTAGAAATGCAACCCAAATAACCTCGCTCCGATGCAAAACAGCCAATTATAGTAAGTCGTTCTTTCCACAAACATTACGGGAGTGGAATGAACCACCTGAACCAACTAAACTAATGACTTGCCAAATATCTTTCAAAAATTCCCTGTACAAAATTTTCCCCATACCGAAAGTTCCCTCTTGGTATTACGTTGGACAAAGAACGGGCAATATAATTCTTTGTAGAATCCGAAACGGTTGTAGCTGTTTAAATGATGACCTATATAATAGTTTTCTTACTGACTCTCCAAAATGTTCCTGTGGATTTTCCTCCGAAAATGCAATCCACTATTTTTTTCAATGTTAAAAGTTCCTTTTGCCGCGCACATCAATGGTTGAAGAAATAAGGTCACTTGGATATACGGGGGATCTGACAACCACTCTTTTACTTTATGGATCCAATGACTTGACTCAGGAACTGAATAAAGACCTCACAATTATAATATGCAAATTTATCATCCAAACTAAACGTTTCTAATATTCATATAAGTGGGGACCAATGCGTGACACGACTTGGACGGCCAATTAGGTACATCTAATTATATGCGTGTATGTATGTGCATTTGTATGCTTGTGTGTATATATGTTTGTATGTATCAATATGTGTATTTGTCTGTATGTATATATACGTGGGAAGATGTATATGTATATATATACACGTAAGTATTATGCATATTTGTTCGTTGTTGTACTATTCACTATGTCTATATATGTAAACAAGTTAGTTGACATTGAATGGGAATTAAGTGTAAACTCTAAATACTATTATTTTGTATTTTGAAA
Source organism: Lepidochitona cinerea (assembly GCA_963971465.1). Lineage (NCBI taxonomy): Eukaryota > Metazoa > Mollusca > Polyplacophora > Chitonida > Tonicellidae > Lepidochitona > Lepidochitona cinerea. Next base: position 7,752,602 of record OZ020560.1, on the reverse strand, counting down.
ACCCTCCTTGTATATATTCATCCTACCTTTAAAAACTCGTTATTCTCTAATATTGTATTTAATTATTGCACAAAATAAGCTCTGAGCTTAATGTGCAAGAAATAACGATTATATATAAAAAAAAAAAATAATAATGAGTCTTACAGACACATATATAAACCAAATATAAATTGATCGATTTGAAATTACACAATGTAAATGTATTAGCTATAATCAGACATCCAAACAAAAGAAGTACCCAAAATGTGGCTAACAAATGTTTTGAAAACTACATTGATTTAGTGTCCCTACAAACAAACCTCCCACGATTTTTTTTTAAAGAAACCTTTAAACATGCTACAATTGACTTCTAGTATGCAACTCAAACAGCAAACATTTAGGGGAATACTAAATTCTTTTATTATGTCTAGAGGCTTTCCCAATAAATGTATGTGTATAAGATAAGTATAAGGTGCTTGTTTTTCGGATGTGGGACGATCTGCTATCACTTGCTGGCTTGGTATCGGTTTATTGACGTTTTTAACACAATGACATTGACTATCCAGCTGATTTAAGGAGTTGAATATCAACAGAGCGTGACAACATATGGTTAGTTGTCCATCAGCCAGGTAGCAGTGGGGAGGAGCACTTGTTGCTGTTAACTTTTATCGACGCATGAACTGTCTGTCAGGTATGTACAGTGTTGACTAAACTTGTTCCCAAGTGAACACAAAGCTATTCCGGTATTACAATAGCCAAAATTGTGTAACAATTCAGTGAAAATATAGTCAGTACAACGGAACAGGTTTCTGTGCCCTTCTTATCAGGAGGGCTTTTTTATTTGATTGGCCAATGGTGGGGGAGTTGTTAAGGCAACCAAAAGTGCCACGCCTTTCTCTTCTCTGTTTTAGGAAAGTGACCGTCTGATCGAGGAGGAATCCAGAAACCCACACATCCGCTTACTATCCGGTACTTATTTGGGGGAAAACATTAGATCCAAAAATGAACGTACATGGTAGGTAAGTATCTTTTCCAATCCATTATGGTAGCAAATAATTGTAAAGTGGAGGACCCGAATATACAAGTAATTGAAGCCTAAAGGAACCATTCGCCGGTATTCATCTGGTGTGTAATAAGGTGAAGAATTACTTATGGATAACAACTTGTAGTTCTTACATCGTTATCAAAGTCAATGATTTTGATAACGATGTAAGATCTACATCGAAACGTCGTCACCCAATAAACCAAGAAGTTATTATCCACAAGTAGCTGTAGACCTTAGACTTGGTCAAGCGGAAAAAATGAATACCCCGTACGCGAGGAAGAATAAATTCTGAACGGATTAATGTCCGGTAAGACCCATAAACTGATATATTTATATAGTACGGGTGTCACGAAGGGTTGTCCCCACGTTTTTAATGGGATCTATCTGTGACCATAAAACGAGAGCTATTGAGTATGGTCAAATGTTTGGCTACATGACCTGGTGTCAAATACAACATAGATGCTTTTTTCTTCAGCTACCCTAATTTGAACCCCAAAGAATGCAGAGAATACGCAGAGAAGTTTGTGGAGGTTGCTGGTTCCGAGGACAGGTCTGTGGAAATACCAGCCTGTGCGACAATCTTTTATGCCATGGGATGGGACAAACGGAGATTCGATGAGGAAACCATTAAGGTAATTTTTACAATTCAATTTAGATTGATTCGGCAATCTGACATAGGGTTTTCATACCAAGAATTCATTCGGAGCATGAGCTACGAAAATTGTATTTCTATAGACGTGCAAATTTAAAGTTTTAAGCGATGTTCTGAATGTACGTTTAGGTAGTATTTAGAAGTAGCTATAGAATAATTGAATGTGAATGCCGGTTATTTAATTTTTTTAAATACAACTAGAACACATTAGTTGTTTAGTTTTTATTGAACCTGAAACACTCGTTGATAATATTTGTGCAGCACAAAGTTTATACCGATTAAATTTGATCCTCTTCGTTGCTTTTAGAGAATATTGATTCTATAGTATTTTGCTGCAGTCGTTTTTGTTAAAGGGCTACTTCTTTTTTACAGTGACATTTCAATATTTTTTAGAGTTTGTCCTTTTTAGAGGGATTCACTTCCGTTTGTGTACAGATATTCGCTTCAATAGAGCAGTTGTTAATGTTCTTCCACGAAACTCAACAAACTATTTTGGCTTTAGTTTTATTGATTGATCGATCGGTGTTTCACGTGGTAATTGATTAACATTTTTAAAAGCTAGTCCCATGTTAAATGAGGGGGGGGGGGGGGGGGGGGAACTCAGTGTACGAAGGAAAACCCGATCCTGCAAAGAAAACATCCAAAGTAAGACGGTTACGTAAAACCCCCGGCAGAATTGTTCTAGGGTTTATTAAAATTGCATGAGATGCCACGATTCAGATTTTTTCACAAATTCTGATTGTCAAGAGAAGTACCTCGAAAAACTAAATGATTTTTTTAGGACTAATAATTAGCTTATTCTGTCTGAACGAAATTGTCACTATATTGAGCAGCTCATGTCACTTTACGACTGTACAACCTGAATTTTGTTTTCAAAGCGTAAGCGAATATATTGACTAATTTTTACGGTACCTTGTGTTATTTTGACAAGGATAATAAAATGTCGTCTAATTTGCAATTACTGATATAAAGAGCAGATAATTTTGTAATATTACTTGTATAATCAACCTTCTGTCAACTTTACCTATAGATATGTTGCTTTAATTCAGTTTTAGAACAAAATGGTATACATCAAATGTGGGTTAAATATTTTTAAAAATGTATGTTTAATTTTGTTTCAGAATTGGATGGGTAGTAGTAACGATTGCCAGATATCTCTGGGTAATTTCTTATCCACCGTGAGTCAGAGGGAAACGCGAGATATAATGTAAGAAACCATTCTTGTTTTGTTTTTGTTTAGAGTATTCCTTCCCAAAAGTTTAGTTCTATATTTAATATTTCAAAAGCATTTGAAAGTTTGACCATTAAAAATGGGACGAAAATTCCATATAAATAACAAAATCTGAACAAATACTGTAGGTGGCAGGTTGAATTAATTCCCTGCGGTTAGGCTAATTTTGTTTTAAGAAATGGCCACTTTAAGCGTGATGACATGTTTAACACACACAGGGCTGAGATTATAAAAAAATTGCCGTGCTCCACTCAAAGTCCATGCCCGACTCTCTGCTCATAAAAAGTTTGCACACCGGCTTGTTCGCTCCTAACTCGATGAACCGAAATAAACTTTGATGGCAATCGTTTTAATTTAAATACTATCCCATACCCCAAAAATATTATTGCGGTTATTTTTTTAGATCCAGTCAGAATAAACAATAAGTAAGATACCCCCCCCCCCCCCTTACGTAATTTGGTTGAAACAAATAGTTCGTCGTAGTACAATGGTGAAAGCCGATAAGCTTATCAAATTGCAGTACTCTCGGTATTAACCTATATAAACATAAACTGGTGGATTGGTTACAATGAAAACCTAGTGCGTAATCCAAAAAGGTATACCTAAAACTCGGTTAAATAATACCGGGTGCTCAACACTCAAATGGTAATCTGTAAGCTGATTATCTTGTTTTGATGGTTACAGGGAAGCCAAAATCAGAAGAAATTTCACCAAGATGGACGATAATGGTGACGGAGAGGTAACCATGGCAGAGGCAGAGGAATACTTTAGACTAGAAAGGATGAATCATTCAAAGGATAAAATTGCTGCAATGTTTAGGGGCATTGATGCGGATGGAAACAACACAATAAGTCTTGATGAGTTTCTAAAAGCATTTTTACCACCGCCGTTTTAAAATTCAAGCGGTTCTCTAAACTTTGTCACATATTGAGTAATGTTGAAAATCACACTGTTACAAATATTTCTAAATTAGAGAATGCGCTGTATCTGGTTATAAAGATGATCTGATCATATTAAAAGTCAAGCAAACTGTAATAAAAATTGTCAATAAAAATAAAACATTGTAAAATCATTTGGTTATTACAAGTTGGATTTCTATAAGTTTAAATCTTCCTTGAGGATTGGTTTTTAACACAGCACAAGTCAATTTTATAATGCTCTTGTATTGGCCACCAAGGGACATTCATGATGGAATGGAACGTTTTTCAGAAATGTAAATTATATTAGGCTTGAATCAAAATAGAATGTTGATGCGATGGGCCATCTCACAGAACAGAGATTGGATTGGTAAAAATGTGAATCAGTCGCGTATTCACCATAGATGCTCTTACGCCGGTCGTTGCACTGAAGACAAAGGCGTGTTCCTTACAAAGACATTATAGTTTATTTGTTGGCTAAACAGGCGACCAATCACCACAGAATATACATACAGTCAATACTACTTCCATACAGTGGTAAACGCTGCGACACCAGATAACTGGTGACCAGTTCATCTACATGTCCTTCTCTTGGCTGTCCCAAGTCTAATCTACCTTCCTAGTTAAATGTCTTACTTATGCACATGTAATATATGTTTGTAGCTGTTACTATAAACATAAAACCAGTCTGAACATAGCAGAAGCCACATCCTGGCTTGATAAAACGTCTAGCAATGGACCATTCCATTCATATGTCCATTATGTCAGCCGGGACAAACAGCAGGACAACATATGTCTAGACTAACCCCTTCGACTAACAAGTTGGCTGGACATGTGTTTTTTTTCTAATTAACCATGAGCCACGATGAATTAAGCCAAGGTTAAAATATATTATGAGAAATACGAAAATCATTTTCAACATTTCACTTGGTTATAACTACATGATAATGACCTCCCAAAAGTCGACTGTGATGTAGCCTAGTCCCGGTTCAGATACGATGCATTAATAAGATGTGATCAACATACAATCAAATTGATATATTCCTGTTTCTAACACATATAGTTTCAGTAGTACTTTACTGGTAAATCTGACGGCTATTACGAATATATTACCGTCAGCCAAACATACTGTTCCACAAAATACATGTTTTGTTTCCTGATTAAGAACAAAAAATACTTGTCACCCTGTAGCCAACAGTTTCTGTCGTAGATAAATTTGTTTTTAGGGCGTGTGGAGATAAGTCATTCTAAAATACAGTATAGGCATCGGGACAAAATACTTTCATTTGATTGGACGTCTTCGATCATCTGGAGACGTGATCTTTTTGCCGCACCAGCTTTCGTGTTCCGAATTGCAGAAAAACGATGCTCATACGTCGCTGATTTTTTTTCGTACATAATATAACACATTACACTAACTTGATCCCAATTGGTGACTATCTTGCCATTCTGTTGTAAAGTCACATATCAATGCAATTTGGCTCTGTAGGACGGTTCGAACGTTTGGGCATGTAGCCTTTATCAGCCTTTCCATGATTAAATAGCATACTTCATTGACAGTTTGGGTGTTCCGCTTGTATATGCAATGGCAAAAATCGAAATAAAAGCTTAAACACTATTTAAGCCATTTTGACCTACGATACCGGTTAAAACAGTTTTGTCAAAAAATATGGCGACCATTAATTTGTGGAGAATGTCACCGTTTCGTATTTCAGACTAAAATTTTACTGTGGAACGCATGCGTGCGCATGTGGATTGTGCCGACTATTATACGAAACAACAGTACGTCTTACAGAGGGAGCTGTCGCCAGTTTGTTTTAGTCTGGTGTCGTTAGGGGTATCGTAGTCATATTGACCTGATAAAGGCTACAAGACCAAACGTTTGAACCCGCTGGCACCGATCGGTGACTCTACAACAGAATGGCCGGATAGTCACCTGTAGCTACACTGACTTTTACGATAAATGGCAAAAATGTTCACCTAATACGATTTTAGACGCTTAGGTGATTTGTCATGTCCTTTAGATGAGATGGTACATCGATCTATCCCACACGCCAAGGGTTGGAACGTATACAACCTTTCAGAAGAGACCATGCCGTTCTCTGATCAGGTAAAACAGATACCGCCTTTAGACATTTACGTTGAACCGGGCAATTTACATGATGAAATGGCTTGAAGAATCACGGACGAATTTTTGGGCTAAACACACACCTCGATTTATTATACAAACACAATAAATTATTGTCACAGATTATTAACAAATTTTTGTTGGGTGAAGTTACGAGGATCTGAGCTGATGAGGTCTCTAGAAGATTGAATTCATTCTTGTGCCAAGTCCGAAAAATATAAATTTTGATAATGTAGCGACTGATGGAGAGACGTCTGTTTACGTACAAGCACCGGGCTCTAACGAACACTGTCGCCGCACGTAAAACGTTCGCCATCTTTCTTTTCTTCTGATCGCATAATAGTTCATACGAGGAAGATGAGAAAAAACCCTGATGTAGGTAGTTTAAAGCCCATTGTCTCCCTGCAATAATTTACTCATTTTTAATACGACTGTGTCCAGTATGTGAGTTTTTTTTCTGCCATCTATACACAAGCAAAAAGGTTAAGCACCCCATGCTGAAATTAATTATCATAAATCTGCATTAATGTTAACTGTAAAGCCAGTTATGATGATGATAAGAATGAAGTTCTATTGAACGATTGTGGCAATTCATGTGCGACACTCAAGAACATCCATCCATATGTTCCTTATGGATGGAGCTCTGTAATGGTTTGGGGGTGCATCTCTCACGACTGCAAACTGGACTTGGTCATTATACGAGGAAACCTCTCAGGTGACCGGGACATTCGGGAGGTCCTGCAACCAGTTGTCGTGCCTCATTTTGAGAATCACCCAGTAGGGTCAAGACCTGTGTACACGGATGACAACGCTAGACTTCATCGTTCCCGGGCAGTAATATCCTACTTCCACAACGAAGCTGTAACATCTCTGCCTTGGTCCGCAGTGATTCCGGATTTGAATCGTTTATAGCAAATTTGGGATAAGATGGACAGAAACATTCAAGCACTAAAGCCTCGTACAAAATCTGCAGGTTATGGAAGCCGCATTACATCGATATTGGTGGCAGTTACCTCTTCAACAGATCCGACGTCTCACTTGAGGCATGAGACGCAGGTTGGAAGCTGTAATTCGGACTAATGCAGGCTATACGCGCTATTGACCTTCTGCTCTAGGGATGTGTTCTACACACTCAAAGTCACATTTTAACTTCAATATGTTAACCTTGTGAAGCCAGATGAACTCTGAAGTTTCATACTTACAAGCATCTTTTTATTTTGTTAAAATACACTTTTAATTCGGCTAACGATATCCTGAATAAATTGTATAGCTTAATTATGGTGATTTCTTATCGCCAGTATGTTGCCCTTGATGATCACAATTGTTTCTGCAATATCAGTTTGCCAACAATCTCCCTACACCAATGATTTTATCGGTCCGTAAGGCTTTCCAGAGGGGGTGCTTAACTTTTTTCTGTGTGTATAGATGGGAAAGTTTACCAGCCCTCTTAAGGACCATGTTGTTGATATAAGCTTACAGTACTCTTAGTCAAGAGCGCTATGTGTAAGTGGGTATTGGGGCATACTGCCCCTGAACCCTCGAGTATTGTGCTGTAAGAAGCTGTGGTTTCTGAAGATAAACCCAGCCAGCATGATTCACATCCAGTGGTACAACGCAGTTACATCAAACTTAAAGTGGCATGAGCTACAAAAAGGTTGATATTTTGACGTTAAAACAGAATGTTGAAATTATCGGCTATTTTCTCAAGACGTGTAATATAAAAACTTTTTGTTGCTTCTAGTCTCTAAAAAGTACGATAAAGTATTGTTTTGAACTTTGGCTTAGAATGAATGAATGGTCGTCCCGGTTATTTAAATTTTGCTTACTTTTCGAACACATTTCCGGTTTGTATATACCACATAATGCATGGATTTTCCTCATTCCATCGCCAATCGTTTAGTTTTTTGATGGCCTCCAAAGCATCTTTCTGTTGTGACGATCAGGAATTATGAAAAAAGTGTGAATTTTGCTGGGACGGAAGCATAGATGCACCAAAAGCTATATCGCCGGATGATGATATAAATATCTCCTCATTTGACTGGTTGACTGATCGACGTTTTGCCGCACTGAAATTATTTCACTTATATTGATGCGTTGCCATGTTTAGTGGTTCTTTGTCCAAAAAAATTCGTACCCGTACTTCATCGATGGAAGGCCAATGTCTGACTCGTCGCATAAGACGATCTAGTGAAAAGTCGACTCAGAAATATTTAAATTTTTCTTTGAACTAATTATGATTCGTACCGTATTTCATCGATGGAACGCCAGTGTCGGACCGAGAGACTATCAGTGATTCATAACCGTACTTCATCGATGGAAGGCCAGTGTGGGACTGAGAGACTATCAGTGATTCGTACCCGTACTTCATCGATGGAAGGCCAGTGTCGGACTGAGAGACTTTCAGTGATTCGTACCCGTACTTCATCGATGGAAGGCCAGTGTCGGACTGAGAGACTTTCAGTGATTCGTACCCGTACTTCATCGATGGAAGGCCAGTGTGGAACTGAGAAACTATCAGTGATTCGTACCGCACTTCATCGATGGAACGCCAGTGTCGGACCGAGAGACTATCAGTGATTCATAACCGTACTTCATCGATGGAAGGCCAGTGTCGGACTGGAGAGACTATCAGTGATTCGTACCCGTACTTCATCGATGGAAGGCCAGTGTCGGACCGAGAGACTATCAGTGATTCATAACCGTACTTCATCGATGGAAGGCCAGTGTCGGACTGGAGAGACTATAAGTGATTCGTACCCGTACTTCATCGATGGAAGGCCAGTGTCGGACCGAGAGACTATCAGTGATTCATAATCGTACTTCATCGATGGAAGGCCAGTGTCGGACTGGAGAGACTATCAGTGATTCATAACCGTACTTCATCGATGGAAGGCCAGTTTTGGACTGGAGAGACTATCAGTGATTCGTACCCGTACTTCATCGATGGAAGGCCAGTTTTGGACTGGAGAGACTATCAGTGATTCGTACCCGTACTTCATCGATGGAAGGCCAACGTGGACTGAGAAACTATCAGTCTCTGTCATCATTTGACACAATGCTCAAGAACATAAGCGTTAACAAGGATTTTTTTTGTCCAGGAGACCTGCGTTTTTTTATTTCCAAAACAGGAATGGTCGGTTATAGTGTAATTTAAGTTGTCATCTTAAAGTTACGATAGTAAGTATAGACATTGGATGGAGTGGCCCAGCTTTTTTTGCTGCCTCCAAAGAACGTGGAAAAGAACATACCATCTATGTTTACTTTCTTTGAGTTTCGGAGATTAAGATTTTTCGCGTTGAGAATAAGTTTTTTGTTTAACCAGACTTTAATATATCCGTTCTTCTTCCCCACATCATTAAGCCGGACTCTTTGACTAATCTTCATCCATTTTCCTCTCTGAAATCGCAATTTTCCACGACCCAAAGAATGGCCGTAGTCGAAATTACAGATGACTTCTTTCCTCTTACAGAAATTTTTATCTTGATTTTTAGGCGCATATAAATAAACTTCACCCGCTCCGTTTTTCCTCCACATAAACCTGGTCGAGAAACACTTATCAGTTGACCTTCCTCCGGAGCAATCTTTTGACCCACCATAAAGCCCAGGAAGCTTACCGCCTTTAACAAAGTTGAACTTTTTATCGAAGTAGAGGTCATATGTCAAGGTCACAATACGGCGTTGTGGTGAGAGGCGTTTGAAGAACTGAGCACCACCTCGTGGCTTGGCCCCGGGTCTGTAAGAACCTTTGGGATAAAATACTCGAAGAACTTTCTGTCTACCGCCAGCAGGATTCTTCACGGTAGCCATATTGGATTCTCCAAAGGACCTGTCTTTCTTTGAGATTTCTTTCAATTGTAGATTGGCATCTTTCCACAAGGTTTTACAGTCTTTATTAGAGAAAAACAACAAACATTATTACGATAATCGAATAGTACCTAATACATTGCAATAAAGCAAAGTATCCAATATTATTTGAATTAAGCTCGTTGGTTGGGTGGTGTTTTACGCGTCATCAAATTAAGATAATGTTCGTCACACGTGTACACGATAAATCACCATCACCCTATTCGTCCAATAAGTAGAAAAATAAAATACATTCAGACAGCTTGTTTGAATGCTGTTGTTTTTTTTTTTCTCTTCCCTTTAAAATTTAACTTTATTATTCCGAAAATGTTACCTCGTGCTTATCCACTTCTCCACTTTCTCTGTGCCTGTGTGTTTTGTGTTCATAAATACAAGAATACAAGAACAGGTTGGACATTTGACCGGGTCTCCATGCAGGGTTAGAGACATCTTTAGCAATCTTAGTGACCAGATCATCGTACTGACACTGGCAGTGAAGCAAATTATATATATGTCTACTTTGTGTGCATGTGTTTACCTAATGTAGTGCAACCTCCGCCTTTTCAATCCACAAGAGATGTGAATAAGACACAGTTTTTTATGAAGTAAATTAAACTGATTAATTCACTTCAGCTTTTCTGTATCGTAAAAGAGATGATGAGACTGGTGACTTACCAATGCATACCATGATTCCCATCAATATAAACACAAGGGTCTTCATGGTTTGGCTGAAATAATTGAAAGCAAAAAGTTAAAATATAATGTACACTTGGGCTTAACTTATTAAAGATCAGGGTGGAGTATGTGTGGGGAGGGGGGGGGGTGTTTCTCGAAAGATTAACACGCGACATTAGCCGAACTGTCCTGGGAACATTGGGCGTTATCGGGCGTTCCTTAACTAGCCGAGTTGAGGAAGATAATACTAAAACTGGGTTCTAAACGTTGATGGTATTTACTTGTTAGCCATGTTGGAGACCGAAGACAACCCATCATGGATTGAGAGTTTAATCTAAGAGCGGTAACACCACAATTACGTTATATATAACCATTTGCAAAAATAGAAACAATCATCAAAAAGACTTCACAAAATATTGAGAAATGAGACTTTTTTCTCTAAAATTCAAAGATTTTTAAACAGCCTAATGGGTTCTATAAAAAAAATAAAATGTGTTCTTATAGAGTGGAATTGACAACAAAGGACAATAAATGACTGAATTTTCATAGAAAAGGTGTTTTCTCCCATAATTGACACCACAACTACTTATTAACGATACATCCTACCAAACAGAGCTTATTTCTCCTGGCCTTTCGTAAGAGGAGACAAGTAAAGATAATTGAATGTCAGGTTATTGTTGATTTACCTTGAACAATGTAGGCCTACAATGGAAGTGTAATCAGAGGAAGTCTTTAGTACTTTTGTCATCTGTCAGTCACATATGATAAACTTTTAGAATCGTCTTTATTTGAATAATACTCATTATTCTAGTGAATTAGAATAAAATAAACAACCTATATCCGGTGTTCTTAAATATATATCTATAGGGGAAGGTGGGGCAATATGGAACTACGGGGCAAAACGGAACATTGAAATATACACCGACAGAGGGCGTAACTGTGACAAATGATATTCCTATGTTGCGGCGCATCCCTCGTGTATGATGGCCGAGAAGGGACATCGCGTTATAGATACTCAACCAGGCTAAATCGAAATCTAAGACGCGATGAAAAAGATAGCAAGATTTATTTGCGTGTTATACTTTATGAAATTGGCTCATTTCCTATGTAAAACACGATGGAAACACGATGAAAAATACTTTTCATCGCGTTTTACTTACTAAACCGCCTACATTTTGATCTCAGAAACACTATGGAAATGCGATGGTAAAGCGATGGTAAATACTTACCATCGCTTTACCATCGCATTTCCATAGTATTTCTGAGCCCAGTAAAGTCTAATTTCACTTGCACTATGCGACAAAAAAGACTTTTTATGGGATTACCGTTGCATTTTATTTTACAAATTCTCTTTTTAGGATAAGCCACAAACACGATGGAAACGCGATGATAAAGCGATGGTAAATATTAACCATCGCTTTACCATAGCGTTTCTGAGATCAAAATATAGGCGGCTTAGTAAGTAAAACGCAACGAAAAGTATTTTTCATCGTGTTATACATAGCAAGTGAGCCATTTCATAATGTATAACACGAAAATAAAGCTTGCTGTATTTTTCATCGCGTCTTAGATTTTGATTTAGCCTGGTTGAGTATCTATAACGCGATGTCCCTTCTCGGCCTGATAAGATTAAAATAATAAAAGTGTAACTCGATTCCAAATGGAAATTCCAAAGTAAAACGCGATGGTAAAGCGATGGAAAATCCTTTCTCGCCTTTAAAAAAGAAGAGCAAATTCCAAAGTAAAACGCGATGGTAAAGCGATGGAAAATCCTTTCTCGCCTCCAAAAAAAAAGAGTTCTTGGCTTTGCCGGCAGCAAATGACGTATGATAAGTTAGACAGGAGTTCGTGGTTAGCAGTTCGTTATTCGAGAGGGAGTAGTCATTTTTCTTACTGATATACCAATTGGCTTATTAATGCAGATAAAAAGGTTTAATTCACTACACATACTTACAAGGGCGTATACTATATACAGTAGAATCTTTACATAATAGATTACCCGCCAGGGGGCGCTTTTTTTGAATAACTGTCTGAATAACTGTCTGGTCTGTTATTCACTTATTATTCAAGATAGAAAGTCCAAATTTGCTACACATACAAACGATGACGTATACTATGCCGGAATAATAGGCCTATATAGACAGAGGATCATACCAAAACTACTTACCTTCGGGAATGCCCAAAAAGGATGTCTCCAAAATGTAATATTATTCTTGAAGACAAGGATAGCTGGTCTGCTTCTCAATAACGTATAATATCTCCAGTGAAGCCGACTCGACGTTTTTATAGTTTATAAAATAATTAAATTGGCCTTACGAAATGAAAATTAAAAAAAAATCGTTTCCGTTTAAAAGAAATGCTTAGTAAGAGAAGGAGTAATTAATTACTTTATTAAGGCTGGCTTCACGAAAACAAATTTTAATTGTCTTAGTCATATCAGGAAATAACGGCTTTATACCCCTACATTATATGTCTATCAAACTTAATTTGTTATATTTTTTGTAAATGTTTGTATTTTACCCAGTACTGTTATATCATCTGTGGCCACCCAACCTGCGATACTCTATATGTACGCCATGCACTGTTGATCTCGGTTGTCGTTTGTTGCCAGGTTTGACATACCAAGACCTATCGTTTTCTCGCGAGATCTATTTTGGACGTGTATAACATAGATCCAGTACGCCCTTACAAACCATAGTGTAGGAATTATTATCACATGTCAGTTTGGGTGATAGTTTAGAAAGCTACCTGAGAAATATAACATCTCTATCATCTCGTTATACGTGAATGTTTACTTTGAATTTAAATGAATATTATAAAAGCGACGAAAGTCCCTAGCTGTTTGGCAAGATGGCGACAATCCAAGATGACTCGATTCTAGTTTCTATAATTATTTAATTATTGTTTTCTGGGACGTCCGGTGGATCTATTTAAAATGTATATTATTTGTATTTAGTCCGATTTCATCTGCTTTGGTGTATATGTACTGCAGTAGGCTATGGTTATAAGAAATGTTTGAAACTCTCTTTAAACGTGGGTTCCATACTAATGATAACAAATTAAGACATCACCACGTTGTAAGTGGTTTTGAACAACACTGTTATTTTCAAAACAACTTACTACGTGGTGATGTCTTAATTTTTTTATGATTAACTTTGTTATAACTGATAAGCATTTTCCGCATGTTGCCTTTTTATTCTTATTAGGAGTGTTAAATTATCTATTCAGCCGGCTAACTTTTACCAGTACGACGGTCATTTAGGCTATGTGAAGTTTCTTATTTGAACAAAGAGTTAATCATAATGTCTCTTCAGTGATTCAAGGATTTCATATTGTGGATTTTTATCCTGAGATCTTCGGATTTATACTACATCCTACCAGGGAACATCGTAAGTTCTTGGACAACAGTATTCTATTTTCGGAACTGTTAGAACTTAGCTTTTGTATAAGTAATTCTTGATTTAGGTTTTCTTTCCTCTGTTTGAACAATATTTTACAGTTGCTTGAGTGGCATTTAGAAGCTGGAATAAGTGCAAAGGAAAGGCTTGCATATGGATATCAATTTCTTCATTTATTTATAGTTAGCAACGTTTCGGTCTTTTTCAAGACCCTTTTTCAAGATCGAAACGTTGCTAACTAATAAATGAAGAAGTTGATATCCATATGCAAGATTTACAGAAACAAAATTGTACTGATCTTCAACTAAGACATGAAGTCGGGTAAGCCGAAATTAGATAAAACATGATGATGGGAAAAGAAGTGAAAATATGTAATTTTTGTCCTAGGTAGAAGAGAGACAAGTGACTCTGAAGTAGTTTGTATTCTTCTGTTATAATATGGGCCACATTTAGACTGAAACACAAATGGTATATTTTGAGTATATTACGTTTTTCACGACACTTTCCCGGGCCCAAGCTCAAACCCCACAGTTTGTAACGTTTGAATCGCTATGTTTTGCTTTTAATACTAACGACAACATAGTATTTCTAATTTTAGTCTCGCCCATCTTATCATGATAAATACCTTTAATTAAAGGCACACCTGCGGAGAAAATTCAGAATAAAAAACACTGGGCGGTTTTCTGTATTTTCTCAGGCAGAAGAAGTTAGAAACTTTCAATTTTTACCAAAAATTGAAAGTTTTGCATCATTTAGTATTTTTAATTTGAAATTGAAAATTAGATTTATCAAGTACCCGCAATGTAAACAAACCTGAAACCGGAACAGGCTCCCCAAGCGCCCTAATGTTTTGAGTCGTGTGAGTGATCTAACGGCACCGTATAATTTTACGTACGGTATTTTATCTAAGAAATACAGATTGACGATTGGGTAAGAGTGACTCGAAAAGCCTGCCTATGATTTTTTTAGTGTAAACCACTGATAAAAAGGCATGAAATGAGGGTAATCCAACACTCAAGTTAACCGACGCTGATTGTTGTTGATGTAATCAGGCTTCGATTCTTCGTTTGTTTTACACCCCCATTTCTATATTCTAAATCTAACTGGACATGGGTTAAGTGTCCTATGGTTAATGTTAGTGGTTTTAGTCGTAGTAAACCCATGTAAGTTGGTTTTCTTAACAAATGTTCAACAGGCTACGGCGGCAAGTGGGCCTTTTAAAGAACCGTTACCTGAAAAGGGACTCTCTGAAAATGGCATCACTTTAGACAACGTTAGTGACTGAGATGATCCAGTATCTATACTATTGAACCGCATTAGAATCGACGCTATTTAGTGAAAGAGATATAGAATGAATAAATGGTTTGAAAACTTTCATTACATCATCGTGGGATGTTGAGTTGCCGTTTTAGTTGGAAACCATGGTCAGACTTTTCACAATGTTTCACTTTTTCAAAACTTTTTGACTGCTATAGCTACAGATATTGTTGTATTTAAGCCTACACATCAACAGCTTTACCGACAAGTACACTTTTCGAAAGCATGGTCCAAAATTATTTTAAATTTTCAGCAACTTTTTTTCAAAAGATGGAAAGTATTTGTCAGTTTCCTTCTGGTAAAATGGTGGAACCAATCTAATATTATGGGCTTAACCCAAGCTACAAGTCCTTTCCGACCTTTGTCTGATTTCCTTTTCTGTTTCAATTATTTTTTTCTACATTTCCCTACCATTCTTAAGTTGCCTCTCTTTCATTTATAGGCTATTCTTTATCTCTGAATTCCTGTCCAAATTGTAATTTTATCCTTGAATTTTCCCTTTGAATGTCTAGTTCTTCTTCATTTCATGTCGTAATTTTTCACGTTCTTTTTCTCTTTTTATTAGTATAATTTCTGTATTACTTATTTCTTTATCCATTTTCAATTGTTCTTGTTGTACAAGCCATGACTTATCTGATTCATGTAAATATCCACTTAATACACTTTCGCCAAAAGCTTCGAAAAATTTGTTTGCCGGAAGATTTTTAAAGTTTATCCCCAAATTTATCTTATTCATGTAAATATCCACTTAATACACTTTCGCCAAAAGCTTCGAAAAATTTGTTTGCCGGAAGATTTTTAAAATTTATCCCCAAATTTATCTTATTCATGTAAATATCCACTTAATACACTTTCGCCAAAAGCTTCGAAAAATTTGTTTGCCGGAAGATTTTTAAAGTTTATCCCTAAATATTCGTCTGAAAAAAAAAATGTTCCTACTATCAACTATGTCCTGATCGGGCGCTTGTATGAAATCGTTTGTGTTAAACTCAGATACAAGTATAATTTCAATGTCTAGAGGAAGTTTTTTAAGTTAGAATTGCGTGTTTCCCCGATGGCAATTTCGCTCAATGAATCACGAAATATTTCCAAACAAGCTCGCAATTTTGTTACGAGACAAAGAGTAACAAAAGAGAAGCAGATTTTTTGTAAAAAAATTTGCTTTATACTAAAACATATATAGTAAAGTGAAGACAGAAACAAAATAGTCCGGGTTTTTGACGGTTGTATTTTTGGGTCAGCGGACGAATTATATTTACCGAAGATCCTACTCGTCCGTATATCCGATCAACATTTGTAGTCAGCTAAATTATACAAAAACGCGATTATAGCCGTTTTGACACGATTTGAATAAGTTATAGTTTTATTTCACTGTATAAATCAGATCAACTCCGGCTTTTTTATTGCAATGTAGCCTACCCGGGCTACAAAATACGACCGTCAGTCTAAGAAAAATAGTCATTTTTGAGCCAGAAACCCGGACTAATATCAACATGATTTACTTTTGCGGTAATCCGAGAACTCGCTAAGTTCACTGTTATAGCAGTTGAGATCCGATGATCAGGAAATAGAATATATCACTGGAAACTCCTTGTCCAGATAGACGAGATCACATAAGATGACTGTAACAGGCCTATTGATAAAAGTTAGCAGGTTAAATACACTAGGCTTTAACACTCCAAATAAGAATAAACAGAAAGTTACATATGTAGCATCCCGAAGCTTTCTGAATAGCATAGGCCTATTATAAGTACAGATCAGAACTGACAGACTAAATACAAACAATGCATGCTCCTTTAAACAAACCGTTAGAAATTCCCGAACAATCTTAGCCTATTATTACTATTAACATAGGTTAACGATAGAAACTTGACTTACGGTATATTTATAAGTAGTAGGCCTATAATTTAAGCTTCAAGAAAAAACATTGACTTCGATTACTTATAATAATTTATTTTATTTATTTGTTGTTGTTGTTGTTTTGTTTGTTTGTTTTTTGGTTTGGGGGAGGGGGGGGGGGTTCTTGGGTATCAGTTTATAAAACAAAGAATGGGGAAATTAACTTCGGTTAAATAGGGATATAGGCAGACACAGTGTCCCTTTATCTGTCTTTACTCCAGACTCCGGTAGAACTGCACTAGGGTACGAGGTGACTGGGGTACAAGATGACTTGGGTACGAAGTGACCTGATACCGGATTTCCAACAGGGAAACCCTGTTATTTTTAGATCTTTCTTAGAAGTGGGGAAACTCCTTTCGTAACCAATCAGAGGACACATAATGCATTGAAGAGATCACGTGATTGTTTACGAATGTCACGGAACGAAGAAGAAGGCAGACATCTCAACACTGAACGATTTTAGTCTTTGAAAATTTGCATTCAGTTTGTAAGTGGAGTTTAATTTTGCATTGGGGACGTTTAGTTTGAACCATATTTGTCTATGCAAGCGTTTGGCTATAACACAATATGTCTAAACAAACGGATAGATTCAGAAGCTAACGACGTTTGTTTTGACTCTTTACAACAACAACAACACTACATCAGGTTGTGGAAATACAAGAATCCCACATTTCCCCAACCTGCAAAATTAGTGATTAAAATAGTTAATTTGCGAAATACTTGCAGGCGTGTGAATGATTTTTTTACGTGGGTAGCTCGTTAGGGGTTTCACAAAATTGTCCCTGGAAACCCATTTTTACTTTTAGGTTTCCCTAGTTCAATTTACCGAACTTGATATTACATATACCAACGTTCGGTATACGAATTAGAAATACAAGGTGGAAATGATGCTTAAATTGCAAGCCATGAAAATATTATTGTAACTCCTCGGTATGGACGATTCCTACCTCAGACTTCTTTAAAACTCATAAAAGATTATTCTTGTCCGCTTTTATTACATGTAGCTATTCCAAAGGGCGTACACCTGGTCTTAAACAACAACAAACTGTCATTTCTTCGAGACTTTGCCGCCATTTTGCGTGACGTTCGAACTGGGTCAAACGGTGCATGTCAAATAGATAAAATAAATAAAAGAGGAAAGAATAATCATTTATGAGTTCTAAAGAAGTCTGGGGTAGGAATTGTCCATACAGAGCAGTTACAATATTATTTTCATGGCTTGTAATTTCCGACAAAAGTTTGTCGGAGTTTTCCGAGCAGCATTTCAGAATTCACAGACTGAACGTTGGTATATGTAATATCACCATAAGTTCGGTAAATTGAACTAAGGTTTCCCTAGAAAGCACTATGCTTATTATAGATGCTATTGCTATGGTAAAGTAACTTAGTAAGTAAAACAGGATGAGACACATGTGTGCGGGCTATATTTTAAAATAAGGTAACTTATTTTAGTATATGGGGATAAATTAACAAAATGCTGATTTGTTAAACACTAGTAGTAGTGAGTTTATATAACAGACAGCAAGAAACTCAGTTAAAAAGTCTTCAGACAAAAATAAAGGCATGATACAACAATCAGGCCAGGAAATTTCAGTGTGGGTAAGAAACATTGAATTCGCTCCGTATATTGAACTGTTGGGAACCAAACCATGCTGATGCTAGTTTCGTTATACATCATGCCATAACAGATCTTCGTTTCCGTAGTTTTAGAACAACTGTACTGTATATAGTGTGTAGTTCAATTTTACCGAACTTATGCCAGTTACCAACGGAAGGTGATGTCGTGGGTTTCCTCGGGGCATAGAGCCCGGTTTCCTCCTACAATAAAACTGACAACGCCGCCATATAAATGAAATAATCTTGAGCACGGCATAAAACACCACCCAACAACCAACTGAACTTATGGTTATATTACATGTACATGTACATATACCAACGTTCAGTATATGTATTGATTCCATGCTAACAGAATTGAAAAAGAGACCAGATTGAGGCCAGGATATTAGTGGTGACCAAAAGAGTCACCCAGCCTTTTGGCATTCAGTAATTGAGCAAATGGCTGTTAATTGGTCTGTGGTTTCACAGTAGAGCTTAATTGTATCAAAACAACTTTTTGGTAACCATGATGAGCAAATGAGTCCAGGAGCACCTTCTTTCGTTTGTTATATCGGTAATCAAATAAAATTGCTGAACATTGTGTGCCTATATGTAGTGTGTAGACACTTGTACAAGTAGCTTTGGTGACTACAGATGCCAGTGAGTCTGTCTGTCTGTACCAGTTACAGTTATCACATATACATGTAGGTAGCTAACGTGTGGGCAATGTGTCAAATTTGTGATAAGTCACCAAGCCCCAGTCGTTTTGGGGTGACTTCTTCCAGCCGAAATTCTGTTTTGCAGCAATCTAATATTGAATCTAAAGATACATGTACTGATGTAGTGTGCTACAATGAATTTACCTTTGCGGGCGTATTATGAGTTTCTTCTACTCTTGTTTTTATTTGTTTTATTATATGAATGTTGAGTGTACGGAAAACTTATGGAATTATCACGAAACTTGCACTTATTCTTATCACTTAATGATAGACTTCCAAAGTTTGATTACAGAAGGCTTCCCAATGCCCCATATATCAGTAAGGACATTTACTTTGCATCATTATGATTTATTTTTTCTGAATCATATTTATGTTGTCAGTTTTAGAGATGAGTACTGCAGATGAAGGTAAGGTTAAGATCCCCTCTAATGGAGAAGGGCCTTCGAGCGAGGATGAAACAGATGCACACCATCACCATGACGATGAACCTACTGTTGAACTGCAAATTGTTGATCCGGATGCAGAGGTAAAATTTAAATCAGTGAATATTAGATAAGTAAAGAAGGTTATTAATGTAATGGCTTTTTGAGGGGTAGGAGTTGGTTTTAAATTGATTTTCCTAGTTGGGTCGCTCAGTCGACAGTCACCATTTTTCATGCCTCACATGGATTGGGCGCAAACTGAAATCACTCCCCAAATAAAAAAATGGACGAATTTTTCTGCATGGATTTTTACTCGATCACCATAGGTGGTAGAGTTGCAAGGTGCATGTACCTGCCGAATGTCAGGAGTTTCCTCAAGGCAAAGACACAGACTTCCCACCATACTAAACATAGCATTGTCACCATATAAGTAAAATAATATTGAGTGCGGGTCAAATCCCAATCAATCGATCCCAGTTCGGAATTGCTTGTGAGGGTCAATGGAAGGTTGGGGTTTCTGCCATAAAGCCCTGTTACCTCACCCACTTAAGCTGCCCGTATGCCAATCTTTTCTGTTGACTGTATAACATATTTTTGCTGTACCAGTACTGATATATTTTTTTGGTATTACATGTATATAACTGATTGCAAACCTTTTAAAACATTTAGATCAACATGAGTAAGGTGTCAGTCATATCCAGCATGGATGGTCTGTTAGACAGCCACATCTCCAGCTGAATGGCGTATGTTTCACATTTTGAATGGTCCTTTTCTTTTTAAATACAGAACATAGATCTGAATCATTGCCGTATTGGGATTATACAAAATCTGGAACCTCTACAGAAAGTTGAAGTGAGTAATACACATGTGTTTTTACATTTACTCTTGTTTTGCTGCTTGACTGATGAAGAGCATGCATTGTGAGTTTAGAATACCAGTTTACTGCCATGACTGAAGTGTAAAAACTTGCACACATCTCTTTTTGAAGCTGACAGGTGTTTCCTCTTTACACACACTGATAGAGCCTATTTTATTATATTGAAAATAAAAATTGGATAATTTCAAATTGATCCATGTTGAGTGTCAAGAAAGTGTTATCCATCATGCATGTGTACGCTTTTTAAAATCACTCGCTTGCTTGACACAGGCCGCGTCTGCCTATGGCCATCGTAACCCGTGGGCAACAGGATAGGCAAGAACAATTTTTTGCTTCTAAAACTAAAAATAATTTGATCACGGACTTACTCTGTTATATAAATGAAATAACCTTGATTGTGGAGTCAAAAAATTGAACAATCAATAGATGCAATAATGCAATTATGTACTCCTCCACTAAGCATGGCAACGACTTGTAAGTGAAATAATCTTGAATGTGGTGCATGACATCAATCATTCATAACTATCTATACTTAGCTTTTTATAAATTTATGTTACCAAGCATCCTAGTTTTGAATATAGCAAAGGCACAAAATTTCAGTCAAGAAAGGGGGCTCTGTGGCTCAGTAGGTAGAGCGTTGGACGCTCAATCCAAACAGCCTTCCACCAATGGGTCACGGGTTCAAATCCCACTCAGTCAAAAAAAATTGGGAAATTTTCTGACTGGGTTTTCACTCGAACGACCTATGTGGGATGGTTGCCAGTTACCACCGTAAGGTCGTGGGTTTCCTCCGGCCATAGGACCCGGTTTTCTTCCACAATAAAACGTGCAACGCCGCCATATAAGTGAAATAATCTTGGTTGCGGCGTAAAACACAAAACAATCAATCAACCAGTCAAGAAACCAAGCATAATAAGAATGTGTTTGTTTTACAGACTCTCTGCCTACGACAGAACCTGATAAAGAAGATAGAAGGATTAAGTACTCTGTCAACTCTAATTGACCTGGACTTGTATGATAATCAAATTACTAAACTAGAGAACTTGGAAGCTCTCCATAATCTTCAGTAAGTCATTTCAAGCTAGAAAATATGACTTTTTCCATCTATAAGTCAGTAGATCATGGACATTTTAATTTTCTATAGCTATTCCTGTTACAATTCCCTCTGATGTTTTCTGACATCTGCTTAACATGTTGACTGCTGACTGCAAGATTCTGCTGGTACGAGTTATCTTGTACTTAACATACATGTAGGTATTTTTTCAGAATAACTGTACTTCTACTAGGCGTATGGAATGTAACGGTTAAATCTCACCGCCAGATATGACATGTATCGTATGGGGGTTTTCTCACAAAGCATCAAGGGAAACCAGTCTGTGTGTTGCTAAAAATAACACAGTACAGACATTGGCCATACGCGTAACAAGCTTGAATGGCAAATGGGAGACCCCTTGCTCTTTCAAGTTATCTCGTAGTCGGCAGTCAACTTGTTTATCAAATCTCCAGCAACAAAAGGAGATTTCTTTATTCAAAGTGCCTGACTTTGTCCTGGTAAAACTAAAAATAGACAAACCATTGCAGGCTTTTTTGTGTGCTGAGTAAAATTGTCCAACCATTATTCGTCGTTGAGGAGCAGGATGGAATCTAGTCCACAGTTCTGACTTCAATAGACTATTTTTTTTATACTGAAGGCTGTATTTTTGATTCAGGGCTCATTGCAATAAAAAAAGTGGGCAGTTTGTGGTTCGATTTGGACAGGGAAATAGCGTAATAACCTACTCAGATCGTGCCAAAACAAACATAATCGTGCTCATGATTAATTGACATGTAGCTACCTACACGTGTACCAATGTCTGAGCAGTGTCGCTCAGTAAATGTTATTGGTCTCCTGTACTCAAACTTTCCCCGCCACGAATGACATAACACTGTTTTACTGTTTTACAGTTTTAAACATTAAATTCCCTTTACAGAAAGCTAAACTCATGAACGTTGTTCAGAAACTTTTTGAGTTAGTTATATTCTTATTTCACTGTCTAAATCTGACCACAACTGCCTGCTCAGAAGGGGGGTGGTCTACTCCGGCTTTTTGATTAACCTGGGAACGCAGCCATATAAGTCAAATAATCTTCATTGCGGCATGAAGCATTAATCAACCAACCATTATTCCAAACATCATTTTATGTGTTTGTTTCAGGCAACTTGATGTCTCATTTAATCGGATATCAAAGATTGAAGGGTTAGAAAACCTTGTAAACATCAAAAAGATATTTTTTATCAACAACAAAATCACTAAAATTGAGAACATCGAGCACATGACACAGATGGAGATGTTAGAATTAGGCTCCAACAGAATAAGGGTAAGTGTGTGTTTAAATCTTCTCTGTCTACATCTGTTTTAAAAGATAAAATGTCAGTGTTGACTGATAAGGGTGAACAAAATTGCTACAGTAATACCTGCTGCTGTTGGAAGTTATTGATCATTTATTGGCTGGCTCATCATGTACATGTAGGTGATCAGGTTTGTTATTGTGTGATTGTTGTAATGATCAATAGGTTGATCGATTGATTGATTGGGGCTTAACATCGCACTCAACACCTATTAAGGTTATATGGCGACAAAAGTACCAACCCACCAAAAGATCTTACCCACCCCTATCCCACCTAAATTTGAACATTAAAACCTCCAAGGACCATATGAATTTTCCTCCATGCAACTACCCCTTAGCCGAAAATGGCTACTGGCAAAACCCACAACGCCCCCATGATCAATAGGTGACAGGTCTCTCATGTTGACACAAACCTTCCATCAGTGGCTTCTAGGTTTGAATCCCACTCTAGGCAGTCCCAATATTAACTGGAAAAGGTTCTTTCACTTGACCACTCTTGGCCAAGTTTCTTCTCCAGCTAAACTTTGACCACCCCCCCCCCCCCCCCCCCCCCCCCCCCACCCCCAGATAAGTTACATAATTTTACTACAGCCCGCCAATCAATCAATCCTAAATGAAGTCAGCCATACTGAGGAATAAATTGAGTGTCGCTTAAATCAAGGTTTGGTTGTAAGCTCATATTGGCCTGTTTTGGCAATGGTTTCTATTGTTTTTTTTATTAATCTGCATTTTTGCTTTCTTGAATTATTAATGCAATCATCTTATTAATAGAACTCTCAACGACTCTTTGTTCATGAAAGATATTTTTTTTTGTTTCAGGTTATTGAAAACATATCAACTTTAACAAATTTAACAAGTCTGTATGTTGGAAAAAACAAAATTAGCAAACTTGAAGGTCTGGATAGCCTGGTCAATCTCAAGTGTCTCAGTATACAGGTAAGTGAGAAGCCAGGTGAATGATCACCCTTGTGTAAGGGATCTACATAAAACCTCATAAGTGGCATGAGCTGCCAAAATGTGGATATTTGTTTTGTTTAAAAATAAAATGCGGAAATTAACAGCTATATTTCTTAAGATCTGCAATTCAGAAGCTTTTTAATGCTTCTGGTCTCTATAATGTATGTTAGTGTTTTGAACAAACTTAGGCTTATAATGAATGTACAATTGTTCCGGTTATTTAAAATTTGTTTACTTTTAGGGCACTAATATGGTTAATATAGCACACTGATAGCATGGATTTTTCTCATTCCACTGTCCATCATTCAGTTTTTAATGACTTTGAAAGCCTCTAACTGTCGTGACAATCATAATTCTTCCAGCACAGATTCTCTTCTTCAGTTCAATGAAATCTAAAAAATGAGCAGCAGCATAGTCCTGTTGACTCAATTTATGGGATGTGACATAAATCTATTCAGAGAGCTGGGGGATGTTTCTCAAGACTTTTACACCTGGTTGTGGGGTTATGTTGCCATGACAGTTAGGCTTTGCATTGGACGTACATCAGGCGGGAATGTTTTGAGAAACAGCCCTCTCAAGTGACATTCAATAATGACTTGCCCTTATTAATGCCTATTTTGTTTGAACTCTCCATAATTCTGTTAGTCCATAATTCCCTCCCTGTGCTCATTTGTCTTATATTTGAAAATATACATGTAAATATTGATTTTATTTCTATTTGTTATTTAGAGTAATCGTATATTGAAGATAGAAGGTCTGAATAATTTGGTGAATTTAGAAGAGTTGTATATTAGTCACAATGGCATTGAAAGTATTGAGGGACTGGATAAGAATGTAAGTCTGCCTCCATGATTTTTAATCCACCATTTCTTTTCTCTCAAATGTGATATACATGTACTGGACCGTGAAACACTTTTCTGTCCTCTGAGCTTTTGGCCTTCCATACTATTTGGTAACGGTTTTATAAAGGATGATATACAGACCTGTGAAAACACAATGCATAGTTTTTGCCAGTTTTAGATAGAGTAGGGTATGAAGCTGTGATGTTAACAATATATTAACCTTACCTTGGTTAAACAAATTTTGGCTTAAGGCTTGCGCAGAAGCCTCGCTCTATGGCAAAATGACGCTAAATTGAGTTTATGACGCAATATGAAAGAGTCGTGTCGCAGCACCTGCAACAAAGAAATGGTGTCAATGCCACACAATTTGAACGTCCTAAAAAGGTCATTCTAAGCCGAAAGGGTCTATGCAGCATTTCTCAACCAACAAATCACATCGAATTATTATTTTTATCAGCCATGCTTATTGTTTTTTTGGTTTTGTTTTTTAAAGATATTTTTATTTAATTCCAGGTTAATTTAACTACTTTGGACTTGGCAGGAAATCGAATCACTCGATTGGCTAATATTAGTCACTTGACTTTACTAGAAGAATTCTGGGTAAGCTGGAGCCTGTTTCACAAAACGGCGTAGATGTATTTTTTTGGCGTAACTCTCATAGCAACATATCTCTACAGTATGGGTTGCTTTATGAAACAGGCCCCTGTTATTTTGCTATTTTCAGATGCTTAGTATGTTATGGAAGCGTGGGAGGAGGGGGGGGGGGGGGGGTGTTATTGGCCCAATCTGATTGATATTCGGCAAGCTCTAGATTATTTCACTTATATTGCCAGGTTTAGTTAGAAAAGAAAACAAAGTTCTGTTCTCCTGGAATCCTGGGAACTTCAGGAATGTCCCCAGGGTTAAATACCCAACCAACACAGCAATAGCAACATATCATTCTTTCATTGAGGATCGAAAACTATAACTCTACTTGAAGTGTATCCAAACTAAGCTAGTTTTGTTTCCTGATTATGATAAATTACAAGGTTATTAGATGTCCATTTGTGTTTGGTCTGTAGTGGACCTTCAATGAGCAGTATTTGAATTGTTTGATGATAAACCTTATTTATTTTCACATATTCTTTTTGTTACCAGTTCAATGATAACAAACTGGGTGAATGGCGGGACCTGGAGGAGTTTGTTCCCTTGAAGAAGTTGGAGACGATATATCTGGAACGGAATCCCATCTGGGAAGATCCAAACACTCCCGGGAAAATTGACCCAAGTTACAGGAGGAAGGTGAAACTCGCCATTCCGTGGGTTCAACAAATTGATGCCACAATGGCCCGGTAGAATTTGGAGGTTAATAAGTGGATTGTATTTTAATTCAATATTTCCTTTATAGAAATGGTTTATATTGGATGAGGTAATATAAGTGCAGAACTGGGTATCAGCTATTCCGTTAACAGCCATTCTTTCCCACTCAAAAGGGTAGACCTGTATGTGTACATGTATGCAAATATCATAGTGAATAGCCGTGTTCCTTCTGATGTAAGGTAACACTCAGTTATGTTACCCCACATTCTGTGATAAAACCTTTTTAATTAAAGGATGTTGCAACAGATTTTTGTCTATCAACTTATAGATCTCATCATTACATATATAATCAATGAATAAGGGCAGACTTTTGTTAGGTCAACATAAATGAAATGGTTGCTAGCATAAAAGTGAAAATATTGAGACGGGCTTTAAATACCATACAATTAAGGCATTATTTGTATTGTAAGTTGGCATGTCAGTTCTTGTTATGGTTTCGGACTTTGAAATCTTTTTCAAAGAGAAGATTTTTTCATTCCAAAAGGTCTGATATTATACCTAGTTGTTTTATTTTTCTTTCTAAGTTATGAAACTGTGTATTATAGCCCACTTATTGACTGCAAGTGTATGTAATTCCTACTTCAATAGTCATATTTTATCTGTTAATTATGCTATCAATTCCAATTTACCTTAATGTTTATAGGGTTTGTTTTTAATAAGCTGTAATTTTATATTTTTGTAAGTGATATAGTATGCTTAGACGAGGAAGGTGTGAATTTTTAATGCTCATACAAAGCTTTGCCAAGTCTCAGGATAGCTCTATAAGCATATATAACCAAAGATAAAAATATTCTGTAACAATGAACATTACTAGGTTCAGATCGTTCCTTGTATATGTTGTTAAGTTTTATAGCTTCAAAGCTCATATCAACCCTTGCTCAATTTTGGGGGATGAGCTAAAAATAAGTCAATGAAATGCAACGAAGCAAGTTTTCCTTCAGCAGCTTGCTGTCAAAAAGATGAAAATGTTTTGTCTGAAATATTGTCTTGTTTTAAGATAGCAATTTTATGTCTTGGCTGTGGCTTTGGGAGCTTTTCATGAACAGAGACACTGTTGAATATGTGGAATAATTTGTGAAGATGCTGACAGCTGGTTGATGAACTACATGTAAATCTGAACTTATCATCAAGCACAGTAATTAATTCAAATAGTTACTCCTCAATTTGACTGACAAAACTCAATGATTCATATTGGAATGAGGAGACCAGTACAAACTGAAATTGATAATAGTTAATAGTTTGTTAAATCTGGTATCTAAATTTTAAATTCATTTTTTGCCTGAGTTTGTTCAAAACACATTATCTGGGCTTGTAGCACTAAGTCTTCTTGAAAAAAAAAATTTCTTGTAAAAACTTTAACATTTTGTAAACCTCAATAGTTTCTCAGTTGCCACCTATCAGCCCCTGTTTCTCAAAAACCAGTAAACTAAAAGGCTGGTTAAATGATGTCCTGTCACACCGAAAAACCGTCCCTTAAACGCAAGAAAGTTTACATTTTAATGTTTTAACAGCTTTCTTTGGTTAATTTAAACAGATATTTATTTTTCATCCTCTGCTACCCTCTATGTCCTGATAATGCCATATGTACATACAAGTAACCATATAGAGTTCTCCTCAACCTGCCCACCTTAAGCTTGTTCCTGTTGGTTTATTTAACTTTTTTGTTAGTTTCATTTTAGAGCTCTGTAAAAATATTAATAAAACAAAAAGTAACTTGAACTGCTTTTTTATATACATATTTATGTATGGTTTAGAATCACTTGAAAACAAACTGTGTAAAAAAGTGGACAGATAATCCACCTCAAAACATGGACACCAAGATTACTCCATTTCTATGGGGGTCTTGGTAGCTCTGTTGGTTCGAGTGCCCGATGCGGCGGCAGTTCAAAAATTTCTGAGAGGATTTTTCTCGATCTCCGTATATGGAAGAGTTGCCAAATACTCGCCAAAGGTCGGGGGTTTTCTCCGGGCAATAAGCTCGGTTTCCTCCTCCATTAATCTGGCAAAGCCGCCATACCAGCGAAATAATCTTGAGTCAATCAGTCCTATGGGTACATTGCTGAGTTTGGTGGGAGAGACTGGACCGTCGCGAATTAATGAAGATATTTTGGATTTGAACCATTTTATGATGAATGGTTTGTTAGTCGGAAATCATTGCTCAGAATTTTGGTATTAAACCATCCCAGAAAATGGTCACTTTTGAGGTATAGGGGTAGGGCAACTTGATCATTAAATTGACAGAAACAGCCAAATGTAGATAACATTTCATTTAAACTGAGTTAACTAATTGTTAGTCAAATTTTAAAGTCTTGAAGATATGTAGTTAACATGAGCAATAAAATCTCAAATATTTACCTATGTCCATCCCACCTAAATTTTGACAGGATTAATTGATTATGTTTCCTGCCATGCTCGAGACTATTTCACTTAGTGTGGCCTGGTTTGTTGGGAGAGGAAACCAGGCTCTTTGATCAAAGAAAACCTCAGACTTTCTGTATCTCACAACTCTTTCACATTGGCCGACAGAGCCAGAACTCCTGGCTCATCCATGGAAAGTCTGTGTGTGTATGGGAAAGACTTTTGTTCCCCACATTTCCACATGAAAACTCCCTAATGAAAGTCACTTCCACCTGATGCAATAAAGCATATATACTGCCCAAACACAACCAACATATATACTTATTACAGGTTTTAGTTATCATTCCATTTTGCAAATATCTCACCCAAACACGATTTTTAAGATATTGGTGTACTGACCATAACTTGTAAGATACAACCTTGGTTCAAGTCTGACTATCAACTGGTTAACCTAGTTATGGACCAGACAAAATCATACACACACACACTTGCTTCACTCCGGGCTTAGACTAAGACACCATAAAGAAAACAAACGGCTTGAAATTTTTCTCAAATTATTTACACAACTTTTTACATTTTATCTAAAAGCACCAGCAAAATTTCTGTCTGTACATTTAATTTTTTAAAAATATTTAGTTTAACTTGTAGTTCAGCTACAAAAATTAACTTTTAAAAGTCAGAAAGGCATAATGCACAATGTTAAAGAAAAAAAAATGTAAACATGACTATACTCAGAAATTGAGAGATCCTGTAAAATTGACAATATTTTGCTGTCATTTTTCTGGAAAAAGGTGTTCAACCAAGCTGAACAATCTGAACTGTGCTTGTTTTTTTTATTTTCCCAGCCAAGTTCACAAAGCAATGTAGGGAGAATTTTTACATTACAGGGCAACGTAAAATGTATGGATAGATAAAAAATGAGTTACGTGAAATGTTACACCTTTGGATTTGTGGAGAACAAGTTAAAGGGTTGATTGATTGTTTGGTGTTTTAAGCGGCGCTCAAGATTATTTCACTTATATGGCGGCGTTGCCAGTTTTATTGTGGGAGGAACCCGGGCTCTATGTCTGGAGGAAACCCACGATATGGTGGCCAGATTAATTGAGAAGAAACCTGGACTTCTGGCAATTACATGGCAACCCTTCCTAATAGAGCACTGCTATCTGTTGTATTTATCATCAGGGCAGGTAAGACTTGACCCGTCACAGATTCAAATCCCACTCAGACCAAATGAAAATGACTGGATTTTTCACTTGATTCTTATACATGTGAAGAGTTACCCGTTACATGCCAAAGGCCGGGGGTTACCAGGCAAAGATCCCAGTTTCCTCCCTCATAAAACGTCAATCAACCAACCACTTAGAAGCTTCATTCTCACAGTAGGAAATTGAGGCCAAGTAAGGTTTTCATCAAAGGAAAATAAGACATTTTGAGTCTTAAGTGATTAAAAAAGTAAAAGCAGTTTGATTAAAAATTCTGTCTTTTTCTTTTATATGGATGAGATTCCTATTCCGGAGATAGTATCCCTAAATAATCACCATCAGAGCAAAAATTTTAGAAATTACAGGTAGGTGCACATTTGGCCCAATGCCTAGCCTATTTGCCTCATTTTGTTGTGTGGAAGTGGCCACAAAATGCCAGGGATTTTCCTAAATTTAAGGCCTAAAAGATGTATGGTAATAAAACACACACATTTTTTTTTTAATACCCCCCAAAAAAAGCTTTGAATTGTGTTGGATTTCAGAAGACATAAAAACAATCCAATGAAAGTTAGAAATTCATTTCACTCTTAATTTCATCAAAAAAAAAGACTATATTTGACCTTCCACATGTGACATTATAGCAGTTTTTCACTTTGTATAAATGGCATATACACTTTCTTACAGCAGAAAAAAAACCTACACATTTCATTTGGTTTCAGATTACATTTCACCATTGGGAAATTTTACTACTTTTTCTTTTCATTGGACTTAGGGCCACACACAAGGTTATATCCATCCCCGTCTTACAAAGCTGGCACATGAATCAGTATTGAAATTGGAAGAAATTAACCCTCCTCCTCACAACTGGTCTATATGCCCAGTAATTGACCGCACCCTTAAAACCTACATCTCTGACGCTCATTTTTTCACTTGGGACACAAAAAGTGCAAAGGGATTCGTCCGTGGGGTGCAAGCGAAATTAGAGTGCAATGCATATAAATACACTAACAAATTAACAATCCCACCTAATGTAAATGGGACCCAACTTTTTATCGGAGGGTCCACCGGACAGCAACTTTTTGTGAATGAAGGAAAACAACTCTAGTGTATGTTCATCTATATATACGGCAGCCTTGTAAGACAGGGGTGAAGCGGACACTTCTACCCATCAACTGACACTGATATCTTATTATAACATAATTCTTTTCAATCAGAGGAGTTCCTTCATTCTTTATAAGTTACAGTAAAATCATCCTATTTTATACTGTAGCAGTCAGGAGTGAGCCAAGCCAAATTTTTATTACACATACGATATGCTTGTCAATTTGTCACACAGGACACATTTGAGCCATGTCATAATTTACGCTCCACATGAGAAGATTAGAGAATTGCATTCGTAAACTCAGCTACTAACGACTGTGTAGAAAGTAGAACAGTCAAATTCGGATCTCTCTCGTGACTGTCTTTGCCAACTCTGTTTAACCTTTTGAGAAAGTTCCCGAGGCCCCAGCACAGTGTGCTGATAATGTGAGACTAAAAATGAGTATATTCTATGGTGGTGACTACTCCCACTCAGTTGTTCCAGGGGGTTTAGCAGTAAGGTCATACATCACACGAGATATACCAGGAACTGTCTTGATAGCTTTCACCATTTTGTCCACTACCTGGAAAATAGATTGATTTAAATCAGCAGAGTGAGTGATTTTGGTTTTACGTCCTGTTGAACAGTATTTCAGTCCTATGAAGACGTGATTTGATTGCAGAGAGAAGACATTCAGCCCTTTTCTGGGGTATAACAAAGTGGGACAGCAGTATTCTCTGGTTAAATACACTTTTCATGAAAATGCTCAAAGTGACATGAGCTGCCAAAATGTTGAATGTATAATTCAGAAGCTTTTTAGTGCTTCTAGTCTCGAGAATGAACGATAAAGTATTGATTTGAACTAACTTTGACTTAGAATGAATGAATGGTCATCCTGGTTATTCAAATTTTGTTTACTTTTCGAACACGTTTTTGGTTTGTACAGGCCACAAACTGTATAGATTTTCCTCATTCCAACGCCAATCATTTAGTTTTTCGATGGCCTTCAAAGTCTCTTACTGTCGTGCCTATCAGGAATTATGAAAAAAGTGTGAATTTTGGCAGCTCATGTCGTTTTAAGTCAGTTGCACATGGGTGTATTAAGCTTAATTCTGACTTAAATGTGTCACAAAGGAACTTAATAACAATATCACATAGTTAGGCCAGACTTAAGTTTTATACAGGCTTTCTTTGGTAAGAATTGACGCTTGCGCAATAGACTCAGTGTATAGCAAAATGATGCTACATTGGGTTTTTGGATCAATCTTGACATGGAAATCGTACTCATTTTGTCTACAGATAAATGTGGGTCACCTGGCCTGCAACGTCAAGAGTCAGACGTCGATGTCATACAATTCAAACAATGTTGTGAAAAACATTTTCTAAACTGAAAGGGTCTATACACCTCTGTGCAACTGGCCAGTGAAGATAAGTTAGAGTGATCTGTATACATACCTCCTCAGGTAATTGTTTGCCTGGTACGGCAGGGATTCCTGTCATAAAGTCTGCCGTGATAAACGTACGAATAACAACTGATCTTTGACATGAGGGAAGATGTGTCTGGGGATCACGGTCAAAATGTAAAGGGACTAAAATGACGGGCATTTGACTGATCTTCTTAATATAGCCGGAATCATGGAGGACTTGGGAGGCTAGATGGTCTGCTTGTCTTAGTGTGCTCAAAACACCCTCTGTTAAAAACGTAGGAGTAATATCTTCTACTGTGTGCTTAATTAAGCCACCAAATACATACACTATTCTGTAAAGGTAATGGAATAATGAAATGATTAAATAGCAGGCCTTGGATTTGGGGCACCCATTTTCAAAACCTTTTTGGCCTTGGTGAGATTAAATAACCTGGATAAGTGTATTGGGATTATCGGTTTCCCTGATTTGACCGATGGTATTCCGGGCCTTAATAGGAAGAATCAACTCAAGTCTCGTATTTAAATTTTCATACTTGTAATATGGACTAGGTAAAACCTTGAACAAACAAAAATAAACAAATTTAGTTTACTGAAGCTAAAATAGTTTTAACTTTTGCATAAGTTCTTTACTTTAAATATCAGGAGTAAGCTTTTGCTTCTAAATTTATAAAAACAAAATTCCAGTTTGATCTTCAGTAATAAAGACAATTGCAACAACAACAGTCTACATGTCTAACTTTTGAAAAACAAATAAATTTGAAAAACATACATTTATCTGTATCAGCTTAGTGTGACATTAAAATGATGGGCCTGATGTTATTTTTACTTACTTTTCCTTTGGAATACGGTCAAAACAACATAATTTGAGCTTATTTTAGTCTTGAGAAAAACATGGAACCTTAGTTCTCCACATGGTTTGACATTTCTGCTCTAGAAGAGCAGTACCAAAAATTCTTTACTTTTGATTGGTCCAAAACGAAATGAATTAAAGGGAGATAATTTTGTCTTACAAAAACTGTATCTTAGAGTTACTTCCCATGAAAATGAAGTTAAGATTGGCAATAAAACACTATAAATTCTACTAAAAGTAAAATAGCATTGAAAGATCAAACATATTGGTTTTAATTAACACAAACAACATTTAAACCAATACACCGAGAGGACACGTGTTGCTGCGATGAGTGTTTAATCGCAGGCGAAGTATAATAAAACAAAGTCAATTATCAAAGAGTCTTTGATTAGAGTTCATTATCTTGGTCCACGGGCACTAGGAGGGAGAGTCTCTGAACACTTCGTTTCACAGTGGTGTCTTGGGCTCCGGAGTAGACGTTGCATTTTTCTCCAACTTTGTAGTTTTTGTAAGTCAGAGAAACTTGGCGAACTCTTCCGTCCTTGCCTGGATAAACTTCCTTGACAAGGCCCAGTTTGTAGGTACCTCTGAGTGTGTTCTTGTCTGCCACTAGAACAATATCCCCGGCCTTTAAATTACGCTGAGATGTTGCCCATTTCTGTCTGATGATAAGAGTTGGTGCGTACAGTTCCGTCCAGTTTTTCCAGAACTGTTCACATACAGTTTGTACCAAATAGTACCGATCCTTCAGTGCCCCTGTTGGTTGCCACCCTCCTGGATTCTTTGATGTGGCACGTCCGAGTAACAAACTGTTGGGAGTAATCAAGGTAATCTCTGATTCTTCACTCGGAGTAACTCCTATGGG
Source organism: Lepidochitona cinerea (assembly GCA_963971465.1). NCBI lineage: Eukaryota > Metazoa > Mollusca > Polyplacophora > Chitonida > Tonicellidae > Lepidochitona > Lepidochitona cinerea. The sequence continues at coordinate 7,718,576 of OZ020560.1, read as the reverse complement.
TCTCTCATTGACAAGATTTGCTGCCTCTGTGCATACAGTGAGAAATTCTGGCACAGATAATCTTTGGTTGTGGACGGCATAGTGTATGGCTCTCTTTACACTTTTAACTAATGATTCCACAGCCCCCTGGTGCCAAGGTGAATCTGCAGGACCGAACACCCATTGGAGATCATTCTCCGCTCCTACAGAGATGAGACGATTTCTGTCGATGTTTTCCCACGCCTTCTTCAACTCATTATTAGCTCCCACAAGCTGAGATCCAGCGTCGCTGTACACTATTTCTGGCCATCCTCTGATGCTGACAAATCTACTAAAAGCCATAAGAAAAGAACTTGTGTCATAACCATAGACGGCTTCGACATGGACTGCCCGACTTGTCAAATCTGTGAACAGCACACCATACGCTTTTCCACTTATTCTTTTCTGGACTTCTCCTCGTACATTGTATGGTCCGAAAAGAATTATCATGATGTAGTTGAAAGGTGGACTTGGTTTAACTCGACTCAGTGGGAGCAATCCCATTTCTTGATTAAGGAGAATTGGCTCTCGTAGTTTGCACATTTGGCATTTATTTTTCACAGCTTTAGCCACTTTGTCTCCGTGAGGAGTCCAGTAGTACTGACGAAACATTGCTAAAGTAGCCGTTCGACCTCTGTGTCCTTTTTGATGTGCCTGTGTCATCAGAAGTTTGGTTAGAGGATGATTGGTTGGTAACAGCTTCTGAAGTCTTGCATCAGATGACATGGCATTAAACCTTTGTAGGCGTTTACCAACAACCCAGAATCCCTCAGAGTCTTTAATGGGATTCAGCCTTGAATAGCGACCTCCACTTCCATTTTTGTTATTCTTTTGAAGCTCTTCCTCAATTGTGCTCTGGGCATCTTTCACAATAAAGTTCTCAGCCTCTCGTAGAAGATTTGGTGTTATATATTGAACTTTGCCCCCCGTAAATGATTTCTTTCTGGCAACGCTGAGAAGTCTTGCAATCACCGAAATGAGTTTTTTCATTGAGCTGTATCGTTGATAATCAAGGAGAGGGATTTGAGCCCCCACAGCTGAGCTTGCAGACAGTTTCTTCTCTCCTGGAAGACTGGTATCTTGTTGAAGGCCTGATTTCAGTCCCCATAAAGTGACTGGGCAATATAAAATGGAGGGGCCATTTTGCCATTCTGAGTTGGAGCCCAACTGGTGTGGTTTACGGCCTCTAGTGAGCCAGTCAGCGGTGTTTTCTTGTCCAGAAATCCAAGCCCATGAGGACATATCTCCGGATGTAGCAGCTTGTATTTCTCCTATGCGTACACCTTCGTAGACTTTGAATCGTGTACTTGTTTTATTTAACATGTTTAGAATGGTCTCTGAGTCGACAAGATGAAGAGTTTTTTCGAAGTCCATCCTCATTTCTTGTTCAATTACTTTTCGGGCTCTCTTTGAGAGCACAGCTCCATTCAGTTCCATCTGTGGTGTAGATACTTTGTTGAGTGGAGCAATTCTGCACTTTGCCATGATTAAGCGGCACCAATGATCTCCATTTTCTAATTTCCACAAGATGTAAGAGGCAAATCCGTAGGCATGGTCGCTGCCATCACTGAAGATGATCAGCCAGGGCCGACCTACAGCTCCTTCAGGTGTTAGACATCTGTCAACTTGTAGCTGTTCCAACTCGAACATGGTCTTGAAGAAGTTGACCCACTTTAGATAAAGGTCTTTAGGAAGTTGGTCGTCCCATTCAAGCTTTAGCCGCCATGTTTCTCTGAGATATATTTTGGCAATCAGTGTAAATGGACAGATTAGACCTAAAGGGTCGTATATTGACATAACCTGCTCGAGTACCATCCGTCGTGTCAATATTACTGGCAAAGAGGAAGGAATGTCTGCATTTGTTAGATTTGGTTCGCTGCGAACACCTCTCTTTTTTGTTGAAAAATTGAGTGCTGGCTGATAAGTAATGACGTCTTCTACTGGCTTCCAACTTACACCAAGTACCTGTACAAGATCACCTGAGCCTTTGAATTGATTTTGTGACAATTCAGAGGTTGATGTTAACTGATTGTCTGGTTTCGCACTGGTGCGCACATTTTCGTCTCCGCTGAATTGCCAACATTTAATCTGAAAGCCTCCTTTCTTTAACATTTTTTCGGCATCCAATGTGACTTGTTCAGCTTCTTTCAGCGTAGAAAAGGAGTCGATTAGATCATCGACATAACTGGATTTCTTAAGCAACTCAGCCGCCTGAGGACTGTCTTCACAAAACTTGTTGGCTGTTTTGTATATTGCTTCTGAGCTGATGGCTGGTGCGGGTTTGTCACCAAAATTAACCCTGGAGATGACGTAGATATCTGGCTTTCTTTCCTCCAAATTTCGCCATAAAAACCGATGACAGTGTTGCTCCATTGGTTGGAGGTGTATAGAGTTGTACATCTTTTTGATGTCACCAATAACAGCAATGCTTTGCTCTCTCCATCTGAGCAAAATGGCCAGTAAATTGTTCATGTAACAGTCTGGTCCTTTTGCTAGACATGCGTTGAGTGACACACCTTTGTAGGTTTGGCTTGAATTGAAGACTATTCTTACTGGTGTTGAGTTTGACTTGGGATTGAAGACTGCAAGATGGCTAAGATAAAACGTTGGTCCATCCCATCTTTCAATCTCTTCAGGAGACAACTTTCTGGCGACTTTTCGATCCAACATGTCTTGTATTTGCCCTTTATACTTGTCTGCCCATTGGGAGTCTTTTCTGAGAGTTCTTTCTGTGTTTAAGAGTGTAGAATATGCAGCGTTGTAATTCACTGGCAACTCTTTAGGGTCCATTATCCATGGATAACTTGTTATCCAACACTGATTTTCATCGTCATATAATAGATTGTCTTGAATCATCTTGAGCTCTTGCTCTTCTCTGAAGGAGTATGTATGGCCAACAGTCGGACACTTTCCACATTTGCAACCGCCACATTTAGGCGAGGTTTCCGTTGCTAATTCTTCACCCTCAACAAAACTTCCAATTTTCATGTTTTTTAATTGGCTGGCAATATTTGTATCACATGACTTGTATTGTTGTGTTTCATTTTTGTTGATGCTGGAGATATGCACTGGGCTGTCCCCTTGTAAGTTTTCTATGATTGGGCAAACTTTATGTGGATGTATGTTTGGAGCTACCAACTCCCTGTGTAAGCAAGATGTGTTTAAGTGGAAAGTTTCTACTTTTGTGTAAATGTCATGAATTGTCTTTGCTAGGTTTGTGTCAATTTTGGTTTCTTCTTTGAGAAGTGCATGAGAGCCTTGGAGACAGATTCCAAGTTGACCTTGCATGATGCTGAGGTTCTCACCTGATCGAGAGAGTTCTTGTTTAGGGTGTAGTCCAAAATTATCGCAACCAAGTAGAATGTCTACAGTGGTTGAGCTTCGCTGCAACAACTTGCTGTCATAGTCAGGGAATAACTTGTGAAGCACGTCTACATTTAGGCGACTTACGGGCCCAGTGATCCTCTCCATTCCATAGGCTGTAATGCTGACATTTCTTCCATTCTGCGTTTGTATGTGTAATTTGTATTGGAAGGTGCTATAAGTTTTTTGAACGTTCCCCATTGTTGTGACATCAAGTGTTTTTTTGTTGATTTTTGTGGCTTTTAGTTTTTCAGCTGCTGAATGTGTTATGTAGGTCGTGTTGGAACCACCATCGCAAAAAATGGTTGCCCTTTTTCCAGTTCCTGGTACAATGGCTTCCTGTATGGCATATAAAGACAGTGAGGAGTTTGTTATGGTTCTATTGTGAGTTTCTGTTTTCACATGTTCAGGTGAACTGACAGTGTTTTTCTGTTCTTTACAGAGTGAAGAATGATGATTTGTTCTGTTACATGTTAAGCATGGCTTTTTATTTGGACATTTCTCTTTTCTGTGATCTCCAAAACAGAGGAAACATGCATTAATCTGTTTGAGCATTTCATATTTCTCATTTAGAGATAGCTTTCTGAATTCCATACATTCAGATGTATCATGTTTGAAATTATCTTTTCTATGACCAGTGAAAGCACATCGAAAAAATTTCTTGCGTGGATTTATTTTCTCTTGTTCTTGGGATTTACTTTCACTCTGGTGAGAAAATGAATGCTGATTTTTCAAGCCTTTTGTCTTAACTGGTTCTTGCATACCTACAAGTCGAATGACAGCCTGTCGCTCCAAATCCAAGAAATCCATGAATGCTGAAAAAGGGTGGATTTTTTCACTTGATGACAGTCTTTGAAAGTGTCTGATCCATTCGTATTTTATGTTATTTGGGAGAAGTGAAGTGATCTGATCCACATCTCTCATAGTTAGTACTTGAATTTGATTTAGTTCCCTTAGTTGACTATACGCAGATTCCACCTCATCCACTAAGGCTACCAGACCCTTGAAATCATTTTCCTTTACTTGATGCAGCTTTGCAATTTTGTCCAAAACTGCATGCACACTGGCTGCGGTATCTTCATAAAAGAGTTCCAACTTACTCCACATGAGATCATAGGCTTCTGGCTTTGTCACATACACTGATTTAATCCGCTGTTGTGCCTCCCCTTTAACTGAGCATTTTAGTTCATGGGCTAATGCAGTCTTACTAATGGTGGACTGGCTGGCAAGTTCTTTCCAGATGGCTTTAAACTCTGGCCAGTCTTTTCTTTCACCAGTGAACGTTGGGAGGGAAATCTTTTTGAGCTTTAAATCATTGTTAGCATGTGTACGTGGTGGTGTATTTGTGAATGATGGGCCTGGTTCCATGTGCCTGGGTGGTGGAATACTTCTGTTAAATGTTGTTACCATCGGGCTTCCATAGAAGGTATTTTCATTTGTTGTGTATGGCAGATTTAGCCTCTGATTAATTTCACCGTAATAGGACGGTGATGGAGGTAAGAAATATGGGTTAAATGGTTGTGTTGATGTTAACGCTGGGCTTCCATAGAATGACGATTCACTTGTTGTGTACTGTGTGACAGGTGGAATGAGAGAAAAAAGTGGCGTGGTCAGTGTTTCTGTTGTTACTCGTGGTGTAGTTCTGACTGTGCTGTATGTACTTGGTGTTGATGTAAGGGTGGTATAGTCTTTTGTCTGTGTAGCTGTTTGTGGGACTCCTAACACAGATTTGTACATGTCCTTAGCTTGGTTATATGTCTTTGTTACATTTTCTTTGTATTCCTCTAAATTTTCATTGTTCACAACTCTGTGGTCATCCAGCTGCTTTGTTATGACTTCTTGTGAAAATTGTTCATCTGCATCTAGAAAATCACAATAAGCTTTCTCTAATTCAGTCATTAGATTTTTAAGTATTTCTACTTCCACTTGTCTTTGAACTGATGAACTTAGCCTCTTTGCAGTGATTGTTACTGATTGTTTTGTCTTAGTTCTTGTTTGCTTTAATGTTTCAATATCTTCCATGTTGAAATTTTAATGCTGAATGTTCTGCCCAAAAAGATGCTTTATTCAGTAGCTGGTACTGATCACCAATGTTTGCTGCAGTTTATTCTTAAGGTTGAACTTCTTTAAGATAAAGATTGTTTCTTTAGGCTTTTACTTCTGGGTTTTCCAAATTGACTGGCTTGGCCTTTTAGAAAAGTTTTACTGTATTGGGATTATCGGTTTCCCTGATTTGACCGATGGTATTCCGGGCCTTAATAGGAAGAATCAACTCAAGTCTCGTATTTAAATTTTCATACTTGTAATATGGACTAGGTAAAACCTTGAACAAACAAAAATAAACAAATTTAGTTTACTGAAGCTAAAATAGTTTTAACTTTTGCATAAGTTCTTTACTTTAAATATCAGGAGTAAGCTTTTGCTTCTAAATTTATAAAAACAAAATTCCAGTTTGATCTTCAGTAATAAAGACAATTGCAACAACAACAGTCTACATGTCTAACTTTTGAAAAACAAATAAATTTGAAAAACATACATTTATCTGTATCAGCTTAGTGTGACATTAAAATGATGGGCCTGATGTTATTTTTACTTACTTTTCCTTTGGAATACGGTCAAAACAACATAATTTGAGCTTATTTTAGTCTTGAGAAAAACATGGAACCTTAGTTCTCCACATGGTTTGACATTTCTGCTCTAGAAGAGCAGTACCAAAAATTCTTTACTTTTGATTGGTCCAAAACGAAATGAATTAAAGGGAGATAATTTTGTCTTACAAAAACTGTATCTTAGAGTTACTTCCCATGAAAATGAAGTTAAGATTGGCAATAAAACACTATAAATTCTACTAAAAGTAAAATAGCATTGAAAGATCAAACATATTGGTTTTAATTAACACAAACAACATTTAAACCAATACAATAAGCAAATAAGGAAAGTATGTTTGAGGAAAGAGTGTGGGCAACAAGGGCCTCTCTTATATATTGATCAGAGCTTGACATTAAACAAGAGAGGAGTTATGATGTGTACCCTAGGTCATTCTGACATCCTTCAGTGAAAGGGTTCTAGGCGGAAAACATTTTCCACAATAATAACAATTTGTATATTTATGATCACTAAAGATTTTCCCTGTGCTCGTGTGTTTTAGTGCTCATAAATATGACCACTAAAGACACGGGCACAGGGAAAATCTTTTTGTCTAAAATAACCATGGAGACAAGTTTCTAATTGTGTTAAAAAGAGGTATATCATTTAGACCTTTATACCCAATAGTAATAATTTGTATACGTGGGATTTCAGGTAAGCTGACTATTTAGAACATAAGTTTTCAAATCAGAATTATAATTCGACCTTGACTAAAACGATAACTTTTTTACGCTGTCAGAAGCTAGGGTTAGGCGTTCAATTAAGTAAAGTCGAGTGACCTTGCATAAAGAAACCAAAGTCAGTGGTTTCAAATCATTTCAATGGCACGACTCAAGCCCAAACATCAAGCCACAAGAATGTGACCTAGATTTGGCATCAATCGAACATCTTCGTAAAAAAAAATGTGCTCGCCCAACTCAGATTTTCGCCAAAACCAATGCTTAACAGGAATTGAAACTATTTTAACCAGGCTAAATGAGTTTAAGTAACACCCCGAAAATCCTTGACTTACCTGTTAATGATGATGGTGATGCCTGTGGTGATGTCTTAATTTTTTATTTTATCATTAGTATGGAACCCACGTTTAAAGAGAGTTTCAAACATTTCTTACCTGTTAATGTTATGACATATTCTAGGGATGATTTTAGCTAACTGGATAAGATTGGGCCAATTTGGAGGGCTGTCACTAGATAATGCTGCTACATAGCTGTATGACCTACAATCTCCCTGAAATAATCAACAATAACATTGTCATTACACCATGGAAAGTCACATTAACTGAAATAATAAATAAACAATAGGCCTATCCTTACAGAATGGGAATTGTAAGGTATCGTGTGTGATTGTTCTGTGCAAGGATGTCTGGAAAGCAAATTAATCACATAAGTTCAGATGAAAAGCCATGGTCAGCAAGTAAATTTCTTAATTAGTACACGTATCTTAAACATAATAATTAAAAGTGTTTTCCTCAATATGTTTGATGCCACAGTGATATTTCAACTTTTACAGACTAAGTGACAATGAAACACAAGTTCTTTGTCCTGAGGAACCTCTTGAATTCCAATCGCAGCCTTTCTTAATAGGGTGATCAAGTGGAAAACCAGTCAGATATCTACACATTATAGTTTGGGAGCGGGGTTGGTTAATTGATTGAATGTTTAGTGTTTTACGGCGCTCTCAAGATTATTTCACTTATATGGCGGCGTTGCCAGTTTTATTGTGGGAGGATATCGGGCTCTCTGCCCGGAGGAAACCCACAACCTTCCGGTGGTAACTGACAACCATCCCACATAGGTCGTTCAAGTGAAAACTCAGTCAGAAAATTTTCCAATTTTTTTGGACTGAGTGGGATTCGAACCCGCGACCCATGGGTGGAATTCTTAACTGAATTTAATTTCTTGACATTAAATAAGTATAATTTGGAGGAAAATATATTCATAGGATCATATGTGGCTAATGTATGATTTACATGGGATAACTACTTTAAATTTGCTGACTATAAATGCCCTGGTTAGAACCTGCTACCCATCCATGGTTGAGGAGCCTTGATCGCTTTAACCACAGAGTACACTGAAAATAGATACATACCTGGACACCGACGGATTTAATTGGTAACAAATTCACTCCATATTCTGACTTGTCTGTAATACTAACTAACTGTTCCTTCTCTTCCTCAGATGTTCCATCTTTGACTCGAGTTAACAAGTGATGTGGCTGAAACAAATACATATATTACTTGGTGAACACTGGTCGCAGGATTGATTGCATGGTGTTTTTACATTACATTATTTCCAATTAAGGTACATGGTAAACAGAACAGGAACCTTATCTCTTTGTCTGTATATAAAACTTGAAATCTTTATCCGTTTTTTTTTTATTTGATTAAAATGTTATATATTGACTAAAGAATAGTTTTGAGCAATTTACAAACATTATTACAGTTTGAAAAACTTAAGTGAGAATCGTAGTAGAACTGATTTCACTATGCTATTGTTTTTATCATGAAATTGAAAGTAAAACTGGGAGAATATTATATTATCCACTATTATGCAATATATGACACGCCGTCTGTTTGTATGGAATGCATGTGAAAGGATTGAAAACATTGGATAATATTTGTTGAAGTTATGGAGAGAAAGAGTAAATAAAACATAGTCCAATATGGCTGCCATATTTCGTATGTAACGTATGTATGATGTCATAAATAGTTTGCCGCACAGCAGCTGTCTCTAAGGTATGCAAATCTGAAAGAATCGTCCAGATCACATCGAAACGGTTCGTCAAAATTATGAGGCTAAAGGGAATATTACATAATCCAATGTAGCGGTCATATTATGTAACCAGTGATGTCAAAAATAGTTTCCCACACACCGTCAACCCAAAAGATATATTGTCAAGATGGAATTAAAACTTTGGCATTTATGGAGGGAAAGGGAAAGCGGATGACAGAGATAATACCATATAAATAATAACAGTCGGCTTTTCAAGCCGAGGGTATTAAAAATTATTATGATAAATCCAATTTACCAAGAGACAAGATTAATAACTACCCTGATTAACAGACCTACCGTTTTGACAGAGTTTGCGTAGTCAAGAATGATCTTCAGAAGTACACAGGTTTCTGCATAATCTCTCTCTATATACGGACTCTCAGCACAAATCACACGAATAGCTAAACCGGGACCTGAATCATTGAAATCCAAAAAGTTAATGAGTGAACCTTGATCGTCCTATATGTGCTGTCTTACATAATTTTATACTCTTTTTTTATAAAACAACTGTATGCAAATAGTAAACATTCAGAGTTTTTGTTAGAGCGAGCCCTAATGGCATTTAGTGAGAGTAAAATGTTTTACGATTCTTGTTCCACACTCAAGCCAACAGTCCATTGGTCAGTTTTGCATATAACAATGAACGTCATAGCCTGGCAGTACCAGCCATTTTTGACCAAGTGAGCTCAACTGCCATTTTGACCTCGGTGATATTCAGTCAAATTTTAAGTTTTTCACATTGCCAGAAACAATGTAACGCAAACTGTACACAAGTAGCGTAACTCCGAAAAACGTAAGACCCATATTTGACTCAATATTTCGGCACTTCATCAAAGTGCCGAAATATTGAGTCAAATATGGGTCTTACGTTTTTCGGAGTTACGCTACTTGTGTACAATGTTAAACTTATCAGTGGTACAAATGGATTCGTAAACTGTACCTTTACTATTTTCCTGACATTTTGTCAGCAATAAAGCTAGTTAAAAAATAATCCTAATTAAATGCCCAAATGAGGCATGGTAGTATAACTGGATAAATAGGCCATTGATCTATGGGGCCCCAATTATATCAAAGTAAAAATGCTCTTCAAGATACTAACCAGGAAACGGGTGCCTTTCAACCAACTCTGCAGGAAGACCCAAATCTTTACCAATTGCACGAACTTCATCTTTATGAAAGTCTTTTAAAGGTTCAACAACCCTTCCCTAATAAATCAACAATTAGAACTTACATTTTTTGTATTTTTCTAAAAAATGTCATGTGATTCTGATGAAATTGGAAACGTAATCAATCTTAACTCACCTCTTCTCGTAACTGCCTGACTAGCTCTGTGTCGTTATGATGGGTTTTTATTGCATCAGCCTTTTCACTGGCAAGATTGGAAGCACTTTCTATCAAATCTGGACGTAATGTGCCTATATAAAAGTAAAATAACATGGAGTATTTACTCATGATTACTGACATGGATGGTTGAGTGTGAGGAAATCACATACAAACATTGAGTGGTTCATTTTTAAAGTAACTGTGTTTGAAATAGAGGATCTGGTTTGAGCACATGTGATAAAGTGACACAATGATAGAACAATTGACTTGCTTAAAAACAACTTCCAACAGTATTGTCACTGACAACTAGTCAAACTTAGTACAAAGGCTGTTTTCAATGATCGAGCAGCTGATCAAGTCACTTTTGTCTGGGACACATCAAAGTATGTAGAAATTATTACCTTGACCTAAAAATACATCTTCAGGTTTTAGGGACAATTCTTCAACTATGTCATGGGCAGCCTACAGGGGAATAACAAGAAGAAATTCAAGAGCTACAATCAATATTGTGAAAGTCATGAGAAAAATTCATGTATCTTCACCAAAAAAAAGGAGCTGTAAAAGATACCCTTTACAGATTTGGTGCCAGACGCTTTGACACCTGTTGAAGAGGACAGAGGAAAACTGGGGGCTGTTTCTCAACACACCTTTACACCCGTGGTTACTTTGCACCTGGTTATAACGTAATACTGAAGGTATATGTTACCATGACAGTTAGGCCTTGCATTAGACTTACGTCGGGCGTAAATGTTTTCAGAAACAGCCCCCCCGTGATATTACAGGAGAGTTTAATGCTGGTTAGTGTACAAATCAGAGGCTCATGTACAGGTAAAACATGTCAAACTTTATATTCAATGATTGATTGATGTTTTACGTCGCACTAAAGAGTAACTGGCAACGCCTCGACATAGGCAATCAAGTTAAAAAGCCACTCAGAAACCTGCGTCGCTTCGATTGATTGATTGGTGTTTTACGCCGCGCTCAAGATTATTTCACTTATATGATGGCCTTGCCAGTTTTATTGTGGGAGGAAACCGGGCTCTATGCCCGGAGGAAACCCACGACCTCCGCTGGTAACGGGCAGCCATCCCAAATTGGTCGTTCGAGTGAAAACCCATGGGTGGAAGGCTGTTGGGATTGAGCATACAACGCTCTACCTACTGAGCCACGGAAGCCCTGCACGCTTCGATGAAACACCTGTGACGGACCTGTGACTATCATGCTAACCGACTGAGCCACTAAGGCCCCCTGTCAAACTACAAGTACTTACTCTCATAAATGTATCTCCTATGATTTTCCTTTTCTCTTCTGGCAGCACTGTTGTATTGAGCGTGTTAGTTTTCCATTTTCTTCTCCCAGAATCACAGTTTTTCACAGTTATGGTGGTGGATCCAGTGTAAAATGTATGGGCCAGGGACACCACTACAAGTAGCATTCTTTACAATACAATTGACTTCATCGATTTGTGTAAAAAACAAACATTTGACTTAATGAAAAAGGTTTTTTTAATAACACAAAAGTGTTCAAATTTGTTGGTTCTTTGCAGTCTTATTCCTTTTTTGCCCCAATTAATTATACATAGCAGCCCTCAGACAGCTAAAATGTATTAGGACAACCTTCTTGACTAAAATAACCACGGAGACAAGTTTCTCACTGTGTTAAAAAGGGGGTATGTCATTTAGTCCTTTATACCCATCATAAGTTGTAATGGTGTTTTACGCCGCGCTCAAGATTATTTCACTTATATGGCGGCGACCTTCCGTTGGTAACTGGCAACCATCCCACATAGGTTTGTTCGAGTGAAAACCCAGTCAGAAAATTTTCCAATTTTTTGGGACTGAGTGGGACCCGCGACCCATTGGTTGAAGGCTGTTCGGATTGAGCGTCCAACGCTCTACCTACTGAGCCACGGAGGCCACCTCAAGTGATATTGAAGAATTATTCCAAGATAATCAGACATAAGTAGACAGGTGATAGGACCTACCTTTCACTTGAAGACCAATATTTTTTAAACTTTCTTCAACCTTTTTGCTTTCATTTTTCCTCATGAAGCCATTATCAATATGGACAGCAATGACTTGATCCTCTGGTAAGGCTTTATGAAGGAGAGCTGCACACACAGTGGAATCTACACCGCCACTCAGTAACATCTGAAACATTGATTCATGTTTTACACGGTTTATGGCAGCATTGCAAGGTTACATGTAAGTGAGGAAGGACACCAGGTTCTTTGCCCAAAGGAAACCCCCGACCTTCGGCGAGTACCTGGCAACTCTTCCACATACGGCGATCGTACAATACTGGTACACTAAGTCACCACCAGAGCAGTGTTAGATACTAGATATATTGATTATGACAACATTCAAGCATATTATTTGAGAACAAGCCTAACCCATTCCTGTGAGTCCTGACAAATAGATCCAGCTAAAAGAGAATTTGACTTCATTCTCTACAGTGGACTGTGTTGAATGTTACATTATTTTCCACATTGCGTAGCTTGCTAATGTTTTGTTTTATTTTTACACTAATTACACACTCCAGGGTTATTTCTTACAGGAAAGCTTCCACTTTCAGGTCATATGAGAATCAATTCAAAGCCAAGTCATAATTTTGGCCATTTTTTAGGGGATTCTACATGGAAGGCTTGTGAAAGGATGAGAATCTAAAGCTTTCACGCTCCCAGGACTAGCGAAGAAACCTATCCCAGCAACACGACCATATTGTTCTAATGAGAGATGACAAAGGCGTCCCCACAGAAAGCTTACAAAACACTTGCATAGACAAACAACTTTATACTTGATGGTCATGCCTTAATCATTTCTCATTAGTATGGAACCCACATTTCTCATATTACTCTAGTTTTTAGAATCAACTTACCAATACTTTATGGTTGCCTACAGTTTTCTGGATATATTCTATACAGGACTGCTCTCTACTAGTTATGGTGAACATCCCTTTAACACCAACAATTTCAAACAGAAAGTTCCGTAGCATGGTAAGGCCATTTTCAGTCAGGTCAACTTCAGGGTGAAACTGGACACCGTATAAATGTAGCTTTTCATTTGATATACCTACCAATAAGAGTGAATGGTGAGAGAATGAAGAGATACATATTGATGTATTACAGCACATTCAACATCATTTTATTCATACATGTAAAGCCCTGCTCAGGTCGAGATAAAATCCGATCCGATCGTCGTAACCTCCAGTCTGTAGTGAATCTGCGATCAATCAGTCGGAGAACGTTTTTCGACATGAGCGGCCTGAAGACTCTTCAGATCAGTCTCGGACTGATCAGTCTTACGATCCTAAGGATAGAGAATGTTAAATTTTCTCCCGATCGATCTTAAGGTCACAGCCAATCAGCGAACTATACTTCATCACATGATCATTTTTTCTTGGCGGTTCTGTGATGTTGTTTAGTTACATCTCCTAGTAATGTGCCAGTCTGCCTAATATGATGACGAAGTTCTTTCCGAGACTTAAGGTTTATCAGTTAGAAGTGATTTGGCTGAAGGATGAACCAGCCTCAGTCGACATGAACGGTCTTAAGACTCAAACGCAGACAAACGGATTGGATCTTAACTTGACCTGAGCCGGGCTTTAGAAGGCTGTTTTGGTTTAAGTGAGGGATTAAACAACATTTCAGTCATACATGGTGGCTGTGTTAGGTTTGGTGGAGGATTGATTGTCTGATTGATTATAATGGCACATTCAACAACATTTCATTCATACATGGTGGCTGTGTTAGGTTTGGTGGAGCATTGATTGTCTGATTGATTATTATGGCACATTCAACATTATTTCATTCATACATGGTGGCTGTGTTAGGTTTGGTGGAGCATTGATTGACTGATTGATTATTATGGCACATTCAACATTATTTCAGTCATACATGGTGGCTGTGTTAGGTTTGGTGGAGCATTGGTTGACTGATTGATTATTATGGCACATTCAACATTATTTCAGTCATACACGGTGGCTGTGTTAGGTTTGGTGGAGCATTGATTGACTGATTGATTATTATGGCACATTCAACATTATTTCAGTCATACATGGTGGCTGTGTTAGGTTTGGTGGAGCATTGGTTGACTGATTGATTATTATGGCACATTCAACATTATTTCAGTCATACATGGTGGCTGTGTTAGGTTTGGTGGAGCATTGATTGACTGATTGATTATTATGGCACATTCAACATTATTTCAGTCATACATGGTGGCTGTGTTAGGTTTGGTGGAGCATTGATTGACTGATTGATTATTATGGCACATTCAACATTATTTCAGTCATACACGGTGGCTGTGTTAGGTTTGGAGCATTGATTGACTGATTGATTATTATGGCACATTCAACATTATTTCAGTCATACACGGTGGCTGTGTTAGGTTTGGTGGAGCATTGATTGACTGATTGATTATTATGGCACATTTAACATTAATTCATTCATACACGGTGGCTGTGTTAGGTTTGGAGCATTGATTGACTGATTGATTATTATGGCACATTCAACATTATTTCAGTCATACATGGTGGCTGTGTTAGGTTTGGTGGAGCATTGATTGACTGATTGATTATTATGGCACATTCAACATAATTTCAGTCATACATGGTGGCTGTGTTAGGTTTGGTGGAGCATTGATTGACTGATTGATTATTATGGCACATTCAACATAATTTCAGTCATACATGGTGGCTGTGTTAGGTTTGGTGGAGCATTGATTGACTGATTGATTATTATGGCATATTCAACATTATTTCAGTCATACATGGTGGCTGTGTTAGGTTTGGTGGAGCATTGATTGACTGATTGATTATTATGGCACATTCAACATTATTTCAGTCATACACGGTGGCTGTGTTAGGTTTGGTGGAGCATTGATTGACTGATTGATTATTATGGCACATTTAACATTATTTCAGTCATACATGGTGGCTGTGTTAGGTTTGGTAGAGCATTGATTGACTGATTGATTATTATGGCACATTTAACATTATTTCATTCATACACGGTGGCTGTGTTAGGTTTGGAGCATTCATTGACTGATTGATTATTATGGCACATTCAACATTATTTCAGTCATACATGGTGGCTGTGTTAGGTTTGGTGGAGCATTGATTGACTGATTGATTATTATGGCACATTCAACATTATTTCAGTCATACATGGTGGCTGTGTTAGGTTTGGAGCATTGATTGACTGATTGATTATTATGGCACATTTAACATTATTTCATTCATACACGGTGGCTGTGTTAGGTTTGGAGCATTCATTGACTGATTGATTATTATGGCACATTCAACATTATTTCAGTCATACATGGTGGCTGTGTTAGGTTTGGTGGGGCATTGATTGACTGATTGATTATTATGGCACATTCAACATTATTTCAGTCATACATGGTGGCTGTGTTAGGTTTGGTGGAGCATTGATTGACTGATTGATTATTATGGCACATTCAACATTATTTCAGCCATACATGGTGGCTGTGTTAGGTTTGGAGCATTGATTGACTGATTGATTATTATGGCACATTCAACATTATTTCAGTCATACATGGTGGCTGTGTTAGGTTTGGTGGAGCATTGATTGACTGATTGATTATTATGGCACATTCAACATTATTTCAGTCATACATGGTGGCTGTGTTAGGTTTGGAGCATTGATTGACTGATTGATTATTATGGCACATTCAACATTATTTCATTCATACACGGTGGCTGTGTTAGGTTTGGTGGAGCATTGATTGACTGATTGATTATTATGGCACATTCAACATTATTTCATTCATACACGGTGGCTGTGTTAGGTTTGGAGCATTGATTGACTGATTGATTATTATGGCACATTCAACATTATTTCAGTCATACATGGTGGCTGTGTTAGGTTTGGAGCATTCATTGACTGATTGATTATTATGGCACATTCAACATTATTTCAGTCATACATGGTGGCTGTGTTAGGTTTGGTGGAGCATTGATTGACTGATTGATTATTATGGCACATTCAACATTATTTCAGTCATACACGGTGGCTGTGTTAGGTTTGGTGGAGCATTGATTGACTGATTGATTATTATGGCACATTCAACATTATTTCAGTCATACACGGTGGCTGTGTTAGGTTTGGAGCATTGATCGACTGATTGATTATTATGGCACATTTAACATTATTTCAGTCATACATGGTGGCTGTGTTAGGTTTGGTGGAGCATTGATTGACTGATTGATTATTATGGCACATTCAACATTATTTCAGTCATACACGGTGGCTGTGTTAGGTTTGGAGCATTGATCGACTGATTGATTATTATGGCACATTTAACATTATTTCAGTCATACATGGTGGCTGTGTTAGGTTTGGTGGAGCATTGATTGACTGATTGATTATTATGGCACATTCAACATTATTTCAGTCATACATGGTGGCTGTGTTAGGTTTGGAGCATTCATTGACTGATTGATTATTATGGCACATTCAACATTATTTCAGTCATACATGGTGGCTGTGTTAGGTTTGGTGGAGCATTGATTGACTGATTGATTATTATGGCACATTCAACATTATTTCAGTCATACACGGTGGCTGTGTTAGGTTTGGAGCATTGATTGACTGATTGATTATTATGGCACATTTAACATTATTTCATTCATACACGGTGGCTGTGTTAGGTTTGGTGGAGCATTGATTGACTGATTGATTATTATGGCACATTCAACATTATTTCAGTCATACACGGTGGCTGTGTTAGGTTTGGTGGAGCATTGATTGACTGATTGATTATTATGGCACATTCAACATTATTTCAGTCATACACGGTGGCTGTGTTAGGTTTGGAGCATTGATCGACTGATTGATTATTATGGCACATTTAACATTATTTCAGTCATACATGGTGGCTGTGTTAGGTTTGGTGGAGCATTGATTGACTGATTGATTATTATGGCACATTCAACATTATTTCAGTCATACACGGTGGCTGTGTTAGGTTTGGAGCATTGATCGACTGATTGATTATTATGGCACATTTAACATTATTTCAGTCATACATGGTGGCTGTGTTAGGTTTGGTGGAGCATTGATTGACTGATTGATTATTATGGCACATTCAACATTATTTCAGTCATACACGGTGGCTGTGTTAGGTTTGGAGCATTGATCGACTGATTGATTATTATGGCACATTTAACATTATTTCAGTCATACATGGTGGCTGTGTTAGGTTTGGTGGAGCATTGATTGACTGATTGATTATTATGGCACATTCAACATTATTTCAGCCATACATGGTGGCTGTGTTAGGTTTGGAGCATTGATTGACTGATTGATTATTATGGCACATTCAACATTATTTCAGTCATACACGGTGGCTGTGTTAGGTTTGGTGGAGCATTGATTGACTGATTGATTATTATGGCACATTCAACATAATTTCAGTCATACATGGTGGCTGTGTTAGGTTTGGTGGAGCATTGATTGACTGATTGATTATTATGGCACATTCAACATTATTTCAGTCATACATGGTGGCTGTGTTAGGTTTGGTGGAGCATTGATTGACTGATTGATTATTATGACATATTTAACATTATTTCAGTCATACATGGTGGCTGTGTTAGGTTTGGTGGAGCATTGATTGACTGATTGATTATTATGGCACATTCAACATTATTTCAGTCATACATGGTGGCTGTGTTAGGTTTGGTGGAGCATTGATTGACTGATTGATTATTATGACATATTCAACATTATTTCAGTCATACATGGTGGCTGTGTTAGGTTTGGTGGAGCATTGATTGACTGATTGATTATTATGGCATATTCAACAATATTTCAGTCATACACGGTGGCTGTGTTAGGTTTGGTGGAGCATTGATTGACTGATTGATTATTATGGCACATTCAACATTATTTCAGTCATACATGGAGGCTGTGTTAGGTTTGGAGCATTGATTGACTGATTGATTATTATGGCACATTTAACATTATTTCAGTCATACACGGTGGCTGTGTTAGGTTTGGAGCATTGATTGACTGATTGATTATTATGGCACATTCAACATTATTTCAGTCATACATGGTGGCTGTGTTAGGTTTGGTGGAGCATTGATTGACTGATTGATTATTATGGCACATTCAACATTATTTCAGTCATACATGGTGGCTGTGTTAGGTTTGGTGGAGCATTGATTGACTGATTGATTATTATGGCACATTCAACATTATTTCAGTCATACACGGTGGCTGTGTTAGGTTTGGTGGAGCATTGATTGACTGATTGATTATTATGGCACATTCAACATTATTTCATTCATACACGGTGGCTGTGTTAGGTTTGGTGGAGCATTGATTCACTGATTGATTATTATGGCACATTCAACATTATTTCATTCATACACGGTGGCTGTGTTAGGTTTGGTGGAGCATTGATTGACTGATTGATTATTATGGCACATTCAACATTATTTCAGTCATACACGGTGGCTGTGTTAGGTTTGGTGGAGCATTGATTGACTGATTGATTATTATGGCACATTCAACATTATTTCAGTCATACATCTAGCAGCCTTTCCACAAAGGGCTATCAAGTGAAAACCTCACAAAGAATTTCATGATTTGTCCATTTTTCCGATTTGAACTCGGTGTGATTTGGACTGAGTGTGATTTGAACCCAAAACATTAATGGAAGGCCTGGTTCAGACAGACTATTCCTACACACCAAATAAAATAAGTCTTCATTGTTGTATTAATTATAGGGATAAAAATAAACCACTAACCAGCAACTATTGAACCGGATTCAGCAATCACTTCAAAATCCTCAGCCACTTGATTAATACTGTCACCATGGGTTAATAGCACTTCTTGGGATTTCTTTAAACCTCTAAAAACACACAAATATATCTGAATTAAAGGGAGAAAAAAAAAGCAAAGCAAAGAAACAAATTCCTTCATGAAATAGTATCTTTTTGAAGGGCATGTAACTAAACAATTATTGTGTATCTGTTTTTTCTTCCATATCCCCTTTGTATTTACGCATTGCCCTTGGTTTGAAAGTGCTACAGTTTATTACTGCCAATGTACTGAAGTAAAGTAAATAAGCTACCAGAAAAGAGTACACTTGTTCTTTTACATACATGTATTACAGGTATGTCTTACTTAAACAGTGGACATTTGGAGTTGATTTCTACAGTAAATTGACCATCCTCTCTGGCTGTTTTCTTTGTCACTGTCCCTTGAAACTCTTTGTTCATCATCTGTAAAACATCATTCAAAAATATTGCTTCTTCATTCAGTGACAAAAAAAACTAATAATGAAACATAATTGAAATCGAATAGCCCTCTACATCCATTTTTAAAGCCAACTTGCCACCGGTGCCTTTCTGACATTTGTCAAGAAAGAAAATTTACATGAGCTTACTACAAGTAAAACCACTAATTTAAATTAGACATAGGGCAGATTATACATGTCCAGTTAGGTTTAGAATGTATAAGTGGAGGTGAAAAACATACGCAGTGGAGCTTGATTACAACAACAACAATCAGTGTCAGTTGACTTAATTGTTGCATTACCCTCATTTAAGGCCTATTTTGTCTGTGGTTAATACTTTAAAATATATCGGCAGGCTTTTCAAATCCTCTGCATATTCAGGATTTTTGTGGCGAGTGTGCATTTAACAATGGAATTTAACTATATTAAAAGTTTATGAGCAGCTAGTACATGTATCTGTAAATAGGAACAAAAAGAACGGCAGATCATATTGTTGATGATCCAAACTTCTCTGTGGACTTACTTGCATTCCATAACATATTCCTAGAACAGGTAGCCCACACGTAAATATATCTGGGTCATATCGTGGGGCGTCTTCATCATATACAGAACTTGGACCACCAGATATTATTATTGCTCTACAAAAAGCAAATTTATTTCATTAAATAACATCAGGCCTCCATATAATAAGTAATCAAAATGGCTGATCGCCTGTCAATCACCAGAAAAACAAATCAGGAGACCAATTTATCGATCACCGGGTAAAGTGCAGTCATTTATTTTTTCTTGACTGTAATGTACACTTTATATGTATCAATAGTTTTCTCCATACTAATACATGTAAGCTGTGGTAGACATAAACCAATGGAAAGAAATTTGCTATAGAAGTAGGTGGATATAGTCAAACACATAGTTGGTGTTGTTTAAGAGTTTAATACCGCCGTAGCGGTGTTTGTTGCGTAACCCGATACCGCTGAACGTTGGTTCGTACCGAGTCAAACCACGAGAATGCGCAGCATTCGAGGGGTTTGACGAGGTGCAAACCAACGTTCAGCGGTATCGGGTTATGCAATAAACACCAAGACGAAGGTATTAAAGTCGATTCTACCCCGATAATTGAGAAAAATGAGGAAAAAGTGACCTGTTGTTTATTGCCGTTCCTTTTCCCTCCCTCGGGCAGAGTGGGAACTTTTAACCAATCAACGATAAGCTTTGGTCACGTGCAACGCTTGACCCAGATATTTTGAAGCAGAATGACATAATATCACTATGGCTACCGCTTTGGCAGGCTGGGTTGCTGACGACGCTAGCGGGGGAAATGTTGTGAAATCAACCCTTTGGTGACTGTATACGTTCATGACAGCCCAGTTTTCAATATAAAAGGACAGAATATAACCACACTCACAACATTATCAGGTTAAATCCTTCATTTTGTATGATAACAAGCAAAAGATCACTTCTTCCGGGGGAGGTAAACCTACCAGCCGATGATGCACTGCAGACTCGATGTTGTTTGAAAAGTCATCTCTACTTAACATGTATATTTGCACACGGCACGCACATGCAGGAGGGGTAGAATCTGAATTTAATTTGCCTTAACTTTGAGAAGATAAAACTTATGTCGTTTCAAGAAGAGCAAGTGCTACTTTTTATAGATTTCTCCAAAAGTCCTTTTATTTCAAATAATTATTCTCAAATTGTTTCCTCAAATGCACATGTGCTTGCGACTGTAACACAGAAAGTGGTGTTTCTCGAAAAAAGAAGAGTGCAGGAGAACTGTAAGGGGTTTTGAGTGACTTGTTTCCGAGTTATTTCAGAAGTAACGAAACCATTACCCATGATGCAGGGAATGTAAGGATTCTTACATTGGACTAACAAACTCAGAAAATAGATAAATTTATGTCACTGCAATATGCATAACAGTAATCTGCTCTTGAATAGACAATCCCATACTTAGCATCAAAATACAATAAATTCTGAATTAAATCTAGTATCAGGGACAAAAATTTGTTTCGTTATTTTACGGTCCTGCCAAATCTGTTGACCACAGCTTACGACTACGGCAATAGGCCCAAACTTCTTCAAGCCGGGGTCAGACAAGTATGTCTGATTATGATTTTAAAAAGCGTGCACAAGCATGGATTTTCTTGACATTTGAAAGCTCAAGATTGACAAAAACCTAATGTTTCATTAAAAGTTTTACTTAAGTTCAGGCGATTAGTTGAGGTGATCGATCGTTTACCTACAATCAGAGACATAAAAACTGATCAACTGACCTAAAAATCTGGAGAACACTATCAGCATCACCTGAAAATTCCTTATATTGATGTCTGCAACTTTCTATTCTGCATGATCACCTAACTTTGCAAAATGCAAAAGGAAACATGCTTAATTAATATTAAAGTGGTATGAGCTGCCAAATTTCACACTTTTTTCATAATTTCTGATCGTCACCACCGTAAGAGGCTTTGAACGCCATAGAAAAACTAAATGATTGGCATTGGAATGAAGAAAATCCATACAGCATGTCACCTGTACAAACCGAAAACGTGTTCGAAATGTCAACAAAATTTAAATAACCGGGACGGCCATTCATTCATTCTAAGCCAAAGTTAGTTCAAAACAATACTTTATCGTACATTTTCGAGACTAGAAGCACTAAAAGGCTTCTGAATTATATGTCTTGAGAAAAATAGCCAATAATTTCAACAATCTGTTATAACGTCAAAATATCAACATTATGGCAGCTCATGTCACTTTAAGTTATAAAGTTTATTTGAACATATCTATGTATGTGTATTGGTTTGTTTTACCTGTATTCCTTCTCCTTAAGGATGAAAGCAGGAGTGTCAAGAGGTAAGATATCAGACTCCACACACAGTTCTCTCACTCGTCTGTCTATTACCTGGAAATACATAGAGGATATTAACTGGTCTCTATGTGTATACCATAAATATTTCATCGAGTGGGATGCGACAAGTGATATTTTCACGAGTGGCAAAGCCACGAGTGAAAATGTACATTTTCGCATCACACGAGATGAAATATTTATGGTATACATATCGAGACCAGTTAATTTTCTTTTTATTATATATCTAACAAGATTCGTCATTTAAATTTTGATTTGAAAACATCTACGTAACGAAAACAGAACTATGCCAAGGCATTTACACATAGCCAATCACGTGCAATGGTACTGTCAAATTTGATCGAAGCGAGGAAAAATATGAAAATGCAAAACCAATTTTAAGAATTATAAAAAATACAATTATAGTTCAACTGAAATAGTTTGCATCGGACTTTCTAATGCATAAAGAGTATTAGATAACGGAAGTGCTTGAGTGAAAAGAAAGTGTAAGAAAAAAAAAGCTTAATATTGGAGCACGGTCGAAGAAGATTGCACTGCCTGGGGCAGTAGAGCGTCAAGTCAGGCAGAGACATCAACGGGAAGGACGGCTTGGTAGGCCTGGGTTGCAGTGGCCAAAGTAGTCCCGGCTGTCAAAAGTGATATCATCACTGTGATGATATAACAAAAATTGATATCGTCACAGTGACGATATCAGTTGCTATTTTCCCTCTGATATGATTTATATCATGTTGATAGTTCTCTATATTTCATTGCCAGATATATAATAAAACAGAGTATCAGGAAAACTGATAGAAAGTCCCATGGATATCCCATCCTAAATATATTTTCTAAGTCAAAAATCAATGGCACAGGGAATATCTTCTTGGCTAAAATAATTGTGTAGAGGAGCTATATATCGTCTCCAAATATTTACAATAATATATTTAGATCCTTGACAAGCCTTTTTTTGACGCAAAGGATTGTTTGGTTAAGTGCAGCTAACGCAAAAATGTCGTCCTTGATTGGTTCGTAAAAGTCATGTGTAAAACAATACCGCTTTGAGTTGTCCGCTTTGAAAATGAAAGCTCAGAACATACATATAAACCTTAAATAGGGAACGAGAGTATCTTGAAAATTCCACAAATTTCCTGTCACTGGCGTTGTCATTGCGCATGTGGGGAGCCATTTTCGTTTGAATCTGACGCTATTTTCTGACGCTGTAGTACAAAAAACGTCAATCAAACTGACGCCATAAAACAACGTCATCTGTCACCGGATATCGTGAAATCTATATATTGTCTTGGTATAAACTTGGTTGTGGAGAAACAGTGAAGAGAGATAGTTAAGAGAAACAAGAGAGACAGATGAGCGAGTTAAGAGTTCAGTAAGAGAGTTGATAAGATAAGACTGTTTACAAGAAATCCATATTTTTTTTGCATAATAATCGGTTATGCAACATAGCGGTGGATCGTTCACGCTAGCTTTTGAAATATGCTCAATAATAAAAAAAATTATCAACATCACAGATCATAAGAACATCACAGCTAACTACAGTGTAGATGTTGGCATTACCTAGGAAGATGTCCGAATAAAAACAGCAAAAATAAATGAGAACTTGGAATACCTTGCCATATTGAGCCCCAGCATCCAAGATGACCACCTTCTCACTCTCAGCTTCCACAATATCCCCATTAACATGATTCAAGCCGGATGACCCGTTCATGGTGATTTCTGAAAATAGAAATTAGCAGACAAACTTGATTATCCCTACCAGTCGGTGAAACAGATACTACTGTATATTTAAGACTACTATATAAATGTCTTTTGAAAGATCAATTATGTCATGTAAGTTTTCTTTTTAGTTCATTGGTCGTGTTGTTTTTTTTTTGGTTGAAGTCATGTGAACTAACACGATCATTGAACTATATCGCCTGCTAGTGGGTAGTCATGTGACAGGTTGACCTTTCGCGCCATATAGCGATGTACAGACTTCAAATTGGTGCAAGGATAAAGGGAAACCATTAAAGTATGGGTTGGTAATTTTATTTTTAAAAGTTATGAAGAGAATCTTGATATTTTTGATGAGAAACGAGAGGTGGTCTTACCAGTAGTGCTGAAACAAATAGTTGATTTTGGTATTCGGATATTCGTTTCTGCTATTCGAATAGTATTCGAGTATTCGCTTATAAATAGTCTTGACAGCCAAACGATATGAGATCGGATCGAGGTATACCGTCGGCATAGCCGCCTACCAATGAGTACTATGCCTTGCACCTACCTCAGTAACCGGTCGAAAATTAAATTAAAATAAAATAATCAGCACACATGATTGACAAATTTGCTTCTCACAGCAAATCCAAAAATCCACAAATTTATTACAAAACTCGAAAATTCATAACTTTCGGTTTAAATCAGTTAAAATCTTTGATAACATATTCCATACGTTAACTCTTTTTCAGAACGAAAGAAAATGGAATGCAGGCTACTGATTGGATAATATTCTTTGTATCTATGTTAGATAACAGTAACGTCCCCTTGAACTCTAAACACATGTCCGGTTTAACAGGCCGTGTCTCAAATTAGCCGATATATATTCCCAGTAAATGAACGCAATATACGCATCCTTGCCACATATTTCATTACGTAATTAGTTGTTTAACTATTTTAAGCAGGCGAATATTCTATTAAAAACCTACAGATCTTGAAAAAGAGCAGACAAAACTTCCAAATTTCATCCTCATCGATATCAAATATGGTGGTCAATAAAATTAAGTCAGCACAGTGAAAAGAACTTGAAAAACGGAGACCTTTACAGGGAATATCAAAGAGCTACACTGAAATTTCATCATTCCTAAAATACTAGTGAGTAAAATTTAATTGCGTCAGATTCAGATTTTATTTGTAAGCATCCAAATGAGTTGACGAATATTCGAATAGTAAATCAGTATTCGAATATTACGGATTTAATATTCGTTCGCGAATATTCGGGTATTCATTTCAGCACTACTTGCCAGGCTGCCATAAGCTTAGGGCGTCAAGGAATTCCCAGAAAATTGATCAAATGCCTTCTGACGATGAAGATGGCCTATCTGTCAGAAAACGTCTTACATCATCATCGCAGATATTTCGGACTAACACACAGAGAATTTAAAGTTCGGGATGATATGTAATGTGATTCAACTATAATTGTTAGGCTAGCGGTTTCCTTTGAATTAATAATTATGAATTTAAATACTTTGAAATTATGGGGCTATAAAAAAAGACGGACCTTTCGCGAGCCCCTGCCATCTAATAAGGCTATAGCTTGACACTTTCATCGCGTTATACTTACATCATATTATTTGAAAAGAGAAATTATGTTAGTTTCACTTTTCTTGAGCGCAATTAGAATTTAGATACCGAATATTTTGTTGTTGTTGTTGCAATGAGTCAGAAAAATGAATGGGACTTTGTGAACTATGGTAGACAGATCGCAGAAAAATGGCAAACAAAAATGGCAGTACAAGCTGTACAGATCGAAACGTTTGATTACTTTTTTATAGAATAAGTAATGTATTACTTTTTTGAACATTGACGTCAAACTCACCGTTCGTGTCCGGCGTCTGGGCGCAACAACAACTGCCCAAAGTCCGCGAGAAAAACTTGCCCAACATGCACATGCATTTCTTCCGGAATACTTTACAAATGACAATTGTGTTAGATAATTGGATAAAAACCATTTACTCTTAACTGAATAATAAGCACAAAATAAATATGCCATTTGATATTTAGGTTGGTTCCTTTGTAACAAAAAAATTTGAGAATAAAATAAATTTCCGTTGCTACGATTACTGTTCCGCACAAAGTTGTAGCAACTGTCCGCCATTGAAATTATCCACATGTGAGTCCACGAAGTCTACTTTTTAGTTTTCTGGTTTGGCAATAGGGCATTTTTTAAGACGGTAATTTAGTTTCACGGGTTCTTTTGCCTATCAGATTAATCATATATCAAATTTTATTAATATTGACTGCACTGCAAAAATATTTACATAAGTTTTCTTCAATCAAATCTTCGACTTTACTAGTTCAGTACTAGTTGTGTTACACTTGACGAAGACACCGGCACAGGTGTCGAAAGCTCGTGTTGTTAAAAAACAACTGAGGACGTGGTGATGTCTTTAATTTTTTATCATTAGTTGGAGATCTCTAAACCAAACTCTGTGGTCAAACTCAAAGTATATGATGATGGGTGACTTTGACCACAGAGTTTGGAGATCTCCAACTACGACTTTACAAGATCTTAGTCCTGTTTTCTGACTACAAAATGACTATTTTTTCATACTGATTGTCGTATTTTGGAGTCAGGGCTCATTGCAATCAAAAAGGAGTAGTAGAATACCCGCTTCTGGAGTTCTGAACACGGGGAGTTTGTGGACAAAATTTGTCACAAATTTAGACAATGAAATAACAATATAACTTACTCAAATGGTGTCGTTACGGCATTCATAAATCATTTAACTGTTTGTAAAGTGAATTTAACGTTAAAAAACTTAAATTAAAAACCACAAAACAGTGTTGTCATCAATGTCGGTGAGTTTGAGACTGCAGACGGCAAAAGTGAATTCAGGGTAAGAATACTGTTTACAGACCGATCCTGCCCATCCATACCAGACACTGGTAGGTAGTGAAATTATCCATGAACGTGTGAGTAGGTTATAATATATATTGTTAAAACATTGTCTAGATCGGGCCACATACTGCTCGCTCACAAGTGGACAGTCGACTACTCCGGCTTTTTCATTGCAATGAACCCTACTGTATGTACAACTTCAATCAGTACTAACAAAACAGTACTAACTAACAGTACTAACAAAATTGTAATTTTGGAGTCAGAAACCCGGACTAACAATTTCTAGCAGTAGCATAACTTCCTGTCACATCATTTTGTAGTACTGCTATAAAAGTATATAATATTTCTACCTTTAGATAATTATATAATATTTTCTACCTTTATTTTCAATACCATGTAAGCTTTTGAAAAATCTAAGAGCCTGGTTTTCCTCCACCACTAAACTGGTGGTTAATTAAATATTGATAAAGCCAGTTACCTGTGTGAACTTGACGAGGTGTGTAATTGTGAACAAAATTCAAATAACCATCATGTACAGTATGAGTACAATTTTCTTGTTTTTGTTGCTTATATTAAAACTACCTAAACATGAATATCTAAGATAGGTACATGTATCAGCAGAAAGATCCTTTTTTGTACTTCTTGATAAAAATGACTAACCAGGTAATTCTGTTTAAACAAAAATTTACCCAAATTTGGCAGCTCATGCCACTTTATCATAACCACTCTTGAAGCACTTCAATAGGGACACTTGTTTATAAACTCCCTGACTGGTATTTTACCAACACACATCAGTGATATCCTACGTGTTCAAATTCTTAATTATTGCAAATCCAAGTACATTTAACTTAAAAACACAATTTCACTAGTATAGACAGGTGGGATGCAACTAAGAATTATTAATAGAGGGCACTATGATCAAGTATTTTCTTCATTCTGTATCCATTTTATCAAATACACTGTATATAATTAACGAGGTTGATACCATCGATGAGTCAAATCACTCAATCAGTCAAATGTTTCGGTAAAGCTTTTTAACTGTTTAATGTTGATACTCAATGGCTTAGAAAAGTATATGTGCACCATATTCCATAACCATAAAGCCTGTCACACTGAGCCTATATTTAGTTTCCCCAAGGTTAGTTTGATTCTCTGCATTGATAACATTTTCTCTACTATAAGAAACTGTCTTTAAATGTGGGTTCTATACTAATGAAATATAATTAAGCATCAGCACGAATAATGACACCAGCATAGGTGTTGACCGTTCATATAAACCTACTTCATGGTCATGTCTTAATTGTTTTTTATTACTCTGTCTACTGTCGACGGCCACCATATGCATTGTGTAATCCGTAATTTCTACCACAGAGAAAATCGCCTAGTACAGTGTGTATGTACATGTAGCAGGTTAGGATGAAATATTGCACGATTCGTATATATATAGAGGATCTCACACAAGTGGTCATTTGATATGAAATTTATGAAACGAGTTGAGTAAGTTTTGAATATGTTGCAAGCTTCAGCTTTAAAACTTTATCAACGAGTTTCATAAATTTTCATATCTAATGACCACAAGTGTCAGATTCTGTTTATCGCATAACTAAACTTGAAAAACGAAGAAAACTAATTGAAAATTGTGCCGATCGTAACATCATTACAAGTTATAAATAGACAACAGCCGCAGCACTGCTGAGTTCGGTGAAGTTCCATGTCAATTCCACTTGAATTTCTATGATAAAAATGCAGACTAGTTTCAAAAAATATAAATTAGAAACATCTTGAACATTATTTGATTTCATCAAACAAAGATTTCGTTAAAATTTGCGTAAAAAAGTTATAGCAAAGAGTTGACCTACCGGTATACACATGTATATGCCTACTGTAGCTGACTCGTCACTCATTTGGCTTTGACAATTCGTTTTTTTTTTTAAATAGGGACTTTTGTTTTGGGATGTACAATTTAAATAACTAATAACCTTTATCGACTTTATAGGTGTGCAAATTGACTGGGAAATCTCTCTTTGCCATATTACATATCATTTTGACTGGTCAATCGAGAGACAGACTAACACATAAAAACAACAACAGCAAAAAATTCTATTGGTGCGCGTACAAATACTTTTCCCATGCTCTCAGCCAATTATTTTCATTGAAAGTGTTATATAACTAGTTACATACCATATTTACAACATGGCTTTATGTGATCAAATCTAGTATTGCTGTCCATTCATTTTCAGAGGAAGAATTAGCAATGGCTGGGATTGCAATTGATTCTCTGACTGATAGACCAATTGCCACAAATGTTCCTTATACAGTGTTAACCAAGGAACAGATTGGCAACATCAAACAGGTAATTCATAACACAGTTCTACCATAGGATTTACCTCTACAGCCGGCTTGCCATGATACATACTAATGTTTATTGATCTAATAAACTGCTTACTTCGTGTTTACTCTTACTGTTCTCTAGGCCAGGGTATGCCCAACTTATTATAAATAATAAAGTTACTATACATGTATTCAGTTTTTTTCACCTCTCCCTCATATACCTTAGAATGATTGAATGTATTCATAAGAACTATACTCATTGTATTTATTGAAGGACTGTTCACCATTTTTCCGGGTGCCCAAGCCTATCAAGTTTGATGACAGTCGACACTATGTGGATCGTTACACTTATAGTACAAATGCTCAGATTGTACGAGGCATGGCCAGGAGCCATCCACATTGCTGGGTAGACTATCAGAAAACAAGAGATCTCATCCCACCAAATCACACAAGCAGATGGGGTTCCTCAGTTAAATGGGGTCCCATTACCACAGGTAAGGGCCTCTTAGAATTATCTGTGACACACAGGTAAGGTAACTACGAAACACTCATTTTAAAGGCCCGTTTGCCGCCGTAGCATTTCTAGCTTACTATATGCACAAGTAAAAGAAGAATTGAAGCCTGATTATAGCAACAACAACCAGTGTCGGTTAACGAAAGTGTTGGGTTACCCTCATTTCAAGCTTTTTGTTTGTGGTTTACACTCTAAAATTTATCGACAGGCTTATCGAGTCCCTCCAACCCACTCCTCAGTCTGTAGTTCTCAGATACAGTACGTAAAATTATACTGTGCTGTTAGATCGCTCACATGGTTCAAAACATTAGAGCGCTTGCGTATACATGTACATGCTCAGGTTTAGAGACTTTACATTGCGGGTACCTGATAAATCTAACTCTCAATTTCTAATTTAAAAAAAAAAATTTGCGTATTACAGTGTTAACAGTATTCTGGGTTTTCGCTGAGAATGTGCCTTTAACTCACTATTTCAGCGCTTAATTTTATCATCATTATGAGATTAATGGGTGGTTATACACAGGAGAATGGACATAATTGAGGATCTGGTTTCATGACATTGTCTTTTGTACAACTTACGGTACTATTCATTCATTGGTGCGGACATTTTAATGTCAGACACTACATGTACTTGCGGATAGTAAAATGTAGTCTCCCACCAAAGGCTACATGTAATTATACTTTTACATGCGTATGGTTAACAACCAGATAACAGGGGCACATGTTTCAAGTGAAGTATGTTGGTTTATCTGCTTTGGAAATGAATGACCAACCAAAATCCTTTTTTCAGGTAGAAGAACGTATCAGCATTATTCAGGAGAAGAACCTCATCGCTATACGATGATTGATATGTATCGACGCCCACCTACCAACATGCCTGGTCGCGTTGTCATGGACTTTGGCCGACCAGGAGAGGGGTACTATAGTCAAAGAAATCCACGTAGGTTTACTTATTATTATAATTAATTTAGTCAGTTTTAGTCAGTTTGACACCGAACCAGAGCCTTTATGTTGTGCCATTCACAATGATGATGGTAACTTTAATTATAAGAAAATTTTGATTTAATTTGATCAATGATCACAGAAAAAAACATTTCTACTCTAAAATGTGTGAATTCTTGTACTTCTTGCTTACCCTTAAACACTCAAGTACTATCTGCGGTTATTTTTCTATTTAGCTTTTTTCCGCCTCAACTCAAAAACATTTTTAAAAAAGAATGAATAAATAAAAGGATTTCATTAGCACCTATATTTTCAGAATTCCAGAAAATAGTTTCACAGGGGAAATTTTGGCAATAAAAATAACAATGCAGACAAGTTTATTTTCCTTTTAAACAGTTCAAAATATGAAATTCTGAAACAAAGGATAAGTAATGGTGACTTATAACCCTGAGGTATAAATACCTGTATAATCACATTCAGAAATCATGTAACGTCAAACCTACCATTTCTACATGATATATGTTGTATGGGGATAACTGTTGTTTGACTGGTGGCACCCTGGCCTCTCTGATTGCTGAATTCTACATCAACACCTTTTTGTAAAATGAAAGAAATAAAACACATTTTACTTCCAGTATATTAATCAATGGAGTGGTCATTCAGCTGCAAAAATGACCTTTTCTGTGATTATTGATAATTAATTCCATGAAATTTTATTGGTAAAAAAAGCTGTCTTTTTTTAGGGACATGGCACATTATCACAGAAAAAGCTGTCTTACTTGAGACACATTATAACACATAACTCAGAATGGAAGGATCAAACATTTAACTTTGATGAACAATGAGACATTTGTACAATGTCAACACAAGCCAGCCCTTGGTTGGGGGTTGACAATGTGAGATTGATTGTGCTAACCACTGAAAATCCCTAACACAGAGCAGTTCTACAAACTCACTTGTCCAAATCATTCAACCAAATAAAATATTTTCAAATCCTTTTTTTTAAATTTCAGACAGCACAACATGGTTTGGTTCCAAAGTACCTCTGAACAAAACTGGCATATTTGAAAATATTCACCCTAAAACTGAAGCAGAATATCAGTCCCTAAGAGCCCAGAAAAAACAAATGATACTATCCAAACAATGGCCGGAGTTCAGTGAATATACTGATCGGTATGGATTAAACACCAAGCTACCACCAAAACTTACAACGTAAGTACTCACTACATGTATTGAGCAAATTTCACTAAAGTTTTGAGGGGAGACTTGAGTAATATTTGTTAGTCAGGCCGATCAACACTACAGGGAACTGTTTCACAAAATGTTTACTATTATGCTATGCTAATGGGGAATGCGCAGAGAAAAAGAAAAGCTAATACCCAGCAAATAACATGATGTGCTTTTAAAATGTACATAGATACATGTACATATAGATGTATAATTTTCTATAGTTCCTACAGAAAATTATGCTTGTAGTCATTTTGTCTAAAGTTTAGTCTCTGACGCAAGCTTTTCAGGATGGCCACAAGTGTGTATCCGACAGTCCAAGAAGAAACGTTTTTAAAAATCTGGGTGGGTATTTCACTCTACAAGTGCCAGTAAAGGGAAATGATCTTGAGAGCAGAAGAAAACATGAATCAGCAAAACATCAAATGACTGGTTCTTTGACAGTCCCCATGTTGTGTCTGTATTCTATAGACGTATTAGAATACAATTCAACAAAACTGAAAAGACCATCAAGCTGTTGGAATTATTGTAGCTCTATCACCGTTACCCACATCATAAAGTTACTGTAGCCACAGCATCAGGTTATTGTAGCCTATCGACCTACAGAAATATCTGTAACCTTCAGCATGGACCCAATTGATTCTTGTCCATTCAAAGCTGACAACTAGTCTTTTTGAGAAAAGTCAACAATTTGAAGTTTTGGGGTATTTTCTTATGGTATGTTAAATTATAAGACATCTGTCATCTGTCCTCGATTTCAAATAAATATGTTTATATTACTTTACAGATTGGAAAGAAACAAGATCCATGTGGCTCAGTCCAGATTATTAGAAACTAAATAATACCCCCCCCCCCCCCCCCCCCCCCACCTTCATACTGCTAAAAAAATATTAATGGAACACTTGTGATTTATTTATATTTATTTTTTGTAACTTATTCATAAGATTGATGTCATTTCTGTAAGATATTTTAGCACATACTTGTAGCATAGGGTTTGTAGCGGTGCTTTGACCTCCAGCATTCAAGTGGTGACCTTGCCAATGATTGGTTGCCTTTTAACCAATCATGATTTTCCTCTGGGAAATCATCCAATGAGATTTTAGAATGTGGTTCCTCAAGGTTGACCCCTAAAAAAAAGAGACCACATATTATTTTGTTGTTTTTAAGATTTTAGAAAGCCTTTTGATTTTTTTTACCATTAATCATTTTCATCAAATGTACTGGTTTTCAGAATTAGTAAATTAACTGACACTGATTGTGTGTCGGTTAATTTACTAATTCAGTAATTTCCCTGTAATCCCTGATGATGATTGCAACTTACTGGTTTTCAGACCTTAAAAAATATAATTTGGCATATACCAAAAAAAGTATTATCTTGAAGGTACATTTCTTTCCAATTTATGTTTTATAAATGCCATATTTTGTTTTTTATCTCACCACATCAGTCATTTTACCTCAGGGTCATCTTCCCATAACTTGAAAATATTTTTATATTTTCTCAATTCATATATTGCCTAATAGAATGTAATTTTAACCTATTGTTTTTATTGTTTCTTTGAGTTTAATATTCTTTTTTTTTAAATGAAATTAAAACTTTAAAAGATGGTGATACACATGTATATAGATACAGTATTTTGTGATATTCAACTGTTAATATTTTTGTAGGGTTATTTATTATATATTTAGTAATATATATTTATACTTGAATGAATAGAGACTAAATCATTGAGGAATTTGGGAAGAATGTGATTATTTGGTGTTATTTCAAAATTACAATTTGCCTCAACGAAGAATTCCACTTTGGAAAAATAACTTATTTCTGTTGTATAGGAGAAGAAATAAAGGAATAAAAAATCATCTAATTCAAAATTTTGAAATGAAGAATCTTCGACTTTATTGCTTTGTAGGCGATGAAGGTAAATGTTAGGGGAACTGCTCACTAGTCCGAAGGTTCAGTGGTCCGAAGGTTCACTGGTCCGAAGGTTCACTAGTCCGAAGGTTCACCGGTCCGAAGGTTCACTAGTCCGAAGGTTCACTGGTCCGAAGGTTCACTGGTCCGAAGGTTCACTGGTCCGAAGGTTCACTGGTCCGAAGGTTCACTGGTCCGAAGGTTCAGTGGTCCGAAGGTTCACTAGTCCGAAGGTTCACTGGTCCGAAGGTTCACTAGTCCGAAGGTTCACTGGTCCGAAGGTTCACTAGTCCGAAGGTTCACTAGTCCGAAGGTTCACTTGTCCGAATGTTCACTAGTCCGAATGTTCACTAATCCGAAGGTCCACTAGTCCTAAGGTTCACAAGTCCGAACATCCCTTATTATATTCTGTGCTACTGATTTACAGGTAGATAAACATTGAGGCGCATTATAGCCATATCAAAGGGAGTAGTTCAGGGTTGCTTTTTCGAGAAAAAAAATACGAGGAATTGATAGCAAAAAGACGAAAAACTTCCGTCTGTGCCTGGCACCCATCCCACATAAGTGAGAACCCTTGAAGGTTGGGCTCCTCTACACATAACAGTCTCCGCTCTAATCGTCATGTCAGAACAAGTGGGAAAGTCGCCAGAGATAAGCCTACTTATAGCAACACGTCGATGGTTTCCTCTAACCATACGTAACGATTTCCTTCATACAAAACTATCGAACATCATAAACTCTATAACCTGTCCGTGGTCGAAACGAGCGATTTCTACTTTTTCACATATTTATAAAATTCAGGGTAGCCTATTATCTAGATATAAGTATAATGTCATCTTTTTAATAAATTTGTTCCCAACTTTCCAAATTATCTTATATATAAAAGGATTTAAATTTAACATGTCATGCCATGTCATGTGAATAACCTTGTAGAGTAAGTTTCTAATGAAAAATCAAATATTTAGTTCGACTGTTTTATATACCGCGCATACCTCCTACTGCCTTAGGAAATTTAATGTCGTTCTCTTTAGCAGCCTTCACCCCCTGCTAAGTTGGTGTGTATGAAATCGTCAAATTGAATATTTCATTTAGTGTTAGAGAGCTCGTAAATTCCTAAATGTACACTGTTTCGACAAGAGACCAGGAAAGACTAGTAAGAGGTACTGTCTCGTGGGAAAACGATGCTGAAGATCTATCCTAGGGTCTGGGTAGGCCTATGTTGTCGTTTGGAGGATTATATCGCTCTTCGGACTAGTGAACCTTCGGACTAGTGAACCTTCGAACTAGTGAACCCCCTCATTCGGACTACTGAACCTTCTGATTAGTGGACCTTCGGACTAGTGAACCTTCTTACTAGTGAACCCGTTTTTCGGACTAGTGGACCTTCGGTCTAGTGAACCTTCGGACTAGTGAACCCTTCTCAATGTTAGAGAGTATGTTTATTACGAGGAGGAAAGGTCTGGGATTGTATATGAATAACATGCGGTGTCACAAGCAAGAGTTTGATATTTTAAGATGGAGGAAAGCGTGTACTTAGAGTGGCATGAGCCGCCAAAAGG
Organism: Lepidochitona cinerea; assembly: GCA_963971465.1. NCBI lineage: Eukaryota > Metazoa > Mollusca > Polyplacophora > Chitonida > Tonicellidae > Lepidochitona > Lepidochitona cinerea. Next base: position 7,683,247 of record OZ020560.1, on the reverse strand, counting down.
TTGATATTTTGAGCTGTTTAACAGAATGTTGAAATTATTGGCTATTTTTCTCAAAGCGTATAATTCAGAAGCTTTTTAATTTAGTGCTTTTAGTCTCGAGAATGAACGATAAAGTATTGAACTAACTTTGGCCTAGAATGAATGAATGGTCGTCCTGGTTATTTAAATTTTGTTTACTCTTCGAACACTATTTTGGTTTGTATATATAGACCACATAGTGTATGGATTTTCCTCATTCCAACGCCAATCATTTAGTTTTCCAATGTCCTTCAAAGCCTATTACTGTCGTGACGGTCAGAAATTATGAAACAAAAATGTGAATTTTGGCAGCTCATGTCACTTTAACTATTTGGCTCAAGAAGTCACTTCCAACATCTAAGTCTTGTAGGTCAAAGGACCAATTTTCTGGTTTTTTGTTTTATTTTTCCCCAGCAAATTGATCATGGAAGTGGCTTAATTAGCGATAGTTTTGTATCTGGGTTATTTGAACATTGGATTGAAACTTGTAACGCAAATCTACTATAAAAGCTATAGGCTTTCAATCAATGCCTGATTGAAGACTTATGTAAGCTTAAAATTGTCAAAATGGGGTGCGTAGCGTTAGTCCGAAGGTCCTGTAGTCCGAAGGCCCGGGTGTTCGGACTAACGGAACAGCGGTCTGCACCCGTCAAAATGGCGGTACCCATGTTGAATCGTGTGTTTATTTATTTCACATTTATTTAATGTTTTAAAATGGTTTATATTGTCAGAAACCCGGACTACCCAAAAGAGAAATTAAACTTTATGTTGTAACCTATAGAGAACATTTAGACAGTTGCATAAAATGAGAATTCCAAGAAAACCTCTTTCTGATAACTCTTACACGTGATAAGTCAGTCGAGACACAAATCAGTTATTTACAAACATAGGTGATAATTACTAAACAGGTTTAATCTACACTGACAGTCGGAAATCTCTGGACAGCTTTGTTATGTATGGTTCATTCTCATCTGAACGTGCTAATAGCCGATGAAACAACGCAGAAAGGTATTGTCAAACTGTACATGTTATAGTTGTTAGCATTGCCCTCTGCCTGAGAAACCAGTATGGGCATGTTGGTAAGGCGTCAGTCAGGGGTTTTAGCTCCAAACTGACTATTTTTTACACTGACGGCCGTATTTTGGAGTCTGGGTTCATTGCAATCAAGGGGCTCAGTAGGTAGAGCGTTGGAGCCTTCCACCAATGGGTCGCGGGTTCGAATCCCACTCAGTCCAAAAAAGAAATTGGACAATTTTCGGACTGGGTTTTTCTCCCCAACGACCTATGTGGGGTGGTTGCCAGTTACCAACGGAAGGTCGTGGGTTTCCTCCGGGCATAGAGCCCGGTTTCCTCCCACAATAATACTTGCAACGCTGCCATATAAGTGAAATAATCTTGAGCGCGGCGTAAAACACCAAACAATCAATCAATATGACGTCATTAAGAATTAGGTCTTATACCCACAGGTTCCTATTTTTGTGAATCAGCCATCCACAGATGCATTATATTGGCGCTTTAAAAAAAAAACGAAATCATAGATTCCGATCTCCTAGACATATAAGTTCATCAAAAAGATGATTTTCGTTGAATTAAAGGCACACTCGTCGCTAAAATCCAGAAAACTGTTTACATTTTTAAAAAAAGGACCGTTTTCTGAATTTTTTCCGGTTAGACCGATTGATTGATGTTTTACGCCACACTCAATATTATTTCACTTTATATATGGCTGGCTTGCCAGGTTTAATGAGGGAGCAAACCGGGCTCATTGCCCGGATAAAACCCCCGACCTTTGACGAGTACCTGGCAACTCTCCCACATACGGCGATCGAGTGAAAATCCTCTAAGAATTTTTTCAATTTTATTTCGTCTGAGTGGGATCGATGGGAGGCATATGCCGGAGTGAGGGACTGTCACACTGGACAAATGGACGTGTCCCATGTTTAATTTGAGTGATTTTACTAGCAGTATAAGCGCGCATTAATTCGCTTTCTTCACAAATGTCAGAAAGGCTAAGGCTGCGAGTGGACCTTTTTAAGAAATCATATGCGTACAGTCTATGGCATGAATACAAACTGAAAAAGTGTTCAGTTCTCAGCCTCGGATATTATCTCATTTCAAGTTCCAACCATCGGCTTACCAAACGGAATTCATGTTGTAAAAAGTGCGAATATTGAAACCTGACGCATTTAGTCATCGATATGACAAATTAACGTTATTTTCACTTTGACTAGCTAAAACCTACATCCGGACTTTAGTCAGATTGCAACCAAGCCACACAGAGAACATTTGGGAAAGTTCGAGCATTGAAAAACATTAACATTACCGAAAATTCGAAAATGTAATGTGTTCTAAAAAATAGTGCTAAATATCATCCGTAGCCATGGATACCACGGGACATGCGCAGAATGCTCTATGTTCTATTAGGTCCAGTTTAACTTACCATCAATATCTTCGGCAGATGAACTTTGTCCCATTTGAAACTCTGCTTAAATCTCGAAAGGAGAATTGTCTCTTTCACACATCCAGGGCTTACGTCAGTTTGTACGGCCAACGTTTACGTGGGTCAGTCAATAGACATCTGCTGTATACAATTATTGGATGCAGATGTATACGTCTCCCATGACTTGGATTTTATTATACAGAATTAAAAGAATCCCTCAAAAAGGCAGATTGTCTGTTATTAGACCTGTTATGCTGAACACATGGTCTTTAAACATCGAACGCGACGACAGCGTGTAAATGTATATTCTACTCACTGCAACCTGAAAATTCCTGTGATATTGTTAACACCCTCTGTGTCAATATTGGGATGCCCCGATTCGCGAATAATGCATTCTACAGCTCACGCAGAAGAGTCCACGGGATTACTTAGATAGGTATCATAGGCTTGTATAACTACACCTGTACTACATCTGATGATAGGCGTGTCCCGAGTTGTATACACAAAACAAGCAAGCCATTTCAAGCTATCCGTTAAGAAATACACTAACCCCCTGTACATTACAATGCCTACCAAATCAAGCGAATTAAGCTAAGCGTCCAATATGGCGAGTCATTTTTCTTTAAAGATGGAATTTAGCACCCCTAGCTATTCCCCGTATCACCATAGAGATACGTTCGATCGTTTGACGCTTTACATGTTTAAAATTTTCGGATGATGAGATACATTCTTATTAAAATTCCACTTGATTCAGTATATAGGCCGTATTCCAAAAATGTTACTTTAAAGTGGCATGAGCTGCCAAAATTCACACTTTTTTCACAATTTCTGATCGTCACGACAGTAAGAGGCTTTGGAGGCCATCGGAAAACTAAATGATTGGCGTTGGAATGAGGAAAGTCCATACAGTATGTGGCCTGTACGAACCGAAAACGTGTTCGAAAAGTAAACAAAATTTAAATAACCGGGACGACCATTCATTCATTCTAAGCCAAAGTTAGTTCAAAACAATACGTTATCGTACATTTTCGAGACTAGAAGCACTAAAAACCTTCTGAGTTATACGTCTTGAGAAAAATAGCCAATAATTTCAACATTCTGTTTTAACGTCAAAATATCAACATTTTGGCAGCTCATGCCCCTTTAAGCTAAGCGTCCAATATGGCGAGTCATTTTTCTTAAAAGATGGAATTTAGCGCTCCTAGCTATTCCCCGTATCACCATAGAGATATGCTCGATCGTTTGACGCTATACATGTTTAAAATTTCCGTATGATGTAAGATACCTTATTAAAATTTCACTTGATTCAATCTATAGGCCGTATTCCCCAAATGTTAAATTAAAATTCAATGTAAACAATGGATATTGTTGTTTTATCATATGAAAAATTGAAATTGGAGCGATGTTTCTGATTGTGCTACTAATGGACATGCCTGTGCCTCTGGATTGGCAATAACATATATTCAACCCCTTGTCAAACTGGCATGAGCTGCCAAAATTAAGACGTTTTCATGAAATCAAATTGTCAACAGGGAGACGAAATTCGCATGTCATTAAAAACGTAAATCAGCCAAACAGATTCTAAAATTATTCAATGAGTCTATACTTTGTATTAACTCGAAGAAACTTATCGCTATTTGTTTTGAGACCGAAAGTAGTCGGGCCATTTTGGTTCGAAAGTACCAATTAAGCGATTTGGCTGATCTTTCCCAAGTAGTTTCCCCTGCTGGTACGTATTATCCGGGACCATTTCCCCAGTGTTTATTTTAACAGATTATTAAGCCTTGCTTTTGTTGAACTGCACTTGACTTGTTTAAAGTGGCATGGACTGCAAAAATTTAGATATTTTCCGTTAAAAAGAATTTAAAAATGAATGGCTACGTTTCCCAAACAATACAAGTAAAGAAATGCTCGTTAATATCAGCCTCGGAATTACACGTTAAGTAATTGCTTAGAAATAGTAAAAATAAACTCACGTTTTTCGGCTGAGTTAGGTATTCAAAACCCAGGGAGACTCTTTTTAAATTTTATTTAGTCTGAGTAGGATTCGAACCCTCGACGCTCCGATGTCGCACTGAGGGACTATCTCTCAGAATTCAGAAGACTGATCGCGATATCTTCGTTTTTGAAATCGGAGTTCTACTTCAAGTTCGGGAACCATATCTGGCTGAACCAACGCGTGCACCGCTACCGTAGAAATGGCGTAGAAAACCTGCATCAAATTCCTTGCAGCTATAAGAACGGACGAGTTTGTGAAGCGTTTTATTTATGGTGCTGTTAAAACAACAACTTGTTTAAGTGGCATTTAGAAGTTGAGCATAATAATGAAGAAAAGAACACTCTTGCGTTTGGATTTACAACTTCTTGGTTTATTGGGAATACGACGTTAGGAGCTACACCGAAACGTCGTGTTCCCAATAAACCAAGAAGTTGTTCTTTCCTTCAAAACAACAACGGTGATAGCGTTTCACTAACCGGTAAGTACCAAACACCGAACGGATCAAGATTTTCAATACAGATGGCAACGCAAATAATCCTGAGTCTCGTTGACAGAATCCCGATCGGTTTCTGTTCTGAATTGACCTCCTTTGCTGCATATATTGGTGATGGCAACGAACTGATGTCGAACCATATATGGGCACTGCAGGGCTGCTAGCCGTCTGTTCATATTTTAAGTAAAAAGAGGAAAACCTTGAGCGATTCCGGTTGACAATGTCCATTTCACCTTAAACTCGACTACGCTAAATAAATCGCTCTCACGATTATTTCACTTATATGTCAACGTTGCCAGGTTTAGCGTGTGTGTGTGTGTGGGGGGGGGGGGGGGGGGCTCTTTGACAGGAAGAAACCCCCAACCTTTGGCGAGCAACGCTAAAAAGAAGTTCACATCTCGGGTGACCAAATAACGACAGCTGGCGTAATTTTGGAGAAACAACAGTTACAGATTGAACATGAAAAAGGGTTTCTTTTTGGCAATCATATTACTCATTATGCATCAAGCCCAAAGTAATGATAAGTGTTTTCACGACAGGGACCTTCTTGGCAACAGAAGCCACGTACAGTCTGGCCTTGGGATTGCAGCTATTGTGGTTTGCGATTATTTTCTGAAGCCATCACCACTTTGTAATAAGTAGTTTCACAATTTAACCAGATTGTTTCAGGGCCCGGTAAACGTTTTTGAAGGTGGGATGTGTGAGCCTGACGAGATGAGCGGACACGCCTTCAGAAGTGTTTTTCGAGAGGCTTGGTGGTACTGGCTGCAAAATAGAGTAAATTGGGAAGAATGTATTTTCATTCGATTTGGATTTGTTTGGCTTTATAACGCCAGGTTTATGGAAAGCAGTTTATTGACCCATTAACCAAGACATGTTTCCTTATGAAACTACTAATCGTGTAAGGACCAAACTGTGAGATTGTCTCCACACTAAAACCAGACCATCTGTCAGAACAAACAAAAAGCAGGTGATCTGACCAGAAATCAAATTGGTCTACTTTTCACACCTGAAGAAAAGAACTTCTAAAAACTGTGAATAGATCAGCAGGTGAGACGGCTTGGGGTAATTGGTTGTATTTCTCAGATCTTTGTCGTATTCGGCAATGAATCACACTAAAACTATATGGAAGTTCAGGATAGGTATACAGAGGCTCTAAGTTTCTAAACATAAGCTTCGAGAGTACTTCTAATTCATTGAATCCCAATCATATAAAAACCGCAAGCAATACGTAGGAGAGACTTAAAGTGGCATGAGCTGCCAAAATTCGCAGTTTTTCATAACTTCTGATCGTGACGACAGTAAGAGGCTTTGAAGGCTATCGAAAAACTAAATGATTGGCGTTGGAATAAGAAAAATCCATGCAGTATGTGGCCTGTATGAACCGAAAATGTGTTCAAAAGTAAACAAAATGTAAATGTCACGGGGTACAAAAACGGAAAGGTTAAATTGAGGTTAATAGCAAATGTTAACCCAACCGTGACATAAATAACCGGGACGACCCTTCATTCATTCTTAGCCAAAGTTAGTTCAAAACAATACTTTATCGCACATTTTCGAGACTAGAAGCATTAAAAAGCTTCTGAATTCTACCTCTTGAGAAAAATAGCCAATAATTTCAGCATTCTGGATTAACGTCAAAATATCAACATTTTGGCAGCTCATGCCCCTTTAAAGTTCTCTTCGAGAAAGAGCCGCCAACCTAAAGTTCTCAAGTAGCGTAACTCCGAAAAACGTAAGACCCATATTTGACTCAATATTTCGGCACTTTGTTACGTCTTACGTTTTTCGGAGATACCATACTTGTGTACTATGTTTTACTTATCAGTGGTACAAATGGATTCTAAACTTCTAAATTCTAAAGAGCCTTAAATTCTCTACCACAGAGAGTCGCTAACCCAAAGCTCTCCACAACAAAGAGTCGCCAACCCAAAGCTCTCCACAACAAAGAGCCGCCAGCCTAAAGCTATCCACAACAAAGAGCCGCAAACCCAAAGCCCTGCACAACAAAGAGCCGCCAGCCTAAAGCTCTGCACAACAAAGAGCCGCCAGCCTAAAGCTCTCCACAACAAAGAGCTACCAGCCTTAAGTTCTCTACGACAAAGAGCCACCAGCCTAAAGCTCTCCACAACAAATAGCCTACACAGAGCCACAAACCAGTTATCTGGTAATAGACTTAGACATTAAGTATTTCTATAACCAAGATTAGCGATCGACTTGGTGTATTGAAATGCTGTGCCACAGACTTGGTGTATTGAAATTCTGTGCCACAGACTTGGTGTATTAAAATGATGTGCCACAGACTTGGTGTATTGAAATGCTGTGCCACAGACTTGGTGTATTAAAATGCTGTGTCACAGACTTGGTGTATTGACATGCTGTGTCACAGACTTGGTGTATTGAAGTGCTGTGCCAAAGACTTGGTGTATTGAAATGCTGTGCCACAGACTTGGTGTATTGAAATTCTGTGCCACAGACTTGGTGTATTGAAATGCTGTGCCACAGACTTGGTGTATTGAAATGCTGTGCCACAGACTTGGTGTATTGAAATGCTGTGCCACAGGCTTGGTATATTGAAATGCTGTGTCACAGACTTGGTGTATTGAAATGCTGTGTCATAGACTTGGTGTATTGGAATGCTGTGTCACAGACTTGGTGTATTGAAATGCTGTGTCACAGACTTGGTGTATTGAAATGCTGTGCCACAGACTTTGTGCATTGAAATGCTGTGTCAAAGACTTGGTGTATTGAAATGCTGTGCCACAGACTTGCATTGAAATGCTGTGCCACAGACTTGGTGTATTGAAATGCTGTGCCACAGACTTGGTGTATTAAAATGCTGTGCCACAAACTTGGTGTATTAAAATGCTGTGTCACAGACTTGGTGTATTGAAATGCTGTGCCACAGACTTGGTGGACTTGGTGTATTGAAATACTGTGCCACAGACTTGGTGTATTGAAATTCTGTACCACAGACTTGGTGTATTGAAATGCTGTGTCACAGACTTGGTGTATTGAAATGCTGTGCCACAGACTTGGTGTATTGAAATGCTGTGCCACACGCTTAGTGTATTGAAATGCTGTGCCACAAGCTTGGTGTATTGCAATATTATGTATTGAAATGCTGTGTCACATACTCGGCGTATTGAAATGCTGTGACACAGACTTGGTGTATTGCAATATTATGTATTGAAATGCTGTGTCACATACTTGGCGTATTGAAATGCTGTGCCACAGACTTGGTGTATTGCAATATTGTGTATTTAAATGCTGTGTCACATACTTAGTCATGGTGTATTCAAATGCTGTGTCACAGACTTGGTGTATTGAAATGCTGTGTTAGAGACTTGATGTATTGAAATGCTGTGCCACAGACTTGGTGGACTTGGTGTATTGAAATACTGTGCCACAGACTTGGTGTATTGAAATTCTGTACCACAGACTTGGTGTATTGAAATGCTGTGTCATAGACTTGGTGTATTGAAATGTTGTGCCACAGACTTGGTGTATTGAAATGCTGTGTCACAGACTTGGTGTATTGAAATGCTGTGTTAGAGACTTGGTGTATTGAAATGCTGTGTCATAGACTTGGTGTATTGAAATGCTGTGTCACAGACTTGGTGTATTGAAATGCTGTGCCACACGCTTAGTGTATTGAAATGCTGTGCCACAGACTTGGTGTATTGAAATGCTGTGCCACACGCTTAGTGTATTGAAATGCTGTGCCACAGACTTGGTGTATTGAAATGCTGTGCCACAAGCTTGGTGTATTGCAATATTATGTATTGAAATGCTGTGTCACATACTTGGCGTATTGAAATGCTGTGACACAGACTTTTTTTCGGAGATACCATACTTGTGTACTATGTTTTACTTATCAGTGGTACAAATGGATTCTAAACTTCTAAATTCTAAAGAGCCTTAAATTCTCTACCACAGAGAGTCGCTAACCCAAAGCTCTCCACAACAAAGAGTCGCCAACCCAAAGCTCTCCACAACAAAGAGCCGCCAGCCTAAAGCTATCCACAACAAAGAGCCGCAAACCCAAAGCCCTGCACAACAAAGAGCCGCCAGCCTAAAGCTCTGCACAACAAAGAGCCGCCACACGCTTAGTGTATTGAAATGCTGTGCCACAGACTTGGTGTATTGAAATGCTGTGCCACACGCTTAGTGTATTGAAATGCTGTGCCACAGACTTGGTGTATTGAAATGCTGTGCCACAAGCTTGGTGTATTGCAATATTATGTATTGAAATGCTGTGTCACATACTTGGCGTATTGAAATGCTGTGTCACAGACTTGGTGTATTGAAGTGCTGTGCCAAAGACTTGGTGTATTGAAATGCTGTGCCACAGACTTGGTGTATTGAAATGTTGTGCCACAGACTTGGTGTATTGAAATGCTGTGTCACACGCTTAGTGTATTGAAATGCTGTGCCACAGACTTGGTGTATTGAAATGTTGTGCCACAGACTTGGTGTATTGAAATGCTGTGCCACAGACTTGGTGTATTGAAATGTTGTGCCACAAGCTTGGTGTATTGCAATATTATGTATTGAAATGCTGTGTCACATACTTGGCGTATTGACATGCTGTGACACAGACTTGGTGTATTGCAATATTATGTATTGAAATGCTGTGTCACATACTTGGCGTATTGAAATGCTGTGCCACAGACTTGGTGTATTGCAATATTGTGTATTTAAATGCTGTGTCACATACTTAGTCATGGTGTATTCAAATGCTGTGTCACAGACTTGGTGTATTGAAATGCTGTGTCACAGACTTGGTGTATTGACATGCTGTGTCACAGACTTGGTGTATTGAAATGCTGTGCCACAGACTTTGTGCATTGAAATGCTGTGTCAAAGACTTGGTGTATTGAAATGCTGTGCCACAGACTTTGTGCATTGAAATGCTGTGCCACAGACTTGGTGTATTGAAATGCTGTGCCACAGACTTGGTGTATTAAAATGCTGTGCCACAAACTTGGTGTATTAAAATGCTGTGTCACAAGCTTGGTGTATTGAAATGCTGTGCCACAGACTTGGTGGACTTGGTGTATTGAAATACTGTGCCACAGACTTGGTGTATTGAAATTCTGTACCACAGACTTGGTGTATTGAAATGCTGTGTCACAGACTTGGTGTATTGAAATGCTGTGTTAGAGACTTGATGTATTGAAATGTTGTGCCACAGACTTGGTGTATTGAAATGCTGTACCACAGACTTGGTGTATTGAAATGTTGTGCCACAGACTTGGTGTATTGAAATGCTGTGTCACAGACTTGGTGTATTGAAATGCTGTGTTAGAGACTTGATGTATTGAAATGTTGTGCCACAGACTTGGTGTATTGAAATGCTGTGCCACAGACTTGGTGTATTGAAATGCTGTGCCACACGCTTAGTGTATTGAAATGCTGTGCCACAGACTTGGTGTATTGAAATGCTGTGCCACAAGCTTGGTGTATTGCAATATTATGTATTGAAATGCTGTGTCACATACTTGGCGTATTGAAATGCTGTGACACAGACTTGGTGTATTGCAATATTATGTATTGAAATGCTGTGTCACATACTTGGCGTATTGAAATGCTGTGCCACAGACTTGGTGTATTGCAATATTGTGTATTTAAATGCTGTGTCACATACTTAGTCATGGTGTATTCAAATGCTGTGTCACAGACTTGGTGTATTGAAATGCTGTGCCACATACACAGCATGTCTAAGTCTAGTACCAGTTAAATAACTGTAGAGAATAATGTATATATAGGACATATGTCCTGGACGTATGTGCAAGGATTTGACAACGGAAATTGACCTTAACACCTTTCCTTCGTCAAAGAGAGAAGCGCTAACGAGATGTTTGATAGTGTCGTTAATTGATACGTCGTGTATATAAACAACTACCTGTTGATTTGGGCGTGTTTCCATGGCAACATTTTAGCACAATTTACCAGAACGGTTTTGATTTATTCTTTAGTCGACAGACAGCTGATGCTCGAAAAAAGGTCTCCGACAAAATACTTGCTTTAAGAATTATCAGTACAACAGGACAAAGATGGGGAATGATAAAGTTAAAGGTAAGATTAATTATTAGTATTTTGGTTACCTTTATAAATCTTTCTCTGGACATTATACTCTAAATGAAAAACGATTTCATATTGTTTGGGTCACTTTAAATGACCATCAAAGCCCAATCTCAATCCGAAATGAAATATGGATCTTTGTCTATGATATGTTTTTAGAAGTGACCTTTATTATAGCATTCCTGTGTAAAAAAAACCCCCAAAATATGTTGTTTTTAATTTGCACTTAATGAGGTAAAAAGAAGGAAACGGAATTTATTCAGACTTTAAGGGAATGGTTCACAAAACGGTTTATTGAAAAAAGAGGAAAGGACTGTAGCGCCAGATAGTCTACATTTAATATAGAAAATTAAGCATATGTTTACTTTAAGCTACTTCCCAGACGGTGCCCGTTTCGAGTTTGGCTAAAACCCCGTGAGATCACGCGAGAAATGAGTTTAGGGGTATAACTTTCACTGACAAGCCATTCATTTAACATTTGTGTTTATGGTGATCGGCGGTTATCGTTTCGTTTTGCCTTTGATTCCTTATTTCTAAATCATTTCTTTAATCCAAATGTTTTTGTGAAACACACCAAAAACTATCAGTTGCGTTTTTGTCAGTTAGTAGTCAATAAAAATATTTATATCGCGTGGATACGCTTCGAAGTTGTCACAATCCAACGGTGAAAACACAACTACGACGTGTTATTTTTGTGTTAGAAATCTTTTTTGTCGGTCAAAAAGAAGTATCTAATGCATTTGTATATATCTTGATATGTCTCAAAAAAAGACTTTTGTATTAAGTATAGATTGTCAGCTGAGAATCACAGAAATAACAACAGGGTTACAGCCGATCTCCATAAGCACTAGTGTTAATCGGACAGCCGATCGGTGAAAGTTATACCCCTAAACACGGGTGTCGCGTGATCTCGTGGGACTTTTGTCAAACCCGAAAGGGGCTTATTACAAAGGACCAATCCACCAAAATTCACATGCCCGTAACCATACATTTTCAGGTTGATTTCCATTCGAGTGGAAATAAAACAAATGTTTTTATTATCATCAAAATGCATTTGCTACGCCTGATTACATAGGAAATGCTTAAAAAGGGATCTTCAGTTTCAAACCTCGATAGCTACGAAAGACGCACCTGCTTGTAGTGTCTGTGTTTGGTTGGTTGATTGATGTTTTACGCCGCATTCAAGATTGTTTCACTTATATGGGAGGGGGGGGCAGGTTTAGTGGAGGAGGAAACCGGGCTCATTGCCCGAAGGAAATCCCCGACCTTCGACGAGCATCCTGGAAACTGTTCCACATACGGCTACCGAATAAAAAATCCACTCAGATTTTTTTCAATCTTTATTGCACTGCACCGCTTGTGCTGCACTGTTTACTGACTCTCGGACGGAAAACAAAGCAACAGGGAACTCTCTAAATAACTATTTAAATGTATATTTTTGGTGGAAAGTCTACTAGCCTGAAGATCAACGGAGAATGACAACAAACTTATGCCGAGTCTAGCTCCTTTTAAGTGCACATTCGTCACCATGGCCTTCCTATATTTGTTGAAAATCCAATAAAGAAATTATACGGTAATTTAAATCAAATCTAACTCAGTAAAACACTCTGACTTGGGTTCGATCCTAGTGACCTAAATGTGAGATGGGACGGAGGTCAAGGGTCAGCTGATCAACCAATGCCAATCATTTAATCAATCAATGTTTCAGATATACACCCAGGTAAACTGGAAAGTAGTGCGTTATCTCTTACAAGTCAAGAAGTGATAGAAACCGCCATGAAAGATATCTTCAAGTTGAATGATACCTCCAGAGGTAAGGATAAACACGGAGGAACAGTCAACACACTTCTCGCACCAGACATTTTTTTATCCGTTATCATGTTCTCTTGAAATGAATTACTTTTTGACATTACACATATTAAAAACAAGGCATTAAAATTTAGAACATTATATATATATATTCATTCATATCAGGATCGTAGACCACAAGAACACATCCTAAATGTCGCTCAAACAAGTTACTTCTTGTTAAATAACGATTTGCTGGTTGTAGGTTTTTGTCGTGGTGAGCCGCTTACAGATCGTGGCAAACAAAAGCAAATGTTGAAGATGCTTGCCCTCTTATTCATCCCTGTATTAGCACTATGGTGTTTGGCATTGCAGTCTTTGTCACAAGATGTTAATGAGAGACAAGAGACAGAAGAGGTTAGTATAGTATGATGTTATATGGTCGATATGGATAAATGTCCCATTCAGGACCAAATGAGAACCCATCGTAGTAACCGCGTTGTGTGGCTGATAAAACCAGTTGTAACCCAAACTATTGCCCCCACAGGACCTGCCCCTTCCCCTATCACACAAACAAAACGAGTTTCCTTCTAAAGCAGCTTTTAAGGTAACATCCGACATACTGCTGGGATCTGTCTTCCTTACCACATAAGGAGATCAAGTGATTTGTCGGTTGTTTTAGCTTATTGGAGCGTCCATTCATATGAATGATGTACGCAATACTAGTGAGTAATTATTACCTTTAGAGAAAGAAGATAACTGTGATGTGGGAGCACAATACATTGAATGTCTATGTACAGGAGCATATGTTAGTACGTTTGAGAACTACTTAACCTCGTAAGTTATTAAAACATGCAATACAATTGAGCTTTCACCCATATACCATTTACAGATATGCAAATATACAGTGGTGAGAAATGGGACGACCATTCATTCATTCTAAGCCAAAGTTGGTTCAAAACAATACTTTATCGTACATTATCGAGACTAGAAGCACTAGAAAGCTTCTGAATTATACGTCTGTTTTTACGGCAAAATATCAACATTTTGGCAGCTCATGCCGTTTAAGCATTAAACAGACATAACTCCAATGTTTATGTACTCATATGAATTAAAAGCTGTGTGTATTTATAATATATCTGGCTACAGTCTGATAAACGTTGTTGGTATTTTAGAAGGACCTAGTACGTTGTCCATGTTGGGTTGATTAATACCCAAGCCGATGAAATTGGTGAAAAAATAATTTCTTTGATAAGCATACTTGATGCAGTTAAACAAAACATGTTCTAAGGTTTCCTGAATATTACAGAGATCACATAGGTCTGTATCAGACAGATGGAATCTGAATAGGTAATTTCACATAATCAAATACAGATGTTGCCGAGTTATTAACAGATGATTTTAGTACAAGTGCAAATTTAAAAGTAGGCCCCAATCGTCTTAACTCTTAAGGCCATTCTTTGAACATTATT